>HG995387.1:10000000-11250000 GCA_905333075.3 Atethmia centrago
ATGACCCCGATGCTAGGAAAATCCTGTGTTATAGGGGCCATCAATTCGTCCAATAAGATTGTTTTACAAAATTAAGGAAGCTAAAACGTGTAACAGCAGCAACAGTGTGTGAGTAAGCGCGTGTAATGGTGTAATGGGGAAAGTTTATGAGTGTGTGATGTGTGTGTGAGTGTGTGATGTATGTGTGTGTGTGATGTGTGTGTGAGTATGTGGTGTGTGATGTGAGTATAACTGTGTGATGTATGTCGTGTGTGTGTAGAAGGAAGATAAATTTGGGTGTCTGTGTGGGTGTGTAAGTGTTCGTGATACTAATAATTATTTATTTGCATGGGGTTTCATCAGTGCTTCTGTTTCATCATAATCTAGGGTGAGGAGGAATTCTTTAGTTATTTTTTTACATTTGTGTTTGTTTAGTGTATGTATGTTATGTTTTTGATGTATTTTATTGTATATAAGCGTACTTAGATAAGGGTAGTGCCGTCTAGCGAATGTAGTTTTAGTATGCGTTGTGGGACAAGCCGGTTTGGGTCTTCTTCTTATTGTCGGGCTATTATTTAAGCTGTATGGAAGAGTCGCGTGTTTTCGCATGACTGCGCGTAGTATGTAAAGTTGTCGAACCGTTGGTGTTTTAAAGTCCCTGTAAAGTTGCCGCGTTGGGAATCTAAACGATCTTTTTAAAATTACTTTAATTACGGCTCTCTGGGCTCGTTCCACCTGTATAATGTCGGTCTTTGCGGCTCCTCCCCAGGCAGTGATGCAATAGGTCAGTACTGATTCGGCCAGTGCCGAGTAAACAATCTTAAGGATTTCGCTGTTGGCCCTTAGCTTCTTAAATAGAAAAATAAGTTTTCGTATTCGTGCGGACACTGTTTGTAAGTGCTTTTTCCAGGATAGGCAGGCATCTAATTGAAGGCCGAGATATCGTACCACTGCTACCCTAGTTACAACGGGGCATGTGCAAAGGAGGAGAGGGTCTGGACATTTGTGGGCTTTAATAAGCAGTGAACCGTCTTGTGGTAGGTTGGAACGTCTTGAGCCAAAGGTGATAAAATTAGTTTTTGCAACGTTTAGTGTGAGACTGTTTTGCTCCAGCCATAACATCACTTCACCGAGTCCCTTTTCGGCTGTCTCTTTAGCTGAGGCCCAGTCACGGCCATAAGATAGAATTGCCGTGTCATCCGCGTAGGCTATTATTTTTGTGGATGGAAGAGACAGCTGACAAAGTTCGTTGACGTAGATCAGAAAAAGAAGAGGACTAAGTAAACTTCCCTGTGGAACTCCGACAGTCACAGGATTTGCTTCGCTTACGTACTCACCTATCCTAACGCACTGCATTCTATCAGTTAAAAAGTTTTTAAATAAGTCGTGAGCGATGCCTCGCACTCCGATGGATTCGAGCTTAGAAAGAAGCAGAGGGACAGACACTGTATCAAACGCTTTCGAAAGGTCTAGGAAGATTCCTAGACACTGGAACTTATTGTCGATTTTGTCAACTACAAAATCCAGTAAGGATGTCACCGCGTCCTCTGTGGATAATCCGCGTCTGAAACCGAACTGGTTTTGGGAGACAATTTTGTGTTTGTTGAGGTAGTTATTAAGGCGTTTGTACATTATTCTTTCCAGAATTTTGGAGATAGCTGGAAGGACTGAAATTGGACGATAGTTCGTGACCTTGTCTCTGTCACCCGACTTGAATATCGGATGTACGATGGCTTTTTTTAGAGCGCTGGGAAATATACCTGTGGATATTGCCAGGTTGCATATACGTGTGATAGGTGGAACCAGAATATGGCTAGCGTGTTTTAGCAATTTTAGTGGGATGCCGTCCCAGCCCGTAGCACTGTCAATCCGGAGGCTGTTTATAACTGAATTGACCTCTTCTTCGTCTGTTTCCAGAAGAACCATTGAGTTGGCTGTTTTTTGTTGGTGGATGTCGACAGACTGAGGGCAATTTAAGTTAGGTATATTGTTTGCAAGATTTATACCAACGTTTGCAAAAAACGTATTTATTTTGTTGACGGACTTGGTGGGGCAGTTTTCAATTGATAGGAGTTCTGTTGGTGTCGAGCGCACTCTTTTGGTGTCAGTTACACTGCGTACTGTTTCCCACATTTTTTTAGGGTTGTATTTGGCTTTATGAAATTCCTTTTCTTCATACTCCGATTTTATCTTTTTTAATAAATCATTACAGAAGTTGCGATATCGTAAATAGGTTAATTTTAAGATATGGTTATTCGGCTCTTTATTTGTATTATAGTGCATTCTGTCCCTATTACGTATGCATCTCAAAAGACCTGTAGTTATCCAAGGCTTTATAATTCTTTGTTTGCATGGGATTGTTCTGTAAATAGTATTTTTAATTAGTATGGGGGAGACTATATTCAGTAATTCATTAGTGGCGTGGTTGGGGTCATTCATTGTATCTAAAATTGAGAAGTTACAGTTTTTGATATCAGAGATAGCGGTTGAAAGATTAAGGAAAGATGTATGAACTTTATTCGTAATAGGTTTGGGTTTGTTATTTTCCAGATTTAGCAAGACTGCACTATGGTCTGTTATCGATGTTTTTATTATTAAAGTAGTCGCTTTGTTGTGGGTTTTTAACAGAATATGATCTATACAGTTATGTAGGCGAGTAGGAAGAAAGTAGGCTGGGAGAAATCCGTGAGACGCAGTCATGTTTAGGTACTGTAGAGAGCGTGGGTCATTGCTATCAGGGGTGATATTGATGTTTACGTCTCCGATAATTGTGATGTGATTGTGATTTTTAAGGTCAAGAATAACGTTATTTAGTTGGTCTAGGAATGGGTCAATGTTTCTTTGTGATGGTGGTCTATATAAGGCAATGATAGTTAGGTTGTTCTCTATGGAGCAGGTTAGGCAGCTGGCGTCGGGGAAAATCGGTTCAGTTGTAGTGTGACGTAGATTATTCCTAATATATAAGACCAAGCCATCGTTTTGGTTAATTAAACTTTGGGTTTGGTGCGATGAGTATCCATCCAAAATAGGGATGTTTCCTGCTTTTTTTAGCCAGCATTCAGATAGCACAATTACGTCGCATGTTATGTTCATTGCGACTAGGAGACATCTCAGTTCGTCAAAATTTTTAGTGATACTTCTGATATTTAGGTGTAAAACAGTTAAAGCATTTGATGTGCTTAAATAATCTTTACAATGGTCTGGTTGACATGTGTATGACGTAGAAACTTCGATACGATCTAATTCGATGGATATGTTATTTAAAGCAGCCATTTATTAAACACAAGGCAACAACATGTGTATAGGGGTTCGATATTAATTTAAGTATAAGTTTTGATATTAATGAGTTGGTCGTATAGATTATTGTGCAGCCATTCCGGTTATGTGAACGAAAGTAGATTATATCGTTATATTGTATACATACAAACGAAACAGACCGTTGAGTTATAGGTGTTTTCATTATATTGTTATGCTTAATCAGTGTGGTGGTAGCATTAGTATTTTTGTTATGTAATGTCTGTGTGGTAGTTGTGTATAAGTTGTTGTGTTGGGTATGTGATGGAGAGGTAGTTAGAAATGTACTGAAGTGTTTTAAATTTTCTGTAAATGTATAGTGGCTGAGAAGTAAAGAGATACATACAATGGCAAATACAGTTATGATGAGAAATAGTCATTGACTTGCTTGAGCTTGCAGTTCAGTTAGGGAATGTTCGGATTTAATAAGGTGATGTTTGGCTCCTTCCTCCTTACGCAGAAAGATGTTTCCGTTCGCTGTCCAGCAAAATTTGTACTCCATACGTTTTGAGAATTCCCTCGCCGCAAAGAAGAGCTTCCGAGAGCTGGCAGGAAGATATTCAGCAATGTAGATCGGATGGCGGTCGCCGGGCAGACCGATACTGGTGGTACTTAAGCGCCCTTCGTTTGGGTGTTCTTGGTTAAAGTTCCGTACCGAGGTGATCATCTGGTTTTTTGTTTCCACATTGGTAAATTCAACAACTATTGGTCTGACCGCACCAGGCTTACCCGGCAGGCGGTAAATATCGCGTACAAGAGTTTTATCGACGGGCAAGTTGACCGTGATGCCTAGTTTATTAATTATGGTGGTGAGATCGGCCGTGGATTCTTTCTCTTTATTGGGTACGTTGCGGATTTCTATGATGGATGACCGCGATAGTTGCTGGAGATCCTGTAATTTTGTTTCCAGGTGTAGTATACTCTCTCTGTAAGCCTTTTTTTCTTTTTGCGATGACTCAATTTGTTTTGATATATCGTCATATTGTTTGCTTATGAATGTGACCGTCTTATCAATTTCATGGAATGATTTATGCAAGGAACTGTTTTGCAATTTTAGCTCAGCTATTTCAGACATAAGAGTTTTCAGTTGGGAGCTTTGTTCGCTTGCGATTTTGGTAAGGTATTCCTGTTGTTCCTTTTTCCAAGTAGTAAGAAGCTGGCGTATCTCTTGTTTGAAATCCTGGAGTTCGCTGTTTTTGGGTGACGATTCCGAGCGTGGGCGCTTGCTACGCGAAGTTGTATTAACATTGTCGTATGGGCTATTCGACAATGATAACTGTGGAATATCTGAATCGGACTTAACTTGCATTAAGTTAGTAGTTGTTGCCGGGCGCTCCAGAGAGTTTGGTGGTGATCGTGTTACCGACATCACGAAGCTTGGGTGTTTAAAAATCAGTCGTAATGCACCACAGGTAGCTTACAAGTTGAGTGTAGCGATCGCAGCTACGGCACGTCACTTGACCTTGGTCAGCTTCAAAGTAGCGGTGCGCGAGCGAGAGGCAAATGATTACCTATGTACTTTCACCACAGGCACTCCGCGTGGCCGCGTGTAGCGATAAGCGGGATTGAGTTGCGATATAGTCCACTATTACTTTGTTGTTATGGGTTAGGATCGCTTACACACATTAAACTTAAATTATTTAAAAACAAGACACACGTCCACTCGCGAACAAGGTATCGGGCGAATCCAAGTAGGTATAAAAGCTTTATAATTATATGTTTCAAGGCTATTATGTGTAATGAAAGAATTTGCGTCCAGGAAATTGGAAAAGGAAATAGATATTTTATTACGCCCGATTTTTTTGACGCTACCGTTAATAATATTTTGGAAGGCGTTGTGTTTTAGGAACTTGCCAAATGTAATAGGGTGCAAAGACGTTCCATCATCTGGTGATACTAATATTTTTTGTACATGAACAACGTATGGCGCGCTGTCAGTTTTATCATACGTTTTTCGACCAATCTGAGTGGGAATAACTGAAGGCGGAGCAGGAATATCCGGAATATCTTTACAAGCAATTATTTCAGAGCTTTTAGGCTCCGATAGAGTTAGAGAGGGAGGTGCAACCACAACCCAAAGACTCAGAACCCTGGTTTTTTCGGGTAGGTACGACGGCGTTTATTGCAATTCTTGCACACATGCACGCGGCTTCTTTTTAGATGGCGAGCCGACGACGACCCATCAGTATCCATGCCCGATTCATTAGAAACTATAGTAACATAATTGCCTGCCGGGGGAACAAAGTCCCCCGGGTCAGGCGGGTCTTTCATTTTCCCGCTATAAAATATTAGTAAAAAAAACTTACCCTACTGAAGAAAATATACAAAACTAAAATTAAAATAAAAGTGAAAGAGGATAAAACACTAAAACTACTACTACTGATCCTATAATACAAGTTAATTAATAATTTTCAATTTAGGTAAAAAAGGACACGTCCACAAAGTTAAGGTTTCCCGGGCTTTTTTCCCTATGGCTGTTTATAAATAAAAATTGTAGTTATAGTTGTATTAATGTAAGCAGTCAGTCTTTTTTTTTAATTTTGAGTAATTACTAGAATCAGTAGACGTAGACCTTGATTGCACCCACACGAAAAGCAAGAAACAAGTGTTTTGGATTGCTAGTGATTTGATTTGGTTCAGATGGCGCCTAAAGTACAAAAATCACGAAAAAAGTAGAAATATGGAATACTACAGGAAACAGTGATGCCATTGAAAAACAGTCGATCTACTGTTAAAGCAGTCAGGTTGGCAGCACTGGTCGTAGGTCATCTAAAAACGTTCCAGAGACTTGAGTTTAACAGTATCTTGAACATTGAGCATGATTTCTATTAGTGCTGCCTGTTGCTTCCATGAGCTTACATTTTAATTATTGAAATGGATTGACACAATATCAATGTCAGGTATGGCCATATGGGAAACCAAGAAAGTTAAACTCTAATGACGAACTAGATAAACCGTTGACGTCTCGTCTTTTTCTTGCTTTTGCAGAAAGTAGTGATGTGTCCCTCACTCATGAGGTCCCTCGTTTGAGGTACTCGTGATCGGCAATTGAAAGAGTTACTCGAATTTCAACATTGTACCACCTCACCACACCTCACTCGTTTAGTGTCCTCAAAAATTTACATTGGCAATATGAAATCGTGATGAGGGAAAAAAGGGAAGCAAGCGAGTTCGTGACTGGCGTATTCGGGAATCGCGAGTGAGTATTGAGTGAGCTCAGTGAGCAAATAAACTGACTTAAAAAATGAGGTGAGGTCTGGTTTTGAAATTTTGACAACACAATAAACATTAACATTATGATTTTGGTAGGTGCACACGGCTATACGTAGTCTGGTCATAAGTTTTGTCACATGTGGAAAGTTAAATAAATGACAATGAGTTACGCACTACAACCATTCATATATCAAATGAAAGGGTATAAAATACAGATTTAAACCACATTAAAATTATTCGAAATGTCCTCCTCTTGCTTCGATACAAGCCTTCAATCTGCAAGGCCAGTCATCAATCGAAGCACGCACGACGTTCATGTCAATATTGGCGACTGCTTTAATCAGGGATGCTTTTAATGACTCCAAGTTGCGATGGGGTTTAGCGCAGACCTTCTCCTCTAAGTGCTGCCATATTTCGTAATCCAAGGGATTCAAGTCTGGACTGGATGAGGGCCAATCCTCATGCCTGATAAAGTCGATTCCACGGGTCGTGAGCCAGTTTTGGGTACTTTTCTCCTTATGAGCCGGCGCAGAATCTTGCTGGAATACCCAGTGCCTGATTTCGAACATTGTGAAAGAAGTTTCACAATGTATGTTAGGACTGTGTTTTGATGTGTGAACACCAGTGCCCTCGGCACTGGTTTTCACTCCTTTTTCACAAAAAAACACCTCCGTTGGAACCAAATAGGACACCCCAAGCCAAACCATGAATGACATGACATTTGACATTTTTTTTTTTTGTCTGGAGAAAGTATTTCGCGGTATTTTTTCCCGCGTACCGCCTTAACAAAACCGGGCTTCTTTCGAGTCTGATTTTCTTCAGCCGTGAGTTAAGGAGATGTACTGTTTTTTTTATCTATAAGCACGCAGTCCTAGGTCTTCATTTAATACCCTTTTAACAGTAGTTTTGCTTAATGCCATCTGCAGAGCCAACATTTTTTGCATGCGGACAGGATTTCGTTGGATTCCCGCCTTTACTGCTTTGATAACCACTGGAGTCCGAACAGTACGAGGTCGACCGCTCCTTTGTTTATCTTCTAATCTTGAATCTTCCCTGAATCGTCGTGATAGTACCTACGATAAATAAATCTCAGTAGAATTTTCAAATTTTTCAGCAGTTTGAAAATCTCAGTGGGCGAATGACTGCAACGATGCAATGCAATTACTGCGACTCTGTCTTCTGTGCGCGTCCACTCCATTTTAGAAAATGAGCAAAATTCCTGAAACTTTTTGTTTTTTTTTTCTATAAATATGCAAATTTCGAATGCCCATAATATTTTCCTCGGCTTGCATTATAATTTCGAAATTCCCATCATTGTCATCGACGAGTTACCCATCATTGATGGGTAACTCGTCAATTTCTCAATCATCAACAGCGATGGGCTATCACTGGCAGAAAGAAAATGACAAATCGAAATACTGATTGACAGCACGTTGACAGTGACAGCAGTGACAGCGACAGATAGCACTTTTGACTAGAATGTTTTGTTGTCTTTTCAAGCCTTTTGACGTTATCTTTCACTTTTCACAATGTGATTAATTTTTTAATTAGAGATTTTAGTCCAACAAAGTTGGGATAATTCAACTTTCTACTAAATGTAAAGCTTATTAATTTTCAAATAATATTAGATCAGTCATCATCATCAGTTTACATCATGTCAGGAGATAATAACGCAGCCAAACCTGGGGCTGCAGCGTTGGAAAACATGAAGTTGATGAGACACGAGAGTGCAATTTTCAAGGTTCCAAAAATCCCTAAACGAAGAGAGAAAAAGAAAGCTCAAGTTTTGGACGAAGATGTTTATGTCGAGGTTTGTAATATGTAATATAGTTAGCCGAGAAAACAACAAATATTTATTTTGCTGCCTAATCTTATTTATTAGACTTAGGTCATGTTGGTCACGATTGTTGACTTGACAGGACTTGCCTAACAAAGTGCCCAAGAAATTTGTCAATAAATGGACAATTGACTATTATTAACAGAAAAGTTATTCAACATTTCCAATTCAGACTAACAATACTAACAATATTCATTTGTTGCATGTCTATTATTACTAACGCTCTTTGTTGCTCTGCTCCATTACATGTACATAAATCGTGGAAATACTTAACATTTTGTGCATACTATTATTGACATGCTGAGATTCTTCCTACCAAAGCTTAGAGTGAGATGATTGGGCAGATTGCTCAGTGTTGTGATAACTACCTGTAGACTGCTTCCATTTGTGGTTTATTCATAAGTAAGAACTAGCTGCTGCTGCGGTTTCACTCGAGAGGATTTTCATAAAATAAAAGTAGCCTAAGTGACTCCTTATAACATTAGCACTCATTATAACTTCTACCAGTGAAAGTTCTGCCAAAATCGGTTCAGCCGTTTTGGAGATTAGCCGGAACAAATAGACAGACAAAAAATATTTAAATAGTTTTTTGTTATAAACACTGTATATATACTTCCATAAGCATTTTGTAAAAACCTGTTATTTTAACATTACAAATAGATACCTCAATTTTATTTATTTGTAGGTGTATAGATTGATAACAATCCCTTAAAACATAAAATGGTATCACTGTCCAATTCATACATAATAATATTTGTTGATTTCATTTGATCATAAAACTAAGACATTTCAATTGTATTTCAGGGCATTGCAAAAATTATACAGAGAGATTTTTTTCCCGATTTGGAAAAACTAAAAGCACAGAATGAATTTTTGGAGGCAACAGAAAACAAAGATTATGCCCGACTCAGAGAACTGACCAGAAAGTACAGCGGACAGAGACCACCAACAGAGCCTTGTGAGTTATACACATTCAATTAATTGGATATGAGTAATGTAGTCTTATATTTTTTTTTGAATTCTAAATATAATTATATAAAAAAATGTTTGGCCTATGAGATTTGTTAATAGCCCAAGTTAGTTAAAAATTTTGCAGTAAGAAAACCATTCCTGAAAAAATTTTAAACTTTATATAGCTGTTATGCAATTTATGTATATCTTTAATAATATGAGTGAACATTTCCAGGAATGTTGGTGTATGCTTTCAAAGAATTAAAAACATGTCAATTATTACTTTACAGATAACTCCCCAGCAACCTTTGACACGCCTCACGTGGACAGACCGTTCTCTCCAGCAGCACCCACGATAAGAAGTGACCGGCCTGATTCAGACACAGAATCTATCATATCAGACAGATCTAAAGATGTCATAGACAACCTCTCTTTAGGTATGGTTTTTATGCCTTACTCAGAAAATGCACAGATATACTGGCTGATTTTTTTTATCGTCTTGAAAAACATAGGGTATAGTAGGTGAACGGAGTAGAAGCCTATGGCATAGTCAATTTTTTTTGTTTTTTTTTTTCTTCAACCTGTAAAGAAATTGATTTATCAATAAATACTACCCATTTAAAGTAAACTTTTCTTACTAAAACATCTTTTTTTCTACTATTATGACTATGCCATAGGCTTCTACTCCGTTCACCTACTGTACCCTATGTTTTTCGAGACGATAAAAAAAATCAGCCGGTATATATACTTAAAATGCTTTGGAACTACTCATATACAAGTATATACAGAAAGTATAATAATGCGGCTGCGTTTTCAACATCCTGTTTTGGAAACAATATTTTTATTTTTTGTTCTATAATTTCGTAATTGCCAAGTAATAATAGGTTGGGGAAAAAGTTTCTTCGCATTTTTTTAAGAAAATTCAAAATATTTTTTAATATAGTTTATTTACATTTAACTAAAGTATGTAGGAACCATTTTGTTCGATAACTTTTTGCCATCTTGTAGGTAGGGACATGATCCCATTGCTATAGAAATTTTGGGACTTCTGATCAAAATACCGCGACAAGTGGTTTAGGCAGTCCTCTCGTGATGTTAACCTGACACTGCCTAAAGAATTCTGAAGAAACCGAAACAGGTGGAAATCTGAAGGTGCAAGGTCAGGACTATACGGCGGATGCATTAACAACTCCCAGCCAAACTGTTATTTTTGCTGAGTGGCTAAAGATGTGTGAGGTCTAGCATTATCATGATGAAAAACCACACACCTTCTGTTGATTAATTCCGGCCGCTTTCTGTCAACTTCTTGCTTTAATCTCATCAGTTGTTCGCAGTAGAGTTCAGAATCGATGGTCCTGCCTGGTGGTAACAACTCATAATGAATAATGCCCTTCCAATCCAACCAAACACACAGCATCACCTTGTTGCGAGTTAACCCGGGTTTCGCCACAGTCTGTGAAGCCTGACCGGCCTTTGACTACGACCTTTTTCGCAGGTTCTTGTCGTACGTGATCCACTTTTCATCACCAGTTATCAGCTTCTTCAAAAATGGTTCGGTTTCACTGCGTCGTAATAAAGAATCACAAATGAGTACACGGTTCATTAGGTTTCTTTCAGTGAGCTCGTGAGGTACCCAAATATCGTCCCTTAGCTAACAACACCGCGTAAGTCATTTTTACCAACTGTACAGGAGACGAAAGACTTGTGCGGTGTTGAGAGCCCAACCGACTTGCAGCGCTGTCACTACTTTTCAAATTACGGCTTCTGATTGGCTGAAATCTATATCATGTGACCAATGGTTCGACGCGCAATGAGCCCAACTGTTTTGTGGTCAATTCCCAGTTCTTCAGTTACGTCGTAACTACTGATCTTGCTCCACTTTTTCAAAAATGGCATCCATTTTATCCGTAATAGGGCGACCAGAGCGACGTGCATCTTTGACATCAAAATTTCCGGATTGAAAACGCTTAAACCAAAGTGCTACTCTCACAGACACTGCACTAGGTCCATAAACAAAACAAAAATTTTTTTCGCAGCTTGCGTTGAATTTTTACCTTTTTTGTAGTAAAATTTTAAAATGTATCGAATTTCTTCATTAGTTTCACTCATCTTGACGGTACGAAAAACAAATGAAAATCACACATTTTCCTAATTTGAATTTGGAATTATGTTCTTTAAAATTTAAACTTTCAATGATACCAAAACCAGCCAGATACAAATAGTATACCCAAAGAAATCTTATTACAAGTTCATACATACTATAATGCGAAAAGACTTTTTCCCCAACCTAATATGTGCAGCATGAATCAAATGAGATCATTTGTTTTTCAGGCTTGCAGGATCAACGATTCCAATTTAAAGTGTTAACATTTAAGTCATTCCTGTGAACTCAGGATTTTATTTTAACTTTTTACTTCAGAAAAAGAAGAATTTTACAGTTATATTTGACTTATATGTTTCGTACTTTACAGACTCATACCTATCTACACACACAAGCGAAGACAATGCGAGCTATGACCGCGTCATCGCACTCGAGAACAAAAAGCGCGCCGCTAAGCTGGCAACACAGTTACAATCGGAAGTGACGTCAGCGGCCATTGCGGATGCGGCGCTCGCACTGCCCTCTATCGAACAACAAGCGGACCAGACTCAGAGGCCTCATGAGGTATTATAACAGGTTAACTGGCAGTACAGTCCTTTCACAGTTATTGTACCTCTGACATGACCAGCAACCCAATAGGGTTGTCCAATGTTAATCCAATAAAGATCACTGTGTTTTTGACAGACTTGTCAATGGTAGCAACCTTGTTGCGACTAGAATAAAGATCACTGTGATTTTGACAGGCTTGTCAATGAAAGCAACCTTCTTGCAGCCAGATAAAGATCACTGTGATTTTGACAGACTTGTCAATGACAGCAACTAAAATAAAGATCACTGTGATTGTGACAGACTTGTCAATGACAGCAACCTTATTGTAACTAAAATAAAGATCACTGATTTTGACAGACTTGTCAATGACAGCAATCTTATTGCAACTAAAATAAAGATCACTGTGATTTTGACAGACTTGTCAATGACAGCAACCTTATTGTAACTAAAATAAAGATCACTGATTTTCACAGACTTGTCAATGACAGCAATCTTATTGCAACTTAAATAAAGATCACTGTGATTTTGCCAGACTTGTCAATGGCAGCAACTTTATAGCAACTAAAATAAAGATCACTGTGATTTTGACAGACTTGTCAATGGCAGCAACCTTATAGCAACTAAAATAAAGATCACTGTGATTTTGACAGACTTGTCAATGGCAGCAACTTTATGGCAACTAAAATAAAGATCAGTGTGATTTTGACAGACTTGTCAATGGCAGCAACCTTAAAGCAACTAAAATAAAGATCACTGTGATTTTGACAGACTTGTCAATGGCAGCAACTTTATGGCAACTAAAATAAAGATCACTGTGATTTTGACAGACTTGTCAATGGCAGCAACCTTATAGCAACTAAAATAAAGATCACTGTGATTTTGACAGACTTGTCAATGGCAGCAACCTTATAGCAACTAAAATAAAGATCACTGTGATTTTGACAGACTTGTCAATGGCAGCAACCTTATAGCAACTAAAATAAAGATCACTGTGATTTTGACAGACTTGTCAACGACAGCAACCTTGTTACAACTAGAATAAAGATCACTGTGATTTTGACAGACTTATCAATGGCAGCAACTTTATGGCAACTAAAATAAAGATCAGTGTGATTTTGACAGACTTGTCAATGGCAGCAACCTTAAAGCAACTAAAATAAAGATCACTGTGATTTTGACAGACTTGTCAATGGCAGCAACTTTATGGCAACTAAAATAAAGATCACTGTGATTTTGACAGACTTGTCAATGGCAGCAACCTTATAGCAACTAAAATAAAGATCACTGTGATTTTGACAGACTTGTCAATGGCAGCAACCTTATAGCAACTAAAATAAAGATCACTGTGATTTTGACAGACTTGTCAATGGCAGCAACCTTATAGCAACTAAAATAAAGATCATTGTGATTTTGACAGACTTGTCAACGACAGCAACCTTGTTACAACTAAAATAAAGATCACTGTGATTTTGACAGACTTGTCAATGACAGCAATCTTATTGCAACTTAAATAAAGATCACTGTGATTTTGCCAGACTTGTCAATGACAGCAACTTTATAGCAACTAAAATAAAGATCACTGTGATTTTGACAGACTTGTCAATGGCAGCAACCTTATAGCAACTAAAATAAAGATCACTGTGATTTTGACAGACTTGTCAATGGCAGCAACCTTATAGCAACTAAAATAAAGATCACTGTGATTTTGACAGACTTGTCAACGACAGCAACCTTGTTACAACTAGAATAAAGATCACTGTGATTTTGACAGACTTGTCAATGGCAGCAACTTTATGGCAACTAAAATAAAGATCAGTGTGATTTTGACAGACTTGTCAATGGCAGCAACCTTAAAGCAACTAAAATAAAGATCACTGTGATTTTGACAGACTTGTCAATGGCAGCAACTTTATGGCAACTAAAATAAAGATCACTGTGATTTTGACAGACTTGTCAATGGCAGCAACCTTATAGCAACTAAAATAAAGATCACTGTGATTTTGACAGACTTGTCAATGGCAGCAACCTTATAGCAACTAAAATAAAGATCACTGTGATTTTGACAGACTTGTCAATGGCAGCAACCTTATAGCAACTAAAATAAAGATCATTGTGATTTTGACAGACTTGTCAACGACAGCAACCTTGTTACAACTAAAATAAAGATCACTGTGATTTTGACAGACTTGTCAATGGCAGCAACTTTATGGCAACTAAAATAAAGATCACTGTGATTTTGACAGACTTGTCAATGGCAGCAACCTTATAGCAACTAAAATAAAGATCACTGTGATTTTGACAGACTTGTCAATGGCAGCAACCTTATAGCAACTAAAATAAAGATCACTGTGATTTTGACAGACTTGTCAACGACAGCAACCTTGTTACAACTAGAATAAAGATCACTGTGATTTTGACAGACTTGTCAATGGCAGCAACTTTATGGCAACTAAACTAAAATAAAGATCACTGTGATTTTGACAGACTTGTCAATGGCAGCAACTTTATGGCAACTAAAATAAAGATCGCTGTGATTTTGACAGACTTGTCAATGGCAGCAACCTTATAGCAACTAAAATAAAGATCACTGTGATTTTGACAGACTTGTCAATGGCAGCAACCTTATAGCAACTAAAATTAAGATCACTGTGATTTTGACAGACTTGTCAATGGCAGCAACCTTATAGCAACTAAAATAAAGATCACTGTGATTTTGGCAGACTTGTCAATGGCAGCAACCTTATAGCAACTAAAATAAAGATCACTGTGATTTTGACAGACTTGTCAATGGCAGCAACCTTATAGCAACTAAAATAAAGATCACTGTGATTTTGACAGACTTGTCAATGGCAGCAACCTTATAGCAACTAAAATAAAGATCACTGTGATTTTGACAGACTTGTCAACGACAGCAACCTTGTTACAACTAGAATAAAGATCACTGTGATTTTGACAGACTTGTTTAATGGCAGCACCCATATTGCAACTAAAATAAAGATCATTTTGATTTTGCAAAATCACAGGTAAAATAACTGTGAAAGGACTCTAGCAGTAATAGAGTGGTCACAATACTTAGTAAACTTAGTTTCCAATTTACGTAATTTCTGGAAAATGCCTTTAGTGCCTAACATAAAGGTTATTTTCATTTGGTACAACTTCACTTTTTCTGAAAATATGGCTAGTTGTTCTGAAATCAACTAAACATACACAAGGGTATATTTGTTTAAGGGAAAATAACGTCAATTGGAAACAAGAATTTAGTGACTTTAATTCATATAGCTATCTGGACACGTAACATGGAACTGCATAATATGTTATCAACTAACTGTATTACCTGTACTACTGCCTATCCCCATTGGAAGAAGGTGTGAGTTTAAGTACGTAACTGTATTACTTACAAAAAAAAACCGGCTAAGTGCGTGTTGGACGCACAATGAAGGGTTCCGTTGGGAAATGTTGGGATGAATTTATCCTAAACATGTTCTCCCATACATCGATATACGTCACGGTCAATTAATTCTCCAACTGCAAATTTAAGTTGGTCGACTATTACTCGTTAACTTGTAAAGCCTACTTAGCTGTGATAGTTTTCATTTTAATTTAATTATTTATGTCCATGATTTTTGTTCATGACTCACAACTCATAAACAACCATTTAGCTGGCAGGGGGAAGGGGGGACACGACTCTAACAAAACTTAG
Source organism: Atethmia centrago (assembly GCA_905333075.3). NCBI lineage: Eukaryota > Metazoa > Arthropoda > Insecta > Lepidoptera > Noctuidae > Atethmia > Atethmia centrago. The sequence goes on from HG995387.1 coordinate 10,015,625, forward strand.
CACTTTAAAACTTAATATTACGCAAACGGATCCTTGAATCGAAAAATCCGCACACAGACTCGCAATATTTTTGAACGGCCTATCCAACGATACCCCACACCATGGGATAGACGAGAAAAATAAATATTATCTCCACATTACGTGCAATGGAGGTACACCAAAAATTTTTTTTTTTTTTTTTTATTTTATTTTACCATTTTGTTGGCATGATGAGATATTTATTTTTCTCGTCTATCCCATGGTGTGGACCTTGGGATAGACGAGAAAAAGAAATTTATTATCTCCACATTACGTGCAATGGAGGTACACCAAAAAAGTTTTTTTTTATTTTTTATTTTATTTTACCATTTTGTTGGCATGATTAATATGTATAACTATGCCAAATTACAGCTTTCTAGCACTAAGCGTCTCAGAGCTACAGCGGGGACAGACAAGACAGACAGACAGACGGACATGGCGAAACTATAAGGGTTCCGTGTTTACTACGGAACCCTAAAATAGGGTGTTTGAGTTTGAATACTATTAATGTTACTAAAAAAGATGGTTTGTGTAAAATTAATAAAATCGTTGGAGAAATGGAGAATTGAATTTTCTTCTATCCTTGTCACGTAAAACGATCATCGTACTAAATGGCGCGAAGGTACTATGGCATTCCGGTGTTGTGAGTTCAGATGCTAGCAGTGCTGTCTAGCGTAGACTTTGTAACGCATATAACTTCGCCATTTTAGGGTTCCGTATCTAAGAAGGAAAAAACGGAAGCTTTATAGGATCACTTCGTTGGTCTGTCTGTCAGTCAGTCTGTCCAGAACCTTTTTCTCAGGAACGCGTTGAAGTATCGAGTTGAAATAAACATCAAATACGTAGGTCTATGCTCCCTTGGAGCGTCTAAGTCAACGCAATAAAAAATGCGGCCATTTATGCGACATATGTTATTTGATACTCGCAAATATATCATAAAATTTTGCCAGAAGCCCCAAGGTCTCACAGCTAACTAAAGGAAAATTGTTAGTTTGTAGTTTCACCACTTCAAAAAAAAATGCCATAATAAACTAACGTTTGCAGTTGAAGAATTGTCCGTGACGTGTATCGATGTATTAGAGACCATGTTTTTCGACTACAATGTTAAGTTTGTTTTTGGGATAAATTTATCCTAACTACGGAACCCTTCATTGTGCGAGGTCCGAAACGCACTTGGCCGCTTTTTACTTATATTTATTTTCTTTTGGGTTCCGTACCTTAAAGAAAAAACAGAACCCTTACATGATCACTCATGTGTATGTCTGTCTGTCTGTCACAGACGATTTGCTCCGAATCTACTGGATCGATTAAGTTGAAATTTGGCATACATATAAAATTCGGTGACCGAAACACGAACGTGTAACCTAAATAAATGAATTTTGAATATGGAGTTCACTTTTGGGGAAAAAATTTGAAAATAAAAATAAAAAAGTTTTACAAACTGTACCATGTGACATTATCAAACGAAAAGGGCTTGTTATAAGGATTTTTTTTATTTTTATTTTAAATAATTAATTTTAAAGTTATTAAAAAAAATAGATGAAAATTTACCATCCTTATCTTCAAAACTGCTGAGCCTAAAATTTTGAAAAAAATACTGAGAATATATAATTATAGATTACAGGAAAATATTTAAGAAATCTATGGTCTTAAAATAACATGATAAATCACTCAGTATTGTGCGTAAAAACTTACATTTGCAGTTAGAATGCATGGGGAACATGTTTTTCAACAACAAAGTCTGTTCTAGGGATAAATTAATCTCAACTACGGACAAGTGCGTGTCGGACCACGCACAATGAAGGGCTTTTTGTGGCTTAATTATTTTCTGGTTTTCGAAAAATCTAATTAAAATGTCTGGATATTATAAATTTGATTTTTAAATAATAATACAGTTGGACACATGGCGCTACACGGCGAAGAACTATATAATGTACGTACCAGACGGGGCGGCGTCACAGCACGCGCCGCCGAAGCCCGAGCTCGTGCATCACAACACGCGTCTCAAGACCGAGCCGTTCGACCACGTCAAGAACAAGGAGGCTATCAGCGCCATCGCTAGGAGTCAGGTAATATGCAAGTAACTTTTTTAATGGCGCCTATTTTCTGGTAGAACTGTACAGTTTTTTATAACTGCCCATATATTTTATCACAATAATACAGGGTCAAATAATATACATAATAAATAAATATAAATATACAAAAGAAATTAGTGATATATTTTTTAGAGGTCAATGGCCGTGGTTAGTGTAATTACTTGAATAATCAGTTTAAAAAAAAACAGTTTTTTTTGTGTAAACTTAGTATACACAAAAAAAAACTTTTATATCTAAACACGTTAATACAGATAAAAAATATTTTCTGAACTCATACTCCACTACCAAGTAACTACATTAACCAAAAAATTTTTTTTAGTTTGTTTAATGTTTTTGGACTAGCTTTCGCCGGCTGCGCCCGCGTGGATGTCAGAAAATGTCCCATGGGAACATACTATTGAGAATAAAATTACCCTATGTGTGAATCCAGGTTATAAACTATCTGGGTCATCATCCAATCCGTTCAGCCGTTTTTGCGCCAATCCGGAATATATTATACATACAGGCAAACTGACAAAAGTTCTAAAAACTATATTTTCGCAATCATGCTCCCACCACACCTCGTAGCAATTACTTAAAAAAACTTCGTTACTATTTTATTATAAGTATAGATATTGACACCCATCACGTCTGTCGGGTTTCGCTAGGTAATTTAACTTGACCCTGTATTTACCGGAATCAATGAGCTCTGGAGAAATCACCGCACTCTGGCTTCCTAGCCAGAGTGCGGTGGTTTCTCCAGAGCGTTTCTTCAAAGCATAACGTTTTGTGCACGAACACCATATACCTCTCCTCATGGTTTCTTTCGTATTCGTTCTATCTAGATAGTATAGTAAAGAGGCGCTTAACGAAGCTGAGTCACTTACAGTCCCCGTTATTGTGATATTTTTTTATGTGTAACATCTTTGGGTCCTTTCAAGTATTACGTATGCAGAATTTTAGTAATTTTTAACCCGGGGGGGTTAAAAATTACTTTATCCCCCTCCCCCTTGTCAGCATTGGTAAGCAAAGCTCTAACCCCCCCTATGGTTACGTAAACATTGGTATATATATTTTTTATTTGTTCAGGTTTCTTTATTGTTATTCATGAGTCTAGAAATAAGGAATATATAGACCATACAAGAATTTAAGGCCCATTTAAGTAATTTCTCTATTTCGGTGCTTTATAAATTAAACATAAAACATCGCGTGAGAGCGAGTTAGTAATATTAATTATTTTTGGGAATCCCTGAACATGCTTTTCGCATTCGAGCATAGACAAGTAGGGTTGTCATATTTGTTCAAAACAGAATGTTCTAAATGTTGCATAAAAAGTAAATAAATATTTTATTTTATTTATTTGGGAAAATAAACGGTTACACATTAAAGTATTACACAAAATTTGAGCTACAAAGTGAGTAAATGTTTAACCCACGACATTTTCCACATATTATAAGGACAAATTATAAAATTAATGCGATGTGCGCTTACATTTAGATTGGTACAATTAAATTACATTATGTGTTAATGATAAAACTAAACATTAAACAGGCATGCAAATAAAAAAGAAAAACAAGAAATTATGAAGATACATTCTAAGACTCAAAAATATTACGGAGCAATATCCAAAATAGTTCCATGAACAAGGCCTCTAAATTGATCAGCTGGAAAAGCGAAGATGTCAACATTTTGGAAGAGATTATTATATCACCAGTAAGACGCGACGTAGGGGTGCCCAGCTTGTGGAGGACGTGGTGAGCGCTCTGTTCCCTTCGCGAGGGGAACACTCCGCCCCACCTATGGCTCCGCCTACTGCGGTGCCTGATGCGGACCACACCGCCGACGACGACGACGATGCTCCGGAGGTGACCGAGGGAGAAATGAGAGCGGCGGTACGCAGGCTTAATGCCAAAAATACCGCCCCAGGACCCGACGGCCTACCTGGGAAGGCCTGGGTCCTGGCCTTGGAGGCTCTCGGGCCTCGACTTAGGGGGCTCCTAAGCGCATGCATGGAGAGGGGCCAGTTGCCGCTTCGCTGGAAGACGGGGAAACTGGTCCTCATAAAGAAGGCAGGGCGCCCTGCGGACTCTCCGTCCGCTTATCGGCCCATCGTGCTGCTCGACGAGGTGGGCAAGCTCTTTGAAAGAGTCATTGCAGACCGCCTCGTCGGCCAGCTGGTGCGGGTGGGGCCGGATTTGGCGGAGAGCCAGTTTGGTTTCCGCAGAGGGCGCTCTACGGTGGACGCCATCATGCGTGTGCGAGCCCTGACGACGGGGAATGCTGTTGCCCAGGGTGGGGTCGTCTTGGCGGTGTCTCTAGACATCGCCAATGCCTTCAATACCCTGCCCTGGAGTTGCATCAGGGAGGCACTCCGGTATCACCGGATGCCGACCTACCTCTGTCGTGTGGTCGAGGCCTATTTGACGGACAGGGCCGTCATCTACCCCGGTCACCAGGGAGTGTGGAACCGGCAAGAGATGTCGTGCGGTGTCCCACAGGGATCGGTCCTGGGGCCGCATCTGTGGGACATCGGATACGACTGGGTGCTGCGCGCCGACCTCCCTAGCGGCGTCAGCGTAGTGTGCTACGCTGACGACACGTTGGTCCTGGCGCAGGGGAGGTCGCACCAGGCGGCGGCCGAATTAGCGGCACGCGGGGTTGCGACAATCGTCGAAAGGATCCGGCAATTGGGACTCGAGGTGGCCCTGCACAAGTCCGAGGCCATGTGTTTTCATGGTCCTCGGAACGCGCCACCGTTGGGGTCCCAAATAACGGTAGGAGGGGTTTCTATCGGCGTCGAGTCGACGATGAAGTACCTGGGACTCGTCCTCGACAGCCGGTGGAACTTCGTGGAGCATTTCCGACGTTTGGCTCCCAAACTGGAGCGGGCGGGCGCTGCATTAAAGCGGCTCCTGCCCAATCTAGGGGGTCCAAACGCCTCCTGCCGGAGGCTCTACGCGGGGGTCGTGCGGTCCATGGCCCTCTACGGGGCACCTGTATGGGCGCGCTCTCTGGCGCTGCGGCCAGCCCGCCGGTTGAGCGCGGCCCAAAGGGTCATGGCCATCCGGATGGTCCGAGGATACCGCACGGTCTCCTGTGAGGCAGCGAGCCTCCTTGCCGGATTGCCGCCATGGGATCTGGAGGCAAAAGTCCTCGCGCACGTATGGGAGTGGCGCGAGGAGGCGAAACGCCGGGGCGTAAGTCCGTTGCCGCGAGATATCGCGGCTCAGCGGACGGAGCTCCGGCGGGATCTCATGGCGTCATGGAAAGTACGGTTGTCGCAACCCAGTGCTGGGCACGCCACGATTTCGGCGATAAGTCCCCTCTTTGAGGAGTGGCTGGAGAGGCGCCACGGCGTCCTCACCTTCCGCCTGACGCAGGTCCTCACCGGACACGGCAGCTTCGGGAGGTTCCTGTGTCGGATAAGGCGGGAGGAAACGTCCGGGTGTCACCACTGTGTGGATCGCCCGGAGGACACGGTGGAGCATACGGTGGAGGTCTGCCCGGCTTGGGCAGAGCACCGCCGTGTCCTCGTGGAGGCGATCGGCGGCAGAGACCTCTCGCGTCCGGCCCTGGTTCAGGCCATGGTACGGAGCGAGAGGGCATGGGCAGCCGTCACCTCCTTCTGCGAAGCAGTAATGCTCGCTAAGGAGGAGGCGGGACGGTTGAGGGAAAGGCAAGTTTCGCGCCCTCTCGCCCCTAGCCGCCGCAGGAGACGCCCAGGGCGTCGGGAATCCCGGGCGGATTTCCGGCCACCGTAGGCGCGGGCTTGCGGACGGTGAGCAATGGGTAGCTCACCGTCCGGTAAGGACCAGGCCCGGGTCGACGGCGCGTCGTATTCCACGCGCGCCTCAAAGAGATGTCATCAGCACAAAGTAGGGGTCCACTAGGGCCGATGCCTGCCGGGGTCGCGGGAAGGTACTTATGGGTCACCGAGGCCCCCGCAACACAGGCAACAAGAAGGAATACGGGTGGGTTTTAGTCAGTAAGAGTCTGACACACCCTCCCGCTCCGCCCAGAGCGGGAGAAGTTATTTGATGATTTCCCACCCAAAAAAAAAAAAAAAAAAAAGGGGTGCTCGTAAGCCTGCGTTTGTACGACTAGAAGATACTGCAAATAGAGGTCGTGCGCACACCCCTCGGCTTATGGTTGTTCTAGGTACTACGTAGCTAATCTTATTAGTGATATCCATACAATCACTTGCGTTATTACATATATAAAAAAGAAACATTGTCTCTAAAATAATACGTCTGGCCTTAAGTTTATGTAGCTTATACCTATTCAGAAGATCACTATAAGATGCATAAGTGCGAAAACAAAAGAAATGCATAGCTTTCAAAAACTTACTTTGAACTTTTTCAATCGCATCTGAGTATTTACTATAGAAGGGATTCCATACCGCAACAGCGTACTCTAACTGGGACCTGATTAACTATTTGTAAAGATATAAATATGTATATGGGCGGACAAATTCTGTGGCTGATCTCATTACAAAACCGTACATACGGAAGGCATTGTTTATAATTTTATCAATATGAACGTCAAGATGTAATTTATCATCCAATAGAACTCCAAGATCGCGCACTAGTGTTTCTCTAGTTAAAATTACATTATTTAAAGTATAAGGATGCGTGATAATATTTTTGTTTTTAGTAAAACTAATACAGCAACATTTAGATAAGCTAAGTTGTAATTTATTAATTGAACAGTATGCAGAGAACCTGTCCAAGTCTTCCTGTAAGAGTAGACAATCGTGCAAATTTTTAACAGGCTTATAAATTTTGAGATCGTCTGCGTATAGCAATAATTTTGAATTTTGAAAACATGTATTGATGTCATTAATAAATATGATGAATAAAAATACGGACTTAATCACCATCCAGACCCCCCGTCCCCCATGTCATTAAAAATAAGCAAAGCAAAGACTCCCCCACCCCCTTTGGTGCTTACGTAATACTTGAATGGCCCCTTTCCTCTCGCTTTATGTGAGAGTGATTTCGTGAAAAGGGACGGAAGTGTGTTATAGGAAGTGACAGCTTGAGCATGGAATAAGTAAGTACCTACTTTATAATAGCATGGAATTAGTGTACTCATGGAATTAGTAGGTACTATATAGATTGTTGTTGTAGATGTAGATTGTGTGTGTGAGTATGCTTAGATGGTTTGGTCATGTTGAGAGGATGAAAGGACAACTAACAAAAGGTATTTACAAGGCAGATGTGAGTGGAAATGCCGGGAGGGGACGCCCCAGAAAGACATACAGGTTGAAATTGAAAACTTGCGACAAACTGAAATGGGACATTGTATACATCATTATTAACAACTTTTACTAAGGGACCAAAGCTGTAATCCCAAAAAAAAAATCTGCTTTTCCTACATTTTGATGAGGTATTGCGAACATAAATGTAGGGGACAGCAGTTTTTTTTTTTGGGATTGTAGCTTTGGTCCCTTAGTAAAAGTTGTTCATAATGATGAGTACAATCTCCCATTTCGATTTGTCGCATGTTTTCAATGTCACCCTGTATAGTGACCTCATTGGTGATGTTCTTCAAAAAGGTCAGGTGCGTAGTACTCGCAACCGGCGTGCGTGTATGACCAGATGTATGAACGTAAACGAAGCAAAAGAAGTATGTAAGGAGCGTAGCTGGTGGCGTTCTATAGTTTCTGCCTACCGCCATGGGAAGAAGGCGTGAGTTTATGTATATGTGTTTAGAGATTGTAAGGAAGGTCGAATTTCGACCGGTTGGGCGACCACTAGTAACGAATAACTATTCGAATAAATATGTATTTCAATATTTAGCTTTTTAAATTCTGAGGTTAATTTCGGTCGCTGTTCAGTTGCTTATTACCAAGGTGAGATGTCAGATGTAACACATCATATGCGACTACTGTAAGGCTCGCTCGTTTTCTTTTTTTTTTCTGGAACATACCTGGGAACAGTCTGACAACTTCTGGTTACGGAGATGATTGAAGGTCAACTTTCTATTTTTTTTACGAAAACAGGTTTTAAATGTAACTTTAAATATACCCACAACTCCTGTACCGTTGCATGGCACAATATACTCGTACACACCAAAAGTCGTAATCAGCAATAACTTTTGCTCAAAGTTTTCTTAGTTTGATGTGCAGAATGCATAGATGACGGCTTCGTGATGGGTCTTTTTTATCCGTTATTCTATGAATACTAAAAGCATCCATTTTCCAGGATGCAAGCGTAACCGGCAAGATAGGCGTGGATGGCGTAAGCATATCCAGCGAGAAGCCGGGCGAAGCGTACCAGCTGGTAGCAACGCCGTCGCCGCGCCCGGGCGAGGGGCCCGACCAGTCGCCCCTAATGACATGGGGCGAGATCGAGGGCACGCCCTTCCGCCTCGATGGAGGAGATACGCCCTTGCCTGCGTGAGTGTAGCTCTATAACAGCAGTCCTTTGAGATATGACCGCTAGAAAATATAATTCTCCCATAAACTATAAACATCTGGTCGGTTCACCCCAGATGTTGATAGCTATCCAAAGGCAGCCTTTCCACCACAGGATGTGTATGATATCACTAGTAAAATGATTTTAGTTATTCATTTTACTAGTGTTGCGTACAGCACGCAAGTAGCGCTTAGTCGAGTAAAAAAAACAGTTCAAAAGTTTAAAATGCCTGAGGCCCTACGCCGGCGATCTATGCAACTGCATAGATCGCGGGAGTGCGCAATGACACGCACACTGGACGATGGCGGAAGACGAACAGCACTGACAGGACCTCAATACTCATTTATTATAAAAAGCACAGAAAATAAATGTTATCAAAATGTTTTCTACACGAACAACAACCAGTCTATCCAAGCCTTACCTTACTTAGGTCACCGTTATTGTTATTAAAATCTAAATTCGATAGTAAAGTAATTTTGTGTAAAAACGCCTGACAGAAAATTATTAGCAATTCATAGGTTTTGATGTTTAATGAGCTTTGTGTTGGAAAAAGTAGTTTTTTGTTCTTTAATGTACAAAAAAACTACTGCTATAAATTAAAAGCAGGGAATTCATTAATAATCTCATAACTGATCAAAGTTCTTCAGGTTATTTATTCATGACAGCCTTTGTCGGGTTTCTATTCTTTATATAATATATACCTCTGTACATACCGTTTCAGCCCAAAACTTACTCCGTCTTATTACAAAACAAGGATTATCTTCAGACCCAGGTTTAAACTATTGAGCCATTTTTGAATTTCGAACTTTATTCCGTCTACGTTAAAGTTCTTAATGCAAAACTGTTAAATTAGTACCGGACTAAGTAGTCAGTTTTGTATAAAGAACTGTATTTCAACCATAGTAACGTACTTATTACAAAAACTGTCTCGATGGATTAAACCATGTCCAAAAGTAATTCTTGTTTTGTAATAACGCCGACTAAGTTTGGTCTCACAAAGCAACGTTCTTGCTTTCTCAATTATTGCTGTTCGTCCTCTTAGCCATGTCGTGAGGACTCGAAAACGTTCTAATTAGACGTTTGTTTCTTTAGTCGAAGGGCGACGAGCAGTCACGTGTCACGACCAGATTTTAAACGTCAGTTACTATAAACGTTACATATCATGTATAAAATATCATTGTTAACACCTCAATTAATATGATTCACGACGACTGTTTCTCCTTGCTGGAACAGTCTGTAGTGACAGATTCTAAACAGTTTTACTCGAATCATGCTAAAACACTGTCATGTAGTTATACGAGTACGAGGGCGGCACTGAAAATTTCGGGAATCAAGGAAGTGACACAACGTTACTATTTAAAAATGTATTTATTGCTTTTCGAAGTATTCTCCGCGAAATTTGACACATTTTTCCATACGATGGAAACAATCATTGAAGCAACCATTCCATTCGGAAGTTGGGGTCTCCAAAATGGCCGTTTTGTAGGCCTCCACAGCTTCTTCAGGTGATGAAAATCTCTGTCAACACTACCAATTGAAATTGTATCACTGTCATAGTGTCATACCGTGTTCTTCCACAAAAGGGACCATCATATTTTGTCGGATAGCACTGACACACTGGACTGTGTTGCCGAAACTTATTTTCTTAACTCCCACCAAAAACCAAGCGACATTTCCCAAATATGAGAAGAAAAATAAAAAATTATGAAGTTTTTAATTATTTTTATAGGGCTTTTGCTATTCCTTACAATTTATAATTTTTGGAAGGTATAAATTCAACAATACCACCCTTTTTTTTATTGTCTCTAGTAGTCTGGTAGTCATGCAGGGAAACTTCCCCGCAATTCGGGGAATTGTCCAAAAATTGGGAACCCTGGTCTTCAATATTTTTCATTCATTAAATCTACATACACACAACGGGGACCAATGGGGACCTACCTCCTGCCGCCGGAGTTACGCCCCTAATTTAAACCATTTCACTATTGTGTGCCGTTCATACACACGAAAATATACACGAGTGTGCGTAAAGTTATCAATGGCTTGTAGGCAAAACGAACACTTGCCTTGCCTGATAGATCGCGCATACCTACCTACGTATGACGTAAGCTCCGTCGAACTGTGAGTCACGTGGTGTCTGCGACAAGTTGCTATAAGAGTTTTAACAGGAGTTTAACTTTTTTTTTAATATTTTGTATTATTGTATTACATAGTTAAAATAAATGCATTTGGCGTTGTTGGTAGGGTAGGCTAGGCCTAATTGCCTCTATGGATGGCACGCCCCTGCTCATGCCAATGTCTAAAGTTGCCTGAATTTCGCGGTATGTCACAAGTCGATCTTCCTCAATCAGCTTACGCACAGCATCAACGTTTTCTTGGGTGACTGCAGTTTTTGGACGACCTTGACTGGGATCATCACTGAGCTTGACACGTCCACGTTGAAATTCAGCAAACCAGCGATAAATTGTGGTTTTGGATGGGGCTTCATCACCAAATGCAGAAATCATCCGGTCAACACACTGTTTTTGTGTTAAACCACTTCGAAAGTCATAATAAATCATCGCTCTTGAATTTTCTCGAGTCAATTCCATTTTCTCAACGTCTAAACAAGTTTGACAAAACCTTGTGACAAGACCGAGAATCTTTTTTTAAATAAATAAATGGTATTCGATTATTAAAACCAAGGAGTTTTCAATTAAATAGATTTTAATATGACAGGAACAGTGGAAATATTCCATTCCCGATACTTTTAGTGCAGCCCTCGTACAACCAACATCAATATAGACCAATGGTCAGGGTCATTTAATAATAATAATAATAATAACCCCACCGCCGTATCTCTACGTTGACGTCGTGGTGGGGCTTGTGAGCTCCGAACTCTAGGTCCATGCCGGTAGAGTTTACTTTGCCTGAACGGGTCTAGGGTAAGGAGCCAGACAAAGAGAGATACAGAAACCCGCAGGGCAGCATGTGGCGAGCTGTTGGGCAGTAGCGACCCCAAGGACCCTATCTCCCGAGAGAAGTCTTGTTCTTCATTTCTTGCTTGCCTTTATTGGTCGGCTGGAGTGAACACTGACGAGGAACAGAGCTCCCACCTCAATCTTGCCTTTATTGGCTGGCTTGAGTGGAGATTCGCAAGAGCAAACGTGCTCGGAGGAAGGAAGTATTCCAGTAAGTGCTCGTAGGGATCTTGACCATCTTCCGGGCTCTGAGATTGTTCTGAAAGCCGTGGAATACCTCTCCACTCCTCAAGCCCCTCAGGAAGTGTTGCCCCCCTTGTCACTACGTCACTATGTGCTAGCGGCCGTTTTCGGGGGCCTATTATTGAGTGTGCAAGTCACCCCCTGCCATTTTATCAGTGTATTTTATATAAAACATTGGCCAGGTAGGGGCCATAGCCTTTCCATAGTCTTAAGAAACCGATCCACTATAGCCTCCCAAACCCAAAGCCCAATATGTTTTGTTCCCATGCTCTGCAATAGTCCTGCATCAACCGGGGGTTGTCCTTGGGTGGATTTGCATAGTGCATACAGGGATAATCCTCGGTTGGTGCCTCAACACTTAAAATTGTCTAAGGGGCTTCTACGAGTTGGCTTCGGCCCCTCGTACGCCTTCCAAAGATCCGGGACCCCAGGGTCCCGAGATACGAGGGTCATTCAATAAATACTTAGCCTACAAAAAGTAAACGAAAATTTTGGAAAAGTGGCAATTTATTTTTCAACAAAGTCTCCTTTTAGTTCGATACACTTAGCCCAGCGATGCTCCAACTTTTTTAACCCGTCCGAAAAATAGTTTTTGTCAAACTCTGCAAAATAGGCCTCCGTGGCGGCGATGACCTCCTCATTCGATCCATATCTATTCCCGGCGAGTGATTTTTTCAGATTAGGAAACAGAAAGAAGTCACAAGGGGCCAAATCTGGAGAATACGGTGGATGGGGCAACAATTCGCATCGTAATTCGACCAATTTGGCCATGGCAACGGCAGACGTGTGAACCGGTGCGTTGTCGTGGTGAAACAGCACTTTTTTCTTCGCCAGATGGGGTCGTTTTTGCTTTAATTCGGCGTCGAATCGGCCCAATAAATCGGCATAGTAAAGCCCTGTAATTGTTTTACCCTTCTCGAGGTAATCGATGTAGATCACACCTTGTGAATCCCAGAAAACGGTGGCCATAACTTTTCCGGCCGATTTTACAGTTTTCGCCTTCTTTGGAGCACGTTCCCCGGTCTGGATCCATTGTTTTGATTGCTCCTTGGTCTCTGGTGTGTACCAGTGGATCCAGGTTTCATCGACGGTCACAAAACGACGCAAAAACTCCGCTGGATTCCGCTTAAACAGCGCCAAACACGTCTCCGATGTGGTCTCACGGTTGCGCTTGTTTTCTGGTGTGAGTAAACGCGGCACCCATCGCGCCGACAGCTTTCTCATGCCGAGTTCCTCGTGAAGAATATGATGCACTGTTCCTTCTGAAATGCCTACAGTCTCAGCTAGCTCCCGAACCTTCAATCGGCGATCTGCCAATACGAAATCATGGATTTTTTAAATGTTTTCCTCCGTAGCAGCTGTTTTCGGTGCACCTGGACGTGGTTCATCAAAAACCGACGTACGGCCACGTGCAAACTCGTTGAACCAATTCTTGACGGTGGCCATCGATGGAGAAGAGTCACCGTACACAGCATCCAAGCGCTCTTTGATTTCGATGCGCGTTTTCCCTTCCAAAAATAGGAATCGAATCACCGAACGATATTGCTCTTTTTCCATTTTTGTAAAACCGATCGACACGTTCGCTTCCATAAGTTGTCAAATTAAAACAAATGAAGGGATTGGAATGAAAATTTGAAAAAAGAATTAAAAAAGAATGTGCTACACTGTGGTAAAACTCTTTTGAAACTACAGCGTCCTCTGGCGATGAGGCTAGGTACTTATTGAATGCACCTCGTATTTCAGTCATTTAAAATAATAATAATAATTCTTTATTTGCAGACCTTGAAGTCCATAGTGTTAGTAGTGACATGAAACACACTTATTTAACTATTATTAGTAATGCATACAAACAAACAATGAACAAAAACATAATAAAATAAAACAAGATGCCCGTATAGCTACTTAAAGCCGACCTGTGTGTGCAGTCTCACCCACCGGCCAAGCATCGGGCAGTCCCACCGGTCACTAAATGCCCTCAACATGCTGTGGGAGCTAAAACATGTTCTTTGCCGGAGAGAAGCGCATCGCTTCCGAATAATGGCGTAATAATCATCTACCCTCGCATCGGTAAACATACCCGAAGCGCTACAAAACCGCGGCAGCCCCACAAGCATTCTGAAGGCATTATTATATTGTACACGCAGAGCGCTGTATACTTGACCCAGAGGCTGCAGGTGTAGAAAGTCTGACAATAGGCTCGAAAAAGCGTCATTTTAACCTCACAAGTACACCGTGCAAACCTGCGGGCCAGCATATTACTTCGAACAGACAGCGCCCTACGCTCCCTCTCTATGACTAAATCATCACATAGGTCCTGGGTGACCCAGTGGCCCAGGTACTTAAACTTTGAGACTCGCTTCAAGGGCCCTCCCGCTAATGAGATGCACGGCACATTTAGGTCTCTTCTGGCGCCAACATTAAAAACAAGTAACTCACTCTTAGCGACGTTATACCTAAGCTCCTGAGTCACCGCGTAGTCCTCACAGACCTTCAAACAAACGTCTTAATGCACTGATTGATGGGCTCAGCAAGACCATATCGTCAGCATAACTGATATTGTTCATAGCAACTCCATCAACATGAGAACCGATGGCCGGTATTCCTGAGCTCAACAATCAGCTGGTTAATGTATAAATTGAAAAGGCGAGGGGAGGTGGTTCCCCCCTGCCTCACCCCACATTCCAACTTATATTCTTCGGACAGAGTCCCTGCCCACCTAACAATGTTTATTTGGTTTTCATACCAGAATTCTAGTAGAGAGGTAACCTCGGTTTCTACTTTTTCCTCATTTCTTAGCTTACCCCACAGTAGGTCATAAGATACGAGGTCAAAGGCCTTGGACAAATCTAAGAAGCACGCATTAACCGGTGTTTTCCTATCCTTATAGTACCGGACTGTCCGCTTTAGACACAAAATGGTACTTTCTGTCGATAGCCCGGGCCTGAAGCCAAACTGTGCATCGTGCAGACTAATCCTAGGGGCCATGTATGTATCCAGCAGACTATCCAGCACTTTAGCTATGACCGTTTCAAGTGATATTGGTCTATAACTAGCGGGATCTGCAGCATCACCAGTTTTATTCTTTATGATAGGTACAACTACGGTTCTCATAAGCGCACTAGGCAGATAAGAATGACTTATGCACAGTCTAAAAAACATCGACAATACTCTCGGCAAGTGCATACCTGCATACCTAAGGTGCTCAACACTGAGGTGATCATGTGGGGACTTATTAAAACTGCCCGTTTCTTTTTTTGCAAATGAGCGTATATTCCACGGTTTCTCACGATGTTATTCCTTCACCGATGACAGTCATATCCAAGATAAACTAATTGTGCATATGAATTTAAAAAGGCACATTGGTACTTGCCCGGATTTGAACCTGTATTAATTTCGTTTGCCTTACAGTGTGGGTGCGGGTGCGGCGTACCGCATGCTGGAAGGGGGCGCACGGGAGCGCATCGCCCTGCAGCTGGCCGAACAGGTGGCTAAGCGACGCAGACCCACCACACCGAGAGTCGCGCCGCCTACGCCAAGGTAACAATTAAATAATTGATTTAGAAATTCCGGACTCAAAAGTGGGTACCTCGTATCCAAGTTACCTACATTACTACGCGCTCTTGTTGTCCGTACTGATTTACAAAATGTATATCTTTCACAGTTTCAGATCTAACACCGAGCGCCTAGCCAGTATGTCGCCCGCAGCACGTAAGTTGGCAGCCAAACACCTACTGTCTCCGCGCCTGAAGCTCACACCCAACGACATGGGGATCCTGTCCCACGCGTCGCCTCGCCGCTCCCCCTCCCCGCGCGCCCCGCGCCTGTCCCCCTCCCCGCGCGCCCTGCGCCCCCTCGTGGCGCGCCGGGCAACCCCGCGCGCGCCCCGCAGCTCGCGCGGGGACAGTGACGTCGGCGTCACAGAAGACCTCACGGACAATCTACTGCAGATCAACGTCGCTAAACGCGCGAGGCTAAAAGCAAAGGATTTCTTCCAATAAAATAAGTGTTGAGATTTAAATGTGTTTTGTTTTTAAAATTCGGTCTAAAAGAGCTCCGGTCGAGATTGAAAGCATTCGGGCAGACGGAAAATTGCGTGAGTACTACAGTCAAACGATCGTAACCAAACTAAATTATGAAGAAAAACTAGACAAAAGAGTTTGTTGTTACATTCATTATTTTCGCATATTTTTCTGTTCTGTTCTTCTTTTCTGTTTTTCTTCACGCTAAGGGCACCCCCTGTGGGGTACGGACCTCGGCTTAGGGCGTCGCTGGGGGGAGGACAGCAAGGTGGGACAGGCTGGATCGGATCAGAGCGAACTGTCAGTACGTTGCAGGATTTATATAGCAGATCTGTGGGAAAACAAAAGGGATGGAAGTTTGCTACCTTCAAAATAGCTCTCTGAGCTCTTTCAAGAGGAAGAAAATTAGTTTTTGCTGCGCCAGCCCAAGACGTGATACAGTATTGAATTATAGATTGACATAGGGCCAAATAAACTTGTGTGATCAATTTTGAATCTGCTAATGTTCGCAATTTCTTAAAAACATATTAGTTTGCGCACTCTTTTAACCAGGCTTTCAATATGTTTTTTAAAATAAAGTCTCTCGTCCATTATTATTAGGTATTTTATGTTGCTCGTTTTGAGGATAAAAGGACAAATACACATGTTGCCTGTACGGTTTCGTCATTGATGGGCATATAGATGAGGGTTAGTAATGTTAAGTTGAGGCTTGCGCATGGAGAAGGTAATATATTTGGTCTTGTCGGCATTTAATGTTAGTAAATTGCTTTGAAGCCAATTAGTCACAGTATTAAAACCTAGTTGAGCGATTTCAAACAGTTCGCTACTGGATTTAGCGGTAAATATTAAAGCCGTGTCGACCGCCGATCGGCTGCCGATATGATATAATTTTGCCGTCTTTAATATTTAAATTACACAAATCATTAATATAAATCAGGAAAAGGGTGGGGCCTAGAATACTTCCCTGAGGAACACCAAAACCAGTATTTTTCTGTTCATCACTTGTAATATTATCTATTTTAACACACTGGTACCGACCATTTAGATAGTCAGTAAAAAGTTTCAGCGGCGTTCCCCTTATTCCTATGGTCTCTAATTTGTTCAGAAGAACTGAAACAGACACCGTGTCGAAGGCCTTGGCTAAATCGAGAAAGACTCCCAGGGTCTGGTTTCCTTTGCCGAGTTCTTCTGAAATATAATCAGTCAGGCTATGCACCGCATCCGCTGTCGATAGTTTGGCTCTAAAACCAAATTGCGCAGGGGTTAACATGTTGTTTTTTTTCTAGGTAATTAACTAGTTTAGTTTATGATTTTCTCTAGTATTTTTGAAATTGAAGGGAGTAAGGATATTGGTCTGTAATTATTAACTGTGTCTTTACGTCCAGATTTAAACATAGGGATTACAACTGACTTTTTTAGACAAGTAGGGAAAATTCCTTCGGAAAGACAGTTTCGAAAAATATGCGTTAAAGGGAGGTGGTACCTGAATATGCTTAAAGAGTTTAAGGATCTTATTGCTTATTTTATCCCATCCAACTGCACAGTCATCCTTTAGCCCAGAAATGGTTCGGGTTATTTCATCTTCATCAGTGTCCAACATAGCAAAAGATTTCGGGTAACAGCTATTGATTGAGTTTTGAAAAGATAGTTGTTCGCAATATTTCGGAATCTGTTCGGCAAGAGTAATTTCCAATATCTACAAAAAAGTCATTTACATTGTTAGCTGATAAGATTGGTGAAGGATTAGCAAGCAGTAAACTCGAATTTGACTCACGCTGTTTAGACATTTATTGGTGACATTTTTAATATGTTTCCAAAGTTGTTTGCTATTTTTACCTGCTCTATTTAATTCGTCTATCGTAATTATTTTAATATTCTTTAGGAGATTGTTGCATAAATTCCTGTATCTTTTATAGGTGGTTAGTATTATTACATTATCAGGGTATCTCTTAGTTTTTGATGAAGTTTATCCCTGTGTCTTATACACCGAATTAGCCCAGGAGTAATCCATGGTTTAATATTATAAAGTTTCTTGTTTACTGTAGAAACTGTCGTATAACGTAATATTTCTTGTTGCACATGTTCTATTAAATACGATGAAGCCAAATTAGCGTCAGCAGTATTGTAAACTGGGCATAAATCATATTCGAGTTTGTTTATGTTTAATTTGCTAATAGTCTGAGGACGATTTAGCTTAGGCTGCGTTAAATTTACAGTTAGTAGGACTGCGTGATGGTAAGTAATTGTTGAGTTAGTAACACGCGTAATATATGATGGGCTGGTTTTGATCATCATATGATCGAGGCAGGAACCGCTCTGATGAGTTGGCAATGTGTGAGCGGGGAGAAAACTATGGTATAAGCAGATATTAAGGTAATCTTGGGTCCCTGCATCGCAGTTTTCGGAGCCAATATTTATATTTAAATCACATGTTAGTATAACATTCTTAAAAGGGCTTAGTGCTAGAAAAATCAGATTTAAAGATTTGTTAAAAGGATCTAACTTTCTAGCGGAAGGGGATCTATACAGAGTATGTTCTTCGACTGTGACCTTTAATGATTCCTTAGCAAAAACTACCACACCATCATTTTGATTGTGGTTTACTGTGGTATGCAATAAGTTGTACCCCGGTATTAATGGGAGGTTATCGTAGCGATTAGATAGCCAGCACTCAGTAAGTACCATTGTATCACAATCAAAGTTAAGTCTATGAAGAAAAATGTTAAAGCTATCTATGTTCTTACAAATACTACGAATGTTTTGGGTCAGTACGGTTAGTGAATTTTGATAGTCGGAAAGATATTTTCTGCAGTCCTCAACGTCACATGTATTTGACACAGTTAAAAATGTGTTATATGTATATATCGGTAATTAAATTATCATCCATACTAAACTAAAAACAAATAACAATAATAAGTTGATGTCTAAAATATAAACAAGTATGTGGCGCTCTAAGGCGCCTTCATAATCTATCGAATTAATGTACCTGTATTCGGCAGCTTTTTTAGCCGGGCAATCTGTGTCTCCCGTCTTATGGTTGGCTTGTTTTTTAAAGCGCAACCATGTAGCACATTTTGGTGGATTCGCTTTCTTTGCGCAGTCTTGGATTGTGTGCCCTTCTTCACCGCAATATCCACATGTGGGGCAGTTATTTTGCATGTCTTGGCTGCATGACCGTACTGCTGGCATTTGTAACATCTTGTTACCAGTGTGAAGTCTCGTACCGGGCAGGATGTCCAACTTATAAATAATCTGTCCTGTGTGATGAGGGCTTTACGAATGACGGCTGGAACTTCTACAATATAGTTGCAATTCTCAGCATCTTTCCTGCCAGGTTTGTGGCTTAGTTTTATTGAGGCCAAAAATGTATCATGGGACATAGTCGGCAATTTGTCGGCCAAATTTTGTTCATAAATACATTTATAAACCTCATTTTCAGGCATTGATGTGGGAACTCTTATAATTATAATGCGAGGTTTGCGCTTTTGAGGTTCGTCGACGGTAAGCCCTGACGAAGCGAGTTGGACTGTTAGTTTGAGCTTATCTAGGTCATCTTTGGTCTCAGTGCTATTTATGAGTCCTTCTTTTCCTATTTTACGTACGCCTCGTAGTTTCAGCTTAATTTCTCCAGGGCATATGATTTTTTGGACCATGTTCTTTGTTTCTTCACTGGTCTTTGAGTTATCACAGGGATAAATCGCCACGGAACTAAAAGTATTAGGACGAACAAAGTTGTTGGAACCCTTCTTCACCATATCTGCAAAAGATGTAGTAGCTGCAGCCTGCTTCATACATGACTCCTGAATCGTCCGGTTCATCTCCGTAAGACAGACCGACAGGTCTCGAGCTTCGGTCATAGTTTTAAGGGAGGTATGGATTTGTATGGCCTTTTGCTAAAGCGACTGGTATTGAACAGCCATTTGCGAAACCCCATGTCCTACTTTTCGGCAAAGATTGCTTATTTTTAGCTTTTGCTCAGCGTTTAGCTTTCCATCAGAAGCAATAGCACATACCTCATTCAGGCACTGTTCAATAGATCCTATCCAGTTCTGTATCTCTGGAGTGGACACTACTTCAACTTTATCATCTTGGTCCTGTCTTGGTTGTTAGGGCGGTGGCGAAGCCGGGGTCGGTACCGGGATTGGTGTCGGTGGAGGGCTGTGTCGTATCATCGCACTCCGATTAAAGGGGCTGCCTTCCATATATCACAGTATATTACCAAATAATCCAGTCAGTTCATTATTTTAGCTTGACACTTAAAAGGTTTCTCTGTATAACACGCTAATACACTAAAACTAGGTCATTGAATATGCAAACGATATTTTTTTTTAAATGCTTCGATGAGCACGTCTGTACGCTTTGAATGCCTCAATCGAATCCAAAATAATAAAGAATATGGGAAACTCTGACAGAACACTAACTACTAAAGTAGACAATTGGATTAGCGACGAACTTCCTAATCAGTACGGCGTTCCACAGGATAGCATCCTCGGTCCAAAATTATTCTTAGTTTATATAAATGATATATGTGATATCAAGCTGCAAAACGGTAAAATCATCACTTTCGTCGATGATACTGTCTGGATATTCGATACACGTAGTATGACGTTAAACATTGTGCTCAACAAGGTCTTGGTACAGTGTATTAATTTCGGTAAGATAAAATACATGAGATATTCCCTTAGACACCAGGATCAACCAAACTAGCCCACTCACGAAATTTCAACAACCATTGTTTAGTTAAAACGAATTCTATCAAATATCTTGGCATAATCATAGATTACCGTCTCAGCTTCCAACAACACATTGAAACCCTTGTTAAAATAATCTGAAAATTAAACTACATATTTAAAAAATTAAGACATACATCAGTTATTAAGACAGTTTACTTTGCACTATGTAGAGTATGTAGTAATGCTATATACTAACAAAGACTGGATTTGCTGGTATATTGAATTACTATTTGGGGCGGTACATATAAACTTGTTAGATAAGTAAATTCAGAGAGCTCTCTCTCAAGAGAGATCAATTAAGTTACGTTGCTTTTTTCCCCAATCCTCTACGCCCCGAACAAAACAACCGAACTACTGAGACTAGAGGGGGGTGACGGCCGCGACTTACGAGTTGTAGGGCGTAGGTTCGAACCCGGACAGGCGCTTTACTTTGTGTAAATTATTTCATCACCACTGCTTTCAAAACGGTGAAGGAAAACATTCTGAGGAAACCGGCATGTCCTAGAACCAAAAATTCGTAGATATGTGACATCTACCAACCCGCACTGGTGGATTATGGCCCACTCCCTCTCACAGAGAAGAGGCCTGTGTCCCAGCAGTGGTAACATTATAGGCTGATTATGTAACCCCCGATGATAAAAAGGGGTGTTATAAGTCTGTAGTGTATATCTGTGTGTCTATCTGCCATCAAAGCTCCTGAACGGCTGAACCGAATAAGTTTTTTTTTTGTTGTAGGTAAATTAACGTGTCCTAGATAGGACACCCTCCACGAACTCTCGAATCCACCCTCTCTCCTAGATAGGAGAGAGGGTGTTCTGTAACTCAGGACCCTCCTACCTCAGACACCTTTCTCTATTTAAGATTGTGCATATAAAAAAAGGCCATAAAGATAATATACTATATTTGTTACACAGCTATTACGACTTCAAATATTAGCCAAATAAAACAAGGTGTGATTGTCAAATAATATGCATTTTGTTGAAATAAAATAAAATGTAAAAAATTACAACCATTACAAAATTTGAATTAATTTAATATATTGTCATAATATTTTATTACTTTACATCTAAGATAAAAGTTTTTGTGCATTGATTTTTGTCTCATACGATTATTAAAATAGTGAATTGTACAATAATACATTGTTTTGATATAAATAGCGTCACAGCAATGAGTTCTGACGTCAATTTAGCAATAACAAAACATAATATAATATAATATGATCAATGTTTCAAATATAAAATGCATTACAAATTGCTTAGGTAAATAATATTTGACATACACATGGTTACTTACATACATTTTAAACTAATGTCTGTGCATACAACAGTTAATATTTTACAAGTAGGTACGTAGTGCTTTGCTCACATAGATGTGACAATAACAACATTGTATTATCAAAATACATATTAAGTATTATTCATCATGTCAAATTAACTGGTAAAAGTTGACACACCACCATTAGGAACTGAATTCCAATACTTTCCAGTATTGGAATTCAGTTCCTAATGGTCCAACATGATTACATGAATTATTATTATCTTATTGCTTACATTACACAATGATCTACGTCTATGGCAATCTCATAAAGATTGTCTATAATATAACCCTGAGCAATTAAATACAACCAATTAAACTTGGAACCGCGCTAATTATATGAACATTGATAACGAAAATGCATTCAGCCGTGGTCAATAAATTAATAATGAAATCATTATTTAAAATAAAAAGATATATTGTCAAAGATATCCTTTAAACTGGATATGTTGTCAAAATAATAATCGTTCTGCTAGCACTAGCAAGTCATAATGTCAAATGTGCTTCATGAAACACTATCTCTATTGCTGCGGTACAGAAGTAGTTATTCAATACATCATAATTATTACATAGTAATCATCCAAGAATAATAACTAAATCAGCTATGACCCAACACCGTCATTATATCGCAATATTTATATCTAACAATCTAGGGAATGACCAAATAATACTTATAATAAATACTAATACACGACTACCAAATGTTCATTACACATTTTCATATTGTCCAAGTCATAACATTGAAACAATGAGGTGTTTAATCACTTTTCGCGTCGTAAATGAACTGCCGATTGTAGCAGAACATATCTTATCGATAATCACCGTTTACTGAGTCAGAAGGTAGTTAAAATTTACTTTCTACCAAATGATACTCAGCGCAGCCTTGTAAAAGGGCTCGGGCGGCTGCGGCTTGTTGTACTCTGCGTTAAGCTTAGGTTTAGTGTCGTCTGTGGGGTCCTCCTCGAAGATGTTAACATAAGACTCTTTGATGCCGAATCTGATGAAAGACAAGTACGGGAAGTACCTCATGAGGAGTACACTGAACCTGAAGTTGAGGTTGAAATAAAGCCGACCTAAGTAGGAGGAGTACAGGGTCATGTAGAGGTTGTAGAGGAAGATCTTGTACTTGGCTTTAAAGTTGAGTTTTTTGTAGAAGGGTGCGCTGTCCACGGTGTCGTAGTCTTTGTAGTAGAGGAGGCGAGGGGCGGTCTTGGGGAGGCCTTCCACGGCCGGTTTGGACATGAGCTCTGTCGATTCCACGCCTGTCGAAAAAAATAACTAGATGTGAATACCTGTCACTTTGGTTCTTAGGTCTTTTTGACCAGCCAAAAAAAGCCTTACTTTCAAATCAATTAAAAAATCTCACCTGTATCAAGAGATTTTCCTTTCAAATGCTTCTTCAGCTTAATCTGCAGCTGTAGCCTGTCGTTCTCGGTGTAGATGTAGCCGGGCACGTCGGCCAGCACGCGGCACCAGTACAGGAAGCCGTCTGTCTCCACCGTGGGGTTGACGGACCACATGCCGTCCAGCATGACGCGCGCCATGTGCTCGAAGTGTTCTGGAACGTTCTCGAGGCAGGGCGTGTATACACGATCTAGGATCAGCTGGCACACCTCGCGGGTTTCTTCGAATGTCTCGCGGCAGATGTTGTATCTGAAATTGTGTTGTATGTTGAACTGAGCTAAGATTACTTGAACCCAGTGGCGTAGCGAGTCCTCAACGAGCCCTGTAAAAAAAATTGCTGGGGGGCCTCTTTACCCTACTATGGTGACGGTAAAAAGGAGGGTAGGGAAAAGCCTAGACACATGTTGAATCAAAAACAAAATAAGTACCTACTTATATTTAAAAGTGCAGAGCTGCCCCGCGGCAGAATAAACTCACTATAACCGCACCGCTCCGACACAGCAAGAAACTTGTCATTCAAGTTTGCATTTTTAATCATTTGATTGAAATAGACTGGTTAATAGACTTTAATGCATATGCATTAAAGTCTATTTTACGATGACTATACAGGATAGTGGACAGCTCGCAGGCTGTGCGCTGCCCGCGAACCGTCACAGGTTGCGTCGACCGCGCGCTTCAAGCGAGTAGCCCGCTCCCCGGCGAGGAAACGCCTGCAAGCGGTATGCATATGCGCGGCGCCTCGCCATTCGTGCGGGGACCCCTAGTAGGTACCAACCAACAACTAGTACGCGACGCGTGAACCGCAAGTTGTCATCTCGCCGGTGCACTATGGGACCAAACAGTATTTTCCATCTCAAAAATGGTTTTGTCGAAAGTCGTAAATCCATAGATTGTTTTATGGTTTTATACTCTCAAAAGATGGAACTTACGAATAAATTACAAAATATAAAAAAATATAAAGTTTTACGTTTATAAAATGAACCTCAAACATTGGGCATAAATATTTTCATGCCAATTAAATTACCGTTAAGGGAGTTCAACACATAATTATTCGGAAGTTTTCCAAGGAAATTTATTAGTGTTATACATCATTAGATAGCTTAGAATATACACTTTGCAACCACGTTCAGTTTTTGTAAAAAAAAATATTTTTATTTAATTTTTTAATATTTTTTTAGTGAAGTAAAGAAAATTTAGTTTTTGTTAATTTCAATTGGAGTTTTCGTTGTTGCCGAAAGCAGCCGGTGTCAAGTTAATTACTCTATTAGAGACCTTATCTACTCAGTAATATGAGGATTTAAAAAAAACTTGCGCGTTTTTTGCGCCAGAGGTGATTTTGAAGCAATAATGTCAATCGGGGAAAAATCCTCGAAAATTACGGTTCTTCTTTTTTATTATGAAATATTATATTTAGTTATTATCCTTTGATGTCTATATTGTTTTTTTCTATTTCTATGATAAAAACATACATTTGCAAATTAAAAAACTGCTATTATATTTGAAAGAATCTTCCCATGGCAATTTTGTTTGGGGTGGTCACCTTAACCACAAGTATGATAAACTATATTGCTGCGGAAGTTCTATTTATCTGTTGTGGTAAATAATTACAACCAGTACTGATTACACTATTTCGATAAGAACTGTTATAATCAATTGTCCCATGGTTTTTGCACAAGGCACTAAAATATTAGTCCTTTAAATACCCGTGTATGTTCAGCATACGATTCATCAAAGTGTTCAGATACTTCTTTTCAATAACAATTAACGCATAAAAAACATTATTATCTAACAATGAGTGAATTCGTTTGTGTTCGACGCGATCTTTGTGATCAAATAATAAAAGGGAAAAGTACTTCAGACCTCAAAAAATATTTATTGGAAAATTTTCAACTATCGGAAACTGACGTTAATACTGTAATAGAGAGTATTAAAAAAAATCTAACATCGAGTTGCAACCAGAAATGGACCAAAGCTCAAAGAAAGCCGGACCGGTTCGAGAGCCTATACTCAAATTGGTTAAATGGTGAGTTTAAAGTATCATTGAATTCTTGCAGTACCTCAACCACTGTAAATTCTGGTTTGAATACTTCTGGTGAACGTGGAAGACCAACAAAACAATATGACGAGTGCTCGGAAAACACAAAGAAACGAAAAAATATGGAGCTGGTCCAGGAGTATGGAATGGGACATGTCCGTAACGCTTATGTGCAAGGTTTAAGATCCATGGGGGAAAATGACGAAACGTCGATTGTGACTATTATCAGAAATAAGGAAAACGAAGAGAAAAAAGTTATTCTACAAAACATACTCAATCCAGATAACGCACTTTCCTTTACAAAAGAGGAAGCATTGAGTATATGCATTGAAACTGATTTAACCAAAGCACAATATGCGTACCTAAGAAAAAGGCTCATTGATAAGAATTTAAGTTCTGTATTGCCTTCGTATCAAACACTAAGTGAAGCAAAAAAGGCTTGCTATCCGCCTGCATCCAGCATTACGGTGACAAATATAAGCGCAAAAATCAACCTGCAAGATCTCTTAGACCATACAGTCTGCCGTATTATAAGGATAAAGTCAGGATCGACTTACAATCGTCTCAAGCTTTTCACTAAATGGGGATGTGATGGATCCTCCGGGCAAAGTGAGTATAAACAAACTCTACCGGAAGAAAACGAACAAATATCGGACGCTAATTTGTTTATAGTGTCCCTTGTACCACTGCGACTAGTAGACGAAGAAACTTCTACGGTCATATGGAAAAACCCTACTTGCTCATCTGTTAGATATTGCAGACCAATTTCATTAGAATTTGCAAAAGAAACTCCCGAAAAAACTACAGCGGTTGTCAGTGAAATTGAAGCCAAAATTAATCAATTGATTCCAACTCTTGTGTCAATAGAAGACAAAGTCATCGAAGTTAAACATCAACTGTTTATGACAATGATTGATGGGAAAGTTGCTCAAGTGTTGACAAACACATCATCCAGTGCTACCTGCACTGTTTGTGGAGCAACTCCCAGACAAATGAATGATCTTTTAAAAGTTACAACGAGAGTTGAAAATGAAAATCCGTTTAAATACGGATTGTCGACGCTACACGCATGGATAAGATTTATGGAAATGATCCTCCATATTTCTTACAATTTAGGTTTTGAGAAGTGGTCTGCAACAACTCCAGAAAACAAGCAACTTAAAGAAGACAAGAAAAAATTTGTCCAAAAACGTTTCCGAGAAGTGCTTGGCTTGCATATTGATAAACCACGTCAAGGTTCCGGTAATAGCAATGACGGTAATACGGCAAGGAGATTTTTCCAAAATTACCAATGTTCTGCAGAGATAACCGGAATTGATGAAGAATTAATCAAGAGACTATATGTAATTCTTCAAACTATGTCATCGGGATTTCCTATAAACGCAGAAAAATTTGGTCAGTATACATTGGTAACCGCGCAATTATATGTAAGCAAATATAACTGGTACTACATGCCATGTTCGGTCCATAAAGTACTTATAGATGGTGCTAAAATAATAGAGCATTATGCAGTTTTGCCTATAGGACAATTATCCGAAGATGCCCAGGAAGCTCGAAATAAAGATTATAAGAAATATAGGTTACATCACGCTAGGAAGTGTTCCAGATCAGCAACAAACGAAGACGTTCTGCATATTTTGTTATATACATCTGATCCTTATATATCTAGCTTAAATAAACCAAGTTTTCTAATATCCAAAGAATTATTTGACGAAGCTAAAGAATTGTTGGAAATAGAAAGTGATGAGTAGGATAAGTTTAAGTAATAATTTTTTTTTGTCATGTAACTGTTTGTTTAATAATAATAATTTAGTTTTAAACTTATTTTAAGCATAAGTGTAACTTTTATTGCTATTTTAATATAACTGTATAATTTTTTGTATGAAATTTCGTATAACTTTATCTTTGTCATTTTTTTTCGGAAAAAATATTTTTTTTAGAATGATGATGTTTGATTTCTTTTATTGCCTAGATATTCACAAATACGTGAAAAAAAAATCAAGGAGATAAATCACAAAACAACAGAGTTATCGATTTTTGAGATGGAAAATACCGGTTGGTCCCATAGTGCGGTGGCGTGCCAGCAGCGAGCGGTCGTCTTGCTAACGGCGCGTTGGCGACAAGCGGGTGGATATTATAGAGGCTGTGCCCCGGGCCGTTACTGCACTGGAGGGGTGCGGTTATAGTAAGGGATGACCTTAAGCATTAAAAATTTCAATGAAAACGCACAGATGCTAGAACAAAAACAATTAGTAGCCAAGTCCACTATTATAGCTATTACTTAGTCCGGACAGCAGCTTATCTTTTAACGGGTCAATGACAGACTTCTAAAGTTTTAGCTCATTCAGAGAATATAGGCGGTAAGTTCAGGGGTTGTTTACATTACATACTTTCTCGTTGACACTTCGTATACGTTTACAATTTAGAACTATAAGTAGATTTTTCGTTAATTTAGTAAAACCTCAGAAGGACAACGAAAGCAAAAGAACCACCTAAATACTTTATTGGAAAACCTGAAGACAAACTAAATTGAATTTACTTTCAGAACCTTGAAGGTTTTGTCAGCCCTGTTGTTTTTATTTGATTTTATTATTACTACCTGCTGTCCGCGGCTTCGCCTGCCTGGCTTTTTCTAAAATAATAGTAAACGTTAACCTTAGTAACTCCATAAAACATCAGCTATCTGTCAGTGAAATAACCGTCAAAATCGGTCCAGCCGTTTCGGAGATTATCCAGAACAAACAGACAGACATACAAATAAAAATTGATTTTTTTTGTTGTACTGTATATACTTTCGTATGTATTTAGCAAAAAGCTTTATTTTGACATTACAAACACACAACATTCAATTCACTTCAATTTTATTTATTTGTATAGATTCGTAGTAAAAAAATACGTCAAAACTAAAAATTATAAAACTTGTTTTTAAGACGCTGACAACACCTAAACCGCGGTCACTGTCAGACTGCATAGAAAAGAAAGAGAAGCGCGATGACACAACGCTTGTAATTTATTGCAAAATATGAAGCAATTATGTATTTTACTCAAAATTGAGTTGAGTAATCGAAAATAAAAAACAACCAAGTTCTGCATTCAAATAAGACGTTCTTGTTATTTATTAATTAAATACGTAACGTATGTTGATATTTAATACAGATAATATTTTGGTTTGGAACTCAAGGTAAAAGGTTAGTTTAACGTTAGTTTGTATCGAGATATTTTTTCAAAACGTGTTTTGGTAACAACCAAGTTCTGAGAAATATTTTCAAAATTAACATATTATATTTTTTCCGCTACCACAAACTATACAGATTTGGCATTTTTTTTTTTCTTAAGCCTATAATTCTTAAGCCTATTTTGGTCATTTGCCTTTTGTCAGCGCCTTAACTACAAAACTCGTTCGACTCGATCAGTTACGTTACCGACTATTGGTAGAGGTGACGTGATGTACCGTTATATAAAAATAGCATACCGCTGCCCAGCGTTGGTCTCGTGGTCGAAAGATCGACTGCTAAGCGTGGGGTCCTGTTGGGTTCGATTCCCTTCCCAGGCCGGCCAAAGAGTTATTGGGATTTTGAATTAGTATAATTTATTTTACTTCGATGGTCCTAGTTTATCATTTGTGACTGAGTTACAGCTATAGCTATATGTAAGCGGGCACGCCCTTTATACCTGGAGGCTTTTATTTAGATATTCATTTCTGTTTACGTTTTTATTTCTGCTTGAGTATATGTTTCGATGTTTTTTTTTTTGTTGGTATAGTGGTGTGTTAGCTAACTGAAGGCTAATAATTTATTATTTTGTATTGCGCGTAGTGTACATTTTTTGCATACTATTGCATAAAATCCAATACAGCTGCCTGGGAAGTTTGTTGCGCAACTTCTTCCCAGCTAAAGCACTACGAAGTTGTGAAGGGTGGGCGTTTTGGGGGTCTTATGTAATTTAGACGTTCGAAAAGTGCTGATTCTCAGCCTAGTTTGAATAAATGAATTTTGATTATGAGTACCTAATTTCTCAGTAGTAGCCCGGAGTTTGGAAGTTGGCAGTGTGATACATCGGTGCGCACGTTAAGCCGTTAGTCCTGGGCCTGATATCTCTTCGCGCGTGTCGGATTGCCGTCCCAGCGGACTATGAGAGAGAGAGAAGAGTGCACTTGTCTGCGCACACACTTGTGGACTATAATATCTTCCACGTCGATGGCTAGTGTGCTGAGATTAGCTCTCATGGCCGAAATTTGGACAGGGCTCTTATTTATAAAAAAAAATTAATCTCGTAAATTAAACTTGTAATATTAAAATAACCGCTTTTTACTAAATGCATCTGGATGTACTCGTATATACGGTACATATACCTACCAAAATAACATTTTTTTACAATTTTTGTCTGTCTGTTTGTTCCGGCTAATCTCTGAAACGGCTGGACCGATTTTGACGGGACTTTCACTGGCAGATAGCTGATGTAATAAGGAGTAACTTAGGCTTTTGTTTTAGAAAAGGTCTCGCGGGAGAAACTGCAGACAGCATCTAGTTCAAAATATATATATATATCGCAAATGACATAGGCTGCGTAGCCAAAATTGCAATCACAACTCAAATAAAACGAACCTGTCTTCAATCCCGATCATGTACCCGAAGACTCTCCAGACATTATTGTAGGCATCCCAGTCGCCCGGTTGCAGCTGTCTAATGCCGAACTGGCCCGGCTTGAGCATCGAGAAGCCGATGAAGCCGAACTGAGTGAGGGCCAGGTCCCGCTGTGACACGGTGCCGTTGTCTTTCAGCTTTGACGCAAGTCCTGCCCTCACGTGACGACTGCGCACCGCGTACAGTGACCTCCATGATCTGTTATATACATACAACTTAAATAAGTAGTGATTTACTGTATTTATAGAGCTGATGGGTAAGTGAAACAGGCGGAAGGTACGCTACAAAACACGCAATAAATCTTTTTTGTAGTGACCTAAAAACAGTACACATTTATATCGGTCAACCACGAGTAGCTATCAAAAGCGTCTCAAGAGAAAATACATACTCCAGTGAAAATTACCCATTGTCATCGTGTAAAAACAAAGAGTAGCTGTTCTCGCTGGTGGATACACTTGATCTAACTAAACCTCGCAAACTATTTGCTTATAGTGGATCACTGATTGCAGATTAGCACAAAAAAAAATCGGTTAACAGGACTTCATCAAATACACATTATAATGGCTTGAATATCACGATTAATACCCCCGTTGGGTCTTGCTTCTAATACACCAGGTACACACAATAGGCTTAAATTAATGTAGGGGCGGTGTAGTGTAGAACAGCCCTGTCCCTAACCACTGTCTTACTGTGTAGACACGTGTCGAAAAACACGAAACTCAATACCGATGCGACGTACGAAAACCATGATAGGCAGGTACAGGTAGTCTTAAAATTCTAAGACAATAACCATTGTATACTGTTTGACAGTTTATCTACTATGGTCTACTTTATTGTCGACCACCGTCCTTTCGCAGAACTAGTACCTATCTATTCCGCTCGCCAGGCTAAACTCGGTCAGCAAACCTTTAATAAGCGTGGTTGATAGGAATCAGTTTCTTGATGAGTCTGTGACAAACCTCACATTTGCGAAAATGCATTTTTGTAAAATGTGAGATTTTTTTATCTCAACTGTAGGTCTATTATTTTATTTTTAAAACTATATTTTTAAAAATAAATGTAATCCATTGCTAGACGAGAACAACTGCCGACAAACTGTTATGCAGTTGGCTGACTCATGAATGTTATTGTTAATACAGATTTTGACTACACACATAATAAACCTATACTGTTCCCACTGCTGGGACACACGCCTCCTCTCTGTGAGAGGGAGTGGGCCGTAATCCACCCCGCGAGCCCAATGCGGGTTAGTAGATGTCACAATGTCTTCGAATTTTTGGTTCTAGGACATGCGAGTTTCCTCACAATATTTTCCGTCACCGTTTTGAGAGCAATTGCTATGAAAAGATTTACACTAAGTAAAGCGCCTGTCTGGGTTCGAACCTACGACCTACAACTCGTAAGTCGCAGCCGTTACCACTGGGCCACCACTGCGCCCGATTATGATTTTGAATAAATAAATGAAAAAAAAATTGCTGTGGAATGCGGTAGGCTGATTTATTACATTAATCTGCACATGTGAGTGCATCTTTAATTAAAATAATACTCCAGCGCTTACGTAAATATCATGATTATAAAAATAATTAATGATAAGCTTATATAAAATTCCAATTATCAGATTTCATTAACATTATGCAATTCATTTTATATCGTTATTCCAGGTAGGTAGGAAAATGGGTGAAAGGCCAGACTATCATACGTAAGTAATGAAGACGGAAACTTCTGTGAGACTAGCCAAGTAGATGCCAGCTTGACGTTAGCTTATTTGCGTCACTACAACCAATAAAAGCATACTTACATGCTCCCGGGCTTGAGTTCGTACTCAAACCAGGAGATGATGTGCAGTAGCGTGGAGAGGTACCGCTTGTAGGCAGTGTAGACGGAGGTGGAGCGGCGGGACCCCACCAGCACACGGAGGATAGACGGCACCGCGAACACGGCCACCAGCCCCATCAGCATCGCCGACGACATCGCGAAGCAGTTGTCCATGTAGAAGCTTCGACCCCTGGGATTTAGGAAAATTGTTGACATAGCTTCTTTAGATGGGAACTTGGCCGGTATCCAGTTCGGAGCCATGATTTGAACACTAATGGAAACCTGCAAACGACATAAGTCCAATAGTCCAGCCTATTTTTATATACCTAGCAGATATGTATATGTCGGAGATTGGATATCCTCCGGGACATATATATATATCACCGTATGATTATGAACATCGTTAGTTTATGATCCGCTAGCTTTTGCCCGCGGTTTCGACCGCGTGGAGGTCGGAAATTATCCCACGGGAACGTACTACCGAGAAAGAAACGTGTCCTATGTCCAAGTCTTGGTTTCAAATTTCATACAAATCCGTTCAGCCGTTTTAGCGTGTAAGCGTAACAAGCAAATAAACCAATTCACTTTCGCATTTATAACACTATAGTTGGGATCAAGCGAGATTATAAACTATCGAACAATTGTGAACTGTTACAATATAACGCATTCCGCATTAATTTTCAGTAGTTTATAATCTATCAATCGCCAAATTAAGATCACTGTGCGTTAATAAAGATTAGGTACCTAGTATTTCGTTCCAAAATTTGGAAAACTATTTATTTTACTCGCAGGGACCTGAGTACCACAAAACTTTGTTGTAAAGACCCATCCACAGATTAGGTACGTCTAAGGCGACTAAAGAGTTTTATTGGTCCATTGATAAAATCTTGGCATCCTTCCACTAGTATTGGAAGGATGGTGAATAGTGTACGTATCTAGTAGTACCGTATGTCTATCGTAGTTAACCATATCGTTAGAATCCTAACCGAAATGCAAAACTTCCAACCAAACTTTTTGCCCTAGTAATCTAGCCAAAGTCCAACATGACAGACTAGATTAGTGGACGGCCTCGACAGGACCACTATCGACGAGATACAAGAATAATACAAAAAAAATACCGGCCAAGTGCGTGTCGCACCACGCACAATGAAGGGTTCTGTAGTTGGAATGAATTTATCCCAAGAACAAACTTAACTTTGTAGTTTAAAAAATAATCTCCCTTTTTATGTGATAAAACTACAAATTAACGATTTTCGGACCTCTACTTGTGCTGTGTGACCTTGCCAAATTTCATGATTGTAAGTCAACGGGAAGTTGACCCTATACGATTTCGGATTTATTTGCGAGTGTGAAAATAAGTAGCCTAATTTTTTAGAGTTCCAAGGAACCGTAGACCTACGTATTTGATAATAATTTCAACTTGATACCTCCACGCGTCCCTGAGAAAAAGGGTCTTGACAGACAGACGGACAACGAAGTAATCCTATAAGTGTTCGTTTGAGGTACGGAACCCTAAAAAGATGCTATTACGAAAGTTGGTATTTACAATGAGTTGAAAAACCTACCAGGACACAAAGTTAGGAGTCTAGAGTACTAGAGTTCCTGTTTATCAATCATTTCATGATATAATAGATGCAAGGCACAGTTCGGACTGGTAGTTTCAGGAAAGTACCAGAACAATTTGAGTATACACTAAACTTAAAAACAATTTTGACACAACTAAAATCGAGTTTGACAATCGCAAAGTTGATGATTATCATAATCCCAACGAAAACATGTTCTTTATCGGTAGGTTAACGGGGAGATTAACGGGGAGATTAACGAAACACTCGTATTTAATAACTTGTACCTCTTTATAACATTTACAATTTTCCTTAATCACATTTCTTTTTGATAATTTCTTCTACAACTAGATGTTCATTTCCAGTCGTGAGTGTCGCTTAAAACAACCGACCCAATAAACATTATATGAGCATAGAGCTTGTCCTATGACAAGCTTTAGCAAAGTTCAAGAAAAAATACCAGTTGTGCTATATTTATCCCAAATGACCCACATTAATTAGCCACTTATAGCTCTCTTTTTATCGCTATCGCTGACTCTACTCATGGCCCCTAACTGGAAAGAGGCATTCATACGGATAACGGAATGTACAGGGGGTTCGTTCCTTTTCGGAACAGCCAAGCTCATTTTATGTTTGTCTGTGGCCAAGATAGTATTATTTCCTTACCTGTTAAATTTCTTCTCGTCGAACCATTCTGGCAGTTCCATAACGAGTGAATCTGGATTTACTTTGTCGGAAGGCTGCTCTGCCGCCTCCTTTGTCAGGAGCGCGTCCACGAACGCTTCCGCTGTAACAAAAGCCTTCATTAAACACCCACATCAAATTGTATTCATGTCTTTGAAGTACCTCCACAACCCTACCTGCCCACTACACTATCCAAACCAATTTGGAACTAAAGTTCAATTTAATTTTAAATAGGATATTCATATTGGGAATATTCTGGCACATTCGCGATGCATCAAAGCAATTGGGTTATGGGTATCTAGAGAACCGGCCAAGTGCGAGTCGGACTCGCACACAAAGGGTTCCGTACCCTATCGTACAAAATTTAAACAGAATAATTTCATCATAAATTTTAAAAATTGCAAAGATAATTTTGTATTTATTTTTTGCAGTTGCGGAAAATCGCCCATCTATATTTTCTATATTTATTTATTTTTAAATAAACAAAAATTCCTCACTGACTGACTCATCAAAGTCCAGCCCCCCTTGGACCTAGAAAGCTGAAATTTTGCACAGAGGTTGCCTCATAATAGTGCAGACAAGGAATTAGGAAGGATTTTTCGAAATTCAACCCATAAGGGAGCAAGAATAGGGGACGTAAGTTTGTATGGAAAATCGTAATTTTTGTAGTTTACATAATCAGCCTATTATGTTCCAACTGCTGGGACACAGGCCTCCTCTATGTGAGAGGGTGTGGGCCGTAATCCACCACGCGGGCCCAGTGCGGATTTTAGTAGTTTAAACCATGACAATTGGTATTTAGTATTCTGGCATAAAATTAAAGACCAAGTGTTTCACTGTTTTTGGAAAGTCATCCCCTAAGGGGGTAAAATAGGAGATGATAGTTTCTATGGGAAACCTGCAATCGCTCAGCCCAACTTTCGCCTTCGCCAAAAACACTTTAGTACTATAAGTAAATAAAAAACAATAACTTTACTAAGGAATCAAATGAGTAATGATATTTAAATTTTCCTTATTTCGGTGCCTGTAATCATTTTTTTTTTTAATAATAAAGAGGATTTATATATTCGCTTTAAAGTTGCCTGGCATACAAATATGTAATTTTCCGTTCCATTATATATTCCGTTACTATTGTTTGGTTTTAGGATTTTTTATCCTCCAGCAATCATAATATATATTAATCCACGCGCCGCTCTTTGGATACTAAATATACAAAGTTGATACGACAGAGAGGCTTTCCTTTAAACAGCATAAACTAGGTACCATTTTCAAGCTCTGTACCAAAAATCAATTAAATAGGAGCAGTAGTTTAGTCGCAAATGATTTGATGAACAGCTGATTATGTCTATACGCATAGGTCATGCACCTTAAAACGATTTTGAGTATACCTCCGATGCGTTGTTGCCGCTCTGACGCAAGTCACAAGTACAACCAAATATTTTCGCTAAAAGATGGCAAGGAAGCAAAATAAATACACACACGTGCACTTTCACTGCGACAGTGACAATCATAGCAAAACATCCCGCGCGTAAAAGAAATAGAAATAGGTCACTGTTTTGCGTCTTAAATCCTAGCGATCGGTAAGTGGGGCGCCTAAAAAACTTGTTTTTTCAGTTCGCCGGCGCTACCCTTTGGTGACGGAACCTCTTGCGCTGATTTTGTTTTGTCGAACTCGCGCGCTGACAATTGTAATTTTGTTTTTGTGATAGGACACTAAATAAGTTTAAGACAGACAGTACTTTTTTTTATTGTGATAGGACACGTAACTTGGAATTATTATTATTTAGTGTTAGGTAGTGTTTTTTTTTGTGATTGTTTTGTTAAACTTTGGTTGTGTGTGTGTAATTAAAGTGTTCCACAATGCCTCGTGTAACTTACACGGCGTCAGAATACACAGACATGATTTTAATTTACGGCGAATGCCGTGGAAACGCAGCTGAAGCTCTGCGAACATACCGAGAGAGGTATGGTGACAGACGCAATTGCCCTAGAAAAGCCCGCACCATACAATTAGCAGTACAAAGAATACGGGACAATAAAAGTATAGTGCCACAACAAGAGGGAGTGCCACCGCGGCAAATACCTGCTGCTCGGGAAGAACGAATTTTAGACCATTTTTCCCGCAATCCGACAACGAGTCTCCACCGAGCGGCCCGGCAGTTTAGGGTTTGTCATAGAACCATCCACAAGGTTCTAAAACGTAACAAACGCAAACCTTATAAATATCGGAAGGTGCAAGCTTTGTTATCGAGAGACTTGCCGGTCAGGAACAGTTACTGCCAATGGTTTCTAAATAAAACAACCGAAGACGGTGATTTTTTATCTAATTTAATATGGACCGATGAAAGTACTTTTACTCGGAACGGCATCTGGAATCGGCAAAACATCCGATACTGGAGTTCGGAAAATCCACACGTGTTTCGAGAATCTGAACACCAGTACAGATTTTCTCTCAATGTGTGGGCTGGTATCCATAATAATAATAATATTATCGGACCAATTTGTATTGACGGCACCCTTCCAGCGGCGAAATTTTTAGAACTGTTAAGTGGTCCTGTGGCCGAGTACACTGACCAACTGCCTAATGGAGGACACATCGAGAATTTAAAAATTTAAGTGTTTTTGTTGTTGTGCGCGTATTTCAAAAACTAACATAAAAGCCAGCGCTCGCGGAGGCGTAGGGCGCCGCCGCGCGCCGGCCGACCGCTTTGACACGAGAGAACACATGCCGCGCCGCGCTCGCGCGCGTGCGACGTTGCCAATTTGTTACCTAGGTATCTAAAGTCAGTTAAATTTATTTATAAAGGGTGTTTGCATTTTACTCCGATTTGTAAGCTATTTAGTTTGATTGAAAAAAAAAATCCTCATTTTTGGTGCTTCTTATTTTTGTACCGTATTGAATTAATACTAAACACGTATAGTATACGTAGTGTAATTTAATGCCCCTCTCTCATATCAACTCTGTATAAGCAGTGCGAGTGAATCGATGTAGGTATATATCGCGGATACCACTAATACCGTCGGAGTAAGTACCCATTCTAGTTTAAAAGGCTGCAGTTTCCCTTTAACGTATGTTTTGCAATGACGATTAATAAGTATCAGGGTCAGTCGCTGAAAACAGCGGGAATTGATCTTAGAGGGGACAGCTGTTCGCTCGGCCATTTTCACGTGGCCTGCTCGAGAGTGAGCTCATCTAGCAGCCTGGTTGTGTTCGGAGATCTCTCGCGTCCGGCCTTGGTTCAGGCCATGGTTCGGAGCGAGAGGGCATGGGCAGCTGTCACCTCCTTCTGCGAAGCAGTAATGCTCGCGAAGGAGGAGACGGGACGGTTGAGGGAAAGGCAAATTTCGCGCCCTCTCGCCCCTAGCCGCCGCAGGAGACGCCCTGGGCGTCGGGAATCCCGGACGGATTTCCAGCCACCGCATGCGCGGGTTTGCGGACGGTGAGCAATGGATAAGGACCAGGCTTAGGTCGACGGCGCGTTGTGTTCCACGCACGCCTCAAAGAGATGTCGTCAGCACAAGTGTAGGGGTCCACTAGGGCCGATGCCTGCCGAGGTCGCGGGAAAATCCAAAAGGGATACCGAGGCCCCTGGCAACACAGGCACCGGAAGGAACACGGGTAGGTTTTAGTCAGTAGTTTAGGTTAGAGTCTGACAGACCCTGCCGCTCTGCCCAGAGCGGGAGAAGTTATTTGATAATTTCACACCCAAAAAAAAAACAGCCTGTTTGTGTTAGCACCTGATGGCAGAACCTCTAATGTAGCTCTAATGTAAGCTCTCCTTTATATAAGTATAAACTCAAAAAATAAATAGTCTTAACCCCCTTAAATAACAATGTAAGTAATTATATCCTCAGTTACCTTTTTTACAGGATTTTACAAAAGGTGGCGTGCGAGTTGTTTAAAAAAAGAGGGAAATGTGTAACGAAATCTATAACCTGGCTTAACACATAGGATACTTTCAATCACGGTAGTACGTTCCCGTGGGATATTGTCCGACATCAACGCGGGCGAAGCCGCGGGCAAAAACTAGTATTTAAATAAAATAACTTATGAATCGGCGTTTTTAATAGTTGTTGATTAAATACAGTATATTATGGTACATGATAAATATAGAAGTTTTAAATTCCTAACTTGTTTATTGCGATAGAGCTCGTACAAAAATAGTCTAAAACTGACAACTTCTACGGGCTTTTACTAATGACATCAGCAACGTGTTGAATGCTAATGTAAAATCCCTTTAACAGATTTTTTTTCGGGGAGCTCCTTGAGGTACTCCTTAAGTTATATTTAAAGTAGAATTTAACTATTCCTTTTTAGCTGCTCCACATTCATTCAATACATAACTATAAGTATTCTCGAATCAGTTAAGAGTATTGTAATTATTTAGTACCTAACGCACCTCAACAGATTTCTTAAGGACCATACAATACAAATTAAAAAGACTTCTCAATGAATTACTACTGTCTGATCTTCATTGGAGAAAAAGATCTGCAAAGTGGTGACTATGCAAATATGCTGAAAAATGTAACCCACACTAATATTGTTATCTGCACCCCGATCTACGTAAAAGGTGCATTAATACATAATTATAAAGTGGAGCTTTTCAATAACCTCCTCTTGTCAGACATAAAAAATAGCGAATACGCATATTTTTTCTACAGCAATGCTACCCTATCGCACGACATGTTTTCCTACAATACTGGAAAAATAAATAAATACGGATGGAGAAACATATTTGACCAGATAATGATACCATATTTGACATGATAATGTCCAGGATCAGATTTGACTACAAATTATTCGGTTCTCAAGAAGTTTTGCCAATCACAAAGATCGAGTCTTATGACAACTCTGCCTCAACTAATATTACTGAGATTCTAAATGAGCAAGAGAATATTAAAACAACGGGTGATCAGTTTTTTTTATATTATAAACATATGAATATTCTGCACCAAAACATCGCTGGACTTCTGAATAAATCTGATATGTTGACACTGCATATCCAAGAGTTGCGCACTGAAAAAAACATTGACATCGATGTATTATGCATAACTGAACACTTCCTAACTTCAGGACAGGAATAATTAATCAAAGTACCTATTTTCAAGCTTGCATAATGTTATTTAAGAACCCATCAGAAGCGTGGAGGAGCGTGTATCCTTAGCAGAAATAGGTACGAATATAAGGAACTCCCTAACACGTCTATCACAGGTGTATTTGAATATTGTGCAAATATAAATACGAAAATATAAATCCGATTATTCAAAATTTAAAAGCGAAATTTAACGTTTGGTATTTGGATGACGGAACCCTGGGTGGCGATGTGGACACTGTGTTATCTGACTTATCAGATATTAAAACCAATTTCGAAAATATTGGTTTAGAATTAAATTTTAAAAAAGGTGAACTCTTTATTCAAAAAACTTCTTACGGTTTAGATATTTTAAAATCCAAATGAAATTTTCTGGCACCCAATATCAAAATAGTAGACAGAAAGTCACTTTGCCTCCTGCCCCATCTTTGAAGAATCTTTTCCTGATTATATTACTAACACTATTTCTAAATTCCAAAGTCACGCAAATTGTTTACTTGAAATCAGTCCTCATTATGCTCTTATAATTCTAAAGTTTTGCCTTTTTGTCCCTAAATTTACTTATGTGCTTCGCTGTAGCCCTTTTTGGAAACATCCAAATTTGCTTTCATCAATAGACGATTTAGTCAAAACTAGTTTAGAAATGACTTTAAATATTCAGCTCAATGAACCATCTTGGTTACAAGCATCCCTCCCTATTCGGTTTGGCGGTTTAGGAATCCGCAAAATTTCGAGTGTTGCTTCCCCAGCCTTTTTGTCGTCCACCCATAGCACGTCACGTCTCATAGGTATGTCCTAAGGGCTTTGCCCACAAACTACGAGACTGCGGGCTAGGAGGATGCCAAGAATGCTTTTTAAATTGCTTGCCCGGGTAAATAATTTCCAGACAACCTAAAATCTCAAAGGAACTGGGACGATATTTATTGCGATTTAACATACAAATCGATTCTGATTCGGATCGCGCAAGACTTTTGGCGGTCGGATCCAGAGAGGCCGGTCATTGGCTACATGCTCATCCTTCTCCATATACCGGTACCTTCCTGGATCCGACCTCGCTTCGTCTGGCGACTGGTCTGCGGCTTGGGGTCACGGTATGCACTCCACACACATGCCCTTGTGGCACGGACGTGGACCGACTGGGTCACCACGGACTTTGTTGTCAAAAAAGTGCAGGCCGCTTTTCAAGACATGCGACACTTAATGACATAATCCGCCGGTCTCTTGCCAGCATCAATGTGCCTGCTCTTCTTGAGCCGACTGGCATTGTCAGAGATGATGGCAAAAGACCTGATGGTGTGTCTTTGGTCCCGTGGAGTTTGGGACGGATGCTTGTGTGGGACGCTACCTGTGTAGACACACTGGCACCGTCCCACCTCCAACGGACTACTTCTAAAGCGGGTGCAGCGGCAGAAAATGCCGAAAATCTGAAAGTTATTAAATATGGAGGCCTTGGCAGAGAGTACAACTTTGTTCCCCTTTGGCGTCGAGACCCTCGGTCCGTGGGGTCCCAGTGCGCATAAGTTATTTGCGGAAATCGCGAAACGTCTAGTTGATGTAACTGGTGACCGAAAAGCTGGCGTCTTTCTCGCGCAACGCATCAGCATTGCAATTCAGCGAGGAAATGCCGCCAGCATCCTCGGTACAATGCCCCGAGGGCCTTTTTTAAGCTTAACTTAGTTTTAATTTAATTTAGTTAATGTTAATAATCATCTTGTAATTTGGTTATGTAAATAAACATTATTTCTTTGAAATACGAAATAAAAAGAAAATAATAAGGAATAATTTGTTTATTTATGACGATACGACGATTTTTTTTATGATGATATTGAATGAACTGAATTCATACAATATCGTCATCGAGTAAATAATCAACTTGTATGTCGAAGTCTGGCTCTCCACCGAACCCGTCGACATCATCAATGATGTCCTCCGAACTTTTTAATGTTTTATAAAACCCTCAATCCTCATGAATGTATTGATACATTGACTGTAAATCAGCTGATTTCGCTGGTTTACCTTTATGCCACAACAGACAGAAATCTTTTTGTTTAATTTGACGTATTTCTCCTTTAACATTTTTTTTTCTATAATCAACTCCTGATAGTATTCTTCGAATGATGACCTCATAAAAATAGAAAACATTTTTTCCTTTTCAATTTTTATTTCTTTCGTATGTAACCAATTAACTTTACTTTTATCATTGATTTTTTTTTCAATTCATTGTTTTATTCCAATGTTTCTGTGCTATAAAAGTCAGTTTTCTGCATTTTATAGACTTGAAAATGTTTTTCTTTTAATGTTTTTAATATTTTCTATATGTTCTTCGGCTGTATACAAACACAACAATTTGGTGATGTAGAGCCGTTTCGATTTTTGAAAAATACACAGATTTTTCGTTCGGTAAAAACGTGTGTCCAGACTCAAGAAATCGAAATGATATTGGTCTTAAAGTTTGATGAGAGTTTAAGATTGCTTTCATCATGAGAACAAACTTTCTTTTCTTCTTGTCATAAACATTTTATTATGTTGACTTACCTAAAGATGAACCGTTAGAAACCGTTCTGTGATAATAATTAATATTACGGGATCGTATAAAGACACCTATTATAATGTTACGTATAAAATTCATAATGAACATATCACATTAAAAAGACCTCAATTTTTGTTACAATAGTACAAACTCCATGGAACCTTAAAAACTTTTAAATTTGATTATTTTGGACTAAGCCAAAAGGTACCACACATTTTGAATCGTTTATCCATCACTTTTGTTATTTAGCTAAAACGTTCCAAACGCACTGGAACATTATTTCCATGAAAAAAGTACATTACATGGGTTTGTTAAAACGTTCCCAAGATCATTGAGTCATCATTCAATCGTATTCAATAAAAACGTTTCAGACGGATAAATACATTCCATTTTTCAATGAAAGTACTTGATTGGTAAAAGTGTGGATTGGAACATACAGTGAGTAATATAAATAGAGAAATATTACACGAGGACTGGAATGTTTTTGCTAGAATGATGTAAGTACTCAAAAAAGGTATACTGGTCACTTTATCGCAATTTTGAGTGACTTGTGGGTTGGAACGTTTTCGCATAACTACTAGGGCTTTCATCCCGGGAGTCTCGGTCTCGAAAATTTCGAGTCTCGACGATTTTTTGATATTTTCGAGACTCGAGACTAACAGTTTCGGTCTCGGGAATAACGAGACTTTTGAGACTGGAGTCACATAATTAACAGTATTAAATAATCTACTAAACCAATAGTATATTTTTATTATGGTTACATTTATATGGCAATGGCAACACTGTAAAGCTTAGTTATCTGTGGAGATTGAATAGCCTTGTTGACGAACAACATTATGAACATTATATACATTATGAAGGTGTGAAGTTATTAGCTGCCATGTGTTCGTTAGAAGATATATTAAAAGGTATGTTAAACATGTAAAAAGCATAAGTTATCAACTAAATATTTTCATTGAGTTGTGGCGTTTTATGTATGCCATAGAATTAATGCGAAAACTAAAGTAGGTACAACTTTAGTTTTCGCATTAATTCTATGGCATGACAGCGTTTTAATTTTTTTTTTTTTTAATCAACTAACCATCAATTTTACATGCTATTTGACACAATATTGTTTTTTTGCTATTTTGAGGTTATATTGTGGCCGAGTGGACGTATTCTGGTGGGCTTTTTTTATCGTTTTTGTCTGTGGTAATGGGCTTTTTTTATTGTTTTAGACAAAAGCATGTCTTATTGCGATGTAATTGCCAAAATGCATGGTAAGTCTTCGGTATGGTGCTATTTTTTGCGAGCCAATGATAATGCTTCTGCTAAATGCAAAACATGCCACAGAATATTAAGGACTTTAGGAGGGAATACAAGTGGTTTTCATAAACATCTTAAGAGTACGCATAACATGATATTGTCTAAGGAAGAAGTACAACTTGCTTCATCATCTGATTATATCGCATGCACACCTTCAACAAGCAAATGCACGAGTAAAGATGGAGCTTATAAACCACCCGAAAAAAAAAGCTAAGGTGACGGATTTCTTTCAGAGAGTTGACGGTATTGAAGTTAAAGATTCGAGAATGGCTTCCCTGGATGGAATACCATTTCGAACTTTTGTCGAATCTAAAGATTTACGCGAGTTGTTTAAAAAAGCTCAATACACTTTCACTGCGCATCCGCATAAAGGAGAATAGACTGATTGAGGCAAGTATTTTACAATACTTGTTCAGTCCTCAGTTTTTCGAAAAGTAGCTTGATGCAACAGCCTTTCAAACACTAAGCAACGACGAAATTACAGTGTCTTTAAAGGAATTGTACGAAAGGTTAAATTAATCCACAACCGACAAAAATTACAATTAGACTGCAAATACCAGTAATGCAAATGATTCGTCGATTGCGAAGCTCACAAGTTTGTCCACGGAAGAACAGCTGGAATATGAGCTTCAAAATTTGTTAAACAAAGGATTTGCAAACAACCCTTCACGTAGAAAAAGCTCTCTTTGAAAATGGGGGCGACAGAGGGAAATACCTAAATTATTGCTACAACTATTTAATATCATTTCCCCCCCACTAGCGTAGAAGCAGAGAGAGCTTTTTCCAACGCGGGTTACTTTTGCAATAAAATTAGATC
Organism: Atethmia centrago; assembly: GCA_905333075.3. Taxonomy (NCBI): domain Eukaryota; kingdom Metazoa; phylum Arthropoda; class Insecta; order Lepidoptera; family Noctuidae; genus Atethmia; species Atethmia centrago. The sequence goes on from HG995387.1 coordinate 10,059,291, forward strand.
TTCTCTGTCAGAAACTACACTAAATGCCCTTTGTTTTTTACGTGCCCATTATAAAAATTAAAAAAAAGTACAATAAATCTTTAATTTTTAATTCGCGTTTGTTAATAAAGTACCTACTTCATTGAAATATGTTGTTTTGACTGCCTATTTGCATAACCTATAACTAAAAATCCTAGTTTTGAAATGGTCTCGAAAGTCTCGTTTTCTCCGGGAATTTCGAGACCGCATCGAGTCTCGTTTTTTTTTCCCGGGACTTAGTAATGCATCGAGACTGAAAGCCCTAATAACTACGTCCAAATGAGTAATGATATTTAAATTTTCCTTATTTCGGTACCTGTAATCATTTTTTTTTAATAATAAAGAGGATTATTGATTTGCTTTAAAGTTGCCTGGCATACAAATATGTAATTTTCCGTTCCATTATATATTCCGTTATTATTGTTTGGTTTTAGGATTTTTTATCCTCCAGCAATCATAATATAATAATCCACGCGCCGCTCTTTGGATACTAAATATATAAGCAGTGCGAGTGAATCGGTGTAGGTATATATCGCGGATACCACTAATACCGTCGGCGTAAGTACCCATTCTAGTTTAAAAGGCTGCAGTTCCCCTTTAACGTATGTTTCGCAATGACGATTAATAAGTATCAGGGTCAGTCGCTGAAAACAGCGGGAATTGATCTTAGAGGGGACAGCTTCTCGCTCGGCCATTTTCACGTGGCCTGCTCGAGAGTGAGCTCATCTAGCAGCCTGGTTGTGTTCGGAGATCTCTCGCGTCCGGCCTTGGTTCAGGCCTTGGTACGGAGCGAGAGGGCATTGGCAGCCGTCACCTCCTTCCGCGAAGCAGTAATGCTCGCGAAGGAGGAGGCGGGACGGTTGAGGGAAAGGCAAATTTCGCGCCCTCTCGCCCCTAGCCGCCGCAGGAGACGCCCTGGGCGTCGGGGATCCCGGACGGATTTCCAGCCACCGCATGCGCGTGTTTGCGGACGGTGAGCAATGGATAGCTCGCCGTCCGGTAAGGACCAGGCTTAGGTCGACGGCGCGTTGTGTTCCACGCACGCCTCAAAGAGATGTCGTCAGCACAAGTGTAGGGGTCCACTAGGCCCGATGCCTGCCGGGGTCGCGGGAAAATCCAAAAGGGATACCAAGGCCCCTGGCAACACACGCAATGGAAGGAACACGGGTGGGTTTTAGTCAGTAAGAGTCTGATACACCCTGCCGCCTCTGCCCAGAGCGGGAGAAGTTATTTGATAATTTCACACCCAAAAAAAAACAGCCTGTTTGTGTTAGCACCTGATGGCAGAACCTCTAATGTAGCTCTAATGTAAGCTCTCCTTTATATAAATATAAACTCAAAAAATAAATAGTCTTAAACCCCTGTAAATACGAGTAATTATATCCTCAGTTACCTTTTTTACAGGATTTTACAAAAGGTGGCGTGCGAGTTGTTTAAAAAAAGAGGGAAATGTGTAACGAAATCTATAACCTGGCTTAACACATAGGGTACTTTTAATCCCGGTAGTAGGTTCCCGTGGGATATTGTCCGACATCCACGCGGGCGAAGCCGCGGGAAAAAGCTAGTATTTAATTAAAATAACTTATTAATCGGCGTTTTTAATAATTGTTGATTAAATACAGTATATTATGGTACATGATCTAAAGAAGTTTCAAATTCTTAACTTGTTTGTTGCGATAGAGCTCGTACAAAAATGGTCTAAAACTGACAACTTCTACGGGCTTTTACTAATGACATCAGCAACGTGTTGAATGCTAATGTAAAATCCCTTTAACAGATTTTTTTCGGGGAGCTCCTTGAGGTACTCCTTAAGTTATATTTAAAGTAGAATTTAACTATTCCTTTTTAGCTGCTCCACATTCATTCAATACATAACTATAAGTATTCTCGAATCAGTTAAGAGTATTGTAATTATTTAGTACCTAACGCACCTCAACAGATTTCTTAAGGACCATTCAATACAAATTAAAAAGACTTCTTAATGAATTACTACTGCCTGATCTTCATTGGAGAAAAAGATCTGCGAAATGGTGACTATGCAAATATACTTTACAACCTAAACTGCTCGCTGAAAAATGTAACCCACACTAATATTGTTATCTGCACCCCGATCTACGTAAAAGGTGCATTAATACATAATTATAAAGTGGAGCTTTTCAATAACCTCCTCTTGTCAGACATAAAAAATAGCGAATACGCATATTTTTTCTTCAGCAATGCTACCCTATCCCTACCCTACCCTATAGAACGACATGTTTTCCTACAATACTGGAAAAATAAATAAATACGGATGGAGAAACATATTTCACCAGATAATGATACCATATTTGACATGATAATGTCCAGGATAAGATTTGACTACAAATCTTATCCTGGACATTATCATGTCAAATAGTTTGGACATTATCATGTCAAATAAGTTTTGCCAATCACAAAGATCGAGTCTTATGCCTCAACTAAAACAACTACAACTATGCCTCAACTAAAACAACTCTGCCTCAACTAATATTACTGAGATTCCAAATGAGCAAGATAATATTAAAACAACGGGTGATCAGTTTTTTATATTATAAACATATGAATATTCTGCACCAAAACATCGCTGGACTTCTGAATAAATCTGATATGTTGACACTGCATATCCAAGAGTTGCGCACTGAAAAAAACATTGACATCGATGTATTATGCATAACTGAACACTTCCTAACTTCAGGACAGGAATCATTAATCAAAGTACCTATTTTCAAGCTTGCATAATGTTATTTAAGAACCCATCAGAAGCGTGAAGGAGCGTGTATCCTTAGCAGAAATAGGTACGATTATAAGGAACTCCCTAACACGTCTATCACAGGTGTATTTGAATATTGTGCAATAGAATTATTTCAACAGGGATTAATTATTGTATGCATTTATAGACCTCCGAATATGTCACGTATAGATTCTTTTATGGATAATTTAAACATCTTCCTAAGTCCAGCAAAAAAATTGTTTTGTGCGTACTTTAACATTAACACACTAAAAAGAAATACTTTACATTGGCCTTTGAAAATGTATTACTTACCTATAATCTTAAATTAGAATTCAAGCAACCGACTAGACCTAAAAGCGGCACTTGTCTAGATAACTTTACTCATAATTCCAAACAAAAATGTGTGAGTAAAGTAAGTAATCGATTTTGCATTATCCGACCACACCGCTCAGATTTTTAAAATACAAGTGAACAAAACATGCGTACTACATTCTTGGTGCATTCATAAACGTAACTTATCTAAAGAAAATTTAACATTATTTATAAAACATCTCCAATGTCTGTCTTTTTTTTCAGAAGTGTTTGAAACAGACAACCCTAATGAGGCATACGATCAGTTTATTTTATGATTTATGCTTTTCAAAACAATTTATTAATGTAAAACCTGATAAAAATGTAAAATGGATTTCGCGTGGAATAAGGATTTCTAGCAGGAAACAAAGAAATCTACTTTGGAAATATAGAAAAGCACCACAAACTAAAAAACTAAAAATACATTTAAAAATTATTCACGGAGACTAAATAAATAATAAATCTCACTCTTTTTGAGTGAGATTTATTACCGGCTCAGAATTACCTTAATAATAGTTCTCAAAATAAATCAAAGGTGTCATGGCAGATAATTAATGAAGAATCGGTTAAAAGAACCTATTTTGCAAATAAATAAAGATAATAAACTAGTAAAAAACCCTAAGCAAATTGCTGAATCATTTAACGATTTCTTCGTTGATCAGGTACAGAATGTAACTAGGAAACATCTGGGCATGACAAGTGGCAATACAAATATCAGGAATTCTTTATTTATGCCACCAGTAGTACCTCATGTATTATGTTCTACGTGTAATAGAACATTTAAAAAATAAAAAAGTTTTGGATACGACGAAGTTTCTACCGCGGCAGTAAAATTTGTTTCGGACATCATAGCCAAACCGTTGAGCCATATAATAAATGCATGCATAAGCTCAGGCATATTTCCAGATTAACTGAAAATTGTTGTCATAAAACCACTACATAAATGATAATGATAAATGATAAATGATAAATGATAAATGATTTTATCATTTTCTGTAAGTAGGTTTTTACAAACACTTTTACACGTCAAAACATATTTTTTTTAAACTAGATGAGGCCGGCGTTTCCTATCTGACTACTCTGAGAAGAAAGGCCGAAACAAACTCAGAGGTCACCGTCTCTTTTAAAGTCCAGACATAATCTTGGTCAGATCATGTGAAGACCATGTCGATTGGTGTCTGAAATGGTCTTTTGATGAAAGAACCACACAGATTGAGTGGACCTGTCCAGTCAGTGCACGCATTTGTCAGTCGTTGTGCAGCTCAACTCATAACTAAAGGAGCTCAACGATTCAACGAACAATACCAAAGAAAGGACATTTGGCTAGGCCGCAAAAAATACTCAAAACTGCCAGACCATATTAAAAACTAACTGAGAATAAAACAAAATTAAACAATGATCCACATAGTCTTCACATTTACAATAATTAAAACAATATAATACTACACAGAGTAAATATTCATGTCATTGCATAAATAAAATTCATCAATGTCAATGTGTATATTCGGACATAATCTTGGTCAGATCATTTGAGGACCATGTAGGTTTGTGTCCGAAATGGTCTTTTGAGGAAAGACCACACAGATTTGAGTGGACCTGTCCAGTCAGTGCACGCATTTGTCAGTTGTCATGCAGCTCAACTCAAAACTTAAGGAGCTCAATGATTTGACGAACAATACCAAAGAAAAGACATTTGGGTAGGCCGCATAAAGTACTCAAACTGCCAGACCATCATTAAAAGTAAGAGACAAAAAAAAAAAAAAAAACAAACAATGACCCACATAGTCCTCACATTCCTAATAATTAAAATAATATAATATAATAAAAAAAAAAACAATAAGGTAGATATGTCAAACTACAGACCAGTAGCTTTAATTTCAGTATTTTCTAAGATATTCGAAAAGATTATATATGGATCTATTTACACATTTGTAACTAAAATAATATATTATGCAAAGAGCAAAAGGGCTTTCGAAAAAATAAAAATATTAATATGGCAATATTTGATATTTTAAAAGTGATCATGAATAATGTGGATAAGAAAAACCCTGTATGTGCAATTTTCACAGACATGTCAAAAGCTTTCGATTATGTAAAACATGACACCCTGTTAAATAAACTTGAAAACTATGGTATATGAGGCAACGTACTTTAAACCTAATAAAGTCTTACCTCACGGATCAAAAACAATATACAGAAATATCGAGGGTATGTACTAAAACTAAGCGTGAATTCAAATATTTATCGTCTTATAGAATACCTAAATTTGGGGTTCCACAAGGTAGTGTAGTTGGGCCATTATGACATTATTTGCGGATGACATCACAGTTATAATTGAATGCATAGATAAAACGGAATACAAAAAAGTTATAAACAACACCCTTAAAACTATAAAAGATTGGCTTAATAAAAATTTTAATAATCTAGAGATAAATCTAAATAAAACACAACTCATGCATTTCTACCAGCGGCTAGAGCCAGAAAATATTATAATTAAATATAATGACCAAAACGTAGATACAACCCCAGAAACAAAATTCCTAGGAGTAAACATCAACAATAAACTGACATGTAAACATCATGCTGAAAACGTGTACAATAAATTAAGTAAGTGTGTGAGAGAAAGAATATTTAGAGCCCAAAAACGTTGCCTTCGATCAATGACAGGTCTTAAAACTACAGAAAGCTGTCAACCTGTTTTTGAATCTCTAAGGATACTTAAATTGCCATCGTTGTATGTACTAGAAGTTGCCCTATTCGTTAGAACGAACAAGAACCTATTTACGTCAGTAGTGGATAAAAGACAACGCTCAGGACCAATAAGGTCACATTATAAAGATCAACTTTACACAGGTGGTTATCAAACGTCTTTACTTAAAAAAAATATTTTAACCATAGGTCCTCTTATATACTCGTATAATAAACTACCGATACATTTAAAAGAATTACCCAAGAAAGTTTAAAAAAAAAAGTTGACAAATCTGGTACTGGACAATTGTTATTATGCAATTAAAGATTTTGTTAATGACAAAACTCTCTGTTAATGGTGTGTATATGTTGCTTCTTTGTGATTTAATCTGTTGACATTTCTATCTTTAGTTTTATTGTAATTGAATTATTGACATTTGTCGTTGATTTTTTTTTTCTAGTAAATGTGTATTATATTAAACAATTTTGCATGCCGTAAGGCAAAATGTATCGGGACTCTCATCAAAATAACCACCATATCTGTATACCTACATTATTGGCAAGTAAATGATTTCTGATGATTTGGTTATCAATGAAATGTGTATCCTCCCACCTGCACAACTTTCTTTTTTTTTCTTAAACGGATTTCAGAATGGTAACAATGGTTTTGAACAATCATGATTGGTGGGCACTTATCAGTGAATTTGTAAACATTGCCAGCAACAATATGCATTTTGATGTCTACTCTCAGAGCAAAGCCACACAAGGCAACGATTTAACATGGAGATTATTTTCGTTCAGTTATTTATATTTTTACTAACTTCGCATACAAGCAGGTCCGACTGGGTAAGAATAGAACCATTATACCTACATAAATATTATAATATGTTAATATAATTTATTTAGTTAGTAGGTTAGGCATATTATATTTTTGTCCGTTTGTGGACCGAGTGACCCTCAACAAGATATTTCAAACGTAAATTTGCTTGTTGGCAGGATTGACAATAAAATTATTAAATAGTAAAATCTAAATGATTTCGTCGTATTCGATAGATATTTGAAATTAGTAATTACTTAAATTATCCGATAGCTAGCTGTATAGTCTTCATGAATTTTAAAGATTATCAAGTTTCTCTTATACAACCATCTGATTCTAATCTTTTACAAATATCCTCACAGGTTTCAGAGTGGATGAGCCCAATTGAAGATCAGTTGTAAGTAATAATAACATTTTGATAATATTATAATTTTATTTTTCAAAATTAAATATATTTAAAAATATATATTACAATATAATTATAATCATATTAAAATATAGGTACAGAGTGATTGGTACATCGTTTGCCAAATGGAATTGGCCGAAAGGAGAGGTCATATGCTATTTCTTCAGGCCCGGTTACACCGGTTTTTTTATTATAACTTTTTTTAATTTTTATTCAGAAAAATACAAGAACTCTACATTTAAGCTTAAATAAAAAAAAGTTTTTGTCAAAATTCAAATACACTTAAAACTCAACTTTAAATTGCTGTAAAAAAAGAAAACTAAAAACGATCAGGCTCTTCGAATTCTTTAAAAAAAAATATCCCTAGTCTGTCCCCTTTCCAACGGGTGTGCCATATGCCAAAAAAAAACTTTTATTAACTTAACGAATTCGGTAAATGTGTAATCGAGACTAGTGTTCTTACCCTAATATCTAATATCAGACGGATGGTCTGATATTAGATATTAGGGTAAGAACTAGTTTTCGCATAAATAACATGCTTTAAGTAGGTAGATTGTGTTATCTTACTCCTACGTAGTCTCTTATCTCTTTCTTACATAGAGTACCTACTAACTTTCCTCAAACTTGTTTTTTTTTTACATAAGCATTTATTTAATATGTATCTAGTTACACATTTTGTTCAAATTGTCCGTCACTATTACGTATGCATGCGCAACATCTTCGTCTTATCTCGACTGTATTGAACGTATACGTACGTAAACGTATTTTTCTGCTTTGATAGCGCCGAAAGCCGCCCCAATGCGTTGGACTAAATCAACCCTAGTCTCAACTTCCGTGGCATAAACAAGTTCTCTGGCTCGTCACCAGGAGTAAAAATCTAACGGAGTCAGGTTTGGGGAAGGTGGAGGCCAAGGAATAGGGTCATCCCTCCAAATCCATGAATCTGAGAATGAATCGTTCATGTATTCCTTGACGGTTAATCACCAGTGTGCGGGACAACCGTCTTGTTAAAAACAAAAGACCTATCTTCACAGCTACTAATAAGGGCAAGTCTGTTTGTAGAAATTCTAGGTAATTATCCCCGTTGAGATTGTCACGTAAGTAGTGTGGTCCAACTACTGAATTACGTTATTTAAACAAAAACACGTATTTATCCCGAATAGATTAATGTGCGTCCCTATCAGGCGGGGTCGTCTCATTGGGTAAACTTAGGAATGCCTACGGGGGCTAGACCTATGTTGCCATGTTCTCCTCTATTATGTGAGACCTAAAAACTTCGGTCTTCAATAATGACGTTTTCAAGGATGGCAACATAACATAAACTAAAAAGGTTCATAAATGTTAAAAAGCTACCATTTGGTAGTTTTATCAACATTTTTGTTTTATTTGTTAACCAACAAATTAGCCGATTTATTATTTCGGTTAATGTAATCAATGTTAATATTATTAAAATTGGATAAATAAAAATATAATGTATGTATAACATAATAGATATACGCTCGTATAGCCTAAGTTTGTACTTATAAATAGACAAAAGAGTTATCCAATCAAGCCAATACAGAAATAAATAATTAATTTTATTTACTGCAATGCATCGGGCAGAGCGCGGAGGCTACTTATTTTCTAAAAATAATTTAATATAATTTAATGGGTAAGATTTTGTTAAATACACCTGGCAGCCCCAGTTCACAAGAAAAATGTCTGCCGGCGTGAGCGCATGATAATCTAGGAACGTAATTATTTACTTTAGATGTTATTTCTTGTGAATTCTCTTTTTGCAACGTTAAGTGTTATCCTCACCATTAGCGACGTTGAGTTGTCTTTGACTTTTACAAATCAACCACTAACTTATGATTTTGTTGTTCAAAGTTTTCTACAAGCAAGAATACATTTTCTCCTATTATTTTAGATGTTATTTCTTGTGAATTCTCTTTTTGCAACGTTAAGTGTTATCCTCACCATTAACGAAGTTGAGTAGTCTTTGAATTTTACAAATCAACCACTAACTTATGATTTTGTTGTTCAAAGTTTTCTACAAGCAAGAATACATTTTCTCGTATTTACCTTTTTATGTTAATTTCATCAATAAGGCTACTTGACCACCAAAGCGGAGCTGGAAAATTGTAACCTGTGCAATTGCACAATAATTTAACAACGGTTACAGTTTCCCAGTTCTGCTTTCGTGGACAGGCTTATATATAAGTATCTCAAAGAAATGCGATTTTGAATATCCCGCTTTCGCGAGTTTTCGGGGGCGTCCACCAGGAGGCGCCAAAAACCGTACCATTTTATTTGTTCGTAGTTGTCATTCTTCTCCCTAGAGTAAATATGTTCCTTGGTCCCTATAGACAAATTAAGCGAATTAGTGAAGTTATTAAAAAAAATTGGCATATTGCACACCGTTGGAAAGGTTACAGACTAAAGATTTTTTTTAAAGAATTCGAAGATCCTGATCGCTTTTAGTATTTTTTTTACAGCAATTTAAATTTGATTTTTAAGTGTATTTTTTTCTTTTTCCAAAAACTTTTGAGTTATTAAAAAGGAATTAGATGTTATTAGCAAATAATTTTGAATTTCATAGAACCATACAAGAGTATCTAAACATAAAATTAAAATTAAATTTGAAGGCTATACTGATAACTTTTTTTTTATTTAAGCTTAAATGCAGAGTTCTTGTATTTTTTCAAATAAAAATTGAAAAGTTATAATTAAAAAAAACCGGTGTAACAAGGAATGAGTTACTGGGCCTGAAAAGATAGCAAATGAATCCTTTCAGCCAAATCCATTTGGCAAACGATGAACCAAACATATATTGTTGAAAAGTATAGTTGTAAAGTACGCCAAATGCCTCCTATATGCTGACGATTTAAAATTAGTTCAAGTAATTAATAAGGATGTAACTCCCGAACATCTTCAAAGTGACATCGACCGAATCCATGAGTGGAGTGTAGATAATACATGATGTTTAATGCCAGTAAATGTTACGTCATGACCTTTAGCAACAAGTTACAACCTACCTACACATGCCACCTATACCTTAGTAGGTGTTGAAATAAAGCGCGTGTTAACCATTCGAGATCTTGGCGTGACATTTGACTGCGGATTGACATTCCATGCACACGTCTGCCCTAGCTTCGGGATCTTACGGGCGCTTTCAATAATCCTTTTGTCATCAAATTACTATTTAACTGTCTAGTTAGAAGTAACTTACAATTTGCTGCGGCCGTCTGGAATCCCCGCGAATCCACATGTATTAGTGATTGAAAAGGTTCAGAAAGCGTTCCTGCGTTTTCTATATAAAAAAAAAAAATAAGGATATTATCCATTTATGTATCCTATTCATTTCCTGCTGGGAATGTTAGGATATAATTCCCTGTCAGTGCGTAGAGTCAGAGATCAGATAGCCATAAAAATTTTGAGGAGCATGGTAGATTCCCCAGAGCTACACAATACTTTGTGTACACTTTATGTGCCGGACAACTACCTGCGTCATAGGCCTACTCGACGACACCGACTATTCACCACATCCCATTGCCGCACTGTGTCGCGCGCGCAATCCCCGTTGTGTCGCATGCATGGTGCTATCAACTCCTTAATGGAGACAGTCCCGGAATGTGATATCTTTAATGACACAATCAGGATGATCATGTTAAATTGTCTCATGTTTTGTGAAAGCTATGTCTGTTAGGTAAATAAGTTTTATGTTATTATCATTTTATTCGATTTTATTTTATTTTCTCTTTTTAAAGTTATTGTTGAGTATGTTTGATCTCTTGTTATTTGTTTTTTAATTATGTTTTGTTTATGTAATATGTTTAGTTTTACTTATTTATTACTGTCATTGGCGCAAGCCGTTGTAATTAATTATAAATAAATAAATATTACAATATTAAATATTACAAATAAAAAAATAAAGTTCAACATTGTACCTACTACGTAAATGATGAATTTTAAATAGTTTAATACAAAAATTAAACACTGCGTTATACATATATGACATTAAATGTTATGCTCAAATTAAGCATAATAAACTAGTAACAGCGACATCACTGTTCTTCTAAACACCATTCTGCTGAATCACCATGTAGGAAAAAACACAATGGAGATAATAAATGTTAGGTACTTAAGTAAATCTCAGTATAAAATTTAAAATATTAGGTACTTTTTATTATTATTTCATTTCTGTAATCATTAAATTGATTTAACGGCAGATAACAACAGACAAGGGTAAATAATAATCATTAATCAATGACATGTATTAACCGTTTTATCAGAGGAGTAGCACAGAGAAGATTCGAGGGGGACTCAATGATGGCTCTAATGAGTCAAGACGAAGAGGACAACAAAAAGACGACACCAGAGCCTAAACTTTCCAACCCGTTATCAGCTGTTAATCTGAAGATCAAATTGGACCAGACGATGCGGACTGCCAAGGTGTTAGCTCAAACACTGAAAGTACAAATTCGCGACTTGGTCGCGCGTGAGACCACGTTGAAGGAAGCTATCACGAACGGCAGGTAACATGGCACTCTTATACCGCTGCATGTTTTGATTCGCAATTTATTATCTGACCAACTTCCATGACTAGGCCAATAGCAGAGGGACTTACCCTGAACCTAAAACAATATTTATTGGAAATAATTCAATATGCGCCACTAACGCATGCCACCGTAGTGCGAATTGTAAAATAATGGGTAGGTACTTTATGGCTAGCTTATTTTGGGAGTAAGGGCCTGCACTCACTGGCGGCCCGGCATCGGCACGGCAGGGATCTTTCGGCATCACTACATGCAAGCGCATTCTGACGGCCACGATGCCGCGGTATCCTTAGGCATGCCGCGACGTCCTTAGGCATTATCATTGAAATTTTATTGTCATAGGGGTCGGGTAATCGCCGTTGACCTTGGCCATACAAATGTGCGTCGCGCTCAGGCCGCGCGCCGCGCCGCCGCCGTTCGGTTTCATAGAGAATTTTAATTTCTAATAACGAAAATATGAATATTTGAAAAAAAAAACACAGACAGAATTATAGATAATAAAATAGTCTGTTCATACAAAAAAAAACATAAAAATATCTTAAGTCGTTTGACATCGTTTATTTATGCTTTCGGTAGACATTACTTCCTGAATTTATTTCATACAGTATTTTGCTACAGTACTTAAATATTCACATATAGAATTGATGTGTATGATGTGTTCTAGTTTAACATACATTTTTGGCATAACTTACTTGCATTATATGAAGGCGTAATAACCGAGTCATAGGCCGATTTAAAAGTCATTTTAATCATATTATAAGGGCCTTTAGTTATATTTCTATTCGTCGCATAAAAATCCCTTGCCGTGCTGTGCCGCCAGTGGGCGCAGGCCCTATAAGGCCTAGACTATTTACATGAAGATACCTACATAAATTGTTAGTTTGTATACCTACCTAGTTATCATATAACGTACGTAAACTTATTTGAATCCAAGTTCAAAACAAAAATATCGGCTGAACAAAGAAAACCGGTACTTACAGACATAAATACCATCCTGGAAAACACAATGTCACTGTATTATACCCTCTACAGTTGGTATTGCGACTGATCTTTCTTCACAATTGATTTGACAATGAATTTTATAATGACAATAAACGTGTTTCTAGTACATTTTGCAATGCACCAAGAATACTGACGCACTCTAAGTCCGTATTTATGATGATGATAAACCCCATAATCAGTTGCCATAATATTTTTAATACTATGGTAAATGGATGGTAATGATCGTGCACTGCATCCATAATTGCATATAAATAGGTACATCACTGTTTAGCAAGAGATTTTTTTTTGCCCTTTCAAAATTCAAAGTAAAGTTTTTTAGCCTTTAGCGACTATGTTTAGTATTTATTGTCCAAATGTAAACTTATTGAACGTCTTTTTTACTTCTACCCATTCTCCAGCAAAGCGAGATCGATAGTAAGGTGGGTTGAACTGGTCGGTGTATTAAATAGCCTTTATTTACATTTTGAACTCATACGTAATTACCAACTTTAATGTACTCAGCCACGATTAGAAAAAAATACAAAATTTTCATCAGCCTAGGCTAATTAGAAATAGCCACATGGTATAGCGAGGCATGGGATCATTGATATACAAAAAATTGTATATCAATGCATGGGATACAAATATACAATATGTAACAAAAACCCTGTTGTTCGTTTTAGGAACGTATACATTTACCTATAAGCAGAACATTGATGAAATTATAATTTAAAAAAAATTAAGCATTGGCTAGTCGAGAGGTCAAAATCAAATAACTATTAAAATCGACGCATTCCAAAAAATGTTTAGAGTACCTGATTTTACAAGTACATCTTTATTTCGCTAAATAGCCTACTAGCTGCCGGCGGCTTTCTTTGAATGCGACAAAAGGTGCCGCCAAAAACACCCGCCGCGCATGTCGGCGGGTCGGTACCACGTGCCTACCTACCCCGCCGCCTCGCCACCCATCTCCCTGCGAATCACTTAGTCAGTCTCCCGCGCAGCTTGCTTTCGAATAGATGTTATTGTTGAACTACGTAGTAAGTGAATTGTGTTTTGTTTACGTAAACGTTGACCATATCTTATTGGAACGTAGAATATTTTAATATGTTGATGTGTCTTCGGAAATGTAACTGCAACTATGCAGAAGCACGCAGACTCCACCAAGAACGTTTTGCGAGTCTACTATTACCGTCGGCGATGGTATTCCAACGTTTGCACATACGTACGTACAATACCGGCAGTGTGCACGGGCGAGACCAACAACGAGCTGACGCAGGCAGACCGAGGACTCGAGACAGAAGTCTTGGACTTGTTTGAGCACGATCCAACGCGAAGTACACGCTCAGTGGGACACGAACTCGGAGTAAACCTTATGCGCGTTAGGAAAGTACTCAAAGAAGATGGCCAGCACCCATTTCACTATTGTCGCGTCATACACATCACATCACTACTTCCCTCCGACTATGAGCGAAGAAGTGTAGAGGTACAAGGTGGTCATATCGAACAGCAACTCCGTGGCCGTCAAGTAGATATAATAAATTAATGCATTAAAATGTGAATAGGTACATCAGGTTTTATGTGACAGACGCGGCGAATTTGTTTTTTTTAACGTAGTGAAGTGTTAAATGTAGTTTTAACAATTATCAATTGTGCTTAAAAAGAGTGTAAAAGTCAAAAATTAATTCGTTAAAGTGATACTGATAAACAACAGCTGACAAGGTCACGAACTTGTGTAGAAAAATAGGTAGATATGCGGCGGCGCGCGGCGGTTTGTACCGGCGCGGCGGCACCGATCAAAGAGTGTGGCGGGACCGTTCTATCTCAGAAGTAGATTCTTCTCGTTTCGCGTCATCGCTTCATTCAGAATTGCAGAGGTAACAAATCAATTAAACATTACAAATATTAATAATTAAATATTTATTTTTATTTTTTTTATTGAACAGTTTTTTATAAATGACTTGCTTTATCGCTTAGTAAACCGATTCTTAAAACGTAGGTAGAAGGAACAACATGGTTTTTGTTACATATTGTATACGATCCACTTGACATACAACATAATGCTATAAACTAACTTCCTGAATTATTTTTTTAATTAATTGAAACCAGGCTTCACTGTATGCCAATTCTATGACTAGGTATTTCAAATATAATGAGAATGTCATCAACATAAACACAATTGTAAATTGCAATCTGACAATAACCAGTTGCAGAATTAAGAGGATTACTTTCAGTTTGAAGTCAGATAAATAGTTTATTATGCATTTTGTCAGAAGTAATAAAATGATCGAGTCACATTTATGAGAAATGCCTTAACTCGAATCCTTACACTATTTCTACACTTAGAAGGTCTATTATAAAATGTGGCCCGTTTTAATTTAACATAAAAAAGGAAATCAGACCTTTAGGTTAAACAAGTCATGAAAAGCTAATTAAAGCTATAATTTTGAATTTGGACTTCCGACAATTTAAATGTGTCTTTTCAATATGTTCACAGGCTAGGAGTATCGACATTGACAGTATCTACGATGAGCCAGGTGCCTCGGTCGTACATCATCCGCGACGGTCGCTGGACCCTCTGCAATGGCATGATACAGTTCCCTGTCACCAGCCAGACATCCTCGACTAACCTCTTCAATGGACTGTTCTCGGAACCGAGATGCATCGGGAGAGAGGTAAACAACAGTCCGCTATACTCCGTAAGTCATGGGTCCTCCTAAAGGGTCCTTATGGCCATGCTGCCGCAACATCAGGGAGCCAGATAATGTCAGAAAGACAGTTCCTTTGTACTAGCGATGCAGCTGCTAGCCGTCAAGCCGAAATTAAGTTAAAGAAGATGACCAGCGAGGTAAATGCGTAACACACTATCAGTAGCAATGATTTCATTTTGACAGTTCAACAACATTCATTGCGTTATTTACGTCGTTCAGCAGACAGTTTTTTCGAACATATGAATATAACAATATAACGTGATATTGCCATTTTCGAGAACTGGGTCGGGCACATACCTATAGTACGGTACTTCCGACTCCACAAGTCGCTATATCGTGACATCCTGGATAGCGAAGGACCGTCCTCCACTGCCCCGCACATGACATCAGAAAGGTGCGCAGAGTAGTTGCATCTACTTTCTACAACTCCAGCACCCTCATGAGCCATGTATGCACCGAGTCATAGGCCTTCTTATAATCTATCCAACATGTCGACAGATCCTTTCGGGAACGACAAACCTGTTGGTTAATGGCCATATCGATGAGGAACAGCTCCTTAGTACCGCGCGATCCGTTCCTAAATACATTTTGATGGAGTTGGTGTCTATATGTTGTTAATTTTAGCTCTCAAAATAGATGTAAGAACTTTATAGACCGTCGGTAAACAAGTGATCGGTCTATATTTTTTGGGTTCCGCAGTACCTGATTTATGGAGCAGGTGGGTTATTCTTGTCGTTAGAAACTGGGACGACCCTGACTCTGAGGCTGACTGGAACTGGGATGCCAAGCGGACGTGTGATCTTTAGAACCACTTTATCCAAAAGTTGACATCAGGCATCATCTTTGGAACCACTTTATCCAAAACTCCAGGGCTTGTGGCAGGAGTTTTCCAGTTAGGCAACGGACTGATGGTAAATGCCCCCATTTCTAATAATTGATCGCACGCTCGCTCGGTTTCCCTAGTCCATTGACCTTCGGTGTGATTAGCAAGCACCGACCAGATGCTTCGCCAGAACGAACACATGGCGTCATCATCCGGCAGGCGCGTGTCAGCCACACTTTGGTCCGGTAGCTCCCAAGCCCTATAAACGCACCTTTCATCGCTCTGGAATGTGCGATTCTAATTGTATCGCTCCACTCTCCGCCTGTACCGATGAATATGGTTTACCCATGCACAGATCCTCTACTTCAGGAAGTCGATACGCTGTGTGACGCGGATCAAATAATCTCGAGAACTAATATCAGTCTCCGAGAACGCCCGCCTCACAAAAGCGCATCACTCTAGGGCGAGTATTGCCCTCCCTGAAGCAAATTAGCTTGCCGATGAGTGTTCTAGCGTCACCGATACGACGCTCAATCCTGTACTGCCAATCCGGTACAACTGGTTTTGGTCGTGGAGCTCTGTCACTGTTGAGAAATTTAACATGCGCTACACAACATGCCGGTTACAGCTGCTCAGCACAAGATCTAGTGGGTAACCGCGAGGTCTTTGCTGCCGTAAAACAATTTTGAAAGCTGTGAGTCTAGAGCACACACCAGCGCCTTGTCAAATCAAAAATTGAACTAGTTTGTTCAATTTTTGATTTTCGTTAGTTACTAGTTATTAGTTTTATTATTTCTTTGCATCATTACATCGCTGCATCCGATGGAACCACTGAGAAAAGCACTTTACCCACTCGTCCTTAGGGGTTTCTTCGACGGCATTTTGAAACGCAGCCACTGCTTCCTCGGCGTCCATAAAACGTTTTCCTCGAAGTTTTTCTTTTATTTTCGGAAATAATAAAAATCGCAAGGTGCGAGGTCGTGGCTATAGGGCGGGTGACCCAGTAATTCTACGTCTGACGTCGCCAAGTAGTCGAATGTTTGCTTGGTGGTTTGCGACGAGGCGTTGTCATGGTGAAGGAGGATCCTACTGCGAGGTGGTTTCTCCCGAACTTTTTCCAAGACAAGTGGCAAACAATTGTTAGTGTACCACTCTGCAGTAACTGTATTTCGATCCTCTAAAACAATTGTTGCGTAATGACCTGTCCTTCCGAAGAACGAGGCCACCATCTTTTTTCCCACGCTTCGACCTCTCTTCACTTTAGTTGGCAACTCCTCGGAAGGAAACACCCAGACAGCAGACTGTCTCTTAGTTTCAGGATCATAACAATAAATCCAGCTTTCGTCACCCTTAAGTATGTCGAACACAGCATTTGAGTCACCTCCGTTAAATCTTTGAACCATTTCACGACACCAATCAACACGACGGAGTTTTTGGGCCTCTGTCAAATATGAGGTATCCACCGGGCACAAAGCTTCCTGACCGCTAAATGTTCATGGAGGATTTTGTGCACTTGACTCATACCGATGCCTAAGCTTGACCGAACCTGCTGATAAGTCACTCTTTTGTCAGTCTCTATCATACGCCGCACAACACTAATGTTATCTTCAGTCGTCGCCGTAGAAGGCTGTCCCTCACGCAGATCATCGGTGAGATTAGTGTGACCACGTTTAAACTCATTAAACAGTGGCACGAGATGGGGTTTCATCATGAAAGGCCAATCGAAGTCTATCATAACTTTCTTGTTGACTTAAATGATAAAGTTAAAAAAAAAATCATTGTACAAAAATTTTCTCGCATTAAATTCATGCTGACGTGACACAGACAATTTTCAATTTGCTGCCAAATCGTAAACAAATGACAAATGAATAAAATACATGAACACAATAATATTGGCAAAGAGTTACATTTTCAAAATTTGAACTGTTTTTTTTTATTATATCGTTTACAAGTGGCCAGGGCCTCAAATCTGCTATTACAATAGTGTCAGAATGGTCTGTTCCGATCCTCATTAATGACGCCATTATATTAGTAGATTACCAAACATGTCAAAATCAACAATTATAAAATTAATGATAGACCATTCTGACACTATTGTAATAGCAGACTTGAGGCCCAGTTCTAAAAACTTTCATTGTCGCCCTCATAGTATTATTATTCTATTTTATTAGGATGCAGTTTATTGATAACTCATATCGCATCGTGCATCGCGTGAATTTAAGGGGGATAAAAAAAAATTGCCAGTCATGGGGACTGCCGACAGAAGTGAAAACTTAAAACTTTGGAATTACATATATATATGCGTATACATGTACAAAGGACGCCACGCAACGCCTTCGCCAGTCTGGCACAACACATCACGTGACGCGGTTAGCATGTCGGCAACGCGAACTCATAAGTTTTATCCCTACGAAAAATCGTTTAACGCGGCTAAAAAGTTTTCACTTCAAGAAGCTGGGTTTGTTTATGCATTTCCTTTAAATAAAGAGGCCACTGCTGAGTTCTCAAACTTTGTCCATTTTTCAAATTCCGGTAAAAAACACTTGCTCTCTCCTTAAACATCATCATTACATAATACACATAGTTCCTTGCTCTTGTTTCATGTTTATTATTGTATATGTATTGTATATTCATATAGATAAGTGTGTGCTCTATATATGTATGTATTTATTGTATGGTACACCATCTCCCTTTAATCCATCCAGGTTGTCTGTAAAAGATCGATTTTAGCGATAAGACCGCCCAATGTGCCCTATGTAAAATTTCAACATGTATATCTGCAATTATGGTGTAAATAATAAAGAGTACCACTTATAGAAACAACGATTTTAAATACTAGTGTATTTAAAATCGTTTGAACTCAGCGTTTGTACTCACACGTCACGGTGCCATGAACTAATAGTATAACGAGATATGAAATTGCGCAAAATCAAAGTTCGCGCTATTATTAGCTCGTGTATTATTAATTTATTATCTAAATAGCGGACACAGTTATTACTAAGAGCATGTTATTTGACCAATAATTTTAAGCCGGGTCCGCTGCGCGCTAATTTTCTTAACAAAACGTATTAGCCCAAGTTTTTTGTTAGAAACCTCTTTTCAAAAATAAGTTTAGACGAGGAAGACGCGTCTACTGTTCTATAAATTGTAGATTTAGTTCTACAAAGAAAACATAGAAATTGATGATAAGTTCGGTATAAAAAAAACGATGTTCAGAGAGCGATTTTGAAGAGCTGTTATCATAAACTTAAAAAAATGTCACGAAACTTTTGGAGACCACTAAACACGAAATGAGTAAAGTAACGGCGCCCCGCAGGCGAACACGGGTGATGATCCGTTCGTCGCGTCAAACATGTCATGTTATGTCTATTTATTTATTTAATACTTTAAACACACAAATGTGCAGGCGGACTTAATGCTGTAGGCATTTTCTACCAGTCAACCTTTATTTTGTTTGTGTTTTTATATAATCCACGCCCCCAAATCAGTTAGCTAACAATGTTAAGTGTTTGCAAAACACGAAAATATGGCGCAGCGGACCCGGATTTATACGTTACGCGAACTATGTATAATTAAATACACTGTACGGCACTCGTGCCATAAGCAAAAGAACTACAAGTACAAGCCGGTTTCCACAACCTTGAAACTCGAGACAAATCAAACAACAGTTCAGCTGGCATAGAGCGCTGGAGGAAAACTGCAGTCTTGAACTCTTTATATAAATCTTAGTGTCCGACCGAAACATGTTTTTTTGCCGAAACCGAAGGTTCGGTTTGATTGTAGTTTCGGCCGAAACCGAAACTTTTATAAACGTGATTAAAACGTTGAATAAAAATGTCAGTGGGCCGTTCTTTCCAGATATTTGATTACTGAAACATCTCGACGACCTAATATTACAGGTTTCTACGTTCAAATTTTATCGAATTGATATATATTTCAACATTGTTATAGTGAAGTACCACTGGGTCAAAATTTAACTACCCTAAAAAGTTAAATATTGTTAATGTTACATTAACTTTAATACTGAGGCAGCGACTTGTTAATTGTAGATGGTATAAAATAAAACAAATTTATTATTAAAATATGATAATCATATTATGATGTATTTAATTTCAGTTTTACTTTTACTTTTTATAATCACATTCAGCTAGCCTCGAAACTCGAAAGGCTAATTCAAATATACTTATTAGCTATTATTATTACTATAGGAAATTTAAAAGAAATGCTTTAAGTTATCTACCCACCATTTTATTATATAGGTAGGTACCTACAATCTTTATTGGTAATTACTTATTATATTGCATACACGCAACTATGACGAATTCTCAAGTCGCTTAATGAAATAAGTAAACTTCCGCACTTATATCCTAAATAACCAATAATATCCGTCAATCTGTTTGTAAATTATGAAAATAAGCGTTAAGAATTAACTATGACATGATGAATTCATAACAAAAATAAATTACTTACCATTATTCGGGGAACAAACACAAGCGTCACTACACGAGCAAAGAGCACCGATTCTAATGATGAATCCCTCACTGATGAGGTCCCTCGTTTGAGTTACTTGTGATCGCAAATTGAAAGGGTTACTCGAATTTCCTCATTGAACCACCTCACCACTCAAAAATTGACATTGACAATATGAAATCGTGGCGAGGGGCGAGGCGAGCGGGTTCGGGACTCGCGAGTCGCGAGTGAGTATTGAGTGAGCTTAAAAATTGTATAGAATTAGAGAATGAGTGAGGTGAGGTTCGAATTTTTGACAGCACAGTAAACATTATGATTTTGGTATGTACCTAATGAAATAATGTAAGTAATTTTTTGTTGTGTCATGTGTCATGTCATCATGTGTGTGTGGTGAGTGAGATACATCAGTATTTGGTAGAATATTATTTAGTTTAAGAACATATAGAGACCCAAATCCGTAAAATAGGCCCAAGTTTTCGATTTTTTTTTACCGTTGGAGCAATAATCACGTTAAATATGTAGGTATGGTAAAACCACCACTAGCGGCAATAAGTATTTTCACCACAACAAACCACCACTATGACCAAAACAAGCAAATATGTACTAACACAAAAAAAAACGTAACTGTTCCAAAAAATGTCAACAATTCATTTCACGTGCACCTCCAGGGTCAACAGTAAATTAATTTTAAAGAAAATATTTTTATTTCACCTATTGTTAATTATTATGAACTCTAAAAGAATTATTATGATACGTTTATTTTGGCGGTCTAAAATTTATGAACGAAAGAAAATGATGTGTATGAGAGAGATGTGAATAATCGGAAGTAGAATCGTGAGTACTCGTGAGTCGTCGTCGCGCCCGCCCGCCCTGCTCCCTCGTACGTTCAGCTGAGTTCGGCTCGGGCTCACGAGTCGTGAGGTGAATACGCCGTTGACGATTCCTCACCTCAAATGAGGGGTATAAAGTGAGGTCCTCCCTGAACCTCAAATAAAATTGATGAGTTACCCATCACTAACTGATTTGATTCAGTGGCCGGCGGAGTTGTAGGCGAGCGAAGCCATATTGCCAGCCGTGCCGAGCGCATCCGACGTTAGCCAAACGCGACCCGAAAGTACGATGTTGTAAGTTTCGGCGCGGCCGAAAGGTTTGGCTGTCTTTTGGCCGAAACCGAACCTCTGGCCGAAACCGAAACTTCAGTCGGACACTAGTAAATCTCCATACTTATTAATGCTAACAAATATAAAATATCGGTACGACGTATACTTTTGAATTGTGATAAGCTTGATTAATGCAGATGCAAGATTCAGAGACCGGAAACCTAATGCAACAAATCAACGTATGCCTGGAAAAATACACAAAAAAAGACTCAGAACAAAGAAATTTTTTGTAGTATTGCGAAATAATTTCAATCTGGGGATTGGGAAGCAATTATTTACGGCAAATTTTTTGGATTTCGTAGTAAACAAGGAACCCTTATAGTTTCGCCATGTCCGTCTGTCTGTCTGTTAGTTTGTCCCCGATGTAGTTCAGAGACGCTTAGTACTAGAAAGCTGTAATTTGGCATAGGTATACATATTAATCACGGCGACAAAGTGCTAAAATAAAATCTAAAAAATATTTTTTTAGGGTACCTGTGTGGGGATGATATTTTTTTTCTCGTCTATCCCATGGTGTGGACGTTGGATAGGCCGTTCAAAAATATCTTAAGTCTGTGAACACCATTTTTTGATTCAAGAATCCGTTTGCGTAATATTAAGCTTTAAAGTGCTAATTTTTATTAAAGTCAAGTTGTTCCCCCTTATTTTTTTTTTTTGGCGAAGCGTCGGTTGTGTCAGACTCTTACTGACTAAAACCCACCCGTATTTTTTCCGTTGCCTGTGTTGCCAGGAGCCGCGGTTACCCTTTTGGACTGCCACGCGACCCCGGCAGGAAGTGTTCCCCCTGCCAGCTAATTGTTTGTTTATGGAGATGTGAAAAAAATCATGGCAGTAGTACATATAATAAAATTAAAAGGAAAACTATCACAGCTAAGTAGGCTTTACAAGTTGACGAATAATAGTCGACCAGTTTAAATTTGCAGTTGGAGAATGGACCGTGATACGTCACGGTCCATTCTCCTCATCGATGATGTTTTTGGGATAAATTTATCCCAATATTCCCAACTACAGAACCCTTCATTGAGCATGGTCCGACACACACTTGGTCGGTTTTTTTTCTTCTACAAACTGCAAGTTCAGGTACCTAATGATAAATTATTTTGGGTATATTACATAATGTTGTTTTGTATCGATTGGATTATTTAATATTATTTTTCAAGGCTTTTGACAATGTTGATCATAGAAGACTTCCGCTTTTCAAACAGCCAAACAAAGGGCCGAAATATATCTACGTTGGTCCAGTTCCTGTCATCATATCTATCCAGGTTTTAAGTTTCAAGATGACATCTTTGTAACGTATTCGCATATGAAACAATAGAGTACCTCAAGGTTATATTTCAGGCCCTCTGGCAATTGGTCACTTCGGGCTCATCCAATACATTACGGAATGTTTTGTAACTGGAACTAACCCACAGTCGCACATTATTTTCTGGAAAACTAAGTTTTCCTAAACTAAGCCCTAAGTTTTCCGTTACCAGTCCCAGTAAAAAACAACATTTTAGAAGATTGTGTACCGCAAAGCTAAGCCTTGCGTTATAAATTGATTCGAATTTGCAAGCGGTTTGTTTTGTTTGTCTATTGGCCAGTAATTATTCGATAGAATCACAGACGCGTTTAGGATAAGTGATAAGTGATTTTTTTCGCAAAGATTCTTATACCATTTTTGAAACATTGCTTACGAAGAAGATTCAAGATAAGGATTTGTGCAAATATTATCGTGATTGAGCAATTATCGGTTATCGTAGGGCGGTTTCTGTTGCGTAAATTTTACAACACCACTAATGTGTTGCAAAATTTATTAAACTAGTATTATCACACTATATGCATTTTTTATAGTAAGATATTTTTTATTGGCGACGCTGCCACTGTGCTAATTTTCTGTACAAATAACAGGTAGGGACCGTCCAAGACCCGTGCGTGTTCAACTCTGTCATTAAATACGACGTGATTCCGTCAGCTCGGACGCCAGAATATACCGAAGACGAGTACCTCTGTCTGAAGTCGAACTTCAACACCACTCTGGAGCGCTACATGAGCGTCACGAAGCAAATCATCAGCGATACGTGCAAGGATGGTGAGTATAGTTCTATAGTTAATAATAGGACAGCATTTAATTTTTATCATAAACTTGTCGAAGTGAAATTGCTTACCCATAGTTGGGAATGATTTTATAGAAGCATACGAATATTTTATCAAACATGCTCGAATACAGTAGTACGAATTTCAGTATTCTACTCTAATCCTTAATATTGCAGGATTGACTTAAATTTAGGTTAAATAACAGAACAACTTCATCCTTTATGGGTTTCAGTCTTTATGGGTGCACGGTGCAACTTAACATGTAGGTGGGCTAACAACGTTCAACTGATTAAATTGTGTAAATGATAATTTTATATCCTTACGTATACATATTATAAAACCAAAGGCCCCCGCGGCCCCGCCGCGCCACGTCTGTCTACTCAAAAACTGCTGAACGGATTTTCAAACGGTTTTTTCACCAATGGATGGAGTGATTCACGAGGAAGGTTTATTAAAGTTTTGTGTAGATTGGCTGAAATATGACGATTATTGTTGAAGATGTCGGAAAAAATCATGCCGACTGGGAGCTTTACTGATGTGGGACGCGTAAACTATACGAGATACATAAAATGTATGTTCTACAGGATTGTACATTTTAAAAAGTTCAACAAAAGAGTCCGCGATAGCATATGTCTATCTTCTAAAGGTGACTCACAGTTACCATTTTTATCTTTCACAATTTGATAAAAATTTAATTGTTATTTCCGAAGCTGTTTTAATATTATCTTATCTTAATATTAGCTTATCCAATAAAATATCTTATTTAAATTGGGCATTTATTTTCGATTAAAATATGCCTTTACATCATATCAATTAAATCAGGGATTCCCAAACTATTTTGGGCAAGAGACCATTTCCATAATGAACCGATACCTCAGACCCCCATAGCCAAATTTCTTCATCTCTTGCGAACATGTGCACGCCTGTGACTTGTTGAGTTCTTTTTAAGTACAACAATGATACTTCCTACTAAAATATTAGTCATTCTAATTACAAGTTTGTACACGTAACATAACTTATACAGTGTCTTGAAAATTTCAAAATAAGAACTTGTGGTAATTAATAAGGGTCGATTTTTAGACCTCCTCGAACCCCAAAATTAGTTTTCGTTTATTTCGAACCCTGGGAAACCGATTTCGACCCCAAGGGGTCGATATCGACCACTTTGGGAATCCCTGATTTAAATGAATGCTTAAAAAGGTATCGCAGATTGAAAATTACGCGTAACAAAATAAGATACTGCGCCGCTCGACTACAGGAGCAGGCGGCACTGTCGCCACGAGTGCGGTCAGTCATGGGCGGCACTGCCCTGCCAACTGTGGTCTGCTGGCGCCTTCAGAATGTATAATAATATAACACACAATATTTATAATGGCACATACCATAAAACAACATAAAAACCTGTTCGCTAAAATGTACCTTATCCTCAATTTGGACTATGCTCAAGGCCAAGTAACAAATTATTAGAAAAAATGACTGCAAAGATAATAGCATGATTTCGTGAATTTAATAAGCGACCCGTTGAATTTGGCTTGCTGGTTGGCTTTTTTGCCGGCCCCATCAGGACACTCAACTTCACTATCAGAATGTTTAAAAATCTCCATTCTTTTTCAGGTGTCGTCAGGAGCCTCGCTGATAATAACCTAGAATGCGGTTTGAGAATATTATCTGAATATAGTTTCTATCCTCATCAAAGTTCTGCGGCGGCTACTTTGCCACTTGAATACTGCATTGAGAAAGATGGCTCGTGTAAACTTATAGTAGCCTGGCACATATCTAACGCGACCATAGAGAACTTCGAGTTTTTAAAGAACGAACACAATTTCAAGAAGTATTTTATAAAAACTGGGCCGTACATCGAACATGTAATGTAGTTTTATATTTAAAAATTATTATGAATATGATGGCAACTTTATCTAACGAATAAATGGAAAATTCTTAAAAAAAATAATAATACGCTTTATTTAAATATTATTGTGTGGCGGTAGAAATTCTGACCATTCGGTCATTAAAGTGACTTTGTAATGACTTCTTTTGACAGGTAGGTACTTTTTAAGTATATCTATGGAGCTCTTCAAAACTGCCCTTCAAAATGAGTTGTTCCTTTCATGAATCCGACGTATTTTGAAATGGTTGTTCTACAGATCTATTATGATAGATTATGTTATGTTATGTAAGGTTACACTTGGTAATTCACATACTTTCAGATGCCAATGGAATTTGGGCTAAGGAAAGGACCTAGTTTAAGGGCCTTCCGGCCTTAAAGAACGAGCTGTCTGGCGACTAGGACATGAGTAGTTTATGAAGGGCCAATGCACACGGCGTTTTTTATACGCGCGTCATCTGCGCGTTTTCTGCCTTAAAAAAGCAGCGCTAATTGCGTTTACAGCGGATAACCGCGCAACGAGAACGTGTAAAAAAACGCCGTGTGCATAGGCCCTTCATAAAGTACCCATGTCCTCATCTCCAGTCAGCTCGTTATTTTAGGCAGCCGAAAGTCAAATTCTGACTCCGCTGACACTATAGCTTTCAAAAGTGCAAATCGACCTGCTGGGACAGTCATCTCTATGAGCCCGAATTCCATTCAAGGCTCTCTGAGTGTCTAAATAACTTGTCGGAAATCCTTCGCTAAATCATCTAAATCTAATGTAGGTCCGACTGTCATGTGCTTTAACCTATTGACCGCCACGTCAAAAAAGCAAAGACGTGCCCTTGGCGCCAAGATACGAATTATTCCTTAAAATCTGTCATGTAGTCTTGACCGTGGCGTGCTGGGCACATTTTGGTTTGTCATCAATACACGACTGTGGCGGTCAAAAGGTTAAGTGTGCTTTCAACATGCCATTGAATTACGAATTGTAGATAAACAGTCATTTGATCGGTGATTTGGTGGTAGGAGATACCTAGATACTTATGTGGCGTTAGGTAACGTGATTACTTATACCCGTTGTCTCTAACACTACTACTAACAGTAGGTAATTCGTAATAGACACTCCTCGCATTTAGGATTTTTAACGTCCAGTATTAACTGTTCGTTGAAAATCCAACAGTGTGCTTTTTTCAAACATTACTTTTAGGTGTCGAGTGGTGTTAGTAAAACCGGGCATTATTTATTTTACGGTAAGTACCTCACCAATTATTGAGATTTAAGTAAACGAATTTTTTTCAAAGAACTGCAGGTACCTACAACTGTATTTCATATTGTTTTAAGGTAAACACTTTAAAACTATCAAACATAAATATTTAAATATAAAAAAGAAATCCGTTACAGGCAGACTTGGCAGTTTAAAGGTGATTTGATTGAAGGAAATCAAACCAAACAGAAGCAACCGGAAAAGCCCTTTAAATCGCGCGCTCGCAAAGTCGCCACACTATCTAAATCGACACTGATCATATTTTATCACCGGCGATGATCTGTGGATTCTGTGGCGATGGCTGTCGCCCATGATGCGTATGGTAATTTCATATGTGATCAAACGCTAATGACATGAAGCGTAAATTGTATACTGAGATTACTTTGACTTAGATCAATATGTGTTATACCTAATGCATATTGCCCTTGGTATTTTCTATCAGCTGTTCCACAGAAAACGTTTCTTAAGTCGTTAGATAAAGAAAAATTGCCAGTGGAAGTTTGTATGGAGAAATGTGAAGAAATCTAATTTCATTTAAATAACGGAGCTACCTACATAGCAATAACAAATACATAACGGTCCTGTTAACACGTTGTTTCCACGGTTGGGTTTATTAATTAATAAATGAATAATAGCAACTCACCGCTTGAACCCATATTTTCTTTAACTTAGTCGCTTGGCTGTATTTCTATCTTATAACGCTTTTTAATAACAAGTAGTCGAACTTCCTCTCGTGTTATTTATATTGTATCCGATGTGCGACACGTACACGCTTCATCGGTTCCACTGACAGACTGTGCGTACTGAGCTGACAGACTGACCCACAGACCAAGTAAAATACTTACTGACCATTGACTAAAGAGTAACTGATAGACACGCATGAAGACAAATCAGTCTAATCTGTGGACGCTGTGGAGTGGACCACTTCGGCACTTCGAGCATTTAACTTTTATATGCTGTAGGACTTCGACTCCCATTTCATAGAAGAATGATCATCTCATTCATGATTCTCAGTAAAATATTTTAACTGTAGCTGAATACTGTGTCGCCTTCGTACTCCCTCCTAGAACCCTCCTTTAGTCCAATTGTATAATTTTACTAAATGCTCAGTCCTCAGTCATATTTGAGTTGACAGACCCTGCAGGTTTGTTAAATACTGAACCATAACAAGAATGGGGTTGGCAACTGTCAAAGTGGCGCTAGCGTAGTTTGTTCCCAAAACATTGCATTTTTATTAGCTCATAATCAGAAAATAATTTTAAACAGTGACAATGACGCGCTGTATTGTCTTTAAATGCTCTGAAGTCGGAACGCACCAAATACCGAAAGATATAAAAATACGAAGGCTTTGGGTAAAAGCCATCCGCCGTGAAAAATTGATTCCTACGAAAAATACGAGGTTATGTGGTAAACATTTTATAGAGAGTAATTATGAAAAAACAAGTAAATACACAGGTAAGTTGACTTTAAAGATCTGTCTATTACCGTTTCGTTTTTACAAATAAATTATCACAAAGATAATTTATTTGTAAAAACATTAGGTGGCACGCGGCAGACTTCGGTCCTTTATAGTATTATAAATGTTATATGCGTCTGCAGGCTTAGCATTATACTATTTCTTCGAAGAATAGACACGGCTCTTTCTATACAAAGTGACATTTTTCGTTTCTCAGTTTTTGACATATCACCGTAGAAATCCTTCTACAATCTGTCATCTTGTCTTTCATTTCTAACGAACTTTGTCTAGGTCCTTTTTTATGTTGAAAGATTGCTGGTGCGCATCTGTAACATATTGCTGATAGTTAGCACGTGTTGCAGATCCAGCATCTGTCCGAAAATAGTATCCGATAGTTTGTTCTATGTACCGATTTTTTGTCAGTGACCATTACTAAATAGAGGCAGTACAGTGGTGGCCCAGTGATAACGGCCGTGACTTACGAGTTGTAGGTCGTAGGTTCGAACCCAGACAGGCGCTTTACTTTGTCTAAATTATTTCATCACCACTGCTCTCAAAACGATGAAAGAAATCATTGTGATTAAACCGGCGTGTCCTAGAAACAAAAATTGAAAGACATATGACATCCCGCATTGGGCCCATGTGGTGGATGCGGCCCACTCACCCAGAGGTGGCCAGTGTCCCAGCAGTGGGAAGATTATAGGCTGATTATAATATTACTAAATAGTACTTACTAATTCCACCTTTGTCACAGAAAAAAAATATCTAAATTGAATGGTCATTCTGACACTGATCTAAAAACTGCTATTGACAGTTTATAAATGACAGAAAGAAAATCAAAAAACTATCAATCAAAAGTCATAAAGTTATCGGCGCGCAATGGTTTACAACACAACAGCTGCATTTCCTGATTATTTACATTATAATTAGTTACGATAACAATACAAAATGAAATGCCATGTACCGGGAGCCAACGTTAAAGGCAAGTATTAAAGTTTATTGAAAATGAATTGTTTGTTTGTAATGTTATAAAAATCCATCGAACGAAAAATAATTTAAATAATCTTTTTAGTTTTAGCTAGAACTGTTCATGCTCTTGCAAGATTTGGGGATGAACTTTACTTAGAATCCCTTCCAGATTCTATACTACTAAGAACTTTAAATGCAGCTGAATCTGCGTATGCTATGGTCAAGTTTAATAAAAATTTCTTCTCATACTTCAACTACAACTTTTACTCAACAGAGGATAATGAGGGATTGAAGTGTAAAATATCCATGAAATCGGCACTTAACACGTTTAAGTCGCCTGCACATATGGACAAACAAGTTGAAAACCTAGAAATCAAACTGGATCCAGAATCCTGTAAGTTGATATTCCAGTTGAAATGCAGACATGGCATTGTCAAAACACACTTTGTATCAATATTAGATTGTAAAGCAATGCAGGCAGTGTACACAAAGGATTCTGTACCAAACAGGTAAGGTGATCTACACAATTGTCTTTGTAATCATTAAAACCATGTGTGTAATGTCAACGTAGCTTCAATCAATTACATTATAATAATGCAAATAACCTGAAGCTGCCCTGTTGTGACATAAATTTATAAACCTTTCAGGATAACATCCCCACAGAGAATATTAACAGATGCCCTCAACAACTTCCAAAGTTCAGATGATCAAGTAACACTAGAAGCTACCTCACTCACTCTTATACTGCGAAACTATATTGACTGCAGTGTAGATCTCACCAAAATTATCAGAACACAAATTAGTTTGAAGCCAGCTGAGTTTGATAGTTACATCATAGGGTCAGAAACAACTATTACATTTTCGCTAAGAGAATTCAGAGCATTGCTTACATTTTCTGAAGCTCTTAATTTGCCTTTACAACTACATTTTGAGACTACTGGAAGACCTGCTGTTTTTGTTGTACATAATGGCACCACCTTTGAAGCACACTTCGTGTTAGCAACAACTAAACCTGATAATGCATCACAAACAACATCAACACAGAACACTAATGTTGAAAGAAACAAGCGAAAAGAAAGCAGCACTCAAGGATCTGCCAAGAAGAAGCCACATTTAGATATGGACATTTCAAAATGCTTAGATGAAGATTCTCATCTATTCAACTTTGTAGATATACCTGGAGACAATGAAATTAATATAAGTAACAAATTAAATGGTAGTATAAGCAAAGATATTACAAAATGCAAAGACAAAATAGATTTAATGAACTGTGATAATATACCAGCTTCACCTGCGGCCAGAACAATGATAAAGTCTGTGTTTAAAAGGTGCTTCGAAAGTACTTTTGACCCAAGAAGCATTCAAGGTATAGTTTTAGCCGAAAACTCTGATAGTGACTGAAAAATAGAAAATCTGCTACAAAATATTGTACATTTTGAAGTATTTTGAACATAACATCACACTCACACCTGATTTCCCAAAGGGGTAGGCAGATGTACCGAACAATATTGCAGTTATGTTGTGTATTTTGATAAGAATAACAAATTAATTAAAAAGTTACTTCTATTGTTTCAATACTTGTTTGTCTGCACTCATCTATTAACGCTCATGCTGTGTAAGGGTTTGGGCTCGGTATTGGTAATTTCAAATAAAATCACATTATCACTGCATTAAGATTTTATAGCAAAAAATATACATACACAGGGAAAAGTATTATACACACGTCACAAATCAATGTTCGATGATATAGAGCGAAAATGAGGGGTTTTCATTTATCATCTTTTATAACTATTATAATTTTCACATCCAAAATGGTAACAAAGCTTTTCCTCTAATTGTACAAAAACATACTTGACAATATTGAGAACTAATATACAAAACTAAAAAAGTATCAAACAATTCATAAATAATGCTTATCGTCTTCCCGCCATGTATAACGTTGAGCAAAAATATTTTGAAGTGTTGGGTGTGATGTGGCATACCACAACTGGTTCGCTTCGCCACAATTTAACATCTGCAGTTTATCAACCTGTGCTTTATTCATATGTGCTTATAGGGCAAGGTACAATCGATACAATGATAAGTTTACAAAAGTTATATTTATTCAGTAAAAATTATAATTAAGTATTAAATTTACTACTAAAATTAGCACTAGACTAAAATTGTAATTCAGAGAAGCGACGTTATAAAAGCTACCAATGTGTATGCATCGCGTCGAATCGGTAACTAACAATTATTATGATGCCAAGTACAGTCTGGTAGCTCATTTTACATTTTTTATATAATTTTGTCAGGTTCTTAGTATTGCATGTTTATATTTTATTTATACAATAGAGAATTGCGATACGTAATAAATAATTATTGTTTAAATTGCTTCAGATTTGGTTTCTACTATACAGAGATCAAACTTGTAATCATATAGGAAGTAAAAACAACAAAATGCAGATTTGTTTTTCTATAAAAAATTACCATACATATTTCATTATTATAACAATAGCTAGCTATGTCTTAAAAAAGATGAAAAAGACCTTGGATTCTATTTTAATTTATTATTTATAAAATACGGCAGCGATACCATTTAATTACAATAAGTATTTATTTTAAATCAATTTCAATATTGTCTCTGGCCCGGGTGGGGGGGGCCCGCACTATGAGTCACGCCGGGGCCTGCTCTCAACAACGTCCTAACTGCATCACCAAACACTCACTATCCAACTAAATTAATGAAAAAGGGCACTGTTACTTATGAACAATCCTCTTGGCTCTTTCTCACACACTGTGCTACTTTCCTTTTAAACTCCGAATATGATTCTCTCCATTCTTTCTGTAAAAAGAAACAGAATGAGCACTCATCTACTATTGGCGTATGCGGGTCGTGTTTGAGTAAATACGGATTGATGCGTGCAGCGACCTAGCGTGAAAAACTATTCAATATAGTGTGGTTTTGGTATAGTTGTGTCACATGGCCCTTTTCCAATGATAATATTTTGTGATCTAAATCCCCTCATTCTCCTAAAAACAATCTTCTTGACTTTTCCTAACACATCTCGCAACTTTCTTTTTGAAATCCGAATATCGCTCTCTCCATTCTTTCTGTGAATACAAACAATAGTTAAATGAGAATGGTAATAATTACAGATGCAGATCAAACACAAGCATGTTGTGAGTCTCCTGTGGAAAAACTAAATTTGTTATTAATATTAAACACAAAATTAACTATGGGTAAAATGAAAGGTTTTAGAAAACTACAAAATCTAGTGGAACTTGCAGTCATCTACCTTGATTCGCCATTTTATAATCTGCTCTGTCAGGCCCTGGTGTGATCTGCTTTTTTCAGCAGTCAATTGCTTAGCATGGTTACCAACTAATAAGCCAGGTGGTTTATTGAATGTCCAATTTGGTTAGAAGGCTGCCTAACCACAGTAGCCCACAGGTTGTCATATTTTTTAAGGATGTACGTTAATATATTACTGCAGGACATAATATTGCAAAAAATGTATACTGAGTAGTATAAAATATGGCAGGTACAAAAAATCGATGTGTAGAATACTTTGATTGGTTTATATGGAACATCCTTTTACATTCCTACCATTGGGCCACCCTGTACACAATCATGAGGATTTGTAGTCTCAGTCTCGGGACCCAAAACAACTAAATTTACAAAAAGTCCCGGGACTTACAAACCATGAGATGTCCCAAGACCCAAACCCTAATCAGAATGCTTACTGCTACTAATGGTTTCTCTCTACTAAGATGTAGCAGTGCTGCAGGTTACAGCTTTACATTACCGAAGATGTTTCAAGATCGTAATTAAAACTTAGATGACTTGCAGTTCCCAAAAAAAATGAACTACACTACCACCCAACCATAACTAACAATTTCACTACTGTAAAAATCCTCTAAATGTTCGCAATTTTTACATTCATAGTTACTATCCAAAAAATACATAATATTTCAATGAAAGATGAACTGCTGTGCTGTGTCACTTAGGGTGCAGCTGGCAACATTATGTGCCATGGGGGCAACAAGAGACAACCATTGCGCACACTCATCACCCAGAACCATATTGCATACCTCATTCTTAGGTCACTGTATACAGACAATTATACCATTGTGCAGTAGTTCTGTTGCATTGCTAGCACCTGAAGTGTTAATATTCTTGGTTGACTCAAGTCCTATTTAAATCAATTGCACATGCCTTGTTCAGTAAGTTAAAAAAATATATATAAATGCACATTTAAGTTTTGTTATACTAATTAAAATAATAAAGTGACATCACTTCACTCACCGCAGCATCAACATTAGCAGGGCTCTCATCGTTTGGGTCTGCCAGCATGGAAATAACACTTATGAGAATGGTCTCAACCGTGTGCACTGGCAACCACCTTTCAGATGCCTTCTCATAGCCCCACTTGTCATCACCAGGTTCATGCAATATTGATATGCAGACATCACCATTTTTTTCAACTGAAAATAATATGTATTTTATAATCAGGCAATTTAACAGCTAAAATTGATTAAAAAATTACTGATTGAAAGTGCTAGCACCTTAGGAGTTTTATTATCAATTTATAAAATATAGGAAAATTAAACTCTAGTTGTTAGTTATTGAGTACTCAATTGTCAATGGTTAACAAATTGATACTACTAACTAAATAACTAGGGCCATCACAATGCACAATGCATTTTTTAATTTGCATATTTTTGTAGCTTTTCTACAACTAAACCAAAAAAACTAAGGTCTGTTCTCATGATGCAATTAACTAAATGTTAAAACGGTATTTTGAGAAACACATGAAAATATAAATAGATACAGATTAACAGACAGTTCCAATATAAAAGACAGTTTTTAAGTAAAACTTTATACTTCGATGAGAAGAAATACTGTCTTACTATTTATCTGATTTTATTTCTTCCAATCAATGTTTCAATAAATACTCACAACAAACTTAACTTACTATTTGGATGCCATATTTCAGTAACAAATTTCATCCGTGGTGGCCTCAGAGGATATTCCTTGGGAAAATGTAAATGTGCCTTGAAGAACCCACCCTCACTGAAAAT
The DNA here is from genome assembly GCA_905333075.3 of Atethmia centrago. NCBI lineage: Eukaryota > Metazoa > Arthropoda > Insecta > Lepidoptera > Noctuidae > Atethmia > Atethmia centrago. The sequence goes on from HG995387.1 coordinate 10,093,705, forward strand.
TGAGTAACACACTTCATTGCAGCAAAATCATTATATATTGAGTCACACTACTGTTGCTATTGTATTATCAATTAGTAAATATGGCTTTTACAAACAAACAAACAAACACATACATACATACATAAATATAACATCACTTCATCATAGTTTTTGGTATAATGAATTGGAAGTTAACTGCCTAAGGAACATTTACATCTAAATAAAGAATGCCTAGTCATGGACTGAACATACCTGTGACTGATTAATTTTGTTACTGATAAAACACCATGCATAAGAGGTTAACTATTATTGTCTGTGATCCAGTGAACTTATTGATATTTGCTACTTACTATAATGTGTCTGGAGGACCAATGATGAGGACTTCCCATCTGTATATGTCATTGTCATCTATCAACCCAGCAGAAAAACCTTCCACTGGATTTTTGTTCAGTTCTGAAAAAAACGAGTAGAAAACCCAAAGTTTTCATAGATACACTATTATTCTTAACACATTTACACATTGTAACTGTAGGAAACGCGAAACCCTGCCAACTGTGAACTGTAAATATACTTGTAAATAGTTATTTTACTCCTTTGACTTTGGCACGAACACCTGTCATCGCTGCGAATATTGATTTTATTATACAGAGTCCATTTTTCGACAGAACCATCAAAATTACTACACGTGCAGCACAAAGGATGCTCCAAACTTACAGAATCATCCAAATCACAAAGATACTCAAAATTCGACCCGCTGAGGTCAATGATTGCTCGAATAACTAGTCTGACGGCCCAAGCATGAAACATCAGCACGAATTATTATTAGATACGAATAGTACACTTACCAGCTAGCTGCTTTTTTAATAAAAGCGAAGACTGTGGCTCTGACATTAATTACAATTGTGAAATTTACCCTGACGACACGAAACAAATGATTTTTCCACAAAAGATGGCTGGCTGAGTTTTGAGCAGGTTGTGAAACATATGAGTTACTGCTTGTTTCCGGTGAGTGTTGCAACTACATAGCAATTAAAAAAGAAATAAACAATAATCACGAACAGTATATTTTATTATTTACAAGCATTTCACTTACGATCGTTAATGTAAAACAATGCCGTACATTTCAAAACAATGTTTTAGAGTTAGTTCTAGTATAATAGTCGTATAGAACAAAATTTAAAGATTTTCAAATATTTTGTTGATAAAAATTTCACTACTTAGGCAATATTAAATAAGCGCATGCTATATTTTAGGTCAAGTAGTATCTATATTTGTTTATCAGCTAGTCATTTATAAAGATTCTTTGACGAGTTGATTTTGATACAGAAACCTGAAGAAAAATTAAGAATCCTACTCGAAAATAGTAACATTTAGCGGAAACGTTACGCGCCATCTATTAGGTAAATAAAATATTACATTCCGCTTTATTTAAAAATATCTACCGCCTTCGGTCTAGTCATTGAGAGTTATTTATACATCACTGATATTACTATGTGCACTGTAGGCTTCAGTTTTAATCAGAGTTAGGATCACGTCCTCCACTACTCAAGTGCGAGATGGTGAAAGACAGGCTGGCCATGTCTTTCGAATGTCCCCCTATGTTAGATCTTTCTGCTGATGCTAGGCAAAGCTCTCCGCCCCATGTCTTCCAGCTATTTTGGTCTCGTTCTGATGTGGACCATTGTTTGTTGATTTTGCGCACCTCGTCCAGCTATCTACTTCATTAGCTAATAATAAAGCTGAAGAGTTTATTTGTTAGAACGCGCTAGGACGATACCGGACCGTCGAATTTGCAAAATTGTTTAATTTGATAGCCCAATTCTTGAGGAAGGTTACAAGCTAATTAACATCACGCTACGACCCTTGGAGCCGAGCAAAAAGAAAAAAAAAAGCCGAAAGAACTATAAGCGAAAACGCGGAACAGCGCGGGCGGGCGGGTGCTCGATGCGATGCAGAACAAGAAATTTCACGCGAAGTCGCAGGCAGAAGCAATCGTTACAATAATTTATAGGGGCACGGTCAGCGACATAAGTCGGTGAACAACAGTCCAGTTTCGGAAAAGATTTTGAAGACTGACAAATTATTACGTGTTTGTATGTAACAATTTACTGGAGAGTAAAAAATACCGTTGCGGACTCGTAGTCACGCCAATGTCAAAGACTAGCAATAAGATGGTTTTACAATATTCAATCATTACCTACATTCCGAAATGATCATAGACTTAACATCGCTGGCTGTACCTACTACCAGTTTTTTTTTTTTTGTCTTTGGGGATTACAAGCGTGATGTTGTTAGTTTTATTTTAAAATTAATAATCCCTCTACAAGAGAATATATTCAATTATGTCCGTCGCGCCACGGGTAGACATCCAGTTTTAGCCTAGATGATCGACTGATAAAGATTATCAAGGCATGTCCAAGTGTAGGTATAGGTATTTCAGATTGCATATCGCATCAGTATCTTTATTAATAGGAAAAAAAAATAATGTCTGTAATTTATTATAAAATTCAAACTTATTTAACTATCGTAAAATTATTCACTTTCACTAATCTTCTTCGATTTTTTTTGCCGTGGTTCCACGTTCCCATTCACCTGTTCGATTTTTCTTTTCTTTTTATTCTTCTTTGATTTTTTTTTATTACTGTTCTGTTGGTTCTGATTTTCCTGAACTTGTTTACTCGTATTTGTTTTCACTGCAGGTTTACATGACCCTACAGTATCTAGTAAGCTCTTAAAATCTAGCTTAGTTTCAACATGGCAGCTTTCATGGAACTGTTGCATTGTATTTATCAACTTTTTAAGTGTAACAAAGAAGTTATTTTTGACTGTGGATTCTGTGTCACTCGTAAGTGATTCTGTTAAAGTGCTTTCGAAGGTCGTCTCTAAACTGGCTAAAGCTTTGAGTGCTATCTCAGAAGTAGGTTTGTTTCTTTTCAAAGAACGATAAAATCCTGAAATTAACTCCAATCCTTCTTTACGGCGAAATTGCCGAACATTATTATTAAAAACATTTTCAATGATTACCGGCACAAGTTTGTAACTGTCAATCCATTCCGTCTGCAGGACATTGTGGAAGAAAATGATCGGGAGCATACAGTTACGGTTCTGAAAGTAACTTTGCAACGATTCCTTGAAAATTTCTTTTATGGGTGAGACAGCCTTGGTCTTTTTTGGCGATTTAGGTGTTTTTGTTTCAATCTTTATTGAACAATTTATTATGAATGTTGCAAAAAATGTAATGACGTCACCTAGAGCTTGGAACAAGAAATGGCTCCTGGCGCCTTTATCTATTGTTGCTTTCAGGTGGTCGCATAGGATATCCATATCAATATCATCAACAGAAGAAAACTTTCTAACTTTAGTAAGAGTTTTAATTGATTTTCTGACTCTGTTCTCCAATTCATTAAATTGTCCATCTTGGATACAGAATTCTAGACATCTTGTCAGAGGCGCGATCATACCGAGACATATATCCATCGATGGATCTTTTTCCAAATAAATATCGATCAGATCAAGGACCTTGATTCTGAAGTCTGACAAAGCCTTTTTATCTTTGCGATCTTTCTTGGATTTTTTGCCTTTCCCTTGATGGAACTGCTTAAATGCCTCTGCTAGTGCATCATCGAGTTTTTTGCCTTCCTCTTTATCTATCATATCGGCATCAACACTCTCAGTATCGGACTCTAGAGCTGCCGCGCCTAACGCTTTCTGGACTGCTAATCTCAACTGCTCCGGCGTTCTCATTTCTTCATCGTCACCATCCTCATCGTCTTCTTCACCTTCACTTTCACTATCTTCTTCTTCTACACTTTCGTCGTCACTTTCCTTGCCATTTGCTTTAGCTTCATTTTCGTCACCTTCGTTTTCTGAGTCTGAGTCTTCATTCGTTAGTGGATTTGATTCATTCTCAGGATCTAACACTGATACTATCTGTCCCACTGATGATGGGGTCAAGTATTCCAACAGTAATCGAAATACGCATTGTACTACAGATCTGAGGACACTGGACTCAGCTGATAATATGGACAACAAAACCTCAACTAACACCTCAATCCATTCTGGTTCAATTGAAATATCTCCTGCTTTTACTGTTTTGGATTTCTTTTTCTTTTCTTTTCTGTAATGTTCGTAACAACTTTTTAGTTCCTTTATTGAACTTCTCGCAATTTTTACGTGAACAGGTTCAGAGAAAAGAAACAGTCCAAGTTGGTAGAGTAGAACAAGGAACACTTTATCAACTTTTGATTTAGTGTCATTCTTTTCTATATTCTGACAGACTTCCATGAGCATTTCCCAGCAGTCCATATTCTCTTTTGGGAATTGTTTCTCTATTTTTGTTCTTACTTGTTCTTTTTGTAAAATGCTACAAATGAAACTGCTCAGAGATGACAGAACTGTGACTAGATTGTCGACGTTCGAGAAGCGAGATGTGAAACAACGGTAGAAGCATGACTTGATAGCTCCTGGAAGGGAGAAATAGAAAGTTTAATTAGTAACACAATTAATTTGTGTGCCAACATATTGTTAATGAAGCAAGTGGACATTTACCTGATAACTCACTGCTGACGGCCACTGTCTCATCACCTCCAACTTTAAAGAAGCCAAAACACATGAGTAGTTTCATGTAGGTCAGCTTCAATTCTGTGTCATCTTTCACAGATTCATGGCTCACCAAATACGAAATGAGTTCAGCTGCCTTCACTCTCTCGTTATTGTACCAATTCCTCTCAACATCTTCTTTTATTAATTTCTTAGAAGTATTCAAAAGTACTCCTTTAAATAATTTAGCCATTTTTTTCACTCCATCTGCAGTTAAATCAGAAATGATTGATCTCACAATAGTATTGCCTGTTATTTCAGTGAAATTCATTTCACCTGGATTTAACAAAAGTTTTTTTAATATCTCAACTCTTAGAGTGTCATCAACTTTATCTGATTTTAATGCTTTAGCTAAAGCATTGAGCAATTCTCTCTGTTTTTTAATCATTATTTTGTTATCATCTTCATCATCTCTCTTGCTTCTGATCTTGCTTGCTGTTTGGAGTCCTTTGAACCAGTCCATGAACAGTTTAAAGAAATTTCTGCTGATCAACTCTGGTATAATGTCAACATTTTCGTTGATGTTGTTGAGAACAGTGGTAAGAATGTTGAGTGCTACTAATTCTCTGTTTCTGTTATGTTTTACAAGTTGGCTATCAATGCCCGATGTCCAAAACAGTTTTAAATGAGGTGAGTTGGCAATGTTTGTAGAGATTTCCTTGTAGATAGGATGACCAATGGAGTTGAAATCGATTCCAGTCTGAAATATAAATAAATTAAAAAAAAATTGTTGCATGCTTTCTTCATCTGATCAATTGATCACATTATTCAAAAGCATGGACTAGTAACATAGCTGGTTTAGATCTTTGAAATTTTTTTAGGCCTGGGGCCTGATAAAAATCCATTTTCATCTCTTACCATTATTTTCTCGGATATTGTATGAATGTTGTCTTCACAGAGTATTTCAGTAACTCCTATCAATTTCCTGAGCTTAACTTTGGCTGGGAATTTAGAATTGACCATCATCAGGAAGTAGAGGGAATCCAGTGTGTGCTCTTTAATATCTTTCTTGAAGTCTTGTTTTATAAGCGGCCATATAAGTGTAGCAAATTGCTCTGCATCCACCTAAAATGAAAGTATCTTAGTATGTTCAAAGCTTTGTTGTTGTGTTTTATCATTACTTATCGTTTGACATAAGCTAGGGTGTTAAAAATAATTAATAAGTTGTTGGAAAAAAAAATGGTTTTATTTCACTTACACTATTGATAAAATCAAGTAATATGAGGTATGCTACAGTGCTCAAATAAGACTTCTTCTTGCCAGCAGTTATCAGCAGTTGAATGACTTGCGCCTGCTCCTCACTACTACATTTGAGGAAAATTCTTGAACGGAAGACTGCGCCACAGACTAAAATCTGACCAAGAGCCACATCACCAACTTCCTGAAAATATATAACAATCTTAATGCATTCTATTGCCACTGCCATTAAAAATGTTGGTCAGTCAGTTTTAAATATCTAATAATACTTACACTTTTGGAAGAGCCATTGCTATGAAGCTCTTTCTTGACGAGTTCCAACACTTGTGGAATAGTGACTTTTTCAAAGTTGGACAGCAATGCTACCAGAGTTGCAAAGTATCCAGTCCTCATATCAGGCAGATTGGCGCCTAAGCTCCTTACGAGCCTCTTGAGGACGTACTGTAGATCTTTTTCATTCTAAACGGTAAAACAGCATGTATAGTGACAGTTTTCGTGCGAAATTGTGTATATAATACAAAATATATGGTTAAAGTTATATGTACAAGAAAAACAATTATCTGGATAGGATATGATAGAATACGTAAGGTTGAAGTCCTTAAAGTCAACTTTTCCACACCGTCACTTCATAGAATTTAGAAAACTAACATAGTTTAAAACTAACCTCACTGCCGTGCAACTGTGATATGATTTTACTCCCTCCAAGAAGTTTGGCATCATCTTTCGGGGCTTTAAGAAGATCAAATGCATCTAAAACGGAAGCAGACACTTTACTCGCCGTCTGAGCTTTATTAGAATCGGTTTCTTCTTTCATTTTGGTATAATTATTCAGTATCACAACAATTTAAATCCACATGGAACGCACACATTTTACACCACTCGTGCGGTGCGTTTTGCTTTGTCAATGTCAATTTGTCTAATGTCAATGTCATAAAAACGAATAGTGATTATGACAATTTGAGTTTCACTCTCAATAATAGTGAGGCGACAGACGACATTATTTAATTTTTACTCATCAATAAGTAATCGACTGGGGACACCAGGGCAGTGGTGGCCCAGTGGTAACGGCCGCGACTTACGAGTTGTACGTCGTAGGTTCGAACCCGGACAGGCGCTTTACTTTGTGTAATTTATTTCATCACCACTGCTCTCAAAAACGGTGAAGGAAAACATCGTGAGGAAACTGGCATGTCCTAGAACCAAAAATTGGAAGACATGTGACATCTACCAACCCGCACTGGGCCCGCGTGGTGGATTACAGCCCACTCCCTCTCGCAGAGAGGAGGCCTGTGTCCCAGCAGTGGGAACATTATAGGCTGATTATGTAGTAATCGACTAAATCATGACAAATCGCAAAGAAATTTCTAAATGTAGTGTCCGACCGAAAATGGATTTTCAGCCGAAAATTAAAAAGGGAAAAAAAGGTTCGGCTTTAACAGCGTAACCACATGTGGTGGATTTCTACTTTTTTGGTAGATTTAGGGCTTGTTTTGTTAGTGAAAAATAGTTTGGTGGGTTTTGGTATATTTACACATTTTTAATTTTTTCTCCGGTTGATTTTGGATTAAGTATATGGCAACCTTCTATTCGGTAGGATTTTTGGGGTTTCCCCGTCCATGTCTAGTCTTGTTTTGTTTATCTTATTTGCCCGTTTGCATACGTGGATATATTTATATACTATCGGTGCTCTCTTTCTTACAAATACGGATTTACGGATATGCGAGAAAGCAACAAATATAAATGGTTGATATTTGGGGATGACTGACGTGCTCATTCTTCCAGTTTCTAAGGTAGTGCCAGAGAATATTTTCAGAAATGAATAGAATCAAAACCAAAGACCGAAATAGGTTCATAAATAAAAATGAAACCGCGATTCTGAATCTGACAGTAAATAAATATTAATATTTCCACTGTACAAGAAACTAAAATCTTGTTTGTTTTTAATCGGTCCTGTAGATTCCGAGTAAATTGGCTGTGACAGACGGACAGACAGACACGATGATCTTATAAGGGTTCCGTATTTTCCTTTTGAGGTACGGAACCTTAAAAACAAACAAGATTTCAGTGTTTGACCTTAATAGATACCTGCTAAATGTGGTGGGCCACAGACTTAGTAGTACGGTGGAGCTACACTACCAACTTAACTGTGAACTGAACTGAAAGAGGACGGCACCGTCGATTCAGTGTTGCTAATTAATATAAGGTGCCCAAAATTGAGTAAGTTTTCAAGAAAGAAATTTCACATTAGACATAATCGTTTAAAGCTTAATTACGCAAACGGATCTTTGAATCGAAAAATGGTGTTTAAAGACCCGCAGTATTTTTGAACCGCCTATCCAACGATACCCCACACCATGAGTGACGAGACAAAGAAATATTTTCCCCACATTACGAACAAGGGAGGTATCCTAAAAAAAATATTTTTCAAGATTTTATTTTACCACTTTGTCGGCATGATTATACCTATGCGAAATTACAGCTTTCTAGTACTAAGCGTCTTTGAGCTTCAGCGGGCACAGACAGACAGACAGACGGACATGGCGAAACGAAACTATAAGGGTTCCTTGTCTACTACGGAACCCTAAAAAATATGGGGAAAGGAATCTACGGAGAGAACGGCTTTCGGCCATGGGATCATGGGGATCACGAAATACTCGTAATTCAAGATGTTTGAGAGACTACATGATTTACTTGTCTTACTACAACACAAAATATTAGGAAATAAAAAAAGAATAAAACTTGGGAATTCGCCCACGTACGTTAGGTTCGAATGTCTTCGAAAACCCAAACATTTCGCAATGCAAAACGAGCTTGAGCTTATCTGCATAGTTCCTTGTACAGTTCGTGTATAGGATATCGTCGTGATTTTCCAAGGGAGACTTTAAGAACAGCCCGTTGAGCACGTTCGAGTTCTAGCATATAAGACTTGGCCGCGCTACCAGACGGAGACGCCTATACATTATTGGAGGAGCGACTGACAAAGGGTTAGGTAGACTTTCCTGCACATGTCTTTCGGGGCACTGCACTGGCACGGAGGGATTTCATTATACATTTATGAATTTGCGGACTTTTTTGGACAGTGTCGAGATATGTTCTTTAAAAGAATTAATGTCCGGATAGCAGGGACGACTGAAGTGGAATGATATGATTTTTTCGACATTAAGGGTTAGAAGATTTCTATCGAGACAGTCAGATATAGTATGCATGCCGTTTTCTCCAGCGTGTGTGGCGTCCGCCCACGTATCACCGTGGAATATGATTGCCGTGTCATCTGCATAACAGATCTTATTCGCATGTGGGATGGTTAAAATCCATGTACCTGGTGAATAATGTTGGCCCGAGAAGGCTTTCGCATATACTTTCCCCAATCACAACATACTGTTGTCTATACGTTAAGTAACTTCTAAACCAGTCCCGAGCGTTACGTCTTACGCCAAGGCAATCTAGCTTTTTTAGTAGTATTTGAATAGAAACTGTGTCGAATGCCTTGGCCAGGTCAAGAAAGATACCAATTGACCGCTGCCCTCATCGATCTTTGACGAGTTGCTGATTTTGTGCCTGTGGGTAGGTATCGACTGGGTTGACCAGTGAGTTTGAGGAGTAGTCGACTGTATGACTGATGTGAATGAGAGTGTAACTGGGTTTGTGATTTGTAAATATACTGGTTTATTCGTAGCAGGTATGAATGAATGACTGAAATGCACCGACCCCAGCGTGGTTAAACCAGACTCGATTGCTCGAATGAACCACCTCATGTTTCATGGGACTACTCTTTGAATGTCGACTCTTTGATATGCAATGGTCTCTCCATTGCATATCAAAGAGTAGACCTGGGGGGCGCCGTAATGGTCAGGAAGACGTGCCCTTAGGATAGGAAGGATTATTAGAGCCTACCGGATATGCATCCTAGAGTAAGCAATCCCGAGCGGATTTCCGGCCACCGTTGGCACGCGCTTGCGGACGCGCGGACGGTGAGCAATGGGTAGCTCACGGTCCGGTAAGGACCAGGCCCGGGTCGACGGTGCGTTGTATTCGACGCGCGCCTCAAAGAGATGTCGTCAGCACAAGTGTAGGGGTCCACTAGGGCCGATGCCTGCCGGGGTCACACCCTCCGGTCTGCCTAGCGGGAGAAGTTATTTGATGATTTCCAAAAAAAAAAACACGTTGCACGTTGCTGTTTGTGTAAAAAATAGTTGTATCAATATAGATTTCTGGTGGTGAATATACTGAATAGCTCTGTGAGCGTAGAGAGTTCGAAGATAAAAGTATATTCTTAATATTCACCACAGCAGATCGCGGTCCATAGCAACCATCCCTATCTATAAAGTGAGTTACTAACTTATACATACAAAAGACATGTTTTATGGGTACAGGAATATAAAAATCTCGAAAGATATCAACTCGTATGCATCGGGCATTTTTACAGAAATTCGATAAGTACATCCGGAAAGGGAGATGACGCTGAGGAGAAGATTGTGCCAAGAAAATGGTCCAGATTTCACATTCTGTAAAAATATTATCGTGACAACTTAGGTGAAGTGAGTGTTTTACAGAATAGACCGGCTGGTCTATTCTGTAAAACACTCACCGTTATTCATATTATAAACACTAGAGGCCAGCCGGTCTTGTTTATAATATTAATTATTGAATTATCGTGTTTTATATTATTAGTTTTAAAGCCTATATTTGTGCTCTTTCTCTCCCTATTTGTAAAAAAAAACCCGGCAACGTGCGTGTCGGATCACGCACAAAACTTAAACATTGTAGCTGAAATACATGTTCTCTCACGCATTCCAACTGCAAATGTATGTTTGTTCGCACAATATTGACAGATTTACCATGTTAAATTAAGACCATAGACTTCATAAATGTTTTCCTGTAATCTATAATTAAAGAACTATTTTTTGTATTTTTATAAAAATGTTTGTAGTTTGTTGGTGTATTTCGGAGCTAAGGGGGAATGGCAAATTTTCATTAACTTAAAAGTAGGTACCTATTTATTTTAAAATTAAAAATTATAAAAAAAAACACCTGAAATCCTTACAACATTTGGGTGACAAAAATTCATGTGTCCCAAATTCCGACTTAAAGTGCTAATTTTTGTTAGAGTCAAGTGTCCCTGCCAGCTAAATGGTTGTTTATGGAGATGTGGAAAATATAATGGCAGTAGTAGGTACATATAATGAAATTATCGCAGCTAATCAACCAACTTAAGTTTGTAGTTGGAGAAATGACCGTGACGTATATCGATGTATGGGAGAACATGTTTTTCAAATACAATGTTAAGGTTGTTTTTGGGATAACTTCATCCCAACTACGGAACCCTTCATTGTACGTGGTCAGACATGCACTTGGGCGGTTTTTTTTATTTAATTTGCTACCTAATCTAATTTTAAACCGTTATACACAACAAATAGAGGTCTTTGCAATAACAGTGCGGTTATTTCACCAAGTCAATCGCGCGGCAGCCGTGCAGCGCTCATGGAATTGTCAAATAAATGTGCCTGATCTGATCACTGACGTATTATAAATATATATATGTATTTTCTGCCCGTCCGTGACTTCGTCCCCGTGAAATTTCTTGTTCCTCGACCCACTACGTCATCTCTTCGTTTTCGCTAAGAATTCTTTCTGACTTTTAGTCTTTTTGCTCGGCTCCTAAGGGTCGTAACTCGTAGCGTGATTTTAAATAGCCTATAACCTTCCCCAAGAATTGGGCTATCAAATGCCAATAGAATTGTTCAAATCCGACTGGTAGTTCCAGCGATTATCCCCTACATACAAACTTACAAACAAACAAACAAACAAACTTACCAACAAATTATACCTCTTTACAATATTACTATAGAAGACTGGCCCTGAAGCGAGTTGCACGTTACACGCGATATTGATCTTATTAGAACCAAAAACCCATACATAAACGAACCTGGTGACAGGGAGAAGTTCGGGCGGGCTTGGCTACTGTGCCGGTATCTGAAGCTGGACAATGGGGTTAAATAACTGAAAGCTCGTCATAGGTGGCAGCACAGTTGCCCGTCTTTACACCGCCATTGTTTTGTTTGTTTACTTTTGTGACGCTCACAAATTAACACGTTGAGCGCCATGTGTATCTTTCTGGAAACACAAAGTGTGGTACTTTGTGTTTCCAGAAAGATACACATGGCGCTTTAGAGGCCGCGTGTTTCCTTTGGGAAACACGAGCAGTGCTTTATTCGTCGGCCAGTGTGTCCGCCAGGAAATACATTTTACTATGAATTCTAATACCTCTGGCCTCCACGGTTGTTGTCCAAAATATCAAAAAACACAGTTTTTAAGCTTGGCGCTCAACGTGTTAAACGAAAACTAGATAAATATGGATGCGACTTGGAGTTTACCAAATTAAAAGACGAGCTAAAGAAAGGGGAAGCTTCTACCATTGGTAAAAAAGCATCTGTAGTGGAAAAGTCAATATATTATGAATGTTTTATAATGGTAAAAATCTAGTATCGTTTGGCAGGAGAACGGGGGTGGAAGTGGGGGGAAGGTTGAGGGGTGGTGCCCCCTGCCCTCTGGCACCACTCCCATGAAAAGGTAACGCACCGTTCTTGAGAAAAATAAATTATTGTAACCTAACCTCAAAACACTTAGTCGCTTAAAAAGCCGTAGTATGACCCCCGCTTCGCGGGGGTGGTCAAGGGGTGGTGCCTCCTTCCCCCTGGCATTACTCCCATGAAAAGGTAACGCACCGTTCTTGAGAAAAACAAATTATTGTAACCTAACCTCAAAACACTTAGTCGCTTAAAAAAACTTTTGAGGCCCGCTTCGCGGGCCTCAAAAGTTTAACGGAAAATAAACTCAAAGGAATGGCGGAGTCAAAGTTCGCTCGCTCCGCTCGCTCACTTGACCCCGCCATCCCCTTCGAAACTAACCCGTCCGAGTCGGGGTGCCCCAAGTCCCGAGCTCGCTTCGCTCGCTCTTGCATCCTAAGTTCTCCTAGTAACAGTAGAAACATTGCCTTTTGTACACACATACGATCAGTGGGAGTACAAACACAGAGGACAAATTCACGCAACTCGAGAAACGGAATGATCTAAAACGAATGACAGTGACACATGACGCAAATGCCATATCTTTTTTTTGTTTACGTTCCGTGTTATCGATTTTGCCCGACATTTTATACCACGGACTGATTACAGGTACTGGATACTGGATACTGTTACTGGAAACTGACTACAGATACTGGGTGAGATTTGGTTGTCAATCGCCCATTTTAACGTTTCGTTTTCGCTTCTTATCTGATTTGAGGTTAGAAACATTTTTTATTAATTTCTCGAAAAATATGCATTACCTTTTAATAAGAGTGGTAGCGTTATAATCGGGGACCCAACCCCTACCAACTTTAGCCCCTTTTACCCCCAACTCCTGCCAAACGATACTAGATCCAACCCGATCTTCCTACAGGCTTAACACGAGCATCATTTTGTCGACGGAAGAGTAGACAAAAATGACGTTCCGTCTATAGAGGCATGAGTAACAGGGTGTAAAGTTCACTCATCCTCCATAGAAAAGGGAGGATCCTCCGACCAGACGGGTGTCGTGTCTGGTGGGCAACTGCCCGACGGTTGATGTCGGGATGTTGTATATATGCTAGTTGCGCGGTAAACTCTGCTTGCGCGATGCAGGATTTTGCGTGACGTCAGTGTGATGCGTAGTTTTGTATGTGGCGCTGTAGATGCCGCCACACGTCTATTAATTATCAAATTATCTTTGCGTTTATGACGTGGCTCTCCTGTAAAGTCATGATTTTGTTGATAACGTAACCGTATATACTTTGTGGCCGTCGAGTAAAAAGTTTTCTACTATCTTTAGCATGGCGATAACAAAATCAAATTGTCTTCACTACCTTATACAACTGTCAGTTGTCAGTGTGATTTGGACAGTTTGGGATAGAAAACTTTTCTGAAATAGTCTACAAAGAAAAGGACCTATACAAATATCGTTAGAAACGAAAGACAAAATTACCTAATGTTGAAGGATTTCTACGGTGCGATGTCAAAAATGGAGAACCGAAATGTCACTTTGTATAGAAAGAGCTGTATATTCTTCGTAGAAATAGAAAGCGTCATGCTAAGCCTGCTGACTGAAAAATTCCAGAGATGTTAATTTTAGCACTGATCTAATGATAATACAAAACACACAAACCTTTACTATAATTTACATAATTCCATATCACAAGTGCCTGTAGGTAAAGAAAACAGACTTAGTTCTCTTATATCTATACGAATTTCTCTCATAAGTCTTCAGATTTCAAAAGGATAGCATAGATAGTCTGGACAAAGTATCGGATTTCCATTTTTTTTTTCAAAAGCTTTTCGACAGATTTCGTTTTTTAACATCTTTGGCAAATACATGGGTCCCCTTATTTTTGCAGTCAACAGCTGCGCAACGGGGCATATTAATAATTAATTACGTGTAAAAGAATTCGCTTATTCACAAAAAAATGTATGGATGTTGATAGCTAGCTGCCAAATTCTTAGACGTTGAAAAGTAGCGACATCTGAAAGTCTGAAGTGAGCAAGTAGCAATTTTTATCCTCATTACAATAGGGTTATTACCAAAATATTTCTTCGTTGTTGAACAACTGAATTGTTTAAAGGTCCTATGATTCAGCAAACGTTGGAAATAATAATATTGGATATGATTAGGATTGGTTATCTTTCCGGGTAACCATAGACTAAATAAAAAATGTCATTTGATTTGATCTGTAATTTGATCAAACACATCTAGAAGTGTTTTCATTATTTTATGAAACGAGTGTTTGAAAATATTTCTCTTTTCTGTAATGTGATATAGAACGGGAAATACTAAAAAGTAGATCATTTTACGATTTATCACGGAACAAAACACGAATGTTGTTTTAGTGATTGTTACATTTTAGTTCAATGTTGATATGCGAAAAAAATCATCGCTTCGTCGCTTCCAGAGTTTGATGCGCGCGCCTTTAGTGTTCCATGTTTCTAAACATGGCAGGTCGAAGTGGATACGATGATGTTAATCCCAGGTATTTATTATAAAATACTACAAAAATCATGCTTGATTTCACAGTTCAGTGCGTGATAAAGGTTTTTATTTGTTATTTTCACTAAAGCCGCAGGATCCGACGTTTCTTATCGCAAAAATGTTCATGTTTTTGCTTTCCGATAACATTGAATGAAAATAGGATTTTTACCTATGCTTGCAAAGTTATATCTGTTTCTTCAATGTTATCGGGTGCTACGAAGTGTCTGTGACCATTTGTTTTGAGTCAGGAGTGTGTGTTTCAGATTTTATAGGTTATGAATTACCTATGATTGTGGTGCTCGTTTCAGGGATTATGGTGGCGGTGGCGGCAGAAGAACGCTCGGTGGCCGCCCTCTTCCTACCGAGCCTCCATACAAGGCTTACGTCGGGAATTTGCCCTCTGGAATTATTCAAGGCGACATTAATAGGATTTTCCCTGTAAGTATTACCTACCCTCGTATTGTCTTGGCTTCACTGTTTGTGGTGTGTGAGATGTCATAGTATCAAGGATATCTTTGTTGTTACACTACAAGTGTTATGCTGCTCAACTGAATTTAATATAATATAATAACTAAGTCAGTAAGACCAATCAATCCACTGTAAAAAAATGTTCTGATTTTCCATAATTCACATGGTCATGAAATATTGTGTAAATGTTATCCTTTCTTCATTTCTTTTAAATAGTATACAAGTTAAATTTCCAGGTTTAATGTGATGAATGATATGTTAAAGACAATGAAATCAGTTTTGCTTCTACTTTTAAATGTATTTGACCTTAACAAATTATAATTTATAACATTCATCTCACTATGCTATGCTAGTTTGAATAAAAACAAACTTTAATAAGACTGCTCAATAAATTATTTCAGCTTTCTTTAGTAACTTTGTTATTTTTTAATGAATTTACCTAAATTACAGTTAATTGATGGCAATTATCATTCTTTAAAATTCACATTATCAATTCTTTTATTGTTCTTTTAGACCTGTGTTCATGAATAACAATTGAGGGATCAATTTTTTGATTTAATAACATCATATCCAGTTGAATTTGGTGAATCACAATAGGTATTTTTAATACTCACATACAACTAAACCAAACTAAAATATTGATGAAAGAATCAGCTAATAATAAGGAATGTATACTTATCTAGTATACCTACTTTACATTTACTCTATGCTGTAAAGCAGGCAGGCAGCTACTGTGACTATATAAATGTCTACTAAGGCCTCATAGCCTCATAGACATTAAAATAATGATTAAAGTAGATGTTAACCCTTGTGACTGGGCCTGTGAAGACATGACATAATATGTTTACAGAGCTATTGTAAACACATCTCCTTTCTTATACTGGAAGATAGTTTTAAGGTCACTAGTGAGTGATATAATACTTCTGAAGGTGTATTATCTACTCTTATTAGATACTTTTGTTTGTACACCGTTTTGTTTTGTGTAAAATTCTAGTTCATTATCATCAAATGGTCACACAATTTAGCCAGTCAAGACATTGAAATTAGATGTTTTTTAAATATCCTGCCTTAATTATCATTCTTTGATAATGGTAATTCCAGTATGTCTTTTAAAACACTGAAAATGAAGCTGTGAATTGAAGATCTGCGAAAATTTAGATTCCTAGGTATCTAGATAACTAGGAATCTAAAGTTATAGAATCATTAATCATGAGGCCAAACTTTTTAGTAGTATATTGCAACACAAACTGTGGTTGATTCTTACATACTAAGGTCAACTAAGCTGAGTAATCATACTAAACAAAAAAATGTGCAAACTGTTTTGATTGTGAAGTAAAGCCATAAAAATAAATTATTTAAAAAACAAACATCGGGGTGTAAAAACACATAACTGAAAAGAGAAAAACAAAAATTACAATCTATAGAATTTTGGTTTTTTGGTTTTTAAATAATTTATTTTATTTTTAGCTTTTTAGTTTTATTAATAAATATAAATTACTAGTTTTTGCAGTCGGGTTTGTTTTTTAAATAATTTGGTTTATTTCAAGCTTTTTAGTTTTATTATTATAAATATATGGAATTGACTCATTAGTAGCTTTTATTTTATATTGTTGTAATTTATTTAAAAAAGATCTTTCCACCCTTTTTTGTATTTGCAGATGCAATATATTAAAATTATATAGCCTATGTTACTCTCACAATGAAGACGAATCTAACGACACCTCATGTGTTAAAATCCATCAAGTTGTTTAGGCTACAGAGTGTGCCAAAGAAGTAGACATAGATACATACTCTCGAAAAACATTACCCTCCTTCTGGGGCAGTTGAGTAAAAATAGAAACTCTTTGCTGAACACCAAGCACCTCCGGCCAGAATAACCAGCACAAATTTTCTATTGGCATAATCAGCCTATAAAATGCCTACTGCTGGGATACAGGCCTGCTTTCTGTGAGCTGAGCCATAATCATATACCTACACCACGCAGGCCCAGTGCGGGTTGGTGAATATCACACATCTTCGAATTTTTAGGTCTTGGACATGCTTGTTTGTCATTACTAACCAATAATACATTATTGTTTCAGGACTTAGCAATTAAAAATGTGAGGCTGGTGATGGATAGAGAAACAGATAAATTCAAAGGATTCTGCTATGTGGAGTTTGAATACCTCGAGGATTTGATAAAAGCAATTGAAATGAATGGCGCTCTAAATGTAGATGGGCAATTTATTAAAATTGATGTGGCTGAAGAAAAAAGAAATGATCGGTGAGTGCCTGAACTTTACTTTTAAAATCATTTCCTGTGTTGGTTACAGTTTAAAACAGGGATTTCCAGAGTGGTTTTCCAGGGGTCGACATAAAGAAAAACTGATTTTAGGGGTCGACAAGGTCTAAAAATCGACCCCTATTAATTAACACAAGTTCTTATTTGAAACTTTCAATATACTGTATAAGTTGTGTTACGTGTACTAACTTGTTATAAGAATGACTAATATTTTAGTAGGAAGTATCATTGATGTACTTTTAAGAAACTTAACAAATCGATAAGCAAGATGAAAAAGATTTGGCTTTGGAGGTCTGAGGTATCAGTGCATTTTGGAAAAGGGGTGTCTTACCCAAAATAGTTTGGGAATCCCAGGTTTAAAAGGATTGAAATTATGACTAAAGCAATTTAGTAAGTAAATTATAATGTATAATTAGCTAGTTAGTTTTATTATTAATCAGGGATGGTGTGGTGCAACTAATATATAAAACTCCATTAGAGGATTTTTGGGGATAAAGTGTAATGCATGCATGTGCAGTACATGAACTGCACTGCTCTGAACATGCACCTGACGAAATGCTTAAATAAAACATGTTACTAAGAAATATATTAAACCAATGCCACTAGGAATTACTTAAATACTATTTTTAAGTTTTTATCAACCTGTTAGATTAATTTCAAAATAAATGTTTGAAATTCATAGGCCCACAGTAGAATTCCGTGGGTGTCATAAGACATACACAACAGCTCCAGATATAATACAAATATTGTATTGATGTGGGAATCGAACCCGACACGACCGTGAGGGTCGTGCGCCGGCGGACACTCCGCCACTGCGCCACTAGGCACTAAAATGGTTACGTATCTTCTAAAGAAATTGTCAAGTAGCCCATGTTTATTACCTCAGGGCTATACTTGCCGGGCTTCCGCGGATATTCTTGCCGTTGCGACAAGAGAAGGTCAACATAATTTAGCTATTTTGCTTGCTCAGGCAGTGCCGACGGCAGGAATCATCGCTGAACCCCGCTGAAAGTGGCGCACGAAGTACTAAACAAATAAAGTGCAAAAAGTTTTGCTACAGAATTAATAACTCATTTTGCGAGTATGAATGGGGATGGGACTGAGGAAAGAAAAGTCTGCCAATGAAGACGCTGTGGACCCGTCACGACATTTGTGACGACCATCACGACGTTATGAGCAATGTTCCTATCTGCGCAGAAAATGCATTGAATTTGTTTACTACTCCGTGTTGTGGTCATAGTACGTGTTGTAACACAGTGTTGTCACAGGGGAGGCTTCGACCGCGGCCGGCGGGACGGCGGCGGCGGTGGCGGCGGGGGCGGCGGCGGCGGTGGCGGGAGGGACGGCGGGCGCGACGGCAGCCGGCCCGGCGGCGGCGGCGGCTTCCGGCGGGACGGCGGCGGCGGGGGCGGCGGCGGCCGCGGTACGTACGACCACTTCGATGGGCTCGACCGCCGTGCGCCGCGCCACCAGGGTGGAGGGCTCGCTCATGGTAACATCGCCTCATTACTAACATTTGCGGACTCACCTCATACTTGTACTGAAAAATTAAAGGTAGTAAAACAGTTTCCTACAAATGGGGTTGGTTCTATTCAATTTGTAATCAAACTAATCTTTATTACTGGTTGGTTTCTTGGATAATAACCATGCTTTGCACTTTCATAACATTTAATAACAACATTTACTCCAATAAATAGGACTACAATCATTTAATCATAGTTCATAGAGATTAAACGTCCATCTTTAACCGCCACGTCAAAAAAGTAAAAATGTGCCATCGGCGCCAAGCTACACATTCATCCTTTAATACCTGTCATGTAGTCGTGACCATGGCGTGCTGGGCACATTTTGGTTTGTCATCTAGACATGACTGTGGCGGTCAAAAGGTTCAAATTATTGTTTCCCAGTACTATTGAGAAGCAACACTTAAATTATTCATATTTGGATGTTTGTTTACGAAACACAAAATGATCATAAAATACGCATTGTCGGGACATTTTCGTGCTGTGCATCACTATTCATTGTCGTTATGCTAACTACGTGGGGACAAACACGTTGGAATAATTAGCTTCCTGCATAATGTTCCTAAGTTGTGTAGAGACAATATTGCATCTGGTTTGTGGGTGACAATGATTTTATTATGCCTTTAAACTATTTGGTTTGGATCTTGGTTTCATTGGGGAGCTGCTTAGAGATGTTGTTTTACTTTCTATTCACCAACCACTTGTTTGACTCGTGGGTGTTTTGTGAGTGATTTCCCAATTAATCTTACATATTATTTCGTACTAAAATGAATCATTGGTCATTGTGGACATTTTGTGAAATTCCTTTGTCATGGGTTTTCTCTTTCGTTCTCGTTTTGCGTGGTGTAAAAGTGGTGTGAGTCATATATTTATAAGTACATACAAGGAAAATCCCTTTTGGGCTACACTCATCAGTTTAGTAAGTGTTCATGCTGTCACAATAATTTCCAACATTCCACTTTATTCCTATGGGGGTAAAGTAGATAGGTTACCAAAAACATATTTCTCTTTTAACCAACTTCAAAAAACAGGAGTTTCTCATTTATTTTAAATGTTTCATTGAAGCCAACAATCTTAGGAAATCTGCATGTTGAGCCTTGTCATTGATTTAAATCTATGGTTCGTTTTTTAATCCCAGACTAATTTGAAATTTCAAATGATTGTTGCTTGTTTTTCTCAATTTGGAATTTGACATTTGCATGTGTCAATTTAGTCTCTGAGATTTAAAAACAGACTTTAGTGTAAATTAGGTAGGGGTAGGGGTAGGCTTGTCACATTTATTAGTCATCTCTTAGCTGCCACGGGTTATTTTAATTAAATATTTTAATTGTTTATTTTAATTAAATTTTTTAATTGTTTTTTTTTTTTTATATTTTTATTACGGACGGTTTTGACGTTTTGCATCGTTCTTACATGTATAATTTTAAAATGAATGATGTAACCAATATTTTGTAACCATTTATGTTGATTTAAAAGACTGTTTGTGGAGTTTCTTGCCCATTCTTCTCCATAGTTTCACGCTTTGGAATGGGTAACTAGCTTCATCTTTCTGACTGACCGCCCCCTTGACGATTCAAGTGTCTGTAATTGGTTTATTTGAAATAAATGCTTTGAGTTTGACTTTATTGTGGCGTCATGAATATTCACTAAAGCTCTGTTAGTTTCGCGTAAGGTAAGAAAATAATGTAGTCGGTTGTCCAAACTGTCGTTAGTGGGGCAATACGTGTCTAAATCACAAGCGGACACGTGTCGTGATACGTGTCCGCTTGTGATTTGATTTCGTGGTAAACTATCAAAATCTCGTAACCATTGCGTTCCCATACCGCGCTTGTTGCGCTTGCAAAAAAAGCGCAAGCCCTACTGACGACAGTGCGGTGTGGGTCAGACCTATGACTGAACCTCAAAAATTTGTTGTTCCAAAATAATAGATACGGTGGTTGCAGAGCGTGAGCGAGGAGGAGGCGGCGGCGGGGGCGGGGGCGGGGGCGGCGAGCGCTGGGCCGAGCGCGGCGAGCGGGAGGGCGGGCGCGGCTCGCGCGGCGCCAGCGAGGAGCCGCGGCCGGGCGACTGGGGCCGCATGGGCCGCGCCGCCGCGCCCGCGCCGCGCCAGGCGCCCGCCCCGCGCCGCCAATTCGAAGACATGCCGCCGTCGCGTCCAGGTACTACTGCTTCATGTTTATTTTGCCGTACTCTTGTCGAGTCCGTCCGCTTAAACAGTGCTGCGCTTTGAGACCGCGACGCGCGTGGCTCCAAACATGTTCGAACACCCGCAAGAAATATTTTTATCATATTTCTGCTCGCCTTTTGGGTTTACCGTCACTATTTGAGCGAATAGACCAAACACAGATGCGTTTTCGTGGTCGCTGAACTGATGAAACCTGACTAGTTCAGAATAAATAATAGGGCATTGTTGATACCCCATCAAGCAAATTATGACATTTCTGTGGGCCTACTCGCACTAAATGATTTCCGTACGAATTTGTGAATGCAAAACATACGACTAACGTATTATTTAACGCGAAATAAATTAGCAGTGCGTGTACGCTCAATAAGTGTTGTCAACTTGTATCATATTAACTTTTCCTTGCATAGTTGTTCCAATTCAATCATCGCAATCTATTCCTTGAGATGGATCCGCAGTGGTAGCCCGCGAAATTCAAATTTACTTACAGTTTTTTGCGATTTGCAGGTCAGTGTTGTATCTTGAACAAAATATGATTTGCAGTCGTAACAAATGTGTATGAACTTCGCGGGCTACCACTGCGGGGATCCACCTTACGCCAATGATACAAGTCACATGACGCGCTCGGAAATTGCAAGGACTATCATGTAACTTGCATGGAATGTTCAACTATCAATTTGATTAAATATGTATTATTGTTGTTTTGTTTATGTGTTTCTAATTAGTGTATTTTGGTTAGGGAGCTCGGGTACGATTTTTAAAAGTGATCTGTACGCGGTGCAGACGTCAGTATTTGTAAAGCTAAAGATACACTCTTGAGGAACTTTATTTTATCGATTTTAAATCTTTAAGTAGTCATGTTTTTTGTAAAGTATCAAATTGCATGTCAGACACGATTTGTTTGTAGTTTTTGTATTTTTAGACCATGCAATAGTTCAACATTTTTTCCAATGTATAGTAGAATTTCTGATAGATTTAAATTGCTAGATAAAAATAGAATATTCAAGGTTATGATGGCATCTTGTTCAAAATACATTGCCTGAATATAATAATATAACGTATAGCTGACGTCTGTTCGTAGTTTTAAGGCTCCTACATACTGGCGCGGCTTGTCGCGCGACGCGTCGCGACACAAAGGCACCGCTTGTAGCGCTACACGCGGTGTCTTTGTGTCGCGTCGCGTCGCGCGACAAGTCGCGCCAGTACGTAGGAGCCTTTACAAGGTTGTAGATTGCACATAATCATTTGTTCCACTTGAATGTAGTTGAGCTGTGAGTAGTTAATTTTCGATGAACAGATCACCTGCTGGTCCCGTCCTCAGCTCCCTAACTATTTCTTTTCCAGACACGTCAGGCAGGCCGAAGTTGAAGCTTGAGCCTCGGACTGTAAAAGAGCCGGTGAACTCTCTGGCGTCGACCAGTCAGACGCAATCGATATTCGGCGGCGCGCGGCCGAGGGAAGAACGACTCAAGGAGCTGGCGAACGAATAAGCGCTCTAGCAACCCTATACTACCGCGTACTCTCACCTCCCGGTCCCGTGTGTATATGTATCGTCCCGAAGCCCGACTCCTACGTGTGCCCGATATTTACAAGCAGTCTCTTGTCTCCTTTTAATGCAGTGCGATGAAATTGTATATGAAACTGCAGACATTTTGTTAGGTTATATGAGGTTGTAAATCATTTTTATCGTATATTTTGTTAGCTTTATTATGTATATCTAAAAATAGCTTCTTATTGTTTTTGCGCCGTCTCCGCCTCGTTTTCGAGCCCGGGGACCGCACGTCGGCGTCGCTTGATTAATCCGCAGTATTTAAATTGCTAGTATGTATTGTTTGTCTCATTGTAAGATTTATCCGGGCTTGTGTGTACATACGATATCGGCTCGCATAATATTAATAAATTTTTCGAAATTAGACTTGGAAGAAAAATATTTTTTGTTCCTCACTTTTGGGTTATATGTGTATTGAAATATTGTAATAATTATTTTATTTTTAATATAGCATTGTGTCGATAGAGGTTCGTAACCGATTCTCTGTTGTATTTGTTTTTTTTTTCATTTATTAATTGTTTAGTTTGTTAGGTCATGAAAATTAATCATTGAACGAGTAATTATGATACATAATTTAAGAGTTGAGATAATATGGTGATGTAATTACGGTGTCATTAATAAAATTAACTTGCACGTACTTGAATTTCTACTTTATTACATAATTGTGTAATGGCAAGTAACGTGGCCAAGAAATGAAAAAAAAAATCGCAAAATTGTAACAGAACATAGAAAAACGAATAAAAAGTGAATTCTTTGTAACCGAGGGTTTGTCTAAAACACCTGATCAAAAACACCAAACCAAGTCCATGTCCGCATTCCCGAACACACAAGGAAGTAAACTACAATTCTCTTCTTATTAGTAGACATTCCACTTCCCACCACACAGAATCGCGATCGCTCAGGTCTAGATAAAAAAACCGGCCAAGTGCGTGTCGGACCACGCAAAATGAAGGGTTCCGTAGTTAAATGAATTTATTTCAAAACCAACTTAATATTGTAGTTGAAAAACATGTTCTCCCATACATCGAATACGTCACGGTCAATTCTCCAACTGCAATGTAAGTTGGTCAAAACAACCTGCTGGCAGGGGAGGTGAGGGGAGGGGGAGGGGGGGGGGCACTTGGACTCAAATCACTTTAAGGCGCTGACACGAGGCAAATGGCAAAGTAGGCTTGCCAAATCTGTATAGTTTGTGGTAGCAGAAAAAATATATGTTAATTTTGAACATATTCCCTCAGAACTTGGTTGTTACCAAAACGCGTTTTGAATAAAAAATTTCGATACAAATTAACGGTAAACTAACCTTTTACCTGGAGTTCCAATCCAAAATATCTGTATTAAATATCAACGTACGTTATGTGTAAGTACCTATATTTAAAAACAAGAACGTGTAATTTGAAAGCAGAACTTTATTGTTTTTTATTATCGACGGTGACCGCGGTTAAGCTGTTGTCAGCGTCCTAAAGCTTAATATTACTCAAACTGATCCCAGAATCGAAAAATAGTTTTCACACACGCGCGATATTTTTGAACGCCCTACCTGTCCAACAATACCCCAGAACATGGGATAGACTAGAAAAAAAAACATCCCCACTTAACGGGCAAGGGAGGTAACCTAAAATAAAAAGGAATTTTATTTTACCACGTGATTAATACCTACGCCAAATTACAGCTTTCTAGAGTACTAGAAAGCTGTAATTTGGCAACAGAGCTCAGAGACTCCTATAAGGAGTCTGAGCTAAGCCGGGACAGACTGACATGGCGAAACCATAAGGGTTCCTTGTTCCGCAGGAGACGCCCAGGGCGTCGGGAATCCCGGGCGGATTTCCGGCCACCGTAGGCGCGGGCTTGCGGACGGTGAGCAATGGGTAGCTCACCGTCCGGTAAGGACCAGGCCCGGGTCGACGGCGCGTCGTATTCCACGCGCGCCTCAAAGAGATGTCGTCAGCACAAAAGTAGGGGTCCACTAGGGCCGATGCCTGCCGGGGTCGCGGGAAGGTACTTATGGGTCACCGAGGCCCCCGCAACACAGGCAACAAGAAGGAATACGGGTGGGTTTTAGTCAGTAAGAGTCTGACACACCCTCCCGCTCCGCCCAGAGCGGGAGAAGTTATTTGATGATTTCCCACCCAAAAAAAAAAAAAAAGGGTTCCTTGTTGACTAGGGAACCCTAAAAACGTTGTCTAAATAGGCCCTTAAATCAATCTGAATAACTTAAAGCACTATGAACTATTTAATTATAGGTACCTCAAAAGGTCAAGACACAAGTATAGGCACTGCACAGGATCTGAACCGAAACACCTCGAGCGAGATAAGGCTCAGGGGGGTTACCATCACCTCTTATAGCAGTATTATTATAATATTACTTCACAGTGGGAAAGTGATGGAGCTACACAGGACTTATAGCTCCATCTCTTTCTCACGCTAAGTAATATTGAAATAATACTGTTATAAGAGGTGATGGTTACCCCCCAGTATCGTTCCGGATCAGGATTCGGAGGTGCTCAAGCTGATCCCGTTACGTTGGTTGATGACGACCGGATGAGCCCAGGTGATATCAATCTAGTGCATTACGTGTGCGTTGTCCTTAAGGGTGTACTTATTTACACATACGTTTGTTTTGAGAAAAGTTTGCTAAGAGCTCCAAAGCCCTGCCAGTCTTTCTCTTTAGCAAGAATAATTAGTCTGTTTTTAAAGCAAAATCTATATATATAAAATAACGGTATGTTCGTAAGACTTACAACCCAAACCGTTAAAGATAGAAATTTGAATTTTAGCCAGTATTTGTAGTTTAAATCGAAGGGGCGTTAGGGCTGTTGATATTTTTTTAAATATCGGGATTTCAATATATCGATATTTTTGAGTATCTGAGTTTGATATATCGAAAAAAAAAAGCGATATTTCCATATATCGGCTTTATTAAAAAAAAAAACAACTGTAAGACAGCTCAAAAATAATTAACACAGTTTATTACCCAGTATATTTATGGAACAAATTCAATTATAAATGTATGAAAATGTTAGATTCTAGTTCTTCAATAGTTTCTGCCTACCCCTATGGGAAGAAGGCGTGAGTTTATGTAATTATTGTTTAATTTAAATAAGATGATGATAAATTTTCATAATCTCGCGTTTTAACTTTGCTCGCTGTTAACCACACATGAGGTAAGGTGCTAAGCTGTTAACGCTGACAAGTAACAACAACAGTTAGTAAAATAGGTATCAGTTATCATAGATTATAGTTATTTTTATATCAATTCTATACACAATTAAATTTCGTTTCAAGATAATAAGCAAATAAATAAACTAGGTAAAGAGTAAAGTAAGAGTAATTTGGTTATGTAAATAAATATCATTACGGTAAAGAGTAAAAACATAATATAGTGTAGGTAATAAAGTAGAAGTTTACGATTGTAGTTTAAATAAATAACAAGAAAAAATGAAAAATAAAAACCAAAAAAATATCGAGCGTCGATATCTATATTTCAATATCGAACTATCGATATATCATCTAAATAAATATTAGTAATAAATATCAATATTTCGATATATCTATGTTTTATCAACAGTCCTAGGCGTACTGAGAAATTATTTTGCAAAAATCGACCAAAAAGGAAAATTCTTTTATATGAAAAATCTTATTCCTCGGGTTTATGAACTTGAAACTTGGCACGAATACGTACCTAAATAAATAATAAAGTTTGAAATTGTTAGTTTTACAAAATTGGGGGTATTCTGTATACCTCCATTAGTTTTAAAGTTTGTATGGAAGAATCTTAACGCACGGTCTGATAAATTTGTAACTCGGCATTAATATAATCTTCGTTAAAAAAATCCTTAGCTGGGTGCAAAATAGAAGCTAAGCTACACTGACACGGCTGCATATCAATTATCAAGCTATACATTTTCAGTATAAACTGACCTCTTATTGTACGGAAATCCTACAATGCGAGATCAGCCTAATTTGAAAATGTATAGCTTGCTAAGTAGCCGTGTTTACACCATAAAAATTACAGATATAAATGTCGCAGTTATTAGGGGAGGATTATAGGCTCGTGGCTTTGGTTTATAAGTAGGTACATATACTTACTCGAAATTTGTTATAAATAATCTTAAAACCTAAAAAGGAAACCTAACGATTTTTCAAAAACCGAAAGTCTGTGTATCTTCGGTGTACACAGTTTTTTTTTAATATTTAATTCTATTGGTTAAGAAAATTGAAACTTTTATGAATAATTTCATTTCTTCGGATAGGAATATAGACCATCATCAACTGCCTAGCCTTTTCCCAACTATGTTGGGGTCGGCTTCCAGTCTAACCGGATGCAGCTGAATACCAGTATTAGGAAATAATATAGACCACAACGGCGCCGATTCCCTTGTTCACAAAGTAAATTAAATTTAAGTTCAGTGCATCTTTTTCTTTCTATTTCATTAAGAAAAGGACAGAAGATAAATTTTAGTTTAGTCCTGTCAAATTAATCAGCGCTTCACGTAAATTGACGTAATTTTAGTAGGCAAGTTTTTAATCACGTATAAACTTGTATGGACTAGTGACAGGCGCTGATTAATTTAACAGGACTAAACTTAAAAAAAATATCTTCTGTCCTTTTCTTAATGAAATAGAAAGAAAAAGATGCACTGAACTTAAATTTAGTTTAGTTTGTGAACAAAGGAATCGGCACCAATGTATAATTTTCTAAAACTACCATTTAAAGGACCATTCTGTTTGGGGCGCAGGAATCACAGGGGGCAAATACTGGTCAACTTTTTTCAGTCTCAGGTGATGAATTCGTTCTTCGAGAAGAAACCCCAAAGGAAGTGGACCTGGCAGAGCTCCGATAACGTGACAAGATAGACTTCATTATGACGGATAAGAAGCACATATTTAGATAAGTTTCCGCGATCAGCAGGTTTAATACCTTCGGTGATCTAACACTTAACATTATGGTCACGATTGAGCAGAACCGAGGGTCGAAAGTGTTCGCTCAGCAATTAGGGAGGTCCCATCTGACGAAACTGAAAACTGCGGATGGTAAGATCGTGACTTCGAAGTCCGAGATAGTCGAGGATTTCTACGGGCACTTACAAGTGCCCGTAGAAATCCTCGACTGACTCGAATCGTTGAGTACACTCAACGCGGACGGGGAAACCAGCGAGGCATAGTGAAGATGACCATCGAGCCGAATTAACGCGCCACTGAAGACTTCCCGGATGTCGACCAGTGCGAAATTAGGGAGGCTCTCGAGCAGCTAAAAAACAAAAAGGCACTTGGTGATGACGGAATAACGACAGAGCTCGTTAAAGCGGGCGGGGCTCCAGTCCTGAAAGAGCTAGCGAGTCTTCAACTCCATCATCCAAGAGGGTACAACGCCGGAGGCGTGGAGCAGAGGTGCGGTGGTTCTGTTCTTCAAAAAAGGCGACAAAACCTTGCTGAAGAACTATTGACTTTATTTATTTATTTAAACTTCTCGCACACAAGTACAAAGGCGGACTTAATGCCTTAGGCATTCTCTACCAGTCAACCAAGGGCGGTGAAGAGATAAGATGGCAGGTGCTCTGAGAGGAAATAAAAATAAAGAAAAATATTAAAGATAACATAATAGATTATAAATAGAATAAGTACAGAAATACATAAATATGTTACAAGCATAAAATACAAATACATACATATTTGCTACAATATATAACTACATTAAACATATATATACATACAAATTCAAGGAAAAGAGATACATAATTGAGATGACTCTACGCTATTTGTTTTGAAAATAACTCTGCAATTTCCGCTTAAATGCATACCGACTGGTGGCCGTCCTGATATCAAGAGGACGCGCATTCCAAAGAAGAATGGACTGAATATGAAAGAAAGAATGAACAAAGTCAGAAAGTATGAGAAGGACAGAGTAGAAGAAGATTGTTGGAAGAACGCAGACTTTTAGCTTGCGAAGAACATAGATACCTATTGGAAGTGAGACATAAGATAAGAAGGAGGGGTGGGAGAGTTGAGAAAGGAAAAGAGTGGTCAAAGCGCGCAAGCTTCTTCTTTGGCGAATGGACATCCATTTGAGCTCAGACCTGTAGCTCGAAACATGGTCATATTTCCTTAGGTTGAATATGAACCGGATACCATTGCTGAGTAGTCTGTCGAGCTTATCCAGCAAAACCGCGTTCAAGTCAAAGTAGCACACTAGTAGTAGACTTTCTTCTGAGTCACGTTTATAAGCGGTTCTCGAGGGTCGTCACGAACCGTCTCGCCAGGAGACTTGACGAGTTCCAGCCTCCAGAACAAGCCGGTTTTCAAAAAGGCTTCAGTACCGTGGACCACATCCATACTGTTCGGCAGATTGTACATAAGACCGAAGAGTACAACCAGCCGCTGTATATGGCCAGGGACGGATTTAAAGTTGTGGCGGCCCTGGGGCAACCAAGAAGTGGAGGCCCCGAAAAATTTGTGAAACAGATAAAAAAAAACAATTCAAAGAAGGTACCTTACGAAGTTATGATTGTGGACTCTTTTTTTTTTTTTGAAGGACACTAACGAAGTATTTTATTCATATAAAAATCAATGAAAAATCTAATTGTGGAGGCCCCTTCTTTGTGGAGGCCCGGGGCCAGTGCCCTTGTTGCCCTGCCCTAAATCCGGCCCTGTATATGGCATTTGTGGACTACGAGAAAGCCTTCGACTCCATCGACATATGGGTAGTTCTGGCCTCTCTGCAAAGATGTCGAATTGACTGGCGCTACATCGAAGTGTGGAGGTGTTTGTATGACGCTGCAACGAGGACTGTCCAGATTTAGAATGAAAAAACTAGCCCTATCCAACTGCTCAGAGGGATGAGACAAGGGGATGTGATATCCCCGAAACTTTTAACCAATGCGTTGGAGGACTTGTTTAAGACGGTAGACTGTACTGGACAGGGTATCAACGTAAACGGCGAGTACATCTCACACCTTCGTTTTGCCGATGACATCGTCATACTCGTAAGTAGTGGTAGAGACGCTGGAATAGATAGACATCTGGTCTATCTATTCCAGCGTCTCTGCACAGCCTAAATGGAGCCACTCGGCGTGTTGGCCTCGGCATGAATTTGGACAAGACGAAAGTCATGTACAATTCGCACGTCTTGCCGAGTCCAATTCACATCGAAGGTTCGCTTCTCGAAGTTGTGAAGGAGTAAGTCTACCTAGGAAAAGTAATCCAGCTCGGTAGACACAACTTTGAGAAAGAAGCCGACAGGAGGATCCGATTGGGTTGGGCTGCGTTTGGAAAACTTCGTCAAGTCTTCTCGTCGCCAATCCCGCAGTGTTTGAAGACTAAGGTCTTCAACCAGTGCGTCCCACCCGTTATGACATACGCTGCCGAAACGTGGACACTGACAGTCGGGCTGGTCCACAAACTCAAGGTCGCTCAGCGCGCCATGGAGCGGGCTATGCTCAGTTTCTTTGAAGGATAAAATTAGAAATGAAGTTATCCGGAAGTGAACCGGAGTTACCGACATAGCCTGCAGAGTTAGCAAGCTGGAGTGGCAGTGGGCTGGCCATATTTGTCGAAGGACCGATGGCTGGTGGAGCAGATGAGTCCTGGAGTGGAGACCGCGTATCGGCAAACGTAGAGTGGGACGCCCCCGAGCTAGATGGACCGACCTTAAAAAGGCGGCTGGGACAGAGTGGATGCGGAAGGCAGAGAATGTTGTGGCGCAGCCTGGGAGAGGCCTATGTCCAGCCGTGGACTGTTATAGGGTGAGTTGATTGATTGAACATTTAAAGAGGATGAGGTGGGTGTTGGAAGTCCTTTGAGAAAGTACGAAATCCACACTGAAGAAGTGTGCAATGTGCAAAAGAGAAAACTGGAATGCAACAGACTGAGTAAATAGGTATGTACAAAAGAACTAAGCAAGGTATGTCAAACTAGCCTGGATAAGGACTCAGGGAGGAAATGTATTGAATAATAGAATGCACAGGGGTTTTGTGTTGATTTATACTTTATTTAAATATCAAGATCCTCATCAGGGTCTTCTTCATCCCAGTCATCTACTGCGTCGGGCTCATAGTAGACCTTACTCTCGCCTTCATGGATCTTACTCATGTATGGCAGTTTCAAGTTATACTTCTGTATCTTTTCATTTTGGTCAACTTCTATTTTGAATGTGGACAGATTTGCAGGCAATGGCTTTTCAGGTTCCTCTTCCTTTTTCTCCTGTCTTATGACAGGACTCAATGTTAATGTTGATGCTTTATTGTCATATGACATTATTTCTTCACTTCTTATAACTTTGCTGCCTTTCTTTAGCTTAATCCATACTTTGTGCGGGTTTGTTTTATCATAAGTTATCACAACATTTACCAAATGATTTAAATGTGTTTGTAGTTTGGAACTGTGTGGCAGACAGTCTCTGTGCAGTATTAGTACTAGTCTATTTACATTAGGGTCACTTTGTAATTGTTTTAAGTACTTCAGACACTTGTTCCAACCCATACAAAGAGCCATTTGGTTTATTGAATCAATTATCAATGAGCATTTGCCACTTACATATTTATTGTACAAGTCAGTATTAAACTCATCATAGTAATTAACGTTGGAATGGGTTTTGAAGACGTTTCTCCAAAGGCTGCTAGGTTGTTCATAACTAAATAAGTTGACAGATTTTTCTTCCTGCACTAGCTCTAGCAGTAAAGGTAATATATTTTTGTTCCCATCATCTTCTATTAACACAAATGGAGCAGATTTTAATCTAAATAGAGTCATCATCAACTACTTGGAAATATAAAAATAAAAATCTTGAAAGTGAACTCAAAGAAAAATTGCTGAAAATTGCAATGGGACTTTTCAATTTGACACACATTCTTTTTTTTTTTTATATTTTAATGACTTGGTTGCTGGGACCTTTTAGTCAACATGCATTCCTATGTGAAGCACCAGCACAGATAAAAAATATCGCTATAATCGACTAGACAGTTCAGGTTTGTGCGTGTGAAAGACCAAAATAAAATAGTAGATTTCTGTCAGGTACCCACCCACAATCCCTCATCATCATGATGTCTCAATGTCACTTACACTCCTACCAACTTATCTGTGAAATGGCGAAAATTGGAACTACGGCCGTCATGTTGAAATATCATTCGATTGTCAGTGTCCACAACATTCGGGTTCTTTGGTTGTTTTGTCGTGATATTGCTGAATTTACAAAGTTAAATATGCCGAAAGCTAATATATTAAAAGTGATGCTCGAAACATTATTCTAAAGGTTAAAACCTTTTTTGAAGAAGAAGCTCGGGTGGGGTCTCTGATTATTCCATTTAATCAAATATAGAAACCAATTTCGGCAGCGACAGGTTAGTGTTGTCAACTTTCTTGTTATAAATTAGCTGATACTACCCGATACTACTTGTTAAAAAGCTTCTAGAGGTCTTAAAGACAAATAAATTACATAGGACAGCGAGAGAGTCTGCGAAAGCTGCTTCACAAGGTGAGATTTCGTTTTAAAAATCTCAATCCAATCGGAAGGTTGTTATGGAGCGTAATGAAATATCAGCTTGGAGAGCTAAGTACTTGCATGCAGTGGATAAAAATAACAAATCTCCACAGCTCCGGCCCATAATTTATTTAGATGAGACCTATATTCACTCTTCGCATACATCGGGTAAATGTTGGCAAGGACAGGGTGAAGACGGAGTATTGGAGCCTGTATAGAAAGGGCAAAGATATATTATTGTTCAAGCGGGAGGAGATACTGGATTTGTTACAAATGCACTACTTGTGTTTAAATCAAACACAAAAAGTGGTGATTATCATGACGAGATGAATAGTACCAACTTTAAAAAGTGGGTTATTGAAAAACTTGTGCCTAATGTACGAGAGCCATCCATAATAGTGATGGATAATGCTCCTTATCACCGTATTTGTGTGAATAAAGTCCCAAATACGAATTCCTTAAAAAAGTGATGCAATTATGGTCGACCCAAAATAAAATTGACTACGTAGAAGATTTGACTAAACCTCAGCTTTTAGAAATAATTAAAAGAAACAAGCCTGAACCTGTATATGACATTGAAAAAAAATTAGAAGACAATAGAAACAAATGCTTATATTTACCACCTTATCACTGTGATCTCAATCCCATTGAACTCACATGGAGCACAATGAAAAGAAAAGTTGCTAATGTAAATATTGAGCATAAAAATGCTGAAATTGCCCGCCTAGTTAGAGAAGCTTTTGACGCTATTACAGTTCATGAGTGGGCACAGCATTGTAAACACGCTCGCAGGTTATAAGGAGAATACTTAAAATATGATTTGTGTTTAGATAAACCTTTTATTATAGAAGTGGTAAGTGACACTGAAAACTAAAGCGATAGTGATAATGATGATAGTGGTACGGAATTAAGCGGAGTATGGCCTCACAACCAGGATGAAGTTGTGTATGCAGGTTCATCTAAAGATCACAATTACTGTAAACCTGGTTTTCAATAAATTATTGTAAAGCAATTTGTTTTTTATAACACTACAGTACTACTGCTAATTATAATTAGTCAAATCTGGTGTTAGGGGTTAGGTATGGTCATAACTAAATGCTAGACATCCAGGTACCTCTTCCAGGGTAGAGGACCTACTTAACTTCGCATTAAATTAAAGTTGAATCCCCCCCGTGGAACATTTAATCTGCTGAATTTCCACTTCATTGGATTACTTTTTAGATAAAGCTATTGTTTATTCCTTATAGACTAAACTGTTAGCGTACCTACGTAACTGTAAATTATCAAATTCTTTTTATTTATTTTATTATTTTTATATAGGTATCATTGTTTTTAATTAGTAAAAACTGTAATTCTTATAAACGATTATGTCTAATTTGAAATTTCTTTCTTGAAAACTTACTCAATTTTGGGCACCTTATATTAATTAGCAACACTGAATCGACGGTGCCGTCCTCTTTCAGTTCAGTTCACAGTTAAGTTGGTAGTGTAGCTCCACCGTACTACTAAGTCTGTGGCCCACCACATTTAGCAGATATTGTAAATGACATGACAATTCATCAAGAGTTCAGCTCTGGGCCATACCCAATCTATTACTCTATGGCCATACCATAAACTGTGATTGAATTTGTGACGGATGACAGTAATGACATCAGTCAGTCATTTTAGAGTACTGTTGTTTGTAGATATTTTGTTAAATTGATATAGGTAGCTAATAAGATTGACAAAATGCATAGAATTAAGGTACCAACCAGTATCAAACAGTTCGCTCGTCAGATAGTATATGTTCCAAAACATAGGGCACCAAAACATGAAGATTTTGAGGTTCTAAAAGATTTTTTATATAAATACAAAAATATTCTTATCCTGACTGGTGCTGGTATTTCCACGGAATCTGGTAATTGCTATGCTTGTATAAAATACTTGGTTCTGATCCAACTGTTTTCATGTTTTTTTTTTTGTGTTTCATAGGAATTCCAGACTACAGATCAGAAGAAGTTGGTTTATATGCTCGCACCAACCACAAGCCTATACAATACCAAGAGTTTGTGAAGTACCCTAAAGCCAGACAACGTTACTGGGCCAGAAATTTCATTGGGTGGCCTAGGTTCAGTGTGGTGCAGCCAAATGACTCACATCTTGCTGTCAGAGAGCTAGAAAAGGTAGCTGTGTTGATATTTACTTGACCACTCAAATATTTTGACTCAACTATTATAGACAGTGATATGCATTTTTGTTATGTAGAAATAATTACAATTTCAACCTGAGATAAAAATGTTAGAAGAAGACATAAATTGTGATAGTTATCAGTTTCACTATTTTATTTTGAAAGAATATTATAAATGTAATCACTTGGAACTTGGGATTTGAAATGCATGGATATTTCAAGTAGAAAATGGATTTTTTCCAAGATTAACAGTTGTGTAATTTTATACTACTAATAATTTTTCCATAATTGTGTTTTTTAATAATCTACTGCTTCTGACATCAGTTTCTCATTTTTACTGATTGTTTATTGTTCTATATTTTACAGATGGGAAAGGTGACATCAATAGTAACACAAAACGTGGACCGATTACATCACAAGGCTGGTTCAGAGAATGTAATAGAGCTTCATGGCACTGGTTATATAGTGAAATGTTTGAAGTGTCCCTATGAGATAAGCAGAGAGGAGCTACAGGTGGAACTGATGAGGAATAATCCTTACATGGAGGACAGTTTCACCATGATAAGGCCTGATGGGGATGTGGACTTACCAAAAGTATGTGTACGGTTTGTTATGGATATTGATAATCTATACTACATTTTATGAGCATGACTTCATGATTATCCTTCAATAATTACAGGAACAAGTGGACAAGTTCAGGTCACCACTGTGCCCAAAATGTGAAGGCCCATTAAAACCAGATATTGTGTTCTTTGGTGACAATGTCCCAAAGTCGAGGGTGGAGGCAGTCAGGAGTCAAGTATCATCGAGTGATGCTGTATTAGTTTTAGGTTCAAGTTTGACAGTTTACTCAAGCTATAGAATAATTTTACAAGCCAGAGACGAGCATAAGAAAATTGCTTTGTTGAATATAGGCCCCACTAGAGCTGATGATATTGTAGACATCAAAGTATCTACAAAATGTGGTAATATATTACCTGAATTGTGTAGTTCAATAACAAAGAACCTCAGTTGATAGTACCAGATTTTTACCTTGTTTTTGTGATGATGATCTAACCTCAAAATAAGCGTTATTTTTTGTTGTCTACAAAATGTGATGATATAATATTATTTGAATTGTGTAGTTCTATAACAAAGAACCTCAGTTGATAGTACCTGATTTTTACTTTGTTTTTGTGATGATGATCTTCCTACCTCAAAATAATTTTTTGTCTAAGTAGTTCAATGGAATATATTTTAAATAAATAAAATACAGAAAAATGATGGCATTTCATTTTAATAATTAATAGTATAAAAAGAAGTAGGGATACAAAACTGGTTATAATTTTTTAATAAGAATGGACAGCACTTCAGCAAATTCTTTTTTTGAACAATATTATTGGTAAAAATAAGGAAACAACGTTCAATTGCCCTTGAATGATCGGATTGCTAGGAGAACTAAAAATTAACTATTGGTTTTGGTCATCTTAGGACTGATTGAATGCAAGGTATGGGAAATCGAAATGTGTTTGGTTCCTCTCCTCTACACATGGGTATTCCTAGATCAAACACCACAAAAATTAATTGAGTTATGATATTCCTACGAATTGGAACTTGAATGTTTCGAAGTTAACAATCCGTACCTTGCGCTAATCAGTCACTAGAACAAGAACAATGAGATCACATTTAAGTTAGTTTATCAAAATTATTGTGAATATTTCTAACAATCACATTGCAAAACCTAATTCACAAGGCAGGGTGCTAAGTTGACAAATATGAATTTAGTATATTCAAATTATCCGTCTTCATTTATCTACTTAATCTATGTAGTAATAGATGAACATAGACAATATTTATATTCCCGAAAGAGAACATCAAGCATAAAATACAAATGTAATTTGTTTTGTCTTCTAGGAATACTAATAAGTGGAATTCTAACAATGTGTTTGGGCGTCTCGCCCAGTGGGATTTTTAAATACAGGAGTTTTATGGAAACTTCTAAAAATAATCAAATTTCAATAACAGCTAAGCATTCTAGATTTTCAAAATTCTCTACTAGTAGGTACACAAAATCTAGAATTATTTGAATGAAATGTGTTTCGAGACTATTTAATAAAAATCATTGTAATTTGCACTAGTTTCTATATCATTTTGTAAAGATCATTAACAATGTCTACAATACGAAAATGTTATCTCTTGCATACTTCAGGTATATTTTATAATCTCCTTAATATTATATAATAATAGTTAACGGCAGTGTTTAATGACATCACAAATCACATAATTATGAACCTGATCAAGACATGCGGCAGCAAGCGCTAGAGGCCGACAAGTTACTCTTAATGCTTCTTACTTTCATAAATTATTTAAGACTACCTTTTGCCCGCGGCTTCGGCCGCGTAGATGTAGGAAATCTCACAGGAATGTACTACCAGGATAAAAATTATCCTATGTCCTTTCCCAGCATGCCATCTATCTCCTTGCCAAATGTTATCGAAAATTCAGTGGCTTAGGCGTGAAAAGTTAACATACAGACAGACAGAGTTAAGACTCGTGAAGACTGGCGCGATATCGCGGGCGCGCCACTATCCATGAAGTTTTCATAGATAATGTACTACTAGTGTCGCCTCGCGCCTGTCTGCGGGAGCCTTAACTTTCGAATTTACAATATTAGTATGGATAGGTATAAATGTATACTACAATGTTTTGTCAATACAGTGACAAGTCAATGGACCTATCATTCTACTGTGCTAACAATTCAAGCGCGCCGCGGCGCGGAATCTGCGCCCATGCTGTTACAAATTAACATTTGGCTTATCCTACTCATTGTTCGTCTCATATTAATGGGTACTAAATACATATTTATATAATAATAATGATTTATCAACTGGTCACCTACTTAATAAAATGCATAAAAATATTAACTTAGTCAATGGCATAGTTAAAAATTGGTAAAATGCCATCTAGCTTTGCAAGGGACTAACACAAATCAATAGAAATGCCTGTTATTCAAAATATTGTGTTCAACATTGAGTAACAAAAGGATCAATTACACTAAGTCAAGATTACATTATAAATTATTTGCTTGAGAGGACTTAACTTAACTAACATTCAGTTGTGGGTCTCGAAAGTTTGTACTAAACCATTGATTTTAAGTCCAAATGTCTTCACACGTCACGTTCACGCGCGGCGGTTTTTGGTATACTGATAGTTGGGTTTCTTTCGTATACCAATTCTTTCGGCTGTTGGGATCCGATGTCGCTACCAACTTGCGAGGCGAACGGAGATTCAGCAAATGAATTAAACACGTATTCAATGACTTAAAATAAACACATTCAACTTACTATTCAACACCAGTCTTAAGATCACAATTAAATTATCTCCACATGAAATGTTTTGTCACTACAATAAAACCGTACATAATACTAGATGGGTCGCTCGCTCATATGTCAATTGTCTATGGTAAGCAACATTATAAGAAGTAGTCGGCCTGCGGTTTCTTGGAGGGCACGCCCCGCGACTCCTGGGGCGCCGCTTCGAATATTGTGAACTCTCGCTGAAGATTTTCATTCAGTTCTAGTATTGCAGCCACGTTGCCGCATCTGAGACAGAAAACCGATAGTTATATTACATAGTTAAACAAAATTAGGAAAATGCGAATAGTTTCTTATCTCCGACAAAAGGTTCCTAAATATTCAGATTTGGATCTCCTAGAGCAAAATCGCAAAACCGGAAAGCACAAAACCGGTCGAAGTGGCGGTGCTTGGGGGAGGCCTATGTCCAGCAGTGGACGACTTTCGGCTGAAACGATGATCATGATGATGATAGCAAAATCTAAAAATGACTTGGGCTTGCATAGCTGGTTTTGGCTCGCCACTTGCATGAAGAATCAAACAAGAGATTTAGTTAAACTAGAAGTTGCCATAATATGGAATAGATCAGACCTGTAGCAGTAGTTAGGCGCCGACCACACCGTGAGTACGGTCTCGTTGAAGTGCCACTTGTAGCCTTCCATGACGAGCTGGTGCGCGCGACAGATCATGTCGATGTCGTTGGACACGTTGAACTGCGCCACCACGTCCGAGCCGAATAGATAGCCCGCGCCGCGGGGGGACACGCCCCAGCCTTGTGTGTCTGGAATTAATTAGAATAGTCATTATTAATATCACAGAGGGATTGCCAGTAACATCAAGATATTGTTGGCCTTTCTTGAGGAATTAGGGTAGATCAAGTGATTATCCATACCGCAAAATACGCTACAAGACGCAAACATTGCAACATTACGCAAAGCTGAGACAAAAGATGGCGCCACTTTGACACGAGGTAAACAAAGCAAACTGTCAAAGGACCGGCATTGTTTTTCGGCGTTTTTCAATATTATTAATTCATCATTATCACTATAATTGTAGGTTATAATAATAACAAAGGTTAAAAACATGCTTAAATGAATTTCAAACATATTTGTTATTGTGATAATGAACTAATTTTCAATATATACTTTTAATGTTACATTCAAGTAACTAGCACCAACTATACATAATCAGAACACAACCTTTAATGTTTTGTGACTGTAAAGTGCTTGCACCATTACAAGTTACCATTGCTTGTGAAGTTATTCTTTTTTTGTGAATTAATGAATGCGTTAGTTCCTGCAAATACTACCACAACACTGATTCACTGACTGACGTTTTATTACAGATTATTCCTGACAGCTATCACTAAAATAATATATCAGTAGATTGTAATTGTAAACACATCTGATTTCTCATTAACGTAATGGTCAGCTAGCCATAGATATTAATTTTTTTTATATCCAAAGATGACAGAAGAGGCATAGACTTCATGTTTTTCTGTTTACATTATTTATTTATTTCTGCCCATTATAACTGTCATTACAGGTTGCATTACCTAATGCAATAAGTGTGGTGTCATAAAATGCATTTATTATTAAAATTATTAAGAACTTTAACCTTTTTGTTATCTTGAGCAATTGGCAGTAAGGTCTCTATTACATTAGCTTGTTATACCAATATCATTATGTTATCACTAAAATAATGAAAAATTACTTATTAATCACTGTTATTTATTGCCTGGAAGAGATCGCAGAAAGCGA
The DNA here is from genome assembly GCA_905333075.3 of Atethmia centrago. Taxonomy (NCBI): domain Eukaryota; kingdom Metazoa; phylum Arthropoda; class Insecta; order Lepidoptera; family Noctuidae; genus Atethmia; species Atethmia centrago. The sequence goes on from HG995387.1 coordinate 10,133,256, forward strand.
TAAGGCCGCCCATTGTATATTTTGTAGTGTTTGATTTATTTTTTGTCATGTATTTTTTGTGGTGTACAATAAAGTATATATAAATAAATAAATAAATATATAAATATACAGACATACTCATAATACTATACTCAGATGTTGTATTATTTACATACAGTTCCACTCCAATTTTTCCACCTCCAATAGCAATTGAGGGCCCTTAAATAAACTTTAGTTTTTCAACATCTACATGGTTGTGTCAAACCTTCAGGGTCACTCCAGAGCAGGTCACACATGGGTCCATCATGAGGCACCTCCTGCTTGCGGTCGATTGTGCGGATTTGGTCGAGAGTCTGTATTGAAGGACTCAGTCCACCATGCACACAGAATATCCTTCCATCAATAATAGCAGATAGGGATAAGTAGTCGAATATTTCAGTGCAATACCTGTGTAAATTCACATTTGTATTATTTATTAAATAGATACACAGCAATTGTTAAGCAATTAGTTTAGACGAAACAGGAACAACTTACATTATTTATAATCATCCTGTCCATAAATCTCTGAATGTTATTGCAAAGAATTTTGAATAAAAATGTGAATAAAAGGTTTAGATATACCTCCATACAGTAATAGATCCATATTTCCTAAGACATTCATCATAAAAGCCATACACCTGTGTGATCTGTCTGGACTCGTGATTGCCTCTGATTAGTGTGATGCGGTCAGGGTAACGGACCTATGGAAAACACAGATATTTTTTGATACGCCTTTGTATTTTAGTTATTGGTTAGCTGAATATTTACTTTGTACACCTAGTGCAGCAGCCAATTTTTATCTAAAACAGATATCTCAAATTGCAAAAATTGTTTTCAAAACTTTATGAACATGCTTGAATTAGGGATTGCTATAATAATATAATGGCGCCGATTCCCTTGTTCACAAACAAAACTAAACTTAAGTTCAGTGCATCTTTTTCTTTCTATTTCATTAAGAAAAGGACAGAAGATAAATTTTAGTTTAGTCCTGTCAAATTAATGAGCGCCTGTCACTACTCCATACAAGTTTAGACGTGATTAAAAACGTGCCTACTAAAATTACGTGAATTTACGTCAAGCGCTGATTAATTTGACAGGACTAAACTAAAATTTATCTTCTGTCCTTTTCTTAACGAAATAAAAAGAAAAAGATGCACTGAACTTAAATTTGGTTTAGTTTGTGAACAAGGGAATCGGCACCATTGATTAATAAGAATAACTTATTACAACTTACTACTTTATATATGCTGATTCACTTGGCAAATTTATTGATTAATGGATTAGCATAATTTGTATGAAGGAAGTGTAACTGCATCACAGTTACCATAGTATACCATCTAGAAATCTAACATTATAAATATATGGGTTTGTGAAAAAATCTTATAAGCTTACCTTTAAAGCAAGTAGTAATAAGAAAGTCTCTACAGAATAGAATCCTCTGTCTACAAAATCACCCATAAATAAATAATTGGTCTCGGGGACATCACCACCTACTTTAAATAGTTCTTTTAGATCATAGAATTGGCCGTGAATGTCACCACAAACCTGAAACAAGAGAATAATGGTAACTTGGAGAAAATAATAGGTTTTGTTTGGACATATTGTTTCTGCATGTTTTAATTAGCTTTAAGTATTTACAAACAAACAAGTGTATTAAACAAACTAACTGGACTACCAAACTATAGCTAATTATAACCAAAACTTAGTTACAGACTGACTTTAATACATCAAAAGCGAATTTTGTGTCTTGTATGTTGAACACATTCAACAACAGAAACTAAACACTTTATTTAAAGATAGATGTTAATTAGGATGTAAATTCTGTAAATTCAAATTAAAGGTAAAATTAACCACTGTTGATCTCTTATCAATCGTAAAGATACGTGAAAGGTTAATTACCGTGACAGGAGAATCTACTCGCTGAACATTGCTCTCCTCGACGAGAATTTCGCGGGCCTTGGCACAAAGTGCCTTAACCTCGGCCTCCATTATAATCTCACATCTCTTTAGTTGCTCGATTTGACGATCTAGATCACTTGTGTCAGACATCTTTCTAAATAAAATTACCACGCTATATCTGTGAAGTAAAAAAATTGTGAGTAATACAAAGATTACATGACAGAGAAGATACCATCTGACCCATTATACGTCGAAGGTTTTTATAAGAAAAAAACAGACACTATTTGAAGACTTACTATTTATAATCACCTAAGTTATGTTTGCTTTTGGTTATTTCGCATCAGTAGCTTCTATTATTTCAACAAACAATCACAATGCCTCCGCCATTTACAACGTTAATTCTACCATAGCCAAGACTCCAAGAGTGATTTCTAGTCTATGATTATGCACGTAGACTTCGTAGTGTTGCCCAAGCGGATTGACGAGCGAGTCCGAAACATAGACTAATATATTTTGATCCAAATCGCTCAATATTTCATATCGTACTAATGTTTTAAGTGAATGGGATGGGTTTAGGGTTACCATTGGCCATGGTTATGACCATGCATCAATGCTACATGCTACCAGTAGCTTTAATAGCTTGATTTAATTTAATTTGATGATCCTGAAAATTTTGCGTTTCAGTAGAGTAGTAGGAACACGTGATTGTATGAATACTACTTTACATAGGTTTTTAATCTGTGTGTGAAGTCTGAAGTCTATGGTACTCTTTAATCATAGTTCGTTCCTTTCATTCATTGTTGTTTGTTATATTTATTGATTTCGCGGAAGTTGTTTTTTTCGTAAAATTGAAAATATAGTGTTGTTTTGTGCGTTTTCTTTGAACTCGGAGGGAAAAAATGGGCAATATACACACCGTGGGTCCGAATGAGGCGCTAATAGTTTCAGGTAAATACAGCTGACCCTGTCTTATACAATCTAATACGAGATAATGTTATGTTTTTCTGATTTTTCGGTTCTTCTTTAAATCGAATACCCAAAAGATGCATAATATGTAACCAAAGAACAGTACTTATAATTTTGAGTGTCTTAAATTTAGTATTTTGTCTTACTGATAAGAAAATAACCTCTTATCTCGGATCTGCTATGCGCTGTGTTTGCCTATTTATAGATTTACAAATACCTATACTATTGTGCAAGTATTCATAAATCCAAGGGGAAGAAACAAAGCTCATAAAAATTACAAATTACATTGGTTAATGCGAAACAAATTACGTGTAAAAAATCTGAAGAGTCCACGCCCAAAATTACATTTAGCATATACCTAGATATCTACATATAACTACAATTATCTCACTCTAACAGCAGCGGCGCTCGCGCATATTTTTAGCGAATAGCATAATAAATTCTAGAAATGAATTCAAGTTTGAGGTCAAGAGGGCTATGCACATTTTCGGCAGCACGCGTAAAGAATTCTTTTTGTAAATAAGCTATCGTAACTAGTAGGTACGGACTGTTTATAATACTATTGCACTAAGGTCGGCTACTTGCCGTGTGTTTTATTGTAGTATTTGTAGACCTACTTTTTATCCGTAGCGTAACTATTTTGCAGCAAGTCATCAGCTCAGACCATAATTTCATGCATAATTATTGTCATTACGTGTGTCGAAGATCATTCCAATTAGGTACCTACTTACCTATTCATAGTTGGATTTCACGATGAGTGTATGTAGTTATTTCATTACATACTATGAGCACGCCTACTTCCCCGAAACGGTCATTCGGCTGCAGCTGGACTTAATATTGTAATTGGCCAGAAGAAACACTTAAGTTTAAATTTTTAGCATTACGTGTGTCGAAGATCATTCCAATTAGGTACCTATTCATAGTTGGATTTCACGATGAGTGTATGTACTTATTTCATTACATATGAGCACGCCTACTTCCCTGAAACGGTGATTCGGCTGCAGCTGGACTTAATATTGTAATTGGCCAGAAGAAACACAGTTTAATTCGGATTCGTGGCTTTATCAGATAACCACGATATCTATGCGGGAAACATTTAGTTTTACAAAAGTACAACCACACAGATCATGGCATACCAATGTGTACATTGAATCTCAACGATGGCCACCTATTTGGCGGACCGAAAAAGGGGAGAGAACATACCTAGATTAACTAAGATCTCTAAACGTTGCCCTACGTGCTCTTCCACGGGATGTGTGCTCTCGCCTTTTTTGTCAGAGTATTTCTGACTATGGGACAGTGCTACGGGATATGGATCACGCAGGAAATATGAGCAGGATGGCTGGCAATCTTAACCTGACAGATGTAACGTATTCTCAGCATTTAAAGTAATAAGGCCCAGGGGCACTAACAATAGGCTCGTCGTACAGACGTCGCATTTTGTGCCCGATTTTTAAACTCTGAAAGCTATAACGACCTTCTTTTTATCTCTAAAGACATAGATCATTCAATTGCCTTGAGACAACCGCCCCAGTTTGATTACAATCCATTGTTGGAATATATTCAGAGTCGTCTTGCGCTTGCGCTATGCTATACACTGAGGTTTGCCCTTGCGCATCTAGCGGTCATCACTCGCCTAGGACTACCAATTAAGTTATTTAACAAATATACAAATTCATCAGACGGAGATCGTAATTTATTTTTAGTTAGGAAGGTCATATAATCTAGTTTTGCTGCAGTGTTTCCAAATAACAGCATAGTGAGTATTTTTAGATGACATCTGACGATGAGGAAACTAATACAATACAAGCATAGGTATAACTGTTGGGATTATTACTGTGACTTACTGGTGCCTTGTATGGACTGACTTACCTATAAACTATTGGGGAAAATTGCATCAGTATGTTATACCTACTAAAGTCGAATTATTAATTTAGTGGAGTAATCTGAGTTCTTATCTTACATATGGTAGCTGTCACTTTGTGTAATAAAATGTTCATATTTTTAAGTGTAAAAGAAATGTATAATAATAAGTGTAAACGTCCAGAATACAATAAATATGACCATTTTATTACACGAAAGTGACAGCTGCTAGAACATGTCAGTTTATTCAAGTGAATTAATAATTCGACTTTAGTTGTACTTATTGATCGATTATAATTATGTATTTTTGCTTGGCCTGATAAAATCATTTACGAGTTTGCGTACTGCGCAAAGATGGTAAATAAGTATCCGATTTTCAAAGATGAGTTATTTTGTAAATATTAATAAAATGATCATCATTGATCTTAGCAAATGCGTCGACGTCCTACGTATCTGGTTTTCAGTTTCCGCTCAGGATAAGTTGGTAATGAATGAGTATTTGAAATCGCATCTCATACCTCATTACCTACTTAAAGAGTGATGGGAGAAAAGTTCGTAGAATGAAGAAATACGTAGGGCTTGGTCCATGAACAACATGAACAGAGATTACAATAAACGCTAAGGTATAATAGTTTAGTCATTCATCATAATTTAATTCACCTTGGGTTTTTGTTTCCTACTATAGCGATACTATGTGGCGTTTTCCTACAATGGTTACAAACTACAATTCATTCGGACAAACATGAAATTGTTGCGGAATGCAATTTTCCATTTCAATTCGCTTGAATTGAAAATGCTTATTTTTTACGGTCATCCTATGTGTTTCCCAAGTGAGAAATAAGGAAAAAATATATAAGCTTATATTATTTGGGATAATCAAAAGAAAATGATCTCATAAAGACTAGATTTTATTGTATTATTAAACTATTTATTCATTAAATAAATGTTACGTATCTTACAGACGAAAATCTATTAAAATAACATTAAATACTAATTACCTCGCTGCTATATCTACACGATTTTATGAACTTCAGTCATTATTATCTCAACTCAACAAGTTTTGTTCTGATAAAAGACAACATATGACTTCGTCAATGACTCCATTTTCATATCGGTGCTGTTTAATTGAGATAAAACTCTCAATTGTGAAGCCCCGGCAAACTGCTCCTGCACTAACTAATTTATTTCAGTACAAGTTCCAAGTCCTCATAATCATATCGGCTGCCTTTTCCCCAATCATGATGGCTGGTGCGTTTGTATGAGCTACTATTGTCCTCGGTATAATACTACTGTCGACCACTCGTAAATTATTCACACCATGCACTCTCAGTTCTGGGTCTACTACCGCGTCCGGATCTGTTTGTGGACCCATCTTACACGTCGCTATTTGATGATGGAGTGTCGAAGTCACTGCTCGTATAGCACACTCCCAATAGTCATCGCTGCCAAATTCGAACTGCTTACAGTTAGGGAACTTCTTCGTGTGTAATGTCGCTCCGTATTTTCTGAATGGTGGCGTGTCCACAAGTTTGATGATATACCTTATTGCAGCTATCATTGTATCGACGTCCTGTCTATGAGTTAAATAATTGCCGTAAAGACTAGGTTGTTCGTAGGGATCTTTAGATCGTAGCTGTAAATAACCCTTAGACTTCGGGTGCAGCAGCATGAATAGTACAGTAAAGCTTTCAACGTCTTCTATTGATTTATAAACATCCTTGTAAAGCCAGTCAGCCATACGAATTCCTTTGGCTACTATGTTGCCTTCGTCAGACGCTAAAGAAGCGCAAGATCCTAGTAATTCTATGTCAGGGTAGTCGCCAATTTCATTGGATATATTTGTTTTTATGTATCCAATAGTTTCAACTCCAGCCAAGGAAGACATAGGACCGTCACCGTAATGGTCGAACTGGACTGCAGTCTGTACTGTAGCTATTTTCTTTTCGACCAACGTTAATCTCGTTTGGTTCAAAGTAAAAGCCAAACCAGGAAAAGAAATGTGATCATACAACGATTCGCCTACTTTCAGATTCTGTATCACAGGTATTCCGAAGGATTTTAATTGTTTTTTAGGTCCTATTCCAGAAAGCATCAGCAAATGAGGTGATTCAATGGGACCAGCGGATAGTATCACTTCTTTTTTGGCTCTAATTTGGTATGCTCGTCCATTTTTATGGAATTCGATGCCAACTGCGGTTTTACTGGCGGGATCAATAATAACTTTAGTAGCCCTGCTTGTAATTAATATGTGCAGATTCTTCCTCTTTTTATTTTTATGAAGGAATGCTTTGGCACTACTGGCACGATGTCCTTTTGTAAGCGTTGCTTGAATGTAACTGAATCCAAATGCATCCGGGCTGTTGTAGTCTACTCTGCGATGGCCATAGAATTTCGCTGCATCTAAAAATGCTTTAGAGAGCTTAGATCTGTAATAACCAAAAAATGTTAATTAAAATCCAGACAGTTAAAATAGCTTCTAAGATAATATCTTGCTACCGTTCAGAAGATGCAGTCATTTCTATTTTAGGATCTGGGCCATAACAACACTACAATATAAAAACCGCAATACAAGATGAGCTCGACCGACAACAATTTAATAAACTTGTTATCAAAAAATTCCCGTCTACATATTTTGATTGATCGGGTCGTGGACAAATACTTATTTCTTTTAAATATTTGCTGTATCTAAATAGATTATTTGAGTTACTATTAATAGTTCGAGTGTAGTCATACCGAGCCATATGTTTAGCGCTTATCATGCTCGTATTCATGACGAATATTTGTGTAAGTCTTGATAATGATAATAATCTATTGCGTACACGGTACAATATAATAAGGTGACAGAAAGATAATGACCTGAATGGCACGTCTTCTACGGACAGTTCACCGTCGCGTCCATGCCAGGGCGAGTTGTTGAGCCCTTTCAGATTCGCACGTTCAGACTTGATGTAATATGGCATCACTTCATTGTAGGACCTGCAATTGATCAAAGATATTTAGGTAAAGGTAAATTATTCTTATCAAAATGCGTGTAAACTAAAGATGTGGGATGTTGTTTAGTCATCAGTCGTCAGTATCTATTCAAAGGCTTAGTAGAAAAAAACCTTATCAGTCTCAAGAGGTGGGGGTGGAGTTCTAGTAAATTAAGGCAATTTAGGTGAGAGTTGAATAAAAAAGTATTGGGTTCGATACAGAAAGTACGTAAAGGAACTCCCCGGTACAGCATCAAACGCTACGTTCTATTCTTTTAAGATTTGCGCCCAAGCGAAATATAAATTAAGAATGAACAAAATTGGTAATTCTAATAATAACATAAAGACTGTGTGGCAGGTTCACAAATACTAAGAAACTGGTAACACAAAACGAGATCAGAATGAAGTGTCTCTAAAAATAAATAATGAAACCATTACAGATAAGTTAACAGTTGCTGAAATACTAGAAAATATCTTTCAACATCCCCATAGATAAAAATAGTGTCCCCATGTGTAAAAATAGGTCAGTATATGTACAAGTTCTGAACTTAAAAATATTTCTTCTGGAATTCCACAAGGCAGCATTTTGGGCCCCACGTTATTTTTAATCTACATAAATGAACTGTGCAGCCTGCCACTCCAATATGGTATCATAATGTCTTATGCGGATTACACCGCACTTTTGTTCTCAGCTAAATCAAAAGTTGAGGTCTATGAAAATGCTCAGAATGGCTTTAACATTGTGTCTGATTAGCTCCATAATAATCTCCTAACATTAAATGCAGATAAAAAAACACCTTTTGATTTACAATGAGGAATACTAACATATCTCTTACTAATTTAAACATTCACGCACATAATTGTAGCACGCGCTGACCATTTGAAATACCAAGGTGTCACTATTGACTTCAATCTAAATAGAAAATAAAAAATAGAGTGCGCAAATTAATATATTATGCTTTTAAGAATTTACGGAACATAGTCGACTATAAATTAATTAAAAAGGTTTATTTAGTTTTGTGCCAATCCATTCCTTACCTATTGCATAATTTCTGCAAAAACAATTTTACTCCCTTTTGAGCGCGCTTAAAGAGCAATTCTAAATGTTTCGCCCTTTTAGCTTTCCTACGCACCAGCTTTACATAGCATGTAATGTACTAACAGTACGGAAATTATTCATTCTAAGCATAGTACTACACTAGCACACTGCACTTCCTTTTGACCCAGTACCTGGCGAAAAGAGAAAGAAGGACTTGGTTTGCATAAAGCCTCAAACTAAACATGCGTTTGCTAATCGATTTTATGTATTTTTTTAGGACCTTTTGTGTATAATAGGCTCAACACGGTACTAAGCCTTTATAGTGTAAGCAAAATGTAGTACAATGTTATCAGAATATTTAGCGATACTCAATTACACAGACACAGAAAACTTCTAGAAATTTTGTCATGATGATAATTTATTCCCTCGTAAGTATCTATTTTTGTATATTTACATAGGCTAGAGTTAGGTATACCAATATGTTTTTCTCATAGTTTATAATAGATTATTTTTGTATTAGTTTTACTTTAAAAAATTATGACCCACTGTAATTCCGGGGTCGCGGGAAGGTACTTATGGGTCACCGAGGCCCCCGCAACACAGGCAACAAGAAGGAATACGGGTGGGTTTTAGTCAGTAAGAGTCTGACACACCCTCCCGCTCCGCCCAGAGCGGGAGAAGTTATTTGATGATTTCCCACCCTAAAAAAAAAAAAAAAAAAAAACTGTAATTGAAATGTAAATTGATGGCCTGAAAATCATATAGATAGATCGGGCGGGTCGCTACCTAACATTTTAATTATGAACCATCATTACTTGCATCTGTAATTTAAAATATTGTAGCTTTAGTTTATTATTAGGCATTATAAATGTATTGGAAATTTACTACTGTTGGCTGTTGGCTCTTTTTGTACACGTTTTTTTTTATTAAATAAATTGTATATATATTAATTAATTATATAATTACATATCGCAGTTATTATATTCGCAACCTATTTAGCTGAATCTCTTCTCAAAGAAAACTTCAATAAGGACATTCCAAGTTTTGAATTCAAGCCTGTTTCTATTGTCACAATTAAAAAGCATTCTAGAGTCTTAACTAAAAAAACACTGATGGGAGATATCATTTTCAAATCGGGTAGTAAGAGTGATCCCACTAATTATAGACTTGTATCTGTGAGTTTTTCATAGATTTTGCTCAATACTATCAGTATTGAGCAATCTCATGCTAGACCAGTTATTGTCACATTTTAAACTCAAAATGGGATTTTTAATAGTCGCCAGTTTGGTTTCACAAAAAGTAGGTCAACGCTACATTTTAGAATCCTGGGAGAATTCCCAGGATGAAATTGCCATTTTTTGTGAGCTCTGTGAGATTACACCACTACGGAATTCGTGGACAAGCTGCTGATTTTGTTCTTTCTTATCTATCAAACAGGCAGCAGAAAGTTAACGTTAACGGGGCTACGTACTTGAGGTCTCTAGGTAAAATGGGCGTGCCTCCAGGTTTAATTCTTGGCTTTTATTTCTAGTTTATATTAATGATCTTCAATACACGATGGCTAATTAACGATGGCTTTTATGGTGTACATAATAAAGAGTATTCTATCTTCGCTGATGACACTTCTCTTATTTTTAAAATAGATAGAAAAGATACGGATGTAAATATGTCAACGATAGTCTGGCTTTTCTTTCGAAATGGTTCGGCTGTACATTTAAAACTTGATGCTATTACGGAAACTGTATTTTTAGGAATTACTTTAGATTCAAAATTGTAATGGGGCGTCCACATTAGAACTCTTTCAGGTAGATTAAGTTCAGCTGCATATGTAGTAAGAAAAATAAGGCAATTGACAGCCATACACAGTATTATGTCTTATGGCGATGGCGTTCTGCTGTGGAGATCGGCAGCTGACGTAAATTCAATTTTCATTTTACAGAAAAAGACAATTCTCGCGACCTATAAAATGGGTCCTCACGAGTCTCTTAGAAATAAATTGATATAGGTACTGGCTCTGCCTTCTCTTTATATCTTAGAAAGTATTTTGTATGTTCGTAAAAACATAGGAAATAAGTAGCGATTTCTATAATATAAAAACACGTAAATTGAAATTGTGGTACACAAAGGACGATGGGCACTGGCGTCCCCAAAATGAGTCAACATACTTGAGACATTTAAAAGGTCTTGGCTTACTGATAATTCTTTACTATGATGACGACCGTCAAAAGTATGGGGTGTTAAGGGAAAACAATAAAATGTGGTCATATTTTGTAGTACAGTAAAACGGGGTGAATAGGAATGCAGGGGTGAATCGCAACGAAACTTTAAAATGGATTTTAACGTTGAAATAATACAATTTGTTGCCAAAAAGGGCTCCAATGTGTGTATTGTATAATAATTAACGACTAAGTTTCCTTATTGGCAGCAAACTGTATTATTTCAACGTTAAAATCCATTTTAAAGTTTCGTCCCCATTCACCCCTGCATTTCTATTCACCCCATTTTACGGTACACAATACGTTTGATTATTAAAAATTAAAAATTGAAAATAGAATATGTTATTTTACTTTATTTCTCATGAAGTCATTCTCCTGGCCTTATCCCAATTTATTTGGGGTCGGCGCAACATTTCGCTTTCTTCCATACTTCTCTATAAATTGTCATCTCGGTAGTCACCCCCTTTCTAGCCATATCATCTTTCACACAGTCCATCCATCGTTTCTTTGGTCTTCCCCTACTCTTATAGCCATCTACATTTATACTAAAGACTTTCCCCACGACATTTTCCTCATTCCTCCGCATCACATGCCCGTACCATGACAAACGATTTCGGCACCACTTTTCAGTCACCGGTGCCACTTTCAGACTTCCTCTTATGTACTCATTTCTTATTCTATCCATTCGTGTCACACCACACATCGCTCTTAGCATTCTCATCTCGGCTGCATGCAATTGCCTTTCATTCATCCCTTTTGTTGCCCAACATTCTGATCTATACAAGACAGCAGGTCTTACCATTGTTTTATATATCTTCCCCTTAAGTTTAAGGGAATGCGGAAGTATACTTCTATATTTAACATGACGTAACATAACATCTTTGCCTAAACTTGCAGGAAATACAGGTGGTATCAGGAGACTGAATAAATTCCAGATCACTCGGTTGAAATCGACATTGCGAATGTTCATGTCATCTAAAAGTTTTAGGTACAAAAAATACATAGTCGCCTAGAAACTGTTATTTTTACCCGTCAAATCTTACCAGACACACTGTTATACCTAGCTGTTCGTTGCTCTCGTTTTTCACTTTGCGTTTTCGATCTGTTTCACGGCTAATAAGTAATGAGTAATGACCCTTGCTTGTTAACTGGACCTGATAGATAGCTTTTCAACTGACCCTGGCTTTTTTATGGACATCATTATGACTTCAATCCGACAATGATGTTTTTAGGGTTCCGTATCTCAAAAGGTGTCTGTCTATCTATCTGTCCGTCTGTCACAGCTCAATTTGACAGATTAAAAAAATAAATAAAAACTGTAGCGTGCGACATATCAAGTGTAAGGGCTTATTGTAAGGATTTCAAACATATTTTTTATATAATTTTAAAATAAATACTTTTAAAGTAAGTTAAGAAAATAGATGAAAATTGACCATTCCCTCTTTACCACCGAAACTACTGAGCCTAAACTGAAAGAAAAAAACACAGAAAATAGTTCTTTGCATGGTAAATCTCTCATTATGGTGCGTACAAACTTACACGAGGAAACTTGTTTTTCAACTACAATGTTATGTTTGTTCTTGGGATAAATTCATCCCAACTGCGGAACCCTTCATTGTGCGTAGTCCGACACGCGCTTGGTTGTTTTTTTTAATTTCTTACTTCCTTGAACATAATCATTTCATTATTTGACATTATATTCCTACAATTCTAAGTTCAACTCTTTATTAGTGAGTTCAAATTTGTTACAGTTGTAATGGCAATCATGTCATTTGGTTTAAATGGGTTTTTATTTATATCATTTTATTTATCTTTTATATAGATTCTTTCCTGTTTTGTGAATTAGAGAACGGTGTTGGCCTTATAGACTTAAGATTTGTTGATTATCATATATTTTGTCAAGTACCTGGTACTTGTTGACAGGCCCACACTGTTCTATTAACTGTTATTTGGTAATATTGTAAAAGTCAATTATTTTTAAAAGAGTAACCGTGGATTTTCTTGCCGGCTCTTCTCCATAGGAAACGACCTATTGGAACCGTGCAACTAGCTTCTGATGTTTTGTAAGTGTACATGGGCACATATGAAAACTCTGGAACCAAGTCCTGTGGATGCTGTAGTGCATAGGCATAGACGAAATCAAACAAAAACCATTGCTCTGAATCTGGGAGCTATCCAGCTTTTGTCAAAATGTAGCCGTCCATGTTTGTTAAAAATTGTAGATAAAAGGTAAGCAACTGACGACATAATTTGCTTCTTTCAGGTACGTCACAGTCTCACAGACATTCCTATCCGTATTTTGATAAAGTAAGTACTATGTATAATTAATTGACCAAATCATTTCATGTGTAGGCTCACCATCCATAGTTGCCGGCGGCGGCGATCCTGTCCCAATCCTCCTGCATGCCTCTGGTGTAAATCATGTAGTTGACTACGCTTGTACCACCTACTGCCTTGCCTCTCGGCCAGAAGCACCTGCCATCCACCATCCCTGAAAACATCCAGAATCCAAGCGTTTAAGAAAGTATTCGAAGATTTTGGTTTGGCTCTCAAAATTATTTCCATTGAGTCGTTTATTTGAACTTTGCTTGACTGATAACTTAGGCACACAGTTTTGGCTTTACCATAACCGCGACTCACGATTAGCTTCCAGCGAGCCAGGTCAAACGTTTCCAGGAACGCATAGGCACTGTGTGCATAAGTTACAAATCAGACAACAATACAAAGGAAGAAGCGGATCATAAAACATCTTAACCACCACGCTCGCAAAGGCAATTTGCATACCTTACAAAAAATGCCTGTCAGGTATATTGTGGGATCTCTGAAAGTGTATCTGTCATTTTTTTGTTCAATTTATCTCGCAAATTCGTGGATACTTATTAAGCCAAATTCGTTATCACTACCTTAAACTGTAGTATTAATTAAAAAAGCCCAACATTTACCCGTGCAAACTCCTGCCTGATACTCCATCACGTAAGGCCACACATAATCGGTCTGTTGGAGCAAGGGTGCTAGGATTGGTACGTCGGTCAGCAGAGACTCTCCACGGCCCGCTTCGATGAGCAGCACCGACGCCTTACGACCCTCGCTTAGACGAGAAGCCAGCACACTTCCCGCGGATCCTGCCCCCACTATGATGAAGTCGTATTCCGATAGAGGTCCTTTGAAACCTGGAATTTATGGAAATATTTTCAAAATCAAGAGTCATTTATTCAAACTAGGCTATTCTAATCAGCAATTTTTTTAACGTCACTTCAAAACGCCCGCCCTTCACCACTTCCTAGTGCTTTAGCTAAGAAGACGAAATGGCGCAACAAACTCCCCAGCAGCACAGCTGTCTAAAAAACACAATGAGATATGGTCACGATTTTGCATCCAGACATGATGATTTTGATTAGACAAGACATCTGATTCCCGTGTCTTCCGTAGGACGACGGCACACACATGATGCTGTCCATTTAACCTGTTAAGCCCCGCGCGACACCGATTCGGATTCAAACAATAGATAATCAATTGTCTCATTAGCTGTCCTTGACCAATTAATATGAACAATTAAAAGTCTGGCCATACCAGGTCGTAATCATAGTTTCTAAAGTCGAATTCTTAACTTACTGGAGTACCCTGACATGTGCTAGCTATCACTTTGTGTAATAAAAAGGGTCATATTGGTGCCGCGATTCCCTTGTTCACAAACTAAACTAAATTTTAGTTCAGTGCATCTTCAGAAGATAAATTTTAGTTTAGTCCTGTCAAATTAATCAGCGCCTGTCACTACTCCATACAAGTTTAGACGTGATTAAAAACTTGCCTACTAAAATTACGTCAATTTACGTCAAGCGCTGATTAATTTGACAGGACTAAACTAAAATTTATCTTCTTCATAATGAAATAGAAAGAAAAAGATGCATTGAACTTAAATTTAGTTTAGTTTGTGAACAAGGGAATCGGCACCATTGATTGTAATGGTGATCGTATAGTTTAATCGATTTATATAAGTGTACAATAAATTTATCATAATAAGTGTAAATGAATACAATACATATGATCGTTTTATTACACAAAGTGACAGCCAGCAATAAAAAAAAGTCAGATTACTCCAGTTAATTAATAATTCGACTTTATGGGGGGACTACAGGACCTAAACGCAAATTTTATAAGTTTTATAATGCCTTAAAGTATATGATCCACTGCAGCAAACAAAATCAGAAAAATATATGACATTCTTAAGGATATATGCTAGGTAGATAGTGTGTTGAAAACATAATATAACTAATTTGATCCAATAGTAAAAAATCACGAAAATACCTCTAAAAAATTATTTTATCGATTAAAAACCATACTAATATACATGCAATCATTCTGATTTTTTGTCAGATTATTCTACAAGCAACATATTAGCATAATAGTATTTTTTTTTTTTATATACAATCTATAGCTTTTTTGTAAATCGATAATTGCTTCAATTTTGCAATAAATTACCAGCGTTGTGTCATCGCGCATTTCTTTCTTTTCAATGCAGTCCGAGAGTGACCGCGCTTTAGATGTTGTTGGCCTCTTAAGGCATCCCTCCCACTATCCACTGGTGTAACTTTGTTGGCCAGATTTATAAAAAGATTTGTACACACGGCTACACATCAAGCTATACATTTCCGTTTACGGCTGACCTCGCATTGTACAGAAATCCTATACAGTGCGAGATCAGCATATACTGGAAATGTACAAGGTTTATGCATTTCGAAGTAAATGATAAAGACGCTCTACACACAAAGGAACAATGTTCGGTTTTCAAATGCATGAATCATTATGCATTTTATGGTCTAGTATATTTTTTACTGAAGACTTTTAGACTTCGTTATTTTAATTACCTTTAATTAGAACTTCCTGAAATATTTACGTACAATAGTTTTATCTCATAATTTAGCAATGCTAATTTGACACGTGTGAATAAAAACAGCTGCTTTAATTTATTTGCAATATTACTTCCGATTTCGTAGCGACGATAAAAAACTACAGAATATTTGACTTCCTAGTTTTTTTTGTACAAGGTTTCTTCTCCTTCCGTATGTTTTCCATTTACTCATTAAAAGTTGAAATAGATAATAAAATAGGCAATTAAGCATAGTTGGTATGGGAACCGATTCGACTTCTAAAGTTAAAGCAATGTTCTTGTCTCTTTGTACACTTGACTCTAACAAAAATTAGCACTTTAATGCTTAATATTACACAAGTGGGTCCTTCAATCAAAAAGTGGTGTTCACAGACCTGCAATATTTTTGAACGGCCTATCCAACGATACCCCACACCATAGGGTAGACGAGAAAAAAAAATATCATCCCTATCATGGGATATTTTTCAAGATTTTATTTTAGCGCTTTGTCGGCGTGATTAATATGTATACCTATGCCAAATTACAGTTTTCTAGTACTAAGCGTCTCTTAGCTACAGTGGGGTCAGACAGACGGACATGGCGAAACTATAAGAAAACCAAAAGACCAAATAAAAATATTTCCCGATTATAAATCCGGCGGTTGATGGCAATAGGCTTGCCCCTGTTACATGGGACTTCAACATAAAATGGCAAAATGTGGGTGTACTAGAGGTAGACCTCTGCCTAACTCTTCGGGGAATACAGGGGTGATGTTATATTGTTAAGTGCTAAAGATCTGAAGTGTGCGACTGACTTAACCTTCGCCAATACCAGTTTTGTATGGTTGATAGAGTTAATTAATGTATTAGTCCATTAAATGCTCTAAATGACATTGAAAAATATGAACAAGGAATTTACTTCCTTGATTGATCCATGTGTGCATTTATTATTTACTAGATGCGCCCCGCGGTTTCACCCGCATAAGTTTTGACCCCGTGGGTATATCGGGATAAAAAGTATCCTATGTGTTATTCCAGGTTATAAACTATCTGTGTGCCAAATTTCATCCAAATCTGTTCAGTACTTTTTGCGTGAAAGAGTAACAAACATCCAACCATCCATTCTTACAAACGTATTTATAATATTAGTAGGATTACTTTAAGAGCCTCTTTTGGAACACCTTTATTTCTTTAGTTTACGCAAAAGCTTGTCATGGTGCACGCAATCAAAGGCTTTGGAGAGATCACAGAAAACTCCAAAAGCATTTTACGAGTTCCCCCATGCGTTAAATATGTTTCAGTAATTCAACACCTATTACTAGCTAACTACTACACTTCGCCCGCGACTTCGTAAAATCAGTTATGAAGATTTTGAGAATATCCAAACAAAAAAAATTCAAGCAAACCAAAAATCTAATCTTTTCTCTATATAATATTAGTATAGACATAGATATTTATAGATGAAAATGTTAGAATTCAGGCTTTTTCCGTAGATTGTTCTTGATTGATTTAATACGAATTATAAATAAAAGAAGGCATAAATTGATAGCTTGTTAAAAAAAAACTTAAATATAACCTAAATGGGCGGCAATTTCCATATTTTTAAGAACGTTCTAATAATAAATCTATCATAATGAACAAAAACATTTTTTTTTTTTTTTTTTAATTTTGTGATGAAAGAATAATTCAGTTTAGATACACGTACACAGGCTTATGTGCATTGATTTTATTTATCGTTAGTCCCATAATTTAAAAGATTATGATGTTTCTGTGACTTTTTATTTAAGTCAATAGTTTTTGAGATATGTGATAATTACATATTTTCGGTTACAACCGTAACCACTATTTTTTGCGGTCGATAAAATCAATACTGAGCATATTCATCCCAACTATGAAACCCTTCAATGTACAAGCCTTCTGTTGTTGTATCTTTGTGTTGTATGCACAGTCGGTATCATGATTAAATGATCAAGATAATAGTAGATTCCAAATAACGAAAATTGTATAAATGATGATTAACGATAGATAATAAAAAAAAAACTTAGATGCATTCAGAATAATAATGGAGACTTAGACACCGACAACAAACAGGTACAGCCCGATTCAAACTTTATCTCGGCTCTGAACATGAGGCGAATCGCTGCGCAGTAACAAATTCATATGTCAGCGGGGGTGAGGGGTGCACAGCGAGAAGCGTACTTCAGAGCCACCATCAAGTTTGAATCGAGCTGTATACGTTGTATCCTGAATCCTGAAATCCTGTGAACTTGGCCGTTTTAAGTAGTAGCTACCGAGAAACTCGAAATACCAGAAATTACAAATTTTCGTTTAAAATGGGTGATAGTGTACCCACTGTCACCTATTTTAAACACTGGCACTTATCAAATCGGAATATTTCTCTGACGAAAAACCGTATACTTACAAGAATTAAATCCTCCATCATCATGCATTGTATATGTAGGTATTAGCCTTAAGATTAAGTAAGTTCAAGTTCATTGACATCGCAGTCGTTTTCATTTGTAAAGACTATAGATGCTGGCGGGAAAAATTCCGAATCATTCCCGTCGAATACTTCGGAAGTATTCCGAAATATTCTGAAACTTTGGGAATATTTCAATTGTCAAAAAAAAACCGGGAAAATTGTATTAACATATTAAAAGTCACTGTACTCGATTGAGTACAGCGTAACGAAGTAAAATAATAAGGTGTATCACTTAAAATTTACAAGATCTGTAATTTACACTTCGGGATAAGGCTGTACTCAATTGAGTACAACATACTTTAATGGGTTAACAGTAATAAAAACAGAACGGATTTCAATAAAGTTCCGTCTTTATTGAAGTTGGTTCTATGTTCTAAGATTTTATTGAAGAGGTTGGTTTGAGGTGCTCCGGCTTCATTGAAGTTGGTTCTATCTTTTTACTTAAATATTTTTATCTCAACATTTGTTTATGTCACGTATACATATAGTGACTATAGTCCGTCTTATGAAAGCGCGACCTGAGAAAAAGAGGTTAAAAACAAAAATTTTGTATGTGGTATTACTAACTAGTAGGAGAATTATTTCTTGACACTTCAATTTTTTTTGTTTCCTACAATTGCGGCTGAATAATGTTGCCAATTAAATTTAAAAAAAAACTCCATGTCGCGCTTTCATTAGACGCACCCTAGTAATATTGTTCTAAAAACTGCATCAAAAGCGGTTTAACGCGAGATAATCGCGGACAAACATACACACCTACATACGGTTCAAACTCATAACCTCCTTTTTATTGAAGTCAGTTAATATATATCAAAACCTACTCCTAAGTATAGCAAATAGGTACTTTTCTGAAAACCGCATCAAAACGTGTTTGCTTGCAAGGTTTGCCTTTATTTGTTTTTATTGACTTTTATACGCGATATGTAGATAAGTAGGTAATGATTAATACATATCTATGTGACTCGCGAATACTCGGGATACGAACAGAAGAGCTATATACAAACTAATCAAAAACATAGGTATCCCTTTTTCAAAAACAAATCAAATATGCTCGGTGGTTTTTTATTCCACAACTAAGTACCTAACATTTAGAAAAAGAGCATTTGCAAAAATAGCACAAAGAAATAAAAATCCTGTTAATCGCAGGATAACATATTTACCTATAAAAATATCAACATAATATATTATACTTAATCAATCATATTTATAATAAAATAAACATTTATATTTTACTTACTTATGTGCCACTGAAAAATAAATTCACCCACCACACAACAAAATAAACACGTTTATTCCTGAATAATTCGGTCGAAATATTCCGCGGAAACATTCGATTGCGGGGTATGAATCTTTCTCCGGGGGCGAAAACTTCCGGGGAGCATCTCCCCTCTTACCGCACCCCGCACCGCCATCGCCTGCATCACCGCTAACAAAGAGTTTCAAATAAATGTCACTAGATAGCACGACATTTATTGATCTATAATTGAAGTGTAATTTCAAAGTTTTTGTTGACTTTTATAAGGTTTATTCATACATAATCAACAAATAATAATCATAATCACACCAAATTATATAACAATAAGCTCTTAGTACAAATTTCAAAGATGATTGGAATACACAATTAATATTTATACCAGTAGATGGCGCTGTATTAAATTTCAAAGGTTAACATCTCGATTTTTTAAATTTTCTTTTGTTTAATAATATCACTGATAATAGGAGTAAGGAGTACGTAGCAGCAGTACAAAAGTACAGTGTGCTTTTAACGTCATCTATTCGGAATAAAAGTATAATGTAACCCTTCTTGCAAAGTCGCTACTAACACCATCTATTGGGAACGAACGCGATTGATGTACAAAAATAGCTAGAATTGCCAGATGAAATCTGCTCTTTACGTCGGGACATTTCTTTGTATGGGATGAGGCATCTGTATGCTAGTATCGATGCAAAATACGATATTTCAGCAAAAAAAAATAAAAATTTCAATAAAATTCATTTTGAATAATTCTGATTTAAAGAATGTTTCCCAGAAGTATTCCGGAATTATTCAGAATTTTTCAGAAGTTTTGCAACTATAGTAAAGACTTATTTACCGTTAGATGAAGGAACTTATGAGTACTTGAGAAACCGAGTTTATCTTAAGAAAAGCGGCCAAGTGTGAGTCGGACCACGCATTATTAAGGATTCTGTATTTGGGATGAATTTATCCCAAAAACAAACTTAACATTGTAGTTGAAAAAGATGTTCTCCCATACATCGATATATGCCACGGTCAATTCTCCAACTGCAAATTTAAGTTAGTCGACTATTACTCGTTAACTTGTAAAGCCCACTTAGCTGTGATAGTTTTCATTTTAATTTCATTATATGCGCTACTGCCATGATTTTTTTCACATCTCCATGAACAACCATTTAGCTGGTAGGACACCTGACACTAACAAAAATTAACACTTTAATGCTTAATATTACGCCAACGGATCCTTGAATCGAAAAGTGGTGAGACGAGAAAAATCATCCCCACATTACGTGCATTGGAAGTTACCCTAAAAAAATATTTTCAAGGTTTTTAAATACGTACAATGAGGGATTATTTCACAAACACGTGTAGCAGAGTCCTTATGTCTGCTGATTTAACTGAAACTGATATCTGTCTACCAGTTGTGGTGATTAAAACTACAGCACTGGCGTAGGGTTGTTGGGGACTTGGGTCAGGAGTCATATAGGCATATCATTATTTGCAAAATAAAAAGGTTAATACTTAAGAACTCTTGAAATGTTAAAACATTAGTGCCAAGCAATACTGTTTTAATATACTTAATAGAACCGGTCATATGGTCTCACATATAAAACGAGTCTTCTATTTTAATGAAAACTTATAATTTTAACACAAGATCGAAGAGAATAACAAGCTTTTTCACACTAAAGCCAAATGGAAGACCTAAATAATTTGTTATAGTAAAACTTTTTACAAAAAATAAAAAAAAAACTTTTTACAAAAAATAAAGTCGGTGGTAAAAAACATTAAGACAGAAGCCTTAATGTTTTTTACCACCGACTTCCGAAATTAAAGTTATTTTTCACTTATAAGGTTTGGTTCCTACCCCACACGAATTCGAATACCACTACCGGTTATGTAAATAAAAGTGACAGGAAGCTATTATAACATCATCCACTTTAAATAAGTGGGAAAAATACGTATTATTGTAGCTAATTCAAAAACTTATCAAGCTTCCTTTACCTAATGAAAACAAAAACCAAAGTCGGTCCACAACTGACGAAAATATCTATTAATACAAACGTAGACACTCCTTTTTTAAAGTCGTTTAAAAATGCGTACTCACCCTTAGGTAGTTCATATTTATCCCTCAAAAACGCAAACAAGTCTGGTTCATCTGGTCTCAATGGTAATGTAATAGCGCTCATCATTGCTTCTACAATCCGACTCTTCACCGGAGAATTAGACCTTTTCTCTCTATTATTTTCATCGCAGGAGCCTCTACATGCACTTGGTGTCGCATATTCTTCTTCGTCAATCGACATATAAGAGTCATCATCATAATTATTACTTGTTCCTTTTTGAAATAAATATAAAAATGTTAATAATATTATTTTATTCTTCATTATGTCTTTTATATAACACTGTTCTTGACCGTGATCAAGTTAATTCTGAGCTCTGCTAGCGATTTAGACGTTTGCATTAACCGGTTTAACTGTTTATGAGAATTTTTTTTTGTATTATTTTTTTATAAACAGGAAATGAGAACTATGAACTTTAATTCAAGTTCGCGAAGTCAACGTGTCAGAGAAAGAAAAAGTTTCATAACGGTCTGTTCTTACCGGTACTTTTTTAAACTGATCGTTTTGCTTTCAGTAGGCATTATTTTGATCCAGTCAAAATTAACAACAAGGTTATCGCGTATGTGCGTTGTTACAAAATACTCGAGAATTCCAATATTATTTATATAAATTAAATAAATAAAAAAGCCTGTTATTTCTTGTAGATTATACAGTTTCTATAAATGTCTCTACTTAATATGAATCTATAATATCTATCTAATGTATAATAATAATAATAGTAGTAGTATCTTTACCTGTAGAGAGGATTATATCCAAGATAAGAATGCTTGGAAATATGCTGGTCCAGCTCCATAGGACAATCTAGAGTCTAGACAAAATTAAACTGGTTGCTATTTTAATTGTATAATTTATTATTTTTATGACATTTATTTTACATTCTGTGATTACCTTAACTCATACACTGATCTATTACTTTACTTTTTTAGGAAAACGTATACTTAAAAACCTCCCATACCTCACAAGCACCTCAGGACATGTTATCCCCTTGTCACTACGACACTATGTGCTAGCGATCGTTTTCGGGGGCCCATTATTGAGTGTGCAAGTCACCCCCTGCCATTTAATCTGTGTATTTTATATAAAACATTGATCAGGCAGGGGCCATAATCTTTCCATAGTTCTAGATAACCAATTCACTTTAGTCATCAAAACTCCTTCCAATAACTTTGTTTCCATATTCCGCAATAGTCCTACACCAACCGGGGATTTTTCTTGGGTGCACTTGCATTGTGTGAACAGGGATAATCGTCGGTTGGTGCCTCATTTCATTAAAAAACGTCGAACGGGTCTCTGCGAGTTGGCTTCGGCCCCTCATACGCCTTCCAAAGGTCCGGGACCCCAGGGTCCCGAGAAATATCAAAAGAGGTAAAAAAAAGATGATAATAATTAGGGTTTTTTCACAAAAAAATACAGAAACACATTTATAATGTACATTGTAATTCATTACAAGTTGCAAAATCTGTACAAAATGTATATAACCCTGTCACTTAAACATGGATAGCCTGTATTTTATGTGACAGCTACTTGTATCCAAAGTGGGCCGGTTGTTCTTTTAATTTCGTCTTTCCAGCGTGTTAAAGTTCTCCTTTTTTTCTTTTTACCTCGTGGGTCGCACCACTCTGTCGATCTCACGGTCGATTTCTGGTCTGTAAGTATCGCAATATGGCCTGCCCATTTCCATTTGAGTTTTTGTGCGTAGCTTGCTGTAGCTTTGGTTATTTTTCTTATTTTGGTGTGTCGTATTTTATCTAGCTTTTTTTATCTTGAGCATACTTCGCTCTAGTCCTCGTGGGCATTTATTAATTTTATTTTTAGCTTTGGCGGTAAATTTCCATGTCTGGCAGCCATATGTCAAGCACGGTAATATATTTGAATTCATTATTTTTGGTAATATATTTGAATTCATTACTTTTGAATATTTCATTCAGTTTTTAGCACTTTGTTGGCGTGATTAATCTGTATACGTATGCCAAATTACAGCTTTCTAGTACTAAGCGTCTCTGAGCTGCAGCGGGGAAAGACAGACAGACAGACAGACAGCCAGACAGACGGACATGGCGAAACTATAAGGGTCCCTTATTTATTACGGAACCTTAAAAACTACAGTTAGAATATGTGAGAATACGTACAATGAGGGATTATTTCACAAACACGTGCAGCAGAGTCCTTATGTCTGCTGATTTAACTGAAACTGATATCTGTCTACCAGTTGTGGTGATTAAAACTACAGCACTGGCGTAGGGTTGTTGGGGACTTGGCTCAGGAGTCATATAGGCATATAATTATTTGCAAAATGAAAAAGGTTAATACTTAAGAACTCTTGAAATGTTAAAACATTAGTGCCAAGCAATACTGTTTTAATATACTTAATAGAACCGGTCATATGGTCTCACATATAAAACGAGTCTTCTATTTTAATGAAAACTTATAATTTTAACACAAGATCGAAGAGAATAACAAGCTTTTTCACACTAAAGCCAAATTGAAGACCTAAATAATTTGTTATAGTAAAACTTTTTACAAAAAATAAAAAAAAACTTTTTACAAAAAATAAAGTCGGTGGTAAAAAACATTAAGACAGAAGCCTTAATGTTTTTTACCACCGACTTCCGAAATTAAAGTTATTTTTCACTTATAAGTTTTGGTTCCTACCCCACACAAATTCGAATACCACTACCTGTTATGAAAATAAAAGTGACAGGAAGCTATTATAACATCATCCACTTTAACTAAGTGGGAAAAATACGTATTATTGTGGCTAATTCAAAAACTTATCAAGCTTCCTTTACCTAATGAAAACAAAAACCAAAGTCGGTCCACAACTGACGAAAACATCGATTAATACAAACGTAGACACTCCTTTTTTAAAGTCATTTAAAAATGCGTACTCACCCTTAGGTAGTTCATATTTATCCCTCAAAAACGCAAACAAGTCTGGTTCATCTGGTCTCAATGGTAATGTAATAGCGCTCATCATTGCTTCTACAATCCGACTCTTCACCGGAGAATTAGACCTTTTCTCTCTATTATTTTCATCGCAGGAGCCTCTACATGCACTTGGTGTCGCATATTCTTCTAGGTCCGGGACCCCAGGGTCCCGAGAAATATCAAAAGAGGTAAAAAAAAATGATAATAATTAGGGTTTATTCACAAAAAAATACAGAAACACATTTATAATGTACATTGTAATTCATTACAAGTTGCAAAATCTGTACAAAATGTATATAACCCTGTCACTTAAACATGGATAGCCTGTATTTTATGTGACAGCTACTTGTCTCCAAAGTGGGCCGGTTGTTCTTTTAATTTCGTCTTTCCAGCGTGTTAAAGTTCTCCTTTTTTCTTTTTACCTCGTGGGTCGCACCACTCTGTCGATCTCACGGTCGATTTCTGGTCTGTAAGTATCGCAATATGGCCTGCCCATTTCCATTTGAGTTTTTGTGCGTAGCTTGCTGTAGCTTTGGTTATTTTTCTTATTTTGGTGTGTCGTATTTTATCTAGCTTTTTTTTATCTTGTGCATACTTCGCTCTAGTCCTCGTGGGCATTTATTAATTTTATTTTTAGCTTTGGCGGTAAATTTCCATGTCTGGCAGCCATATGTCAAGCACGGTAATATATTTGAATTCATTACTTTTGAATATTTCTTTCAGACTCCAGTATATATTCCATGTATTTTGTACTCTTCTTTTTAATGCGTTGTTTTTCTATTAAAACAATTTTTCTTCCCTAGATAAAAGAAAGAAAAAGTATTTGTTGGGACTCGTAGATCACAAATTAAACTAAAACGTAATACTGTCACATTTTACTGAAAATGTAAATAAAAACAGAAAGTCCTGTACGAGGCCAAAAGGCTCCTATCTCAGCGTGATGCTGCAACATTTAAAAATAAGTGCCGCAGCGCTGGAATTTTAAGGGCCCGCTGTGATGTCACGGATAGATACAGAAATAATAAATAAAATAAAATAAAAAATTGATGTGTAAAATATTTATTTAATGAAATTATTGTAATTTTAAACCGCGTGTCAGAACCCAACGTAACATCAGTTACTTTTTTTTGTGGTGGGTAATTATCAAATAACTTCTCCCGCTCTTTGTGTCAGACTCTTACTGACCCACCCGTATTCCTTCCGTTGCCTGTGTTGCCTGGGGCCTCGGTTACCCTTTCGAACTTCCACGCGACCCCGGCAGGCATCGGCCCTAGTGGACCCCTACACTTGTGCTGACATCTCTTTCGCAAATTACGGCTGTTTATTCCTACAGTATTTACAGTGAATAATACAATAAAAAGTGTTATGTTGTAGGTAGATATAGTTTTCGGCATTTAGGGCGTGAGTATGTATGTAACAAACAAGGGCGTCGCCAGCCGATGAACCAGGGGAGGGCAAGTTGATATATAGAGGATGGGAAAAATATGAATTGTAAACGTTGTGCACGATAGAGCGATCAAAATTTTAAAAGTTTTTTCCGTTTCCAGAAAGGTGTTGGCCCCTTTTAGGGCATCATCAACGGTTAGATTTATATACAATTGCTGCCAAATTTCGATTTAATTTGTTATGTTCGGTAAATCACAAAATAGGACGAATTCAAGTGAGCGGGTGCTTTGGTTGTTTTGCTTTCGGGTACTTTTTTATCTCTAGGGGGGGGGCAGCTGCCCCTCCCTGCCTCCCCTTGGCGACGCCCTTGGTAACAAACGACTGGAGTTTGTTACATACATACATAAACTCACGCCCTCTTTCCATGGGAGTAGGCAGAAACTACTGAATGCTACCTGCTACGCTCCTTACATTCTCCTTTTGCTTTATTTACGTTCATACGTTTGGTCATACACGGACGCCGGATACCAAAGAACTACGAACAAACAAAATATATGTAGAAAGATTGAGAAAAATGGATAAAGACCTGTATCAAAGAAACGATATCAGCGCTGCTGCAACTGAATTCTATAGAGATCTATGCTATATACTAAACAGACAGACGTGCTGCTGGGGAGTTTGTTCCACCACTTCTTCTTCCCAGCTAAAGCACTAGGAAGTGGTGAAGGGCGGGCATTTTTGGGGGACTGTCTTATGTAACTTTGACGTTCGAAAAGTGCTGATTTTCAGCCTAGTTTGAATAAATAACTTTTGATTTTGATAGATCTCTATAGTATTTGGTTGTAGCTTCTTCAAGTTTTGTTTGTTCTGAGTTCTTTGTAGGCCTGCTTGGTCCCCGTGTGATGTAAATGTCTTTCTATAGTATCTTGTCTATACTTGGCATAATCTTTTCTTATATATTTATTAGCTAGTTTGTATAGTGCGGAGAGTTCATTTATCATGGATCTGTTTTGGCTAATTATTTTCCAGCCGACTAACAACTTAAAGGGCGACTAACTAAAAAAATAACTTGGCAGCGATTAAATATTATTTTTAAATCTAAATCAACAAAAGTTAGGTATTTTTTTTTATTTAGTTCACACAATCAATATAGTAACTACCCATACTAATACTAATAATATAAAACAAATTGTTTGTGGTTGGTATGATACCAACTACTGTTATTGAATCTTTTGGGTTAGGTTAGGTTAGAACATTGACCATTAACGAGCGAAGGCGAGCGAGCGAAGCGAGCGTGCTGCGGTAGCGGCCGCCGAGCGCCAGATTCCCTTTATGGTTGGCGACTCTTCAGTGACCAAAACAAAAACTCGAGCCAGTTAAAATTGAAACAAACTTAAAAACTGATTATTAAGCTGCTACTTTCTACTTAGAATTATCCTTCGCTGTAACTGCCAACCTACTATTTTTGCTAACGGCTTTAATTATTTTTTAATCTCAAATTCAGATTAATTTGTCGCCGCGTTAAATACATGCCTTCTGTTTTTAGTATTCTGCAGTTCTTTCCTTCTTTGTAACAATGTTGTTGTTCGTTCTGATAATATTTTGTGAGTTTTATGTTCATTCTTTTTACAGCTGTGGTAGGCTTTTGGTGATAGCGTTTATTATACCATCATGGTAGGTGTGGACTGAGGTGTTTTCCTGGTGAACAAGTGGGCCAGATAATATGGATGTTAGGTTTCCATTGTACAATTTTTTATCGTCTTCACTCCTTAGTAGGTTTTTGATAGATTGCTTGTGAATTTCACTCTGCTTGTCTTGTATTCGGTAAGTTTTACTGTTGCTCTAAATTGGTATATGGTCAGACAGGTAGTTGAGATTCATAGTTTCGATGTTTGCTATATTCTTGGCTGGTTTGATAGTATATAGGCTCTCTCGTTGTTGTATTGCCTATTTGGACATCGCCATGGCCATCTTCGGTTTAGTGTGCAAAGCATGTATTTATAATTTTTAGTTCGTGTTCGAGTGCTAAATCTACTAGTGTTTTCCTCTATCTTTTCTTATACCGTATCAATGCTGTTCCATAACCAAGTATTATTTTTGCCAAACAACTTTTTTCCAACTTTCGCGTTAAAGTCTCCCATTAATATGATTGTCCAATACTTACTTTGCTGATTGTCGAATAAAATTCATCTATGTTTTCGTTTTTACTTGCTGTTTCTGTTGGGAAGTATGCTGCCCTGGTAAAAATAACGAGTTACGTTTTTTGTTTCTAAATTATATTTTGAATTCGGATCAGGTCAATGCAGACAAGATTATTGTTAAATACTTTGAAGCCGGACACACGTTTATATCTGCAGACTCTTTTCACCATAGAGTAGAACTGGCTACGAAGCGGATGAAAAATAAAATATATGACTGATGACTTTTGCGAAGCTGTAAGCAGTGCTAGAAAAAATGTGAATACAAAAAAACTAGACTATACGACTCAATACAAACTTTCCCGGTTTTTGTTTTTTTTTTTGTCGATGGGAAATCATCAAATAACTTCTCCCGCTCTGGGTGGAGCGGAGTGGGTGGAGGGCGTGTCAGACTCTTACTGACTAAAACCCACACGTATTCCTTCCGTTGCCTGTGTTGCGGGGGCCTCGGTGACCCATTAGTACCTTCCCGCGACCCCGGCAGGCAAACTTTCCCTGTTGTCACCACGACCTTACATTAGTGACATTGATGAATTGGAAATTAGCAGAGGCAGTTTTGATATTAGCTACAGAACTGGTTTTGATAATTAACCCATTACGGCTAGTATTATAGGTGCAAAGTTCTTAAAAATAGACAAACTTCCATCCCCAACTAAAAAAAACAGTACCAGCAGGAATTTCTCGAACAAAAAGAATATATTAAAATCTCTTTCCAGTTTAATACCTGCTAATAGGATGTCTTTTTGGCGAGGACTGCCAACTCTTTCAACTAAGAAGGTATTTTTAACAAATATAAAAATTTGTTGTTTTCTATGGAACGTTCTATGAGCAGCTTGAGGCTAAAAGCAGTATCTCAATTTTTCAAACCTTTCTTTTTAATTATAATAGCGGTATCTCACAAAATAGGTATAATGGTACAATGGAACTTAGCTATCTCAATAATATCTATGATTAAAAATACTTATAAATACGTTTTAATGTCTTTAAAAAGATTTGTTTTTAAAGGTGCGAAAATACAATTAACAAAAAGTCGATGTTCTCAAAACTTACTCCGCTTCAGATAGCGCTCAGGACAGTATACTTGTATGTGATACCATGTAACCTTGAAAATTTATATTTGGTATTCCGATATGTTCTGTTATTCCAGTGAAACTATGTTGTTTTTCAGGGACTTGTTTAATATGAAACCAACACCGTACCATATTTTCGTGGTGTATGTCCTATATGACAAATTATAAAGTAATCGTATTCTTCTATTTTGTTGCCAAGTCGTTTTATTTGTGAAGCACCTATGATATCGTATTTTATTTCACTTATTGCTTCTTCTGGCTCTAATAAGCGGTCATACGATGATAGAGTTCTGACATAATTATGTTGCAATCTATATTGATAAATTTGTTTTTTTTTTATGCTCTTTATTAGTGTGGTGTTCTACATAGGGTTGTGGTCATAATCTTCTGCAATGACCAGCTGGGTTGGAAGATGTTGTTTGTTGCTTTTGCGAGTTTGTTTGTTTATGCGATCTTTGTGTGACATCCCGAGGCTAATTGCTATTTATTCTTGTCTTGGTTTTCTTAACTATTGTTGTTTGAATTTGTTGCATTTTTATTTACTAAATAATTTAGTATGCCAGGTTTTATAATTCCGTCTGAGATACGATTTGACCTTTGAACTGATGAATGAGATGGTTTTGTTTTATTATTTTTATCGGATTGGGAATTGTTGTTGGCTTGTGGTAAATTATTTTCAGTTGACGCTGGGAGTGTTCTTTTATTATTGTTTCTAGTTACAAGCAATTTGTCGTACTTGATTGTACGACAAATTGATTGTAACCTTTCTCTCTTCTCCCTATTTTTTCGTGTAGATGTAGATGTTAATGGTGTAAAATCTTCCGGGTTACCAGTTCAGTTAGGTGTACCTCAAGGCTCAATACTGAGTCCATTCTTATTCTTAGTGTATATTAATGACTTACCATTCTATTTAAAGGGTATCTGTGACGTTGTATTGTTTGCAGGTCCCAACATCGACTTAGATAATAGGGTGCTTGAAACTGTAGACTCGGCAGTTTTTCTTGGTATAACAATAAATGCCAAATTTCAGGTGGTTTTCAAGCCTAGCGAGCAGGCTCAGTACGGCCGCCTACGCCATCAGAAAAGTAAGACGTTGATACAGCTCGATTAGTTTATTTTAGTTATTTTCATAGCGTTATGTATGTCCTACGGTATTCTGCTGTGGGGCAAAGCTGCTGACATCCCAAATATATTTGTTCTTCAAAAAACGAGCTGTTCGAGCAATTTACCAGCTTGGTGCCAGAGTTTCTCTGAGAGATTTTTTAAAGATACTGGTGTTCTTATAGTGGCATCACAATTCATCTTCGCCAACATTTTATATATTAGGCAAAATATACGCTTATACACTAAAAACTGTGATATTCACAATATAACATCAGAAATAAGGACTAATTACGAGCTCCATTTCACCGGCTTCATAAGGTTTATAACTCAATGGCTTTTTTTTTTGGATGGGAATTCATCAAATAATTTCTCCCGCTCTGGGCGGAGCGGGAGGGTGTGTCAGACTCTTACTGACTAAAATCCACCCGTATTTCTTCCTGTTGCCTGTGTTTCCAGGGGCCTCGGTGACCCTTTAGTACCTTCCCGCGACCCCGGCAGGAAATCATGGGCTTGGTATAACTTTTTATAACATGCTACCCTCTTCTTTGCTAGATTTGCCTTTTAATGAGTTTAAAACTAAAGTAAAATCCAACCTTTGTTCAAAGGCATACTATTGTATCAATGACTACTTAAACGATAAGAATAGTTAAGTTAAGTCGCTGTGATTAACTCAAGACAAGGTTTATGTTCTTTCTCCAGAATTAGCGTACCTACTGACAGGTTATGTAAGTTCATATAATTGTTTTATTTTGACTCGTAGACAGATAATAAGGGTAGACAAGTCCTCAGCGTATGCAGTATTATTATTACTACATTACTACACTACTACTAGTATTATTATTACTATTATTACATTACACTACATTACTACTATTATTATTACTATTATTACTACAGCTATGTGCAATTAATATTGCCATACTTAGACTTTTACCCCTATCGTGTGGGTAATCTGGTATTTATTCGAGAATTTCTTTCATTCATTCATTGTCATCAGTTATAAATCGCCACTCCCTCAAAGGTTAACCTTTCAGGGAGTGGCGTATTTATAACTATGACCAACTCTGAAATAGCAAATAAAAACATCAGTGCAACTGCAGATATTTATTTAGATATTTCAGGTTCACATAGCAAAACGTTATAACCAAGAGTGCTTTCAACGCCTTAAAGATAATTAGATAATAGTAGTGTGGAAAATAAAAACAAGACGCGCGTGAACGAATGCGTCCGGGGTGAAGGTGAAGCGCGGAAACAAATGAGTTCTAATTGTTATTTTATTACAATTTAATAAGACATATTTATTTTCACCTTAATATGTCAATAGTATAGTTACATAAATCATAATTAATACATTTATTAGCGCGCTTTATCGCAGGCCCCGAATGCATTCAGTTCGCGCGCGTAGACTTGCTATAATTTTATAGATGCAATAAAATCTTTGGATTAAGTATAGTTCAATATTAAAACTTTGAATGACAAAATTATTGAATGAAAAAACGACCGAGTCTAATTAATTGTTATGAAAGTTAATTGGATACTATTGACCTCTAAATAAAACTAATTTATTAAATAAAATTCTGATCTTATCACTTTTTTCTGAAACCTTTTTAGTTGCATAATGAATTCGAACTGTAAGATATTTTAAACTTATAGCCTTAATTAAGAGCTAATAGTGACAGTCAAGTAAAGTTTGGCTATCAGTCGTGAGCAGATTCGGGAGTGACGACTTGGATGCCAGTTATTTTGGCTCGTACGCTCAGTCCACTTATTTCTTAAAAATGGTTCATTCGGAAAACTAAAAAAAAATATTATATACGTTTAGTGGTAAAAAAAAAACCAAGTGCTGGTAACCCCGTCAAGTTATTATCCGACTATTGACAAATGACACTTAGTAACATAGATAACAAACTAACATAAAATGCCTCACACTTTGGTCGGTTAGTGCAAAAAACAAGTTAGGATTTTATCGTCTTTTTAGATGTAATTACCGATAAATGTTGTTTATTAGTGACAGAAAATAGTCATGAATACAATAAATAATCCTTTGATTTACTTGCTGTAATAGATAAAAAATGCTGCTTACCGATGAAAGGTTATGTTTGATTGATTTCGTTCACTACGGCTATTACCTACAGCCATATATACAACAATTCACCTTCACTACACACTAAATATTACCTTTTGGAATATCAATTAAATCACAAATTACACGAAATAAGTGTTTCACAGGTATTATTAATGACAATCTTTTGACACCACAACTTGTCTGCCATCAATGACTAGTGATGGCAAACAACAAAAAACCGATACGCAAATAGAGATAGAAAAGTTATGCTATGTCCTGCTCACACATACACATTTTCACATATGCGTCATCTCACTTTCCTTATTATTCTATGAGCATGTCTACCCTTATTATCTGTCTACGTTTTGACTGTATAAGGGGCAGGACCAAATTTTTGGCGTACGAGGATCATTCAATAAATACTTAGCCTACAAAAAGTAAACGAAAATTTTGGAAAAGTGGCAATTTATTTTTCAACACAGTCTCCTTTTAGTTCGATACACTTAGCCCAGCGATGCTCCAACTTTTTTAACCCGTCCGAAAAATAGTTTTTGTCAAACTCTGCAAAATAGGCCTCCGTGGCGGCGATGACTTCCTCATTCGATCCATATCTATTTCCGGCGAGTGATTTTTTCAGATTAGGAAACAGAAAGAAGTCACAAGGGGCCAAATCTGGAGAATACGGTGGATGGGGCAACAATTCGTAGCGTAATTCGACCAATTTGGCCATGGCAACGGCAGACGTGTGAAGCGGTGCGTTGTCGTGGTGAAACAGCACTTTTTTCTTCGCCAGATGGGGTCGTTTTTTCTTTAATTCGGCGTCGAATCGGCCCAATAACTCGGCATAGTAAAGCCCTGTAATTGTTTTACCCTTCTCGAGGTAATCGATGTAGATCACACCTTGTGAATCCCAGAAAACGGTGGCCATAACTTTTCCGGCCGATTTTACAGTTTTCGCCTTCTTTGGAGCACGTTCCCCGGTCTGGATCCATTGTTTTGATTGCTCCTTGGTCTCTGGTGTGTACCAGTGGATCCAGGTTTCATCGACGGTCACAAAACGACGCAAAAACTCCGCTGGATTCCGCTTAAACAGCGCCAAACACGTCTCCGATGTGGTCTCACGGTTGCGCTTGTTTTCTGGTGTGAGTAAACGCGGCACCCATCGCGCCGACAGCTTTCTCATGCCGAGTTCCTCGTGAAAAATATGATGCACTGTTCCTTCTGAAATGCCTACAGTCTCAGCTAGCTCCCGAACCTTCAATCGGCGATCTGCCAATACGAAATCATGGATTTTTTTAATGTTTTCCTCCGTAGCAGCTGTTTTCGGTGCACCTGGACGTGGTTCATCAAAAACCGACGTACGGCCACGTGCAAACTCGTTGAACCAATTCTTAACGGTGGCCATCGATGGAGAAGAGTCACCGTACACAGCATCCAAGCGCTCTTTGATTTCGATGCGCGTTTTCCCTTCCAAAAATAGGAATCGAATCACCGAACGATATTGCTCTTTTTCCATTTTTGTAAAACCGATCGACACGTTCGCTTCCATAAGTTGTCAAATTAAAACAAATGAAGGGACTGGAATGAAAATTTGAAAAAAGAATTAAAAAAGAATGTGCTACACTGTGGTAAAACTCTTTTGAAACTACAGCGCCCTCTGGCGATGAGGTACTTATTGAATGCACCTCGTATTGCACAACGGAAATCACAACGGAAATGTATCACACAGGAAAATAAATGCAGCGCAATATAATTATTAGGGTGTGTGAATATTTCAGGCAGGTGTAATCAAATTAATTACACTTGCCTAAATTATTCCGACGATTTACACAATTTTCGTCCGATAAAAGTATTTCGCGGTACTTTTTCCCGCGTACCGCCCTAACAAAACCCGGCTTCTTTCGAGTCTGATTTTCTTCAGCCGTGAGTTAAGATGTGCTGTTTTTTTTTTTATATAAGCACGCAGTCCTTGGTCTTCATTTAACACCCTTTTAACAGTAGTCCTGCTTAGTCCCATCTGCAGAGCCAACATTTTTTGCTTGCGGATATGATTTCGTTGGATTCGCGCCTTCGCTGCTTTGATGGCCGCTGGAGTCCGACCAGTACGAGGTCGACCGCTTCTTTGTTTATCTTCTAATCTTGAATCTTACCTGAATCGTTTGACGGTACGATAAATAAATTTCAGTGGAATTTTCTAATTTTTCAGCAGTTTGAAAATCTCAGTTGGTGCGTGACCGCAACGATGCAACGCAATTACTGCGACTTTGTCGTCTTTGCGCGTCCACATCATTTTAGAAAATGAACAAAATTCCAGAAACCCTTTGTTTTTATTTTCTCTAAATATTCAAATTTAGAAGGCCTATAATATTTTCCTCGGCTTGCATTCTAAGTTCGAAATTGTACTTATGTGCCAGAACTTATGGCCCGGCAACGTAGGTCTATCAAGAACAATCTGCAATATTTGCATCAACACTATTGCATGCTTGTATCGCCTAACGTTTGTTGCCAGACTATGCTATGTACAATTCATGAAAGTATTTACAGTATGCAGTGTGAATTTAGTACAGTCAAATATGTAATAATCATGTGATATTTATACATACAATCGAATAGAATACTCTTTAATAAGGACACCATAAAAATTACAGATATAAATGTAGAAATACATACCTAGTTTGATAGTTAAGTTTAAGTTAAGAAGTGAACGTTATGGGCCAAATTATACGTAGATACGTCGTGTATGATCAAGTCATACGTATTACATCGGACTGTTACGATCTAGTAACCTTTAAAGGGCTTTTCAATACATATTTCCTTTAAATAGTGTCTTTGGGTTAGCTCCAATACCTCCTATAACTCCTTTTCCACAATCTCGCTTCAGTTTATTTTTGTTTTTGAAACGGGCTTCGACTGGTTTTAAGATTTCGTTTTGTTGCACTAACGATCCTAAGTTACAGTCAACAAAAAAAGTGATTCGCCAAAAATATATATTGTTAGTTTACACAATGAAGGTTAAATTAATTATTATTGCGTTTTTTTTAAACTTTTTGTACATCAAGAACACTCAGACGAAAATAATATTAAAGATTAAAGTAGAGATACTACAAATATTTGAAATTTGTATCTAACAAGCAGGTATTGTCCGCACTGAATACCGGAACGTAGGCAACGTAGATCTACGCGAGACACAATATAATTTTTAATGCGGCTTTCAACCTCTCTTCGGCTCTCTCTATTTTGCTGTCTGTTCATGCTCGTGTACTTTAGATGGCTACAGTCCCGGAGAGGCCGTCGACCCTTACATGTTTTTTGGCACATAATGATGCGGTCTCCTCTTGATAAAAAACGGGCGAGCTTTACAGTATTCGTATATGTATTATGTGTAACATCTGACATCTCAACTTGGTAATAAACTATTTGTGCGCGATGGAACAAAAGATTTATGTTTCGTTTGAAGATTGAGTCAGGTGAATTACATACTTACGTTAAAAAAGGTATAATTACTCTGATGGGTTTATTTTTTTTGTTGATGGGAATTATCAAATAACTTCTCTCGCTCTGGGCGGAGCGGGAGGGTGTATCAGACTCTTTCTGACTAAAACCCAAACCAGAAAGAGTCTGAAACTGCTGCTTCGCAGAAGCATTACTGCTTAGCAGAAGGAGGTGGTGGCTTCCCATGCCCTCTCGTTCCGTATCAGGGCCGGACGCGAGAGATCTCCACCGCGGATCGCCTCCACGAGGACACGGCGGTGCTCTGCACAAGCCGGGCAATCCTCCACCATATTACTCTGTTGGCTGACAGTACCAATCTCTCGGAAAATGGGTTGGTACCATCTGACGGCCAACTCTACCACCGCGCGCGCTTGGTCAAATCAAATAGCGCGTGCTTCCCCGGCTTCCTGTTACACACTTCCGTTCCTTTCACGAAATCACATCAAAAACTGGACTTGACCGATGCGAAATAAAATGAAAAAGCTTTTATGTGTTCGAACCCACAGTTTGGCAATTAAGGCGCTGACAAGACCCAATTGACCAAAATTGGCTTCTCTTAAGAAAAAAAATTGCCGAATCTGTATAGTTTGTGGTAGCGGAAAAAATATATGTTAATTTTGAACATATTTCCCAGAACTTGGTTGTTACCAAAACACGTTTTGAAATAAAACCTCGATACAAACTAACGTTAAACTAACCTTCTTACCTTGAGTTCTAATCCAAAATATCTGTATTAAATATCAGCATACGTTACATATTTAATTAATAATAAGAACGTTTTATTTGAATGCAGAACTTGGTTGTTTTTTATTTTCGATTACTCAACTCAATTTTGAGTAAATAGATAATTGCTTCATATTTTGCAATAAATTACAAGCGTAGTGTCATCGCGCTTCTCTTTCTTTTCTATGTAATCTGACAGTGACCGTGGTTTAGGTGTTGTCAGCGTCTTAAATGGTTTTGTTATTATTGGTGTTAAGTTTAAGGTAGTCATTTTATTAAAAAGCCCCAGATGAGATGGAGTTTCGGATTTCTGAAAAGAAATAATTTGTTATGTTTATGTCAATTCTTCTAACTTATTTTTTTCCTACATAAGATATAAAACGAGTACATAAACGCGAGCTTTTTCATCATATCTCTTATTAAACTGTTATTTACTGCGTGTAACATATAATATTCGCAAATTACTCACGTTTAAAACTTTGCATAAATAGCTAACTGTTTCTTTGCTATTCATTCCGGTTTATCTTTTGAGAATGTATGTCAGATCCTATCCATCTTAAAAACAAGTCTGTGTATACAATAACAAAGAATCTATAGGTAGAGATAGACCGAGACATACATACATACACGTAGCAGGTTTAAAGTTATTATATTGGCCTGTGTCCTAGCAGTGGGAACATTATAGGCTAATTATATTATATTGAATCTGAATGTTGAGACGAAGACGTTTCGCTACACTCAAAATATTCAACATTTTCGTATTAACGAAAAAAGTTAGAATATTTGGAATGTAGCGTTGTAAAATTTGGTGGAGTAATACTTAGCTGTAAGAGTAACGTAGAGATCTGCATCTCCTGTTGAGGGATTGGTATCATCCAACCAAACATCCAGTTTAGCCTCAAGTTTGCATGCTTCCAACCGATCGATGGCATGCAAAACAAGTATCATGGCATGCATATTACGAAACTCCTAGCGTCAGATAACTAGCAATGATCTCGACTTGAGGTTAAGTGAAATGTAGCTATGTTATATCAAACTTAAGATCAATGAAAATAAATATATAATTATTTTGGTTTACTTTTAGAGTCAGTCAGTCCATTGCATGCTGGCACTACCGAAAATTGTACCTATGGATAGACAAGTCACAGGCTTTATTCAAAGATGTCTCCAATTCGTTCTAAGCTCTGCTTATTTAGTTAAGGATTGTTACCAACTAAACTCATGATGATTATGATAAAAAAACATATTTCTCAGTCATTTATTCATCTTAAAACAGACATTTCTACGCCTTCGTTATCATACATATTATTGACTAAAACTTATTACTATAATAATTGACTAAGTTTAAGCTTTACTGAGTACATTCCATGTCCATTTAATTAAATCCGCCGCTTTTTCTCCAATCATCATGGCCGGAGCGTGTGTATGTGCGGACATAGTACGCGGTAACACGCTGGAGTCCACGACTCGCAGCCTGTGCACGCCATGCACGCGTAGCTCTGGGTCCACGACAGCAAGCGGATCGCCGACAGGACCCATGCGGCACGTGGCTATCTGATGGTGCAGAGTCGATGTAAGGGTACGCAACGCGCACTCCCAGTACTCGTCGGAGTCGAAAACCGCCGAACGACACAATGGGTACTCCGCTCTGTGTAACTTAGCTCCGAAACGTTGGAAAGGTGGAGTCGCTACAAGCGCCTGTACGTGACGGAACGCTGCAATAAACGTTGCGACGTCTCTAGGATCCGTCAAGTAGTTTCCGTACATTAGAGGATGGCTGAACGGATTATTATCCTTCAATTCAATTCGACCCACAGATTTCGGATGAAGCAACAAAGGGAAGGCACTCCAACTGTCTTTATTAATTCTATCTATCTCTCCAAAGGCTTCGTCAAAAACTTCTTCTCTTATTCTCATGCCTCGTCGTACAGCCCTACTTCCGTCCGGTCCACCATCAGAAATAATTGATCCGCCGATACTTATTAGTTCGATATCAGGCACAGGTTCAGGGTCATCTGATAATGGTGTTTTAATATATCCAATACCTTCCACTCCCCCAGGCGTAGATATATCAGTTTCACCGTTTCGAAGCCATGCAATTGCTTCTCGAATATTGAAGGACCTAGCTTCACTGAGACTCACTCCTGTCGTATTTAGTTCAAATATTAATCCAGGGAAACAGATGTGATCGTATAGCGTTTGTCCAACTGGCAAGTCATTTATTACAGGAATGCCCACAGATTTTAAATGATTTTTAGGGCCGACGCCAGATAACATAAGAAGTTGAGGAGAAGCAATAGGTCCTGCAGAGAGTATTACTTCTTTGCGTGCTCTGACTGTAGATTTAAGCCTTTTTCTGACGTAGTTTACACCATATGCTGTATTTGTCTGTGGGTCAATCAATACTTTAGTCACTATGCTCTCAGGCAATATGTGTAAATTGTGTCTCTTCTTGTGTTTGTGTAAGAATGCTTTAGCAGCGCTGCTTCTGTGGCCGTAAGTTATGGTGGCCTGCACATAACCAAAACCTAATTCGTGCGGCGAGTTATAATCCACAGTAGGATGTCCAAGGATTTTCCCAGCTTCCAGAAAAGCTTTTATTAATTTGGTTCTGTAATGCAAGAAAAACAGTTATTTATTTATTTATTTATTTATTGGAACTTGTTTGTATGATGAGGATCGTAGCAGGTGGCGT
Source organism: Atethmia centrago (assembly GCA_905333075.3). Classification (NCBI taxonomy): domain Eukaryota; kingdom Metazoa; phylum Arthropoda; class Insecta; order Lepidoptera; family Noctuidae; genus Atethmia; species Atethmia centrago. The sequence goes on from HG995387.1 coordinate 10,172,595, forward strand.
TCTGCAGTGTCTGCCCACACTACATCTTCCCATGCAGAAGACGTGCATTTATGTATGTATGTGTATGTTGTTTGCGTGATTAATAAAGTTTTCTTTTTAAATATGTTTAATTACTTTTTCGGCACGAGCTCTACAGGCACCACTCCGTCTCGACTTCTAAAGGGGCTTTTCTCCATGCCACCTAATGATGCTCTCTCAGACTTCATATAGTAATATAGAACGTCGTTGTATGACCTGAAAATAAAAATATGTCATTACCCATGCAAATAGACACGAGATAATTAAGTAGCAAATTTACATTATGTTTAGCAAGTATAATTATTTCTTGTTATCCCATGTAGGAAAACATTATTACCATTACATACTCTGAAGTCAATACGAAAATGTGTATCTAATGATTTGACTTCAATCGCTTGGCAACAGCCATCAAAATAAGGAGCACCCATCGCAAGGAAAAATATCGAGTGCAACTTGCTAAATGATAAATGATTTATTTCTGTAGGTTTGTGCAAACACTTTTACATGTCAATCATATTTAAAAAACTAGATGAGGTTACTGCTGACAGGCCTTAGATAAATTCAAATGCATGCAACTATCAGCCTTGGTCGATCAGGCAATCTAAAATGCAATTCATCCAAGTTTTTATCAGCCCTTTGATTTTAATTGATGCTTTCGTTGAATATGTGTGTGAGTAGTTGGTTTATCCTTTGTCTGATTGACCCAGATAGAAAATCTATCAAAGACCATTTGGATTTCAGTGTCCAAAATGACGCTACTGTGCATTCGATTTTATATTATACAGGATGTCCGGTAAATAATGGATACACTTGAAATAGCATGTAATAGACATTATGGCCGTTCTAATTAAAACACAAAAAAAGAATCCCATGTAGTAGCTAAGAATTTCTAGAAAAAAGTCTTTTTACTTAGTAATTTTTTTACTACTTCACTTTTTTTTAAACTTATTTTACAGCCTTCACCACGTTGTTATAATATTGTCAGTTGACTATGCCGCCAGACAGTAAACCGTATGACTAGAAATTGCACAGTATTTTTTCAAAAATATCGTATCTTAGGTACTACTTGGGATGTTTTAATTTTTGTATTTTTTTAGAACGGCTGTAATGGGTTATCCAATCTTTACCGGACACCCTGTGTATCCCCTTAACCACCAGATCAGATAGACCGTCTATCATATTATCATGCTAATTAATATTAATGGCCAGTGGGCCAGAAGCTGTGAGGAATAGACTACACCTATACGCACATTATGATGCAAGAATTACAGTAACGATTTGTGTTGTTTAAAAGATGCAATATGCATATGTTTGTGGTGACATGAATTACAATTCTAAAATGGACTTCCCGTTGTTGTTTTATCTTCTAATGCAGATTTACGTGCTTTTCTATATTAGGATTACTTCAATGTTAATTACCATCCGTAGTTGCCGTCTGCCGCGATGCGGTCCCAGTCTTGAGGCCTTCCTCGGGTGTATATCATGTAGTTGATGACACTCGACCCGCCAACAGCCTTGCCGCGTGGCCAAAAACAGCGCCCGTTGAGCATGCCTGGAATATCAGATTGATACATAATATTTGGCATTGTTCGACCTTAACTTAATGGATTCTTTGTTAGTTTTGTTAGAATTAATAATAACCCAGACTTCATGGCTCGTAAACACATACATTGCTGCGTTCAATGTGAGGCATGACTTTGTGATAGTTTATTTATCATAATTAAATCTTTGTTTTTACAAATAACATTTCAATTATCGAAATGGCCAGATGTAATAATTGAACTTACCAGTGCATACACCTGGTTGATATTCCATGTAATACTGCCACGAGTAGTCAGTTGACTGGAAGTAAGGTGCCATGACGGGTATGTCGGTGAGCAGCATCTCTGGTTTGCCTGCTTCAAGCAGTAACACTGTCACGTTCTTATCTTCTGACAGTCTCGAAGCGAGGGCAGATCCTGCCGAGCCAGCGCCTACTATGATGTAGTCATATTCTTCATAAGGAGCTTGGAGACCTTAAAACCAACAGTTATAGAATTTAAGTCGTCATTCTCGAGAGTTTCATCGTCATATTTATCCAAACCTATAGTAAATATCCCCAACTTATCATCATTCATACCGCTAAAAGGAGATTCGATGTATTTTTCTCAATCAAGTCGAGAATGAGGTTAATAGCTATGAGGTTCTATTTTGTGAACTAAGACGCCATTTAAATTACATACTCCAGACACAAGAGCATGTTTTATGTGGTGCGTCGACAGGGATTTTGTTTCTGTTGACGTATTTTCTGTCTTTTTTACCCGACTGCCTCAGGAGGGTAATGTTTTTCGAGAGTATGTATGTATGTATGTATGTATGTATGTATGTCTATTTCTTTGGCACGCTCTGTAGCCTAAACGGCTTGATGGATTTTAACGTATGAGGTGTCCTTAGATTCGTCTTAATTGTGGAAGTGACATAGGCTATATGTATAATATGTATAGCATATAACAGTCGGGTTTTTTGTTTTTTAAATAATTTATTTTATTTTCTATTGCACCAGCAGAGTGTAGTGACTCTTCTCGTGTTACAAATACGGCGTTAAGGCTCCTACATACTGGCGCGACCTGTCGCGCGACGCGACGCGACACAAAGACACCGCGTGTAGCGCTACAAGCGGTGCCTTTGTGTCGCGTCGCGTCGCGCGACAGGTCGCGCCAGTATGTAGGAGCCTTTATTGTTTCCAATAGTCGCATGCCATGCAACAATATTTTACAGTTATGACAAACCAGATAATCTATTAATCAATAATAATTACGGGTTACGTAATGCAGCAAGTCGACACCGGTATACAGAAAATTGTTTTATATTTTTTGGATATTGATTAACCGAGATGCTACTGTGTCAATTATGTTAATAGAATTTGGCTACTAGAATGAATAATGACATAGGTAAGCATTAAATATATTTATAATTGAAAAATGATAAAATCATATTTACATGATTTAAATAGATTTTTGTTAAATTCTTGTAAACCTATAAAATATGTTGGAACTTCGATAAAGTCATAGTTTTGAGAAACCCGGTCGAATTGCGGTTAAAATTCGCATATTTATTCATGCTAAATATCAGTTTAATAGATGCTTGTGAATTCCATGTCCGTGACCCTGGCACACCTGACTTCGTGTGTGTTCTTTATCAGAGAAAGTTTTAGATAAGCTCACTAACCCATATACAAGGTGTCGTTTTGCATCCTCGTCGAATTCAAGGAGGTAACTGGAATGGGAATAAAAGGAATGTTAATGATTCTCGATAAGAATCATTAATAAAATAAGTATGTAATTTTTTTTTCTAGTTTTTGGAAATCGGCATGTGTGAGACACGCATGTTAAAACGCGGTGCGTGAGATACCGCATTGTAACTGCCCTTTTACACACACACTACCGCATACGCAACGGGATGATTCTGTTCTGTGAAAGTGGTATATTCTAAAATACTGTCATACTTAAATAACTAAAAAAAACAAGTATGTATTAATATTGAGCCGGTTTCGTAATTTTATTTGATTATACATGTCTATCATAGCAGCCTCCTGAAAATTGACGAGGATGCAAAACAACACCTTGTATACATAATCAGCCTATAATGTTCCCACTGCTGGGACACAGGCCTCCTATCTGCGAGAGGGAGTGGGCCGTAATCCACCACGCGGGCCCAGGGCGGGTTGGTAGATGTCACATGTCTTCGAATTTTTGGTTCTAGGACATGCCGGTTTCCTCACGATGTTTTCCTTCACCGTTTTTTAGAGCAGTGGTGATGAAATAATTTACACAAAGTAAAGCGCCTGTCCGGGTTCGAACCTTCGACGTACAACTCGTAAGTCACGGCCGTTACCACTGGGCCACCACTGCTCTTCACCTTGTATATAAATATATATTGTTATCAAACGTGTTTTTATGTTATTAATAGCATAAACATTTTATTATCGTGTATATCTCCACCGTTTATCATAATCCTATCAATGTCCTCAAGAATGTTATCGTTAATAGCTGATCAAAATATTGACCGCTAATATGCAATAGTCTTATGGTTTTTAATTACTGATTGCGACTCGCGATTGAGCATCAATTAGCTAATTGATATATATTATCTATATTCTAGATAACAGTAATGATTAAAAAACGATTTAAAAAAAAAAAAAAAAAAATACAAAAAACTATAAAGTGAAAAATAACTATAATTTCGGAACTCCTTGTCTTTGGATTTGTATTTTCGTTTTTTGCACAAGGTAGTTATTTTTCACTTTGTAGTGTTGTTTTGGAAGTCGGTTGTTTTTTTGTAAAAAGTTTTTGTTTCACTTTTTAAAAGCTACCCTGCACAAACTCGAATACCACTACCTGCTATGCAAATAACTGACAGGAAGTTATTATCATATTATCTACATAGACTAACTTGAAAAAATACGTATTATTGAAGCTAATTCCAAAAACTACCCAAGCAAAGTTAATTAAATTTATCAAGCTCTACGAACAAAACAGTTTGTAAAATCGGCCCCAATTGATGAAAATATAGATGATGATAACACCTAAAAAACAACATGTACAAATGAATATAGAACCTCCTCCTATTTTGAAGTCGGTAAAAAAGAAAAATCATACATATTTATTGACGTTTTGATCCATTGATTGTGGTCGTGGTCGGTTCGGAAGAATGACTAATTAAGCTTCAGCAGGCTTAGCATGACGCTTTATATTTCTTCGAAGAATAGACACGGTTCTTTCTATACAAAGTGACATTTCGTTTCTCCTTTTTTGACATTCCACCGTAGAAATCCTTCTACATAAAAAATGACCTAGACAAAGATCGTTAGAAACGAAAGACAAAATGACAGATTGTAGAAGGATTTCTACGGTGAGATGTCAAAAATGGAGAAACGAAATGTCACTTTGTATAGAAAGAGCCGTGTCTATTCTTCGAAGAAATAGAGAGTGTCATGCTAAGCCTGCTGCAGTGCAAAAAAAAACTCCACAATATGTAGATTTCGTAAACATTTGTTTTAGAATGATTGAATTCACAATGAAAACCTTCGTTATTCGGTTCATATTACCTTTTTGTGGCATTCAAGTATGAATGTTATCAATGTATTTATTATATTCTCGCTTAAACTTTCGCGTAGGTACCTAACTTCTTCTTGAAATGTGTTTACATCATCTACGTTGCGTTTATAAAGTGCTCTACAACGTTTTTATTTCTAATTGTGGATCTTTGTTTATAATCCTGTGTTCTTGTTAGTTTATTTTTTCTTCAGTTTTATTTTAAAGATGGAGTGAGTCAGAAGGCAGGTTGAATTTAAATTATCGCTTATAATAATAAATCAATCGAGCAAGGATAGTGTCTGGATTAGCACTTCTGTAATTGCTAAATGTTGTTTTTTCGTATATTGTAAATACGTTATTTGCGCTTGAAGATGCGGCGAAACAATCGTAACGCTAAAGATATAACTAATCTAACATAATGGCGTAACTAATCAGTTTATGAATTCGGAAAGCTAGAAAAGACATTGAACTTTGAGTTAGTTTAATGTTATTATTGTTTTAAAAAATATTTAGAATACCTTGCTACGTAAACCGTTCTGAACCGCATCTATCAATCTGCCTAGCCTTTTCCCAATTACATATGTTGGGGTCGGCTTCCAGTATAACCAGTTCTGAGTCGCATCTGTTCGAATAAAATTCCTGAGACCAAAAATACACTGACTGTTCATAGAAAACGGTCACCATTCGCTGGCAAAGTGCCTGATAGAAAATTCTATTGACTTACAAATCTTATTTTAAGTAGGTACTACCTACTAAAAGATATCCGTATAATTATGTTCTCTCAAGTAATTGTAAGTAAGTAAATGTATTAAAGGTCATCGCACTTGTCAAAAGGCGGTTCCTGGAACTGACATTGAACACAAGGTGGGGGGAATGCAAGTAATTAGACTTGACAACTTGCCATTACAGTAACTACATACATTATGCTACATTGTTCTATCGCTCTTTTATGTTCCGTTCGTAATTAAATTGTAGGGCGAAAACCACCCTGTTTGATACAGGATGGTAACGACCAAAAGGTCTGCGCCTATCTCAAAAACTCACCTACTGTGGGCAAAGCAAAGTCTAGAAGATGTCCTATACTATCTGTTGATACCTATACTCAAATGTAATGCTCTCGTAACTAACACGTCGACTATTGAAGAGACTCCAAAGACGCTCATTGTCTATTGTTCTTGTTTGTTGTTGCACTCGTAGTCAATTAGTATCATATCAATGTAGCTTAGGGTTACCTAAACCCTGGGGGTCTGCTCTCTAAGTCCGTCAACGAAGATATGGACCCGTCCGAAAGTAGTTGATCCGTCAAAACAAATGACGAATAAAAAAAATCGAACGGGCAAAAACACCCCGCCAACTTAGGGACAGCTGTCAAATTTGTTGTCATTTATTCTTAGTTCGGGCCCCGAACTAATATTATGTCTATAATACTCATCGTATTTATAATTCCGTTGTAGTACCGTTTCGTAGTTACTTACTGTAAGGAGCCTGCCTTTTATGACTCCTGCTGTCGATCCGATAACTATTTCGCTCATTCATTTTGCTAACATCATCTTTTTACATTATACAAGTCAAAGTTCGTTGCACCAGCGAAAAGTCGCCGGATATGTAAAGGCAATTATATTTTTTTGATTCGTTCACAACTCACAACAGGTCGGAATTTTGCAAGCATCTTCGCGAGAGTTATCCTAGCAAAATGATCTCGCCCTCGCTATCTTATCATAAGAACCAGTTTTAACGTACTTATACGTACTAAAATGTAGTAACTGTTCTACCTTGGTGTTTTGATGTAAAAAAATATGTACTTAGTTTAAAAAAAATAATTAAAAAAACACGCTTTTTATCACGCACTTAAAAATATAAAATAAATAAATTGACTTTTACGTGATAAAAGCGTGTATTTTGTTTTTTTTTTCAACTACCATTTTTTACACTTTAGTCTAGTACATAAACATAAACATAACGTCACGCCTTGTTTCCCCGAAGGGTTGGACAGAGGTGTACCTGTAGTACATCCAAATTTCGCCAGATAAGTTGAAGTCTCATGTAATAGGGGACGAGCCTATTGCCATACATAGTCTAGTATATTCTTCATTTAGCTGAAGTCTAAAGTCGACGAATTTATTACTCATCAAAACAAATCTTAGGACCCGAAATTCGAAAGGTTTATTACTAGCCGCAGAAGAGTTCCACTATCCACCTCGTGGCTCCATCATCAGACCCTCGTTACCGAGCCCAATCTTTTGGACTTGTCAAAACGAATCATATGACCCCAACCACGACGGGTTTACTAGTCGCCACTGAAGATTTCCACTATCCACCATCTGGCTCTATCATCAGACTCTCGTTATCAAGCCCAATCTATTGGACTCGTCAAAGCAAATCAAATGAGCATGGGCTCATATGATTCGTTTTGACGAGTGGCTATTAGTAAACTCCTCGAGTATGGACTCGAGGGGTTTACTAGTAGCCACTGAAGAGTTCCACTATCCACCTCCTAGCTTCATCATCAGATACCAAATTATAGTATTCTCATCTGAACAACATATACATACAAAGATGAACGGCAGATTTCGTACAGCTTACTTTTTTTGTTATAGAATTTGTACCACATATAAAGGCAAATAAGCCATTTATTTTCATGTAAGTGTACTATTTTTAGAAGTTCGGATTAATTAATAATATTTAAAAAAAGATTTTATTAACTACACGTAATTTAGTCGTAAACTAAACGCAGTTAAGTTGGTATTTAAGCTATGCTCGCCATACTTAAAAAAACTATTAACTGTATCGTTTTATTTACCTACACTCAAAACCCCATCAGGACTTCATCATTATCAAACTGTTGCAGTCAGCTGCTGGACATAGGTATCTCCTAATGCACTCCGCTGAGTAGGTACGATCCTCATCTCAATTTACCTACTTGATAGCAATCTAGAACATATGTATACTTTATTACCGAAACAATGTTTATGTGCCTATAAGTAACAATCTACATTGGTACACTAGTACTTACCTAACCTTAAAAAATAAAACTGGTTATAACTTTTACGTCCCAAGTTCTAAAAATCCAAGAACTTAAAATAGGCTTGTCTATCGTATTAACTACCAATTAAAACAAAAAATGTCCCAAAACACGAAATTTTATTAGCTGTACGAAAGCCCCATACAAGCCTGCCGTTCGGCTTTAATTTCGGTACGACAATTAGAATAGCATGTGAATAACCTGTAAAAAGAATATTTTGTTTATTATCCTGGTAATCCTCGTGAGGATATTAGGTCAGAGTTATGAAATTATTGTATTGTCATCGGTCCTTAATACGTGTGCAAATTTTCAACTTAATCAGACATCTTGAAGTTGGTGAAAATTACTATTAAATAGATAGATCGATATCTGCATAATAGGATGGGGAAAAAGTTTCTTCGCATTTTTTAAGAAAATTCAAAACATTTTTAATATAGATTATTTACATTTAACTAAAGTATGTAGGTACCATTTTGTTCGATAACTTTTTGCCATCTTGTAGGTAGGGACATGATCCCATTGCTATAGAAATTTTGGGACTTCTGATCAAAATACCGCGACAAGTGGTTTTGGCAGTCCTCTCGTGATGTTAACCTGACACTGCCTAAAGAATTCTGAAGAGAACGAAACAGGTGGAAATCTGAAGGTCAGGACTATACGGCGGATGCATTAACACCTCCTAGCCAAACTCTCTTAATTTTTGCTGAGTGGCTAAAGATGTGTGAGGTCTAGCGTTATCATGATGAAAAACCACACCCCTTCTGTTGATTAATTCCGGCCGCTTTCTCTCAACTTCTTGCTTTAATCTCATCAGTTGTTCGCAGTAGAGTTCAGAATCGATGGTCCTGCCTGGTGGTAACAGCTCATAATGAATAATGCCCTTCCAATCCCACCACACACACAGCATCACCTTGTTGCGAGTTAACCCGGGTTTCGCCACAGTCTGTGAAGCCTGACCGGCCTTTGACCACGACCTTTTTCGCACTTTCTTGTCGTACGTGATCCACTTTTCATCACCAGTTATCAGCTTCTTTAAAAATGGTTCGGTTTCATTACGTCGTAATAAAGAATCACAAATGAGTACACGGTTCATTAGGTTTCTTTCAGTGAGCTCGTGAGGTTCCCAAATATCGAGCTTTTTTGTGTACGCAGTTTTTCAAATGCGCCAAAACTGTTTTGTGGTCAATTCCCAGTTCTTCAGCTACGTCGTAACTACTGATATGCCGATCTTTTTCCACTTTTTCAAAAATGGCATCCATTTTATCCGTAATAGGGCGAACAGAGCGACGTGCATCTTTGACATCAAAATTTCCGGATTGAAAACACTTAAACCAAATTTGTGCTACTCTCACAGACACTGCACTAGGTCCATAAACATCGCAAATTTTTTTCGCGGCTTGCGTTGCATTTTTACCTTTTTTGTAGTAAAATTTTAAAATGTATCGAATTTCTTCATTAGATTCACTCATCTTGACGGTACGACAAACAAATGAAAATCACACATTGTTCTAATTTGAATTTGGAATTATGTTCTTTAAAATTTAAACTTTCAATGATACCAAAACCAGCCAGGTACAAATAGTATACCCAAAGAGATTTTATTACAAGTAGTAGGAACTCGTTGACGAATGGAACTTGGTGTGCCGAGATTGGGTTCGTTTTGATAGTTATGATGAGACCTTACCGCCGACCGACTTGTTGGTGTGACCTGAAGGTGTACTTTGGTGACTGCTACTGGAACTCGTCGACCAGTAGAACTAGGGGTGCCTACTCGTCAACCAGAGCCCAATCTCGGCACACCTAGTTCTATTCGTCGACCAGTTCCAGTAGCAATCACTGAAGTACACCTTCAGGTCACTACATCAAGTCCGGAGGTAAGGTCTCATCATAACTGTCAAAACGAGCCCAACCTCGGCACCCCTAGTTCTACTGGTCGACAAGTTCCAGTCAGTCACCGGAGTATACCTTCAGGTCACTCCATCAAGTCCGGAGGTAAGGTCTCATCATAACTATTAAGACGAGCCCAAACTCGGCACCCCTAGTTCCATTCGTCGATGAGTTTCAGTAGCAGTCACCGAAGTACACCTTCAGGTCACTCCATTAAGTCCGGAGGTAAGGGCTCATCATTACTATCAAAACGAGCCCAAACTCGCAACCCTAGTTCTACTGGTCGATGAGTTCCAGTAGCAGTCACCGAAGTACACATTCAGGTCACTCCATAAAGTCCGAAGGTAAGGTCTCATCATTACTACCAAAACGAGCCCAAACTCGGCACCCCTAGTTCTACTGGTCGACGAGTTCCAGTAGGAGACACCGAAGTACACCTTCAGGTCAGTCCATCAAGTCCGGAGGTAAGGGCTCATCATTACTATCAAAACGAGCCCAAACTCGGCACCCCCTAGTTCTACTGGTCGACGAGTTCCAGTAGCAGTCACCGAAGTACACCATCAGGACACTCCATCAAGTCGTAGACGCATAGGCATTTATAAATCCTCTTTACTTTTAGCGAAATTTTTATAAAAACCTGTGCTTATAAAAACATCGTATCAAGTATCTAATTTGGTTTATCGAATGCTTTGTATATGTACAGCGATTTTCAATACGAGGCGCGGCTAACAGGCGATACAGTGTCCTTACAGTGGACTTTCAGTATAGTACAGTGTTGCCAGACGCCCAAGGCGTGTCCTCGTACAGATATGGTCTGAAATCTCGTATTTTGTCAACACAACCTCGTACATACCATTTATTTAATAAATTGCTTAAAGTCTATTGATGTTCTAGTCAACTATCTCATAACCAAGCACTCTACAATGCAGTTTCGTCAAAACGTACTACAGAGCAGTTTATACAAGTTATTCAAACAACCTTGTCTTCGAATTTTTAGTTCTAGGACATGCCGGTTTCTAAAACGATATTTTCCTTCACCGTTTTGAGATCAGTGGTGATGAAATAATTTGCACAAAGTAAAGCGCCTGTCTGGGTTCAAACCTACGACCTACAACTCGTAAGTCGCGGCCGTTACTACTGCGCCTCCACTGCTCACGGACGTAACGGACGTGACTTACGAATACGTAGGTTCGAACCTAGACAAGCGCTTTACTTTGTGTACAATATTTCAGCACCACTGCTCTCAAAACGGTGAAGGAAAATATCGTTTTAGAAACCGGCATGTCCTAGAACTAAAAATTCGAAGACATGTGACGACCGAACTGGGCCTGCGTGTTGGATTATGGCCCACTCCCTCTCACCCAGAGGCGGCCTGTGTCCCAGCAGTGGGAACATTATAGGCAGATTATACCATACTAAACGATTTTATTTCGGCAAGTAGGTTTGTGCGAACACTTTTACACGTCAATCATATTTTAAAAACTGGATGAGGTCGTCGTTTCCTATCTGACTACTCTGAGAAGAGAGGCCGAAACAAACACAGAGGTCACAGTCCCTTTTAAAGTAATCGTGTAGCTCATCTCAGAACTTAGGGGCTTACGGAGCTCAACGACTCGACGAACAATACCAAAGAAAGGGCATTTGAGTGGTCCGCATAGTACTCAAACTGCAAAACACTCATTAAAACTAACCGAGCAAAAAAAAAAAACATCCTGACCCCATAGTCCTCACATTCACAATAATTTATTTATTTATTTAAACTTCTCGCACACAATTAAGTTTAAAGGCGGACTTAATGCCTTAGGCATTCTCTACCAGTCAACCAAGGGTGGTAAAGAGATAAGATGGCAGGTGCTCTGAGAGGAAATAAAAATAACGAAAAATATTAAAGATAACTTAATAGGTTACATAATAGATTTTAATTCAAATAATAATAATAATAAGCTGGCAACACCAACGTCAACACGTCACAAAATACGTTCTCTAATATATTTTCAATAATAATTTTTTTCGACACAGTTTTTTTTTGTTATTGTAAAACAGTTTATCAAGAATAAATTCAAGTCAATCACCATATTTAATAAAGTGCAAAATGAACCACAATATTCGAGACTTCCATCAAAAACTGCCGAACCGGAGGTGACATCTGTCATGTCACCTTCGATAGAACAAATACATATAAGAACAATTATGAAATGTTGACAAGATCAGCTGCACGTGCACGCCCACCACCTCCGGACTCTTCGCTCAGCTCCGCCTCGCCGCCGCCGGTACCCAGCCCCACCGTGAGGACACCGGCCGCGGTAGTTGCGTCGAACTCGAGCGACTAGTATTTTTCCCCGCCGACGTCGCCAACACCTGTACGTCGGCAGGGGAGAGGCCGGCCACCGAAGAGCTTGGGACTTAGGGGCCAACTAGCCCCGAGCCGGGTCCCCGCTGCCGGTGGTTGTGTGCAGCGCATGAGATGGACTCAGTCTATGAACGAGAACGTCATGCGCGCATATTACGGGTCTCGGCCCAACGACTATCGGATCAAGTGCGGGTCATCCAACGCAATCACAGGTTGGATGATGCCGCACTTGATAGGCTGCGCTCAGAGGTACTGAGCAACCATATCGTCTCAACTCCGGCACAAACCGCGACACATGCGCCAATCATTGATGCTATCCCGCCGCGGTCCAATCACGATGTTGAAGAGGAGGATGATAGGGTTGCCAGTTGCCACAGTAAGTAGCCAGTGCAACGTCCGATTGAGGAGCGCACTGGAAGATGCGTTTCGCGAGTATAGGTCCACTCCGACCGAACTTAGACCCCGACTACCACGCCTACCCATGCACAAGAAAAATAGGGCGCTGGTATGTGCCTTGGACTCGCTGCTTAAGGATTTATTCGAGAGCAGCGAGGATCTCGTTGATACACACTCGATCCTGTATTGCGCGGCTGTTGCGGCATGTCGTTTAGCAAACGTGAAGTTCCCAAACTGTGACGAAGCTACTCGACCAAAACCAGCCGTACCAGCCTGGCAATGCAGGATCGAGCGTCGTATTGATGGGGCCAGGGTACTCATCAGCAAACTATACTGCTTCAGGGAGGGAAATACACGACCACGTGTGATGCGCTTTGTAAGGCGGGCATTCTCGGGGACTGGAATCAGCCCTCGAGAATACATGTCCCGTGTCACAGAGCGCATCGACTTCCTGAAGCAGAAAGTTTGTGCATGGGCGAGCCGTATTCGGCGGTATAAGCGGCGAGTTGATCGATACACGCAAAATAGCATGTTCCAGAGCGATGAGAGGTGGGTATATAGAGCTTGGGAGCGACCTGAACAAAACGAGACAGACATGTGCCGCCCAGATGATACCACCACGACTGCGTTCTGGCGCAGCATCTGGTCGGAACCTGTCTGCCATGCTGAGGCTGACTGGATGCGGGATGTCGAGCGAGTGTGTGAAACTATACCAGATATGGAAGTAGTCGTTATCACGCCATCAGATATAGCTAGAGCGGTCCGTCCGTTACCGAATTGGAAATCACCGGGACCGGACGGACTGCACAACTTTTGGCTGAAATGGCTAACTAGTTCACACACTTGCCTGGCATCTCAGTTCCAGTCATCCTTAGAGTCTGGGTCGCTACCACAGTTTCTGACAACAGGCATTACCCACCTGCTCCATAAGTCAGGTAGTCCTGCGGAACCCAAGAATTATAGACCGATCACGTGTTTGTCGACGGTCTATAAACTTCTTACATCCATATTGAGAGCGAAAATTAACACACACATTGACAGTAATTCCATTATGTCTGCCTCTCAAAATGGATGTAGGAACGGGTCCCGTGGCACTAAGGCGGTACTTCTCATCGACATGGCCATTAGCCAACAGGTTCGTCGATCCCGCAAGGATCTGTCGACTTGCTGGATAGATTATAAGAAGGCCTACGACTCGGTGCCACATACATGGCTCATGAAGGTGCTGGAGTTGTACAAAATAGATACGACTCTACGCACCTTCCTTGAATCATGTATGGGGCAATGGAGGACAGTCATTCGCTATCCGGGGTGTCGACGGATCCAGGGGAATGATGAGCCTGTATGGATTAAACGGGGAATATTTCAGGGCGACAGTTTGAGTCCACTTTGATTCTGCTTAGCCCTGAATCCTCTAAGCACACTGCTGGAGGATTCAGGTCTAGGCTATCGGTTGAGGAGAGGTGGTCAGGTCATATCTCACCTTCTCTACATGGATGACTTAAAAATATTTGCCCCCAACAAATTGCGACTGATGGAGCTACTGAAGGTAACTGAAACTTTCAGTGGCGCCATCAGAATGGAGTTTGGTGTGGACAAATGTGCGGTCATGCATGTGAAGCGAGGGGAGATAATGGAATCCGAGGGAATTCAACTTTCGGATTCCATACACCTTAGATCCCTCTCCTCACCCGAAAGCTATAAGTATTTGGGTATGTCGGAAGCGTTAGGCATCAACGTTACTGACATGAAGCAATTGTTGAAGGAGCGCTTTTTTGGCCGCCTGAAGAAGGTATTGATTAGTCTTCTTTCAGGCGAAAACAAGGTGCGCGCCTTCAACGGTTGGGTCCTGCCGGTTTTGATGTACTCTTTCGGCATACTCAAATGGACTCAGACCGAACTCGACGCCCTGGATAGGAGGGTCCGTACACTGTTGACCGCAAACCGGATGCATCACCCACGATCATCGGTGATGAGACTGTACATCCCGCGGAAGTGCGGGGGTCGAGGCTTTTTAAATGCAAAGACCCTTCACAACCGCGAGATATGCAGTCTCAGGGAATATTTTTTGAAAGCCGAAGTGGGTATGCACCGTGATGTGGTCGCAGTGGACAAGGGGCTCACCCCACTTTCCATGGCTAAAGAGAACTGGTGCAAACCTGTAGTACTTACCACGGATGACCGCAAGGAGATATGGTAAAACAAGGAGCTACACGGGCGCTTCTATCGGGCTCTTCATGAGCCCGATGTAGATTTCTTAGCGTCCGTGCAGGATACGGACGTTTTGGGGACCTTTTCGGGGAAACTGAAGGTTTTGTCTGTGCAATTATGGACGAAGTTATCTTGACGAATAACTACCGGAGACATATTATGAAGGACGGGACGGTTGACGTGTGTCGGGCATGCCACCGTCCGGGTGAGTCTATCAGACATATTATCTCTGGTTGTTCTCGTCTGGCTAACGGCGAGTACTTACACAGACATAACCAAGTGGCTAGGATTATTCACCAGCAACTTGCTTTGAAATATAAACTTGTGAACTCTGAGGACCGTATTACAAGTATGTGCCCGACCCAGTTCTCGAAAATGACCATGTCACGTTGTACTGGGATCGGTCTATTATTACTGACAGGACTATTGTCGCCAATAAGCCTGATATAGTGGTGATAGATCGATTAGCGCGCCGCGCAATGATAGTCGATGTTACCATTCCACATGACGATAACCTCGTGAAAGCTGAGAAAGAGAAACAAATAAAATATCTCGACTTAGCACACGAGGTTGTTGACATGTGGTATGTGAACTCGGCTGTCATTGTGCCGATTGTCGTTACGGCCAATGGCCTGATGGCCGAAAGCTTCAACCATCATCTCTCGAGGCTCTTGTTAGGCGGCTGGATCAAGGGCCTGATTCAGAAGGCAGTACTCCTCGATACGGCTCGCATTGTGAGGAGGTTCCTGTCTCTGGAGCCCTAACCACCGGTAACTTGGACCCTGCTCCCGATACCGGCGGACCACTATTTTATATATTTTTAAATGTTTTTTTATGTTTTTTTCTAAGAAATATTTAAAAATGTATTTTATAAGGCAAAAAGCTTAATAAACGAAATAATAATAAGTAATCAGAATGACTGCATGTATTTGGTTTTTAATAGTTAAAATAATTTTTTAGTGGTATTTTCGTGATTTTTTCTATCGTATAAAATTAGTTGTATT
The DNA here is from genome assembly GCA_905333075.3 of Atethmia centrago. Lineage (NCBI taxonomy): Eukaryota > Metazoa > Arthropoda > Insecta > Lepidoptera > Noctuidae > Atethmia > Atethmia centrago. Next base: position 10,188,558 of record HG995387.1, read on the forward strand.
ATGTTTTCAACACACTATCTACCTAGCATATATCCTGAAGAATATCATATATTTTTCTGATTTTGTTTACTGCAGTGGATCATATACTTTTAGGCATTATAAAACTTATAAAATTTGCGTTTAGCTCCTGTAGTCCCCGACTACAGGACCGACTAGTAATGAATTTGAATTTATTAAGGCTTATATCTTGAACGTGGCTTGGAAGTTTGTTATAACAGTGTATACATTGACATCTAAACGAGCCACCTTTTTTTTTGAGCCTTGTTGTAGGTACAACAAATTTGTGTTTGTTCTTAGTATTTATAGTAAGGATATAACTGTATTAAAAAAAAATGTATGGGCACATAAAAGATTTTTAAAAATATACTGAGAAAGCACAGTCATTGCATCAAACTCCTATCTCGAATACTCTGTATCTAAAGTTTATCAGTGCACACCAGAAGACTGTTTATCTACCATTAAGTCCCCGGATAATTACCTGAAAGTTCTTTCCCAAAATATCAGATCAATTAATCGAATCTTTCATGATTTTGAAACACTTCTTTCCCGTCTTTCTCTTGAGTGTGATGTAGCCGTTCTAACAGATTGTTGGCTTCCTTGTCTAAGTAATACAACTCTACCCCAACTCCAATGTTACTCTTCGATCTACACTACTAAACACCGTAATCAGAGTGACGGAGTAGTCGTGTACATGAATTCAAATCTTGCATTCAAAGTGCACGACCCAGAATTTCTTCAGTCTGATTCCGGTTTAATAAGAGAACTTGCGTAAACGAACGAACGAAAACGAAATACTATCTGCCTTGGCTGCCTTTCAAACTGTAGTGATAACAGGTGACATAAACATAGATAGTACAACGTCAACTATGAACCATTGGTCGCACGAATACCTTAACTGTCTCTCTTATCACGGGTTTTTACCTTCCCACCAACTACCCACAAGAGGTAATAATTGCCTTGACCACGAATTCTTAAAACCAAATTACCCTCTTTTACCTTCACTTTCGACTGCACTATTAATGATCACTTCTCAACCCTCCTTTGTTTAAATTTGAAACCACCCCGTAATTTTTCTAATACCTCAATCCTAAAGTCCGAATTCGTCTCACTCGATAAGTCTATGCAAAATCTGGAATTCACGCCTATATATTCCCTGAATGATCCAAACGCTGCTACAGACCATCTGATCCAAACTATCGCATGAGATAAATAATCACACAACATTGAAGCATACAGCTAAACGCAAGAGAATCCTAAAACCATGGATTACACCAGGACTACTGCGGTGCATGAGGAACAGAGACATTTTGCACAACAAATACAAACAGTCTCCTAATAATGAAGTCCTTTAAGCTACCTACACAAGATACAGGAATTTCTGCAATAAGATTCTTAAAAAAGTTAAAAGACAGTTCGATTCGAATGAAATTGCCAAAGCTGGTCATAATACAAAGATGTTGTGGGATACAGTCAAGCGTGTCACAAACGACTTAAATTACTCCTCCTACGGAGTTACTATACTCCTCTGAAACCCCTTCTCAATCTCTTAACGATGTTAATTCATTTTTTGTAAATATATGCAAAGATCTTGCTGATCGTATTCGGAATGTACAGGATAGCTGCCCTCCTCACTCCCAGTTCAATACCTCCAATAGTGTGAGTTCTTTCGTACTCTTGGAAACAAATCCTGATGAGTTGGCTTCTATTATTGGACCTCTAAAGGCCAATGCTACAGTGGGCTTTGATGGTATTTCCACAGCCAAGATAAAAAGGTACTCTGCAATCCTCACACCTGTGCTATGCTATATCTTCAACCTATGCCTCGTCTCTGGTACCTTTCCATCTTCTTTCAAAAAAGCCATTATTCATCCCATTTTTAAAGGGGGGCACCGTGCCTCCATTTCTAATTATCGTCCTATTGCGGTGCTACCGGCTCTGTCCAAGATTTTGGAACGACTCTTTAATAACAGGCTTACCACATACCTTGAAAGCAATAATTTATTTTCAACCAACCAATTTGGATTCAGGAAGAAAAAAATCTACTTCTGACGCAGCCATGAAACTGATAGATTAAAAACAACATTAAAAACAGTGATATTTACAATATAATAACATAGTAACACCAGAAATAAGGACAAATTACGTGCTCCATTTCACCGGCTTCACAAGGTTCATAACTCGTTTGTTGGGCTTGGTATTGACTTTTTATAACAAGCTACCCTCTTCATTGCTAGATTTGCCTTTTAATGCGTTTAAAACTAAAGTAAAATCCAAACTTTGTTCAAGGGCATACTATTCTATCAACGATTACTTAAACGATAAGAATTGTTGGTCGCTGTGATTAACTCAAGACAATGTTTATGTTCTTTCTCCAGAATTAGCTTACCTAGTGACATGTTATAGGAGTTCATATAATTGTTTATTTTATTTGACTGTATAAGTCAATTTATTTTGAATTTTAATTGCGTTTATTATTGACATAATCTTCTCATTACAATGTTATTATGTTGAGTTGTATTGCAAGATGTGGTTAGCTAGCGACCTCGATAACTAATAATATTATTCTTACAACCGGCAGCAAGTTCGTCATGCTCCCTTAGATGTCACTGCTTGCGGTAGCGTCGGGGGTCGGGTTGCCTCCTTCCCTCAAATAATGGCTGATTTTAATGGTAATGGCTGATTTTTGCGTTATGCTCGTTAACGGGTGCTGCTTGTGGTGACTGGTCATCTTGCTGACCATTGTTTTGTTTTGTTATTAAGTGGCGAAGTGTGGGCGTTTTGGGGGACTGTCTTATGTAATTCTGACGCTCGAAAAGTGCTGATTCTCAGCCTAGTTTGAATAAATGACTTTTGATTTGATTTGATATAGATCCGGAAGATCTTTTTCCACTAACGTCAACGCTCTGAATCCTATCACTGAAGTATGAAGTGAGAATATCCAGAGCGGTGTTCCGGAACCCGTAGTGGCTATATTCCTGATTAACGTTTCATGAAGATCGAAATCGAATGCCTTGGACAAATCACAAAAGATTCTCAAGACATCGCATTTATCTTGTCATGCTTTATAAATATGTCCTAAAAGTTCAACAAAGTAGTTGAACGACCCCTTGTAAAACCGAACTATTTGTTATGTAATAATTGATGTTTATTAAAAAATCTTTGCAATTGTTCTAAAATTAATTTCTCAAAATGTTTACTAAAGGTAGGTAGTACTGAAATAGGTCTATAATTTGTGGGGTCTGAGGTACTACCTGATTTAAACAAAGGTATTATTTTAATATTTTTATTAGGCCAGGAAACTCTTTTCTACTTTAATGAATACCAATGGTAACCCAATCGCTGAAAGATGCGTTACTATAACCGATATAGTCTTGGGAATAAAGGTGGAATTACATTTTTTACAGTACCTATATATTTAAAAAATCATCATATAGACGATTAGGATCAGAGTGAATTTATGAATGAGTTAAAAGCTTCCAAGCGATTTGCAGTTTTAAAGTTGCAGAGATGTCCTCTTTAGCCACTTCATTGTTTTGGTTTTGGATATTAAGCCTTTGCCCGCAATGATCAGAATCTAGTAAAATTTCTTTATGGCTTGGTATAACATCTATATAAATATTATTTAAGCATGTGGCACAAGTAAGGGTTATTTTTGTGGGGTCTAAAAATAGGTTAACAAGATTGTAGGACTGAAACAGACTTATTATTTTACGACAAGAACCTGAGTTTTCTAATAAATTAACATTAAAGTCGAAAAAGTCTTGCGGTAAGCAAGTCATAATGGACTTTCTCGAGTTACAAATCTTATGTAACACTTCATCCATTACTTTTTCAAAGTACTCATACAATCCTGAAGGGGGGTCTGTACACACTTAATACAGTAAACTGCTTCAATTAAAGAAAAGTAATATGATAGCGACACTTTTAATAACTATTTTATTGACCAAACACGAAATAACATGACGAAATCACCGAACACTACGAACTAGACAAGTAACCCCAACTGAATGTTTAAGCATCCAGTAGTACAGCAAGATATTATGTGAGCGATACAATCATTAAAAAATAAAAGTAGCACAGGATATGATGGTATATCAACAAAGGTTGTAAAATTCGTATCAGGCGACATCGCCTTACATTTGTGTCTTCTACGAGTACTTAAGTTATGTATCAGTACTGGAGTATTTCCGGATAGTTTAAAAACAGTTATAGTGAAGCCACTTAAAAAAAAAAAACGATAAAGAAGATCTTGCAAATATACCAAATGCTATTACCTAATAACCTTTTTTCTAAGGTTATAGAAAAAATAATGTATGACTCGGTTAATAACTTCTTATCCAAATATAATATTTTAAGTGCGGAACACAAGGGTTTCAGAAAAAATAAAGGTATAAATACGGCCGTTTACGATTAGATAAATGTCATATTGTAAAATGTTGATAAAAAGTACCAGTTCATCCTGTGATCTTATTCGCTGACGATAAAACTGCCTTGATTAAATGTATTGACAAAAGAACATATGAACATGACATAAATGATGCTTGAATAAATATTATACGCTGGCTTGATCATCATAATTTAATGATTAATATAACAAAGACTATTGTAATGCATTTTTATCAACTGATTCCACCAGAAGTATTACTTACATTTACACTATAATGGACAAAAAGTTAACCAAGTACTAGTTGCAAAATTCTTTGGCATTATGATAGATAGCCAATTAACTTGGTAGCCATAAGCAGAAGAAGTATGCAAAAACTTAGTGCAGCTGCGTATGTACTCTAACTTGTCTAAAAAAGTAAATATGACCACTAGGTTAATTGCATACCACGGGTTAGTCGCGTCGATTTCGAAATTCGGCATAATATTGAAAATTGCAGTCTGAGCTGCAATTTCCCCAAAATATTATGGATATAAGGAACAGGTGTTCAAGGCTCAAAAACGCTGTATAGGGGCTATGTGCAATTTAATAGTGACATACATATAGCTGTGTATGCTGCTGACATGTATTTAAGTACCTAAAATTACTAACATTCCCGTCACTTTATATTTTTGAGGTGGCTGTTTTTGATAAATCATATTTTCATCTTTTTAATAAAGTGTCCGAAAATAGAAACCCGGCCAATCATGAGACAGTATATAAATTTGCTATTTGTTAGTGGTTCCGATACCGCACTATTAAAGAAAAGTATTATATGTATGGGTTCGACCATATTTAACAAAATACCGGATGTAATAACAAATTAAACATTTCCACTTTTCAAAAAGAAATTGACAGATCTACTAATTAATAAATATTATTACTCAATTAACGAATTTTTATATATGAATATGACATCTCTGTACATGTACATGTACAATGTACTTGTTAAATCATATATATTTTAATTTAACTGTATTGACCTTTAACTTGACGAATTTATAATCCCATTTTATAAAACTTGACACTGTATTTTGTATTGCCTACGAGGGCGGCACTGAAAATTTCGAGAATCAAGGAAGTGACACAACATTACTATTTAAAAATGTATTTATTGGTTTTCGAAGTATTCTCCGCGAAATTTGACACATTTTTCCATACGATGGAACCAATCATTGAAGCAACCATTCCATTCGGAAGTTGGGGTCTCCAAAATGGCCGCTTCTTCAGGTGATGAAAATCTCTGTCCACGCAATTTATTCTTTATTTTAGGGAAAGTATAGAAATCATTAGGGCTTAGGTCGGGGTTGTACGGCGGATGGTTTAATAATTCTATGTTTTCTTGCTCTAAAAACTCTTTTGTTCTGTGCGCGGTGTGAGAACTCGCATTGTCGTGATGGAGGATGATGCGTCGGTTGCTGTTCTCTTTACGGAGTTCAGAAACGACCTGTGGCAAACAAATGCTAGCATACCATTCTGCATTAACCGTTCTTTGTCCCTCAAGAGGAATAGTCGTAACATGGCCGGTTTTGGAGACAAACGTGGCCACCATTTTTTTTGCAACACTCCGTAAACGAACAATTTTTGTTGGCTTTAACTCATTTTCGAACACCCAAACTCGTGACTGGTTTTTTGTTTCGGGTTCGTACGCGTATATCCAGGATTCGTCACCTAATACGATGTTGTATACAACATTTGAAGATCCTGCGTGGAATCTTTCGAGAGTTCTGACGCACCAAGTAACGCGAGCCGCTTTTTGCTCTTCACAGAGCGAATGCGGTATCCATCGGGAAAACAACTTTTTTACACCTAATTGTTCATGCAAGATTATTTGTATTTGATCATGAAAAAAAAAAAAAAAATAACTAAAAAATTTAAATTTTGTAAAATAATAAATAATAGAAAAATAAAAGAAAACAAGATAAACCCAAATTGAAGATTGGTTTCTTATTTATTTTTCATAAATTTAAAAGACAAATATACAATATTGATGCTACTAACTATTTACACTAGGTAGACACTAAATTAAATAACTAATTATATATACAAATTAATACAAAAACAAAAGGACACTTACTCACTTCACTCATGCCAATGTCTAAAGTTGCCTGAATTTCGCGGTATGTCACATGTCGATCTTCCTCAATCAGCTTACGCACAGCATCACGTTTTCTTGGGTGACTGCAGTTTTTGGACGACCTTGACTGGGATCATCACTGAGCTTGACACGTCCACTTTGAAATTCAGCAAACCAGCGATAAATTGTGGTTTTGGATGGGGCTTCATCACCAAATGCAGAAATCATCCGGTCAACACACTGTTTTGTGTTAAACCACTTCAAAAGTCATAATAAATCATCGCTCTTGAATTTTCTCGAGTCAATTCCATTTTCTCAACGACTAAACAAGTTTGACAAAACCTTGTGACAAGACCGAGAATCTTTTTTTTAATAAATAAATGGTATTCGATTTTTAAAACAAAGGAGTTTTCAATTAAAAGTATTTTAATATGACAGGAACAGTGGAAATATTCCATTCCCGATACTTTTAGTGCAGCCCTCGTATTTCAAATTATTTACTGAATTTCATCTTATCATGGTAAACTTGTATTGATGTGATTGAATGTGTTAATAATATACAAAGTGTGGCGTAAATAGTGGCCCATCGGTAAGGATTAATAACCAGATAATTTACTATAATCTAGTACAATTTTAACCATTTTTACCTAAGGGTCCCAAATTTTTTTTTTTACGAATTTTCTACCCTTTGTTACTGTTGTAGTTTAAAAAAAAAACATCATTTTCTTATTTTGATTTCTGTTAATTATATGACTATATGAGAAAAAAATCGATTTATATGAATACTAGAGCTATCGTGAAAAAAGATGACTTTTTATGTAAATTTAGAGCTTTCGAAGAAAAAGTAAGTTCTTCTCTATTTTAACCCTAATTTTTAACATATCATGCAAATTGAAAGGCTATTTTTGTAAAAAAAATGTACTACACTGTCAGTACCCATTCATTTAAAAATATGCCTACTAAATACCAATTTCAAAATGGTATCAAAATAACAGGGGGGTAACCATCACCTCTTATAGCAGTATTATTATAATATTACTTCCAGTGGGAAAGTGATGGAGCTATACAGGACTTATAGCTCTATCTCTTTTTCACGCTGAAGTAATATTGAAGTAACACTGCTTTAAGAGGTGATGGTTACCCCCCTGATCTTATTGTTGTAACAGGAAGATATTCAATTTAAATTGAAGAAAAGAAGATTTTAATTAAAATACATTTAAAATTTTAGTTTTGATAGATTGAGTGACTTATTTGTCTAAAGCATAAAAAAAAGAAGTCATACTAGTCATCATTATCTTTTACATGATTAAACACTATTAAAAATTACACGAAATGTTCAAAATGGCATGCTCTGCAACGTCGAATAAATGACCGTTTAATTCATCGAGCAAACCCGCATTCGCTGATTTCTCTAGCTGGAGGATTCTAGTCCTCAATTTGTCAATGCTAGTGATTTGTTCCTTGTAGACTTTTTCTTTCAGACAACCCCAATAAAAGAAATCCAGGGGATTTAGGTCTGGCGAGCGCGGTGGCCACAATATTGGACCTAAGCGCCCTATCCACCTATTTGCTCACGTATTTTTCTCTCGTACTCTAACAGCATAGTGAGCGGGACAGCCATCGTTATGCAGCCACATGTCTTCTTGGACTTCAGGAAAGACGTTTCTTTCAGAAGAAACGGCAAGTCAATCCCCAAAAACTTAAATATCTCACTGCGTTTAAAGTTTCTGGCAGCTCGTGTAGACCGATTATCTGCCTGTTAGTGATTCCGGTCCAAAGGTTTATTTTAACTTGATACTGTGATCTGTCTTGCCTTATGAGATGCGGGTTTTATATATATATTTTTTTTTGGATGGGAAATCATCAAATAACTTCTCCCGCTCTGGGCGGAGCGGGAGGGTGTGTCGGACTCTTACTGACTAAAACCCACCCGTATTCCTTTGTGTTGCCTGTGTTGCCAGGGGCCTCGGTGACCCTTTCGTACCTTCTCGCGACCCCGGCAGGGGGTTTTATAGCTGCTAGCTATGCAGATTATGTAAACTTAAGGATCCATCTTTTTTGCAGGATGACACGTCGCTCCATAATAATTTATAAAAAAAATGCGGGTCTTGTCTTATTCTGTGTAGCATTTCTCTACATAATCTTACTCTTAAGATATAATCTCTTGGTAGCAATGACTGTATCCTTTGATAGTGGTATGGGTACAGTTCATGTCTTTTGAGCACTCTGTGTACAGATCTAGTGGATATGCCAGTTCTCCGACTTAAGACACGGAAAACCAGAAAAACATGTTGTTATTTATTACTTTAAAAACGCAAATAAACATTTTTATGATTTGGCACTCGTATGAAGTACCCAAGTCGAATGACACAATATGTTGTAAATAAAAAAAAAAACTTATAAAAGTTTCGTGGCGGGAATTAGCTATTCTCTTCTTCAATTTTGCAACATTTTTGACCAGTGAAACACTGTTATATAGTTTTTGTCCGTTTGATTTTCTCGTAATCGAAGAGAAAAGCAGAGTGTATTTAGCAATAATTTAACGCATGCCATAAATTGAGTTCAATTATTGCCATTCAAGAATCGCATGCAAGTGTTTACACGCGTGCGATTTTCATAAAATGTTGAACATTAATTGAACGCAAGTTTTGTTAGGCAATAATTGAATGCGGCTTTTGTTCACACCGCGTGCAAGGCGATTATTGCATTCAAGTTTTGCTTGGTCTAAACACAGAGTTGTACGTGCTTGTACCATTTTATGACGTTGATTCAAGTATTGTCCGTATTTGAGCATAACATAACATAACATCACGCCTTGTTTCTCCGAAGGATTACCCAGAGGTGTACCCATAGTACACCCTTACCTGCTACACCTTGCCTGACCTCGGAATCAAACCCAGAACCTCATGCTCAGCAGTAGCGCTTGCGACCACTAGACCAACGAGGCAGTCATAGGCCCGTATTTGCGCTGCCATACATTTCATTCAATTTTATTCAACGTCTCCCCAAGATTTTTTTTAAATTGATTGTTTTGTATTTCGTTTCCAAGCTGGTCTTGGCTTCCAGGCTGGACAGTTTTCCTGGCATCCGATTGAGCTGAAATTTGGCATACCGATGTAACTTCGGTGGCATTGCAATAATAAGTATCATAGAGCTGGTCTGATAATGCAGCCAGAAGTTGAACAAAGGGACTCCACAACTTAACAAGATAACACCGTCGTGTTTGGGTTCGTTGGATTTGTTTTGACAAGTACTTTAGCAATGGATGGAGTCCAAGGACTTATTGTGGAGTTGGAAGGTGGCCATAAGAATTGTTTTTATTTAGTATTTCTTAGCTCAATAGTACCAGTTTTGACCGGCAACTACCCCGTATTAAGCAACAGTTGTACGTGTTGTTTAGACGGTGCCAGTCAATTGTTGCTTCAATTTTATGGTTTGCCACAGGTAATTAACTCGTGTATATGGGGCTTAAACTCGGACGGTATTCCTGTTTAGGTATTCTATCTAGTTTGGAAATAAATAACACATAAAAGCTAAGATGCTATGTCGATAAACAGTATCTACAGGTTCCTCCTAAAGACCTTACTAGGCACTTTATGATGCACTTGGTCACGTACGGTCTACTTTGGATTCTGTTGTCGCGTTCTATCAGATGTAACTGTAAATGCTTTTTTTGGAACTATTCCAGGTTCAAAACACCATCAGCAGACTTAACATGCTTAGCGTGCTTTCTATTTCTACTCTACTGTAGAATAGAAATCGCTTGTCTACAGAAAATGTTCTACTGTCTACACGGAAACGTCATTCTACTCTACTCTACTGTAGAATAGAAATCGCTTGTCTACCGAAAATGTTCTACTGTCTACACGGAAACGTCATTCTACTCTACTCTACTGTAGAATAGGAATCGCTTGTCTACCGAAAATGTTCTACTGTCTACACGGAAACGTCATTCTACTCTACTCTAGTGTAGAATAGGAATCGCTTGTCTACCGAAAATGTTCTACTGTCTACACGGAAACGTCATTCTACTCTACTCTAGTGTAGAATAGGAATCGCTTGTCTATCGAAAATGTTCTACTGTCTACACGGAAACGTCATTCTACTCTACTCTACTCTACTGTAGAATAGAAATCGCTTGTCTACCGAAAATGTTCTAGTGTCTACACGGAAACGTCATTCTACTCTACTCTACTGTAGAATAGGAATCGCTTGTCTACCGAAAATGTTCTACTGTCTACACAGAAACGTCATTCTACTCTACTCTAGTGTAGAATAGGAATCGCTTGTCTACCGAAAATGTTCTACTGTCTACACGGAAACGTCATTCTACTCTACTGTAGAATAGAAATCGCTTGTCTACCGAAAATGTTCTACTGTCTACACGGAAACGTCATTCTACTCTACTCTACTGTAGAATAGAAATCGCTTGTCTACCGAAAATGTTCTACTGTCTACTTTGTCTACACGGAAACGTCATTCTACTTTACTATACTGTAGAATAGGAATCGCTTGTTTACCGTAAATGTTCTACTGTTTACACGGAAACGTCATTCTACTGTACTCTACTCTACTGTAGAATAGAAATCGCTTATCTACCGAAAATATTCTACTGTCTACACGGAAACGTCATTCTACTCTACTCTACTGTGGAATGGAAATCGCTTGTCTACACGGAAACGTCATTTTTGTCTTCCGTCGACAAGACGCTACTCTGAAGGTTTTCGTGCTAAGCCTGCTGGTCTTTAAATACACTTTTAGTCAATCGAGCGGTGTATTAAAGCTAGTAGACAGGAGACAAAAAAAGTTATCAAAAAAAAATATCATAGGCTGAGCAAACATTATTTTAATTGTGACATATTTTTGGGCTGTGGTTTAAAAAACTAATTATTAATAAATAGTACACTGTGTTCCTTTACTTATAACAGTCTTAGCTAGTTCCAAGTGGACTTAAGCATATCTGCAGCTTTTTCTCCAATCATTACTGCTGGGGCATGCGTGTGCACTGAAACAGTCCGTGGCAAAATACTAGAGTCGACGACACGAAGACTATTTATACCGTGAACTCGTAATTCTGGATCTACCACGGCCAGCGGGTCGACTACTGGCCCCATGCGACACGTCGCTATTTGATGATGCAGAGTAACAGTAAGTGTACGCAACGCACATTCCCAGTACTGATCAGAGTCGTAAGCCAAACCTCGACAAGTCGAGAAATTCGCTTTATGCAATCTTGACCCGAAACGCTGGTACGGTGGCGTCGCAGCCAATGCCTGTACATAACGTATTGAAGCAATCATCGTTGCTACATCAATGCGATGTGTGTAATAATTGCTATGAAGTAGAGGATAACTAAAAGGATTGTTATCTTTTAACTCAAGATATCCTACAGATTTAGGATGCAACAACATAGGAAATACACTCCATGCCGCCGTATTGTCTATTGTCCCAAAAGCTTTGTCGAATAATTCTGGAGAAATCATCATTCCTCGTCGCACTGCTTTGCTCCCTGATGCTCCGCCATCGGCAACAAGTGAACCGCCGAGACTTATTAATTCAATATCTGGTATTCGGTCAAGTTGATTAGATAAAGGAGTTTTGATGTATCCGATACCTTCCACGCCGCCAGGACTTGCGACTACATTGTCACCGAACTGTACCCACTCCAGCAAGTTTTGAATAGATCCGTCTCTATTTTCGTTAAAGCCTACATTTGTGACATTGATAGTGAATACTAATCCCGGATACGTTATGTGATCATAAAGCGTTCGACCGACTGGCAAGTTTTGTATTACGGGAATACCGTGACTCCTGAGATGATCTTTGGGACCTACTCCAGATAACATAAGTAACTGAGGCGAAGCCATCGGTCCAGCTGACAATATTACTTCTCTTCGCGCTCTCACTTTATTACTCAAACGATTTCTGATGTATTCTACTCCATAAGCAGTGTTTGTAAGTTTGTCTATAAGTACTCTTGTCACTGTTGTTGAGGGTAGTATATGCAAGTTGGGCCGTCTCTTGTTGGGGCGCAGAAATGCTTTAGCGGCGCTTAGTCTTCTACCGTTTCTCATATTCGTTTGAACGTATCCAAATCCGAGTTGCTCTGGCGAATTGTAGTCTACTGTAGGGCTACCCAATATTCTTGCTGCTTCTAAGAAGGCTTCTACTAGCGGAGTCCTGAAATCAGTTAAGACGAAATTAAAAACGGTTTAAATGGAGTCATTCTTCTGACGTGAAAGATTCATCTCAAGTCAAGTATTCTTCTCAAGTATTTCCCATTGAATATCTACGTAAGCCTTTAATTTTAGCCGAGGTCTTAATGAAGTTAACCGTAGCGAGCTTAATAATATTAATATCCTCAAATAAGTAAGTGAAGTGTTAAATAAAAACACAGAATGATCTATTCGTCATATTCATATTGTATTTAAGTATTTACAGATTTTTTAAACGACTCATGGTGGTTATTATAAATAAACAAATATAACTTAATACATTGCAGTAATTATAGTCATGTATTAGTGGTGAGCTTAAATATACCTAAATTATTAATGTTATTAAAATTAAATTCCTATTAAAAAGATGGCAATCTCCATTGTGATTATTGTCATCTGCAATATTGGACAAGGAAAATAAATAATAAATAATTGGTTAATGTAAATGATTGAATATAAGAAATTTGTTTAACTGTAACTGATATTTAATGTATAAGTCTAAAATTTAAAAGTCATTGTTCCAGTAATAATTGTACCTAGATATTTGCACGCCATGAGAAATGGCAAACATGTCGTGAGCCACTCGTATTAAGATCTTGCATGCATGTATTATTTTAATTCTGTATGTATAGACATGTTCGAGCAAATACATTTTCTTATTCTTATTCTATTAGACATAGACAGATTGTTAACTAGATCAGGGGCTCGCAATTCATTCATCATTGGTATTCGGTATACATCCGGATTTATACGGCTTTATATGCACATTATTTGCTACAGGTCTCAGTCAAGTACGATTTACATTTTTTATGATTTAATTTTATTAATAGTTTGATCAAGTACTCAAAGTAGATAAAATGATTATGGTAACTTACTTGAAGTTTACGAATTCGATATTCATTTCGCCGTTCCTTCCTCGGTATGGGGAATTTTCATAACCATTTAAATTGGCGTTCTCCGATTTCATGTAATATTTGAGGACTTCTCCGTAAGACCTGGAAGCGAGTAGTAAATAAACTGCATTATTATTTGTAAATTAAGTATGGTGACTGTTTGAAGATATATGTCACGCCATTTTGCAACACGGCAAAACAAGTACAGCACATGATAATTATGAAACTCTGTATTTTTAGGGTTCCGTACCTCAAAAGAAAAAAAAACGGAACCCTTGTGTCTGTATATCTATCTGCCCGTCAGTCACAGCCATTTTCTCTCTTTTTTGAATCTGCTAGACCGAATAAGTTGATATCTGGTACACATATGAATTACTGTGACCCAAACACACGTGTAGCGTAAATAAAATAATTTTGAATACGACTTCTACGTCACTTTTGGGAGGGGCAAATTAGAAAATAAAAAAATAAAACATATTTGCAAACTGTACCGTGTGTCATATCAAATGAGGATATAGGAGGTTGTGAAGGTCTCAATTTTTTTTTTTAAATACTTTGTAATGAATAGTTTTAAAGTTTTTAAGAACATAGATGAAAATTAGCCATTCCCCGTTATCTCCGAAACTACTGAGCCTAAAATGTTGAAAAAAGTACAGATAATAGTAGTTCTTCACTTATAGATTACAGGAAAACCTATAAACAGTATATGGTTTAAAATAACATGGTAAATCTCTCAATATTGTGCGTACAAACTTACATTTGCAGCAGGAGAACTTGTTTTTCAACTACAATGCTTGGGATAAAAAAAGGTAGATACTTAACATATTCATTGTACGGGACCCTCATGCAAGTTCCACTCACACTTGCCCGTTTTTTTTTTTATTGTTCATTCGTATGTCGTCCCTGCTTTTATTTAGGTCAGATTTGTGGTGTAAATATCAGTATTTTTGTATGAAAATGTTAAGCTGGGCTTTAATTACCAGCCGTAGTTTCCTGCAGCTGCTATTCTGTCCCATTCCTCGGGTCGTCCTCTGGTGTAGATCATGTAGTTTATGCTGCTTGTGCCTCCTACAGCCCGCCCTCTCGGCCAATAGCATCTCTGGTTTAACATGCCTGTAACAGATAAGTAAACATTTATTTATTGTGAACCTGCTACACGAGCTCACACATGCACTACATGAGAAATCTGTACAGGTGCATGCTATTAAAGATCAGATATTTTCTGTTTATTTGCACATCAATGTAAACGCTAATTCGACTAGAAGCCAGCCACTAACGCTACTGTACCAGTAACAGTACCTACTGGTTGCAAAATATTTCGAAGTTATAATAGTCTCTGGCATTAATTACATTAATCTTATTACATATTATTTCAAAGTACCTACTTTTAGTATTTACATAAGACTAATCGAGAATAAACTGATAATTAATCGAACATTTCACAGAATTACTTGTAGATAAATGTTATTATTCTGTGCAGCATTTCTTAAATTATATTTTTTTTTTAATATCTTTATTGTCAGTTGACAATAAAGATATTTACAAAAAAATATTTGCAAATGTATTACAAAGTAGTTACTTTGTAATAAATTTGCATGCTATATTAAGGCAGAATGTACATGGATCCTACTATATAATTTAACAATAATTAATTTAAATAATAATTAATAATTAATTAATTATTTTTATTTTGTATGTACATTCTAAGCAAATAAATACCTATTCTATTCTAGTCATTTACCTAAACAGACTCCAGGCTGGGGTTCCGAATAGTAGGGCCAAGCATATTCCGTGCGTTGAAAGAACGGTGCAATCCCAGGGACGTCAGTGAAGAAGTTCTCAGGTCTACCGGCCTCTAGCACGAGGACATTAACGTTGGGATCCTCAGTCAGACGAGCAGCCAGGACGCAGCCGGCTGAACCGGCCCCTACGATGATGTAGTCATACTCTGATAGTGGAGATTTTAAACCTGGAATTGTGTGTAATATTTGTTTCAATGTAGAATTTGTTTTTTATCTTTGAACTTTTTATAAAAGTGTAACATTACGAATGCCTACTTTTGAACAGTTAGATACGTCAAGTGTTTTTTATGTCACGTAATTGAAAAGAAAAAAGAAAATTAGATTTATTGCTTGCAGCATTGCACACTACACACAAATGCGATGTTTGTTCTATAAGATTGTTAAAGTTAGCTGATTTAAAAACAAAATTAAACACGTTAAATGATCACGTGTTTTATTTGAACCAAAAAATAACTACAAGCAATTATGAGTTAGTAAAAATCATTATTGGTTAATTGTTCGGTCACATTTAATTATGACATATCTATTTTAACAGATTACCAAATAAAATTTAACGTCAAACTCAATTATTCAGGTAAATCATTCGGTTGGTAACAAAAAAAATGATAATATATAAAAAAAGAATTATAAAAAAAAATATACTGATGTACAGGACCTATTCCTGTAACTGTGTGAACATGTGCGCCAGCATATTTTTTATGGTATTTATGTATTTACCTTTAGTATTTGAATATATTTTATAATACTTAAATAAGCTACTCATAACAAGGTATGGCCCACCTCGTTTTTAGGCTGTTATTTAAAGACATTCATTAATGACTATTTAGACGTTTCTACACACACTTTTTAAATCCCTACTTTAAACATATCTATCTCTAAACATTTGGAGTAGGGATTTAAAAATGCTATTTGTTTATTTTGATCGATTTAGTTCGGGAATATCCAACAGAGTTTTAGCGCGTTTATGAACTCCTGTTGACTGTTAACATGGTTGTAGTTTTATTTATGGCTTCTTTTCAATTGATCCCATAAACACTCAAAGGGTTGAGATCGGGACTCATAACTGGCCATGGCAAAACTGATATTGGCTTCAGAAAGTGTTGTTTGTGTGACACGTGTCGTATGTGTGCGTGCATTGTCATACAAAAAAACAAAGCGAGCGTCCACTCTTTGTGAAAATTAGATGACATGAGGTTGGATTACCGGTTTAACGTAACTGGAGGCGGTTACAGTACCCTCATCCAGAATTTTCAGCTCTGTTTTGTCTACCGAGCTTATTCCCGCCCATACCATAACACTTGGGCCCCCAAAACGGTCTGTTCCATGGATGTGTGGTTGTGTAAAACGTTCAGCTTGTTTTCTCCTCACGCGGGCTCGTTTATCATCACTGAAAAACTTGACTTTACATTCGTCTGTAAACAGTACAGCCCTCCAGCAGGCTTAGCATGACGCTTTCTATTTCTACGAAGAATAGATACAGCTCTTTCTATACAAAGTAAAATTTCGTTTCTCTATTTTTGACATCGCACCGTAGAAAACCTTCCACAATCTGTCATTTTGTCTTTCGTTTTTAACGATCTTTGTCTAGGTCCTTTTTTATGTAGAAGGATTTCTACGGTGCGATATCAAAAAATGGAGAAATGAAATGTCACTTTGTATAGAAAAAGCTGTGTCTATTCTTCGTAGAAATAGAAAGCGTCATGCTAAGCCTGCAGTTATCCATTGTCCAGTTCAAATGCTCGCGAGCGTACTTTAAGCGTTGCTCGATAGGTTCCTGTCAGTTTGCGTCGATCAACACACACTCGTGAACGTTGACCATCTGGGGACGATTACGAATGGTTTGATCACTGACCCTGGTACCAGTAGATTGACTCAGCCTCTTTTGTAAAGCCCGGGCGGTTACGGTACGCTCTCGTCGTGCAGTTAACCTGACGTACCGGTCTTCCTGGGAAGCTGTGGCTCTCCTAATTCTGGCCTCCAAGATACACTCCCGGTCTTCTGGAAGCGTTCCCACACATTTCGGTTAGCTCGTTACTACACACCGAGACGTATTGCTTCAGATCTCTGAGAGGCTCCCTCTTGCAGCATGGCAATAGCTCTTGCTGCGCTTTCCATATCCTTATAACGACGAAAATCAGGCATAGTAATCATGATTAACACCGAAACCAAACAAAACTGTGACGAAAAGTGACGGGAACTGTGACGAAATAACAACGATTATAATCAGACTGAGAGCACGAGTGTGACAGAATTTGTGCAACAAATGGTTTTTCAAGCACTTCACTTTTTCTGTCTACCCACATGAATTCAAGGCTAAAATTGACGCTTCGAGCGTCAATTTTAACACGCAGCATTGATATGCTGCGTGTTAATATTATTTATTCTTAGAAAAACATCTAAATTAACTAAGGGTGGGCTCTATTTTGTTTTGCGTAGTTTATTTTAGTATAAACGCCATTTCTAAATATAATTCGATGTTTTGACAGGATTAAGAATTTGTGGATAAAGCTTCCGTAGAAACCAAATAAATTTTACTTAGGTTCCAAAGAATTTAAAATACAGTTACCATAGGGCAGTGGATAGCTGTCCCTTAATATATCGAAGAGATCGCCAGGGTTCCGTGGGGTGTAGTTAGGTGCCGCCGATTGCATCAGTAAATTAATTATAGGGTCCTGTATGTACGACACGTCATTCTGACAAAGTATCCAGTTCTGATCGATAATCGTCGATAATATCAGAATGGACCATATCACCCTTTGGAACATTTTTGTACATTCCTGAAAAAGAGGAATATCAAGTTACTAAAAGGACATCATTCAGGTTTCGAACATGTTATTAAAAAAAAGGTTTCCTTCTGAGAAATAACACCCTCAACATTTTTAGGGTATCATACCCAAAGGGTAAAATGGGACCCTATTACTAAGACTCCACTGTCCGTCTGTCCGTCTGCCTGTCTGTCCATCTGTCACCAGGCTGTTCTCATGAACCGTGATAGTTAGACAGTTGAAAGTTTCACAGATGATGTATTTCTGTTGCCGCTATAACGAAAAATACTAAAAAACAGAATAAAATAAATATTTAAGAGGCTCCCATACAGCAGACATGATTTTTTGCCGTTTTTATTTATAGATACCTAATGGTACGGAACCCTTCGTGCGCGAGTCCGACTCGCACTTGGCCGGTTTTGTACTATTACAACGAGAGTTGAAATAAATGTTTTATTTTTATTTTTTATTAACCCTTCCGCTGCTTTTAGGTTTGAAAATGCAAAAAATCATAATTTGGCTTAAATGTTTTGCAATTTGAACTAGGACTTTTATTCGACACAGGGGCTTTCTCGATTGAATGTATTTGACAGATTTGTCATACTAATGCGTCATCATCAACCTACAGCTGTCCACTGCTGCACATAGGCTTCTGCAATTGCACGCTATTCAGCTTCATTCCCGGTAACTCTCATCTAGCTGCTACAAGCCACCCTGAAAAGATTCCGGTAGCACCACATTGCCTGACGGCGTCCTACCTTACGTTTGCCGATTCGCGGTCTCCACTCAAGATTACGAATACCCCAATGGCCATCGGCTCTACGGCTAATATGGCCGGCAATTGATACTTCAGCTTGCTTATTCTGTGAGGTATGTCGACGACTTTGGTCTTCTGGCGGATCACTTCGTTATATCCCTCAGAGATTCCAAGCATAGACCGTTCCATGGCTCGCTGAGGGAGCTGGAATTTATGGACCAGCCGTACTGTGAGTGTTCACGTTTCGGCTCCATAAGTCATAACATGGAGGACGCACTGGTTGATGACCTTAGTTATAGGCTCCGTGGAATACGCGAAGAGAGGACTCGATGAAGTTTCCCAAATTCTGTCCAGCCCAGCTGAATTTTTCTGTTGACCTTCTTCTCAAAGTTGTTCTGGTTTACGTATTCTTGAGCTCTTCTAGTGAGCAGTAGCTCTTCTAGTGTGGTGGCCCAGTGGTACCAGCCATGACTTACGAGTTGTTGTAGGTTATAGGTTCAAACCCTGACGGGCGCTATACTTTGTGTAAATTATTTCATCACCACTGCTCTCAAAATGGTGAAGGAAACACGTCAGGAAACCGGCATGTACTAAAACCAAAAATTCTATGACATGTGACATCTATCAACCCGCACTGGGCCCGCGTGGTGGATTAAGGCCCACTCCCTCTTACAGCCTATATTCCAGCAGTGGGAATGTTATAGGCTGATCATGGTAAAGTATTCTTGAACAACCTCGAATGGCTAACACTCGTCGAGTCTTCGCGCTAGAGGATTAGTGACGACTCTGTGTTAAAAAAAACGGCCAAGTGCGTTTTGTACACAATGAAGGGTTCCGTAGTTGGGATGAATTTATCCCAAGAACAAACTTATCATTGTAGTTGAAAAACATTTTCCCCCAAAACGTTCCAACTGCAAATGTAAATATGTACGCACAATTTTGAGTGATTTACCATGTTATTTTAAGACCATAGACTTCTTATAGGTTTTCCTGTAATCTATAAGTAATAGATAATAGTCAATTATTGCGCATTCGACTCGTTATAACAATTGTGTGCGAATGTTCCTCGTGTCAACGCTCATTTAAATTATAAATTATCATGCAATACACAGCCCCGTCCAAAACTTTTGATATGCATCAATGCTTGATTTGCATATTAAGATTCTAGTGATTTAGCTTATGAATAATAAAATTGCTGGTTAGAGGACATCATTCATTTTGTACCCAGAAATAAGAGCCGCGCAAAAAAAAAAACTATTGTCTTTTGGAAAATAACATCTTGGAAATTGTGTAATATTACAACGAATGTCTACAATTAACCCCGGGCTGCATTTGAGCTTCAAAATACCAAAAACTTTATATAATTTTTTTTTTAAGTAGGCATAAAATTTAAAAAATTACCGACTTTTCATGGAATTTGAGGTTGAAAATACCAAAAAACTTTTATTTTTATTGAATTTTTTTAAGTAGGTTTGACTTTTCATGGAAAATAACATTCTGAACATTTTTTAACGATTACAACATAGGTTTACAATAAACCCCCTTTTTTTTTTTGGATGGGTACTCATCAAATAACTTCTCCCGCTCTGGGCGGAGCGGGAGGATGTGTCAGACTCTTACTGACTAAAACCCACCCGTATTCCTTTCGTTGTCTGTGTTGCGGGGGCCTCGGTGACCCATTAGTACCTTCCCGCGACCCCGGCAGGCATCGGTCCTAGTGGACACCTACATTGTGCTGACGACATCTCTTTGAGGCGCGCGTGGAATACGACGCGCCGTCGACCCGGGCCTGGTCCTTACCGGACGGTGAGCTAGCCATTGCTCACCGTCCGCAAGCCCGCGCCTACGGTGGCCGGAAATCCGCCCGGGATTTCCGACACCCAGGGCGTCTCCTGCGGCGGCTAGGGGCGAGAGGACGCGAAACTTGCCTTTCCTCAACCGTCCCGACTCCTCCTTCGCGAGCATTACTGCTTCGCAGATGGAGGTGACGGCTGCCCATACCCTCTCGCTCCGTACCATACAATTAACCCCCTGGCTGCTATTAGAGTTTGAAAGACCAAAAATCATAATTTTGCCAAAAATATTTGGACATTCGTTTTAAGACGCAAACAGTTATTGAATCGCTGGATTTCAGGTCTAAACCTGTTACCCCATTGTAGAAATGGGCATGTGCATTAGGCATACTAAAGTATGATATCTTCTTCCTCGTGTGGCACAACAGTAATTCAAATCATGTTGGGCCAAAACTTTGCCAATTCCACGGCGGGCGTCGTCGGTGGCAGCGCAGAGGTCACTTTGACTGGGAAGTTATGATAAAATAGGTATTAAAAAGTAATGACAAGCAAATTGTGGTGGGAAATGTTTTTACTATTTTTAGAGTTCCGTATCTCAGAAGGAAAAACGGAACCCTTAGGATCACTCGTGTGTCTGTCGTCTGTCCGTCTGTCAGTCCATTTTCTTCGAATCTACTGGACCAATTAAGTTGAAATTTGGTACATATATGAGTTTCTGTAACCCAAACACGAACGTATAATGTAAATAAATGCATTTTGAATATGGGTTCACTTTTAGGATAAAAAAAGTAAATTAAAAAAAAAGTTTTGCAGACTAACGTGTGACATAACAAATGAAAGGACTTATTGTTATGAGAGTTTCAAACATATATATTTTTAATTTTAAAATAATTAGTTTTAAAGTTATTAAAGAAAATAAATTTAAATTGACCTGCGGGGCGAGCCATCGGCGCCTGCGCCTTGTCAAACTGCAGTGAGTACGGTACGCAGATAAAGATTCTGATTGAAAATTCAAATAACATAATACATAGGTGCTTACCTATGTGTTATGTTAGCTCAATAGTTTATAATGTATGTACATACGTATAACTTCATGCGAGCTAAGCTACGGGCACAGCTAGTCAGTGGCATGATATGAAAGGGCTGGTACTTATTCGTATAAGAAAAATAAACGAGTTACATAAAAAAAAACTTCCACTTTTTTGTTGCCTGTATTATCTACATAACTACTTATGTAAAAAAGCGCATACCTACGTATGCGCTTTTTTTTCTGGTCAAGGTTTAATCAAAGTTCAATGTGCTAGTTTAAGTAAAGTCGCTAAATCTGAGGATTAGAGAATCTGTTGTACTTGAAAATGATTAATGAGATTTTATAATTTGTTTTTTATGGTGCCATAATTCTTTTTAGAATCATTTCATTCATTCTAAAATGTAAAAGGCAAAGTATTAAACCAAAAAAAAATGCCAATGCAACAAATGACTTTGGTAACCTTTAAAGTTTAAAGCCATCATAATTTAACCTGTTTTCACGGATGGCAAGACTTACTGACATTTACCTAACACATTGAAGTCTTCTTTTTACCTATATGAATCTACTGTGGATCCTCCACAGTAGATTCATGTGGGTAAAAAAATATAATGGCATGTTAGATGTATCTAACTTAACCTATATCCTGAAGGCAGCGAAGGTAGGCTGGATATAGTACCTAGATACAAACAGCTTAGCTTACAGCTAACTATAATAATTTCTTTTTAACCCTTCTGGGGCGTCTGCAAGTTTTGTCATTGATCGTCGCAATTTGTCTTCTTTAAGACGCTGACAACACTTAAACCACGGTCACTGTCAGATTGCATAGAAAAGAAAGAGAAGCGCGATGACACAACGCAAAAGTCATTATTTAATTTTGGCGTGCGCTGCGAAAACTATTGATGACGTATAAAATAATGTACTACATGTTTATAGTACTACCCTTAAAAAAGTCTGCGAGGAAATGTCTAACTATTATATAGTTGTCACAATAAATGTTTTTTGTTCACATTAGTCAATCACAACACTGGTAGAATCGAAATACGATGACATTCGTATCATGATATTAAGTGTGCCGCGGTGTGAGCGAACAGTCCCACACTTCGTCTATTAGTTCCTACACATTTTATTTTTGTGTATTAACACATAGGATTTACTACTTTTAATCCCGGTAGTACGTGCCCGTTGGATATTTTCCAACATCCACGCGGGCGGAGTCGCGGGGAAAGCTAGTGTTTTATATATCAGCTAATTTACTCCGGAGTACACAGGTGGCGTTAAGGCTCCTGCATGCTGAGGCGATATCGCGGGCGCGACAGGCAGCAATATGCCTGGGGCGATATCGCTATCGCCCCAGTCTGTAAGAGCTTTAATAGACCCAAAAATAAATTGCCTGCGCAGGTCAAATATGAATATTCCTTATCTGCCTAGCAAGCTCTTTGCTGTGTAAAACTGTACAACCTCCTTTTCACATTAATATATACGATCCTTTTTCGTTTTAAATGTACGTACTAAACACTTCTGGCATGTGCGCGCTAATCGTGATTACGTGATCGCAACTTACATTCATTCCATATTAGTCGTCTTTCTAACTGACAGCATTCCATCATCACCGTTCAGTTTTCGCAAGCTTGCGCACTAAGAATTTCCTGTTGGAAATATTTTCTATAAGCATAGCTCTACGAGCCATACCCCACCGGGACGCCATGGCGACGTCGCCAGCTCGCGCTGCCAACTAAATGTATACAGCTATATAGTGGGTGGCTCACCAGCAGGCTTAGCATGACGCTTTCTATTTCTACTCTACTGAAGAATAAAAATCGCTTGTCTACATTTCTCGGTAGAAAACTGCCAACTGTCTACACGGAAACGTCATTTTTGTTTACTCTTCCGTCAACAAAACGCTTCTTTACGGTTCTCGTGCTAAGCCTGCTGGTGTCAGCTTGGTTAAGCAGCCAACCATGAATTTTGTTGGCGACGCGACCTGGCAGCATAGCGCATCCCGGTGAGGTATGGCTATACTGGTTCATGCTATGCATTATTTAACATCCGGCAGAAGAAAGATGACGGAAGAAAGATGACGGAAGACTCCGGAGTTTCGGTCACTTTAAATAATCTGCATGTTGAATGAATGTGCTGGTTATAACGTAAATTTGTTGTCATTGGATATCATTGGACGCGCCAAAATTAGAACAATCCTCTTCAAGCTTGAGTGAATCTGTACTTATCATTAACTTTATGTAGGTACACGTGATAAATTCATACGTGTAGCGAAAAACTTGTATCCCTTTTTACGAAAATTACGCGGACGGAGGAGTATGACATTTGGCACAGTTAAAGTTTACATGGACGAGGAGTGCTGAAAGGCAATATTTTTGTATTATATGCATTAGAAATAAATAAAATAATAAAAAAAATACATTTCGCACACTATCATGCGTTTGACACACACACCTAACCTAACCTAACCTAACTTCAATTCATGAGGTCCAGGTAGGTACTATACCTACCTGGACCTCATGAATTGAAGTTAGGTAACACAAGTGACAGCTCGAGCCCATGCTCGAACTGTCACTTATGTGTATTCCAAAATAAGTAACTACTTTTTAATAGCATGGAATTCGTGTATTCATGGAATTAGTAAGTACTAAGTATACGAGTATAGATTGTAAGTAGAGGGGGTCGAGTTTCGACCAGTGGGCGACCACTGGAATAACAGATAGTCTTACGCTGTCTACGCTGAAGGCCACAGTTTCGTATGCTTTAAAGTGCAGTTATTAATTACATATCATTACAACATTATATTCGCATTGAACCAGTGAGAGGCGTACTACGTGCGGCCTAACATTCGACCGTCAAACGAGAATACTCTAGATTATTTGGTTGTTTTTAATAACTAACAAACCTGTCTAGCGAGCACGTGGTTGTCGAGAGTGCATTACCATTGCAGTTGTTATCAACCCACTTGAATACAAATAATATCAATAATTAGGCTTTCCTGATAATTGCTACCTTGGCCATTCTTGGCCGTAGAAAGCTCGGGGGTGTAATTTCGTAACACAATTACTGTAGGAATGACTTTCATATGGTCAGTACAACAACATTCATTTACGTTCTTGAGCAGACAAATTTTACGAACATATGAAGCAATGGATTAGCAATGTCTTTCAAAATCATTGATATGTTACGCAATTAGGGTGTTGAATTGTGTGATGATCTCAAGTATCTTGATAAAGGATAAATTATGCGATTGGTAATAATGCTGAATTAATATACTTAACGTCACCTTAGTTGTGAATTTAGGTTTTCCCAAAAAATCTTGTCATAGGAATACGAGTATAGCCTAGAGGTAAACGTTCTGTGTCCGTGATTGTGACCTATTGACTTAAGTTATAATAAGGCGGAATTATTCCAAATAATAACTTAAAATAATTGTATTTTGGAAGCATATTAATGCTTCCAAAGTACAATTATTTTAAAGTACAAGTACGTAGAGTAAGTAATTAAGTGTACGTAATTGTAAAAAAAATGTGCATGAACAAATTTTTATTTGTTTACCAACGCTTAAAGACTAGGGTAATTGTGTAACACACTAATAGTAGCAATGGGTTTAATATTGACAGTTCAACAAAATTCACTGCGTCATTTGAGTTGTTGTGCAAACAACAGTTTTGAAAATATGAAGCAATGAATTAGCAATATCCTTCAAAATCATTTAGATTGTGATTGATTGTGTGTGACGCAATTAAGGTGCAGGCAGTCTTTATAATATAATAATAATCTCATTTATTGCGGAACACATAAAAATATATATATTCCATAAAGTATTAGTAACCATGACTTATAAACTATGTTAGTAAAACTTAAAAATTAACTCAACAATGACTAATAGCTACGTGGCTCAACACAGGTTGGCACGTGCCTCCGCACTCAGTGCCTAATAAATGGGCTGTTCACCTTGTCATATCATGTTTTAGGATGCTGTTAAAAAGAAAAGAAAGAAAGAAAAATATTTTTTTTTGGGACACGCACAAAAAATACAAAAAGTAAAATAAAGGAGCATTTCAAACTAAACTTCGAATAAACAAAAAACAACAAAGTACATCAGCTGCATCAATCAGCAATCATCTGTTAGAGCTTCCTTCCTTCGTGCCTTAATTAAAATAAGTAGGTTGTAGCTAATATCACAACGCACGGTTATTTGAGATTATTTATGTACTAAAACTCGGCAAGTTAGCCTGATTTTATTAGTTTGAATTAATGTCCAAGAATGTTAGCTATGTTGTGGGTATTTTGAATTTGCAGCTTGGCTTTATATTTTATATTTCAATAAGTAATGTAATTTAAATTTGGAGCAGGTTTAAGTTGGTTTTGCCATTTTGTGGATGAAAACTAAAATATAATTTTCTGCATCCACAATTCTCTATCTGTAAGTAGATTATGAACAAATTGATCGTCTCACAATTTATCTATACTAATATTATAAATGCGAAAGTTTGTAAGAATGGATGGATGGATGTTTGTTACTCTTTCACGCAAAAAGTACTGAACGGATTTGGATGAAATTTGGCACACAGATAGTTTATAACCAGGAATAACACATAGGATACTTTCTATCCCGATATACCCACGGGGTCAAAACTTATGCGGGTGAAACCGTGGGGCGCATCTAGTTTAAAATAATATTCCCCAAAGCTGCTTATAAATGCTGGAGATTTGAGGTGAGGAACAGAAAAAATGGTTTAGGATCTAACTTTCAAAATCAGTTACAAAAAAGGCTCTGCAGGGCTTCTTGTTGATTTGATTTGGTTTTGATTTGATTCTTGATTCTTGATTAATTAAATACGTCTTTAAAAGTTAATTTACCTAGTCACTTTATCACTTTTACTTTTCATAAATATGCAATCAAGTTTTATTTTATTACAAGCTGATCAATGAAATCCGTAATACCGAATTATTTTAATTTTATAATGTAAGTAATCGTATAGCATAAACTAGTGTAATTTAACTTGTTAAGCCGCGCGCGACACCGATTAGGAGTTAAACAATAGAAAATCAATTTTGTCTCATTAGCTGTCCTTGACCAATTAAGCGATTATCATATACGAATCAATTAAATTGCACTTCAGCAATGCATGATTAAAAAAAAAAATATTAAACTGTGTGTAGCTGAATAAAAACGGGATATATTTATTCGATCATCTAAAAACATATTGAACTTCTAATGATGTGCGCAGTCATTATTATTTGTAGGAAATCAAAATAAGAATAATTTGGGGTTCGATTAAACACATGCTTAGAAAAACTTACGTGGTCATGAAAATCCAAGAAAACACTGATCAAACACTAGTTTAATAAATTCTGGTCCTACTATACGGACTGCGATCTACGGTACGTATCAAGTTCGACTGTAGTGTGTCGAGGTCCGCTTGCTCACTGGCGAGTTTAGCGACCAGTTACCAGTTGGTCTATTATGTTAAAATCTCACCGTGGAAACTTAGATGAAGTGAGCCGCCAATAGTGTCAACCCCTAGCATCAGATATGTTATTTTGTAAAGATCTCACCATGAAAACTCAGGTGAAGTGAGCTGTCTTTCCATTGATGCTAGGGATTGACACTATGGTATTGATGCTCGCTTCATCTAAGTTTTGACGGTGACATATTTACATTATAGCACAGGTAAAGTAGCTGTCATTCCATTGACGCTAGGGATTGACACTATGGTATTGATGCTCGCTTCATCTAAGTTTTGACGGTGACATATTTACATTATAGCACAGGTAAAGTAGCTGTCATTCCATTGACGCTAGGGATTGACACTATGGTATTGATGCTCGCTTCATCTAAGTTTTGACGGTGACATATTTACATTATAGCACAGGTAAAGTAGCTGTCATTCCGTTGCTGCTAGGGATTGACACTATGGTATTGATGCTCGCTTCATCTAAGTTTTGACGGTGACATATTTACATTATAGCACAGGTAAAGTAGCTGTCATTCATTGATGCTAGGGATTGACACTAAGTATTGTTCTTCACTTCAAGCTAACTTCACTTAAGTTTTCACGGTGACATTTTTACAGAATCGATCGGCAGGTGTCAACGGACAATCAAGGGGCCAACCGTCACCTCTTATAGCAGTATTTTTATAATATTACTTCACAGTGGGAAAGTGATGCAGCTGTACAGTACTTATAGCTCCATCTCTTTCTCACACTGAAGTAATATTGAAATAATACTGCTATAAGAGGTGATGGTTGCCCCCCTGTTCTATCAACAATCTTTATATTACTACCAGGTCCAGAGTTTTCAAACATAAGTGGATTGATTAACTGGTTACCTACTTCCGATTTAAAAAAAAAAATGTAACCCTGATTAGCTTACCGCAATGTACAGAGTTCATACAAAAACAACGCATGGAAATGTTTCTACCTAAAGAAAGAAAGAAAGAAAATAAAAATTATTTGTCACAGAAACACGTGCATACAGAAAGATCTAGAGTAGGTAAACAGATAAATAAAAAAAAATATATTATATCTAAATATATAATCACAAAACACAAATAGTCGGCAGCTGCACGTCATGACTGTGACAAGTAGGCTTCCACTCAGCATGATGCTGTGCTATTGGGGACCCACAGCACACCGCTGATTTTCAGTGGTCACCCGAAACAGACGTATGGAATCCAAGTTAGGTCTAATGAGTTGTACGTACGTAAGTAAAAAAAATAAATAAAATAAACACTACTTAGAATATAAAGCAACTATACAACCAATTATAAGAATAAATATTATTAAATAACATAAAAAAAAATATCCGCAGGCATCACACACATTGGATATTCTCGCGTAATTAAATGTGTTTTAAGTGGATACATTATTTATGCATCGTGAGTGCAAACACAACGGTTTTGTCTAAAAAACTTACGTGGTCATGAAAATCCAAGAAAACACTGAACTATCACTTGTTGGTTCGATTTATGGTACATTATCAAGTTAGACTACTATAGTGTGTGGACGCCCGCTTACCCACTGACCGCTGACCAAGTAAGTCGTGACCGTGACACAATCTGTTCAATAACCTTTATATTGACACCAGGTCCAGAGATGACTCCTTTGCCTTATCGTTATCTTGAACCTCTTGTTTATTGTTTATACAAGAAAAATAAAAATTGTCAAGGAAAATTTAAGATATTGTGTTCATATTCCGAATGAAAGGTGACACTGGTAAAAGACGCAGGCGCATGTGCTCGCTCTATGAGATTGCACTAATCAGCTAAAGCCACCCCACGCTTGTTTGTCAGTATTTTTCATGAGCATCAGATGCAAACCTGTACGACAAAAAGCTAATAGATTTTCAGCTAAGTTCGTACGAATTGATTCTCGTAATTTATTAAAAACGGATATGCACTTCCCTATGCGTTTATTATTTTAGCGTATGGCACTAAAGAGATGTCAGCACAAGTGAAGGGGTCCACTACCAGGGTCGCGTGGGAGTTCAAAAGGGTTACCGAGGCCCCTAGCAACTCTGGCAATGTAAGGAATACGGGTGGGTTTTAATCAGTAAGATTCTGACACACCCTTCCGCTCCGGCCAGAGCGGGAAAAGTTATTTGATAATTTCCCACCCAAAAAAAAAGCGTATGGCACTCGTGGGTTGCAGCTGAAAATCAGCGTCAGGTGGTACACCTTGTGTTGTCATCTGACAATGGCATTATGCTTAGCTGAGGCCCTTTTGGTATTATAATCATTGTTTTATGTTTTTTATAGTTTAAAGGTGCTTTTTTTTTTGCTGTAATGCTAATAAACGCTTTTTATTTCTTTCTTTATTTTACTTGCAAAGTTACCACGTACAAAGAGCGATGACTGTTACGTTACGATTACTTAAATGTAGTGTAGTCTGGCTGATATGCTCTTAAATATTTATATGTTCTTATCTTAAAATTGAGTTGAGATTTCGCAACGAAAGTTCAACTTTCTCACTTAGGGGTGATAAATATCAAATGACATGGTTTGGTATCCGTACATACCACCGTCACAAAAACCAGGCTTTAAGTTAATTTAACCTTAGCTTTTCATTGCGTAACTTTATTCTTAATAAATCGAAAGTATAGCCTTCACAAGTATGTTGTTATAGCCTTCCTAAGTATGTAGTATAGCCTTCATTATGCGTCAGAATGCGAGTTACTTCGAAACTATTGTTATCAGTAGTTAATTATATCACATTATATTCAATTAGCTATGTTAAATTGAATCTGTTTTAATATTAAAAGTATTGATTTGACTATACAGGGTGACATTGAAAACATGCGACAAATCGAAATGGGAGATTGTACTCATCATTATGAACAACTTTTACTAAGGGACCAAAGCTAAAATCCCAAAAAAAAAAACTGCTGTCCCCTACATTTATGTTCGCAATACCTCATCAAAATGTAGGAAAAGCAGATTTTTTTTTTGGGATTACAGCTTTGGTCCCTTAGTAAAAGTTGTTAATAATGTTGTATACAATGTCCCATTTCAGTTTGTCGCAAGTTTTCAATTTCAACCTGTATAGTAGTAAGGACTTTAATATCCTTTGTAAAGAGTTCTCATTTGACCCATTTACCACCAAAACCTATTCTGCATGCACTCCGCTGAACGCCGACTTTTTTAAAAGTGCATAGTGTATAATGAACCTTATTTGTATTGTTTTCTATCGTGCTTGTTAGTGATTCTAAGATTTCTACTAAATTCTCTGTTTTTACCCATGAGAACCTGTAATTCGCTCTGTGTAGCTTATACAATTACTATCCATTTGTTATAGCTGTTGGTTTTCCTATGAATAAATACATAATTTTAATACTAGAAATAAAGATACAATAGATCAACCATTTTTCAGATTATCTAAAGTACATACATCTCTTATGGGGTACTGTGTTAGATGTTACCACAAAATACCTTGTGATATATTGCAATTAAATGAAAGAAAATTTAAAACTCATATTAAAAGTACACTTTGTAAACAAGCATATTACAAATTATAGGATTATTATATCCAAGATAAGAATGCTTGCAAACACGCTGGTCGAGCTCCATAGGACAATCTAGAGTCTAGACCAAATCAAACTGGTTGTTTATTTATTGTATAATTTATTATTTTTATGACATTGATTTTACATTCTGTGACTACTTTACCTCGCACACCGACTTATTTTCATAAAATTTTATTTATGAAAATCGTCTACTTTTACAATGTTTGTAATTACGTTTAAGAGCACCGTGTATCTATAACATAATTAATTTATCTGTCATTGCTTCATTTTCAATTCTTGTTACCTATTGTGATGTAGTAATTTTATTGTAGGTGCAATCGTCTTCACATATAATTATAATTAATGTATTTGGTGGAGTTTCTTGGCCATTCTTCCATACGATTCGGCTACTAGAATCATTCCTATAAATTTTATCCTATTACTTTTATGTAAATTTTGACGTTCAAAAGTGCCTTGTACCTATTTGAATTAAATGATTTGACTTTGACTTTGAAGAGGCGGTAAAACCATTAGCAAATATAGATTTAGAAATGATTTCGAAGATTTTATGTTAATATTTTACCAATTGTAATACTGAATACATATTTATTATTATAGATATTACCCAAATGGCAAGCTTTGAATGTCAGATTGGTTACTGGTTATTTATTGGGTATGGAAGTTCTGGATAATTATGGTTTGTAGGGAAAGGAAGTAAAGCACAGAACGACAAGACTAGATATTTATTTAATTAGATTTGACAGTAGTGTCCGACCGAAAAAGAAACCGTAACCGAATCTTCGGCTCCTCTTCTAGTTTCTGCCGAACCCGAAACCGAAACTTATGAAGTTGAGAAAAAGTTAATTAAATTGACATTAATTTCTGATAAAACCTTTTTTCGTAGATATTTTACAAATAATTTAAGGGCTGATTTTGCAAGTAGGTATCAGATTTCTTTTATCCAAAGAAAAAAATCCACTTTTTTTAGTAATTTTTCAGATGCTCGATTCAACTAAAGCACTGATTTGTGAACAGTGCTTTAATAGCTTTTTGGAAGCACGATGTACTATCGGCCAAACTTAAGTATGCTCAGTTTAGAACATATTTCAGCGGCAAGCGCAGCTAGTGAAAGACCATACACCCTCCTAGTTTCGCCCAATAAGAGACAAAATGCATTTGTGCGAGTACAGGGCGTGTAACAAAAAATAACACCAAACTTGTATTATTTTGTAATAAATATTTTGTAATGTTTGCGCCAACGTATTTTATGGGCCCTTCTATTAAGCCGTCCTATTGTTTAATCGGATTTTCACACGTTTCCACTAAATAACAATGGTATTTAGATAATGAACTTATTTTTATTGCAGTTGCAAAAGTTGCGACAGCAATAAACAAAAAGCTCTAATACGAGGGCGGCACTGAAAATTTCGGGAATCAAGGAAGTGACACAACATTACTATTTAAAAATGTATTTATTGCTTTTCGAAGTATTCTCCGCGAAATTTGACACATTTTTCCATACGATGGAACCAATCATTGAAGCAACCATTCCATTCGGAAGTTGGGGTCTCCAAAATGGCCGTTTTGTAGGCGTCCACAGCTTCTTCAGGTGATGAAAATCTCTGTCCAAGCAATTTATTCTTTATTTTAGGGAAAGTATAGAAATCATTAGGGCTTAGGTCGGGGCTGTACGGCGGATGGTCTAATAATTCTATGTTTTCTTGCTCTAAAAACTCTTTTGTTCTGTGCGCGGTGTGAGAACTCGCATTGTCGTGATGGAGGATGATGCGGCGGTTGCAGTTCTCTTTACGGAGTTGTAACGTTACGATTGGCCGGAGGGCCAGTCGTAAGTCACGTTAAAAAAAGAAAACTAAAGTAAGAGTACTTACTAATAAATATTTAAAAGATAAGACTAAATATTAAAATTATTCTATGGTTCCGGTCCGAGTACACGGGACGCTTGGACGGCAAGATGTAGCATCGGCTAGCAGCAGCTGGACAGGGTCGGCAGGTAGTTGGTCTGGATCGGCAGGCAGCAGTGGGACAGGGCTGACAGACGAGGCGGAGCACGAAGACGAGGATCTCGCCTTCACATCAGTCGGCAACTCTGTCCCAAGGAGTAAAATGTCTTTTGTAAGACAAGAGGTTCTGTTCTATAGTACTTAAATTAGTGGTATTGTTGGTGAGGTTGGTGGTATGATGTGTAGTCGGAGTTAGTGTCCAACGCCACGTTGATAGAATGCCCCAATAATGATAGAGCTCTCAGTCCCGGAGCGGGCTAGTAAGACGGTGGCGTAGTCCGAATCTCGCCGGTACGGCTGACTGCGGAGGCACTCTACAGCACCTCACGCTCCACGAGACGAGTGTCTGGACCTCCTAAGACACACGGGAGTGGTCTGCTATGGCGTCCTAAGCCACGCGACTATAACGCCTTCGGCCTTAGAAATCTCCCAAAGGCGGAAGTGAGAGGGCCGGCGGCTATGTAAGGTGAATCACAAATCACACACACTATGAGATTCTTTAGATATTATATTTTTTACACGTTACAATTATTAGTACAAGAAATAAAGTAAGCTATAGAACTGAACTGACTGAGTCGAATTGAACTGAACTGAACTGAACCGAGTGGACCCTTGTCAGGTCCGATCACCGCTTTTATAGATCCTGGCAAAGGTTCTAGAAGTTTCTGTGAAGCATAATTCAAATGATTAATTTGAATGCCTGCCAGGATCAATAAAAACGGTTTACATAGCGAAGTAAGTCTGAAACTAGCTTTATCTAGGCCGGTACGATTCATAGAGAATTCCCAAGTTAAGTTTTTAACACATTGAAATGTAGTTATTTACTTTATAGACCCGACATAGCATAGCCATGTGTCTGAGAGAGGAAAATATTAAAGTGGATAGAATAAATATAAATTATTATATGTATGTGTAAAGTTGATACTAATTGAATAAAGCAATACCAATAATACTAACTACTAAAACAGAAGATTTAAGTATTAAATGACTTCTAGTCAACCATAATAATAATTACAAAGATCTCTCGCTGGCCGGGCCCATTAAAAAATCGTCTCACAAACAAGTGAGCATAGTACGCGCCTAGTGCAAGTGTCGACATTTCTATGCATTAATACGAACACGACTAAAATACGCTTTGTGCATCCTATGGGTCAAAACGCATACATCGGGCGATCGAGTCGTGAGCCGTGCTATGCGATTATCACCTTAAAGGTGAGCATACGGAAGTTTGGCCGATGGTACTGAGCGACAATGCTTTATCATTCTGCCAAAAAATAAAGCATCGTTAGAAAGCGCAATTTTTAAACTGCACTCAAATGTATCGAGACGCCAAAAAGCGATGCAGAGTAGAAGTAATCGCTGAAACAAGTGACCGGACACCGAGTCGCTATCATGCTGCTTTTGCCCTTAAGAGCTTGTATCAATCTTCCAGAAATCAATAGCATGTCTGATAACAACCTAAATGATTTATTTAAAAAATAAGTAAACACTTTTTTTTTTTTTTTGGGTTTTGTATACAAAGGGTGAAAACTGGACCCTATTAGTAAGTCTATTCTGTCTGTCTATCTGTGAGTCGTTTCTTATTCTATAAAAAAACGACAGCTCGTGAACGCCAGCTTCGGCCAGGAGGGACGGGAGACTGTAGCTGAAACCGAACCTTCAATCGGACACTGCTTGTCTGTATTTAATCAGAAAGCTAGTTGTCTGTTCGCAAAACTAGGTCTTCATGGAGAAGAGACAAGAGACTACAGTATTAAAGTATTCTATCAGCATATTTGTTACATTTCCATAAATTATTGTTATCTCAAAAATAGTTAATTCTATCTCTTGGACCGTTACTCAGAATAATAGCAACATTAAACAATAGCAAGGAAAAGAATATACATAAATATTTCATTATACAATTTAACACTGGAATATTGGCAATAATATACCAGGCCACTCAGAAAGTATTGCGAAAAATAGTTTTTAGATATGAGAGACTGGCCAGTTATAATCCATTTTGAAAATATGATTATTTGTAAGTAAAAATAGGTACGATACAATTTCAAAATTTCCCTTCCCATTTACAGGATAATTTTAATTTAGATCGCAAACAATGTGTTTGCGATCTAAATTAAAATTATCCTGTCTCATTAAATATGGATCTGCACCGGGAACAATTTCGCGCTTTGATTTTTACGATTTCAAGTGTCGCCTGAAACCGGACGAATAGTACGATAGACTTCAAGTGGCATTCATAGATGAAGCCCCTTCTAAAGCAACCGTTTTTCGTTGGTATAACGAATTCAAGCGCGCCCGACTAACTTTGGGGATGAAGAAAGAAGTGGTCGCGCTTTGACGGATGTTACGGAAAAAAACGTGCTAGCAGTGAAAAATTTTATCTATGACAATAGGCGAGTTACGTATCAAGAGATTCAGCACATACTGCAGGTTGGATCGGGAAGCCTTTACGAAATTCTACACGTGCATCTTCGCGTGAGGATGATAGTTTCACGCTGGGTGCCGCACAATCTCACCGATAGTCAGAAGCAGGCCGGGGTGGAATGGTGCCGTGATATGATAAACAAATTTGAAGCAGGCTCGTCTCGGCGTGTATACGACATCATTACAGGTGAGTCTTGTAGTGGTGAGTCTTGGATTTATCAATATGATCCAGAAACGAAGCGCTAGTTGACGGTTTGGGTGTTTCAAAACGAATCAACGCCTACCAAAGTGAAGCGATCTAGAAACGGAGGTTATTTTTTTTTTTTTATATGTGGGAAGTCATCAAATAACTGCTCCGGCTCTGGGCGGAACGGGAGGGTGTGTCAGAT
The DNA here is from genome assembly GCA_905333075.3 of Atethmia centrago. Taxonomy (NCBI): domain Eukaryota; kingdom Metazoa; phylum Arthropoda; class Insecta; order Lepidoptera; family Noctuidae; genus Atethmia; species Atethmia centrago. Next base: position 10,224,159 of record HG995387.1, read on the forward strand.
CTTACTGACTAAAACCCACCCGTATTCCTTCCGTTGCCTGTGTTGCGGGGGCCTCGGTAACCCTTTAGTACCTTCCCGCGACCACAGGCTAGTGGAGAGTAGTTTGAAAAGATTTAATAAAAAAATATTTACCTATAGAACATTTTTTTAAATTTTCGTAAAACGTTCTGAGTGTTCCACGTACCGTACACAAAACAATCATATTATGAAATACTTTTAAGGTATAATTTCAAATGACTTAACTTACGTGAAACCTGGTCGGTCTATTCCACGCAATAACGACACTAGAACCAACCAACTGAACATCTACCGAGCAGGCTTTTTTTTTTGTGTATGGCATTTTGTAGTGGACTATAAGAGGTCATGACACTTAACCGGACTATGACCCGATAACGTCGTTACAATCCTTTTTAGGGTTCCGTATTAAACAAGGAACCCTTATAGTTTCGCCTTTTCTGTCTGTCTGCCTGCCTGTCTGTCTGTTTGCCTGTCTGTCTTTCTGGCTGTCTTTCTGTCTGTCTGTCCCCACTGTAGCTCAGAGATGCTTCGGTCTAGAAAGCTGTAATTTGGCATTCGTCTGAACACTATTTTTTGATTCAAGGGCACGTTTGCCTAATATTAAGTTTAAAAGTGCTTATAATGAAATTAAAAGGAAAACTATCACAGCTAAGTAGGCTTTACGAGTTAACGAGTAAAGGCCAGTCTGCGCGAACCTTAGTCGACCAACTTTAATTTGCATTTGGAGAATTGACCGTGACTAGATGAATGGGAGAACATGTTTTTCAACTACAATGTTAAGTTTGTTTTTGGAATAAATTCATCCCAACTTCCCAACTACGGAACCCTTCATTGTGCGTGGCCCGACACGCACTTGGCCGGTTTTTATGTCCTACCAACGTCACTTTCCATCAAACATGTACCGCCATTTTGAACCAATCACAGGATTATCATACATTTTGGCTTTATAACTTGTGATACAGGTTCTTAGATATAATTTAATAATATATCAACATGAACTGACAGTATTGTGCCTCGTCTTGTCGTTCGTTCAAAATAGTCGTTTGAAATAGTCTATTATAATATAAAATCCTGTGATAAAATCTAAGATATACTACAAGTATCATTCAATATTACGTAATCATTGATAGTATTATCATCTCGGTGATTTTTACAAGTTAATAGTGTTAGTTTTTGTACAATACCTAGTCAAATTCGGTACTTCTACATTGGTCCCAAGCTTCGCAAATGTGAGAGATGCCATTATCCAACAAGCAGTATTCTAATATTATGTTTCTTATAATAGTATCAAAATTAATTATCTAATATAAGACGTCGCGACACGCACGTCGAAAAACACAAGTCGAGGTTTAGTACTCACTACTGAAGTATATTTGATTTTGTGTATTGGAGAAATATAATAAGTACTTGTACATGAACAAGTGTCTATTATTTCTAAAATCTTGTTTTTTAAAGCCTTGTGAATGAAATTAACTTGAATAACTGTTAATTTTCTTATTTAAAGTGGTGCTAGATTTTCTGTAAGAGTGCAGAGAGTTTTCATCTCAGAAGTGGGATAAAGATTCCTCTTTTGGCAAGTGAAACATGTTTTCTGCCCTTAATTATTTACCTGTGGTTTTATTAAACTATAGTGATATTTGATTTGTTCTCTCAAATTTGTTAAATAACGGCTACGTTAACAACTGCAAAGTAAAAAAAAAATGTTTGTCCTGTTTTTTTTTTTTATTTAATTTTGTTTCAATAAATCGCTGCCTAGCTATGATATTAGAAATTTGCTTAACACTTTGCCGGACACTAAACGCCACAGACGTAATAACAATAAAATTTTAATTGTCTCGTACAGTGGCCTCCAACCGATTATTACGCATACAAACCGATACAAATTTGATTTCTTTTAATACGAAATTGTTTCTTTCATTTCCAACTACTGTTACTTAGTTTTAAGGCTCCTGCAAACTGGCGCGACTTGTTGCGCGACGCGACACCGGTAGAACAATTTCAATGAAGTTTTCATAGAGATTGTTCCACTGGTGTCGCGCCACTCTGCATGAGCTTTTATACTATACAACCACGGGTTTAACTGACGGGTGGATGATTTAGTATTGGTGGTATTTTGTTAAACCTTGTATTTAAAATATACTTACTCATTACGATTACTACAGTGAAACCTGTTTAATTGGGATTTCAAGGGACCAAGACATATGTACCAATTATTGAGGATTTTCAATAATCCAGTTTGCCAATTAAGCAGGTTTAAAATTATAGTTGTCTCATTTACAGAGACCCGCTTACAGAGGTCGAAATGTGCCGTTATTCCATTTTTAGAGGTGGAAATGTTAATAAAAATGCGTATTTTTGGTGTTATGAATTGAATGTAGGTATGAATGTACATACATCCGAATGTATCCATCCATACCTGAGATAGTACTGACAAACAAAGCATGCGCGAAAGACGACGCGAAATGTATGTAAACAAACATGTCAAAACGTGTAAAACCTGATTAATTTGTCTCACTTATACAGGTAATTGAGCTACAGAGTCTTAATAATTATAGAGGTAAACATCGAAAAAGTCTTAGAATTCAAATCTCATTTAACCAGGTTCAAAAAGTCCCATTAACAGAGGTAACTTAATGAAAAAGAACCGGGACCTCATTGCAACTCTCAATAATAGAGGTTTCTCACTTATCCAGGTCCCACTTAACCAGGTTTCACTGTATTTTACTTATACTTTAAGAAGCAGATAGGAGCGACGCGACTCTAGTAGAACAATTTCTATGAAAACTTAATATGAATTGTTCTACCAAAATCGCGTCCCACTGTCGCGTCGCGTTGGCTAGCCACGCAGTCTGTCGAGCATCGAGCCGTCTAGACTACCGAGCATCAGGGCGTCATAACACCACGGGTAAATCAGCTTCTCTAGGATTATCTACTCTATCGGATCTTGTCACTGTTTTAAAATGTATGTCTTATAATAATGCAGATAAGTTACGTTCCCTTAACAACAAATGATAAATGATAAATTATTTATTTTCTGTAAGTAGGTTTGTACAAACACTTTTACACGTCAATCATATTTTTAAAATAAAGCTACACGATTCCCGAGTTTGATCCAAGTAAACAGGAACAGACAAATACTATGTACTTACTTTATAAAGGGTTTACTAATGATGAGCTTAATCTTTATTGTCATAATTTACATTGGCATAACGAAATTCAGCATAATGATCATAACGCATAATATTATTTTTATTAAGCATAAATGTCTTGCCATAAATACTATTGGCCAGTATTGGCATAATAATAATGAACTATAATTTTATAAAGCATAATATTATAAACGCATAATGATATTTACACATAATGTTCTTTGTTTCTTTAATTACAGCAAGGAAAATACATCTAAATTTAAATATTGTATGAGCAAAATGTATTTCTCCGAAGTATATGAAACGGAAGACCCGAACATCGCGTACAATAAATTTCATGAAATATTTTCTTTTTTCTACAACCTCTGTTTTCCTAAGACTATGATTACAATAAATGTAATAACAAAGCCAAGGTGGATATCTAAAGGTATTAAATCCTGTAGTAAGAAGAAACGACAACTTCTGTGGACTTACAGATTAAAATCAAATGAATTAAATTAAATAGAAATCGCTTTAAAGAATACTCTAAGCTTTTTAGAAAAATTATGACTCTGACACAGCGTTCACAAAATAACCATAAAATCAAAACATCACACAGTAAATGTAAAACCGCCTGGCAAATAATAAATCAAGGTAAATTTAATGTACCTAAAAATTATATTTAAAAAATTAAAATCAATGATGACAAAATTACGGATTCGAAACAAATTGCTTATCAATTTAATGACTATTTTATTAATAAAATACAACCCCTCCAGTCCAGTGATAAAACTACACGGCCCATCTTAAACAGCATAAACTCGATGTTTATGGCACCCTGTACACCACAACAGGCACAGAAAATTACTATGGCCTTAAAAAACACAAATAGCGTGGGTTACGATGGCATATCAACCAAAGTAATAAAAGCTGTAGCATCTGAAATACGTGACCATTTGTCTCATATTATAAATCTATGTGTTGTAGCTGGTACGTTTCCGGAGGCACTAAAGATAGCGATCGTTAAACCATTATTTAAAAAAGAAGATAGAGAGCTCATGGAATTCTACAGGCCTATTTCTCTGATACCTATCTTCTCGAAAATATTTGAGAAATTCATTCAAAAGGAATTAAACGGTTACGTAGAAAAAAAAAAATATTATGTAATGAGCAAAAGGGATTTCGCGAAAATAAGACTATAAATATGGCGATTTATGACTTTTTATACAATGTATTGATAAAAATGGACAAAAAAACACCTGTATGTGCTATCTTCTGCGATATGACTCAAGCATTTGACTACGTAAATCATGACATTTTAATAAAAAAACTTGACGCTTATGGTATAAGAGGTAATGTTCTGAATTTAATTAAATCATATTTAGACAATAGAAAGCAGAAGACAGAAATCACTAGAATTAATATAACTACTAAAAAGGAAGAGATATACTTATCAGATGAACGTCAAACTACTTTTGGTGTTCCACAAGGTAGTGTATTGGGACCTCCACTTTTTACACTATATATTAATGACTTGCCAAAATTAATTCCACACCCTATGACTTTATTTGCAGATGATAGCACGGTGACAATTTCTAGTAATAGCAATGACATGATCCAATATAAACTTGACATTCACAATACCTTGACATCGATAATAGAATGGTTAAATAATAATAATTTATTGATTAATTTAGATAAAACTAAAATCATACATTTTAGCCAACGCTTGACTATAGAAAATATGGACATAAATATAGATAATAAAATAGTTGAAATCGTAAATACTACAAAATTCCTTGGACTAATAATTGACAAAAAACTTGACTGGAAATCACAAATCGAGAAACTCTGCAAAAAAATTTGTAGTTCCGCATTTGCATTGCACTCTCTAGCTGCAGTTGTGAATGTAGATACCCTGATTGTGGCCTACCATGGCTTAGTTGCGTCTCACCTAAGATACGGCATTATATTTTGGGGAAATTCTACCGACGCTAACACGGCATTTAAGGCTCAAAAGAGATGCATTAGATCTATGTTTGGGCTAAAAACGGTTGATACATGTAAACCATATTTTAAAAGGTACAATATATTAACTCTTCCTTGTATGTATATCCTCGAAACCGCAATGTTTGTTAAAACAAACCCCAATTTGTTTCCACGTCTACAGGACGTTGTACAGCGTAACAGACGGGATATGACCATTCTTCGAGTCTATCCAGCAAAAACGGCACTCATGCGCAAAAGTATCGTCTGCATGGCGCCTACTATATATAACATATTGCCTAAACGTTGGAAGGAGCTAATGGTAACGCATTCAAGCGACAATTAAAAATGTTCCTTTCGCAAAAAGCATATTATAGTGTCTCCGAATTTTTGTCCGAAAAGGATTTTATTTTGAGTGATAAATTTTAGTTTTTTCCTGACACTAATAATACTAATAATTTATATGACACTAATATTAAATTTATATAAATATGGAATTTTGACATTATAACATAAAATAATTTCTAATTTATTAAGTTTCTAATTATAAACTTTATTAGTGCCTATTCTAGGTAAATTTTCGATTTTGTTAATTATTTTCAATGCTAAGGAAATATTTGTACGCCGATACTCACGGCTAAACATGATTGGACTCAAACGATGACTGTAATATCTTGCATGCTCTTGTATGTACACAATGTTTAACAAATAAAGAAATCTTATCTTATCTTATCTTTGGAATAAAAATAATAAACCCTAATAAATAACACATAACGGTAGTATACACTATATCGCATTATTGATTATTGCTGAACAGCTGTATACGAGGGTGACACTGAAAGTTCTTAGAAAATCAAAAACTGAACAAACTAGCAAGTTATTAGTTTTATTATATCTTTTCAAAATAGTGTCCATTTACATCAATACATCGCTGCATCCGATGGAACCACTGAGAAAAGCACTTTACCCACTCGTCCTTAGGGGTCTTTTCGACGGCATTTTGAAACGCAGCTACTCGGCGTCAATAGAACGTTTTCCCCAAAGTTTTTCTTTTATTTTCGGAAATAAATAAAAATCGCAAGATGCGAAGTCTGTATGAGCTATATGGCGGGTGACCCAGTAATTCCAAGGCTGACGTCGCCAAGCAGTCGATTGTTTGCTTGGGGTGTGCGACGAGGCGTTGTCGTGGTGTAGGAGGATCCTACTACGAGGTCGTTTATCCAGAACTTTTTTTCCAAGACAAGTGGCTAACAATTGTTAGTGTGCCACTCTGCAGTAACTGTTTTTCGATCCTCTAAAACAATTGTTGCGTAATGACCTGTCCTTCCGAAGAACGAGGCCACCATCTTTTTCCCACGCTTTGACCTCTCTTCACTTTAGTTGGTAACCCCTCGGAAGGAAACACCCAGACAGCAGACTGTCTCTTAGTTTCAGGATCATAACAATAAATCCAGCTTTCGTCACCCGTAAGTAGTTGAACACAGCATTTGAGTCACCTCGGTTAAATGTTTGAACAATTTCACGACACCAATCAACACGACGGAGTTTTTGGGCTTCTGTCAAATTATGAGGTATCAACCGAGCACAAAGCTTCCTGACCGCTAAATGTTCATGGAGGATTTTGTGCACTTGACTCATACCGATGCCTAAGCTTGTCCGAATCTGCTGATAAGTCACTCTTTTGTCAGTCTCTATCATACGCCGCACAACACTGATGTTGAAGATAACATCGTCGCCGTAGAAGGCCGTCCCTCACGGAGATCATCGGTGAGATTAGTGCGACCTTTAAACCAGTTGTAAACAGTGGCACGAGATGGGGCTTTATCGTGAAAGGCCAATCGAAGTCTGTTATAACTTTCTTGTTGACTGAAATGACATCGAAAGTCATAAAAAATCATTGTACGAAAATTTTCTCGCTTTAAATTCATGCTGACGTGACACAGACAATTTTCAATTTGCCGCCAAATCGTTTACAAGTGGCCAGTTCTAAAAACTTTCAGTGTCGCCCTCGTATGCAGCAAGAAATATTAGGCAGTTGACTGATATTGCCACAGCTAATAGACAATAGTATACTTTGCTTATTTCCACAGTATTAGGTATGTCTTATGGCGTCCTGCTGTGGGGATCATACCTGTTTTTTTACGTTCCGTTTTATCTATTTTGCCCGACATTTTACACCACGGACTGACTACAGATACTGGGATAGATTTGGTTGTCAATCGCTCATTTAAACGTTTCGATTTCGCTTCTTATCTGATTTGAAGTTAGAAATATTTTTTATTAATTTCTCAAAAGATATGCATTACCTTTTAATAAGAGTGGTAGTAGCGATATAATCGGGGACCCAACCCCTACTAACTTTAGCCCCTTTTACCCTCCTGCCAAACGATACTAAATCCAACTCCTCTCCTTTCCCCTTCCTTTTCCGAATAACGTAAACGTAAATACCTTGGATGGCCGACTGTCAATTAGCTATGTTAAATTAAATCTGTTTTAATATCAAAAGTATTGTTTTACTTTTGTAGTACCGACTGTGTTCGGTGGCACGACTAACCAAAGCCAAAGCTTTATTTTTAAAAGCCATGAACCTGAATAACAGTTAATATTCATATTTAAACTATTACTAGATTTTCTGTAAGAGTACAAAGCCTAGCCTGTGTTATTGCTATTGTATTTTGTTACAATATGTTGAATTACATCGGACCTAAACATAACTGGCGAAATGTGGGTGTACTATAGGTTCACCACTGCACAAAGCGTGATTTTATATTATTTTGAATTATTGGAGCAATACAAATATCTTAATAATAACGACGAATTTACTTACGTATTGTTTTTTTTTTGTTACAGGTACCTACGGCAACTTTGCGAAGCGGGTGAACTAACGCGCCAGTGCAAGCATTGATTTCAAATATTTAGGTACGTAGGGTAGTACTTTGGGCGGTCTTTACAGAATATTGTCGGACGACGATGATACGATTGTGTAGATTTTTCTGTTCTCAATTGATGTTCCCAACTAAGCAAACGTAGGTACAGACAGAGCAATAAATATGCACACGCGTATTCCTTTGATATTTACCGCCGAAAACGTAGACCCGATTCTCGAAACTTTTATCACCAACATGTGTTGATACAAGTTGAGTACAAAAGTAACCAATTTTTTTTTGGTGAAGAGTGGCTTAGCTTATAATTTTGTATCAAAATCAAAAGTCATTTATTCAAATTAGGCTGAGAATCAGCACTTTTCGATCGTCAAAATTACATAAGACAGTCCACCAAAACGCCCATCCTTCACCACTTCCTTGTGCTTTAGCTGGGAAGAAGTGGCGCAACAAACTCCCCAGTAGTATCATTGTCCTCTCTCTGCCAAAGATTGTTATAATTAGTTGAGCCGTTGAAAAAATAAACACATTGTGATAAGTTTATGGTTAGATACTAACTAAACTTTATTAAAAGATAATGGCGCCGATTCCCTTGTTCACAAACTAAATTAAATTTAAGTTCTGTGCATCTTTTTCTTTCTATTTCATTAAGAGAAGGACAAAAGATAAATTTTAGTTCAGTCCTGTCAAATTAATCAGCGCTTGATGTAAATTGACGTAATTTTAGTAGGCAAGTTTTTAATCACGTCTAAACTTGTATGGAGTAGTGACAGGCGCTGAATAATTTGACAGGACTAAACTAAAAGTTATCTTCTGTCCTTTTCTTAATGAAATAGAAAGAAAAAGATGCACTGAACTTAAATTTAGTTTAGTTTGTGAACAAGGGAATCGGCACCATTGTATACCTAGTGTAGGTATATTATTATGTTCTACCTATAGAGATCGTCGACGTAAAACTGTATTTTGTTTCGCCCTTAGTTTCTGGTTTAGTTTGTGTTATTTTTTTGGTAAAACTATGTTAAATTAATGGAGTAGGTATACTTAAAGGAATTACACGTGTGTAAACAAAGGTCGGATAGACTGGTTGAGTAAGGTAATAATTAATTAATGATGTTTTATTATATATTAACTATGTACATTAGTGCCTATGCAAGTGCAGTGCATGTGCATATTAGTGACTATAATGCTCGGTTTGCGAATTGCGTTCTTAGTTTCCAGGCATGATTTGATTATTAGATTAGTAGCTGCCACCATTTAAAAAAGATAGCATAGTCGATCTTATATGTGTTCAGGTATGTCTTTTTCTTCCCTATACGTCTATTAGTTGTCATCTCGGAAATCACTCTTCCTAGCATACCATCTTTCACACATTCCATGCTTTGCTCGTACTCGTTTCTGATAACCATCCAGATTCTTATACATTTCATACGATCCTCATTCCTTCAGGTTAAATTATTATAAAAAGGGATTCATTTTATTACTTGTACCACCATTATACATATAAACACCCATTTTCACTGCAACTGAGTATTAAGTATTATAGTTGAATATTATTTTAATGCTCATTTCTAAACTTGGCGTCGAACAGGGTTAATGGTGATTCTATAAATGCACATAAGTGTAAGAGGTTAAAGATGCGAGGGCGTATTCAAATAAGATAAATGTTTGTTAACGAAGGTCAAGTTTTGCCAGTAAGTATATACACGTTCGCCAAAAAATTAAGAGCGAATAGTACCTATAGAATACAGTTTATAAAGAGTGTATGTTGCAATGTTATTTCATATCTGCATTCCGCAGTGATGAAAGAGTACTGTGCAGATAAACATGAGTTAAATTTAACGTTTAAAGTTTTTACACCTTTACTAATAATCGCTGTGTAAAGTAATGCCATGAATATTATCATTTTTAGGGCAACAATAAAGACTCAAACCTATTGCTATGAATAAAATGCAAGGAATCTAAAAAAAGAAGTACTTGAATATCTACACTGTAAAAAGAATTGTCCAGGTATCGACGTAGAGAGATATACTCTCTTCATCGATATCTGGACAATTCGATGATTTTGGCGTCTTATTTCATATTTTTGTTATAGTTATTCCATATTTATGGATTTTTATCCAATTTAAACAAGTTAGCTTAAAAATCTGCATCCTCTTACATATAGCGTTCATTCGAGCAAGTTTCAGTTCGCAATTTTGCTACAAAATTTCGACTAGGCGTCGAAACCGGCGTATGCGCAGGTAGCCTTAGTTCAGAGTTTTGGCAATAAAACTCTATTTGGATTCTCCTTTTTTCACTTTGAACATGGTATTTATGACACACTTGATTATTTAAAAGAAAATACATGGATAGTGGCATTATTCACTAGCGGTAAGAATTTGCACCTAGCGTACTTAAACAGCAAGAACGCTAACTAGTCATGTTGCTTTTATATTTAGTAAGGCGTTCAAGCCTTTGTTCTGAATATTAATAATTATTTTTTGCATATTTTGTCCTGAGTATTAAGTCCAAATAGATCAAAGTATTCTTAGGTACCTAGCTAGGTATACATCAGATTTATTTTGTTGACACAAATGTTAAAATTCTTTTAATGATTTAATAAAACCCATATTGTAATATTTACACAGCTTAGCGAATTACCTTAATTTAGTATTTATCATGCAGTGATTAAGTAAGTTAAAAGTGTTATAAACGTATAACCCTCTTATGCATCAAAACTGGATATTTATGAATAAGTTATCCTTGTAATTTTCATGTCAAAGGCTAAGGATGATTCATTAACATGTTGAGAATATTAGAACGTTTATCTATATGGTCCATTGCCCTCTCACTTCATTGAAATACAAATTACAAGGATAACGTATGTATAAATATGCAGTTGAATGAATGAATCATCATCAGATTTTGGGCTGATGATGAGGTCTAAGACCAGCAGGACCAGGATTACTATGTGGAATAAAATACAATACATAAGAAGAAAATACATCGATAGTGGCATTGTTCACTAGCGGTAACAATTTGAATCTAGCGTACTTTAAACAGCAAGAATGCTAACTAGCCATGCTACTTTCATATTCAGTAAGGCGTTGAAGCCTTTGTTCTTAATATTAATCATTTAAATTTTTGCATATCTGTCCTGAGTCTTAAGTCCAAATAGAGCAAAGTATGTTGTATGGCAGATTGCAGCTGGTTTTAGGCCCCTTCCTCCAATCGCACGACTTAGTACTCTATCGGTGTCTTAGTCCTGTTTATGAATATGAAGGGTGAAGTAAAGGGATAATATCATCTGTAGTTAAAAAACAATCTTTATTCAGTAATTAAGTTTTTATATAATTGCTAATCAATCATACATTGATGTTATAATAATATTATGGAGATACAATGCATAAGAAAACACATTCTTAGTTCCTAAAATATCACAGGTGACACTTCTACAAAAATCAATACTACTTATCACGAACAAATGGATATTGAGATTTATAAATTACTCCAATCACTTTTAATCATATCTGCTCCTTTTTCTGCTATCATATAGACCGCAGCGTTTGTGTGACCTGACACTATGTCGGGCATTATACTAGCGTCGATCACTCTCAGCCCTTCAATACCGTGCACTTTTAACCTAGGGCCGACCACAGCCGTCTTGTCACTTTCAACTCCCATTTTGCAGGTCCCACTCTGATGATATATCGTAAATGTAAACATTCTTGCTTGACAGGCGAAGTATGGATCGCTGCCGAATGGTCCATATTTCAAGCAATCTTTGATCGGCACATCGTATATCTTGGCACCTATTTCTCTCATAGCCTGTTGCTTTGAAATTTCCACGGCTACTTTTATTCCTTCTACAATTTTCTCCAAGTCTTCGGGATACTCGAAATAATTTGGAACTAATGCCGGATATTCATGCGGGTTTCTATTCTGTAGCATGATTCGTCCCTTTGATTTAGGACGTAATAACATAGGGAAGATCATGAAAGTGTCAGATCTCCCTAAAGGTCCGTATGTGTCTGTGTATATTTGTTCGTCAAAACCGAAATTCCGACGTAAAAGTGGGTCTGCATTCAAACCACCAGCAACAAAGAGCAATTCTATGTCGGGCCAGCCTGTAGAATTGAACTTATCATTTAAATTCATAAAAACTAGACTCTCACATCCTCCAGGAACGGACAGGGGACCTTCGTGCGTCTTCATCCATTTGAATACTAAACCTATATGGTTTAATATGAATTCTGAGGAAAAACTTGAAATTTGTTGCTACGAATTGTACACCACCAGCAGCAACGTGATCCATTAGATTATATCCGACTGGTAAATCCTTCACAACATTAATTCTCATCGATTCTAAATGATCCTTTGGTCCTATACCTGATAACATTAACAACTGAGGAGAATTGATAGCACCGGCGGATAAGATCACTTCTTTATCTGCTAATATTTTGAATTTTCTGTTTTGCTTTTCGAATTCCACGCCGATCACTTTAGTATTGGTATCGTCAAAAATAAGTTTAGTGACCATGCTGTCTTTGGTCACATGAAGATTTTTTCTTCCATTTATTGGCTGCAAATAAGCCCTACTAGAACTATGACGAGTTCCATTTTTCATTGACAGCTGAAGAAATGACACTCCTGATGGTTCTGCTCCATTATGGTCTCCATATTTAAAACCCATTTCTTGTGCAGCTTTGACCCATGCTTTGCCTTTGCTTGTGCGGAAGGGGGCGTGTTCGATATTGACATATCCACCATGTCCGTGATACACCGATTCATCGAAGACTGGTATATTGTAATTTTCAACTTTCTTGAAATATGGAAGTACTTCATCCCACCCCCAGCCGTCGTTGCCCATTGCTTTCCAATTATCGTAGTCTGGTTTGGCCCCCCTCGTATATATCATGTAATTTAATACGCTGGAACCTCCAACTACTTTTCCACGTGGCCAGTTACACTGATTGTTCTCAAATCCTGCACAATACTTATTAGATGGCATCGTTTTATAAGCCCAGTTAACGGATGTAAATTGAAGGTAGCTCGCTAAGATGGGTATGTCCATTAAGTAGTTTTCGTTGCTTCCAGCTTCTATAAGTAAAACTTTCCAGTCTGTGATTTCAGTTAGTCGATTTGCAAGCACGCATCCTGCTGTGCCGGCTCCAATGATGATGAAGTCATATACAGACAGTATGTTGGTTTCGTCGGGTGGTTCGTTATAGAACTGATTTGATTCGTCTCTCATGAAGTTCATAAGAGATGATAAAGGGCTTGCGGGCTGTGTTTTGATTGGATGCAAAACGGTGAATAACATCCATGTCGCCACTGCGAAAATTGGCGCGCGGTGCTTAAGGCTCATCTGGAACGATCAAACATAAATTAATCGTACAGTTTGGTTCTGAGCATCTTTTAAAGGACGGGTTAAAAGTTATTGTGAGCTGTTACTTTTTAGGAATATGTTCTTCCCCATTTTATTTAACTTTTATTTTTTCTGCATCACGAGCATTTTCCGCAATAGCCATACGAGTACCTTCTAATGATGACACACACTTTAAAGCTAAAGCTAAAAAGCTGTCAACAAATATTATACTGATTGTCTGTACAGTTTTTTTTTTTTAAGTACTTGACATTCTATCATTTTTGTGACTGTCTAACTAAGGAGGAATTGCGGGATATTCAGCAGTAGACATTTTTAACACGTTCGTTGCTAATCACACGACGTCGCTCGTCCGCGCTCCTTTTCAATTTGGCCCTTCACGCGATGTCGCGTGATGCGTTCATAGTGATTTCTACGTAGTGTATAAATGTGGGCTGTAGCATAATAGCTAATGAATTTCTTATGGGCCTCTAGGGAAAGAATTGAATTATCGGGAACCGCGTGGCCATTCGAATCACGTGTGTTTTTCGTACTACGTGATTGGTAAATATAATAAAACCGTATGGGTCACCCGCTGAAAACTTATATTTTTGTTTTGGCAATAAACGTGTTAATTATGATAACTATGAAAGAGAAAAATACCTACCTTTTGGAATACGCTCTTATGGTCCTCAAAACCTTTATGAGTTTAATATCCAAGGTTTATTTGCTGTAGTGGTAGTAGTCTAATCGCCTATAGCCGATACCGTGATCCTCACAAACACTTAGCTCTTTTGAGCTAAATAATCACTACAAAAACTTGCCACTTGCACTGTTACCAAATGAATACTGAGAAGAATATTGATAAATTGACATGGTTTAGTTGTTTATAATAATTAAGAAGTCATTGACGCAGGTAATTTGAAGAAAATTATATAGGTATTCTGAAACCATTTAAAACTCATTTACTAAATAAGTAGACTATGGTACCGGAATTTTCTGGTAGATCATATTTCTTTAATAATGCTAATGGTTATGTAATATTTCACAATTTTTTTAAAGTTCTTTCATACGAATAACATTGGGTTCTGCTCCCCAGTCGGTAGAATAAGGATCCGTAGCATGTTATTTGGAGACCCGACCTTCTGTAATTTATATTTAGTTTTTTTTTTTTTGGGTGGTAAATTATCAAATAACTTCTGTCGTTCTGGGCGGAGGGTAACCTCGGTAACCTTACCGAGGCCCCTGGCAACACAGGCAACGGAAGGAACACGGTGGGTTTTAGTCAGTATGAGTCTGACACACACTCCCGCCCCGAAGTTATTTGATGATTTCCCACCCAAAAAAAAAAGGGGCTTCGGTAACCCGTTTGGACTGCCACGCGACCCCGGCAGGATATATATATATATAAGTTCACGATAAATAAAATTTAAAAAAGTACCTAAGTTCTCTCTCATAGTCTTTGATTACCCGAAAGAAGCTGGAGCAAGCCGCTTGTTGTTTTTTAAAAGGAAATATCACTATATTTCTACAATACGTATCACAACATTAAGCCCTTTATCGAAAATGATGCTGCGATTTCTAATCCAATCCTTAAGGGTGGTACTTCTTCGCGCACGTGTGGGAGTGGCGCGAGGACGCGAAACGCCGCGCCGGGGCGTAACTCCGCTGCCGCGAGTAATCGCGGTACAGCGGACGGAGCTCCGGCGGGGTCTCATGGCGACATGGAGAGTACGATTGTCGCAACCCAGTGCTGGGCACGCCACAATTGCGGCGATAAGTCCCCTCTTTGAGGAGTGGCTAGAGAGGCGCCACGGCGTCCTCACCTTCCGCCTGACGCAGGTCCTCACCGGACACGGCAGCTTCGGGAGGTTCCTGTGTAGGATAAGGCGGGAGGAAACGCCCGGGTGTCACCACTGTGTGGATCGCCCGGAGGACACGGTGGAGCATACGGTGGAGGTCTGCCCGGCTTGGGCAGAGCACCGCAGTGTCCTCGTGGAGGCGATCGGCGGCAGAGATCTCTCGCGTCCGGCCCTGGTTCAAGCCATGGTACGGAGCGAGAAGGCATGGGCAGCCATCACCTCCTTCTGCGAAGCAGTAATGCTCGCAAAGGAGGAGGCGGGACGGGAAAGGCAAGTATCGCGCCCTCTCGCCCCTAGCCGCCGCAGGAGATGCCCAGGGCGTCGGGAATCCCGGGCGGATTTCCGGCCACCGTAGGCGCGGGCTTGCGGTCGGTGAGCTATAGGTAGCTCACCGTCCGGTAAGGACCAGGCCCGGGTCGACGGCGCGTCGTATTCCACGCGCGCCTCAAAGAGATGACAGCACAAATGTAGGGGTCCATTAGGGCCGATGCCTGCCGGGGTCGCGGGAAGGTACTTATGGGTCACCGAGGCCCTGGTAACACAGGCAACAGGAAGGAATACGGGTGGGTTTTAGTCAGTAAGAGTCCGACACACCCTTCCGCTCCGGCCAGAGCGGGAGAAGTTATTTGATGATTTCCCACCCAAAAAAAAAAAAGGGGGTACTTCTGCCGGGGTCGCGGGACGGTACTAAAGGGTCACCGAGGCCCCTGGCAACACGGGCAACGGAAGGAATACGGGTGGGTTTTAGTCATTAAGAGTCTGACACACCCTCCCGCTCCCCCCCCGAGCGGGAGAAGTTATTTGATGATGTCCCACTCAAAAAAAAAAAGGGTGGTGCTTGTGGTTTCATCCTTACGGTCTTACATTGGTGTCAGGGTCATACGAGGCTCATCATAATTAGCGGTTGACTTTGGTTCCAATTCAAATTCATTTATTAATTTTGTGAACATAGGGTAAAATTATGCAGATGTTATATAAAAATGTTGGTCCATACTATGTCCCGCCCCAAGGCATACAAAATAGCTTATTAATTAATCGAATGTCACATTAAGAGAATGAAAACAAAAACAATACAGTCAATAGGTAGGTAGATGTCACAATTGCATGGCAAATGGTAAGATGTAGTTAATAATAATATGTCAATAAATTAAGACGGCACATAAACAAATAGCTAGTATTTAGTCATTATTTTGTAAGTAAAATAAAAATGTCAATAAAGAATATTCAGTCTATTAAGCTACGCTTGCCGCGGTTGGTCCGTGGATGGGTGACCACCTTTACATACCAAGACCCCTCCGTGCCTCGGAAATCACGTTAAGCTGTTGGTCTCGGCTGTCATTTGTAGATCTTTGACAGTTGTTACGGGTCGTCAGAAGCCCGAAAGTCTGACAACCAGTCTTACCAAGGGGTATCGTGTTACCCAGTAAATGGGTTGTGGAGGTCAGATAGGCAGTCGCTCCATGTAAAATACTGGTATTAAGCTGCATCCGGTTAGACTGGAAGCCGACCTCAACATAGTTGGGAAAAGGCTAGGCAGATGATGGTATAATATTTATCTGAAGGTAGCAACACTTTATTTCTACAGACACATGATCATATAACGTTATATAAATATTATTTTAATTTGTCACAATATTTATCAACGGAATAGTACGCCATCATTCAGTAATTTAAAAAGCTTACGTTTAAACTCATTTATGCCTACCAGTGACGCAGCTACAATTATCTTTAGAAGGAAGCCGAAGAAAAAAATGGTTCAGTTCTCATAAACTCTAGATAACATCAAAATGAATTAACTCATTTTTATTAATTCCTTTACTTTTCTTAATTTCTTTACTTTTCTTAATTTAACCACACATGGTCAAGAATCACTACACAAACAGAATTATCAATGTTTAGCAGAAATAATACGATAATATTATCGATTATAGTTCTATTTAGAAAAAAACATTTTATTACAAACATTATGTTATAACGATTAAAATTAAAAAGAACGAGTGAAAACAAAATACAAAAACAAATGAATTTATCTGTCAAAAAATAAACAAAACAAATCTACGAAATCGAACATTCCTAAAGAAAAAGAAAAGAAAGAAAATACATTTTCACTACTCATGCTCTACAAGTTCGTCTTTATGTTGTGTGCAGCAGGCTTTTTTTTTTTTTTTGGGTGGGAAATCATCAAATAACTTCTCCCGCTCTGGGCGGAGCGGGAGGGTGTGTCAGACTCTTACTGACTAAAACCCACCCGTATTCCTTCCTGTTGCAGCAGGCTTAGCATGACACTCTGTATTTCTTCGAAGAACAGACACGGCTCAAAGTGACATTTCGTTTCTTCTTTTTTGACATCCCACCGTAGAAATCATCATCATCAATCATGCTATGCCTGCAGGCGACATAAAGTCGCTTCTTATGCTGTAATGCATAAAGTATTTTGTTTTTCGAAGACTAAGGTAATAAAGGCCCAACAGCCACACGCACAATAAAACGTCGCAGATTAAAGTCGTTATTTAATTTAATTTGTTTGTATCACTTCCGTGTTTTCTATCGTTAATTTAATGAAACCTGATAAGATAGCTGTCATTTATTATTAAAAATCGCAAAGAAACGTTTTTATGAGTTGGCAGTATGAAGTAATGTTGAAAATTAAAAAAATAATCTTTTAAAAAGTTTCATGGCGGGAATTAGCTACACTCTTCTTAAATTTTGCAACATTTTTGAACAGTGAAAGGTGACTAAACGGGTATATTGGAATGGAATTGAATATTCAAGTGACGAAGAAATTACACTCTCGCCTAACACGCAGCAGCGGATTATGGAGCAGTATGCGAAAAACGTGGTTGAAGAAATATTACCGCTGAAATCCAAGCAACTTTATCTCAACGCGTACGAGATTTTTATGCGTTGGAGATTAGACAAATAGGTATTGTTATATACTTTATGACTGTTCCATTTTCTCGCAATCGAAGTGAAAAGCAGAGTGACTCGGGCATAAACGAGCTATTTTATTTTTAAAATGGCTTATTTTATGCACTAGTTGTGCAATCTACTATTATTTGCGGTAAACATAACGAAATGATAAAAACACAAACAAAAAGATTGTTCTTTTTGTTCATTCATTCTATCTCGTTCTCGCCTACTCACCTTTCTATTTACGTCACTGTCCAACGACGGCGACGCGGTGCTGCGGGACACGGATATCACGTGTGTCCGTACCTACGACTTTAGTACCGCATTCTGACACACGGAGGCCGGCTTATTTTGGACGCTGATCTTATCAGAATTCTTTGATAAGACAAAAAAATTTAGGCATTTTTGTAACGTTTTTAGTCTTATGATTTAGACTGGTATTACATAATCTGTAATGTGATGTCATTGATATACAGTTACACACACAGGTGAACCATATTATTTAGCAACGGAAGACACTAAGATGAGTGGTTTTTTCCGAAGGGAAGCCGATAGATATACCTACGCTGGGGAAGTACAGTGGTTAAGTTCTGTGACTGCTCTGCCAAAATTACGCGGCGAAAGTTCGGTGTGCTTACGCCTGCAAAGCTTTTTAAATTAACAGCGATACATCAACCGTAAAATTCGGGGAATTCGGACGCGTAATTTTGGCAGGCATAGGATAACACTAATAGAGATAACAATAATATAAAGAAAACAACGAAGTCATGTTTGCATTTTTGTTGAATAATTTTATTATGTTGTGTCACTCGTTTTGTTATTGAATAACTTAAACATAATTAATTTGTCAGACTTAACACTACCCTGGTTGTCGTTTTACTTTGCCCTTTTTAAGTAGCTAGATGGTGATTATTGTGAATCGATTGTTTTCGTGATCCCCATTACCATCTATTGCTGTATATCTTGCTGTTTTGTTCATAACTAAAACAATACCCGCATGTGAAGCGGTGTAATTTAATTACTAATTTAACATATTGACGCCTTGATTGTACACAGATACATAATGAATGATACAAATGTTTGAAAAATCCTAATCCTTCCTAACTAATATTATAAATGCGAAAGTGAGTTTGTTTGTTTATTTACTTCTTACGCTTTCACCTGAATTAGGACATAGGACATTTATTTTTATCCCGATATTCCCACGGGATCGAAACTTTTGTGGGTGGAACCACGGGGCGCAGCTAATATAAAATATAAACCTTAAATAATATAAGTATTTATTCATCGGGTGAAATTAAGTTCAATATCAACATTCGATATTAAAAATAAACAATTATTTTTAACACATTCCAAGTAAGTACTTACATAAATTATATTAACTTACATATTTTTCTCATAAACTGACCGTGACCGTAGAAACTGGGTGTGGTTTCCTACTACACACGGCTAAATATCAAGCTATACTTTCTAGTATAAGCTGACCTCTCATTGTAAGAAAATCCTATACAATGAAAGATCAGCTTATACTGGTCATGTATAACTTGATATGTAGCCGTTTGTGTCTACCTATTAGTAATTCTATGGAAAACTGGTTTATTCTCATAAACTTGAAATTTGAACTTTAGCGAGGTAAAATTATCTTATCACAAAATATTGACTATTTCCCTTGTTTAAAATCTATATTTATTCCAAGATTGTGCTGGTTTTCTTGAAGGATTTTTTTAACCTTTAATAAATAATTATTAACAATTTGCGAAAATTGCCATTATATTACTGTTAAATTTGTTATGGCTAAAATTACATCACAGATGTGCTTTATGAAAT
The DNA here is from genome assembly GCA_905333075.3 of Atethmia centrago. Classification (NCBI taxonomy): domain Eukaryota; kingdom Metazoa; phylum Arthropoda; class Insecta; order Lepidoptera; family Noctuidae; genus Atethmia; species Atethmia centrago. The sequence goes on from HG995387.1 coordinate 10,244,116, forward strand.
AAATACTCCTTGCATGGGATGTGTACTATCTTAATTTACCGTAGTCTTTTTTGATCATGTCGGCTCCTTTTTCAGCTATCATGTAAACGGGGGCGTTCGTATGACTTGACACTATTTCTGGCATAACACTGGCGTCGATCACTCTTATGCCGTCAATACCGTGGATTTTCAATTTCGGGCTAACCACTGCCGAGGGATCACTGTCTATTCCCATTTTGCAAGTTCCGCTTTGATGATAAATAGTGAAGGTGAACATCTGTGCTTGACAAGCAAAGTAAGCATCGCTACCAAAAGGACCATGCTTCAAACAATCTTCGATCGGTACATCGTATAATTTTGCACCTATTTTTTTCATAGCCGGTTGTCTTGCTATTTGCACGGCTACTTTTATTCCTTCCACAATTTTCTGCAAGTCTTCGGGAAATTCAAAATAATTCGGAATTAATGCAGGATGTGCCTTTGGGTTTCTACTCCGCAGCATGACCCTTCCCTTTGATTTAGGGCGCATTAACATTGGAAAGACCATAAACGTATCAGATCTGCCTAAAGGCCCGTAAGTGTCAGTAAATATTTCGTCGTCAAAACCAAAATTTCGACGTAACAGTGGATCTGAATTCAATCCACCAGAGATAAAGAGCAGTTCCATATCTGGCCAACCCGTAGAATTGAACTTATCCTTTAGATCCATAAATACTAGAGCTTCACAACCACCAGGGATTGAAAGCGGGCCTTTGTGTGACCTCATCCATTTAAAAACTAATTCTAAATGGTTTAATATGTATTCAGTCGATACTGATAGACTTTGTTGTTGAACAATAAATTGAACTCCACCAGCCGCTATGTGATCCATTAGATTATATCCGACTGGTAAATCTTTCACGACATTGATTCTCATCGATTCCAAATGATTCCTTGGTCCGATACCTGATAACATTAACAATTGCGGAGTATTAATAGCACCGGCAGATAAAATCACTTCTTTCTTGGCTAAAATTTTATGTTTTTTGTTTTGTTTTTCAAATTCCACGCCAATCACTTTAGTATTGGTATCGTCAAAAATAAGTTTAGTGACCATACTGCCTTTGGACACATGAAGATTTTTTCTTCCATTTATTGGGTGTAAATAAGCTCTACTAGAACTATGACGGGTTCCATTTTTCATTGACAGCTGAAGAAAAGAAACTGCTGAAGGGGCTGCTCCATTGTAGTCTCCATATTTAAAACCCATTTCTTGAGCTGCTTTTACCCAAGCTTTACCCTTAGTAGTGCGGAATGGGGCGTATTCAACATTGAGATGGCCACTGTCTCCGTGATACTTTGGATCATCGAATGACGGTATGTTGTAGTTTTCAATTTTTTTGAAATATGGGAGAACTTCGTCCCACCCCCAACCATCATTGCCCATTGCTTCCCAGTGGTCATAGTCTGGCTTAGATCCTCGCGTGTATATCATGTAATTTAATACACTGGACCCTCCAATTACTTTTCCACGTGGCCAGTTACACTGCTGATTCTCAAATCCCGCACAATATTTATTGGATGGCATTGTTTTATAACCCCAGTTAGCTGATGTGAATTGCAGATAGTTGGCAACAATAGGAATATCCATAACAAAATTTTCGTTGGCTCCAGCTTCAATTAGTAAAACTTTCCAGTCTGGGATTTCAGTTAGCCGATTAGCGAGCACGCATCCAGCGGTGCCAGCTCCAACGATGATGAAGTCATATTCAGATAGCATGTTTTTTTGATCGGGTGGTTCGTTATCCAGCTGATTGCTGCCCTCGTTCAGAAAGTTCATGAATGATGAGACTGGGTTGACGAACTGTGTATCTGTTGGAAGCAGGAGAGCGAAAAGCACCCATGTTGCCGTCGCCAGACCCGGCGCGCGATGCTGATGCCCCATCTGGAAAATTCAAAGGAATTGATTATACACTGTACAAGAACTTATTTACGTAATATTTTGTATAATAATGATGTAAATATTGTTATAATTGTATATTTTTAACAAAATTGATTCTGAATAAGAACTATCAGCGTTCGAACGGAAGTAGAATTTTGAGGGGTTCCTTACACGGGTACAATATTGAATTTGAATGCTAAGGATAATGCTGAAGTGCACAGAAATCGGACTTTACTAATAGATAATCATGATGGTATTTTCATTGTTGTTGTTATGGATTCAAAGTCGATGTCGAGTATCGCCGAGGTTGGCGATACCTGTCCACAACAAAAGAATACATAAAATGTTTGCGTGACTTGGCATTTAAAGTGGGCAGTACTAGGCCTTCGCATGTTTCTCTGATCAAATCGACTAAGTAGCTGTTTTCCTGCTAGCGGGTCCAGCGACTGCGCTCTATTAGGAAGCATGTTGTCTTAAGTTGGAAATTATTGACGTATTATTTATATACATACAGTTTAACTACGAGGTCTAAAAATCACGTCATCAATGTAATCTCATGAATTTTAAAATCGGCAAGTGTAACTAAACAACCGAATATTAAATAGATAATTATTATTACACATAGTAGGTACATATAGAACATATCATCATCTGCCTAGCCTTTTCCCAACTATGTTGGGGTCAGCTTCCAGTCTTACCGGATACAGCTGAATACCAGTATTTTACATGGAGCGACTGCCTATCTGACCTCCACAACCCAGTTACTGGGTAACACGATGCCCTTTGGTAAGACTGGTTGTCAGACTTTCGAGCTTCTGACGACCCGTAACGACTGTCAAAGATCTACAAATGACAGCCGGGACCAACGGCTTAACGTGCTTTCCGAGGCACGGAGGGGTCTTGGTATGTAAATATGGTCACCCATCCACGGACCAACCGCGGCTAGCGTAACTGAACCTGGTCGATCGACCCGTGCGGCTGTTATTACTTAGCCACAAGCCCCTCACATATAGAACATATAGTGACCTAATTGGTGATGTTGTTCAGAAAGGTCAGGTGGGTAGTAGGTACTCGTAACCGGCTCGTACCACCTGTGTCGTTCCACCTGTTGCTATGGATGGAGACTACTGCGATGGCGTTCTATAGTTCGTGCTTACCCCCATGGGAAGAAAACGTGAGTTTATGTATGTATGTAGTTATTATTATTTAAACTCAAACTCAAAGCATTTATTTCAATTAAACCATTTACAGGCACTTTTGAATTGTCAAGGAGTCGGTCAGTTAGAAATATGAAGCTAGTTGCCCATTCCAAAGCGTAGTAGGTACCTATGGAGAAGAACGGGCAAGAAACTCCATGGACACTCTTTTAAATTAAATTGATACATAAAGATTAGTACAAAAATAATGTTGAAATTATAACCAAATGTGAGGACGATGTAAAATAAATTAAAGAAAAGTACCTACTGGACTTACAGAGTACAACTTTTTATGTGCATCACCAGTGTCAAATGTGGCTAATTTATTGTTAGTTGTATGACAGTCGAATACAATAAACCTGACAAACTAATAATTAATGTGTAAAGTCCTAGGTCAGACGACAGTTTTTTTTTGTTTAGGTAAACTGTGTAGCAATAATAATTAATATTAATAAGACTCTTAATTATTCTTTAAGCACAAAGGTTTAACTTGCGTATGGTTGTCGTGATTGATTGAATTCACAACAAATAACATTACGTTGATTGATTGAAGCAGGCCTGACGACCACTACCTACCTTTTTAGATGTGTGTAAGCGGATTAGCTGCAGCAATTGAAATCGGAACTAGCCTTTAGGCCTCGATACTTTAGAAAAAGGACAATTTAACCAGTCATGTTCAGATTTTCCTTGAATGGTAGTTTTAAACTATTTGAATTCCCTTGAATGGTAGTTTTGCCATTAGCCCTCGATACTTTAGAAAAAGGACAATTTAACCAGTCATGTTCAGATTTTCCTTGAATGGTAGTTTTAAACTATTTGAATACCCTTCAATGGTAGTTTTAAACTATTTGAATTCCCTTCAATGGTAGTTTTAAACTAATTGAATTTCCTTAGCAAAGAAATTCGATGAACACAATCGCGCAATCGTGTTTAGATAAAGGTGATATTTGCGGAATTAATTATTGTTATTACTTGACATTTTGATAAAAAATAAACTTACATGTGTGGACCGGAATCAGAAATGGTGACATTTCTGTATGTAGCGCGAAGACCTTGTTATATTGTTATTACGCAAATTTTTCTATGCAATCCGTTATCTATCCGATTTTACATAGAAATATTATCCAATAAGTTACTAATAATACATTATTGTGTAGATTGGATAATTATTACTAAACTACAAGTCAAGGTTGCAAGTAATTAGTTACTATTTGAGACGGGCATTACGATTTAGTTCCACAACTTATTTAACAGATATGTATCGATTACAACTATTACGCCAGTCGGCAAGCCATCCAGTGGGACAGCATCCGCACCTAAATAATAAATAAATGTGGTTTATAATTGTGTTTAGACCATCATCTTTGCAAATCTATGCGTAGTAATTAATATGATAATCCGTTCTTGAGCTACACCTGGCTACAAGTGAGAACTATGGCTCTAGTCGACGACGCATCAGTTTGCACCTTATTTCTCGGCACTGAGACAATGATTTTTAATTGGTTTTCTCGAAACTTATTAGACTTTCTAGTTTATATGTCACCATGTCGGCCTCCTACTTGCCTTTTTACCAGACTGCGCAACGCAGAGGAGGGTAATGTGTTTATGTATTTATGAATGTATGTATGTTTGTTTGTTCCTTTGTGGCGCTCTAGAGACCAAACGCGTGGGTCGTTTTTGATGATTCTTACGTCAATCGCTAGTCTCAATCTTGTCATTAAAAACAGGACAGTAATCAAAATTCAATATGGAGACAACCAGACGCCATATTGTGAAAAAGATCAAAATGAAAGGCGACGAAATATGCCAAGTTATCAAGTGGGGTGTTATTGAATAGGTATTTGAAAATCATCTTTAGGTTTACCTAATAATTTTTCATTTTAAATGACCATTTATGATCTATAACGGTTTAAAGTTGGTTAGCAACCATTCTCACTTCAATTTTCAAAACTTATAATAAAGCTGTGATTAAGTTCTTATAAGGACAATCGTATAGGTCTTGTTAATGTGAAAAATAATGATTTGAAAAATTGTTATATAATTATTATATTATAAATTATACATATAATAAATGTGAAAGTGAGTTTGTTTGTTTATTTACTTTTTTGTTTGTTACGCTTTCATGCTAAAACGACAGAACGGATTTAAATGAAATTTGGCACATGGGTAAACCATTACATATATTAGGACATAGGATACTTTTTATCCCGATATTCCCACGGGATCAAGACTTATGCGGGTGAAACCGCGGGGTGCAGCTAGTCTTGTATAATGGACGGATGGATGACCCCTGTAACACAGCTAACACCTAGCTAGTCCTACGCGTAAATGCTGGGCATACCTAATTTGTACATTACTTTTGGAAAATTAATTATTTATTATTCTCGTGACTTGATTGTTCCTTCTGTCCGTATCTCACGGCCAGGCTCTTCAAAACGGACGTAATGTTTACATTGATATTCTGATCAGTTTCAAGCCTGATCTTTACCTCTTCCGATCATAGAAAAGAACCCTGGTCAGCAATGAGCTTTGATTTTCCTCATTTTGTGATAAAATCCAAATGTTTATTCGAAAAATAATAGTAAGTACCTAATGTATCTCAACATTTCTCGAGAAAATTCTGAAAAAAATCATTCGCTAGATGCAAAGGATGTAAAAAAAATATAATTATGAAATGAGAATTTTTTTTTTCTTGTTTCATGAAATTCATTCACTTCGATCTCTAGTTACAGTGCATTCACAAAGTAAAAACATAAACTTAACTCCGTGACCTTTTCCTTGTTCAAGAAAAATGTGGTATTAATTGTTCATTGACTGGTTTTACTATATATACTACAAGTAGACGGCATATTCTTTATTTTACGCGTAGGGATGTCAAGATTCCGGAGTTTCTCTGACGATAGTGAAGTCACTATCGTCGGAGAAACTCCTGCGTAACTCGTCTTGTGTAGTGCGCTGACAAATTTGTCAGAGCACTACAATTTATTGGATGAAACCCAATAAACTGTATATTAGATAATTAATATTACTGTTTTCGGATAAAATAATTAAATTACTGTTGTGTTTGTAACCAAGGCCGTCTTAAACTAGGCTGGGGCCCTTGGGCACACAAGAATTTGGGGCCCTTTTGGAAAGTAAAAAAAGCGAATTATAATAACATTTTTTTACTAAGTATGACCATTTATTATAGATAATCAAATACAGTATGATATAAAATGTGATATTAGAATGCTGCTGGTTTTTTGGTTACGATTACGATAACGGTTTCTTTCGGGATTTCTGTTGAGCAAAATCTTCTATTATATCCTTAAAGTCAATTTTTTGAAGGATATCACTTTCTATGCACATAATTGACAAACTACTCAGTCGTTCTTGTAACGAATCGGAGGGATTGCGTGAGTGATCGCTAGATGGTGTACTTAGTAAATTAGGTATTTTATAATATGTAAATAAATTAATATTTAGGATATAATGGCGTAGTATATGCCTTGTAAATACCTTCTGATAAGGTTACTGATTTGCGAAAAAATTGTAATGTGCCCGACAAAATTGTTTTGAGAATAAATGTGTGAGAGAAAGTGTAGGTCCTTCGGGGCCCCATGAGAATGGGGGCCCCGGGCACGGGCCCCGAAAGTCCTTATGGTGAAGACGGTATTGTTTGTAACGAGTAAATTACTATAATAAATCTTGCTTGAAATAGACTTTGTCGCTATGTTGCTGTTATATTAACATAATTTTCATGTTGATATTCAATTTTTCTTTCGTTATCCCGTTAAGTTTGTAGAATGAAATAGGCATCACACCTAATGCAACACAATGTTTTTAAATTGACAGTAAACAGTAAATAAACTTCAACATTAGTTAATTACTAATTTACCTAATTACGTAGTTTTCCACCTAAGATGCTACCTGATAGTTTTTGAATTAGGTACTTATATAATAATCGTATCTACACATGTTTCAAATTATTTTAATAAGATTAATTATTTCTCGTAACTTAGGATTGCGCCTCAAAACACCATGATGGTTTAAACTTAAAAGTTCTGTAATAAAAATGACGATATAAACAGGATGGACATTCGACAGAATGGGTAGCTATATCGATTCTGGTGGAACACAGATGCGGGAACGGAATCCTCTGAAGTCCGAGACATGTTTCGGAAACTGGTTTAATTTCATACATGTGATATAAAATGTAAAACATATTGCTTGTGGCTCGAAACGGTTGTGCGACAAGCCTTGTGGACGGTCAAGGCTCCTACATACTGGCGCGAATTGTCGCGCGGCGACGCGTCGCGACACAAAGGCACCGCTTGTAGCGCTACACGCGGTGTCTTTCTGTCGCGTCGCTTCGCGCGACAAGTCGCGCCAGTATGTAGGAGTCTTTATGGTCATGATTAATTAATATTGGTCGTCACATTTAACGCGAATATAATGACGTTACGCTAGAAATGTCGTTTTTTTTGTGGTTTAAATGCGGAATTTTGTGGTGTTCTATGTTATATCGCCATTATCGTAAATACATTTGTTTATTTTTTACGTTAACTGATCTTTGTTATTTGTCTCACTTGTGTGTCGTTTGTTTAATAATAAAATGCAGTCTAGACGTACTTTAACTGTTTTATGGGGTCGTTCGTTCAAAATATCTTTCAAAATGATGTAGGTATTCTAATGCACTATTATATTTAGTGCATGTCGCGACTAGTGAAAATCATGCGTCGTCCTGTTTTACTTCCATTCATTTTAATAAGCCATCTTATCAGCGTGCGTCCATTATTATAGTATCAAATGACTTTCTTTTACTTTAGCCATGTACAATTTAAAAATATACATATGCTTCAGCTGGTGTCCTGTCATATGACAAAAAAACGAATCATAAATTTTCATATTAAAGATACCGTTAGGTAAATTTATACATAATAAAGTTATCACTTTACAAACTATTCTTTCTGTAACTGGTTTGACCAATAATTGAAAGACAACATTTCATTACATCAAAACATCATTTGACAAACTAATCTTTTTATAATCATGTTAATTGATAAAACAACGCAAAGCATAAATTATAACGTTTGACAAAATGCATTGCTTGATAATTACTTACTTAATTTACTTTCAGTACGAAATCATCAGTCTTTAGTAGGGTAGGTCAATTGAACAGAAATGACTAGGTTTAGTTTAGGTTAGAGCTGCGACTACAACACCAGAACCAAATTCTACCTATTTTACTTGATAAGGACAGCGTGTATTTTTTTTTTACTGACTATTAATCAAATGGTATCATTATTTGTATGAAATTACTACTTGCCTATAAATTATCTGTCCCAGACGAAAATTGCAACCATATAATTTTCGAGAGATGTCGTCAGCACAAGTGTAGGGGTCTACTAGGGCCGATGCCTGCCGGGGTCGCAGGAAGGTACTAAAGGGTTACCGAGGCCCCTGGCAACACAGGCAACGGAAGGAATACGGGTCTGACACACCTTCCCGCTCCGGCCAGAGCGGGAGAAGATATTTGATGATATCCCACCCAAAAAAAAAAACCATATAATTCTATGTTTTCAAAGAACAATGCCCACTTCCCATACATTTAAAAACCTGATAATGAAAGTTAATGTATAGTTATGAGGTATAGAAGAAAGACTACCTATAAGTTTAAACAATAACGTCTTATAGTCATTTTTACGATTTAAACGCTACGAAGACCAAAAAATATTAATGTTACTTTTTACTCTTCTTAGGTTAGGATTTGCCGTTACCAAATAGATAATACAGAAATAAATGTGCTAGAACTAATTATTAAAGCTCGAAGTTTAGTCTAAAATAAGAACACTTATCTAGCTATGGTAAAACGTCTTTTTTACTTTGTGAATTCCTTGAAACCAACACATTAGTAGGTACTTAACAGTTATTAACTACATTTTTTGTAAAAAACGATAGTTGAGATAGTTTATATACTTAAAGAAAGTCTAACTTAGTTCTTGTATTGTCAAAAGTGATCACTTATCTACCCAACACATTTCATTGGCCGCGGTACATACTTACATACATAGGTACCTACCTGATGAACAAAACGGGAAAAACAAATAAAACACTGTTAAAGTGATTTCACTTTAACATGATGGTTTATTAATTATCATCATTTTCATCTAAATCTCTTATAACTACGTGATCCAGAAATTCTGCTGGAGCAGATATATTTTTTTGATACCTAGCCCATCCACACTAATGTCATGATGTGAGCGCAACATCCTATGGTCCGTCGACCGACCAAACAATCGCAGAACTGTCAAATGTCAAAAAAAATCCGTTTCACTCGTGCGAACACAAATACATACTGCATGATTCATTTATTTAATTATTTTGTTGTTCTTAATTCATCTTTATCATACACAGACGAATAAAAAAGTACTTACTGATTAAATAAAATGTAAAATAATGTATAAAACTCAGAAATAGAGTTGAAAAAAGTCAAGCAGCAGTGTGTAAAATGGAACGTCATAAAAAATGTGTAGTTGAGATGCGTGCAGGTTAATTGAGATGCGTTCAAAACATGGTAAAAGGTTACCCTTGAAGTAGAGTAGAGAGAAAAATTAAAAAAAAAAATTTTCCTGCGTTTCTTTTAACATTGTGATAAGCGTAATTAATATACAATTAAGTTAGCTGAATTTTAAGATTTATTTCATTTCTATACATGGTCAGGTGAAAAATGGTCATTCTTCTTTGATCAAAGTGTTTAAGTAACAATTCTGTCATTTTGTAAAATCGCAAATTTGACAAATGAAGTACTTGGTCAAATGAATATTTTTGGAATGATATTTTAACATTTGAAATATTTGCTTACTACGCAAATATTTCAAATGTTAAAATATCATTCCAACATTTGCGAAATCTCTATTTTGTCAAATGATTACTTATAAAGTAATATGTTTGCGAAATGTGGTGTTTGTCAAGCGATTAGTTTTTATAGGTAATGTTATTTTTAAAATGATCATTTGTTTTTTGTCAAACATTAGTGAACCGCTTCAGCTTTCAGCATTTTCATGTCATTAAAAATACAAGTAGCCACAATTTTATTAAACTTGAGTTTAAGTACTCGGATCAAACTAGCTGATTACCATATCAATACGAGCTTAATAAACGTAGTTGTAAAGAAAGAAGAAAGAAAGAAAATACGTTTATTTCCGGTAAACATGACGCAAAGAAGGAAAACAAATACAAAAAAGAAACAATTTGGGGGAGAATATGCGGCACATCCACGTAAAACGGCCAACGCTCAGCATAATGCTGCGACCCTATGCGAGACAGAACCCCAGCGCTGATTTTCAGCGATAGCCGGCGTTGACGTTGTCGACCTATTTCTGATTTACCGGAGTTTCGAACCATCTCAAATTATCGAGACCCATAAATATACAACTATCCACGTGTACCTTATTGTATTGACCTTCAAAAATACTACTAACAGTTTGACAATGAATATTTCATTACATAAGGCTTCGAATTTCTTGGCTCCGGAAAACAACGGAATTCGTGAAATACGAGGATCATTCAATAAATACTTAGCCTACAAAAAGTAAACGAAAATTTTGGAAAAGTGGCAATTTATTTTTCAACAAAGTCTCCTTTTAGTTCGATACATTTAGCCCAGCGATGCTCCAACTTTTTTAACCCGTCCGAAAAATAGTTTTTGTCAAACTCTGCAAAATAGGCCTCCGTGGCGGCGATGACCTCCTCATTCGATCCATATCTATTCCCGGCGAGTGATTTTTTCAGATTAGGAAACAGAAAGAAGTCACAAGGAGCCAAATCTGGAGAATACGGTGGATGGGGCAACAATTCGTAGCGTAATTCGACCAATTTGGCCATGGCAACGGCAGACGTGTGAACCGGTTCGTTGTCGTGGTGAAACAGCACTTTTTTCTTCGCCAGATGGGGTCGTTTTTTCTTTAATTCGGCGTCGAATCGGCCCAATAAGTCGGCATAGTAAAGCCCTGTAATTGTTTTACCCTTCTCGAGGTAATCGATGTAGATCACACCTTGTGAATCCCAGAAAACGGTGGCCATAACTATTCCGGCCGATTTTACAGTTTTCGCCTTCTTTGGAGCACGTTCCCCGGTCTGGATCCATTGTTTTGATTGCTCCTTGGTCTCTGGTGTGTACCAGTGGATCCAGGTTTCATCGACGGTCACAAAACGACGCAAAAACTCCGCTGGATTCTGCTTAAACAGCGCCAAACACGTCTCCGATGTGGTCTCACGGTTGCGCTTGTTTTCTGGTGTGAGTAAACGCAGCACCCATCGCGCCGACAGCTTTCTCATGCCGAGTTCCTCGTGAAGAATATGATGCACTGTTCTTTCTGAAATGCCTACAGTCTCAGCTAGCTCCCGAACCTTCAATCGGCGATCTGCCAATACGAAATCATGGATTTTTTTAATGTTTTCCTCCGTAGCAGCTGTTTTCGGTGCACCTGGACGTGGTTCATCAAAAACCGACGTACGGCCACGTGCAAACTCGTTGAACCAATTCTTGACGGTGGCCATCGATGGAGAAGAGTCACCGTACACAGCATCCAAGAGCTCTTTGATTTCGATGCGCGTTTTCCCTTCCAAAAATAGGAATCGAATCACCGAACGATATTGCTCTTTTTCCATTTTTGTAAAACCGATCGACACGTTCGCTTCCATAAGTTGTCAAATTAAAACAAATGAAGGGATTGGAATGAAAATTTTAAAAAAGAATTAAAAAAGAATGTGCTACACTGTGGTAAAACTCTTTTGAAACTACAGCGCCCTCTGGCGATGAGGCTAGGTACTTATTGAATGCACCTCGTACGTTCATTGTTCGAAAGTTAAAAGTAATTTGAAGAGTATTGATTATTTGCCTGAAGGCTGTTTTGTATTTATGTATAAATTAGATTATTATTATTTAAGAAAAATAATACTAGAAAACATTCGTTATTTAGGTATAAGGTCATCTACTATTTTATGCTATAGTACCAACAGCATTTTTTTTTATTAAAAATGGCTATTTAATAATTTAAGATTTTAAACATGTCTAGTCTGTCAAAGTCTTTCTGAATCATTTAACGAGATAAAGCAAAGTGCAACGTTTAAAAATATACTGTTAAATATTACGTCAGCTTTTTAAAAACTTGTTTAGAATTCGATATTAACTACAAAAAAATCGATATTGTATCAAGACTTCCTGACAATTATTGGTCCGCAGCGGCGGATTTTGGACTAATCTCAAAAACAGTACGGATCCACTTTTGACGGATTGGTTACTTGTCCTACAAATAGAGCTACCATTTCGAAATTCGAAAAGTTCTGACACAAAGCAAAGAAGTCCGGACATTTCACAATTCAATCTCTTTTTTTATCATAATTTCAGCACTCATTTAAAATATTTTTATTTTCTAAAAAATCCCTATACTTTCAAACACAGTCCGGACGAATAACAAAACCGGACAAAGGCTGGACGGCCGGACGGGGGCCAAGAGGCGGATAAATTCGGACGAATGGTAACCCTACTTACACTTTCACGTCATTTAGTATCGCATGAGGGTTGAAAATCGCTGTTTTTTAATGGGATTTTGTTACAAAATAGCTACATTTTTTATTGTTTTTATAAGTATTTAGCAAAGTTGGTAACTATTACCGTAATTCTAACAAACGCGAATGGTCACGTTGTATGTTAACTAAAATAATCATTGGGGATAATGCATCAATAGTTTAAAAAAATGGATGACCGAGTTGAAACAAAGATTGTTAGCAATGGAGTCGTTATTGTTAGCACTGCATTGGTCATTATCATTAATTACCATTTAATTCATTTAATGGAAGACAGTATTCTTAGAAGTGTTCTGTGATAAATTAATTTATGATAAAAATATCAACATAAACATAAAATCACGCCTGTTATCCTCGAAGGATTAGGCAGACAGGGCAGGCAGGCAGGGTTTATCTATAGTATACCTACCCACATTTCGCCAGTAATAGAGGGCGAGCCTATTGCCATCACCCGGGCACAAATCCTGACTATATAAATATAAATTCATTAGTTTATAATTTATAGAACTTGCCAGGAGAGTAATGACTTCGTCTCTTCGTCGTTTTGGTTGCATTAAAGCTAAAGCACTAGGAAGTGGTGAAGGGCGGGCGTTTTGGGGGACTGTCTTATGTAATTTTGACGTTCGAAAAGTGCTGATCTGAGGCATCTGTGTATCTGTAGTTGTTCATCATTTCCTCACAATGACATGATGATAATTCAGGAACAAAACAAAAAAACAATCAAGAGGATTGTTTTTTATAAGTATTTGTATTTCTTAATTATTATTATTATTATTATATTATAGTATTTTTATTTATTATTATTATTATTATTATTATTAATTCCATTATTTTCTTACTTGATTTGGTCAATAAAAGAAGAATCTAGTTTATTTTCAGATACTAAAAAAAAATCCTAAAATGGGATACATCAAAAAACCTTCTTAAGGCCGCAATTACTTACTTTTAAAAATAAATAAATTCCGATTTCAAAATGAGAAGCACAACACGACACATACAGTCACACACTGCGCGCGTTCTATTTAGCGCGCTACTCAGTTGTTACTTGGGAGACGTATGCGCATGCGGCGCAGGATCTGAACTCCTTGCGCACCACTGATTGGCGAGGGACGCGCTGTCGATGTTTTATTCAGCCTACGGAAAAATGACGTGCACACTACGGCACACGCTACACACGCCCGTGACCTTTCCACTCGCGTTCAAGTACACCTGTTGAACGCATACCGCACCTGAATTTTGAAGATGCGCCGACTGGCGGAGTACTTATTGTGATTTTTCTTTCTTTGACATTGAAAGTGGAGCCGTTGTTTGTCAAGGAAACTGAAGATATTTCATAGTAGACAAATAGACTACGAAGTTTCTCTGCAAGATAAAGCTTCTATTTTATTTGTTCCAGCTTTATGTTTAGATAATTACTGGAAATAGATGTTTCAGGCGGTTAATAATTATTTTCAGAACACTATGTTAGGTAGCATTCCACTACTCTATTTTCATAGGATTCAAAAAATAATATTATCTCAGCTAAGAGGTAAGAAATACACAATTGATTTTATTTAGAGATTTATTAGTAGAAACTTTTTACTTAAAGTTAAGTACACTTGACTTTCGGATATTCCTCTCGTCTAGCAGCTAGTACATGCACATTATGTCATTTGAGGTGAGGATTGAGGGACCAGTTTTAATAATCGCTATCTTCAAATTGTGTCGATATTTTTTTCCATTTCTTTTTTACAAAATGTTTTAATTCTCTTATTGAAACTTTATGTAAAAAAATAAAGGTTTTATTTATTTGATTCGGTAATATTCACTAAAATATGTATCTTTCTTGTGTGGAATGAGGGACCACAGTTTAGTCGTTATATATTTTTTATCTTTGATGCTTTGTGGTTTGTTATTCAGTAAATATCTTTACAAATTCTTTACTAAATGTCTGTAGTCACAATACCTTCATTTTTTAGATACTTTCCGAGATCTGATGATCTGTTAGGACTGAGGGATCGTACTTTAAGGGCTGTAGTTTTTAATATATTTCTTTACAAATTCGCAGATTTGTTCTACAATTGTTTTAAGCCTACTACTAAATCCTACAGTTTTTATTTTGCGAAATACCAGTGTGGTCCCTCAGTTCACACGCACGCACATCCTACGCCTTCTACATTGCGTGTGCAATTTTGATAACACTCCGTTGTGTAGTGTTTCCTTAAGGCGCAGATATATAATTTTAGTGACTTTTAAACCTGTAATTACGCCTTCATATAATGCAAGTAAGTTTTTCATAAATATTATGTTAAACTAGAAGGCATACATATCAATTCTATATGTGAATATTTAAGTCTTGTAGTAAAATACTTTATGAAATAAATTTAGGAAGTAATGTCTACCCAAAGCATAAAAAAACGGTTTTACTTTCAAACTAATTTGGATATCTTCATGATTTTTTTGCATGAACAGATTATTTATTATCTATAATTCTATTTGTGATTTTTTTCAAATATTCATATTTTCGTTAATAAAAATAATTATTCCCTATGAAACGAAAATGGCGCGCGGCGCGAGCGTCGGGCGCGAGGCAAATTTGTATGGCCAAGGTCAACGGCGATTACCCGACCCTTAATATCATATATGTATTACATATATTGCTGCTAATAAGGTTATGTTTTTAGTAGAAGCCAGGAAGGCCTAAGTTAATGCCTCATCTAGGTAGTACCAGTTGTAGAATCAGCCACAATAACAGCCTTCGGTCTTCGAAGAGCGCGTTTTTAGGGTTCCGTAATAAAACAAGGAAAAGGGTTCCTTGTTTTTTATTACGTATTTAGTATAGTTTCGCCGTATCATCTGTCCGTCAGTCTGTCTGTCCCCGCTGTAGCTCAGAGACCGTTAGTACTAGAAAGCTGTAATTTGGCATGGGTATACATATTAATCACGCCGAGAAAGTGGTATAATAAAACATTGAAAAAAAAAATTTGCACGTAATGTGGAGATATTTTTTTGTGTGGGGTAACGTTGGATAGGCCGTTCGTAAAAGTATTGCGGGTCTGTCAACACCACTTTTCGATTTAAGGATCCGTTTGCGTAATATCATAAGTGTCTCCCCCCCCCCCCAGCTATATGGTTGTTTGTGGAGATGTGAAAAAAATTATGGCAGTAGTACATATAATGAAATTAAAAGGAAAACTATCACAGCTAAGTAGGCTTTACAAGTTAACGAGTAATAGTCGACCAAATTATCGATGTATGGGAGAACATGTTTATCAACGACAATTGTTGAGTTTGTTTTTGGGGTCAATTCATCCCAACTACTTGTTGGTGTGGTTTTGGGTTGGTTAGGTTGGGTTGGTTTATATTAATTATAATAATAAAATAATGTAACAAAAAAAGTCGCTTTTCTTGTCGTCTGTGTGACCGCTTAGTACCCATTGGATTTCGATGCGCTTCTCACCATTATTTAGAGAACTTTTCCGAAAGTTTTATGTGTATAATACTATACATATATCTTAGTTATAGCACAGACATCTCGATCTTTTGACAACATATCGCCCCCCACATCAATAGATTGAAAACGTGCAAAGCGGGGGCGGGTCGATAGTTGAGATTAATAATTGTCTGTATTGATTTTCAACCGGTCTACGACTTAGGTACGAGAGGTAATAGCTACGATAAAACAAAAATACTTCTTCATAGTTCCTCGTAGTTAGTTATAAATAGTCACAAATCTATTGTTTTCGTTTGCTAGCGAGTAAATTATTTTATTCTCTAGTTCGCAAAGCACGAAGGTGACTTAAAATTATTTAATAGTTTATTTTGAATGCAGCCAGTATTGTCTATTATGTAAAATATTGCATTCATGCGGTCATAACAGTTACAATAAAAATAGGGTGCTATATTTTTCTTGTTTTTGTTTTGCAACAAAAAAATATGTATTACATATACCTAAGTAGCTGGTACCAAACCAACCTATTATGATAATGTTAAGCACTGCTCACAGTAACTACAACAGACACTTAAAAACAATGCGCAGTATTTTTTTTATGCAAATAAAAAAAAAAGATAAATTACAGCACACTATTTTTAATTGTCTCATAGTTAGTTACGGTGAGCAGTGCTTAAGGCAAATCTGGTCATAAGCTGTAGCCGGCGAAAAACATTTTTTTTCCGCTTTTTGCTTTTTATATAGTCGCGAATCATAATATTTTGATCAAGATACAACCTGACAATGTCCTAGAAATTGCAAAAAACGTAAGAAACCTTGAATTTCGTGGGCTACAGCTACGGATCCACCTTAACATTATTATTATAGGTTGGTTTGGTGCCTGCAGGCTTAGCATGACGCTCTCTATTTCTTCGAATAATAGACACGTCTCTTTCTATACAAAGTGACATTTCGTTTCTCAGTTTTTGACATATCACCGTAGAAATCCTTCTACAATCTGTCATTTTGTCTTTCGTTTCTAACTATCTGTGACTAGGTCCTTTTTATGTAGAAGGATTTCTACGGTGGGATGTCAAAAAAGGAGAAACGAAATGTCACTTTGTATGGAAAGAGCGGTGTCTATTCTTCGAAGAAATAGAGATTGTCATGCTAAGCCTGCTAATATCTATTTTTCTTGGTGTTACTACTTTATGTATGTGTTCGGTGCGCTTAAATAAATGTGAGTATGTAATTTCTGTTACTTTTCTATTTTCCAAAAATCTTACAATTAATTTTATTTTCGATACATAATTACGAAATTTTTGTCTGTTAAAACTTGACTTTATGTACGTTAATTGTGTTTAATTTTGAGTAGTTACCGGTAATATGTTATGTATGCAAAACTGACTAGGTAATAGGTCATGTAATTGCTACCAAGTACATAAAGTCAAATCATTTATTTCAAATACCTAGGCACATAAAAGGCACTTTTGAACGTCAAACTTTACAAGAACATAGAATTGATTCTAGTTGCCCCTTTCAAAAGGTAGTTTCTTATGGAGAAGAATGGGCAAGATACTCTACAATTCTCTCACTCTCAAAGTTTAAACAAATAATGAACTTTCAACATTAGGTTGACGCGGGTAAAACATTAACCATTCTTCACATTTTTTTGAAGAACCTTAATGAACAAGGATGATACAAAATAATAGTTACGTTTTAAATAAATGCGTAATTTGCAATAAAAGTATACCTAACACGTTATTTAGGGACAGAGCAAAAGTTTCCACTGCGACAAAAAACTCGCTCACTGGGCATGGAACATTCGTGATTAAAGCTTTTGTTATGAAACGATTCGAGAATATTTCGACAGGTATGTACAGATCTCCCAGAATAAGTATGCGCTTCGGCAACCAGCGTCTATCAACGAAAATACCAACGCACGATTTTGAGATCTAATAATATTACCGCGGATACAAAACTTGAGATGAACAACTCTGTAACAACAATGTAATTCCAAATAACTTATCAAAACTTTTGAGTGACGTATGACAAGTGGAGTAGGTGATCCACCAATGAAAAAGCTATAAACAAACACGCAATAATTATGAAATGCTCTACAACTAAGCGCGGCAGTACAAAACTTTGAATATTTGCCTCAGGGGTTACTCTGTGGCGCGACATTTGTGCTAAGTCGACAACACGAAGATTACCGATGCGCGTACTTTTTCTGGTTTATACCTGTAGGTACCTACCTTATGGTGCGAACCAGTATATTTTCTCGTACCTATGTCTGAAGTGCTAATGGTGAAGTTCACGGCAAACATTAGTCCCCCTTCGATTTGTTTAGGCCTTATTAATGTTTATTTAGTATTTACATAGTCTCCATGTTTTTAAGTAACTTTGGGAAATATTCTTTGTGACGATGCACTTTGTGTATTTACTTTAATTGTCGAATGAATGATGTATCAAAAATACTGTCAACATTGTACACAATGTTGTAGTTTAATAAACCTCCAATTCAATGACCCACCTAAAATATATATTTTTTTTATTTGAGATTTACTTCTAGCCTTTTCTATAGCTAGCTAATAAATAAACCTACCTAGCGTGGTAAGATTATTTTTCTTGAGTCATTCTCGGTTTTTTCACGATCACATGTAATACTTTTGTATTGTGATACTTTTTATTACTAGTCAACTTTGAACTTTAATGTTTGTTTTTTGCTTCCGTGCAAAAACGAAAATCCCATCGCTTTTTGCGAATCATTTGTCATTGGTGTGAAATTGCTTGATCATCAGCTGAGGTCTGATTCAGGAAAAAACTTAGGTAATTAATAAGTTACGTAATAGTTATCTCAGATACGTTCGTCTTTAATTGAGGAACCTTCTTTAAAGGATTTTAAAATAATGAACAAATAAATCAGACTATTGAAATCAAAATTGCTGTCTAATTATCGTGCATTCCGACAGGTGGATTCAGTTAATTTTAGAGCACTCTATACGCGGTCATGGTCAAAATGTGCAAGCGGTCAATTCTCTACATTGTTATATTGATTTACGAGTATATGAGTAGGCAATGCATGTGTTTGATTAGACAGTTTGAACATTAGCATGTGTTTGATTATACAGTTTGAACATTAGCATGTGTTTGATTGGACAGTTTGAACATTAGCATGTGTTTGATTAGACAGTTTGAACATTAGCATGTGTTTGATTGGACAGTTTGAACATTAGCATGTGTTTGATTAGACAGTTTGAACATTAACTACTAAATACTTTATCATCTGTCAGCCTTTTCCTAACTATGTTGGGGTGGCTTCCAGTCTATCCGGATGCACCTGAATACCAGTATTTTAAATGCAGCGACTGCTTATCTGATACTCCACAACCCAGTTACTGGGTAATACGTGTTTGTCAGACTTTCGGGTGTCTGACGCTCTGTAACATTAAATACTTAAAAAAAATACAATTAAAATTAAACTGTTTTTATTTATGCTTCAGTACACAAATAAAAGAAACAATAAACACAAACAATACACTTTTTTGTTTACAAAAAGGGTTTCGTGTTTGGAGCCTCCTTTTAGGCATACAATGCCAGTGTTAGGAGACTCCGCTCTTCCATAGCACAGCATAATCTTTTTCTTAACTTATACAACTTAATTAACTTTTGAATAGCGACGTGAAATATTTAATACATAGTAAATGTGCGGACACTTCAAGCTTATTACCATTCCCATGTTAATAGTAATTGTGAATCCGTAAAGAAATTCTTTATTTCCATTTAAGCATTCCAATTTTATGTGACAGCGACAGTAATAAAATTCTCCTTATGAGTGTGTCCTATTAAGGGGATTAAATTCTTTAATCAGAGTACGAAAGACAGAAATTTGTCGTAAAAATCATAATTCACACATAAATATAAAACGGTTCGCCCAAATATTAATGCAACACTAGCGTTCCTGTTTCCATTTCATCCGGCTATGCATTTTGCATGGAGTGGGGCTTTTAGTCTATTTCATTTGGTTGTGTTGCAAACGCCCTTGTGCACCACTTTTTGTTGCCACCATCCAGCTGCCCTTATCCAAATTTATTTGGGGTACCATATCCTTTCCCATACATCAGTGGTTATCTCAGTATTAACTAGCCATATCATCTCACACAAACACAATTCATCCATCGTTTCCTGGGTCTTCCTCTTTTCTCGTACATTTGTACAAACTTTTCTCGCATCAAGTCCTTCAATCCTACTTATCATTAGTTCATACAACAACAAACAATTCCCACGAAACGCCATATAATTCCCTTATAGCCACTTCGAATTTATTGTTTCGAATGGCAATAATGTTAAACAATGGCGCGAATGTGATAAAGATTGGATTTCAAATTTCAATGTGGTGACAGCTTGAAGAATTTAAAAGCTTGCAGTTGGCAACAAACCATACAATCATTTTAAAACATTCTTGGAAAGGTGTGATCGAAGTTTCTGAAGCAGTAAAACAGTCTAGCTAGATATGGTAACGATGGTACCAAGTTATGGAAGTTATGTAGGCGTAGGCAAACATGTCCATTCAATCAGTCCGACTTTTAAAATACGTACCAGTCGTGTTTCAGTCAATTTTATTAAACTTCGATCTTTGTGTAAATTGTCATTTTTATGGGAGATGGGACATTATGGCGGTACGTACGTCCAGGTGGTAAAATCATAACATTTTGTGAGAAGACACTTAGATGTATCCTGCCTTTGCAATAACGCAACCATACAATTTAATAAAAAGCTCCTATTTGATATAAATCTTAGTACCTAAGGACCACGTTCCTATAATACTTTGCATTATTATTTAAAACTGATTAATCTTCAAAGCATGCAATTGAATGAATGTAGCACTTCATATGTTAATAGGTGTTGGTCCTAAGTAATTCTTGTCCGAAGTTGGCATTGTGCCCAAGCAGGTGACAGGCTCGAACTTCAACGACAACTAATTAGTTAACCATAATTAACCATAGTATAATTCTTCCACAGTCATTATCCTGCCCTTATCTCAATTCATTTGTGGTCGGCGCAACATGTCCCTTTCTTCCATACTTCTCTATTAGTTGGTCTTCTCCTACTCTTATAGCTATCGAAATTCATATTCAAAACATTTCTCACGACATTTTCCTCATTCCTCCGCATCACAGTCATCATCATCATCATCATTTCAGCCGAAAGACGTCCATTGCTGGACATAGGCCTCCCCCAAAGGGGGGGGGGGGGGTTTGCCATAATCGCCACGCTTGGCAGGCGGGTTGGCGATCGCAGTATGGTGTTAATATGCATAGAGAACGCTGCTGCCCATTCTCTAGTAAGTCCCTTAGTCGCCTTTTACGACACCCACGGGAAGAAATGGGAACGCATCACAGTATATTACTGCAATACATAATAAGTTATGGGGAAATTCTGTTGTTCTTCCGTGATAATCACATCAGTAATCACTGCTATAAAGAAGTTACAGAGTGATCAACTTATATTGTTAGGAGCACAAAGCGTATAAATAATTCGAGGCCAGCTAGTTGGCACTAATACTTTGTTAGTCTGTATAAAAGGGTAAATTACGAGCATGTACTCTGAAATCGTCACATCATTTGCTGCACTAAGGCGGGGCCACATTAGCGATATGACACGCCATGCCATGGCCGCCGCACACCATCTAAACATGAAGTCACTTTGACTACAATCCTTTGGCAAAATGGTGCTTACGTGTCAACCAAGCGGAAATACTGGTAAACCCAACGTCACACGCAGCTTGTATGTCTGTCTGAACTCTTGTACACCAGTTTTAGCATTGAATTTGCCGTATGTTGGAGGATTTTTTTCCGGCTTTTTTATTGATATTTATCCCACGATGACTTTTATTAAACATTAACTCTCACAAAATAATAGTTCCGATACTAAACGTGATTTGTATGACTTAAATTATATATTCGGTTGTATTTTAAATTGCCTTTTTTAATTTATGTCACTTAAAGAAAAGATCAGGGATTATAGGTCTCCTGCGGTACCTACCTTTTATTTGGGTACTTTATTGAGCATAACACAACTAAACTGAACCTTTTGACCGACACAGTCATGTATAGATGACGTTCGCAGCTTGGCGCCGAGGGCACGTTTTTGCATTTTTGACGTGGCGGTCAATAGGTTAAGTAAGAATTATGATGATATAACCCATGATGGTTTTTCAAAATTTTCTGATTATATAGTTATATAGGTTTTTTTTTTATATCCCATAACTCTATGAATGGTATGAATGAGACCATATCAAAGAATCAAATGGCATGAATTATTTTTCATTTATCTTTTTTTTTGTTGTTATTTTTCTTACAAAATAATTCGACAAAGTCACGATTACTAATAATAATGTATAATTAATAATAAATAATGTTAATAAATAAATGAATTTTATTTTATTAATTTATTTTATTATTGTAAAACACTCTTACGTGAAATATGACAACGTCGCATTTTGTTAGCTTTAAATATGAATGATTGCTTTGAATGAAAATTAATTGCTCGTATTTATCAATGAAACTTAGATACCGACACACATCAAGAGTCTAGTGTTAGTATTATTATATCTTCAAAACTATGCATTTATGGACCGACCACATATTCTAGGACTTTTTGTATTATTTTTACTTATAGAATATAACCCCAGAGATATGGGATACCAAAAAAAAAAAACAAGTTGTATCCCGTAATAAAGTTTTTCGGACTTTGTTCGTTGGTCCTTTAATTCAGACAAGAACAAACTGACAGAATGACGTTAGTAAAAATATTGGTGAACTGGGCAAAGCTGACATAATAATCAAGTAACATTTAGAAAAAGTAAGAATATATTTTATTGATCATTATTAAAGTATTATGAATTCATCACTTCCTAGTTGTTTTTATACGTAGGTATAGGCCAGTAATTTTATACGCGGCATTTGAGCTTATTTCGTGTCGAATTAAACAAAGAAAACTACACGTTTTATAGTTCAAAAGCTATAAAAATGTGGTGTAACAAGTGAAACTTGTTATTTGTTTGGTCGGTGAAAGGGCTGACACGTGGGGAATGCCCGATGTCCTCCATTGTCAAGGATTTGAGTGACACATCTTCTGCAAAACGGTTATCATTTTCGTTCGTTATGTATTTAAATTTAAAGAATAATTTAAACAGGATACAAAATATCTTGAAGTTAATCTTCTGCGGTGTTATTTTATCATAAAATGTGCGTAAAACTGGTCTAACAGGTAACTAACGCCGCGCGTCATTGACTTGACTCCTGAAGATGAAAAAATTAAGAAACTACTAAATTTGTTTTTAGAAACCCTAATAAAAAATATCATCTGCGTCGAGCAGATGATATTTTTAGAAATGTTTAAAACCGGGTCTAGTGGTCGCAAGTGCTACTGCTGAGCATGAGGTACTGGGTTCGATTCCCAGGTCGGGCAGTGTTATTGGGTTTTTCTATCTGGAATTTCTCACTAGCAACCCGGAGTCTGGATTGGTGCCCCGGTTGATGGCAATAGGCTCGCCCCCTATTACATGGGACTTAAACTTAACTGGCAAAATTTGGGTCTACTGCAGATAGGTAGGTACACCTCTGCCCAACCTTTCGGGGAAACAAGGTGTGATATTTTGTTATGTTATGTAAACCCGTTTTGTCCGTTTAACCTTTTGACCGCCACAGTCGTGTATAGATGACAGACCCAAAATGTGCCCAGCACGCCACGGTCACGACTACATGACAGATTTTAAGGAATAATTCGTAGCTTGGCGCCGAGGGCACGTTTTTGCATTTTTGACGTGGCTGTCAAAAGGTAAAGGGCGGTTGCACATTAGCTGCGGCTGGATGTTCACGCTGAAAACGTAATTATCTATCGATGCGTAGCGACACACTCCTGATGAAAGCACATTTAAACAAATCAGGGTTTTGTATTACGTATCAACTTATTATGTACGACTAAATGTCTCTGATTAGTCGGTGTTCTGTACAGTGCTTTTATTTTCTTAATGTCTCTCGGCAAACTTCGTGTTTCGTCAGTCGTCGGATTTGTATCAGTTGCCCTTTGCAACTGATAGAAACTTCAGAAGTACTTAGTTCTGAATTCAAATTATTATACATATACGATAAATCTAATAATTGATGGACATGTAAATTATTTTACATGTCATGTCATAAATTATTTTACGTGGACATTTTATTCGTTTGTATTCGGAAATATGATGATTGCTGAGAGACATGAAAAAAATAGAAGAACTGTACAAGGCTCTATCGTCTCGGCCATACCGTGTAAAAATGTTGTAAGGCTACATTTTAACAGGTTATTGCCCTCCAAAAGATTTCGTTTGATTCGCAACCTTAGGAGTAACAGAAACTGAGCTGATACTATTTCATCCTCATGCGTTTGCGTTATTTCGCAGGCAGTGTGCGTTTATCAGGACCTGTGCACACCACGTTTTTTAAACGCGCCGTTGACGCGCGTTTGCAGCGATACGCACGCGAGTCAGACGCAGCCTGTAGATCTTATTTATTTATTTAACCATTTATGTACACACATATAAAAATAGTAAAGAAGAACAGAACAGAAAAATACGTACAAAGGTTACGCTTATTTCTAAAGAAATCTCTTCCAGCATACCTGCGATAGAAAGTAGATAAAGAGATGTAGACACCGTGTGTAAGAGTAGAAGAGAAAATAGAATACATAAAATCGAAACAATTTAAAAAACAAATAATATGGGAATATACTAACATACATATGTATCCCTTCATAGACCTTCTGTAGGATAAAAGCGTAGTGTGTACAGGCCCTTAAGGTTCACAGTAACTTCCTTGATACCGTCGCTCGTCGTACGCGTATTCAATGCCGACGTCCTTCTGCAGACGCAAGGTCAATAGCAACACCCAAGTAGGCAACCTGCTCTAGTCTGGTTAGTTAACTCGATAAATAAATAAAATATTGTTGTGACTATGTACTACTTAAATACCAGAAACGATTGAGAATATATTTAGGTTTTTGTATTGTTATTTATACGTTTCTTGATACACATTGTTAATTATTGTTTACGCTGGAAATACTCACGTCTTTCTGTATTGACCAGTGTAACATAACATACATAACATAATCAGCCCACTGCTGGGACACAGGCCTTCTCTATGTGAGAGGGAGTGGGCCGAAATCCACCACGCGGGCCCAGTGCAGGTTGGTAGATGTCACATATCTTCGAATTTTCTGTTCTAGGATATGCTGGTTTCCTCACGATGTTTTCCTTCACCGTTTTGAGAGCAGTGGTGATGAAATATTTTACACAAAGTAAAGCGCACGTCCGGGTTCGAACCTACGGCCTACAACTTCTAAGTCGCGGCCGTTACCACTGGGCCACCACTGCTCATCAATAAGTAGGCAGGTTACGATTTTAAGCTTGCAGAAAACTAAAGTGATTATGGAAAAATACCTACAAGACAAATTACATTGAAAAAGAAAAGGAAAATTTATTTCAGTTTATATATTTTTTTCATCGAATTGCTAAAGTTCTAGTCTTCTTCTATTTAAAATTCGACGTCGTTATTAATTTAGATCGAGTGGCTCTAAATAGAATTCAAGATTCAAGAAAAACCAAGCAAGTTCCTAAATATAATTACATAACTACCACCGGCTCTTTGTCCCTGTAACGAGAAAAAACCTTAATGAAAAACGTATCCGTTTCCAAACATATTCATAATTTAAAATGGCAGGTATTTAGCGTGGGTAATAATATCTTTGTTACTCGGTTTCTTCCAATTTACTTATTTCATTCTATCCACTGTAAAGGTTCCTTAAGGCTCCGTGCACGAAAAAACCCCTTTTTCGTCATTTTCTTATCTAGTTTTGAAAAAGCTTGAAATAATTGAAATATTAAGTCTGTGTAACTATAAAAGTACAATTTTCGTGGTGCTAAACCATTCGTGTCAGTCACAGCACCTGTTAATAGTTTCATCAGTTTTGCGCTCTCGAAAATATAGTTTATCTCGCCTTTGATTTACTTAATGAAGATATTATATAAACATAAAATAAAATTTTGATTTTATCTCAAGGATAGCTGAAGCCTAATGTGTGATTTTTAAATTTCTTGATATAGTTTGAATAATAGGAAAAATACATTACTGACTGGGTTTAAAAAAAGGGTTTTGTCAACATTATTTCTGTGCTATATTTGTAGGTATAGATGTTGAAAAAGTGCTTGTGCCACAAGCAAGTAGACCATATAATGATATTAGTGGTATTTTTTAATGCTCAAATAAAAACTAGGTTCTTGTAATAAAATGATCAAACGTTAGTCGCGCGTAATTTTTCGGAAAACTTGTTGCGAATATTAGTGATTTTCCATAAAAACGTCATTTATTTGAAAAATACCTTCCAGCCACATGCAAAACAAAGAACTCGACTTTTCAAATCACAAATGATTTTGTTTAAATTCTTTTTCCGTTCCTCAGATAAAGTGAACAAAAATTCATCAGTCGATTTCGTGCACGGCCTCTCAAAAAACTACTCATTCTCGTCAAATAATTATAATCAATGAGACATTATCTACTTGACATTTCAGTCAGTGCGTGTTCAGTATTACAATTATATAAAAATTCTGGAAAATTGTCGCAGTGATCATGTCCTTCAAGGCTGATTACTAAATTACTAAGGCGGATAATGTCTAGGTTTTCCTAACTTTAAGGGCCGATTCACACCGGAACGGTATAAGCCGGCGGCGGCCAGCAGCGGCCGGAAGCGGCCAGAAGCGGCAGGCAGAGACGCGATGCAGGCAGTACCGCTGACAAGACTCGCATGGCCGCGAGGCTGCACGACTTTTTCGAGCTTTTCAAGCGATGCTGATATTTTAATTATGTAGATAAAGTTTAATTGGTCAAGGATAGCTAATGAGACGCAATTGATTTTTCTATTGTTTGACACCGAATCGGTGTCGCGCGGGGGGGCTTAACAGGTTAAAATTAATTTACACTGAAAGAGCTCGCCGCGCCGCCGCCGGCCGCTGCTTTCCCGGTGTGAATCGGCCCTAATGTCTTGTAATTAATGCCTAGATAACTAGCTAACTTGCATTTGCCTCGTATTACAAAACATGTTGTATCGTGGTATGGAAAACTGCGTCGAAGAGGCGAGCAGTGGAATTATACTGAATCAAATCGTTAGTCAGGGGCCTGCTATTATATTGTGTCGGTAAAACCCAAATTATTAGCCTCTCTGCTGGCTATAAATAAATTGGTTTACGTAAATTATGTTGTTTTGTGTTAGATGCCATGATAATCTCCCTTAATCTTGATTACGCAAAAATTAACGTAATAGGAAACTTTAGTTTTGTAGTTGTTAACATTATGGCTGTCGGAGACAGGCGAGTGCGACACAATACTGGTAGAACAATTTCCATGATGTTTTCGTAGAAAATGTTCTACTAGAGTCGCGTTGCGCCTGTCTGCGGACTGCTGGGCAAAGGCCCATGACTTTCAGCTCTTGCGATCCAGGGCTAATGTGGACCACTGGTTGAACGTTACGTTATTTTAATAATTTATTGACCACTCGTAACTTCTGCCCGTAACTTCGTCGGCGTGAAATTTCTTGTTTTTACGTAAAATATATCCTATGACACTCGGCAAAACTTTAGCTTCCCATTAGTGAAAGAATTTACGAACGGAATCGGATCAGGGGTCTACTCTCTAAGTCCGTCAACAAAGATAGGTACGGGCCCGTCCTAAAGTAGTTGATCCGTCAAAACAAATGACAATATCAGTTTTTCGAACGGGCACAAACACAATGAGAGTGAGAGAGGACTACTGTCAAATCGTGTTGTCGTTCATTCCCAATTTGGGCTCCAAAGTAATCTTATGTCCGTGGGAGATACGCATTAGGAAACGCCCGTAACTTCGGCCGAAACTACGGATTTAGTGCTTAGGGAGTAGACACCCTGTAGTTACCTCCTACATACACTCACCTCTTTATAATATTATTAGTATACACATACATAACCAGCCTATAAGAGAGGGAGTGGGCCGTAATCCACCACGCGGGCCCAGTGCGGGTTGGTGGATGTCACATGTCTTCGAGTTTTTTTACCATAATTTTAAAAATGGATAGAGGTTGAGCACGCTTTATCGACACGGGCAAGGCATTCCACAACCGTACTGCTTGAACCGTAAAAGATTTACCATAGAAACTGGTGGAATGCATCGACATCTCTAGTCTCAAGTTTTCCGATGACCTCAGATATCTATTATGTATGTCATTTAGGAACTTGAAACGTTCCGTTGTAGGATTGAACAGAATAATGTAGAGCAGAAACAAGATATGAGAATTCCGGTGCAGACGTTTGGGAATCCACTTGAGCTTTGTACGAAATTCGGAGACGTGATTATATTTGCGCAAGCCAAATATAACTCTTATGCAAAAGTTTTGAAGTCGCAATAAAAAACCTAAATAGGTTAAGGAAAAGGCAAAGAAGTGAAGGGTTGATGTTTTTTCAAATGTTGATACGTGCATCATTATGTTTCAACTTAGTTTTTTCCTGTTTGGTAGAAATTTGATAAGTAATGCTAAAAATAATATACATGTTTTAACGTTTTTTGTGTGCATGTAACTTTAGCACAATAAATATAGAAATACGAGGGGAGGTCCAAAAGTTCGTGGAATGGAAGGGATGGAGTGGGGATAGGGGCGCTCGCTTAGTGTCATACTAATGGGGTACTCATCATTAGTATATAAATTGAGTTTCAGCCCTATTGCGTCATACCCTCGACCACCATCTCTCCTTCTCAGAGCACATAAAGCAGGTGCGATCGCGTGCAGCTTTCGCTCTAGGTAGACTACACTCCGTCTTAAATGCACGCAGCAAATTGTCCCTTAAGCGCAATTTGCGTATTTACACAGCGTTCATCCGTCCCATCATGACATATGCCTGTGCAGTCTTCGCACAAGCTGGGCCCCACCACATCCACAAGATGCAGTGCCTCCAAAACCGTTTCCTCCGAATGGCAACGGGATCCCCCTGGTTCGTCCGAAACGAAATCCTCCATCTCGATCTTAAAATCCCCACCATCCAGCAGTTCATGAAGCGCACCGCGAAGCGATTCTTTGACTCTGCCGTCACCCACCGCAACCCTCTGGTTGTGAAGCCCGCCGGCCCTTCTCCATTAGCTCTATTCGCCGTCCAAGGTATACGCTCACCGACCCCGATGACCCCATTACCTCCAGGAAACCAGTAGGGCCACGAGTACAGTGCACAAATCACACCGACCGACCTTCCGACCTCGCCGCCGAGGTCCCTCGCGACAACCCCGACGTAATTGTCCCCCCCCGGCCCTTGCTCGACGAAGTGCCAGCCCGCGCCGCAGCTGAGCCCGTAGCTTTAAATTCCCAGATTAATAATAATTCAGTTATGATCCAGCCTCTCCCACCTTGCTGTCCTCCCCCCAGCGATGCCCTAAGCCGAGGTCCGTACCCCACAGGGGTGCCCTTAGCGTGCAGTCGCTTAGTAATGTAAGAATTTCGCCCCTGGAGGCTTTGAGTCCGCTTGAGGCAGCCACAGGATAGTTTGGTTGAGTAGTGACGACCTCTCAAGGTCAACTACGAGATGCCATTATAAAAAAAAAAAAAAAAAACTATTGCGACATTCGTTTACGAACACTCGCCTGCTAAACAAGTCAATCCGGAAGAAAACTGAAACTATGGAGAAAATTGAACACTGTGCTGTGATAAAATTCTTTAGGCAAGGAAAAAACGCTCAGACCATTTTTAATGAAATGGAAACCGTTTATGGGGAACAGTGCCCTAGTAAATCAATGATTTACAAGTGGCATGGCCTTTTTAAACATGGTCGGGAGTCGATTGACGACGATCCCCCCCAGAAAGGCCAGTTGAGGCCACCACAAGTGAAAAAAAAATGTACTGGAGGACACCCGTTTGAAGAAAAAACAGTTATCTGCATTAGTTAGATTATCAGATACCACCATTTTGCGAATCCTACATGACTGGGTATGACAAAAGTTAGTGCAAGATAGAAGAAAGAGAAAGAAAGAAAAATTGTTTATTCTGAACAAACAAAACGCACATTACAAAAATTTACGTAAAATAAACACATATACAAAGTAGCTAAAAGCCTCGTAATCAATCCATTTTAGTTTGACAATCCTGTCGATTATGTAATATTTACTCTGTGTTGCGACACTGGCAGATGACAACCAATGACATAACATACAATCATAAAGGCTCCTACATACTGGCGCGACTTGTCGCGCGACGCGTCGCGACACAAAGGCACCGCT
Organism: Atethmia centrago; assembly: GCA_905333075.3. Classification (NCBI taxonomy): domain Eukaryota; kingdom Metazoa; phylum Arthropoda; class Insecta; order Lepidoptera; family Noctuidae; genus Atethmia; species Atethmia centrago. The sequence continues at coordinate 10,274,518 of HG995387.1, forward strand.
TGTAGCGCTACACGCGGTGTCTTTGTGTCGCGTCGCGTCGCGCGACAATTCGCGCCAGTATGTAGGAGCCTTGACAAAAACAGAATGACGATTACAGAGAGAGGAAATAACTACTATTATAACAAATAAACAACTATAGCTAGAACAATTAAACAGCGCGTCGCATCTGTGCAAGAAAAGGTCGTTGCTCAGCGAAATGCTGTGACTTCGGACAAGCCTATCGTCAACAGCGCTGATTTTCAGCAATTACCTACTTGTCGAATGACATAATGACGTCCCCTGTGTGAAGTAATAAATCAGGTTAGTGAAAATTTTCCACAGAAATATTTGTGATTCAAGCTGAATAAAGTATGTATATAAATAATAAATATATATCTGTAACAATGACAAGATGGGTACCGAGAATGCTCACGCCGCTTCAGAAACAGCAGCGCGTTGATGCGTCAAAACAATTTTTGGAGTTGTGTCGAGACGAACCTGCACAGATTTTGGAGCGGATTTTTATCGGAGATGAAACATGGGTTCATCACTTTGAGCCTGAGTCCAAACAAGAGTCCACGCAATGGCATAAAAAGGGTACACTTCCGCCAAAGAAATTCAAAGTGTCGGAGTCGGCTGGAAAGTTGATGGCTACTGTTTTTTGGGATTGTGAGGGGATAAAACTGATTGATTACAAAGAAAAGGGAAGGACCATAACCGGAGAATACTACGCAACGATATTAGAAAAATTAAAGGAGGCCATCAAGGAAAAACGTCGAGGAAAATTGATCAAGGGTGTGTTGCTCTTGCAAACAACGCGCCCGCGCTGGTTCACAAGAGCAGAGTTGCAATGGCTGCCCTGCACACGCATGGCTTCGAATCACTAGTCCACCTACCCTACAGTCCAGAACTGGCCCCAAGTGATTTTTATTTGTTCCCCAATTAAAAAAAAGACTTAATGGGATGGAAATTTTCCGACGACAATGAGGTAAAGGAGGCAATTTTGGCTCATTTTGAGGCAAAGGATAAAAAATATTTTTACGATGGTTTAGAAAAAATAATTCATAGATCTAATAAATGTATTCAACTTAAGGGTGATTATATTGAAAAGGCAAAATAGATTTATTGTTTCATTTTATTTAAAACCCTTTCATTCCACGAACTTTTGGACCTCCCCACGTATCATCCATTCGTTTTCATCATTGTCTGCCTTTTCCTAATTGTGTTGGGGTCGGCTTCCAGTCTAACCGGATGCAGCTGAATACCAGTATTTTACATGGAGCGACTGCCTATCTGACCTCCACAACCCAGTAACTGGGTAATACGATAACCCTTGGTATGACTGGTTGTTAGTACTTTCGGGCTTCTAACGACCCGTAACGACTGTCAATTATCTACGAATGACATCAACGGCTTAACATGCTTTACGAATTCCGAGGCACGGAGGGATCTTGGTATGTAAAGATGGTCACCTATCCACGGACCAACCGCGGCAAGCGTACTGTAAAATCAGATGTTTGGTACAGCAACTTTAGAATAGATAAGGCCCTAGAATACGGGTAGAAAAACTGTAGAAATAGAAGAACATAATGTTGAGCATCTGTAGCAGAAATAGGGTTAACTGTAGTGGGGTACAGCAGCATTATTAGATGCACCTGTTCTTTTTGCCATGGCTAAATCCTCATGGAGGGTATCATTCTCGGGAAGAACGGAGGGTTATGTCGGACTTCTACCGACTAAAACCCCGCTGTTTCTTCCATGTACCATGAGTTGGGAGCCCGGGAGATACTTGTACATTCGCCCCAACAATGCCATGACGCGGTCAAACTTAAAAATAAACTGAAATCTGCGTACGTGCAGGTGCAGAATGCCAGGAAACGCGTCAACTCTTAAAAACACTTTTAAATTTTATAAAGTGTTGTTTTTGGTCTTGTTACAATAAGGGCTCGTGCAGACTAGCGCGATATCGCGGACGCGACAGGCAGTAATATGCCTGTCGCGCCCGCGATATCGCCTGAGTCTGTGGGAGCCTTAAGGTTCTGTTCTTGTTGCCCTATATTTTTAGAACTTGTATTTCCCGTTATTTTATGACCTACAACTACGAGTGTTTCCCCGTTTTTGATTGATAACCAAGAATCTGAAATGAAAATATGGTTAAATACATGCAAGCTTACCCGTCTGGGTGAGTCTATTTATAAATATAACCGAGTCAGCCTGTGGACTGCCTTGTTGGTCTAGTGGTTGCAAGCGCTACTGCTGAGCATGAGGTCCTGGGTTCGATTCCCGGGTCGGGCAAAGTGTTATTCGGTTTTTCTATTTGGAATATCTCAGTAGCAGCCCGGAGTCTGGATGTGTGCTCGGTTGATGGCAATAGGCTCGCCCCCTATTACATGGGACTTAAACATAACTGGCGAAATGTGGGTGTACTACAGGTACACCTCTGCCCAACCCTTCGGGGAAACAAGGCGTGATGTTATGTGTGTGTAACTGTGTCAGCTGCGATTTAATTCTTAAACTTTAACGAGACAAAGACAATTAGTAGAGCCCCAATCAACACGATTTAGTGCAAAACCCTTAGACCGCGTCCTAACCAAAAGCGATCGTCGCGCTACTTCGCGATCTTTGCGCTCTGTTATATGAATATGACATAGTCGGGCGAATAATAAAGTCGCGTTTGTACGTCACATTCATAGAAACAATCGCGTCGATCGTGTATTCGTGCGACGATCGCTTTTGGTTAAGACGCGTGGTTATAAGTAAAAGGTCATACCTTCGAGTTTCCATAACGTCATATCTGAGTAGGTAAGTCTCAATTTTATCCCTGACTTGGAACATTAGTCTGATTGTTATCTGCACTCATGGCATAATTAACATAGTGCAGCCTTTAATTGACCTAGATAGTAGACATTGAACCACCCGCAGTTCAGAATAGTCCTTTGTGATAATGAAGAGCTGTGCGCCTGCGCATGTTACGTGTCTCACGCATCGTATCTAAAATATATTATTTGAGATGTACTTAACGTCACGACATTCCGCCGGAACTAGCGAATCTAATGATATCTTTCAGTTTAAGATAATTTCATCGCATTCGCGACTTTATTGAGGTTTTCCCAGTGTAGGTTGCTGTGTATGATGTGGGTCGTTCGAGCTCTCATTTAGTTTATGTTGTGTACAGTGCGTATACAGTGCGTATACTCTGCGTATACAGTGTAGGATAGTCTGTAAGCATGTAGGTATGTTAAGGATTTTAATTGTTAAGGTGGATCCGCATTGGTAGCCCACAAAATTCTAACTTTCTTACGTTTTTTGCAATTTGCAGGGCTACTACTGTGGATTTACCTTAAGCTATTATTGTTCTTTCTTTACTTTCTTTCAAATTGACACCCTAGGTCAATTATAGCCATTTTATACGACTCTTACTGAAATGATAAATGACATTATTTCTGTAAGTAGGTTTTACAAAGACTTTTACACGTCAACCATATTTTAAAATCTAGATGAGGTCGGTGTTTCCTATCTGACTAAAGAATTACAGTTGTGATTTGAATATACGGGAAATTTAAATTGTTGGTCAATTAGCTTAACAATTTATTTCCCTGACTTTACATAGTATCAGTAGACATTACATAGTAGTAGTTCAGCTCCGAAAACTACAATGATTGAATTGGAGAGAGCCCAGAGAGCTATCTTAAAAGTGTCCTCATTCCTGCCTTACCGCTATCCCACAGAACTCCTATACAAGGAGGCTAAAGTTTTGACAGTGCGTCAACTTTTTATCCTTAACATCATATTAAAACAGCACTCATTAGTTACCTATCATCGCACGGCCTCACAACTAAAAAGACGGTACCACCCTGTAGACAACCGTCTTAAACACCAATCTACTGCCCAATTTTCAAAGCGGTTTTTTTGCCACCAAAGTGGTTTTCTATACAGGGTGACATTGAAAACATGCGACAAATCGAAATGGGAGATTGTACTCATCATTATGAACAACTTTTACTAAGGGACCAAAGCTACAGTCCCAAAAAAAAAAACTGCTGTCCCCTACATTTATGTTCGCAATACCTCATCAAAATGTAGGAAAAGCAGATTTTTTTTTGGGATTACAGCTTTGGTCCCTTAGTAAAAAGTGTTAATAATGATGTATACAATGTCCCATTTCAGTTTGTCGCAAGTTTTCAATTTCAACCTGTACATATAACAAAATAAACAGGATGTCACCCATAGTTAACCTCACTAGAACTATGTGCAAAAAGAAAGTTACAGCCTTACTACAACTAAACTATGAGGTTCGGTTCGGCTGTGGAATTCACTTCCGCCTGACATTAGGGACTGCGAAACTGTTGCTGTTTTTAAAAGAAGAGTGAAAGAACACTATCTTTCCACTTTGCCATAGTTGCATATTATGTATTTATTATTTTATACTATTAATTATATATAAGTATTTTAGTGATATTTATTTTAGAAGTATGTATTTATGTAAGTATATTCTCTTATTGTATATTTAAATTAGTGAATAGTTTTTTTTTTGTTGTTTTTGTGCATTTTGTTTTCTCTTCTACTCTTACACACGGTGTCTACATCTCTTTGTCTACTGTCCTATCGCAGGTATGCTGGAAGAGATTTCTTTAGAAATAAGCGTAACCTTTGTACGTATTTTTCTATTCCTTTCTTCTTGTCTGTTTATATGTGTGTACATAAACTGTTAAATAAATAAATAAATAAGATACTGAAAACTTACTTACCTCTATGGTGTAATATCGCAGCTATAGCAATATCCTTACAAAATAAAAAAAAACCTATCAAACCTATCTACATCATCATTCTCAAGTCTTCCTTTAAGTCACATGATAAAAAATATAACGCTCGCACGGACCACCACCACTCCACACACACACACACACACACACACACACACACACTTCCATACACAAATAACCTATTTAACAAAAGTTTAGTTTATAATATGTAAAGTTTAAAATTTCCACTCGAGAGCCACCAATCTTTTTATAATGTCGTTTTCTTTTAGGTTGTCAGTGTACAAGTACATACGGCTACACATCAAGCTATACATTTCCAGTTTACGCTGACCTCGCATTATACGGAAATCCTATACAATGCGGGTTCAGCTTTTACTGGAAATATATAGCTGGATGTGTAGCCGTGTGTACATAAAAAATAAAATGTATAATTTTGTAAAAGGGCGGAGACCTGGTGTTCTGAAATACAGACCTAGAGCTTAGTTTAGGCACCAGTCTCCCACAATATTAAAATTTTATCTGACTCTGATACCATGTAATATGTATTTTGTAATATTGTGGTAAGAAAAAATAAAACAATATTATTATTATTATGTCCTTACATATCTCGGGACCATGGGGTCCCGGACCTTTGGAAGGCGTACGAGGGGCCGAAGCCAACTCGCAGAGGCCCCTTGGACAATTGTAATGGAATGAGACACCAACCGACGATTATCCTTGTTTGCTCTATGAAGATGCACTCAAGGATAACCCCCGGTTGATGGACGGAACAGGACTATTGCAGAACATGGGAACAAAACATATTGGGCTATGGGTTTGGGAGGCTATAGTGCATCGGTTTCCCAAAACCCCGGAAGAGAAGAAAGGCTATGGCGCCTACCTGACCAATGCTTTATATAAAATACACCGATAAAATGGCAGGGGGTGACTTGCACATTCAATAATGGGCCCCGAAAACGCCCGCTAGCACATAGTGACGTAGTTAAGGTGCTTGAGGAGTGGAGAGGTTTTCCACGGCTATCAGGACAATCCCGGAAGTACTGTCAAGATCTCTACCAGCATCTTATTGGAATACTTCCTTCCTCCGAGCACGTTTGCTCTTACGAATCTCCACTCAAGCCGGCCAATAAAGGCAAGAATGAGGTGGGAGCTCTGTTCCTCGTCAGTGTTCACTCCAGCCGGCCAATAAAGGCAACCCAGAGATGAGGAACAAGACTTCTCCCAGGAGATAGGGTCGTGGGGTCGCTACTGCCCAACAGCTCGCCACATGCTGCCTTGCGGGTTTCTGTATATCTCTTGGTTTGGCTCCTTACCCTAGACCTGTTCCGGCAAAATAAACTACTGGCACGGACCCAGAGTTCGGAGCGCGCAAGCCCCACCACGACGTCAACGTAGAGTGAGGTTATTATTATTATTATAGTATCGGTGCTGGTGACCCTGCTCTCGCGCCACGTGTCTAACTTTTCAGAATTAAAAGTGAGGTATCATATCTTTTTCCGGATATTAAGCCACTGCTCAGCTATACCTGATGACTAAGATCACCAATTGACGAAGCGAGAATTTAACTGAATTTGACATATTTTCACGCAACCGTTAAGTAATTGTTATTATTAGAAATTCTATCCTTCCAATAATATCCTTTAAATAATCTGTGGTCATTCTTACAGATGTTAAAAAAACTGGTTAGAACACCGCAGATTTATGGAGAATTGATGTGGGTTTATCCGAACTTTAGAATGAATTTATCTCACTATTAATAACTCGTTATATAGATGTGATTTCCGAATAAACTGTTAAGTACCTACACGTGTACAAGCTTCAAACCGGAATATTTTTTATATATTTTTGTTTTTAGGCTGATAACCAAAAGTCATTATACGAATAATAATAGATTTATCTACCTACAAAATATAATTAAATCTATATTTGGTATCAAAACTGACGATTGACGTATCACGTGTACGTACCTATCTAAGGAAGATTATTCAACTCGTTTTTACGATTCCGTGGTCAACAAGGAACATTTATAGTTTCGCCATGTCCACTTGTCTGTCTGTCTGTCCGCCGCTGAGCTCAGGGACTCTTAGTACTAGAAAGCTGTAATTTGGCATGGGTATACGTATTAATCACGCCGACAAAGTTTGAAGGGTACCTCCCTTGCACGTAAAGTCGGAATGATATTTTTTTCTCGGCTATCCCATGGTGTGTGGTATCGTTGTATAGGCCGTTCAAAAGTATTGCGGGTCTGTGCAAACCATTTTCGATTCAGGGATCTGTTTGCGTAATATGTATTAAGTTTTAAAATGCTAATGATAAATTGTTATTTTTGAATATGTGAAAAAAATATGGCAGTAGCTGTGATAGTTTTCCTTTTAACTTCGTTATACATTTATATATGTATAACGAAGTTAAAAGGAAAACTATCACAGCTAACTGTGCTTTACAAGTTAACGAGTAATAGTCGTCCAACTTACATTAGCAGTTGGAGAATTAAGCGTGACGTATATCGATGTGTGGGAGAACATGTTTTTCATATAATGTTTAGTTTGTTTTTTGGGATAAATTCATCCCAACTACGGAACCCTTCATTGTGCGTGGCTGATACGCACTTGGCTGTTTTTTAACAAATCAAGTTCACGTTATGATCGTATCTAAAAACCAACTTTAAGTATGTAAGGAAGTAAAATTTTCCACTGGAACAGTGTAAACAACCACTTTAATAACTAGTAATGATTAAACAAGTTCTTGGTATAGTTATTATCTGGAACTAACAGAATTTCAGTAACCAAAGACGAATCATGACATGATTCGTCTTTGGTTACTGAAAAAATATGTGACATCTACCAACACGCACTGGGCCCGCGTAGGGGATTACGGCCCACTCCCTCTCACAGAGAGGAGGCCTGTGTCCCAACAGTGGGAACATTATATAATATTTTTTATTTTCATTTTTTTTTAATTTTAATTTTATTTTGAATTTTGTGACATTTATTATTAATTTTATTATTATTTTATTCTATTGTATGGTATTATTAGTGTGAATTGTTTTGTAAATCTTCTTCTATGGGCCTAGTTACCCGAAATAAATGTTTTTTATTTTTATTTTAGGCTGATTATGATCATTTCAGTAACAGTCGTATAAAATGGCTATAATTGACCTAGGGTGTCAATTTGAAAGAAAGCAAAAAAAGAACAATAATAGCTTAAGGTAAATCTGCAGTAGTAGCCCTGCAAATTGAAAAAAAAAGTAAGAAAGTTAGACTTTCGCGGCCTACCACTGCGGATCCACCTTAACAATTAAAATCCGTATCGTACCTACATGCTTACAGACTATCCTACACTGTATAACGCAGAGATAAACACAACATAAAGTAAATGAGAGCTCGAACGACCCACATTATACAAAGCAACCTACACTGGGAAGACCTCAATAAAGTCGCGAATGCGATGAAATCATCTGAAACTGTAAGATATCATTAGATTCGCTAGTTCCGGCGGAATGTCGTAGCGTTAAGTACATCTCAAATAATGTTTTAGATACGATGCGTGAACACGTAACATGCGCAGGCGCACAAGCTCTTCATTAACACAAAGGACTATTCTGAGCTGCGGGTGGTTCAATGTCTACTATCTAGGTCAATTAAAGGCTGCACTATGTTAATTATGCCATGAGTTTTTTTTTTTGGGTGGGAAATCATCAAATAACTTCTCCCGCTCTGGGCGGAGCGGGAGGGTGTGTCAGACTCTTACTGACTAAAACCCACCCGTATTCCTTCCGTTGCCTGTGTTGCGGGGGCCTCGGTGACTCATAAGTACCTTCCCGCGACCCCGGCAGGCATCGGCCCTAGTGGACCCCTACCTTTGTACTGACGACATCTCTGAGGCGCGCGTGGAATACGCGCCGTCGACCCGGGCCTGGTCCTTACCGGACAGTGAGCTACCCATTGCTCACCGTCCGCAAGCCCGCGGCTACGGTGGTCGGAAATCTGCCCGGGATTCCCGACGCCCAGGGCGTCTCCTGCGGCGGCTAGGGGCGAGAGGGCGCGAAATTTGCCTTTCCCTCAACCGTTCCGCCTCCGCCTTCGCAAGCATTACTGCTTCGCAGAAGGAGGTGACGGCTGCCCATGCCCTCTCGCTCCGTATCATGGCATGAACCAGGGCCGGACGCGAGGATCTCTGAGTGCAGATAACAATCAGACTAATGTTACAAGTCAGAGATAAAATTGAAACTTACCTACTCAGAGATGATGTTAAGGAAACTCAAAGGTATAACCTTTTACTTATAACCACGCGTCCTAACCAAAAGCGATCGTCGCACGTAGTTCACACATTGTGTGAACGAACGAACTTAGAACAAAAATAGTAGATATTTCAAATATAAGTTGGTACAGCTTTCTTGCTTTCCAAGAAGCTCCTGAAACGATTTTTTTCTTATTTACGTCGTTAATATTTATTTAGACATGCCAGATAAAGATACGGGATTACATTTACGCTACTTGTCCATACAAGTTTCATTTATTCATAGTATTGTCACAGACGGCTTATGGATTATAATTGACCCGTTTGACGTCAGTTAGTTGTTTACAGCATAACAATGTGGTTAGTTGGCAAACCATCCACGAATCGACGCCAGATTGATATATACAGAGTTTATCCTTGACAATTATTGTATTTTTACCGAAACATTTTCTTACAAGATTTCATAAATCGCTGATTTGTTCACTTAGATTTGTGAACTCACAGTTTTGAACAGAAGTATGGTATAAGCATGAACTGAACTTGTTAAGGGTCGGGTAATCGCCGTTGACCTTGCCCATACAAATGTGCGTCGCGCTCACGCCGCGCGGCCGATTGGTTTCATAGGGAATATTTATTTTTAGTAACGAAAATATGAATATGACGGAGAAGATAGGTCTCTCTCGTTATTATCAGCCATATTTGAACTAGGTACTGTGGGCGTACAATGGGAAGTGTTCGTTATTGCACAATAGAAAAACCGTTTGCAGTTTAAATCAAATTATAATTTACGATCAAATAATCACACTGGCTAATCACACACTGTAGGTACACGACGCAACTATACGGAACGCGCGACAGTTTCTAAACGTATTCACTCCTTGGTCGTTTCCCACAAACTCAATTTATCTCCGGTCAAGCGTTATGTTGTAGACTCTGTCGAGCGCCGCTTTGTGGCGCTGGCGTTCCGATTAGTCAAACGAGTGACTAACGTATTTCCGAAAAGTATTTGAAAAACTCACGGGTAGAATTATAAATAACTAGCTGCAGCCCGCGGCTTCGCCAGCGTGGCTTTTTCTAAAATAAAAGTAAGTTACTCCTTATTACATCAGCTGTCTGCCAGTGAAGTCCCATCAAAATCGGTCCAGCCGTTTCAGAGATTAGCCGGAACAAACAGACAGCCAAAAATTGTAAAAAATGTAATTTTGGTATGTGTACCGTGTATACATCCATATGCATTAAGTAAAAAGCGGTTATTTTAATATTACAAACAGACTCTCCAATTATATTTATCTGTATAGATAAAATAGTCTGTTCACAAAAAAAAAGTTTAAATATCTTAGTTTGAAAGTAAAATCGTTTTTTATGCTTTGGGTAGACATCACATTTTTTATTGCTTTGGGAGGGGCTTGTGGCTAAGTAATAACAGCCGCACGGGTCGATCGATGAGGTTAAGCTACGCTTGCCGCGGTTGGTCCGTGGATGGGTGACCATCTTTACATACCAAGACTCCTCCGTGCCTCGGAAAGCACGTTAAGCCGTTGGCCCCGGCTGTCATTTGTAGATCTTTGACCGTCGTTACGGGTCGTCAGAAGCTCGATCTAAGTCTGACAACCAGTCTTACCAACCCCTATCGTGTTACCCAGTAACTGGGTTGTGGAGGTCAGATAGACAGTCGCTCCATGTAAAATACTGGTATTCAGCTGTATCCGGTAAGACTGGAAGCCGACCCCAACATGGTTGGGAAAAGGCTAGGCAGATGATGACTGATGCTTTGGGTAGACATTACTTCCTGAATTTATTTCATAAAGTATTTTACTACAATAAACAATAAAAATTATATATTAACATATAGAATTGTTGTGTATGCGTTCTAGTTTACCATATATTTTTTCATAACTTGCATTATATAAAGGCGTAATAACAGATTTAAAAGTCACTAAAATCATATATGCCTTAATGCTATTTGGTCATGAGGCTTTTTGATGTTGTAAAACGTAATCTATTTTAATAATGGTTGAAAAAGCGCCAATAATCGCTTCCTATCATTTCATACATAAATTCAAAGCATGTAAAAAGTCGAAAGCCTTAAATTATGTATCATCGTTATGGTCTACATTTACATCCGGAATCTGATATCATAATAATCGTCAGTACGATATATTACGATATACTTTAATGATAAAACGATTGTATGAATGGATAACGTTTGTATAATTTTATAAATGTCAATTGCTTGATAATTGATAACAGTAATTTCACACCAACTTGAGTAAATTGTGGTGACAATTAATTATCAACATGTTTACATCATCGATAACGACTTTAACGACATAATTTTGCCTGCCGACAATGACGTGCAGATGTTTTATTTTCCGACTTCCAAAAAGGAGGAGGTTCTCAATTCGGATTTTTTGATGATTTTTCCGTCAATTGTGGACTGATTTTGAAAATAATAGTACGCTCCCGAGGATTATGATAATCTGATGAGGGGATCCTATGGAAATCGAGGAAATGCTTGAAAAATGTTATAGTAAGTAACTTGTGCATTTGCTCTCGGAAAGCACCATTTGGTGAAGTGGAACTGTTGATGAAGACCACAGATGGCCACCGGAACTACTTAATAATAAGTATTTAACGAGTTGCAATCCGATTAGGTACTTTAATATGCCGAGCCCGAGCCATTTATGCTCGTCACAATGCATATGGTGAGTGGCAGTTCTTCTTGTTCTGAGCAGGAGAACTCCTTAATAATTAACGTCTCTGCATCGGGAAAAGCAATATTTTGTAAAAAGGCGATGAGCAGTTGACATTTGGCTATTTAGGCTATTGTAACTTAATACGATAACGATAAATTACAAACTGACTCACTAAAATGTGAAAAATATGGAGCTTTTTACAAAAAAAAAAACTAGTTTTCCAAAAAAACACTACAAAGTGAAAAATAACTTTAATTTCGGAAGTCGGTGGCAAAAACCTAAATTACAGATCCAAAAACACCGACTTCCGAAAATAAATAATTTTTTTATTCAGTAGTATTTTTTTGGAAGTCTGTTATATTCTTTTTGTAAATAAAAAATTGGTTGTCTGTAAAGTCGGTTTACGCACGATAATTTTACGTGATAACGAGAGAGAGATGCGTCACAAGCCGAACGCTTAGGCCGATCGTGCCTCTCTATCGCTAGTTGCCCGCTCGGCTTAGGCGGAACGTGACACTTTTTCGTGCGTGCAGCCGGCTATCATCGATTTATAAGGCGTTATCACGTCAAAAGTTTTTTTTTTAAGTCAAGTTGCTCTCTCTAACCAGCGTCAAAATATATTGTTGGGCTGCAAAGTAATGATTTTGACACGTTTATTGTTTGAAGTAAGTACAAATAAGGATCTGCTAAGATGTAAGGAATACACAGTTTGCGTAATGACGGCTGTCCCTGGTAATGAAAATGACAATGTATTTACTGGGCCATATATTTGTATTAATTAATTTGGTGTGTGAGATGTTCGAATTGTTTGCTGTCTGTTCGTTATTAGGTAACCGGGCTAGACGTGCAAATTATATTTAGTATTATTTATATTCACCATAATATCATAACTTGTAAAGAAAGAAAGAATAACTTTTATTTGGACACAGTTCGCGAAACACAAAATATAACTTACAAAATAAAAAGTGAATATAATATAATAATACATTTTTAACAACAATAGTGTGTGCCTCACGGCTGCGCCAAAAAGGTTCATTTCAGCATTAATGCCAGACGAATTCTGTCTAACGCTGGTTTTCTAATGAACTTTTAGGGACAAGTGACGGGGAGTACAAACAGTTTCAACATACTTAATACATATTTTTTATACTTTAAATAAATAAATAAACTAGTAATCGGACAAATATAATGACAAAAACAATAAGTTTCGAACCCTAACAGGCACTTTACTCTGTGTAAATTATTCTACACTTATATGTAATTTTTATGGTGTACATAATAACGAGTATTTTAGTCTATTATATTATTTCATCACCACTGCTCTCAAAACGGTGAAGGAAAAGAAAACATCGTGAGGAAACCGGCAATTCCTAGAACCAAAAATTCGAAGACATGTGACATCTACCAACCCGCACTAGGCCCGCATGGTGGATTACGGCCTGTGTCTCAGCAGTGGGAACATTATAGGCTGCTTATGCTTATGCTCACCATAATAATAAATTGTATCTGCAATACATTATTTATTAGTCACATGTAACTACTATGTATAATTAATTGGATCAAACGCTCAGTGGTGTCCATAACAAATCTTGATGCCAAGATGTCGAAGCTTTTGTCGGCAGCATTGTTATGATATTTCCAAGCAGCATATATTTAGCAATAAAACTGCTTGTAATTCATACATCGTCGCATTAGTCCGAATGTTTTGTGGTTGCAGAATATATATGGCTTCATTTAAGCTACCATCGTTGCTAAAAGTTATATGTAGATTCTACCACAGTCTGTTGTTGTGAAAGAAAGAAAGAAAGAAAAATATTTTATTTGGGACACGCACAAGAAATACAAAAGTAAAAAAAAAGAAGCATTTAAAACTAAATTTCGAATAAACAAAAAACAACAAAGAAAATCAATAAGAACGACTTGTGCGATGCCAAAAAGGCTCCTATCTCAGCATAATGCTGCGATATTTAAAAAATAAATACCGCAGCGCTGGTATTCTGATAGGGCCCGCTGTGATGCCACGGACACATCTACGGACACAATATATAATATATCCCACCAGGGGAATAAAAATTAAATAAAAACAATTTATACTTAATAAAGTACAGAAGTAAATAAATATATATATAATAGATGTATAGTAAATATTAAGATTGACTCCGACGCTCGTACTTCACTTGTCCATGCCATAAACTATTGTCTATGGTGTACGACAAGCGAGGGCTGTCAATGTTTTTGTAAAACGTGGAGTGGTTGTGGAGTTTCTTGCGGACTCTTCTCCAGAGGAAACGACCATTTGGAACCGTGCACCTAGCTTCTGACGTTTCATAAGTGCCCATTGAAATAAAATAAAAATATTACTTATAACTATAAAACTATCTATAAAGTCACTCAAAGGGCAATGGAGAGAGCTATGCTAGGAGTTTCCCTACATGATCGAATCAGAAATGAAGAGATCCGCAGGCGAACCAAGGTTACCGACGTAGCCCGAAGAATTGCCAAACTTAAGTGGCAGTGGGCAGGGCACATTGCTCGTAGAACAGATGGCCGATGGGGCCGAAAGGTTCTGGTGTGGCGACCGCGTACCGGAAGACGTAGCGTTGGAAGGCCTTCTACAAGATGGACCTATGACCTTGTGAAGGCCGCAGGAATCCGCTGGATGCGGGAAGCACAAAACCGGCGAAGTGGCGGTGCTTGGGGGAGGCCTATGTCCAGCAGTGGACGTCTTTCGGTTGAAATTATGATAATGATAATGATGATTATAAAACTAACACGAATCGCGGAACATACATGGGGTATTTTCTGATACCCCTGGGCATGAGGAATTAATGTTGTTTTTTTTTTAAACCGTCGCTATTTGTACCAACCTGTATATTAGATACCTAAATATTATTTGCATAAGTGTTACTCAAAGATTAATTAACAAGAAAGTCGGACATATAATACTTAACATTTCTTGAAACTGATTCAAGGCAAACGATACCCTAAAACTTTGTCATTGTTTTTCGCCAAAAACTTTGTCTGAAACAGTTTCAGCTATTTGTTATGTGTTTACTTGTTTAGCTGACCTACTTGTTAAAAGGTTAAGATGATGTATTATTTAGTCATTGGCTATTAGATCACGTCTCCTTTGGGTCAGGGTGGTCACCCTGATAGCGCATCTGTCACGTTTCTCTCCGATATTTTATCTGTTGGAAAATCTGTGACATATTATTGTGTGTATAGAAATAGGAAACAAACTGCAAGGTGCAAAGAGAACGCGATTGCCCAAATAATGATGATCTTTATGCATTAAGCGTATGATTATTTTCATTATTATGTAATAACTGCGCCCCGCGGTTTCACCCGCATAAGTCTCGATCCCGTTAGAAGATCGGGGTAAATAGTATCCTGTGTCCTAATCCAGGTCATGGTCATGTGCCAAATCACATCCAAATCCCTTCAGCCATTTTAGCGTTAAAGCGTAACAAACAAACCAACAAATACATAAACAAACTCACTTTCGCATTTCTAATATTAGTTAAGATAGTTAGGATTAGATTAATTTTATTTTTAACCGACTTCCAAAAGGAGGAGGTTATCAATTCAACATGTTTATTAGTTTTTTTATTGTATGTTCGCCGATTTCTCCGTCAATTGTAGACCGATTTTAAAAGTTATTTTTTTGTTTGAAAGGGTATGCTCGCGAGGTGGTCCCATTGCCATCATGTCATAATCTGACGAGGGGGTCCCATAGAGATCGAGGGAAATCCTCAAATTTTAAAGGCACATCTATAGCGATTTAGGTTTTTTTTTATAGTAACTTGTGAAACACATTTTGAAAAAATAATCTCGATACAAACTAACGTTAAACTAACCTCTTACTTTGAGTTCTAATCCAAAATATCTGCATTATATATCAACATACGCTACGTATTTAATTAATAACAAAAACGTCTTATTTGAATGCAGAACTTGGTTGTTTTTTATTTTCGATTACTCAACTCAATTTTGAGTAAATAGATTCATATTTTGCAACAAATTACAAGCGTTGTGTCATCGCGCTTCTCTTTCTTTTCTATGCAATCTGACAGTAACCGCGGTTTAGGTGTTATCAGAGTCTTAAACATAATTGGCGAAATGTGGGTGTACTGTCGGTGCATCCCTACCTAACTCTTTGGAAAATACAGGCGTGATGTTATGATATATTATGCAACTAGGGTAACTGCTATAGTAATTGGCCACGCTTTAGTAACTGGCCACTAATAACTAAAGAGGTAGAAACAAGGTAAGGTGTACTAAAACGAAAATACGATAGATACAGGAATATTTTTTGTCCTTTTCATTCATGGGCTTGCTTGCATTACCTTGTTTCTACCTCTTTTGTTATGAGTGGCCAGTTACTATAGCGTGGCCAATTACTATAGTGGTTACCCCCAGGTATCTAAAAGACAATAATTGCACCAGTGTGTCAGTTATTCGCAATTTCTATCAATTGTGGTTACATAAAGGTATGAAGTCCTTACTATTTAAATGTAAATTTCATCGTATTTACTCTTTCTCGTCTTGTTATCGTGTACAATGACAAACGACGTCGTACATGTAGTATTTCATGAAATGCTTACAAAGTATAGTAATTAAGGCCTGTCGTTGTGCTTCTGTTGAATAACTAATGGTATTTATTTATGCTGAGGATCACAGCTATTATGTCTTAAACTCAGAGTCCAAACCAAAGTCGGCGAAACATGCCAACGAAAATGACATTTACACACACACATAAACAACAGCAGTCACATGATTTTCTTTAAAAAATTCCAATAATGAAAATATTGCATGCATTGAATTAAACATTTTAATTTAATTTAGGCACATTTGGGTTTTTAATGTGAGTACCTACTTCATTTTAATTTTCCTGTACTTACTTTTCTTAGATATCGGTGGCACGTCATCGCCACATTCTTGTTCAAAGAATTTTTGGCTCGTAAATGAAAAAGGTTCGTCATCCCTGGTCTAGACAATGTGTCTACTGGCGGCGACGTCCTAGGAAGAAGCTGAGCTTAGTCATCCATATTAGGTACAGTCAACCGCGCATCAATGGTAATAATTTGACATTAAGACGCTGCACAGTGGAACGAATGTATGGGAGCGGTTGGACGTAGACATGTCCGAAAAATAAGAGTAAAATTATGCCAAACTAATGATGCCATCTTATTCGATTACTTAATGCCTTCATAAATTGTGGTGATGAATTTCTTCATAACTCCCATATTTCGGGAGTAATTTGAGAAAATGTGAAATTTTACTATGAAAATGAGTGTATCGAGCTCTCTCCCTCCTGATTCCGGGCTTGTTTCAAGTAGCGGTCTCTAATATCGTAATGCTATTACTAAGAGCTATATTTAATACTAAGACACATAGTGCGCCAAATGTGCACTTTCTGGGATAAAAGGAAATGAAAATTTAAAAAAAAAAACGTTTTTTCCCCATTTGTATTTACTTTAAACCGCAGACAGACTTATTAAGAGGTCTATAAATATATTATATATATACAGAAATATATATTAACAAAAATATTCACAAGAACTGATGAGAGTATGACTTTTAAGTAAGTTGATAATAAATTACCTAGTTTCATTAAAAGTACAATAAATAATTAAGATGTAAGCTCTAATTTACTAAGTTACACATTTTAAAACAATAACATCATTTAATTATCTTCGTCATCATCATCATCATCAATTAATTCAAATTCAGAATCGATGTCCGCTAAATCATTTATGTTAACAAATTCGATATCACTTTTCTCAGAATCCGTAAGCTCATAAAATTCCTTAAAAGAAGATTTTTTTACAAACTTATTTCCTTTTGGACGGATACTTGTAACAAGTGGATCAGAAGACAGTAAAAGATTGTGCATAATATCTTCATTGCATGAGATACTGCTATGCTTTCGAGAATGCCCCTCTCTATATTTTCTAAAATCTTTATTTCTAGCCTCAGATGCCTCTTCGGATAGAAAACCAATGGGCACAATTGACATGTTCTGAACTATGTCTGGCCCATGCATTAAAATTTTATGAAGTGAAGAAGGCATATAATACCATGGGTATAACTCCACGTAAAGCTTAGCAGTATCAAAGCAGAACTCTCGGAATTTAGTTACGTTGATCTTCTCTCCTGATGAAATACACTGCAAGATCACACAGATTTTTCTTAAAAGCATAGCATCTATTCCGGTCAGTTCAGCAGATTTAGTGTAGTTTTCAAAAAATCTCCTTGCCGAGTTGCCATTGTTGGTGGATCCACTGCCTTGTTTCACAACATCGAGAAGTAAGCCCGTTTCTCTTCTTACAGCCTCTTGAACTCTTTTCTTCCTGTCATCAACTTGCCTTTTTGCTATATCACCCCTTACTTGCCATGATTTTATGTCTAATTTGTAGGAAATGTGTAATAAGCATTCCATTGAGCGAATCCAAGCGTGAAGGGTGCTTAAGCTATATTTATACATGTCCTCGTTTGCGTGTTTATCTTTGATTAACTCTAAATTATTCATTTCTTTAGGACAAGCCTTGCATATGTCACACACTGAAGCTGCTGTATTGGATATAATGGAATGAATTTTACCATCAATCATTGTCAACAGCAGTTGGTGTTTGACACTAATTCCATCAGTGATGGTGGATGGAGTTAAGGCTTCAATCTCTGCTTCGATTTCAGCCATCTCTCTCTGCACATTTTCTTTGGTTTCCTTTATAAACTTAAACAATATTGGCCGGCAAAATGAAGTGGAAGATGGTCGCTCGTTTTCCCAAATTGTTACACCTTTTGAGACGAGCCGCAGTGGTACAAGACTAATCATAAAATTACTAGCAAGATCGATTTGCTCATCTTCACTCGTCCTTTGATGATAAATGCTTTGGCTAGATGATCCGTCAAAACCCCATTTGCTGGTCAATACGAGCTGTTGATTGGGATCAACAGGGGTTTCTAACGACCTAATAAGTCTTCTTGAGGTTAAATCCATCAAGGCTTGTAATTTGATTTTTGCAGAGCTCTCTGTAACTGTGAGATCTTCTTTGGCCGGATAGCACTTAATTTTTTCTTTAACCAACATGTAGTAACTCGGGTATTGAAGAGCTCCTTCTTGAGTGTTGAAATCCCGAAGAGTGTTATAGCGCCATTTCGATAAGTTCATCGATACATAAAGAGCCAATGCCTTCAAAGGGGATATTTCCCGTACCTGAATTGATTTACCTTCAATGAAGGCTTTGATTTTTGAGGCCTCTTCTGGATTCTCCGTCAAGTATTTCATAACATAAGCTGTATCGCTTTGTCCTGCCTTTTGAAGCGCCCTTTCGGCCGAAAACATAATTTCAGCGCTGCTACTGCTGCATGAAAGACTATCTTCAGTGCGTCTTCTTTTTTGCCGGTTACTAAGGTCCTCAAAAGATTTACGAGGACTAGGATGTGTACAAGTTGAAGCATCAGATTTAGCAGGAGAAATTATGGGCTCGATGACGTCACTTATATTTTCTGTAGAAGGTTCCATATTTTCATTCTGTAATTCCGGCCATTGAATTGCAGCCTGTAGCCAAATCTCATGTTTCTTCCGAAACTTATCTGTGCTTCTTCCAGACTGTGTCCATTTTGCATAAATGCGGTAGCAAAATCGACGACACCAGTCTTTTAAACTTGTTTCAGCACTTTCACATAAATGAACACAACTGTTATCTTTTAAAACACTGAACAAATAGTTAAAGTCGCGTAAATCTTTATGTGCGCGTGCGCATAAAGCAACGTGAATATCAAGATTTGTATTAAAATTTGGAAAATACATTGCGAGATTAGCTTGGATACAACGAGGTGTAAATCAACACTGATTTTAAAGTTACTAATAGTGACCTATTTATATAAAATCCAGGTATCCCAGGTATCCTTTGTTAAATATTGCAAGGTAATTAGTTATTGTGATAATTAGTAAATGATGCATGCTAAATTAGTGTATTAAGAGCCATTTAGTAATTAAATAATAGCAATGTTCTTATCAGTAATCATTAGTGCATCAGTTTTATATGTAAACCTTAAGTCCCTAATTATATATCCTAATTAGCTTATATCTTCTCTAATTGGCTGCTCAGAAATGTTATTGTAATAAGGTAAACCTTTAGAAAAACGGTTTTAATCAACAAAATAAACAAAAAATAAAAAAATTGTGTTATAAAATAAACATCACTCTTTATCCCAGAAAGTGCACATTTGGCGCACTATGTGTCTTAGTATTAAATATAGCTCTTAGTATTAGCATTATGATATTAGAGACCGCTACTTGAAACAAGCCCGGAATCAGGAGGGAGAGAGCTCGATACACTCATTTTCATAGTAAAATTTCACATTTTCTCAAATTACTCCCGAAATATGGGAGTTATGAAGAAATTCATCACCACAAGTTATGAAGGCATTAAGTAATCGAATAAGATGGCATCATTAGTTTGGCATAATTTTACTCTTTTTTTTCGGACATGTCTACGTCCAACCGCTCCCATACATTCGTTCCACTGTGCGCTGACAACACCTAAGCCGCGGTTACTGTCCGATTGCTTAGAAAAGAAAGAGAAGCGCGATGGCACAACGCTTGTAATTTATTGCAAAATATGAAGCAATTATCTATTTACTCAAAATTGAGTTGAGTAATCGAAAATAAAAAACAACCAAGTTCTGCATTCAAATAAGACGTTCTTGTTAATAATTAAATACGTAACGTATGTTGATATTTAATACAGATATTTTGGATTAGAACTCAGGGTAAGAGTTTAGTTTAACATTAGTTTGTATCGATCTTTTTTTTCAAAACGTGTTTTGGTAACAACCAAGTTCTGGGAAATATGTTTAATATTAACATATATTTTTTTCGCTACCACAAACTATATAGATTTGGCAATTTTTTTCTTAATAGAAGCCTATTTTAGTCAATTGGGTCTTGTCAGCGCCTTAACAGCGACTCTATGTCATAGCAGTAAGTTTGTTGTATGACGGTTTTCGTAGTGCAAGTTTTACCCCTGATGTGCGGGTGAATGTACACTGATCATATTCAGACTATACGCTTAAATCATGTCCATGTTATTCATTATTGTTTTTCGCTTCTTTTTGTATAGGTACTTGGCGGTTTCTTGATTATTGACACCAATGTAAAACCTATTTTTATTTTAATGCCCATTTTTACTAATGAGTACCATTGATAGGTCACACTATTAACAGCCCTTATTTGTGAGACTCCAAAAGACCCGTAAGTCTTAAGGCTCCTGCAGACTCGTGCGATATCGCGGACGCGACCGGCAGCAATATGCCTGTCGCGCCCGCGATATCGCTCCAGTCTGCACGAGCCTTTATTGGGTCTCACGTATTACTTTTGGAAATATTAGGTTGTCAACTTTGTGTGAAATTCAGGACCAGCCGTTTCATACTGTACCTACATAAAAGCCCGCTGCATAATCAGTCTATAATGTTCCCATTGTTTGGACATAGGAGGCCTGTGTCCCAGCAGTAGTTACATGTGACTAAATAATATTATTGAATGCAGAGTACATTATGGCGAGCCTAAGCATAATCAGCCTGTAATGTTCCCACTGCTGGGACACAGGCAGGGTTGGATTTTGTACTATAATTATAGTATTTATACTATAATTTCGCCCTTTGTACTATATACTATCCACATCTAAGGATAGTACGCTAAAATACTATAATTTAAAGTTTGCTCCCGAATGCTTAGTTTTACGTCATAATTTTGAATATTTCGACCGTACGTGTATCCAAACGAATTTTGATCTTGCGATGTTTTCTGTGTCGATGGCCGGAATTTCCCTGATTATCTCGTTCCTTCCATTCGAAATTCAATGAAAGTGGTAACAATCTCAATAATAGGTTTTTAGTGTTTTAACTATGGAGGTATCCACCCCCCGGTTAAATGCTAAGGATGAAGATAGAACTAATAGTAATATTCAAGAACTGATAAACTTAGAAGAGGAGTAAATTTTGCCTTAAGACGCTGACAACACCTAAACCGCAGTCACTGTCTGATTGCATAGAAAAGAAAGAGAAGCGCGATGATACAACTCTTGTAATTTATTGCAAAATATAAAATACTATCCTTTTCATTTTTTTGTGCTATCTTTTTCAACATCCCTAAATCCAACCCTGGACACAGGCCTCCTCTCTGTGAGAGGGAGTGGACCGTAATCCACCAAGCGGGCCCGCATGTCACATGTCTTCGATTTTTTTAAATTCTAGGACATGTCGGTTTTCTCACGATGGTTTCCTTCACCATTTTGAGAGCAGTGGCGATGAAATAATTTACACAAAGCAAAGTGCTAGGCTGAATTCGAACCTATGACCTACAACTCGGTAAGTTGCGGCCGTTTCCACTGGGCCACCACTGCTCTCTTGCCCGCTGGTTAGTTGTTTATTTCTATGGTTTGATGGTCATGAATAGTGACCGTTAGGGAAGGTGGCATAAGCTTTACACCGCGTCAAAAGGCCACAGCCCGCATATGGGCTGTCCGCCTAAACGATGTCAAAGGAGTGAGGGAATGTATTACTCGTAACTTAAACACGCACTAGGCAGGATAGATCCTAAGCTACAAAAAAAAGCCATGGGACATGGAGAATAATTTTTATTTCTATAATACTCAATTTTATCAAAACATCTACTGGACTTGGGAGATACAGATACTTTATACACTAAACTGTGAACCAGTCGAACGATGGTCGATAGAAATACCGAGTCACCCAGTCACAAAAGACTGCAACAATAACGAACCGAGGAGTGACTTCCTGACCGTGAAACGAACCGAAGGTACAGCACCAGGTGAAGTAATGTCACATGACCGGGCTTTGTGTCAACAACGAAGTTAATGACGAGACTGTTTGTTTTCCTTACAATCTCCTTACAAATTGTTATGTGATTTGATTTCCGAACCGTTTACTTACAGGTAAATGCAGCTTAGACAGGGAAAACTTGTGTCAATTGATTAGTTTATCCTTGCTAACACTTTAATTCATCACGCTACACTACACGCTAATCTAAATAGAATATTAATAAGATTAACGTCTAACCATCCTTATTATCCTTGAAATCGGTTCAATGTTAGAATTACAATATCAATAGCCCTGTCAAGGTTTAAAGAATGAAGTCAGTAACTATGGCGTAATAAAGGTACAACCTTTAGGTAACACTCTTTAGGAGGAACCTTTTTTAGGGGTCTAAGTGTTCATAAATGTCAAAAAAGCTGTTAAAAGCCTCGAACATTATAAAGGTTTGATTATGATCAAGTTTATTTTATTTTATTTACCTTTGTAAATATTTCTTTGACCTTCCTCGCCTTGTATTTTTTCAAAATTCAAAAAATCAAAATATTTTTATTCCACATAAACCTACATGGGCACTTATGAAACGTCAGAATCTAGGTGCACGGTTCCAATTGGTCGATTCCTATGGAGAAGAGCCGGCGCAAGAAACTCCCCGGTTACTCTTTTAAAAATAATTGGCTTTTACAATGTTTTCAAATTACAAATTTAGATTTGATTTAGTAAGTATGTATGAGATAGTTTTTGTATGAAAATCAGCATTGGAATGTCCAAATAACAACTAAGCCATAGAAGAATGAATAAATTAAATTCGTATTGGCGGATGATAGTAAAAACATAAGGGAATTTTAATGATACTCGAATGACGTCAATCAATTACGCTGTGAAAAGTTGATTACATAGTAGGTAGGTACTTTTGTTCTTAATCATTTTTTCAACAGCCACGGTGAAATCAACACGATTATTGCGGTAATTAGAAGTTTTATGATGTTTTTAACAAAAACTATACTGGCGGGTTTTTTCTTGCGAACTAATGGAGTATTTAATTATAATTCTATTATCTATGACTAAGGAATTATATCGTCGGCGATTCTTGGCAAGAAAAAACGAATGACGTTACTTGCTAGCATTAATAAAAATAGACGGAAAAATACACTATTCCAATAGCAATAACACATAACTTCCCTATTCCATTAATTAGAACATTATTAGCTGTGCTATTGATGTCTAAAGTCGAATTATTATTCTATTCAATTCTATATTTCTTTATGGCAATGGTGGCGATGTCGACAATTCTGCCAATGTCAATGTGTTGAGAAAACGTGCGAAGGAAGAAAAAAAAAATTAAAAAAAACCTAAATCCACTAATTTGTTAATTATTGAATTTATTATTAATTCACTGGAGTATTCTGACATGTGCTAGCTGTCACTTTGTGTAATAACATGGTCATATTTGTTGTACTCTATACATTTATTTTACATTATTTAAATCGATTAAACTTAACGTAAAATCGTTAAAAAAGTCTAGAATACAATAAATATGACTATTTTGTTACACAAAGTGACAGCTAACCTACCTATATTGCATACGTACTAAAGTCGAATTATTAATTCACTGGAGTAATCTGACATGTCTTAACAAATTACCTGACGAAAGAGTGTAGCGTTTACATACCGGGTGCTTGTTCTTTTTGCCGTGATAAAGATGGCGTCGTGGTCTGCATCTCCAATGAACCTGGTGCCAAGGTTGGCTGTCCAGCGTGGTCCGAAGCACATTGTCAGGCCAATCCGCTGGGACACAACTCGAGAATATGCGTCAGGCAGCACGTCCACGAGCGTTTTCTTTTTCAATCACGTATCGTCGAACTATCAAGTGTATTCCGTAATAGTTTGATAAGTATTTCATAATTGTGATTAATAATAGTTATAACGTTCTTTTGTTAAGGTTTTTAATTATTTATTTTGATTTTGTTAATTTTTACCTACAGAGTTAATTGATGGTGATCCACTCAGAGTGCCATGTAAAGTCAGAGGTAAAGTCAGCAGATTGTAATGTTAGGATAGTTACAGCATGTCTGTTTCTTGAAATTCCTACCAACTGAAATGAAATCCTTTTTCCGCGATGATCAATATAAAGGCATCACCTTTGTACGTATTTTTCTGTTCCTTTCTTGTCTGTAGGTATATGTGTGTTCATAAACTGTTAAATAAATAAAATAAATAAATAAATAAATTTATTATATTACGCTACTGCTAAAAAAAGCAGTCGGTGAATAATCAAATGTTTTTAGCAGTTGGTATAACCTAAAATTTCGCCCTTTGCAACTTCACGGCTAGGTAGAAAACTTACCATGAAAGATGCGTAGGTATAAATAATAACTTTGTCGTTTAATTAGTTGTTAGTAAGTAGAGGGGCTCGTGGCTCGGTGGCTAAGTGATAACAGCCACACGGATCGATCGATCAGGTTAAGCTACGTCAGATAGGCAGTTGCTCCACATGGAGCAACTACAGCATGGAGTAATTTACATAAATTACTGGTATTCAGCTGCATCTGGTGAGACTGGAGTTCCCAACTATGTTGGAGTCAGCTACTCCAACATAATTGAGAAAAGGCTAGGCAGCTGCAATTACGGCAGACAGCAGGCAGTTTACCATCAATTAATTGCCTCATGAGTGTCAATTGACAACACTGTCTGATTAATGGCCATACAACTGATACTTAAACAGGCTTTTAAACACTACGTGACTTTTGACACGAATGAAGAAGAATCTTTGACGTCAAGATTGAATTTATTTCTTTTTTTTTCCTTCACAATATGGGGAAGTCTGTCAAAAAATGGGTGCTTTTCCGAATCTATAATACCTATTAATGTTTTTAGTGTGTAATTATTATTTCATTCATTATCATTACACACGGAAAATGCCTATTGCGACATTTTTGCGCGCTAAAAGGTTACCTACCGATTTACGTAATTTACTTTATGTTGCATTATAACAAATAAAACATTGTTGACATTTAATTTCTAATCAGTCGGTCCTATTGAATAAAGAGTGATATAATTTTAAATAGTTACACAAGGACTTTTTAGAGTATTAGTGTATCAAATATTGAACTTCAGAAATGATGTGTTGCTTAGGTACTATCGCGGGTATATCGGTTTAGTTTGAAAACAAAATCCCGTGCTCACGATGACCACATCAGTGTACCGCCCCTTTTTGCGTCGACCAATAAAACTACTTATAGCGACCGAGCGCTGCAAGCAGGAATAGTGCTTACGGTGCCCGTGGTTCGATGTGCGCACCCGCTATAGTACAGTTGCGGCCACCACATCAAGTTGTCACAAACTACCAAATTTCTCCAATTGATTTTAAACCTTAAAATGTTGATGGTTAAGTTCAAAATCGAATGAGAAAATTTGACAGTTTGTGGTAACTTGATGTTCCGTGTGGTGCCGAACGTAAAGAATATCACCTATTTCTTCCCGTGGGTGTCGTAAAAGGCGACTAGAGAATGGGCTGCTGCTCTTGACAAATCGTCCTAGTCTCCATGGGGACATTAAGATTAATAATGTTATGAGGTTCTGCGGTTCTGCGTATCACTGCACTAGCCCTAAGGTTTGGCTAGAGAGGCGCCACGGCGTCCTCACCTTCCGTCTGACACAGGTCCTCACCGGACACGGCAGTTTCGGGAGGTTCCTGTGTCGGATAAGGCGGGAGGAAACACCCGGGTGTCACCACTGTCTGGATCGCCCGGAGGACACGGTGGAAGTCTGCCTGCCTTGGGCAGAGCACCGCCGTGTCCGGTCCTAGTCCAGGCCATGGTACGGAACGAGAGAGCATGGGCAGCCGTCACCTCCTTCTGTGAAGCAGTAATGCTCGCGAAGGAGGAGGCGGGACGGTTGAGGGAAAGGCAAATTTCGCGCGCTCTCGCCCCTAGCCGCCGCAGTAGACGCCCTGGGCGTCGGAAATCCCGGGCGGATTTCCGGCCACCGTAGGGGCGGGCTTGCGGACGGTGAGCAATGGAATGGGTAGCTCGCCGTCCGATAAGGACCAGGCCCGGGTCGACGGCGCGTTGTGTTCCACGCGCGCCTCAAAGAGATGTCAGCACAAGTGTAGGGGTCCACTAGGTCCGATGCCTGCCGGGGTCGCGGGAAAATACGAAAGGATTACCGAGGGCCTTGGCAAAACAGGCAATGGAAGGAACACGGGTGGGTTTTAGTCAATAAGAGTCTGACACACCCTCCCGCTCTGCCCAGAGCGGGAAAAGTTATTTGATAATTTCCCACCCAAAAAAAGAGCCCCACAGTTGATTCTCGCTAGAGAAACTATAATCATCATATACCTCACTAATAAAGTAAAAAAATGCCATTCACGATCATAATTCGGCTGCGATTCTAAACCAAGTCAACTTTACGTAAAAATTAAAAAAAAAACGTACTAAATCCAAAATTATTTCGTCATTACTTACTGAGATTGATTTACATATAGCACCGCAAATGAATCACAGGAAAAAAAACAACGTTGTTCGATTTTAATTTTAGTCCAACGAAAGATTTTATAGGGTTTTTTTTAATAAAAGCGGGGTTTTTCCTTTTCCGCCATTGAAGTCGCAAGTCGCAACAGTTTTCTTGTTATTCAAGTTCTCAAAAGGTTATAGGTAATCAGCTTTGAGCTTGATATTTAAGATGTTGTAGGTTACTAGACATCGAATCAAACTCTTAAATTACCTACTTGGTTGCTATTTTGGTTACTTTTCCTCAAGTACGTCCTTGCAGCATGGGTTCAATAAGAGAAACAGAGTTCTCCTAAACTATCAGCGTTTACCTAAAGTTTAACGTGTAGGTTTTTGTGCTGCCAAAGTGATGTCAGATATTTTCAAAGACGAGGTATCACATTCTTTTGAATTTAACCAAGTAGGCAGATACTTATAACGCAAGACATGTCCGATATTATTTCATTCTAAGAGGTGACACATCTTTTTGATGCGGCTTCGTATATTTTGGCGTCGCTTGTCTCTTCAGATAGTTTTGGTGTTCCTTCGATGTCACATATCGTCGCTCGCATGACTATCGGCAATTCTGAATATTTAATTATATTTATTCGTAAAGAGTATTTATACTATAAAGTAGTATAAATACTCTTTACGAATAAATATAATTAAATATTCATAAGTAGCTATATCGTCAAAATATTAAATATAATTTAATATTTTGACGATATAGCTACTTATTTATTTTCAATATTAGTATTTATTTTTAATTATTAAAACAGATAGGACACTTTGTGAAAACTTTATTTATCAATTTGAACAGTTTTTTTTCTACTTACGACTTTACGGTTTGCATTAAGTTTGGAAATAAAACACGCAAAACATTTAGCTTATTAAATTATTATTAAGAAAAGAGTGACATAACAAGTTTTAAAAAATCTTAATATTATTTTTAAGAATCACAATTTAAAAGACAGAAAATTAAAAAAGAAGCAATTTAAAAGTATAATCAAGTTATTAGCAAACAAAATAAAAACAATTAAATATCAATTTAAAAACCTATTCATTCAGTCATATTGTGAAATGACATGAAGCAAGTAATTGAGTATCTATCACAAAATCAGTCTTTTTATCAAATCTTAATACTAAATTGTAATTATTTTTAGAAAACAGTTTGCAGTTTGAATTATATGTACCTACTATCTTAATGATGCAGTGAACGATAAAATGAAACGAAATCGGGTAACCTTATGACTGGTGTGTCACCCGCAGTCAAAGTCATTAGATCGTTGTAATTTCTTGAAAAATCTTTGGTTGTTACATTGAGTGGTAAAATTTGTGAGTGCAAAAAACAGAACGAGAAGTTACAGCAGTGTGATCAGTTTCGAAAAAAAAATTGTAGGGGTCAGTCTTCATAAAAAATAATTCCATCATTTGTCTCCAATCTACCATTTCATCGGTGTCATCTTTTCGAACAGAAAGTAGCCGTAAATTTTGTGAGAGTGCCTTAAAATCTAAAAAAGTCCGAATAGCTTAGAGCTGTTACTATGTACGGTTGTCGTCTTCGTGCCAATTTTATAATGGGAATTAACTGAGAAGGGAGGAAAATGTCACCACTTTTTTTAATGGCATAGTCAATGTCACTATGAGCAGAGTTGCCCTCATTTTGGCCATGACAAGGGACAGAGATGCTTAAAGCAATTTCTTTAATTGAAAGGGAATTGTTTATAACGTAGAGAAGGGCAGCTGCTAAAATTTAATTTTTGGTCTTTCTTAGGACGAAAAAGATTGACAGATACATTTAAATAGTTTTCTGTAAAGAGAAAGGCTGGGTTTCGGTGCTTTCTGCAAGTCTGCGACAAGCATTTGATGCATTTTTCTAATGGTTAAATCTGAGTGCAAATACTCACGAGTGGAATTGGCTCGACAGTAATGAGGCTCTACTCTTGGGAAGCGCTTTAAGTGTCCTTTAACACTTTCTATGCCAAGCACCCAGCATATGGGTCGAAAAATAATTCGTTCGTGTGCCCACAACTCGCATCCGAGTCGTCGCTATATGTAGCTAAAGATGACTTCTGTTCAGATGACTTCTGTTGATTGAATTGTTATAGATTTGCAATAAACATTATATGGCATGCCAATTTGTATGTATTCTATGTACTTAGCGGTGAAAGTGTTAACTAGAGCTTTGGCACGATCATCTTTTTGAATATTCGCTATTTTGCGTCCTCCACGTCTGTCTTTCTCCTGTATCCCAGAGGGCAACAACTTCTCTGTAGCTGTTTTAACTGTTCTCTCTCCAACTACTAAAGTATTAAAAAAAAGTTCTACATACTTTCTTCCTCTCGCCGTCATTATGTAAATAGTACATTATAGTATTCTTTCTTTTAGATTCAGGTCCAGCTGTTTTTTGTTTTGTGTTCATCTTTTCAATGTGTCGTGCGATGAATTTTCTTTGAGATTGTAGACTTCCTAAAGCCCAGTCGCATCACAAGCGATTTTGTCAATGTTATCTTCCAAACAAACGGTTTCATTACTTGAAACAGAAGCTGTGGTAGGATTTATGGGTAATTTTTTTTTGGAATGTCGATACCTTCTGTTGAATCGAAAATATTTAAATGAGTACGTTGTTCATTCGCCTTGGAATTGTCATCATTTTCTCTTGAACTAATCTCGAAACAGTTCACCGAAGTATTCAGTACTGATAATAATTGACGTTTTTTCTTTGGTTCAGGATTATAGTCAGGGTAATTAGAGGCATCTGAATCATGAATAGGATCGCCACCGTTTGATTCGTCAGAAGATTCATTGTTGATATTTGTGTGATTCTCAGATGTAGCTGCATAGTCTTTTTCAGTTATAACAATAACTCCAAAATACCACCTTCGTTTAAAAAGCATTTTAACTGCGGTTTCAATAGTAATTTTGTCACCTTTTCGCAGGCATTTTAAGTCTTTAACAGAAACGATCTCAACATTTAACTATAACGTCCATCTTAAGTTTTTGAACGGCTGAATTGTAAGAGCGGGAGGAAGATATATCCACGCTGTGACGGACGATGTGGTGTGATTATGTTCCCCGCAACCCTGTCTTACATTATGAAATTACCGGCCTAAATTATGTCTTATTGTCAAGTGCAATAAGGTAACTTTCAACTGTCAAAGTGTACCTATCTCAGTGTAAATCTAATTCTTTTAAAAATAATTCACGATACAAAATTTCACTAAAAAGTCCTATTTGAGATAGGATATTTTTTAAATCAAATACGTGAATTTTAATTTTACTAAAAGTCCTATATGAGTTCCGCTTTTTAGTAATTTTTTTTTATGGGTTAATATGAGATACGTTGACTTTCAAAATGGTTATATTTAGAAATCCAAATAACATAGAGAAACGAAGGTTAGTGTAAAATGTAAAGAGTCACGAAATGAAAACTGTAGTTGTCCTAACTCAAATCAGCTAAAAAATGAGATAGGACAGTTAGTCATGCGAGCGACGATATTTGAGATTTAAAAAAAAAAAAATTTTTTGGGTGGGAAATTATGAAATAACTTCTCCCGCTCTGGGCAGAGCGGGAGGATGTGACAGACTCTTACTGACTAAAACCCAGCCGTGTTCCTTCCGTTGCTTGTGTTGCCAGTGGCCTCGGTATCCCTTTCGGACCTTCCTACAACACCGGCAGGACATATTTGTGCTGCCACTTGTATAATAATATTATATGCCTTCCACAAATGATCACATAATTATATTTGCCATCATCTTAACAGATATTACTGAATTAATCATGAAATCAGATATTATTGCTTAGCTGTCCATGGTAATAACGATGCTGTCATAGGTATCTAAACTGAAAATAAATGTATACGTATTATATGTTTATACTCGTGACTATCTCGTGTGTACATTTCTTTTTCAGTTTTCAGTTTTAGTGTTAATACCTAAGACAGCATCCCTTGTATTTATCGTAATATAATAGACTCTTTCCTAACAAAACATTTGCAATAGTTGGCCAACATCATAATCTGCCTAGTCTTTCCCAACTACATTGGGGTCGGCTTCCAGTCTAAGGCTGGTTGGTAGACTTTCGAGCTTCTGACGACCCGTAACGATTGTCAAAGATCCAAGAATGACAGCCGGGACCAACGGCTTAACATGCTTTCCGAGGTACGGAGGGGTCTCAGTATGTAAAGATGGTCATCCATCTACGGACCAACCAACAGTTTGCCAACACCATCCTGAAAATAGATTATCTACATATCATGTAGATACAATTAAAGGCTCCTACATACTGGCGCGACTTGTCGCGCGACGCGACGCGACACAAAGACACCGCGTGTAGCGCTACACGCGGTGTCTTTGTGTCGCGACGCGTCGCGCGACAAGTCGCGCCAGTATGTAGGAGCCTTTAAGGCTCCTACATACTGGCGCGACTTGTCGCGTGACGCGTCGCGTGGCGATTCTGGCGCGACATCGCCACGCCATACCTTTCACACTAGCGCGACAGGCAGCTGGCGTCGCGGCGTTGTCGCGTCGCGGCCGCTACAGTCGCGTAGCGGGCGCGACGCGACAACGCCGCGACAAGACAAGATAGTATAAATAGCGGTCCAATCCAAACTGGCCTCAGTAGCAGGCGTTCTTCGTCAGTGGATGAAGGCAGGTCTGTGCGTGTTTGCCGTGTGAGGTTAGGTTCGATTTCCCGGTCGGTCGACATAACCCAACCTAACTTATGTACCTAGACTTGACCACACGAGCGCGAACGGCGAAACTGACGAATACGGACGCGCTAAGTGACTTAGGTAGATGTAATGGTGGTGTGTGTAGTTAAGTTTTAATTTAAGCGACTTTGTTCTATACTATGCATAATGAAGTAGATTAATTTACCTACCTATGTGTGTGTTCAAGTGTTGTGTGCCTATCTTACTATTTTTGTGATCTAATATTGGAAATATATTTTTATGTTAAACATTACATCCGTTAGTTTTATTCATTCTAATATATATTTACTACTTTTTGTATTAGATTCCAGTGGGTCTCATTGACTATTGCGTTTTCAAATTTGACATGAGCAAGTTTCACCAATGAAACTATTTCAGTGTATGCTCAGAAGCATTCTAAACCCTCTTGCAAAAGTTGAGTTTACTCGGTTTTATTCCAAAGTAAATTAAATCATAAGCAAAATTGTAAGTCTTCGCAATGTGAGTCTTATCCCATTGTGATAAGGGATAGATTAGGATGTATGACGAAATTAACTAATAATAATAAATGAATAATTTCTCCATTTCAAATTATAAGTCCTTGCAAAAGTCAATTATCCTAAATTATACCTTATTACAATAAGATAAGAGTTACATTGCAATGACTTACTCATGGTTTTTGGCGGCGCGCGGCATGCTCAAAGGAGTAGGTACCTTTTTGAATCTGCCGCAAGCCAGCTGCTCTACTGCGCCGCGCGTCGCACTTGCCACGGCTATAGTACTTACCTAGTATTATTCAAAACACGAATGTCTTATATATAATTTTATTTCATTTTTAACCGACTTCAAAAAAGGAGGAGGTTTCTCAATTCGACCGTATATATATATATTTTTATGTGTTTTTGTACGGATAGCCTATACAATGCGAGATCAGCATATACTGGAAAGTTATAGCATGATGTGTAGCCAGCCGCACTATTTTACCTACTGCTACAAAATAGTAGTCAAGTGCGAGTCAACTTTGCGCTGAGGGTTCCGCCCATTGGTTTAGTAGTAAGTTTGTGTTTTATAGTTTTCGCCGTGTATGTAGGTATGTAATGTGACAGTCGTTTGCGTATGTAATTATGTTTTAGTAGGACTATGCAAGTACCTACATATACATAAATACCTATAATTATGTTAGAAATTTTGCAAACCGATTCTAAACCACTGCATAAATTCAACTGCTACAAAAAACTAGTCAAGTGCGAGTCACCATTGCGCTGAGGGTTCTGTAGGTACTTTGGCTTGGTAGTAAGTTTACACTTTGCCATTTTACAATCGTATAATATAGTTTTCGCCTTGTATTACTACTTTCTTACTTATTATGCAACTACATACCTATATAAAAATGAATCGCCGAAAGGTATGCACACGCATAACTTCCGAAGGACTGAACCAAATTGGATAGTTATTTTTTTGTCGTGTTAGTGATTCTCAGGACAAGGTTTGTATAAATATAAGATAGGTAGGGTAGGTAGGCAGATAGGTACGTACATAGGTAGGTAGGTAGGTACGTAGGTAGATAGGTAGGATAGGGTAGGGTAGGTAGGTAGGTAGGTATGGTATATACCATAAGTTTTTGGAAAGTAATTAAACATCGTCAAAATTATACAACATTTATTTTAATTCACTTAAATCTCTAATTAGCATATTATTTCGAACATGTCTGGGATCGCATAGCTCAGGCAACATGCATGTTATATAAAAATGTTCTAATTTTGGTTCCATTTCTTCCCAATAATGGTCATGTCTCTCTATAATTTCAACTTTGATGTCTTTGTCGCATCCAGACCATACTCCGAAAATACATTTTTGCCTACCGGTGATATGTAATTGTCACTGCACCTGTATAAACTAAGGATGTTTTTTATTTATGACAAGTCCGTTTTTAGTTTTCTTCCAAAACTTCACTTTTTTCTTATCTATAGCTTCGTCAAAACAGGTTTCAAATGCTGTAATTGGACACTTGATTTCAATGATTGTGTCTTCTCCCACTATTCCGTCTGGAGTTGCACCTAGAAAACCACAAGGCCTTTTCTCCTGTTTTTTCTGATACAAAGTGAACGTTGCTCAATTTATATCCGAATGCCTTATTATGATTGCATATTTCTTGAAGTCTTCTATAAAAATATTCAGTGTCAATTATTCTTCGTCCTTCTATACAAAAACAGCTTTTCCCTTCTACAGGATTATTAAAACTCACTTCGTACATGAAATGACCAGAATAAAAATATTTGATGAATTCTTGTAAAACTGCATACATACTTCATACAACCTTCTTATATAGAAATCTAGCAATTACCAATTACTATCATCATCTGATGTTTCGTACTGCGGAGGGTTGTGTGAATATCTGAAAAAAAGGTAGTTTTGGTATATGAAGTAAGAAATTATAATCCTAACTTCCTAACTAATATTATAAAAGCGAAAGTGAGTTTGTTTGTTTGTTACGCTTTCACGCTAAAACGGCTGAACGGATTTGGATGAAATTTGCACAGGGGTAGACCTTGACCTGGAAAAGGACATAGGCTACTTTTCATCCTGGATCGCAGACGAAGTCGCTGGCAACAGTAGTAGTAAACTAATTACTAATAAAATCAATAGTATTATTAATAAAAACAAGCATAACTTTGACAACATGAATAAATAATACGGAACCCTAAAAAGTCTAACATTATGAAGTTTTATCGTGAACTCGCCAATTTCGTGATAGTACCGTTACGCATTAGTATAAAGCGGTAGTGCCATGGGGGAACAGCTAATTTCGTGATGATCAAACACGTATGATACTTACAAATGTTGTATTATAATTATGAAGATTTAATTTGTCCGAATTTATTTCTACATCTTTTGAATGTATTTGGGTCCTGTAACAATCACACGTGGCAAGTTAATAATACCTACCTAGACCTTACATATTTATATTTATCATTTGGATATGGAACCCTAAAAATATATAAAAAAGAAGAAATCGTCCATAAACGCAGACTTTTTTTTTTTTTTTTGAGGTTGGGAAATCATCAAATAACTTCTCCCGCTCTGGGCGGAGCGGGAGGGTGTGTCAGACTCTTACTGACTAAAACCCACCCGTATTCCTTCCTGTTGCCTGTGTTGCGGGGGCCTCGGTGACCCATAAGTACCTTCCCGCGACCCCGGCAGGCATCGGCCCTAGTGGACCCCTACTTTGTGCTGACGACATCTCTTTGAGGCGCGCGTGGAATACGACGCGCCGTCGACCCGAGCCTGGTCCTTACCGGACGGTCAGCTACCCATTGCTCACCGTCCGCAAGCCCGCGCCTACGGTGGCCGGAAATCCGCCCGGGATTCCCGACGCCCTGGGCGTCTCCTGCGGCGGCTAGGGGCGAGAGGGCGCGAAACGTAGACTTGCCGCATGAATAACAATAAATAACTTACCTACGTTTATTATGGAAATACAAATTTGGTGCAGGTACGCGTGGCTACATATCAAGCTATGTGAGATCAGCTTATACTGAAAAATATAGCTTGATAATTATGTAGCCGTGTGTAAATAACAGATCAGATTACATGTTTAGGTAGGTAGAAGATACTCACGAATTTACCGGAATATTCTCTTTATCACCATCGTCTTCTGGGGGGTAACCATCACCTCTTAAAGCAGTATTATTATAATATAATATTACTGCACAGTGGAAAAGTGATGGAGCTATACAGGACTTATAGCTCCATCCTTTTCTCACGCTGAAGTAATATTGAAATAATACTGCTTTATGAGGTGATGGTTACCCCCCAGTACTGTGTAATCGACGTCTTCTGGAAGACACATTATAATGATTTAGCTAAACTAGGTACCAAGGTACGTCAGTAGGTTCATAACTTTTATGTCACCTACATAAAAATTATGAGCCTATGTAGGTAGCACTACAGTCGGATAAGTAAATTACAGTTTTGTATCTTGTAGTTATATGTACAGGTAGGTACTTACCGAACATACTTATATTTTTTTATTACTTACTTTCTAAACGCTTGGCTGCTACACTACGATTCACGGGTTCGATTCCCGCACGGAACAAATATTTTTATGACCTACAGATAGTTGTGCTGGGTCTGGCCGTTTGTGAATGTGAAGATGTGTGTTTGTAATCGCATCGTCTCCGATTCAGGAGTGGGTAAACATTATTTAAAAAAAAAACAATTACGTACTACATAGATAAGTACCTATTTTTTGTATATTGTAAAAACAAACCTTTAGGTAACTTTTATCTTTTATAAAAGTTGCCTGGATTTCTCTTGAATCGTGGACGGTGCGTTTACAAACACAAATCTTCATAATAATATGAAGATTTGTGTTTGTAAACGCACCGCAAGATTTGTTGGGTTATGTCGACCGACCGGGAAATCGAACCTAACCTCACTCGGCAAACATGCACAGACCTGCCTTCATCCACTGACGAAGAACGCCTACTACTGAGGCCAGTTTGGATTGCACCGGTATTTATACTATCTTGTCTTGTCGCGGCGTTGTCGCGTCGCGCCCGCTACGCGACTGTAGCGGCCGCGACGCGACAACGCCGCGACGCCAGGTGCCGCTACGGTCGCGACGCGACAACGCCGCGACAAGACAAGATAGTATAAATAGCGGTCCAATCCAAACAGGCCTCAGTAGTAGACTATGTTCGTCAGAGAACGAAGGCAGGTCGGTCTGTGCGTATTTGCCGTTGAGGTTAGGTTCGATTTCCCGGTCGGTCGACATTTATGCCCACCCTAACGTAAGTAGGTATCTAAAATTGACCACACAAGTACGTTTAAGTTTTCTTTACGGACTTAGTTTCCAGTTTATGTGATTTCGTAAAAGTAACTTTTACTCATAAAGTTTATTTTCGGCTGCAACACATTTTTTACGGACGGACGAGGGCAGATCTGGGCGTGTTTGCTGAGCTTGAGGTTCAAATGATGGGTTCTTCATCAGATGACGAGGACCTTTTGTTATTAGTAGTAGCTATAGATGAAGATAGAAGACAAGAACGTAGTCGCAATAAACGCAGGTAAGTCGCAAGACATTAAATAATCTATTTGTCTGACCGTTGCACAAGTTGCTGCTAAGTACGTTTGAATACCGACATATATATATATATATATATACCTATATTCATAACATCAATATCGTAGTTTATGATTCGAAAAAAAAAATTGTATTGTGTTGTTGTTTGTACCTACTACTTATTGATAATTCGATCACATTTTATACTTACTTACTAGAAATTTCTTCTTGCAGGAAAATATGGGTCCACCCAATAAATGCAAAGAGAGAGCGGTATGGCGAGTTTTATACTTTGGTTCCTGACTTGGTTACAGACGAGAAACGATTTTACACATATTTTAGAATGTCAATTCGGTGTTTTGATGAGATCCTTAATATGATAAGAAATGATATAGTGAAACAAAACACTAATTGGCGTAGGGCAATTCCACCAGAGGAACGTTTCGCAATCACATTATGGTAAATCTATAAGTACATCTAAATCTATACAGTCTTAAAATAAAATCGTAGCGAAGTCTGTAGGTTAAAGGCTTCTACATACTGGCGCGACTTGTCGCGCGACAAGTCGCGTGGCGATTCTGGCGCGACATCGCCACGCCATACCTTTCACACTAGCGCGACAGGCAGCTGGCGTCGCGGCGTTGTCGCGTCGCGGCCGCTACAGTCGCGTAGCGGGCGCGACGCGACAACGCCGCGACAAGACAAGATAGTATAAATAGCGGTCCAATCCAAACTGGCCTCAAAGCTGTGCTGCCTAATTTTTAAGTTAAATAGGTGAGAGGCCCTTCAGGCCCCACCGACACCCGGTAAAGCAGTCGAGGTCCCCCGCGGGACCACTGCAAAAAAGCCAGTATCAAAAAAAAAAAAAAAAAAAACTGGCCTCAGTAGCAGGCGTTCTTCGTCAGTGGATGAAGGCAGGTCTGTGCGTGTTTGCCGAGTGAGGTTAGGTTCGATTTCCCGGTCGGCCGACATAACCCAACCTAACTTATGTACCTAGACTTGACCACACGAGCGGGAACGGCGAAACTGACGAATTCGGACGCGCTAAGTGACTTATGTAGATATTTGCGGTGGTGTGTGTGTAATTAAGTTTTAATTTATGCGACTTTGTTCTATACTATGCATAGATTGAAGTAATGAAGTAGATTAATTTACCTACCTATGTGTGTGTTCAAGTGTTGTGTGCCTATCTTATTATTTTTGTGATCTAATATTGGAAATATATTTTTATGTTAAACATTACATCCGTTAGTTTTATTCATTCTAATATATATTTACTACTTTTTGTATTAGATTCCAGTGGGTCTCATTGACTATTGCGTTTTCAAATTTGACATAAGCAAGTTTTACCAATTAAACTATTTCAGTGTATGCTCAGAAGCATTCTAAACCCTCTTGCAAAAGTTGAGTTTACTCGGTTTTATTCCAAAGTAAATTAAATCATAAGCAAAATAAGTCTTCGCAATGTGAGTCTTATCCCATTGTGATAAGGTATAAATTAGGATGTATGACGAAATTAACTAATAAATGAATAATTTCTCAATTTCAATAAATAAGTCCTCGCAAAAGTCAATTATCCTAAATTATACCTTATAACAATAAGATAAGAGTTACATTGCAATGACTTACTCATGGTTTTTGGCGGCGCGCGGCATGCTCAAAGGAGTAGGTACCTATTTGAATCTGCCGCAAGCCAGCTGCTCTACTGCGCCGCACGACGCACTTGCCACGGCTACACTACAGTACTTACCTAGTATTATTCGCGGATTTTGACTCAAAACACGAATGTCTTATAATTTTATTTCATTTTTAACCGACTTCAAAAAAGGAGGAGGTTTCTCAATTCGACCGTATATATATATTTTTATGTGTTTTTGTACGGATAGCCTATACAATGCGAGATCAGCTTATACTGGAAAGTTATAGCATGATGTGTAGCCAGCCGTGCGCACTATTTTACCTACTGCTACAAAATAGTAGTCAAGTGCGAGCCAACTTTGCGCTGAGGGTTCCGCCCATTGGTTTAGTAATAAGTTTGTGTTTTATAGTTTTCGCCGTGTATGTAGGTATGTAATGTGACAGTCGTTTGCGTATGTAACTATGTTTTAGTAGGACTATGCAAGTACCTACATATACATAAATACCTATAATTATGTTAGAAATTTTGCAAACCGATTCTAAACCACTGCATAAATTCAACTGCTACAAAAAACTAGTCAAGTGCGAGTCACCATTGCGCTGAGGATTCTGTAGGTACTTTGGCTTGGTAGTAAGTTTACACTGCCATTTTACAATCGTATAATATAGTTTTCGCCTTGTATTACTACTTTCTTACTTATTATGCAACTACATACCTATATAAAAATGAATCGCCGAAAGGTATGCACACGCATAACTTCCGAAGGACTGGACCAAATTGGATAGTTATTTTTTTGTCGTGTTAGTGATTCTCAGGACAAGGTTTGTATAAATATAAGATAGGTAGGGTAAGTAGGCAGATAGGTACGTACATAGGTAGGTAGGTAGGTACGTAGGTAGATAGGTAGGATAGGGTAGGGTAGGTAGATAGGTAGCTAGGGTAGGGTGGGTAGGTAGGTAGGTAGGTATTGTATATACCATAAGTTTTTGGAAAGTAATTAAACATCGCCAAAATTATACAACATTTATTTTAATTCACTTAAATCTCTAATTAGCATATTATTTCGAACATCTCTGGGATCGCATAGCTCAGGCAACATGCATGTTATATAAAAATGTTCTAATTTTGGTTCCATTTCTTCCCAATAATGGTCATGTCTCTCTATAATTTCAACTTTGATGTCTTTGTCGCATCCAGACCATACTCCGAAAATACATTTTTGCCTACCGGTGATATGTAATTGTCCCTGCACCTGTATAAACTAAGGATGTTTTTTATTTATAACAAGTCCGTTTTTAGTTTTCTTCCAAAACTTCACTTTTTTCTTATCTATAGCTTCGTCCAAAGAGGTTTTAAATGCTGTAATTGGACACTTGATTTCAATGATTGTGTCTTCTCCCACTATTCCGTCTGGAGTTGCACCTAGAAAAGGCAACTTCTTATCTATGAAAAGACCACAAGGCCTTTTCTCCTGTTTTTTCTGATACAAAGTGAACGTTTGCTCAATTTATATTCGAATGCCTTATTATGATTGCATATTTCTTGAAGTCTTCTATAAAAATATTCAGTGTCAATTATTCTTCCTCCTTCTATACAAAAACAGCTTTTCCCTTCTACAGGATTATTAAAACTCACTTCGTACCTGAAATGACCAGAATAAAAATATTTGATGAATTCTTGT
The DNA here is from genome assembly GCA_905333075.3 of Atethmia centrago. Taxonomy (NCBI): domain Eukaryota; kingdom Metazoa; phylum Arthropoda; class Insecta; order Lepidoptera; family Noctuidae; genus Atethmia; species Atethmia centrago. The sequence goes on from HG995387.1 coordinate 10,314,600, forward strand.
AAAACTGCATACATACTTCATACAACCTTCTTATATAGAAATCTAGCAATTACCAATTACTATCATCATCTGATGTTTCGTACTGCGGAGGGTTGTGTGAATATCTGAAAAAAAGGTAGTTTTGGTATATGAAGTAAGAAATTATAATCCTAACTTCCTAACTAATATTATAAATGCGAAAGTGAGTTTGTTTGTTTGTTACGCTTTCACGCTAAAACGGCTGAACGGATTTGGATGAAATTTGCACAGTGGTAAACCTTGACCTGGAAAAGGACATAGGCTACTTTTCATCCTGGATCGCAGACGAAGTCGCTGGCAACAGTAGTAGTAAACTAATTGGCAACAGTAGTAGTAAACTAATTACTAATAAAATCAATAGTATTATTAATAAAAACAAGCATAACTTTGACAACATTAATAAATAATACGGAACCCTAAAAAGTCTAACATTATGAAGTTTTATCGTGAACTCGCCAATTTCGTGATAGTACCGTTACGCATTAGTATAAAGCGAAATTAGCACGAAATTAGCTGTTCTCCCATGGCACTACTGCCATGGGGGAACAGCTAATTTCGTGATGATCAAACACGTATGATACTTACAAATGTTGTATTATAATTATGAAGATTTAATTTGTCCGAATTTATTTCTACATCTTTTGAATGTATTTGGGTCCTGTAACAATCACACGTGGCAAGTTAATAATACCTACCTAGACCTTACATATTTTTATTTATCATTTGGATATGGAACCCTAAAAATATATAAAAAAGAAGAAATCGTCCATAAACGCAGACTTGCCGCATGAATAACAATAACTAACTTACCTACGTTTATTATGGAAATACAAATTTGGTGCAGGTACGCGTGGCTACATATCAAGCTATACTTTTCCAGTCGCTCACCTGTCATTGTACGGAATGCCTATACAATGTGAGATCAGCTTATACTGAAAAATATAGCTTGATATTATGTAGCCGTGTGTAAATAACAGATCAGTTACATGGTTTAGGTAGGTAGAAGATACTCACAAATTTACTGGAATATTCTCTTTATCACCATCGTCTTCTGGGGGGTAAGCATCACCTCTTACAGCAGTATTATTATAATATAATATTACTTCACAGTGGGAAAGTGATGGAGCTATACAGGACTTATAGCTCCATCTTTTTCTCACGCTGAAGTAATATTGAAATAATACTGCTATTATGAGGAGATGGTTACCCCCAGTACTGTGTAATCGACGTCTTCTGGAAGAACCAATATAATGATTTAGCTAAACTAGGGACCAAGGTACGTTAGTAGGTTCATAACTTTTGTCACCTACCTACATAAGGCATATGTAGGTAGCACTACAGTCGGATAAGTAAATTACAGTTTTGTGTCTTGTAGTTAATATGTATAGGTAGGTACTTACCGAACATACTTATATTTTTTTATTACTTACTTTCTAAACGCTTGGCTGCTACACTACAAATCACGGGTTCGATTCCCGCACGGAACAAATATTTTTATGACCTACAGACAGTTGTGCTGGGTCTGGCCGTTTGTGAATGTGAAGATGTGTGTTTGTAATCGCATCGTCTCCGATTCAGGAGTAAAACATTATTAAAAAAAAACAATTACGTACTACATAGATAAGTACCTATTTTTTGTATATTGTAAAAACAAACCTTTAGTTAACTTTTTATCTTTTATAAAAGTTGCCTGGATTTCTCTTGAATCGTGGACGGTGCGTTTACAAACACAAATCTTCATAATATGAAGATTTGTGTTTAAGCCGAAACATCTGCGACTCCTAACGCAGCAGCGAATCGCTTAGCCACTGCACCAAAACGTGTCGTATGCCATCTACTCGTACCTACATGTTTGTAATCACTAATACTGTAAGTAGATAGGTCGGTAGATACTTACTTCAATACGTTTATCATATGTTTGCCTGTTTCTTTAGGTAAATTCCCAAAGTAGTACTTACTAGTTTACCCTCATATTTTATCTTTTCTTCTCCATCATCAGACCCTGATCACTATCTAGCTATAACCTATTTATTGAGACCAGTACAATGAGCCCAAACACGATACCTGCGCTGTAAGTTTGTGAGTGAGGTAAATATCAACTAGAAAAGAGCTGATAATCTTCAAATGACTGAACTGATTTTCTTGAATCATAGCTAAGAACACTCTCGATTATGTCGCCTTTCAAACAAAAAAAACAAAATCAAAATCGGTCCATGCATTCGGGAGCTACGATGCCACAGACACACACACACACACACACACATACATACATACATACATACATACATACATACACACACACACACAGACACACATACACACACACACATACATACATACATACATACACATACACATACACACACACACACACACACACACAGCCAGACAGACACGTCAAACTTATAACACCCCGTCGTTTTTGCGTAGGGGGTTTAAAATAAGAAAATCAACAAAAATAATAATTACTGAAAATTTATTTCAAACTCGAAAATCGATAAAAAGGTACATAAGTTAGGTTGGGTTATGTCGACCGACCGGGAAATCGAACCTAACCTCGCTCGGCAAACACGCACAGACCTGCCTTCATCCACTGACGAAGAACGCCTACTACTGAGGCCAGCTTGGATTGCACCGGTATTTATACTATCTTGTCTTGTCGCGTCGCGCCCGCTACGCGACTGTAGCGGCCGCGACGCGACAACGCCGCGACAAACGCGTAGCTAGCGCGACGCCATAAAATAGGCATAATTTCTGTGTCGCGGCGCGACAGCAGGCTTAGCATGACACTCTCTATTTCTTCGAAGAATAGACAGGGCTCTTTCTATACAAAGTGACATTTCGTTTCTCAGTTTTTGACATCTCACCGTAGAAATCCCTCTACAATCTTTCATCTTGTCTTCCGTTTCTAAAGATCTTTGTCTAGGTCCTTTTTAATGTAGAAAGACATCTACGGCGGGATGTCAAAAAAGGAGAAACGAAATGTCACTTTGTATGGAAAGAGCCGTGTCTATTCTTCGAAGAAATAGAGAGTGTCATGCTAAGCCTGCTGGTCGCCCCTGTGTGTAGTGGCGCGCGCGTTTTCATAGAGATTGTTCTACGGATATAATGTCGCAGAATCGCGTCGCGCGACAAGTCGCGCCAGTGTGTAGAAGCCTTAAGTCGTTCGGTATTTCTTACGTTCAGTGATGTAAGTAATACCGGGCATAATAGAGTGTCAATTACTTTCCAGTTTTTAGGATTCCATAAACAAGGAACCCTTAAGGTTTCGCCATGTCCGTCTGTCTGTCTGTCTGTCTATCTGTCCCCGCTGTAGCTCAGAGACGCTTAGTACTAGATAGCTGTAATTTGGCATAGGTGTACATATTAATCACGCTGACAAAGTGCTAAAATAAAATCTAGAATTTATTTTTTATCTCCCTTGCTCGTAATGTAGGGATGATATTTTTTTTTCTCTACCCCATGGTGTAGTTGGATAGGCCGTTCAAAAATATTGCGGGTCTGTGAACACCACTTTTCGATTGAAGGATCCACTTGCGTAATATTAAGTATTAAAGTGTAAATTTTTGGTTTTAAAACCTCCCACTCTGCGGACTAAATAAAACACGTAACTTTTTACCGACTTCAAAAAAGGAGGTTATCAATTCGTTACGTATGTATGTAATATTATTGTAACTGCAATATATTCACTTAGGATAATCTATTAGGGCTGCCAAAGCCAGCAAAGCCATTTTACTGCCTTCATTTATATTTGATAGGTACTCTTCTTAAATGCTGGCACCGACCTGCTTTCCCCTGGGCCCCTAACTTTTTCGTACCTACTTTTGATTTCGTTTTGTTGGTTAATTTCGTGTACATATAAAAATATTTCATCATTTTGCGTTAATTTCTTTCTTCAGAAAGAAATAAACGCAAAATGATGAAATTTAATTTAATTTTGTTTAATTCTTTTTTTTATGTAAAATGAGATACGTACACCTCAAAAAAAAATTTGTTTCGTACTTACCTACTTTTGATTTCGTTTTGTTGGTTTTTGTGTACATATATAAAAATATTTCATAATTTTGCGTTAATTTCTTTCTGAAGTAGATTTAATTTTTTTAATTCCTCTTTTTATGTAAAATCAGATTTATTTAAGTGACAATGCTATATTAAGACTAGAGAAATAAATGAATTCTGATTCTGATTCATATTTGTTTGTGTTTTTCTGGGCTTGCCAAAGATTTTTTTGTTCAAAAGATACCACATTTTTGTCGAGAACGATACTTAGGTAGCTGCCATTATTTTCCTTGATTTTTTATAGCAGATATAACTTGACATTAACGTCATGCCTTGTTTCCCCCAAAGATTAGGTAAAGGTGTACCTATAGTATACACACCCACATTTAGCGTTACTGACGTGTAAAAGTGTTTGTACAAACCTACTTACAGAAATAAAATCATTTATCATTTAGCCAGTTATGTTTAAGTTCCATGTAATAGGGGGCGAGCGGTTTGCCATCAACTGCGCACTAAACCGGCCTGCTACTACAAAAATCCAGATGGAAAAAGCCAAGAATACTCTGCTCGATCCGGGTATCGAACCCAAGACCCCATGTTCAGCAGTAGCACTAGCGACCACTACACGAAGGTGGCAGATCGGGAATCCCAGGCGGATTACCGGCTACCCCGTAGGCGCGGGCTTGCGGACGGTGAGCAATGGGTAGCTCACCGTCCGATAAGGACCAGGCCTGGGTCGACGGCGCGTTGTGTTTCACGCGCGCCTCAAGGAGATGTCAGCACAAGTGTAGGGGTCCAATATGGCCGATGCCTGCCGGAGTCGCGGGAAGGTACGAAACACAGGCAACGGAAGTAATACGGGTGGATTTTAGTCAGTAAGAGTCTGACACACCCTCCTGCTCCGCCCAGAGCGGCAGAAATTATTTGATAATTTCACATCCAAAAAAAAACAGACCGCGGCAGATCTAGCCATTTTAAACTATGTCATTTGCTAATAGTTTAAATAACTTTTTTAACCATTCGAATTTTTCAAGTTATTATTACATTTAGTAAGAAGTAGCTTTTAGAAATATTTGCTCATGTCTGGCGATGTGACGAATGTGTTAACAAACATTACAAACTACTTGTTTAACTTACTACTAGGGTACCGGATGCTAGACTTATTCTGTGTTCCTACATAAAAACTTGTAGAAAAAATCTTGATATTTTGATTCCAATTACGTAGGAGTCTGTTTATTCATAGATTTGCATTCTCATAATATAGTCTACTAGCTGTTGCTCGCGACTTCTTCTGCGATCCAGGATGAAGTGTAGCCTATGTATTTCTCCAGGTCATGGTCTACCATGTGCCAAATTTCACCAAATCCGTTCAGCCGTTTTAGCGTGAAAGCGTAACAAACGAACAAATAAACAAACACACTCACTTTCGCATTTATAATATTAGTTAGGATTCAAATCGTCCATAGAGTAGGGATATTGTTGGAGCCGCCGTAAATCATGTTTAGCGGAGTCCACATAAAAATAACATTATTAATAATGTAGTCAACGACGTCGTAAAATATGTTAATCTGTGCTTAACTGAGGTCAAGTTCGGTTATAACCACGTAACCGCGTCGTTCCTTCTACAGCAGCAGCTATTTTATAGAAAAATAAATGTCATGTATCAAAGTTTAAAACCATAAACTTTTTACATGTGATAGTGGCAATTATAATAAATGCACCAGAAACCCCTAAATTCGCTTCAGAACGCGATCCGCCAAAGAACGGTCACAGTCGTTGCTCTTGGCAGCAAGGGAGATGCTACAGCATTTCCTCTTAAATTCACAATCGCTTATTACCACAACACGCAAGCGTGGTGTAAGGTAACCTCTTTTCTAGCAACACGTTAGAGGACCTAAGCATAATGCTGACGCTTAAACCTTTTGCTTCCAGTATGATAGTTTTTTTATGTATGTACCACTTTTACTAGCTGTAATACTGGAGACAATAAACGCTATTTTAATGTATTCTATTTTATTATATTCTATTCACCCCCTACGACGGCGGATAGCGAGAGCATGTGTTGTACAATACGGAAAATACTTTCCTTCCCATGAAGCTGGTTTCTCATGGCTGCTGTCACAGACCATGGCCTTCCCTAGGGGCACGACCGCCTTTATTCACACCACAACTTTATGTGACTTTAACATACAGATGTTAGCTATGGGTAATGTGTTATCATTGGTTTTCGTGTTACCAGTTACCCAGTGATTGGGTTGGGTCAGATAGCCGATTCGCTCCAGGTTAAATACAGCTGCATCCGTTTAGACTGGAAGCTGACCCAAACCGACAAAAAAATCGCTAGGCAGTTGATGACGGTCAATCAATCAATCAATCAATCAACTCAGCCTATAACAGTGCACTGCTGGACATAGGCCTCTCCCAGGCTGCGCCACAACACCCTGTCCTCTGCCTTCCGCGTCTAGTCTGTCCCAGCCACCTTATTAAGGTCGTCGGTACATCTAGCTGGGGGGCGTCACACACTACGATTGCCGATACGCGGTCTCACCTCCAGGACTCGTCTGCTCCACCGGCCATCGGTCTTTCGACAAACATGGCCAGCCCACTGCCACTTCAGCTTGTTTACTCTTCAGGCTATGTCGGTAACTCCGGTTCTCTTCCGGATAATTTCATTTGTGATCTTATCCTTTAAAGAAACTCCGAGTATAGCCCGCTCCTTGGCGCGCTGAGAGACCTTAAATTTGTGGACCAGCCCGACTGTCAGTGTCCACGTTTCGGCACCTGACACATGGTGCCGAACGGGCAGTACGCACTGGTTGAAGGCCTTTGTCTTTAAACACTGCGGGATTGGCGACGAGAAGACTTGACGAAGTTTTTCAAACGCTGCCCAACCCAATCGGATCCTCCTATCGGCTTCTTTCTCAAAGTTGTGTCTACCGAGTCGGATAACTTGTCCTCGGTAGACGTACTCCTTGACAACTTCGAGAAGCGACCCTTCGATGACGGTAGCTTTGGCTTAAACTTTTGTTTACTACGAGAGCGAATCGTGCGCACATTTTTTGCTTTTTTTCCGTTGCGGTACCTCGAACACACTTCCTGCTCATCTAGCTAAATCTTGCTTTAATTGAGTGAAGCCTATTTTTTATCATATTTATCTGCTTAAATCTGTTGTTCAGTTTAAGATAGTCAATTATATGTCGTTAAAGCTTTAGCTTTTAGTTCTTATTAAACATTCATTGAAATAGTCTTATTATGCACGGAAGAGATATAAGTCGAGATTATGACTTTTTGTCTGGGATGCTGCGAGTTTTGCGATTTTTGATACTAAAATGCCTCGTTGGTCTAGTGCTCGCAAGCGGTACTGCTGAGCATGAGGTCAGGAGGGTCCGATTCCCGGGTCGGACAAAGTGTTATTGGGGTTTTTCTGTCTGGAATATCTCAGTAGCAGCCTGGAGTCTGGATTTGTGCCCGGTTGATGACAATAGGCTCGCTCGCTATTACATGGGACTTAAACATAACTGGCGAAATGTGGGTGTACCTACTACAGGTACACCTCTGCCTAACCTCTTCGGGAAAACAAGGCGTGATGTTATGTTATGTTGTGTTATGATACTAAAACATTACGCAGTTTTTGTTCGATTGGTTATGGGATTTTACTTTAGGTAGTATTGACGTACTTACCTACGTGTGTTACAAAAACTGACGTAAAATTCATAATATGTTATTATGAAATTTACGCCAGTTTATCTAATCTTCCTCACGTGTGGTCGTTTTGGGAAAACTAATTGAATTAGCCTTAATGACCAGTTATTAAAGGTAATTTACAAATCAATCACTTCAAAGTATACACGTAAACAATCGATTAAGCATTTTTACATAGGCGTGTAGATAGTTAAGTAATATAGGAATCCACCAGATACCATTCTGCGAAAGTCACAAAGGGAGCTTTAACTTTCAGAGTAATGAAAAGCTTGTAATTTGAGGAAGCTAGCTTTAGCTGGGCAATGGTGCCGATACCCTTGTTCACAAACTAAACTAAATTTAAGTTCAGTGCATCTTTTTCTTTCTATTTTATTATGAAAAGGACAGAAGGTACATTTTAGTTTAGTCCTGTCTAATTAATCAGCGCTTGACGTAAATTGACGTAATTTTAGTAGGCAAGTTTTTAATCACGTCTAAACTTGTATGGAGTAGTGACAGGCGCTGATTAATTTGACAGGACTAAACTAACATTTATCTTCTATCCTTTTATTAATGAAATAGAAAGAAAAAGATGCACTGAACTTAAATTTAGTTTGGTTTGTGAACAAGGGAATCGGCACCATTATGTAGCTTCACCACAGCATGAGCTATTTTCATTTGACAGAATAGCTCATGCTATCGGTATCGTGTTACCCAGTAACTGGGCTGTCAGATAGGCAGTCGCTCTATCTAAAATACTGGTACTCAACTGCATCCGGTTAGACTTGATGCCGATCACAACATATGTGGTTGGGAAAATGCTTAGCAGGTGATGTGAATAGCTCATGCTAAAATGTCAAGAAGAATTGTCGAACATAAGGCGAAAACACAAATCTATATAGGAAAGACACTACGCAAGTGAAATCATTATTAGATGTCTATCACTTGGTCCAGCCTGTATTTACATGTCAAAAGGAATTTCATGCACGAAGTCACTACTCTAATGATGTTATGCTTCGTGACTTCAATCGTCATCACAGTAATTGCTACAAGTATGGGGAATTTTTGCATGAGAAAAAACAACACGATATTAAAACATTTATATTTGTAACAAAAACAACGAGCATGATCAGAACATGGCCTCGCTACGGTAATGTGATAAAAATATTATGTGTTATGGCAATAATAACTAAATAAATAGGAGTATTATTATAGTGTTAACTACTACCTACCTATTTTACATATTTACATAAGGTACACTACTTATTTACCAGGTACGAATTAACCAGTTTCTACTGCAGGTTCATTGTATGCAAATTGATGGCTGTCGATAATTATGCAATCTTTTCCAAAATTATATCTCAGTGCATTGGTTTCCGGGGAAACTTGATTACAAATGCATTACAGTCTACTTAATACACAGAGCGAGAGAGATTGTGCCTCCGCATTCGTTATCAAACTTACACTCAGTGTTACAAAATTTATTTCGGTTCATGATGCAATTACAGGGAATCTTTGGAACTTAACATTATACTAGGATTTACCTAACGTTACTGGTAACTTAAAAGGTACATACGAGTTCACTCACTGTCATCGTCTGTTCAACCAGTCTTGTTTGATTAGATCAGCACCTTTTTCACCGATCATTATGACTGCGGCATTTGTGTTGCCACTCACTATAGTAGGCATTATACTAGCATCAATTACTCTAAGTCCTTCCACACCATGCACCCTCAGCCGAGGGTCTACAACCGCTTCTGGATCCCACGAAGGACCCATTTTAGCAGTCCCGCTCTGATGATATATTGTCATCGATATAGTCCGCACTTGACATTCAATGTATTCATCGGACATGAATTTATGCTGCTTACAGTTTGGTAAAGGCTTCATGTACAGCCGAGATCCAAATTGCTTGAAAGGTGACGCATTAGCAACTTTCAGAGCTATCTTGATTCCTTCGACTAGACGAGCCACGTCTACAGGATCTTCATGGTAACGGGGATTCATCAGAGGATAGTGGAATGGATTGGAACTTCTTAATCTGACGTATCCTCGTGTGTTTGGTCTGAGCAACAGAGGCATGATTGTCCAAGCATCTCTGTTAGCTATCGGTCTGTATACAGTATCGTATACCTCGTCAGTAAGTCCAAGAATTTTCCGCACAATTTGTCCGTTATCAGATGAGAACGATGCCGGTGCCATGTGGAACTGGATATCAGGCCACAATCCAGATGTGTTCGCGTACTTCGTGTTCACAAAAGCAATCCCTTCGAGTCCTCCGAGTGTGGTCATAGGACCTCTCTCGTTCACTACGTAGTTCATCGTAACTGGGAACGCTTGGAATCTATTTTGGACAATCGCGACAGGTTTGTCCACCAAGAATGTTAATCCTCCAACTCCGACATGGTCTTGCAGGTTTTCTCCAACTGGCAAATCTTTCAGAAGTTTTATTCCGACCTCTCTCAAATGGTCTTTAGGACCGATGCCTGATAACATCAATAACTGTGGACTGTTGATGGCACCGGCTGCTAATATTACTTCTTTTCTTGCATACACTGTGCGTTTTAATCCATGCTTCACATACTCCACACCATAGGCCTTCATCGTCACAGGATTGATAAGGACTCGGGTTGCTTGTGAATTCAACGATATGTCTAGATTTTTTCTTGTTCGCACTGGTCTTAGGAAAGCTTTGGCTGTACTGCATCTGGTGCCTCGCCGTATTGTGCCTTGAGCGATCATAAATCCTGTTTGGATGGCACCGTTTATGTCTCTGTTCTCGTATCCTATTTCAACTCCTGATTCTACAAAGGCAGCGACGAGAGGTGTCCTCCAGGGTGCTTCTTGAACAGTTAAATATCCTCCCCTGCCGTGATACTTGCTCTTAGCCAAGTAAGGGTTTCTGTTGTCCTCAGACTTGATGAAGTACTTGAGCACTTCCTGGTAGCCCCAGCCGGGGTTGCCGGACGACTCCCATTGGTCGAAGTCGAATCTGTTGCCTCGTACGTAGATCATGTAGTTGAGCACGCTCGAACCGCCGAGTACCTGGAATTTTATAGTAACTATTTTATAATACGTAAGTACGATAAATAAATGTAATAAGATTTCAAGAAATAAAAATCAAACAATAATTTAAATCCATCATTGAACGAAATTATACTTCAACTTATAGTACTAAACAACTTAGCAATAAAACTTGCAGTAACAAGTTGCTATTACATTGATTGTAGGCGCTTTCAGAACGAAATCGTGCGCCCGAAACGGTTATTGTACGCGTAGAATACTGTTTAACAAATGTAGTAGTATTATTGCATGTACCATTACTATTAGTATCGTGCATGTTTATAGAGTGCATATGAGACATATTTTGTTATGGTGCTTATGAATCCCAGTTAAACTAGCCCAATATTCAACTCCTCTTTCATAAATCCATTTCATCAATTGTGAAATATCCCTTATATTTACTATAACAATATCTAATCTATTGTTATTTTCGCCAATCCATGAAAACAGCCAACATTATACAGCAGATTTAATAGTCGAAGACTTAGCCAGAGACTCGATCTGACATGACAGCTCACTTCACCGAAGTTTCCACGGTGGAATTCTTTTACAAAATAGACGGGAGTTAATTAAACAAATTTTGTTTACCTTTCCTCTCGGCCAGCTGCACTGTTTCTTCTTGAACCCCAGGCAGGCGTAGGACGTGGGCTCCGTCTTGTACTGCCAGTCCAACTTCGTTAGCTGCAGGTAGCCCGCTAACGAGGGCACGTCCGTTATCTCGTTCTCGTCCGGACCTGGAATTGTTGGCAGTGGGCTTGAGTTGTATATCTGTGATATATACGAAATAGTTGGCGGCAATGACTTTTAATTACTTTCCGTAACATTTTACTTATTATCTTGTATGACGTTTGGAGTAGCAAAAATTATGTAGTGGGTAAGTTTTTTTTCGAATGTTCGTATACTTTCAGTAGATATGTAAATTGCTAGAGACAAGTTGACTTTTCACTTGCAATTGATTTAACGTACAGTCAGACTTGTATTAATACTTCCGCTTTAAAGTTTTGCAACATCACTTACCGCTTTCCAATAAAAGTACATTCCAAGATTTAACCTCACTGAGTCGGCTCGCCACCACGGCCCCGGCCGAGCCTCCGCCGACCACAACGAAGTCGTACTCCTGCAGCGGCTGCTCCTTATCTAATATCTTCGCTTCCGGGTCGTAAGAGTTATAATTGTGATACGTAAGAGCTCCAAGCAGTAGGGGTATCAACCACAGTCCTGTCACACTCACAGTTTTCAAGGCTGTTGACGCTAAAAGTACGTGCACGCCCATTTTCGGTTCGTATTCTATCACAGTTCAAATCGGTTGCCAATATCACAGCATTTGAACTTAACTTTGGTTTTTTTGGTAGGACTAGTTTGTTTATCATTACAGTGTACGTTTGTGTCTGTCTGGCGGCTTGCTCCTGCGCATGGGGTGGGTGGCGGGGTGCGGGTGCGGGCGCGGCGGCCGCATGTCATGACGCATTACAGCGTCCAATGCAAGTGCGGTCGGACTCTCGAATCTGAAATTAGAAAAAAAATCTTTGAATACCTATGTTTAAAATGGAAATTAGTTCGACCTGAAAGTCTTCCTACAAAATAGTGTTGTGGGTCAGGAGCTCGGCCAGCATTTAAAATATTATTGCTGATAACTTTCTTTCTATGTTTCAGGTACGTGGCATCCCCTTGTTGCGTTACGACTAACGTTACGTGTTCATCAGTAAGTATTTTAATGTGTCATTAAAATATAATAAATTTTATGGTAGTAAATGCCACATTTTATATCGGTAAGTTATTATAAAATTATCGTCAATAATGACGTAAGCTTTTATTCGAATGCCAAGGGAAAGCACAAATAGTTTAATCTCATAACGATACACACGCCCATGAAATATTGCTATGCTTAAATAATATAACAAAAGAGAAAACGCTATACAAGGTGATTGTGGCAGAAAAGAGACGCAGAACAGGTGTCTATTTCCTACTTGTGCGGAAGATTATGATCTAATTTCCAGACATTACCTGTTCCCCAGGCGATCTCGTGAAAGGCATCGTTGATAGAAATCGGTGACACAATATTTTTACAATTCCTTCACAAAGAGATCGAGATTCAAGATAGTTGTTAGCTAATTTGTGAAGTCAGATATAAAGAAAAAAAAAATCAACATTGTCATACCCTGTATCGATACAATCCGAATAATATTGTGAATGCGAAAGTTTGGATGTTTGTTACAGTTAAGGCACAGAGCTACGACCGATTCATAACAAGAGTCTTCATCCTGCTCATTTAGTAGAGAAATTAAATTAATTCTGAATGTGACTAAACCTACATTTTATCCTGTGATATACAGAATGTAAAAAACAGGTATATTTTACGAAGCCGTCATCTACGCATTCTGTAAGAAATGTGTTGCTGGGAAACGACTTTTATTTTCGATGTGGAAATTCGCTGTCTACCCGCAATGTAACGCATGCAAAACATTGTGCATATGGGTGCATGCAACGGTACAAGGATCGCGGGAATATTTAAAATTATAATAACCAAAAATATAAATATATGTTCAATATAGACAGTCAAAGCTGGGAAGTCGTCGAAAAAAATTGCGTCCACCTGTTGGCCGCAAAATGCACGCATACTAGAATAACACATTGTGACAGCATAACGACGTGGGTGACGCGAGTGTAAGACGTAGCTATCAGGCACACGAGCATAACAAAGTTGGTCTGTTTGTTTTAGTTCTTGTGCAGTGCGACAGTCTTATGATTTTTTTGAGAAATTTACGCTGACCATAAAAATGATTCGAATTACAATCGAATATTCTGATACTGCTTTCCGTTTCAGTGTGACAGGAAATCAATGATATAGTTTAAACGCTAGCGTTACAATATTGATATTGCTATCCCTGTAAGCTGTATTCTCTATCAAAATTGTAGCCATGGCCGTTGCCGTACCTAATTATTATATCATAACCAGTGATAGGAATAGGTAGTGCCTATTAGCCTAAACTTCGAAGAACAGAGACAAGAAACGGAGACTTCCTTAGGACTAAATTATTTCCGGCACATCTGTCTCGAAATTTCGAGACAACACTTAAATACATTTAAAAAAATGTGTTATTTGGAATAAGTAATTCGTCTACATTTATCTAAAGTTTGTCTATAAATGTGATAGTTTGTATGGATGTCCATTACTCAATGCCACTGAAAATGCTGATTTTGGTAGCGATATAGATTAAGGTGTGGAATAGCACATATGCTACTTCCTATTAAAAAAAAAAGTATAGTTCCCATGGGATACAAAAACAATAGTACACGCGGGAAAAGCCGCGGGCATTAACTAGTAAAAAAAAAAACGTAAGGGTCCTTTCACACCACCGATATTGTCTGGCGATTTTTAGAGATTTCTATGCAAAAAAAAACGAAAGAAAAATGCTCAAAAATCGCCGGTCGATATCGCTCTAGGTTCATTAAATAATTAATGGGCTCTAAAGGAAAAATAAAACACATAGAATATTGTTGTAACAAATATATGTATATTTATATTATTTTAAAATATGACGTAATTGGAAACCATGAAACAAAATGTACAGAAGGAAAGATTTAAGAAACAAATTTATGTTTATCTATCTTTAAATATCTATGTCATATTTATTTTACTGACGTTGAGGGATGCAATTTTTACTCAAATCAAAGTACAAATTAACCTTTGAAGTTTACAAATTAATATTTGAAGCATTTAGGACAATCAGTTTTAATACTGAACTACTAACTGTTCGGTTTTGATAAAGAACTTGATGCATCAAAAATTGCTAAGAATTTGAAAATCTTTATTTGTGTTACAAATACCATAAAAAATAAAGAACGATTTTAATTTAATCATCGTGATTCGATTCGTCAAGTTCAGTATCAGAACCGAAATTTTCTTTGTCAGATGAGTCATCTAAGTTAAAATACACAATCATAATTTTTTCTATATTTTCAACTGTCAGGCGATTTCTTTTTATGTTAAGAATCCATTTATAAGTTGAAAATGACCTTTCAACATCAACTGAGGATAAAGGCGCGTACATATAGTATGATCGCTCATCCTTTCCTGCTGTTATCGCTTCACATATGTCTCTAATTTTATCTAAACCGGGATTTCTGTCCATGACATTTACGAGTTTATTTTTTATAAGCTCAGATGAACACCAGCTAAGCACAGTTCTCACGTGATCAAATATTTCAAAGGATTCCGTTAGAGTTAAATTCGATTTTTGTAATTTCTTTAATCCAATTTGTATATCTTTAAAATATTCCTCAATGTAGTCCAAGTCCGATTTCAAGTTTTCCTTTTGAAGAACATTTTTGGCACACCTAATAGTTAGCGCGTCGGAACTTCTTAAAAGATTTACAATTGTTTTAATTTGATCATAATATTTTGCATAATATGACACTGCCTCCAACCAAGTACCCCATCTTGTAATAACGGGTTCTGGAGGAAGCGGCATGTGGGGAAAGGTGTTTTTTAACAAGCGCACTCTATTAGGTGATTTTAAAAATATTTTTTTTACGTTTGAAATTAATTCATCTACATCTGAGTATTCGTATCGTATTTTGTCTGCCACGAGATTCAGTGCATGTGCTAAGCAAGTGACGTGTATCATGTTGGGCAAATAATTTTTCAGCACACGTCCCGCTTTTAGCATATATGCTACACTATCAGTGCATAATACAGCAACGTCTCCTACTTTGGATTCATACAAATCGCACCACATATTTTCAAAGCAGTCTATTACAAATTGGGCAATTGTGCTCCCATTAACAATTTCTAGTACTTTGCAAGCAACTAAAAATGGTTTTTGTGTGATCGCATTTAAAGGTTTTACAAGTAAATGTACCATGTATCTGCCTAAAAAATCAGTTGTCTCGTCTAAAGATACCCACAGCTTTTGATTTGCAATTTGTTCATAAATCGAGTCAATTTTAGTTTTAAAAATCTTATCTAAATAAACTTTTCTCACCAATGATTGCTCAGGAAGCTTTTGTCGATTTGTACAATTGCAGCAAATATATTTATGGAAGAATTTTTTGAAAGCGGGGTTGTTTACTTGAATCCAAGGTATATTACATAATATGAGAAATTGTACTAGGTCCAAATAAAATTCTTCATTTGGTTTTTTACTTGTCCCTTTGTGTTTCGGACCTTTAACGTGCCTCTTGACACTACTAAGTTTAGCTGTTATACTGCTCTCGCACTTAGAACAGTAAATCAAATTACTGGCCGGGTCGTAATATAATTCAGGATGAAGTCCAATCCAACTTTGTACTGTTGCTTTCTTAGGCTTGTTCGCCATCTCCAATCTTACTGGTCTCCAAAAAGATGTACGATGGCAAGTACCTAAAATAAAATAAAATTTTAAGTTTTCCATGCCTCAAAAGGAATAACGAACGTTTATAGATACAGGGAGGTGGAAAGGAAAGCGGGAGAGGTGCGCGCATTCCAGCTAGGTGCATCGATTGTATCGATTTAAAGATTTTATTCTTTCATTTTACGCTCTAATAAAGAAAAACGGTTAGATAATATGAACACGCGTAACATCATTGTTATTGAATTTTTTTTTTCGCATTTTAGTCAATGCGCAAAAGACATATTCCTTTTTGGTTCAAATATTAAAAGAACCGGCCAGAAAAATAATATATTTTGATAGAATTGGTCCACCTTAGCAATTCTTTATGACACCAAAGATATAACATTACTATGCTTGGTAGTATTGAAGTTCACTTTTATATTTGAACCAAAAGTTAAATGCGTATGTTTTTTTTTCTTTAACTACGTTTCATACACAATAATTATCTTAAAAACTCCACTAAAAAATATCAAGTTCATACAATTGCATATCAATCTAGACTGTCAAATTGCTAGTTTAAGATAAAATAATATATACATTAATGTTCTTCTTTATATCTAACTTACTGTTTGTTTCCCTACAAGAAATAAAATAAATAACTTTAGCCAAAACATTAAAAAGTAATAAATGTTGACTTACCGTATTATTTGATGTAGACAGACAGGAACAATGTTATTGCAGCAAATCGTAATCCATAAATTCAAGCCAAAGTAGTCGTATTAAGAAGATCCAATGAACCAAAAAACGAGCGAGGGTGAAAAACAATATTCACAAAAACAATACAGGAAGATGCGCACTTAACAAACCGAAGTACAGGATTGAAGTGAAGGTAACCTGCGCGCACGCGGGGCGGTAAGGAGTAGGGGGGGAGGGGGTATGTAGACCCTCCCCGCGCCGCACAGGTATGCGACCATGGCGGTTACCTTTTGTAATTTCTAAGAATAGATAACGAAACGCGCTGCCGTAAAATGTGATAATGTGATACCATTATTATGCAATTATTTTAATATCATGCACATTTTTAAATATACTTTAGAAATATATTTCATTAAGATGAAAGAAAAAAAGGTATTTGTATTTTCATTTGTAACTAAATATTTGCACATCATGTATAACGGTAGAATGTAAAGGGACCTCATTAATATTAAGATCATACCACTTTGTATACCTACATTCTGGCAAATAAATGAATTATTTATTTATTTTAAATACCGATAAAATCAAAATCAAAGCATTTATTTCAAGTAGACCATTTATGGGCACTTTTGAATAGTCAAATGTCGCTCAGTCCAAGAAAAGTGAAGCTAAATTGCACGTTCCAAAGAGTCGGTCTCTATGGAGAAGAACGTGCAAGAAACTCCATGGACACTCTTTTAAATCATATTATGTGTTACATATAATGCCTTTTTTACACTTGAACTTTAGAAATCTCATTAAACGTAGCCGAGAGTGAGCTAGAAAGAAGATATTTACTTCGAAACGTGTACGGCTTCTTATTGAAACTTTGTGATTCATTGTGTATTACGATCAACAAGTCATTTACAAAATGTTCTCCAAAAAAAAATTTAGAAAATTTTATGGTTGTAACGACTGTGTATGTTATTTATTATGATATATCTAGTCGCAAACTTTAGGTAAATATAGACGAATTACTTATTCCAAATAACATTTTTTTTAAATGTATTTAAGTGTTGTCTCGAAATTTCGGGACAGATGTCTCGGAAAAAAAGTTAATCCTAAGGAAGTCTCCGTTTCTTGTCTCTGTTCTTCGAAGTTTAGGCAAATAGGCACTACCTATTCCTATCACTGATCATAACAGACATCTGTTATTGAGATATAGTGTTCAAGATAATGTTCTTTGCAGATGTGATTGTGTTGCCTTTAATGTAACCTCTATGTACCTATGCCATCATTTCGTTGCTTATTATAGTACCTACTAAAGTAAATGTTAAAGCCACAAAACGTTCTAGTTAATTATTTCTACCGCCCAAACTTGTAGTTTAACTAATTATATTCCATGTGTCTAATGTTTGCTTCTTCATTGCAGCAGGCTTAGCATGACGCTTTCTATATCTACGAAGAATAGACACAGCTCTTTCTATACAAAGTGACATTTCGTTTCTCCATTTTTGACATCCCACCGTAGAAATCCTTCTACATAAAAAAGGACCTAGACAAAGATCTTTAGAAACGGAAGACAAAATGACAGATTGTAAAAGGTTTTCTACGGTGAGATGTCAAAAATGGAGAAACGAAATGTATGAGAAACGAAATAAATGAAAGAGCCGTGTCTATTCTTCGAAGAAATATAAAACGTCATGCTAAGCCTGCTGATAGTATGTCCTTTCATTTGGCCTTCGAATTCGTTACACAGTTGCTACGTAAATTATATTTAATTATCTTTAGAATCTCTGTTAATTAATTCTTCTGTTCTCATCGCACCTATACTTTGATACATTGTACTCAGTAATTCTTTCACATTGTTAGAATGGCATTCCAGATGATTGAGCAATAATCACAGGTTAAGATTCTATACTATCAGTCATATAACATAATTAATGCTCACTATTACATCAATTTTAGTTTGTAGGAGAGAGTAAATCGTTTGTGTACATCATGATGCAAACGCAAGTCACTTCCTAGACCGTTCTATTGACTATTGGTATAATATTACTGCAATATATTATTTTATGGTTGACTTATTGTATTATATGGGTCAATTATTCGGAAATGCTGTCGACCATCACTGACCTTTATATGAAAGGCGGTCGGCACATTGAAGTGTTGCTAGGCGAAATGTGAGAATTATTGAATGCATATGTCATAATGATGACTAGCTTGATAGAGCTTAGCAAATTATCTAATACTTGTCAAATAATCTAAGTAGATTCTATGTCGTTTTTTAAGTACAGTTTGTACAGACTAAATAGCTACTTTTAATTATCTCTATTGTATAATATCCTTTGAATTCTTTTGTTAGGCTCGAAATTTTTGTTAGATAATATTGATGGGCGAGGTAGTAAAAAGTCAATTTATAAGTACAACTAATGATGGCGTCCTGTCACGCGAGCACAGCGCACTTCACTAATTACTTATCGATTCTCTTTGAATTTGTTGGTATTCTCGACTTGCTGGGCCAAATAGGATATTATATTTGTATTATATATCCAAACATTCGTGGTAACCTTCAGTGGCGGTACCTTCATATAAGCCCAAAAGCCTTACTAAATTGCTCGATAGAGAATTTATTGTACCTAACCAGTAGTTTATGAGAAAATTGCGATGATACATACATAGATACGTAGGTACCTACATACTCAGTCGAAAACTGAACTTTCTTTTTTTGAAATCGGTTAAAATTTTATTGGGCTTGCGTTATTTTGAAACCCTAGGCACGCCACTGGTAACCTTGTACTTTTTAGTCAACCCAAAGGCCTATTAAAAGCCATTGCGTATTTTTTTACCTCTTTTAAGGTGGACGATTTAAGTTTTAGTTTCCATCTCTGAAAATATTATAGGATCTGCACACACTTGAACGAGGCAGACCTATTAAATACAGCGTTTATCAGAAATGTGTGGTCATATTTAATGGTCGGGTAGTCGCCGTTGACCTTGGCCATACATTTCATAGGGAATATTTATTTATAGTAACGAAAATATGAATATTTAATAAAAACAGAATTATGTATAATAAAATAGTCTGTTCATACAAAAAAAAAAAAATACATGAAAAGTAATACTTATAGTTTTTTATGCTTTGGATAGACTTAACTTCCTGAATTTATTTTCATAAAGTATTTTACTACAATACTTAAATATTCACATATAGAATTGATGTGTATGCGCTCTAGTTTAAAATACATTTTTTTGCATAACTTACTTGCAGTATTATGAAGGCGTGATAACGGATTTAAGTCACTGTAATCATATATCTGCGCCTTAATACAAATCTTCGATACCTACTCCACCCAAATGTAGGTTGAATGGACAGTTGATAATTTTTTCGCGATTACGATGTTGGTCCCATGGAGAAAGTGGTTCAGTTTGATGGGATGTACTAAACGTTTTTTTTTATTTAAGGTTTTAGTCTAACCTTTAATGTGTCTACATATTTCTGACACACGCTGTATAATTCTCGAGGGGTTTGTGGCTAAGTAATAACAGCCGCACGGGTCGGTCGATCAGGGTCAGCTACGCTTGATGCGGTTGGTCCGTGGATGATGGGTGACCATCTTCACATACCATGGTTGGGAAAAGGCTAGGCAGATGACGATGACGCTGTATAATTCTCAAATCATTGATAAGTTACTGTTACTGTTAGCCTGTATCATCCCACTGTTGGGCAAAAGCCTCTCCCCATGAATTCCAATGCTTGCGATCCAGAGCTAATGTGGACCACTGGTCGTTTGATTTGACCAGCTCGTCCCGCCAACTTCAACGGGGTCTGCCGCGATGGCTTCTAGCTGTCTCAGGGTTCCATACATAGTAAATATTTTGGCCCACAGCTCATTCGGCATGCGGCAGAAGTGGCCAGACCAGTCCCACATTAACTTTGCGGCTTTTTGAGCATCGTCAGCAATCTGTTTTTTGAAGCGCAGTGTGGTGTTGCGAATATGGTCTATTAATTTGACGCCTAGAATACTGCGCTCCATCGCACGTTGGTCAACCTTGAGTTTGGACTTTTGAATGTTTGTCATAGACCAAGTCAGGGATCTATAGGTCAAAATGGGCAGAATGCACGTGTCCATCATTTTTCGCTTCAGTGACAGAGGGAGGTTTCCTTTCATAGGCTCTTTTATGGACCAGTAGCTCCTCCAGGCATTGATAAGTTGCAACACTATAATAAATATGTCACGTTTTAGTATTTTACTTCAGTCACAATAGAACCTCAAGTGTCCAGTCGCGATTCAGAACAATGCCGATATTAGACACGCTCTGACCAAGTTACTAGAGCGTACGCTGTTTTGCTTACTCTTATATTCGTGCATAACATTATCATGTAATACTTTTGTGTACATGTACCTATGGCTTGTGGCTAAGTAAAAACAGCCGCGCGGGTCTATCGATCAGGTTCAGCTTCGCTTGCCGCGGTTGGTCCGTGGATGGGTGACCATCTTTACATACCAAGATCTCCCCGTGCTTCGGAAAGCACGTTAAGCCGTTGGTCCGGCTGTTATTTGTAGATCTTTGACAGTTGTTACGGGTATTCAGAAGTCCGAAAGTCTGACAACCAGTCTTACCAAGGGGATACCCCCAAGGCGTTACCCAGTAACTGGGTTGTAGAGGTCAGATAGGCAGTATTTAAATACGGTATTTAGCTGCATCCGGTTAGACCAGACCCAACATAGTTGGGAAAAGGCTAAGCAGATGATGACGACTTTTGTGTCCATTTTTATGTATTAATAATTGTATCGTTTATTGAGGATTCTCTTGCCTCTTAGTTATTGTATGTTCGGCCTTACCAATAAAGGTATTCTTGCAGTCTTAGTGCATTCATTCCTCCTGCATTTGTGAGGCTGCGCTGATTACCTTCATCAGATGATTGGATCGTTGGTTTTCCCAACTTTTATGTCAGTCGTCATGCAGATGCTGACGTTTATGGAGCTGGATGAGACTCCCCATCAACTGAACATCCTTCTTATTAAGTGGTGTTGTCTATTGAAGTCACTATCCTAATATTTTTTTATCGCTATAAGTAGGTACATTAATTCTGACTGCTCGTGTAATACAGATAAAATTCTTTATGAACTATTTTTAAAACGAAACGAAATCACTTACCTCATAATATTAATCAACAGTTTTGTAGGTTTTTTTATTTTATCTAGTTAAGTTGTACGTGAAAATAAGCACAATAGCAAAGTGAGTGTTCTTTAAAAATAATAAAAAGAACTCAAATCATAACTGGTTCATTATTTATAACGATTTACCGATAATTTTGACAGCCACTCTATTTAAATTTAGTCTGCCAGTTAAGGCTCCTTCAAACAGGCGCGACACGCGACGCGACACAAAGGCACCGCGTGTAGCGCTACAAGCGGTGCCTTTGTGTCGCGTCGCGTGTGGCGCTTGTTTGTAAGAGTCTTTATTCACTAGCAAGTTATGAAAAGTTCGACATGGCTACCATTGTAGTTATAGTCTATGTAATAGCTCGATGAATCTATGTTCAACTAGCCGGAAAATTAATCAAATATCGATTAAAATATGGCCTAAATATGTCGATAAAATATTATTAATTTTAAAGTGTGCTTTTGTTGGTGTGTGGAACAAATAAATGTATTTCCAATAATTTACCTTTTTTTATTTACTTTTTCATAGCCTGAAAAAACTACTACCGTTCCACAGAGCTGTTGTACTCGTAGTAATAAAAATGTACCTAACCAGCATTTTATTTTAAAATGAAAAGTAGATAAACTCGGAGGCTGGTTACATAATAGTCACCAATTTTCCTTCACGTTAATTATTGTGTTAAACAAATAATAATGACAAATGTAACGAATAATTGTTTGGAAAGCGAATCGAAGAGTAGAAGACCATCGAATAAATTGATTGTTGACCGTAGCAGGTTGTTTCTAATCGACTATTATCTATCACTGACCACAGATTATCACATTGTTCAAAGCAACCAGGAAGCGCCACTTATTTTGCCTAAGGGGGACCGCCCGGTCCCACGTAGGCAGAGTGCCTATGTGCACATAATAATATATTATTTAACTGTTGTGTAATCTGTGGCATGTAGCCGCACCCTGTGCTGTAATGACACCAAAACTTTTTTAATTGAGGTCGTGGCTGCGCACCTGCCCACTGAAATATGAGTCATCGACTATCAAAATTAGTTTAGTATCTAGGCTAGGTCTGGACTATGTATATGTATTATGGATATGGATACAACAAAAGCCCGATTAGCCCCTGTGGCTATGTATACTAATTGGGACGCAAACATCAAACACAGACATAAAAGCTGCAATTTTCTTCTGGAACTTCTTTTTAAAAACGGAGATGGAAAAGATATACCTAACCTTACAAATAAAATAAAAATGATATTGAACTTGACCGCGTTCAATAATAAACACTAACCGTTAGTTGTTAGTTGCTACAATAATGCTGACATTTAAAAACAAAAGTATGACGACATGCGAGAAGTTCTAAACTTCTCGTGTGTCG
Organism: Atethmia centrago; assembly: GCA_905333075.3. Classification (NCBI taxonomy): domain Eukaryota; kingdom Metazoa; phylum Arthropoda; class Insecta; order Lepidoptera; family Noctuidae; genus Atethmia; species Atethmia centrago. The sequence continues at coordinate 10,337,894 of HG995387.1, forward strand.
TCATACTGTAGAAGTTATAGCTTATCGCAACTATGGAATCTTCTGTTCTGTAATACTTTAAATTTGTGTTTGTCATGCAGTTATGCTGTGGTTATACTAAGCGTAAGCATCAAAGAGACTAGGCGGAAGACGAAGAAACGGGCGTTGTGGCTGTGGTACTTCACTTAAGCTACACGTATGTGTAGCCTAAGTGAAGTACCACAGCACAGCAGTACCTAATGGCATATTTTAGCATTACTATTAGCCTTTATTATTTTCAGGTTTCGTAGAATACTCTTTATTATGTACACCATAAAAATTACAGCTATAAATGTAGAAATTTTACATAGGCTGACACAATTGGCGGTCTTATCGCTAAAAGCGATCTTTTAAAGACAACCTTTGGATGGATTAGGGGGGAAAGGAGAGACAATACTGCAGGTAGTCTGTGGTGTACCATTCACATATATACAATAAATACATACATACATACATAAAATATATTAAAATTATCTATATAATATTTTCAATAATAATTAATCATAAAACTAGCGCTAAGAATCATAACAGGTGTAAAGAACAAAGAAAATAAAAAATATAATAGTGAGAGAGATAGTGATAGTGTTTCCTTTATCATACCTTCAAGTTCTTTTGTTTCCACATTTGCAAAGTAGTTCATTTTATCCCCGGTAACAAACAAATAAACAAACGTTATGCAAGCCAACCTGTTTGCATGTGGCAATGGGTGAAGGCCGTTTTTCGAACTTTCGTCCGCTGACATATGATGTCATAAGATGGCGTCTCGTTTGACATAACATATGGCGGGAAAGTTGACTTTAATTTCTACCGGCTTTGTGTCTATGGGTAATAGATATTGCAATGTTGTTAGGAAACATGTCAACACATTTATGGTTTTTACTTTAGTGTATTTTTTGTTTATTCTTCATATCCACACTGATTTGAGGAGTTGAGTTGTTCGTTGAATTCAACAGTCTGGTAGATATAGTTAAAATAATATGTGATAGATTAACACAGGTGACTGTAATCTACCTATATTAGCGCTGCGACACTTATTATATGCTGAGATAGGAGCCTTTTGGCCTCGTACAGGACTTTTTGTTTTTATTTTAATTTTACTTTGTTATTGTTTTATTTTTGTTTCTATGAGTGTTTTTTAGTTTAATTTGTGATCTCCTGTGCCAGTCCCAATAAATACTTTTTCTTTCTAATCTTTAAAGCAATTGTTTCTCTTTTTAATTAGTGGTTCTTTTGACTTTCTCTCCTTTCCCGCCTTCTTAGATCTTAAACTCAACCTTATTGTCTTAGGTTAGCTTGATTTTCCTCCTTGCATCGGTGCTCATCCAAATAAAACAGCTAACGTGAGTTTTGAGAGCAGATTAACAGGGGGCGAGCAGATTAATGGGCTAACGGTAATCGGTGGAAGTGACGCCTCTACCAATCAGCCAAGCAATCCTACTTCAATGCAACTTGGTCAGGGATTTTTAGTTCATTAATTTTAAGCCTTATTTTTGTGTATACAAGGTTATAGGTCATGAAAAGTACGATTCAGACCGTAATAGTAATGACAAAATTACAGGATTCAGCCACTTTAAAGCCTTGACCCAGCTTGGCTGTTTTTTACTTAATGATAACTTGAATATGAGTTGATAAAATCAGCCAAGTAGGTACTAATTCCTTCTGCATTTTTTTATGGCATGTATTTAACGCGGTGACAAACTAATCTGATTTAGGGTATTAATAATAATTAAAATGGGTAGCAAAAATAATAGGTTGGGAGCTACAGTGAAGAGTTTTTGTTTTGGTAACTGAGAGTCACCAACAACCGAGGGATCTGACGCTCGGCGGCCGCTGCGGGGGCACGCTCGCTTCGCTCGCTCGTCTTCGTGCGTTAGTGGTCACTCTTCTAACCTAACCTAACCCAACCCAAATGATTTTATACTTAAAATGCTACTTCACTGTAGCTGCCAACCTATTATTTTTGCTACCCATTTTATTTTTTAGTAGCAAATACTTAGTCGCCCTTTAAATTGTTAGTCGCATGGCAAATAATTAGCCTTTTTTATATTTACATAATTTTATAATGTAGCGCTAAAATTCGCTAAGAATACTTAGGTACCTACATGCTGAATTTAACATAGCATCACGCCGGTGTTATCCAAAGTACACCCACATTTGCCCAGGGGGGCAACCATCACCTCATAAAGCAGTATTATTTCAATATTACTTGAGCGTGAGAAAGAGATGGAGCTATAAGACCTGTAAAACTCCATCACTTTCCCACTGTGAAGTAATATTATAATAATACTGCTTTATGAGGTGATGGTTCGCCCCCAGGACTGTTTAAGTTCCATATAACAAGGGGCGAGCCTATTGCCAACAACCGGGCACAAATTCAGACTCCGGGCTGCTACTGAGTATTTCCAGATTCAGAAACCCATTAACACTTTGCGCGACCCGGGAATTGAACCCAGGACCTCTCATGCTCAGCAGTAGCGCTTGCGACCAATAGACCAATAAGGCAGACTGACATGCAGTTAATTTATTATGATTTATTTGCTAATACATTTCACTTTAACAGTATTATTTCTAATTAAATGCTAAATAATGCAGATGGTAAGATATCGTAACCCGATTAAGTTTAGTAGCACATTGGGTGAAGGCCGCGCCGAAATTACTTTCACTGTTGCGCAAGAGTTGCTCGGGCAGGCGGCGCACGCGCTTGCTAACTTGTGAGTGGTCAAGAAAAAGGCCTACTAATCATACGAGTTAAAGAGTTCTTCGCACCTTCTGTTATGATCTGCTTATAGACAACTTTTTCTTACGAAATGTAAGTATGGGATCAGTTCTAATCAGTTGGTCCAGAAGAGTCTTTTAATCCTTAAGGCTCCTACATACTGGCGCGACGCGACACAAAGACACCGCGTGTAGCGTTACAAGCGGTGCCTTTGTGTCGCGACAAGTCGCGCCTGTATGTAGGAGCCTTTATACGAAACTACATCGATTGGCATCATAAAAACAAGACGTGAGAATTGACGTTTTTGTTGCTGACTGTACCATTTTTCAAAAAATCTGTGATTGCAGTTAGCAATTAATCAGGAAAACGTTCTTAGGAGACTGTCCTGAAGGGACAGTCTCCTAAGAACGTTTTCCTGTAGTTTGCAGCTGTGACAGTGGAGTATAATATTAGTTTTATAAGTAACCGACTCAGCTTTTCGACTTAATTGTAGGTAGCTTCCATAGACTTAGAAAATGGACTGAGCGTTCCGTATTCAGTTGTGCAGTGAATACAGACCGAAAAGTACGACAGAGACAAATCGAATGTGCGCCCAGTAGTGGTCTCGTTCAAGAATTATGGTTGGACCACGTCACTGGCGGTCAAGAGTGTATCGTTCTGCTCTGCATGTACAACTGTAAGCCCAGTGCTATGCATTATATTACTTCTTTTATGTATATACTTTCATGCTTGTAAAACATTGGTATAATCTTTGAAATTTAATCGATAAATATATTAATAAAATAAATCAAATAAAGACATCGAGAATTAGTTCGCTTTAAAAGAGTAAAAGTAAATTTTCTATTAGTAATATAATAAAAATATAGTTTTCATTTCTCTCTGCTTAGTAGAGATGGGCCGAATGTGGTTTGAACCGAATCCGAACTAAAAGTTCCTGGAAGCTCTGTATATTCTGAGCGACTTTTTTCGCAGGCAGGAAACGTATACGAAGAAAAAAACGTAACAAACTTCTTTCGAGTCTTTGGTGTTTTTGCACCATAACCTGCCTCTAGTAAATTTTAAATATGAGTGAGTAGATAGATGAGAAAAGTTTGTTTAATTTGATTGTTGAAAAAAATACCCTTTAATTGTAATAAAAAATACTTGATGTTAATGAATGTTTAGTTTGTGAAATTGTGAACCAAAAACGTGATTTTTTTATTTAATTTACGAATCGTAATCCAGATGTTTGTTAGAAGAATACAAAGCTGCTGCTTAGCGTTTGTGTACTACGAGAAACACTTCGATTCGATCGAGACTTGGCTGTACTATAGTCTCTTCAACGGTGCCAGATTGACTATCGGTACATCGAGGTGCTGAAGTGTTTGTTTGAAAACGCTACTATGTCAGTCCGACTCCAGGACCGGACCTCGAAACCTATCTCTGCAGCGAGGAGTGAGACAGGGAGACGTAATTTCTCCGAAACTGTTCATCGTTGCATTGGAGAACATCTTTTAAGGTTCTGGTCTGGAAAGGGGTTTGCATCAATATCAATGGCGAGTACATCGCTCACCTTCGGTTTGCCGACAATATAGTAGTCACGGCTGAAACTATGGGGACCCCAGCGCAATGCTCGATGGCCTTAGTAGAGCTTCCGAAAGAGTGGATAGTAAAATGAACATGGACAAAACGAAGGTCATGTCAAATGCCCATGTAACACCCTTATGAACATCGGAGACTCTACACTCGAAGTTGAGGACGATTATGTTTACCTAGGACAAACTGTCCAGTTAGGTAGGTCCAACTTCGAGAAAGAGGTCAATCGTCGAATCCGGTTAGTCCCTCTATGCTCTAGTCCCGCTATGCTCGACTCGTAAAATATCTACTAAAAAGTTTCGCTATGCACGAAATCATATTTTCGGGCAATGAGCAAAAAAACTGTTACAGTATAATATTTTATTTAACCACTTAAAAAGTAAATTAAGAAAACCTAGTGTGTAAATATGTAATCCTATTCTTAATCATCATTAAATATATTAAAACAGGACGGAGGTCAACGAGACAAAACATATTTTAACTTACAGATGCGTATACGAATAGCGCGGAGAGGGCTATGCTTGCAGTTTTCCTGCGTGATCGAGTCAGAAAAGAAGAGATACGTATGAGAACCAAAGTATACATAGCCCGAATAATTGCCAAACTTAAGTGGCTGTGGGCAGAGCATATTGCTTGCAGATCAGATGGCGGATGGGGCCGAAAAGTTCTGGAGTGGCGACTGCATACCGGAGACCGTAACGTTGGAAGGCCTCCCACAAGGTGGACTTGGTGAAGGCCGCAGGAAACCGCTAAATGCGAGAAGCACAGTACCGGTCGAAGTGACGGTGGTTGGAGGAACACCAGTATGTCTAGCAGTGGACGTCTTTCGGCTGGAATGATGATGATGATGTTTTCGTTATTCAAATAAATCTATCAGTCTCGAACCTACCCCAGTAAAGTCTAGAAATAATATTTAGTAACTTATAAAAATAACTCCTTTTTCTAGTATTAATCACTGAACTTTCAATGTCTTTCCTATTAATTAAAAATGGAACACTGCAACTTTTACAGGCTTAGAAAAGAGACAGGTATTGGCCGCACATTCGCTTTGTCTCTTTCTAGAGAGTAGTCACTTTTGTGAGGCTAACGGTCAGTCCTTTCTCTATGTCTATGGTAGCTTCACTTGATCCTGGCATGTTTGACAGATTGGTGACTAAGTAGAACTTAGTTGTATTGTAATGTATAAAGTTATTGGCGTCCTTGGGCCTTAGTACATTATAAAAGCCGATCATGATACATATTTAAACTATCCAATAAAACATTGTATTTTAAAATTATAAGCACATTGTTTGGACCACTTTTTCCACGTGTTGGCCTCGCTTTAACGCGTAATTACATACCTATCTAATATGAATCACAGTGAATGAACATCAATCCCGCGCTAATGTCATTTGAATTGGTGTAACTCTATAATTTGACATTTCAATTACGGTTACGTGCCAACTACAATGTATAGTAATAATGTCGCATTGAATAAATTATTTATTATGCATATGCGCCTTTTACTTTGTTCCGGATTTTAAGCATCTTACATAATCTATGTAGTTCTTTGTTCTCTATTGACAAAACCTTTACAAAACAACCTTTTTGGTCCTAAGCAAATGTTATAATGTTATAGTAACCGGGCACAATTTTAAAAAAATAATTCAACGCCAATTACTATACAGTCATTGGCGTAAAACAACAATAAAAGCTTTATTTTTAATTGATATTAATAATAATAATTCATACTTATTTCAGACATAGTCCATACATTATATAAAAATAAAAACAAAAAAAAACACATTACATTACATTACATTAAACACAACAACAAATTAAATTTAATTTCAAAATTACACATTAGAATTACAATGATTATACAAACGGCAGTTAAGTTTTATTTTGGGTAAAATTGCAAACTGTAAAAAAGTCACAAGTTCACAGCTTTTTTGACAATAATAGCTTAGTCGATTACAAAGATTTTTTGATGATGATCAATTTTAAATTTTAAAAGGTTAAAAGAAATATTTTAAAAGATTTATTTTGATAATATAGTATTTGTATACTCTATAGCAAATGTTTGTTTATGTATCTGTCGGCAAACTCACTTCGAATGAATTCATGCCATGTTGTGATAGTGACATTGGTTTTTACTTTTTAGGGTTCCGTACCTCAAACGGAAAAACGGAACCCTTAGAGGATCACTCGTGTGTCTGTCTGGCTGTCTGTCTGTTTGTCTGTCCGTCTGTCACAGGCGATTTGCTTCGAATTTACTTGACCGATTAAATTGGCATATGAATTTCTGTGACAAAACTCGGACATGTAACGTAAATAAATGAATTTTGAATATGAAGGTCGCTTCTGGGGGACAAATTAAAAAAAAATAGCTTTGCGAACCGTGTACCGTGTGTGACATATCAAATGAAAGGGCTTGTTGTGAGGGACTCAAACTCTCAAATATACATTTTTTATAGGTTAATAATAAATAGTTTTAAAGCTATTTAAGAAAACAGATGAAAATTGACCACTACTGACCTACTACTTGAAAAAAATACACAAAATAGTTTTTGCGTGGTTTTTTATACGTTTTCACAATATTTTACACTCGCTTGTCTCGCTCTCTCTTGTCTCTCTCTCTACACTCACGTCAACCGCTCTCGTTCCGCAAACGCGGCGAGCTCGCTGCACACTCGCCCCGCTTTCCACTCACTCGCAACTCGCTAGTGTGATAAGGCCCTTACAACATAAAACGTCTGTTATGGTCAATGGTGTTTTATTCCGCCAAAATTGAAACGTTATTTGTTATTTGTTACATGCTGTTTGTTTTATTTCATGTTACGTAAACTGAACGTTACGCACAATTTAATAATTGTACGTTACGTTCAGTTTAAATAAAACAAAAATTCGTGTGAAGGTTCAAGAATTTTTGTTTGGTTCTTTGAAGTGGAAGTTTATGTTAGACATGAATTAATAATCATTATAAAGACAAACTAGCTTCTGCCCGCGACTTGAAATTTCTTGTTCCCCGACCCACTGCTTCGCAATGCATCGCCCACCCGTGCTATTACTTGGTTTTCACAAAGCGTTATTTCTGACTTTTTCTTTTTGCTCGGCTCCTAAGGGTCGTAGCGTGATGTTACATAGCCTATAACATTCCTCAAGAATTTGGCTATCAAATGCAAAAAGATTTTTTCAGTTCCGACTGGCAGTTCCAGAGATTACCCCTACATACAAACCTACAATCAAATAAATCTTACCTCATTATAATATTAGTATAGATAAGTAGTCATCAGTGTTTTCAGTAAAAGATACTAGTACCGAAAGTCTCTAAACTAGGATTTTGGCAAATTAAGTAATTAAAATAAATCCTGTAAAATTATATAATCGATTAACGTATCATCATGTTGCATTCATCAGTCAGTGTCGATGCAGTTCTGCACTCGGTGCTGCAACCTTATGTAACGACCGGCTAGTTTGTTGTCGTAATGTTGGCTGCCTTGCAAGGATTCGCGGTCATAGCCTCGCCGTTCTATGTTCAAAATTATCGCAGTAGCACGGTCACGAACGCCATTAGCCTTGTTAATCATTTCGTTTTGATTCTTAATTTAATAAATTTCGTATGCTAATGAGATGAAGAGTATGAAGACATGTTAAAATGGTTTTATAATAAAAATATTGCAAAATTCAAGACATTCTCACTTATGAAAAATCACAATTTCAAAATCACAGATGCAAAGAGATCGGTGCAATTTATCGCTCTCTTAATAGAACAGACCGGAAACCTCCTTAAAAACTTAAAAGACTTTCATATCGACTGTCAATACAGCAGGAGCTTAATAAAACCTGAGGGAGGAGACCTTACATAATCAGCCTATAATGTTCCCACTGCTGGGACACAGGCCTCCTCTCTGTGAGAAGGAGTGGGCCGTAATCCACCACGCGGGCCCAGTGCGGGTTGGTAGACGTCACATGTCTTCGAATTTTTGGTTCTAGGACATGCCGGTTTCTTCACGATGTTTTCCTTCACCGTTTTGAGAGCATTGGTGATGAAATAATTTACACAAAGTAAAGCGCCTGACTGGGTTCGAACTCACGACCTACAATTCGTAAGTTGCGGCCGTTACCACTGGGCCACCACCGCTCTCACCTCTCACACGGAGGAGACCTTATAAGGATTAAACTTTTTCTTCAGAAATTAAAATGGAAGTCAGTTACACATTGCAATATAGGTAAACAAATATCAAGCCATTAACAGCGAGTGCTCATCAACGTAGCCATGACTACCGGTTACATTCACTTCGCAAGCGCCGGTCCTTCAGCGAGTGCTACATGCCGTAACACGGTTACGCTGCACAGCTAGTGTCTCGAAGCATTACATTGACACTAGAGCACTTGTTTGTTGACATTCTCATTCCTAGTCATGATTATGTGACAAAGGCGTTTTCACTTTGTTTCTAGTAGTTAGATGTTGTGTTTCTCCTTTTTGTTGTTAAAATGGGACCGTTTTGAGAAGAAATTGACGAAGTTTTGACTGAAACCTCCCGAGATGATTTTAAGCACATACCAAGGTAATCTGGGATAGACCCTTTTCAGGCAATGAAGTACCCAGTGCCTACATGGTTAAATAGTTTGATAAATAAAGTCACAAAAATAAACCAAGGCAATCAAATTCTAGTTCACCATGTGGCGCCCAACAACAAATTATGAATGTTTGTTGGGCGCCATTATTGATCCATATTAATAATGTCTGTGTACCACTCGTAAAAGTAATAGTCACGTCAAATTTTCTTTCGACAGACTATAGACGGGTAAGCTATGGGTAGTATTATTTACGATTATCAGCTAACTCCTTATGTATTTGTTTTATGTCTAACTTTTACAAATCAATTTCATGAAAGATGTCAACACTATTTATTGATGTTGGTATATTTCATTTGGTTTCAAATTTCGAGGGCAAATCAATTGTCATAATATTGGTAAAGTTCTGTAACTGAAAATTGTGAAACAGATCAACAAAATCGTTGTTAGTTAACACTAGACGCAATTATTCAAATATTTTGTGTTTCTTGAGCCACGATTTTATTGCACATCTCGTTCATTGGTTCACTTTTATACATAGTTATAAATTATATGATATTACTTGTTACACTGGTTGAAAAAAATCCTTTAAAAGATACGTAATCATGTACTTAACGTATTTTCAACAGTAACAAAACGACGCTAGAACTTTTACCGCAAAATAATATTCGATTAATTCTAATACCTTGTCTTTTGCCAGCTAGCAAGGTGACCATTACCTCAGCAAAGCTCACGGGAATAGCATTACGACACAGTTATATCATCGCTCATCGGCCATCGGATTCACTTTCCTCGGCTAGTTTGAACTATTTGAGGACGCTATTTGCATGGTTGGTCGTCATAGCAACGGTTTTATTTATGATAGCTCGCTATGGTTCGATTCTGCTTTTTGTTGGATTACAATTCTAAAGTTAGAGTGTTATCTATACATATAAAACTACAAATAAATAAAATTGAAGTGTTTGTTTATAGTGACAAAATAACAGCTTTTTCCTAAATGCATATGAGTACTTGTGGTTGTACTAAAGTGTATTCGGTACTTGTAGTGAGAAAAAGAACCATTTTTAAAATGTTTGTATGTATGTTCCGTCTAATCTCCGAAACGGCTGGACCGATTTTGACGGGACTTTCACTGGCAGATAGCTGATATTAGAAGGAGTAACTTTGGCTTTGTGGACAAAAAAGCCATGTAGGTGAAGCTGCGGGCAGCAGCTAGTATTATTTACAATAAAACTTATATTTGTATATATACTTATCTGGTGTCTACATTGATTTTTTGGGTACGTTTATTCGTTCTGGTAAAACTAGTAAGCCCACGTTCGCACGGACGTAAAAATATTGCGGTGGGGTTTTTCTCGCGCACTGGATTGCGAAAAAAACACACTATTGGATTTTCAGCTTTTGGCCAAATAATCGCCCGTGCGGACCTGGGATAAGTTGTAAAGTATCGTAACTGCACTTACGACAGTTTACGGTGTGTTCATAGAGTCATAAAATGTTTAACCAAAAAGCTTCGACCTGCATTCTCGCATTCTAAATTGGTGATCCTAAATTTACATAGGTACCACTGTCGTCATGTTTATTTTATTTTGTCAATATGTTGAGCCCTGCCGAAAATTGACACCATCGAGCAGGAATAACATCGATCAACTCAGTCGGAAAATCAGCGTGTGCGATCGTGCACAGCTGAATTTCGGCCGGTCACGTAGGCTCAGACGGGCAAGCCTGCCCACTGTTAATATTCATTATTTACGTCCGACGTTTTTCTTCCGCACGCGTATCTGTTTAATTTACAATGATTTAGCCTCATTTTTGCGTTACTCAATTGTTTCCTTCGAACCATAAATATGCGTTTAAAAAGTTTCAAGCCGTTATTGTCGCAGAATTTGCATGTTTTTAACGTTTATTTTTTTTCATAAGCGTTTTATTTTAACTGCAGTGGTTGGGCTGCCAGTTATATTTTTAAATGACTTGCAATTAAGGTAATTTATAACAAACATTTGCACTTGGAGATAATTTAGTATTATGTTATTTGCATTCTTTCAGCCCATTATAATATAAATGAGGTTTTAAGTAGGTTTTTTTTCGACGTTACGTTATGGAATCTATGGCAGAATTCAATTATTCGTTGTCACCCAAATCGACACCTACCTGTTAAATTCAATTAGATACGTTAAAAAAGTTAAAACCTAACCCAGCTACGACAAAAACGCTAACTAAAAAGGAATAAACAAGACAGTAACAAAATAACAGCGGTTTTGCTTTTGGTATAATCGGAGTCACACGTAATCTGTATGATTTATGCCTTAATTACATGACTCAGTGGCGGTACCTTCATATAAGCCCAAAAGCCCCGGCATGCCTTACTAAAATGCTCGATAGAGAATTTATTGTACCTAACCAGTAGTTTATGAGAAAATTGCGATGATACATACGTAGATACGTAGGTACCTACATACTCAGTCGAAAACTGAACTTTCTTTTTTTGAAATCGGTTAAAATTTTATTGGGCTTGCGTTATTTTGAAACCCTAGGCACGCCACTGCATGACATAAGTATTTGGTAAATCTTTTGTCAAAATACCTCGAGTGGTTTAGGAGCTACGAGTATTAGTTAAGTTTATTTTTGATGTGTCTCATCTTTCCTCTCGCATTCTGTGCGAGTGATTTCGTGAAAAGGGACGTTACATGGAAGTGTGTAACAGGAAGTGAAAGCTTGAGCATGGAATTAGTGTAATCATGGAATTAGTAAGTACTATATAGATTGTAAGTAGTCTTTATTTATGAATAATTATTTGAATAAATATTCCAGTATTTAGCTTTTTTTAAATTTTGAGGTTCATTTCTCTCTCTGCTCAGTTTCTTATGTGTTTACTGTAAGGCTCACTCGTTTTTTTTTTTTAATATGTGCGGTCTGACGAACATACATACATAGCCTGTTAAAATTATAACCCTACTTTGGCTTTGCCGTAGTCGAGTAAAAATAATAACATTTTAAAAGTTATTCCAGTTTAAAAAAACCCGTGTCTCACCGCGGGGTCGCAAAGTTTCCGCGCAGTGAACACGCAAGCGCAGGCGCAGAAAATAGACGGAACTAATCGACTCTCTTCTTAACAAATACGTAGATCATTATACTTTTACTTACCGTCATGTTTTATTGCTACATTTTTATACGAAATATAGATCGTAGAAGAACTGCAAAGGCGTATGTTCACCGCAGCCGTCACCGAGACGTCACCGAGAAACGACATTATTCGATCCGAACGTGACGACCCGGTGACAGCGATCTTTTGTCCACCCCGACCAAACTCAGCGGTTCAGTATATTATGACAGAAAAAACCAAAGCCGGGCGAATGGCGTCCGGTGCGACGGTTGTGTGTGGACAAAATCAAACGTGTTTTGTGTTGCCGGCACATTGGCCCATCACAATCTTGGGCCGAGCTCTAGCGGTTGCGCCGAATTACTCGAAACTTTAGCGGCCGGGTTGACGGCGCTCGGATGACAGACGTGCGGTGGTAGTTATGCGGCTATGGTGAATGTATATATCGCTCCTTCGGCACCATCATCTCATTGTCGGTGACGTCCCGGTGACGGGTGTGGTGGACAAACAAACTAAAAGTCGTTTAAATCCTAAGACCATCTAGGATAATCGATGTGACATTTATACTTTTTAGCTACGCTACAAAAGCGATTTGTGGATTGAATATGAACAATTAAAATATCAAATGAAACAGCCTCCCCAAAAACTAATTCTGTGCATGTGCAGTATAACAATGCGTTCTGGATGCAGGCGGGGCTGCCGCGTTTTTGTAACGCTTCGGGGATGTTTGCTGAGGCAAGGATAGACGGTTTTCATGCGATCATCCGAAACCGGTGTGCCTCGATCCTTTGGAGAATGGCCAGCTCCCGCTGCATCCTGAGCACGTTGTGTGGTAGGTGGGATTACCGATGCTGCGTCACTGGATCGGACTTCATACTGTATGGATCTCTGTGGTCTGATAATAAATATTTAATAATAATAAACTCTGATTCGTAAAGCTTAACTTTTTAAACTCTGTAACTCTGATTAATAAAACAACAGGTGCGGTCGACTTCTCTGGGATAGGTTTTCTAGTTTTTGACATTAAATCTTGTTTTATTTTTACCCTAATGAAACTCGTAGCTTATTTCTGGGCCGACTTCATTTTGATTTCCATTATGTCAATGGCAAAGAAGTAGTATATCCTAAACCGCATCATCTCATACCCTACAACTTAGAAAATGAAGAGATTTCTTTTTACAAAATATAATATAATAGAATTGTGGTAACTAAGTAAACTCAGTTTTAAAATTGAAAGTGATACCTAAACTGTGGACTGGCCGCTTTATAGTTGCGCAAACTCGTTACTGAGCACTTCCCGGGTGCACTATTGTGTGTTACGTGGTGTTTGTTATTTGTCACTTGTTACGCTCAAGCCGTTTTGTGAGAACGCACTTTTTTCCAACTAAGGTGAGAGTTTTTGAAAAAAAAAAACTTACATTAAAAGAAACTGTTAGCAGGGCTTTGTCAGATTTTAGATGTTTGGTTCAAACGGAAACTATAAGTAATTAAAAGAAAACGTTTGATTTCAGTGCACGTCCTGTCTAAGGTAGGTACAATACCAGGATGTCAAATTAGCTTTAACACAAAGTTATACTTATAACAGTTTTCACTGTACGACATGGCATTGTAAGAACAACAGAGAACGAGATTGATCAAAAGGCCATCAAGAATATAAGGCCTGTTAAAGCCCCAAGCAACAAACTACTTTTATACTAAAATTTTAATTTTTCTTTTTCTCAGTCACTTTTAATCTTGGTCTCGCAGTTTGAGTAATTTATGTGTCCTACCCAAATGTCCTTTCTTTGGTATTGTTCGTCGAATCGTTGAGCTCCTTAAGTTCTCAGTTGAGCTGTACGATTACTGACAAATGCGTGCACTGATTGGATATGTACACTCAATCTGTGTGGTTCTTTCCTCAAAAGACCATTTCAGACACCAATCTAAATGCTCTTCACTTGATCTGACAAAGATTATGTCTGGACTTTAAAAGAGACTGACCTCTGAGTTCGTTTCGGCGTTTCTTCTCAGAGTAGTCAGATAGGAAATGCCGACCTCATTTATTATTATTTTTTAATATGATTGACCTGTAAATGTATTTGTACAAACCTACTTACTGAAATAAAATCATTTATCATTTGAAGGACCAGATAGGCCTAAGGACCGCTCCGATGTGTAGGCGAGTAAAGACAAAGGTATAACAAAGCAAGAAGACGGTGATACTAGGGATACTGAAGTAGGTGACATAGATATTTCGTACTACACTTCGTAATTTTCACTTGAGTAGTCAATATACGATTTGAAATACATAAACATGTCTTTGAAGAACACATCTGGTTATCTGATGAGTTATAAAGGCTTAATGATGAAGAAACCAAGGTTCAGGACATAAACCTAAAAATTAGAAGACTAAAGTAGTGGAAATTGTCTAGACACTTAGAGATAAAAGGGAAGGACAAATGGAGCAAAATAGTTACCCAGTGGTACCCAAGAAATGGCCAAAGAAAGAGAGGTAGACCATAATAAAGGTGGGTTGATGACATCAGACAGGTTGCTGGAACGACTTGGGGCAGAGTGGCCAGAGAGAGAGACTGGAAAGGAGAAGGTCGGAGGAGACCTTTGCCGACTGGAAAACGGGCATGCAAAACAAACAAACGCAAAATACGAGACTGACGACTACACTTTATGTTTGTCCGATTATAAGGCTATTAACAATAAATAGTAACAAAATGTTGAAAATGAATACGTGATCTAATTACGCAGCTTCTCAAAAGATTCTCATTAATGCGACCCTTTCTAAAACCGTAAATGATACCTAAATATCAGGTGATATAATATGCGTTCATGATATTCAATAAGATAATAAGAAACATTATTACATTACGCAGTAGGCTCTTCCTGATTAAAACAACTTAGTTACGTCTGCGGTGAACATTGTATGAATGTGTTTAACTGAACAAGTTGCTGATAGTGCAATTGATTACTGATTACAATAGAGATAACGATGATTAGAACAAATAGCCTGATCGCAGAACACTCATGATCAATATACTTAATCAATCGCAAATGGAATCGCGTTTATTTTGACACCTAAGCAGTGTCCATTTGTTGATCTAAATGTTGAGATGGAAAGTCAAAGTCAGATTATTTATTTTAAATAGGCACATAAAAGGCACTTTTGAACGTCAAAATTTACAAAAAAATAGAATTGATTCTAGTCGCCCCTTCCAAAATGTAGTTGCGTATGGAGAAGAATGGGCAAGAAACTTCACCGTTACTCTTTCAAAATGTTTTACCATATTCTGTATACATGAATTATACATATAATTACTATGTGAAAACGATGCACCTAGAATAAAATTACTATACCACAACAGGAATAAAAAATTAAGCAATGACAGATAAAATGATAGATACATGATGCTCACATATTTACAAACATTGTAAAAGTATACGTTTTCAAAAAATGAGTAAAGTAAGTAATAAATCAATGTGTGCGCTATGGTTTATCACAGTTAAAAGTAAAATCATTGTGATGAAGAATGGAGATTGGAGATTACTATAAATATTGGTTAATCAAAGTAGACCTACTGCGACCATAACTAATTGGATAACTTACTGAAATTATGTAAACTTTTTTGCGATATTATTTATATCTACACATAAGATGTTTTTTTTTTAAATAACGCTGAATGGATTGGACGAGTTCAGGGTAAGCTAGGGCAATAATCTTGGTTCAAACAGATTTCGATTTAATTTTACGAGCCTGAGGCTTAACATCCCCATACCAAGGATTATTTCCTCAAACTAAGTTTACGTGACCAAATACTAATCCCGATTACCTGCATTCTTAACTTAATTTATATAAACATATTTATTGCCAAACATTATGTCAAAAACTGCAATAAGACGTCATGTAATATGATGCAATGAGATTTGTATCTGCTTTGCATAATCAAGAGTCGCGCGCGCGCGCTCTGCGGTGTGGCGTTCGTAACTTTGCACTTCATTAATAAAGATCTTAATTAATTTTGTTGTATTTATTAGTTACGATTATTGGAGATGAATAGATTTTAATTTAAATTCTATTGAGGATTGAGTTGTATGGTATTATATTGGCTGCAAATAGCCTTTGGTTACCTATGTGATTAGTCAACATTGCATAAACATAAATTATTTGGATCGTCAATAGTCAGATTTTACGATAGGTACCTACTCACCTAAATTGAACTGTATTAGGTAATGATGCAAGCAATGCTCTGAACACTTTGGTTTTTATCTTGAGGATGACTGTGCACTCGATTACTTATAACAAGTTGTTACAATAATTTACATGCACTTTTACCCTCGCCAATGAGAAGATTCTAGTCGAAACATTAATCTCGAGTCGGAAATAAACGTGCGACTCGATTTGTTAGAGAATGGCAACAAATTATGTACACACACTAGAAGTCTACTTACGTCTAGGTGTTAAATAGCTACTAGACGGACATTATGCACGAGAGATTTCACACAGTGTAACTAAATAAGTTGGTCGAGCTGAAGTTGCAAGATGTCTTCATTGAGCAATAGAAGATAAAACGTTACAGATTAACGTGCAAGATGCTGCGGCTTTAGAAGATTTGAAAGGCGACATAGATAAGAAAGAAATAATAATTATAAATCCAATCCTAAAATTGAGCGTATTTAAGGGGACTACAGGAACTAAACGCAAATTTTGTAAGTTTTATGATGCCTAAAAGTATAATGATCCACTGCAGTGAACAAAATCAGAAAAATATATGATATTTTTCAGGATATATTATTTGCTAGGTAGATAGTGGTATTGAAAACATAATACAACTAATTTGATACGATAGAAGAAAAATCACGAAGATACCTGTAAAGTTGTATTTTAATGATTAAAAACCATACCTAATACAGTTCAATTTAGGTGAGTAGGTAGGTACCGTATTGCAATAATTCTGATTTTGTATCAGATTATTCTACAAGCAACATATTAGCATAATAGTGTTTTTAATTTTTTTATCCAATCAATAGATTTTTTGTATTTTTTTTTTTTGATAAGAGATTAATTGCTTCATATTTTGCAATAAATTACCAAGCGTTGTGTCATCGCGCTTCTCTTTCTTTTCTGTGCAGTCAGACAGAGACCGCGCTTCAGCTGTTGTCAGCCTCTTAACAACGAACTTAATATTGATGTCACTCATGCATCATCACAATCAAAATCAAAGTAACTAACTAATTATAAGGTTTACCTTGAATCGTTGTTTTTCTAAATAAGTTTTCATAACTTAAAACTTGGTTACCCAAAAAAACGCTGAAAGAATTCAGAATCCACTGGTCACTTAGCACTGTCGACGAGTTAGCAACAAAACCACTGCATTTCACAATAAAATTGCAATGTTTGGTTTAGTTATTCACCGGCCTTGGCACACTGCTATTTATTATTAATGTTATGAGTGTTACGGGTTTATGACACAGAATATCATTTGGTTATAACGTATAACACCTATTAAATTGTGCAATGCCATGGCTCACGGCTTACAGTAATCTGCGCGAAGATAATAATTTGTTTACTATCAAAAATTGTACTAGTAAGAGTTGAACTGTGGAAGGTACTAAAGGGTTACCGAGGCCCCTGGCAACACAGGCAACGGAGGGAATACGGGTGGGTTTTAGTCAGTAAGAGTCTGACAAACCCTCCCGCTCCGCCCAGAGCGGGAGAAGTTATTTGATGATTTCCCACCAAAAAAAAAGGGTTCCGTACAATGAATATGTTATCTACCATGTTTTTTATCACAAGAATAAACTGAAAAACACAACACATTGTACATTCCAACTGCAAATGTAAGTTTGTACGCACCATATTGAGTGGTTTATCATGTAGGTAAGTTTAACAATATAGACTTCTTATAGGTTTTCCTGTAATCTATAAGTAAGTAATGAACTATTTTCTCTATTTTTTAGATTCTGTAGTTTTAGAAATAACAGGGAAATGGTAAATTTTCATCTATTTTTTATCATAACTGTAAAACTATTTTAAATTTTAAAATGATTAAAATGTATAATTGAGACCTTCACAACAAGGCCTGGCATGTCACACGGTAGGTACTATCTGCAAATCTTTATTTTTAAATTTTCTAATTGGCCCTCAAAAGTGACCCTTTATTTACGTTACACGTCCGTGTTTGGGTCACAGAAATTCATAATTATGTGTAATAAATTTCAACATAATCCGTCCAGTTGATTCGGAGCAAATCAGCTGTGACAGACGGACATACAGACAGACAGACAGACAGATACACGAGTGATCCTATAAGGGTCCTGTTTTTTCCTTTTGAGTTACGGAACCCTAAAAAAACGTGAGAATGTGAAATGAATTACGTAAAAAACGTTTGTTTTCATTCCGCTATTAAGAAATTTTGTAAATAAAAGAATGTTATGTTTTTGATTGCTTAAACTTGACCACGTAACTTGAGCTTTTGATGAAATTATGACTTTTGTGTTCATTCAACAGATAATTGGTTTTCACAATTTATTTTAGCAACTGGGGAACATCCATCGTAAAGAAACTTTTACTGAACTCTTATCAGAAACCTTTGTGAATGAAAAAACATGAATTGCAGAAAAGAACTAAGTACCATATATCTAAGTCATGATCCAAAAACTTTTCATGTAAATTTTCTTTATTCACAAAACTTCATCCTCGATAGCTTTTCCAGCCAAATTATATTTAACTCGCATTGCATCCCCATTATTGAACATCTCTTAGACTAACTTATTACTAGATCCACAATTATCAAGCCACACTCACCTTCATTTCTCTCGATTTTCAACCTAACACGCGAATTAAGTTCTACAGTAACTTCACTATCACGGGAATCACCATCAAACTGTTCACTGATCAGCACTCACTGGTAGTCGGCAGGCTCAGCAGGTTCAGTAGCCTTGGTAGCCTTAGTAGCCTCGGTAGCTTCGGTGGCCTTAGACTCAGACTCAGTGGGCTCAGTACCCAGGCGAATGATATCTTGTGACGAGTCGAAAGTAAATACGTCTTGTTACGAGTATTGTGGCAATATTTCTCACGCACTGTCGATGCACTTTGAACATGAATGTCGAACCTATAATTAGAAAAAGTGACAATATAAGAAGTTGTATTAATTATCTGTGGTGACATTAAGTTGCTGCCAGTCTAAGGTCGTCTCTCCTGCTTGTGGTGAATTTGGGCTTTAACGTTTTACACTAAGATAAGTTTTACGAGATGTTAATCGTAATTGATCAAAATCTTCAGTAGTAAGATCTTCTAGCTGCTTTTTGAACCAAATTATCGATTTAATTAAACGCATTGAAAAAAAAAAAATCTGTAGGGCCGACTGATGTTTATTTTACATTGTATAAAAATGCAACTTTTACGCAGTTTCGGAAGACTATTAGTTATGCTGTTATTAATTAATTACCTCAGCCTAATTTGCCAAGCAATTTTTGGACCTTAATGGTCCAAAAATTCAAAGGAATGTGGGTCAACATCGTAATGATGGCATAAAATTGAAGTAAATACATTCCAGTTAGAGCTTGCGTCAGAAGAATTAAACATAGCAGTTATATAATAGTAAATACAGCTAATTGCGCCCAATCATTAGTATTATGCTGGAGAAGCTATTACCGTTGTTTTGACGTAATAGGTTAGCAACGATTACCATTTGACAGGTCACGCCAAAGCAACATTAGATCTCTCAAATTGAACTAAAACAATACAAAACTGTGATGCGAAATTAAAGTTCTCAGACTGGTTTAAAAAAGATCAGAATATTTTGAGATGAAAGGAGTCAAGGAAGTAACAATGCTTTTGAATACTCTCACGAAACACGTTATTCAAATTACTTTCAGCAATAAGTATTGCCGTAAAACAAATTTTCTATGAAGCTAGGAAATAAGTTCACAGCTTCATAAGTACTTATAATGCGCTTACATAACTTAGCGATCCTAGCTTTTACTAACTTTAACACCAAGTTAACGAGACATTCTAAGACCTTATCGCGATCACGATTTATTGTTAGATGTTATCACGATTACGACTTACGAGTCGTTATCACGAGTTACAGACGCCTACGTGAAACTACAGGAGCGATGAAATTACATGACCTATCACAACACACGCTAACTTCTTACGTCAATCCAAGGGTGAAAAAGGAGTATGACGTTATGCAATAATCAACAAGATTAACCAGTCGTATTACGCTACGTTAGATAAGGCTCTATTACACCACATTACAGGTACAATGAGTGGAAACGATATAATCGCTGAAGTCAGTCACGAAACGAACGGCTATTGAAATTCATGACGCAGACGCATTTTTTTCACAGTTAATTGATAGAAGAGTGAGAGAAGGTTGTTTTAGTTAAAAAAATAGAACTGACGTAATTTGTGGGTAGTGTTCCGTTTGGCTCGCGACAGCTGCGCGACGCGACTCCGCGTGGTGGACTGGTGCTGCGCGTGCGCTGGCCGGCGCGGGCGCCCCACGCTCTCCCCGGTCTTGCAGATAATTCGTAATGTGTGTTACGAGGTGGCTTATGTGGAGTTGTGGGTCGCAGGGTATGTTATGGTTTGTTTGATGAAATTTGACTGTGTGCCTGCTGTAATCATTACGTGGTATAATGAGAGCTGTGACATTGATACCTTCTTGTTTGTGTTTTATATAGACCTTGTTAAATTTATTAGTAGGTGTTTTATTTACTGGGTACCTAAGGTCCGTTGTGGTAACTTAGTTTATTTTAAAATAGTCCATAGATATCCGTGAAATTACCTATCTAAGTTCCTGTCACCAGCTCCACGCTCAAACGTTTATTTTCGGTTCACCTAGATATTTTGTTTTTCGAAAATTTTTGATCTTATAGAATCTCGCAAATCTGAAAGAATCCCCAAATTGTATCTCCTTTCTAATTACGTGGTAACGCTGGATTCTATGCTGACTTAAAATCTACAGCTAGACTTATAGATAAATCATAATATAATGGTCATAAATCATAATAATATATGTAAAATTATGCCAGTAAGTCCGCCAAGGAACTCATCAACATAAGTTCCTCTCTCGCGTGATGAGTTTTTCCGCTTGCTACTATCATTTTCTATGTAGTACTAGTCTTAGAGTTACATCCTTAACAACAGTGACATTGTTAGTTCGTGAATGACGTGGGATTCATTCATTAATTGCCCGTTTTTGTACGTTGTTACTTGTTGCATATCATGGTTTGTAGGATTGTATTCGTTTGATGCATTTTCACTTGCCTTGGAATTTCTGGAGAATGTTTAGGAGTAACTGCTTTCTGGGATACAATGGTTAAGTTAAGAATATTCGAAGTGACTTTGTTAAGGTAGAAGTAAATAAATAAGCAGGAGCAATTGAATTCATGGTGAATGAAGATGCCTCTGCAAAAGAAAATAAATAATTACATTTAGAAACGCAAATGTCAAAACAAACACTATTCTCTCAACAAAATAGCTGAAGTTGTTGATCTTTACAAGACCAAAAAGTCGACAGTACAAACAGAAAATCAGGAAGATAAACATGAGCTTACAAATAGAAAAGTAGATCATGAAGTTAAACTCTACTCTAACGTTACGTTAGATGTGTTAACTTGGCTCATAAAGACAAAGCCGACGTGATTCGAGGTGTGTCAGTATACCGATGACACCGACGAAACCGGTCAGGTATGCATGTGACGAAAACAGCACACGTAATCGTTGCAAAACGATGCGATCGACCTAATTCCAGTATCGATTGTGAAATATAGAATATCGGTTCTAATTTTAATTGAGTTGTCGTGCTTCCTGACCCGTGTGTTAATTTTGGACAGAATCTTCGAAACCCTTTTCTTCACAAGCGTTTAAAAATTGTGGTGGTCTTCTTCTTCAGGTTTACCTGAAAGAAAGATAAAGATAAATCAAAAGATAAATCTAAAGATTTATCTTTATCAAATGGTGTTGTCTCTCAATCTTATTTCGCCTTCTTTCGCATTTAGTCTACCATTTACATCTCGGTTGTTACTCTTATTGAGATTATTTTCCATGTTCGTTGTTGTAATTACTGTCCTTAAAGCAAATCCTCATGAATAAGTTGCCGGAGGCTTATTCACACCTTCTCCAAGTTATATCACCTTTCCACAAGGTTATCTATCACTCGCTAAACGCCGAGTAAGGAAGCAGACTCGATTTCATCCAGAAATCGAAAGTTGTGGGTAATCAGGCCGCTTACGACATCGACCCTCCGGCCACGGCCCAATGCGCTGTTCAAAAATAAACACACATCATACTGAGCTTGTATGTCGATAAGCAGAATATTGATAACCGTTAATCGATATTCGATTATGAAATATTAATTCAAAATGTCGATTATGAGATAAATCGAATATCCATTAACATTTTCCAACTTAATCTTTTCTATAACTTCGCATAGTATGCCGCTCAGTCGAAGGAAGTCATTTTTATCAACGTTGCACTGTTGCTCATTTAACATCAGTAAATTAAGTTTTAAATCGTGTAGATTTAAAAACTTTCCAGAAGATTACAAGCATCCGGAAAGGAAGCAACTACGACTTCATCCAGAAATCGAAAGTTGTGGGTAATAAGGCCGCTTACGTCACCGAGCCAGGCCACGGACCCACAATGTGAGTGTGAAAAGCTTTCACAGGCGCATGCTCTCAAACTGTCGCGTATTGTTCGTGTTATATTACGGTTTAAACGACCAATTGTTGTATATTTTATGTAAATATTTAGCTCTTGCATAATATTCGCAACATTTATCCTCAGGTGAATGAACTAAAATATTTAATATTTATTTTGCTTGTTACATTTATTGCACTTCTTCTGGTACTCTTGATGATGATAGTCGCTCCTTCGATTGCATACAAAAGCATTCCCCTTCATTTGACAATTTCAGGGACGGATTCGGATTGAGAGTGTATAGAGGTATACCTCTACACCATCTAAGGAACCCTAACATGTTTCTATGCTCAGTTGCCCCTCCGATTGCATACAAAAATCAAACCCCTTCATTTGACAAGTTCAGGAACGGATTCTCCAAATATCATTGCTTAATATTTTAAGCAAGGATATTTGGTTCCTTAGAGTGTGAAGAGGTATACCCCTACACCATCTAAGGAATCCTAACATGTTTCTATCTTCAGTCACCCCTTCTATTGTATACAAAAATCAACCCCTTTATTTGACAAGTTCAGGGACGGATTCTTCAAATATCCTTGCTTAATATTTCAAGCAAGGATATTTGGAGAATAATGTTTCCTGACGCGTTTTTATCTTCAGTAGCTAAGCGTTATTTCTCAGTCAATGAGTCGGTCGCGGAAACGTTCTTTGCCTCTTTTTGCTTGTTAAAATAACATTTCTAAATGTACCATTATAAATACTCACAGCCTGTTCACAGCGGACGTGATAAATAGGAAATAGGGCCACCAAACTCATACTTCATTCGATTACGTCAGGTAAGTAATACAAAACTTCTGTAATGCGATCCTTTGTAAGAGTATAGAGAGCAGTGCGATCGCTTAGACTATGTCCGGGGAATGTAAACAGCCTAGTTATTGCAGAGAATAATGAAATGTAAAGAAATTTTGAGGTTAGTGATGGTATGGCAGGTGGGAGGATCTACGAGAAGTTACGATTTGATTCAGCGTCACTAGTTGTCTGGCATTTATGCTGAACGGGCCTATTTGGCGTAGCCGTGAGGCACATAATACTGTTTTAAGTATTTTCTGTTTTTGTTTTTGTATGAATATTGTGGGCCGTAACTCAAAACCTCCGGTGTAAAATAAATTTATTTTATTTCTTTCTTTGATTAATTGCTTTGTTTTAGGCCGGCGGCGCGTACGTCGTTCCCGTTGGTACGGAATGCCGCCCTTTGTTTGTATTGTTTGTAAATGTTTGTATTTATTTTATTCTCTTTTTTTTTCTTATTACAATCTCACTGTGTGCTGCACCGGTCAACGTCATCACGTCAACGCCGGCTATCGCTGAAAACCAGCGCTGGGGCTCTGTCTCACATAGGGTCGCAGCATTATGCTGAGCGTTGGCCGTTTTGCGTGGATGTGACGCATATTCTTCCCCAAATTGTTTCTTTTTTGTATTTGTGTTCCTTCTTTGCGTCATGTTTACCGCAAATAAACGTATTTTCTTTCTTTCTTTTCTAATAACTTATAGCTTTTATGTAACAAGGGAGGTATTAAATGTTCTTCGAAGAATGTGTTGTTTATTATTGACCGTAGAACTAATAAAATGAGGTTCATTCTCTTAAGTCTATCTGAAAAACATACCTATACGTATTTTTCTGTCTGTATATTTTTTCTCGGCGAACAGTTGAACCAATTTCATTTAATGCAATCTAGAGGGTGGCAGGGACATAGACGCGCCACATGTTACCATGTATTGTTAATATGGGCAACAGTTTTTTTTATAATAACCGACGAAAAATTTCCGCTCTGGGGGTGTTCAGTTCACAATCATGTACTGAATCCGTGGTAACAGATTGTGTGTCGATGGTTTTCAACCTGCCGCCCTGTATATTAATATTATAAAGATTTAAAATTTGTGAGTTTGTATACAGGGTGTAATCTTCAGAACTACTCATCCGATTCCGAATATTCTTTCATAAATGGCGAGCTACAGTATTGCCGACTGTCATACTAATTCCTAACTAATATTATAAGTGCGAAAGTGAGTTTGTTTGGTTGTTACGCTAAGTAAGGGATTTAGATGAAATTTGGCACATGAGAGTCGATCATGATCTGGATTAGGACAAAATACTTTATATCCCGATAATCTCACGGGATCGAGACTTATGCGGGTGAAACCTCGGGGCGCAGCTAGTAAGATATAATATATTTTTTGAAATATGCAAGAAA
Source organism: Atethmia centrago (assembly GCA_905333075.3). Classification (NCBI taxonomy): domain Eukaryota; kingdom Metazoa; phylum Arthropoda; class Insecta; order Lepidoptera; family Noctuidae; genus Atethmia; species Atethmia centrago. Next base: position 10,362,757 of record HG995387.1, read on the forward strand.
TTTCACCCGGACGATGTCGCAGGCAGATATCTCTATTAATTAACATATTGGTATTGATACTCGTAATGGCAGCGAAAACATATGAAGCGTAACTATTAGCTGTCCAGTTTAAATAACCCCTTATTCAAACTGGGGGGTAACCATCACCTCTTGTAGCAGTATTATTATAATATTACTTCACAGTGGGAAAGTGATGGAGCTATACAGGACTTATAGCTCCATCTCTTTCTCACGCTAAGTAATATTGAAATAATACTGCTACAAGAGGTGATGGTAACCCCCCGGGACAGCCAATGGACGCTTGGGGCTATATGCATGCAACAACGAGTATGGAGCTCAAGTAACTTAAAGTTCAAGTAATACAACTTGCACTCGTTTTTACTTAACCTTTCAGTAATTAGTAGGTCACTAGTACTGGCTCTGAAAAGGCAGTTTGAGCGGTCACCTACTCGTGCGCAATTCAATTTAACAATTTTGGGAGAGACCTTGATAACCACCTGTTGTATTGTAAACTCAGATTTTTATTTTCTAGACTAAAATGAAATTTAGTGTCGACATGAAAATAACCTAGTTCCCGAGTGACTCTCACCAAGGACAACTGAATCATTATCTGTGGGAGGACCTTCACTGTTGTCGTGTTGTCTCTATATTATTAATGGCGATATTAAAAAAAAACGGCCAAGTGTGGGTTGGACCACGCACAATGAAGGGTTCCACAGTTGGGATGACTTTATCCCGAGAACTAACTTAACATTATAGTTAAAAAAAATGTTCCCCTATACATTGTAACTGCAAATGTAAGTCTGTACGCACAATATTGAGTGATTTAACATGTTATTTTAAGACCATACAGTTCTTATAGGTTCTCCTGTAATCTATAAGTAAAGAAGGATTTTAAGATTTTATTTTCAAAATTTTTGGCTCACCAGTAGGTAGTTTCGGAGATATTTGGGGGTATGGTCAATTTTCACAAATTTTCTTTAATTATTTTAAAACTATTTGTTTTAAAATTATATATAAAAAAAATGTCACCACAAGCCCTTTCATTTGATATGCCATACGCATACGGTATAGTTTGCAAAACTTTTTATTTTTATTTTTCTGTATTACCCCCAAAAATGAACCTCGTATTCAAAATTAATTTATTTACGTTACACGTCCGTGTTCGGGTCACAGAAATTCATATGAGTACCAAATTTCAACCTAATCCGTCCAGTAGATTCGGAGCAAATCGGCTGTGACAGACAGCCAGAGACGCAGACAGACAGACAGATACACGAGTTAAGGGTTCCGTTTTTCCTTTTCTGGTACGCAACCCAAAAAGGTCGTCGCAGCTGACACTTTAGTCTAGCAAATAAAAAAAAACCGAGTTTAGTTCAAAAAAGTCAACGCATTGCGAATTTAAGAAGACCGGGTTGAATATTAAAATTTCTTAAGATATGACGTTTTCGGTTTTTATTCTTCTGAAACATTTCTGATGGTAGATAGAAGTTATCTTGTAAAGTAAGTTATAATGTGCGTTACGATGATGTAGGTACTTATTTAGTTTTTTTTTTTATATAATATAAAAACAAAAACCTAGATGCAGTCGACATTTCCTATCTGAACACGTGAAAAGAAATGGCTAAACAACCTCAGGGTCAAAGTCTCTTTCAAAGTCCAGACATAACCTTGGTCAGATCATGTCATGTAGATTATTGTTTAAAATGGTCTTTTGAGGAATTAACCAAACAGATTTGAGTGGAACTGTCCAGTCAGTGCAAGCATTTGTAGTTAAATATAATTGCATAGCACAGGTGTGAGTACTATATATAATAAAGCTACTATTTACTGGTTAATATGTTTTTCATTGACTTTAATGTGCCCTGGCGGCTGAGAGTATGTCATGCTCACTCAGATGTCTCCCTGATGGTGGCGCGTGTGTTGGATCATTTAGCTCCCTTCAAAATGGTTGAGCTGAATGGTGCTGATCCATGCGTCATGTTCGTGAACGGGCGCCGTCAGTTGGGACTGGTCATGTTTTAGGTGCCTCGGCTTATTTTTAATTATTTTATTTAGAATTTGTTTTTATTTTGCTACCATGGGCGCGTTTTTTTTACATCGTCCTCACATTTAATTATAAATTCACCGTTATTTATACTAATCTTTTGTAAGAATATGAATTCAAAGAGTGTCCATGGAGTTTCTTGCCCGTTCTATTCCATAGGTACCTACTACGCTTTGGAAGGGGCAACTAGCTTCATATTTCTAACTGACCGACTTCTAGACAATTCAAAAGTACCTGTAAATAGCTATTTGAAATAAATGCTAGAGTTTGAGTTTTGTCAGTAATCGTGTAGGTCAACTTCGACTTTAAGGAGCTCGACATTGGAAGCAGGAACGAAACGAATTGATTACCGAACCTCCTTCCTACAATAGTATCTATTTCCACCAGCACACGTATTCGTATAATATATTTGTATACATAATGAGTAAGATTGCTGCAATCAGTTTACGTCGTCATTTTCCTGATTTAGCTCAGAATTTCTAGCAAATATGAGCTCTAACCGACATTTTTTTTTTAAATGAACGACTCAAACCGTTGTGCTTGTTCCGATTGTTCACGAACGGATTAGTAAAGCTAAGTAGCGCTTAGCAGAGATCTAAAAAAAATTAAGAAATGTTGCTAGAAATAACTTCCTTGCTGATAAGTAATTCAAGGGTTTACAGGGTGCGATTACCTCAGGACCAAGAAAAATCGTGGAGATTAGGTAGTTACTAACGGCCTTAGTAATGAAGAGGCACCAGCAGAAGCCGCATGACATGTTCCAGACGGGTGTTCTGAGTTACTCAGGACTACTAGTGCCTGACATTGGACTTTAACTGAACCATATTGTGACGTGGCTCCCTGGATCTCATTACTCTGGTGATGGAAAGCTCAAACCAAATTCCATGCACAGCTGCTTTGAATCACTAATAGTTGATAAATATCGTTAGGTGATGTTTATACTGGCAGCCGATTCCTTCTACTACTAGTGTTGACCCAGCCTCTCCTACTCACATTCATGAATATGGTGATAGGTAGAGCTTAAAAACGGTTCCAGACACATCCCAAGTAGATCTTTTTTCAATCGGAGTGTACGCGAGTGTCTTTCAACGTCAGTCCTCCGACAGGGTGCACCGCGTGTTATGCGGAACCCTGCGAATGTGTGTGCGTGTTACATAAGGTGGCGTACGTGAGCGCGGGCGCATTGTTGGACGCAATGGACGCGCTGCGGAGCGACGCGGTGTGACGCGTCTACGCAGGCGGAGAACATGAAACGTTTAATTTTAAATTCAAAATATGCACCGGTTCCAAGAATGTTTATGTACCTTAGGACCGTATTCTGGCTGGTGTTTGATTTGAAAGAATTATTTATTTTGAAACGTTTCAAGACTAGACCAGTCAAACGAGTCTTAGCTGCCACTGTCACCAGCTGGAAGAAATGGGGTGCTACGTATTAGCATAAACATCTATTAAAATTCTCAATTATACACTTACCGAAACTTAACACTGCCTTGTCGTAGAGGTCGATAAAGAGACAATGTGTTATAAACCCATAGATACGTACCGTACTGTACGTATCTATGGGTTTATCAATCTGTCGATCTATTCTAAAAATCTCACCGCGAATATTTGGCGAAGAAGTGAGATTTGATCACATTTGCAGCAGCGGCAGTAGTAGGTGGCTCGTTTGCGCCGTGCCTTATAGTACGTTCATGATAAAACGGCGCAATTTAGTACCGTACGAGTACCTTCACAGTGAATAGACGCTTGACATTTATCTTTTCTCAGATGACAGCATGTCCAAAAAACGTTCCCATTTTTGTAGGTCTGCTGCTGCCGCCTATCGTGGAGAAAAAGTATACCACGTTTACGTTTCACATATTTCATATCCATTTTTGATTATGAATAATTTGAAATACACGAAAGAAAACAATTGTGGACGACGACGCTTGACATTTGACATTAATTTTATCTTTGATAGTAAAACAAATTATTTAAAAAACAAAAAACCCGACTGCAAAAACACATGTGAAAAGAGAAAAACAAGCATTACAATCTACAGAATTTGGTATCGCAGGCGGGGACAAACCAATAACCTGAAACATGGTGTAACTTTTGTTTGTCCCCCGCCTGCGGTACCAAACTTCTATAGATTGTAATGCTTGTTTTTCTCTTTTCACATGTGTTTTTGCAGTCGGGTTTTTTGTTTTTTAAATAATTTGTTTTATTTCAAGCTTTTTAGTTTTATATATATACCTATATGGAATTGACTCATTACTAGCTTTTATTTGATATAAATATTGTTGTGATTTATTTTAAAAACTTTCCCTCCCTTTTTTGTATTTGTAGACGCAATATATAAAAATTATATAGCTTATGTCACTTCCACAATGAAGACGAATCTAACGACAAATCCATCAAGCCGTTTAGGCTACAGAGCGTGCCAAAGAAATAGACATACATATGTACATACATACATACATACTCTCGAAAAACATTACCCTCCTTCTGGGGCAGTCGGGTAAAAAGATGCAATATCAATAAAGTTTGACCACGGGAAAAATGATTCCTTGTCGTCAAATCATTTAGACAAAACAGTCTGACTACGGGGAAAATTATTCCTTGTGGCCAAATCATTTGGACAAAATAGTTTGACTACGGCGAAAATTATCCCTTGTGGTCAAATCATTTGGACAAAATAGTTTGACTACGGCGAAAATTATCCATTATGGTCAAATCATTTGGACAAAATACATAGTTTGACTACGGGGAAAATTATTCCTTGTGGTCAAATCATTTGGACAAAATAGTTTGACTACGGTGAAATTTATCCCTTGTGGTCAAATCATTTGGACAAAATAGTTTGACTACGGGGAAAATTATCCCTTGTGCTCAAATCATTTGGAAAAAATAGTTTGGACTACGGGGAAAATTATTCCTTATGGTCAAATCATTTGGACAAAATAGTTTGACTACAGGGAAGGACCCAGCATGAAGTGAACTCTTTCTACCGGATGCTAAGGATTGACTATATTGACAAGTCAAGCTCACTTCACCGAAGTTATCATGGTGAGATTTTTACAGAATAGACCTACTGGGCTTAATGCTACTATGACATGCAGATAATTACTAATCTAATGAGAAGAAACAAATCAATGAGCTGTGTTCATTACCAAAGCTTACTCAATACTCGGTAATGAGTTCAATGAATAATAATGACCATATCCAGGAACGAATTGATTATTTTGATTTGATGGTATCTAATTGTATAATCCTTATGAATTTCATTGCTGCTCTATTATTTTTCACATAAAAGAATGGTTTATCTAATCAAGCCTATCAGCTGTCTTCCTAGTAGGTATACCTACCTATTCTGTCTCATCTCTACATTTTGACTTCCTTGATTGCATCCCAGAGTTTGATGTGATGTGGAGAAACGAGTCAGGGAGGTGACTACTGAGTATCGGCTTTTAGAGATGTATGGATGCTGCGGCGACCCCAAATTCATCGGGTAAGATGATAATGATATGTATCCCAGAATATCTGCTCTGCAGGCTTAGCATGACGCTTTCTATTACTACTCTGCTGCATAATAGAAATCTTGTCTGCATTTCTCTGTAGAAAACTGTCAACTGTTTACACGGACACGTCATTTTTGTCTACTCTTCCGTCGACAAAACGTTCTCGTGCTAAGCCTGTTGTGGACACCCAGTGTCTTTCAGACTGAACCCTTCCTGGGTAACCATTTTAATCTTATCTTACATTCAAATAATCTTTGTATGAAACTAATAAACTTGTAAAGTTCCTGACCTTTTGTTTTGCGACAGCACGTCTGTAGATATAATATTATCTCTGAACTTTGTCGTCATTTAAATCAGACTCCTTTTGACCTCAAAGACCGCACCTAGTCACCACCATAGTCGAAGACCTGTGGGGTCACAGATGAAACTTCCGTGTTCCGATGCAACCATGTAACTGCATAAACACCATTTTGATGTAGGTGTTGGATTTCTGCAACAATTCGAAACATATGCAGCATACTCGTACAATTACAAAATGCATCGTTTTGCGCGAAGCACAGATTAGGTACAGAATTTTACAAGATTTTTTTGCAAATGGCCAGAACAACCTTCTGATAGAGAAATGTGGTAAGTAATGGAAGATGAAAGACGATAAGTTAATTTTCCTGTAAAATAGATAATATTATTAATAAATGAATATGTAAATAAATTACTTTTAGTTTGCTGCATTGCTTTTAACGACGCTGAAATCGCAAGTTTTTTGTCTCACTGCCAGATCTTAGCAAGAAGGAAGTTAAACAAAGTTGTGCTATTTTTTCTTTCTAAACACATACTAAACAGCGTTCTTAAGTCTTGAGTACCATCGTTATTTACTTTGTGGTAAACCTAAATCCAGCTCTTACATGGTGCAGTTAGTTAAATACAAAGTGATATAACTCGAGGTGTTAGTTTACTCACGCATTTCACTATTTTGTCAGTGTGAGTGTTGAGGTGTCTGTATGAATTGATTTTATTTCTGTAAGTAGGTTCGTACAAACACTTACACGTCAATCATATTTAAAAAACCGGCCAAGTACGTGTTTGACCACGAACAATGAAGGGTTCCGTAGTTGGGAGGTTGGGATGAATTTATCAAAAAAAAAAAAACAACATTGTAGTTGGAAAACATGTTCTTCCGTATATCGATATATACGTCACGGTCAATTCTCCAACTGCAAATTTAAATTGCTCGACTACGAGTATTACGCGTTAACTTGTAAAGCCTACTTAGTTGGTATAGTTTTCCTTTTAATTTCATTATATGTACTACTGTCATGATTTTTTGCACATCTCCTTATACAACCATTTAGCTGGCAGGGGGTAGGGGACACTTGACAAATCTTAATATTACGCAAACGGATCCTTGAGTCGTAAAATGGTGATTGGGTTGAGTGGCCTATCCAACGATAGCCTAGACCATGGGACAAACGCGAAAAAAATATCAACCCCACATTACGTGCACCCTAATAATTTTTTTTTTGACTTTACGTTTTTATATTTGCTTTCATAGTGTGTGGCAATTCAGAAAACTTATGATAACAATCCATCAAAAACGATCGGGGGATACAGTTTGGTGTTGCAGCTACATATCTAACATGTACATCTAAAACTTAATTACACCACTCGATAGCTTAAGGATCAAAGAAAATATTACCCGTTACGTAGGTACACTATTCACGTAAAACGAGCGGCCGTGTCCACGACACAGCCTCACCCCGATTTTTTCAACATTTTATTATACATCTTTGTCGGCGTGATTAATACGTATACCTATGCCAAATTACAGCTTTCTAGTACGTCTGTGCGCTATAGTGGGGACAGACAGACAGACGGACATGTCGAAACTATAAGGGTTCCTTGTATACTACGGTACCCTAAAAATAGATGAGGTCGGCGTTTCCTATCTGACTACTCTGTGTAGAAAGGCTGAAACAAACTCAGAGGTCACAGTCTCTTTTAAAGTCCAGACATAATCTTGGTCAGATTATATCATGTAGATTAGTGTTTGAAATGGTCTTTTGTGGAAAGAACCACACAGATTGAGTGGATCTATCCAGTCAGTGCACGCATTTGTCAGTAATCGTGCAGCTCAACTCAGAAAACAACGGTAAAAAAAAAATGGAATTCAGTCATCGTCTTAAGGCGCAGAGGCGCGATTTTAGTGACTTTTAAATCTGTTATTGTGCCTTCATACATATAGTGCAAGTAAGTTATGCAAATGTATGTTAAACTAGAACGCATACACATCAATTCTATATGTGAATATTAAAGTATTGTAGTGAAATACTTTTTGAAATAAATTCAGGAAGTAATAATGTCTACCCAAAGCGTAGAAAACGATATTAATTTCAACCTACTTAAGATATTTTCATGATTTTTTTTGTGTGAACAGACTAGTTAATTATCTATAATTCTATGTTTGATTTTTTTCAAATATTCATATTTTCATTAATAAAACTAAATATGAAACCGAACGGCGGCGCGACGTGAGCGCGACGCGGATTTGTATGGCCAAGGTCAACGGCGATTACCCGAGTCTTAATAAACTTATTGTTATTAGATAATGCAAATATTACTTCCATTCCAGCCTTGATGTTTTAGTTTAATTAACATGGAGGCCTTCGTTGACATACATTTATTTATTTTACTATGAGATCATTTCCTAATCATAACTCAATATTTAGGCAACGTGAAACGAAGGAGTAGTCATAATTGATTGGTCGAGTACCTTCTCTGATATTTTATAAACGAGTGTTCGAAGTAGGTACAGGTACCTATTACTTAGGAAGATCCAAACAACGTTATCGCAAATTTTTGATACTGTGGGAATCATTTCAAATCTATTTTCTATGTAGCTTTGTGATAGAAGCTGAAATCTTTTCTGCCGAGGGGTTCCTAAAGAAAATGACTGATATCTCTGTGCTACCGAAAGTAGTTAATCACTTCCGCAAGTATCAATTTGGTGCATGTCAGTACAATGTAATGAATAAAATTTAAATTCCTCAAGTCATGAAGCACGTGGCGCTTATAGCCATAAATCAGATCAGCTAACCACTAGGGGTCGCGGGAAGGTACTAATGGGTCACCGACGCCCCTGCCAACACAGGCAACAAGAAGGAATATGGGTGGGTTTTAGTCAGTAAGAGTCTGACACACACTCCCGCTCCGCCCAGTGCGAGAGAAGTTATTTGATGATTTCCCATCCAAAAAAAAAAAAATATCAATTTGGTGCATGTCAGTACAATGTAATGAATAAAATTTAAATTCCTCCAGTCATGAAGCACGTGGCGCTTATAGCCATAAATCAGATCAGCTAACATCTGATCGAGTTGATTGAATGTTGTGCAATGGCTCGTAGGATTAAACAGCCGGTTACTTGTACGCGTAACGCCACTTTCGACGACTGGTTCTGGCGTTACTATCATAATTGTTATGTACAAATACTTTTGGATAAGCAGCCGTTCCCTGTACCGCTGGACTGGATGGGCCAACGCCCATCATGCAAAGTGGATCGCAGACAAAGTACCTACTATACGTAGGTAGTAGGTATTGGTTTTCAAGTAGGTATGGATGGATGGATGTTTGTTTGTTACTCTTTCACGCCAAAAGTACTGAACTGATTTGGATGAAATTTGGCACACATATAGTTTATAACCAGGAATAACACATAGGATACTTTTTATCCCGATGTACCCACGGGGTCAAAACTTATGCGGGTGAAACCGCAGGGCGCATCTAGTCATAAAATAAATGTCCGAACGGTTCGTTGAGTTTCCAGATATGTGCAGATGTTCGCTAATGGTTCCTCGCGATTATCCAATAAGTCACAATTTCCATTGAGCTTCTATTGAGTATATCTGTTACTAGCAGCTTGGGGTAAGAAACTGAGTGGTTTTATGTTTTACTTTTTAATACTGTTTTCCTACAAATTTGGCAGTAAATCCTTTTGAAAAGCTTGTGCAAAAATGGGCGTGTTAAGGCACGAGAACTGTGTAGTTTGGTGAAGAGTCTTCACACGTCCTAGTGCTCCTCTCTCTTGAGGAGTAATTGTACACAGACTGATAATCATAAAATTATTACATTTACTCAAAAATACTTGTAATGTGGTCATTATTTTGACCACTTTCTTTGAGCAAAGTCGACCTTTCCGCGCTACTTTGCTGGTGAATTTTAGCCACCAGCAATTTCCTTTGAAAATCCGTTATTGTCCAGTTTTGTTTTAGACATAGTCATAGGTGTAAAAATATATTATTAAGAATTTGGCTGTATAGGTACAGGCAGTACACTCATCATTGTATGATAAAAAAAAAACAAAAGCGCGGCGCAGTGTTTTTTTTGCATTTCTCCATATTTTTTCCATCAATTTTTCTGGTTTTATTTAAATTACTCGCATTGTTTGAGTAAAGCACTATACAAGCCTTTGTCCGCAATGACTGCGTTGCTAGCTACGCTGTGATGTCCTCGAGCTTAGCTTAGCTAAACCCTCGGTCTTGAAGCTTGGTCATCATTGCAACCCGTGTTGCCATCAAGGGCTGCAATGCTGCTGTAAAAGCGCCGTGTTCGCCTGGAGCTGCGCTACGCTGCGTTACGCTGTGCTTTCGGCATGCCATTATCAGCACTGCCAGCAACGCAGTCACTGCAGACCGCGGCAGTAATGTACTATTATGTAAATTAGATAATATTACGCACTTCACTCTATCTTCGAAGCAGTTTCTGTAAATCCGTTGACACATAAAACTAGAAATCTAGATTCATTTGAATACTTATTAATTTACATTCTAAATGAGGTCTGTACAGTTGCCAGCGCATCTAGTTACCACAAACTGTAAAATTTTCTCATTCGGTTCTGAACTCAATCATCAATATTTTAAGGTTTAAAATCATTTGGAGAAATTTTGCAGTTTTTGATAAGTTGATGTGCTGGTGTCTGTACTTACAGGAACTTAACAGCTTAACTAATGGCCGAGAAATGATAATAAATGTAGGTAATAAGTGGGTGTTATATTACGTTGATTAAAGGCTTCTACATACTGGCGCGACGCGACACAAAGACACCGCGTGTAGCGCTACAAGCGGTGCCTTTGTCGCGCGACAAGTCGCGCCAGTATGTAGGAGCCTTAAAACACGAGTTTTAATACTAAACCTGAAATCTTTATCACTTTTAAGTCATAATCTTTATCTTGTTAGCATTAGATACTGAATTTACTGAACTTCTGTAGGCCAGATAGTTTGCTCTGATTCTCATTCATTTTGCGAGCTTGGTAGTTTTCAGGAAAGAAACTAAATTAGTTATTTTGGGTTTTTTAGTTTTCCTATTATTTAATTTAGAAAAAAGACGTGCCTTATTAGGCTGCCAGTAAGAAGTTGGTGGAAATTCTTCACTTTATCTGTCTTATTCCTATTAAATAATTTTGAGAACACATACGAAAAAAATCGTTTCAACCAGAAGTGGAAGTCCATGTGTATTAGGAACCAGTTTCATATATTACAAAGGGTCTGCTGTTTACCTAAATATCAAGAAAAACTAAGCAAGATACTCCATCTAGTGACTTTAACATGAAGTTTTAGGTATTGTACGTAGTATAGATATTCGACAAGAGATGGCGCTTAATTAAATGTTTCTGCTATTCGCCAACAGATGTCACTATAAGTATGGCGGTTTTATTCTATTATCGAATAGTTTGTGTCTAAAGTGCCCTAAAGTAAAAGAATTAATCGCATTTAATTAAAATGATCTTGGTTGACGAGATGGATCATGTGGGATCATATTTTTATTAGTTTTTTGTTTTACCATTGTGTTAGAATAAAAATTAAAAGCATTTTATTTCGGGTATTGACAAAGTAAGTTGTGCAAATAAAACTCCAAACAATACTTTTATACTTTATTTTATAGCGTACCAACGAATGGTAATTTTTATTACAACATTACGCCTAAATGCCTCGGAAAGTAAAATAACTATGTTCTCTACATACCTTAAAAATATATTTACAGTCCTACAGTCGAGAATAACATTACTTTCAATAAAAAAACAAATTTACTTAACGAGTATTTACGATAACAATTTTGTTCATGACTGAGTATTTTTCATTCACTATAATTCAACACTGTCATAATACAAGCCAGTCCTCTTTTATCATGTCTGATGCTTTTTCAGCGATCATGATGACAGGAGCGTTGGGGTTTCCACTTATGATTGTGGGCATAACACTCGCGTCGACAACTCTAAGGTTAGCTACGCCATGGACACGTAACCTTGGGTCTACCACAGCGTCTATATCCTGCTTCGGACCCATTTTGCACGTCCCAGTAGGATGGTATATTGTAAACGTAAAGTGCTTCAAACTGCACTCCCAATATTCGTCACTAAATAGCACATGGTGCTGACATCCAGGCATAGCAATATTGTGCGGCCTCGACCCATACCTCTGGAAAGCTGTCGTGTTTGACAAAGCCATCGCTATTTTTATACCTTCCGTTAGAACTTTGATATCTTCCTTATACGCGAAGTAATTCGGCTCTATAGACGGCGCAGCGAACGGGTTGCGACTCTTCAGTTTAATCCAACCGGAGCTCTTCGGTCTCAACAGTAATGGAAGTATAGTCCAGGTCTCAGCGTCCTCTACTGGTTTGTAGACAGTATTGTACACTCTATCACGCAGGTTCAATATCTTTCTAATTTGTTCTCCGCCGTCTGAATTAACTGAACTGGGCGCGAAGTGGAACTGTATGTCCGGCCAGTTGCCAGACGGTGGCGCGTATTTAGTGTTGACAAATGCTAGTCCCTCCACGCCCTGAGTTGTCATCGGTCCTTTTTCGTATAAAATATAGTTCATAGCAACGTTGAACGTCTGGAAACGGTCCTTCTTAAATGTTACTGGTTTGTTGACAACGAAAGTCAAACCACCCAGACCAACGTGATCCTGCAGATTATGTCCTACCTTTAGATTTGCTACCAAAGGAATACCATGTTCTCTTAGATGGTCCGCTGGCCCAATTCCACTTAACATCATTATTTTAGGAGTCGCTAGTGCTCCAGCGGACATTACCACTTCTCTTTTTATTCTAATTTTGTGCTTTTGACCGTTTCTATAGAACTCTACTCCGTATGCCTGCTTTTTAACTGGATTGATAAGAATCCTAGTAACCTGCGCGCCTAGAGCTACGTGCAGGTTGTCCCTCTGTCTGACAGGTCTGAGGAAGGCCTTGGCCGTGCTGCAGCGGCTGCCGCGCCGCATGGTCGCCTGGGTCAGCATGAAGCCCGTCTGCTTCGCTCCGTTTATGTCACGGTTTTCGTAACCAAGTTCCAAGCCCCCTTTCAAGAACGTAACCGATAACGGCGTGCGCCACGGTGCTTCTTGGATCGTGAGGTATCCGCCGGCAGCGTGGTACGGCGTATTCACTAAGTACGGGTTGCGATTGTCTTCGGATTTGAGGAAATATGGTAAAACTTGATCGTACGACCAGCCGGGGTTACCGAGCGCTTCCCAGAGGTCATAGTCGTTGCGGTTGCCTCTGACGTACACCATCGCGTTGAGCACGCTGCTGCCGCCGAGTACCTTGCCTCTGGGCCAGTTGCAGCGGTCGCCGTTCATGGCGAGGCAGTAGGAGCGGTTGTTTGAAGGCGTAGTCTGGTACTGCCAGTCCATGTCGGAGAGTTGTGTGTAGCCCGCCAGCGCGGGGATGTCAGAAATCTCAGTTTCGTCTTGGCCGGCCTCCAGGAGCAGCACTGTCCAGTTGCCGATCTCGGAGAGCCGCGACGCAACCACTGCACCAGCAGAACCGCCGCCGACTATCACGAAGTCGTAGATCGGTAACAGCTGAAACGTTTAAAGATTACATTTTTATATTGTAATTGCATGGTATCATTTTTTTACCGTTACAATAGTTAATTTTTATCTTGTATTTTTTATGTAGTGTACCTAGTAACTTTTTGTAAAGAGAAATAAAAATTCACTATATATGTAACCTCTGCCTAACCCTTTGGGGAAAAAAGGATGTGATGTTATGTTTTTATAAGAAAATAATAATTAAATATTAATAATAAAAAAAAAAAAAATTCTTCCCACTGCTGGGGCACAGGCCATCTCTCGGTGAGAGGGAAAGGGCCGTAATCTACCACGTGGGCCCAGTGCGGGTCGGTAGATGTCACATGGATTCGAATTTTTGGTTCTAGGACATGCCGGCTTGCTCACGATGTTTTCCTTCACCGTTTTGAGAGCATTGGTGATGAAATAACATAAAAAATAAGAAATAAACGTGTTACGAATTATGAGTATGATATACAAAATACATACAGTATTGACATCCGTAATATAAGACTCTGGGTCGAATTGTTGGTATCTGAAGTACGTGATCCCGAGTGCCAGGAGTGGTATCAGACCCAATACGGTGATGGGCGACGGTGCCAAGCTGGCCAGCGCTCCTGCCGCCTCCATGGCTGCCCTTACAACTCATCTACCGCTAAACTAATATCTACAACTTATCCTACTAGTCTTAGCTCTCTTAAATCCAATGCTGGCTTTTCTTTATTTGCTCCTCTTCTGAAAGAATTTTAGGTGTATAATTTCTAATGCCAGGCTTTTTCGCGGGCGTCGTTTTCGCCTTTTCTGTTTCGCTAAGATAGCTTTTGAGTCGCGCGCTCTTTAGGTCGTCTTTGTCGGCGTCGAAGAGTTGTAACGTGTTGTATCGCTTCTCTTTGTAGAGTTTGACGGGTTTATAGAGTTCTTTGTTGACGTCTTTGTAGTGTTCGTTCTTGTACAAGGACGTGCAGTAGTAGTCGCTTTTGGAGGATCTGTCAGAGCGGTATTCACAGGCACTGGATCCGCTTCTGTAGCCGCTGCTCTCTGTTGAGGAGTTGTCGCTCTTGAAGCTGTCAGCGCTCCTCCTCGCTTTGTGTCGCTTGTAGTCCTTGTCGAAGTCGTTGACTCGGTAGTCGACGGGCGAGCTTCGGTAGGGCAGGGGCTCGTCGTACTTGTCCTTGTACCGTCTCACTTGCGTGCCGCTAGCGTATGACTGTTCTTGGCCCATGATGTAATGCGCGCTCGCACTCCCGCGTGATTTCTGTAATGATAATAATTTGTGTTTTAGTATAAATGCTCGATAACATGAAGATATGGTGGAGCATACGGTGGAGGTCTACCCGGCTTGGGCAGAGCACCGCCGTGTCCTCGTGGAGGCGAACGGCGACGGAGATCTCTCGCGTCCGGCCCTGTCTTGGTATGGAGCAAGAGGGCATGGGCAGCCGTCACCTCCTTCTGCGAAGCAGTAATGCTCCCGTAGGATAAGGCGGGATGGTTGAGGGAAAGGCAAATTTCGCGCTCTGGCCGATGCCTGCCGGGGTCGCGGGAAAGTACGAAAGGGTTACTGAGGCCCCTGGCAACACAGGCAACGGCAGAAACACGGGTGGGTTTTAGTCAGTAAGAGTCTGACACACCGTCCCGCTCCTTCCCTTCCCACCCAAAAAAAAAAAATAAAAAAAAGTGGATAACATAGGGAATATTTGACAAAATATATAACTACAAAAATATTAATGACTATCTGTTTGTTTGTTGCAGGTAACGATGTTGATAAAATACTTCTTTAATGTTAATGTAAGTTTAGAGGTGGCTATAAAAACTATCAAGATTCAAATATTGGTAAGTCTCTACAAGGCAAACCATAGCGCGAATTTAAAGTAATCAGTGCCATCTATCGGCAAGCCCCAAAAAGATTGCGTAAAATACTCAACGGTTGTTGGCCCTACTCTTGTCAGTACCGTTACTGATAAAAATAATAACAGATCAACGATGAAGGCAACATTAGATTCAAATCATGAATGAGAAGTTACCAATAGCGTTGATTAAAGTTTGTGCATAGTGTGTCAACAGAACGGGCTCTCGGCTTGGGAGTAGAGCGGCCGAAATTAAATCGAGAGAAATTTTAACAGGTTTTTCAAACCACTTGCATTGGAGGTGACGTGTTTCTATAAACAACGATTTTTGCTCCAACTCAATGAATTTGTTAGAAATTATGAACGATTTAGAAGGCGCTGAACGTAAATTGATTCGTAGAATCAAAAGTCGAAATTGTTCACACTTTTACTCTCGACTTGCTATTACATGTATGCATGAATGAATTACTGTATGTTACTCGTTTGGCACCCAGATAACCGTAGAAAAAGTGATTTGGTAACTCTGAATGAATATGTTTCAAATTTGTAGTATTTACTTATATAACTGTTAAGAATAATTAATTAACTATAATCTCGTTGGTTTACCGCTAAATTATTAACTTTCTTTGCTAAAAATACTGCAGTTGTGGTTGTTCTGTGGTGTCAACTGTGAAGTTATCATGACTTTCACTCACACTTTAACTTTAATTTCTTATCTATTTCTGCGGCAGTTTTATTGTTTAATATTTGATTCACAGTCAATAATCTTATTAGAGATTTCCAAAACAAGGATTAGTTTCACTCTCTCATGTGAATCAGGAAGTGTTAATTACATCTTTGTGGTAACATCTTCTGAAACATAGTTACATTTATTCATGATTTATGAATGCCTTATATATTTTAAATTTATAATTTTAATACTTTTTTAGATAGTCCTTTGCCTTTAAAAAAATTTAACCTTCAGAGCATTTAAGTATCGGGCAACAGCTTTTATCACATTCTTATACATTATTAGATTAACACCAGTGTTCAATAAAAAATACGGGTTATTATAGTCGTATTTTGAACCGTATTATGCGCCGACGTCTGCCAAGCTGTTCGTTACGAGGTTAAAGCGCGATAACTTGAAGAGTTTACAAATGTAGACAAATGCCTTCAAAAAAAATTTGCGTAACCTTCAGAGCATTTAAGTATCGGGCAACGGCTTTTATCACATTCTTATATATTATTAGATTAACACCAGTGTTTAATAAACAATACGGGTTATTATAGCCGTATTTTGAACCGTATTATGCGCCGACGTCTGCCAAGCTGATCGTTACGACGTTAAAGCGCGATTACTTGAAGAGTCTACAAATGTAGACAAAGTAGCTGTAAACAGAACATAAAACCACTAAAACGAGCTGGCTTTAACCAACCTTGAAGAGTAGAAACTTAATGTGCTAGTCACGTTGACATTCAAAGCGGGCATGAAATGCGATCACCATGGGCAATCTGTCATGGAAGCATTACCGACCAAACTGCCCCAGAACAACGGCGGTAATAACTGAGAAGAACTCATTTGTTCACATTGTCGAACCACACGTAAGTGTTGTTTGAAAATAAAAATAAAGAAAACGCTACACGATTTTAAACTTTATCCAAACGATATATAAGCCATGACTACAGACGGTTTTCTGAAAGGTTTGCTTAACAAAGTGCCATACAATTTTAATCCTTATGTCAATGCTGTAGAAGCGGTGACTGCAATCCTTTCAAGTGTTTTCTTTTCCACGCTAAGTGAGCATGTTTTAAAGATGCAAATTGAGTAGTTATTGTTGGCGATTGTTCGCTAAAGCCAATATTTTTTATTTACCAAAGTACCTGAAGCTTAAAGTCAAGACAATGTTATAAAAAAGGTGTTTCTGTAATAAATCAGAAATTCCTTTTTCCGATCGATTATTCTACAAAGGATACACTTGATCCTCTCAAAGTTCTTAAGCAGTCTTATTTACTTTTCTTTAAGGGTATCATGAGGGTTGGAGGGACGATCGGCATCAGAAAAGTCGCTGGAACGACATGGGGCAGAGTGGCCAAAGAGAGACGGAAATGGAGAATGTTGGAGTAGGCCTTTGTCGACTGGCAAACAGAGATACAAAATATAAACATATGCCAAATACGAGACTGAACCCTACACTTTATGTTTGTCCGAGTGAAAAGGCTAATAATAATGAGAATCATGAATCAGATGCATTTCTTGTAGTAACAAGTTAGTTGCAATTGCTCTCTGTTACAAAACTTGCAGATTTTTCTAAAGTGCACATAAAGGTCAAACAGTACCAAGTAGAATTCTGAACTTAAGTACACATTCCGACTTTTTCGGCTATGTGAAATAGGATATTTTCATTCAAGTCTTATATGTCATCGTAGAATCCGTTAACTTCATAACAATGTAATTTCATTGTTCACAACTGTGGTACTGGCGCGGCGTTCTAAATTTCTAGAGCACAACGAAAGCGGATTTTATAAGATTTAATGCTATTAATATGATATTTTCTGTTAATATGAATTAAGTACATAACTAAGTACCTACTTACCTTGTTTTATAACAGTACATCTTAAGTTAATAAAAGCCCGTTAATTTATTTCCAAATACCGGTCATCTTTTGAATTAAGGCTCCTACATACTGGCGCGACGCGACACAAAGACACCGCGTGTAGCGCTACAAGCGGTGCCTTTGTGTCGCGACGCGTCGCGCGACAAGTCGCGCCAGTATGTAGGAGCCTTAAGTCATAAGTGTTTTTGGTGATGATTTGCGAATTGCTATAAGTAGACAAGAATTTTAACAAAAAAGATTTGTTGGATTTTTTTTTGCGGTTGGATGCCTGCTTTTTAAATATCTAACTGTTATAGAGCTTAAAGTATACAGCTATTCCAATTTTATTTGTTACCATATAGCAGTAGACGTGTTAACAGGATCATTGTCCGCAAAAAAGAGACATTAGTCAAAACTGACAATCACCATAAGCATTATGTGTATCACGGGACTGGGAAGGATTTAAGGAGTACGAAATTTACGTCTCTCCACAATAGGATGGCCATATTGTATAATTCTCTGTTCACAATTACGACTATTATTTTGTTTTTTACTTCCACCATTACTACAACACGTTTGTAAGTGAGTGCTCCGTTAGTTTGGCCTGCGCGTACGCGTGTATGTTTCCGCTCTGCCACTCAGATATTAGTTACGTGTAACTAACTGTCACAGCTTCTGCTCACCATATATTCTCCAAGGCATTTTCTGAAGCACCCTAAGAGGGGAAAATTACTCTTGATGCAATATTTATGGTAATATTTAAGTACAGTACATCAGCGACCTACCCCGTTTTACGCGAATTTGGAGATACGCGGTGTTTCTTTTTGATCATCGCGCGCATCGGCGTGTTTGGTTTATAAGTTCGGACGTGTTCCTTGTGGAATTATTTTACGTATGCAGTGCACATTATTAGTTAATCTTTAATTATGTCATCTAAAAGACCAAAAAATGAGTCATGTGAACCTAACAATAAACGAAAAACAGTCTTTGGAGTGTAAACTAAATTTTAATATTATCAAAGACTGAATCGAAAATAAAAATTTGTGAATTTACAAAGAATAATTATCTAACATTTTATTAAACATGTTTATTCTAAATTATTGTTTTCTTTAGACTGGTCCCGATTACACAAACTTTATACGTATTTATATGCAAGGTTGAACCCCGACTTACGCGAATTCGACTTACACGGCTATCTCTTGGTCCCACCTATCGCGTAAGTCTGGGGTATTACTGTATTCCCATTCTGGCTATAGCCATGGCCAAACTAATCTTATTAAATAAGACCACAAACTCAATTGCAATTCCTTTCGCGATACCCTGAACTATTATCAGATTTTCCACCATTACATTTTCATGGAATAAAACTAATCCCTTTAACTTATTATTTTATGTGTTGACCAATGGGTCCTTTACCCATGGTTTGACGTGTTTACATTGGCAACATAATTGAGAAACGGTTAAGAGTGCTAACTAGGCTGACCCAAGTACATTATACCGACTAGGTAGGCTAACAAGTATTTTGCAATCAAATGTTGAACCAAGTATAAAGTGGTACAAGCTCCAAGTGAGCTGTCTGATCTTAAGATTTCCATACTTGATCAAGTAAATGACTTGAAAGTATTAAGCACTCGTATTACAAATGCGTAATTGCAAACACTCGTACATTTAGAAATCCCAAAGTTGAAGGAAATGTACAATTTTAATGAATGCGGTTAGTTAGGCTATTTAGATACTATATATTAAATTAAATTTTAAAATTAACAGATCACATAATAATTGCCGAGATTTCAAAACACACAAGTTAGAGAATGACCTTAGAATGTTGTTTTATTATCCTTGAACATATGATAGAGAAAGGAAAAGTTTCGGAAGACGCAACTTTGATTGCTCAATTCAGACAAACACATTCAAAATTAGACTAAACCTATACTTATTGTATCATAGTTTGATTATAAGTAGACTTCAGACCATGATGGACTTCAGAGAATCTTGCAACTATAATCGTCTATCGGCAGTAATTCAACTGTGTTATTTTGTTAAGCTGTTCGCACTCGCCCTTAATTCTCCAAGTATTCGAGATTCTGGTTTGACGTAAAATTGGCATCTGACCTCCTTTAAACGAAATCCGGTTTTTGATTAAGTAGACTAAAACCACTCCAAACCAATAATTTTATTCTACTATCCATTACTTCATATGACCGGGCACTTTTAATAAACTTCATTTTCGGAGCTAGTGGTTGTTATATTGTTTTGTGTATAAGTGTTATAACCGTAGTCTAGCTCAGATTCTACAGGTATATTTAAATCATACGAATTCATTTCTTTCGAAAAATAATCTTATCTAGATCCTTTTCATTTGAATTCAAGAAATCCTTAACCAGGTTAAAAATACAGGATTATAAAATGGTCATGTAAATGTTTGTCACGAAGACATCAAAGTTTTTGCCACCTGCGTCGTCGTGATCCATAACGTGAAGAGTTTACACAATGCGGTGATAATCTAATACAACCAATGAATATAACCCATTGTGTGAAGCATGCGCAGTGTGATCTGAATTATTTGATGGGAAACACAAAATTGGCATTTGTTTTTGTTTGTATCTACACACATCAAAAGTGTCTAGGGATCAAGCACGTTGTTGCTAGTTACTAAAAATCTGGGTTTGTAATTATATTTTTTGTAACTCTGGATACTTTTTGGTAAAATTCGTCATTTGAAAAGGGAATAGTTATTGAATTTCGGTTAAAAGATGAAAATCTTCTGTCAAGTCGTATTCCTATATAATTTTGCAACGGGGTTGAGGCCAAATCAGTAAAATTTCTGTCATACTTCTGAGTGGAATCAGTACAAAAGAACGTTATTATGGAGAGAAGACTAAATTTGAGCCGAGTAGAAATTATTACAGCCGTGGGAATATTGGAAGCAGGTTCTCGGCAACATGCTCTGGTAATCGCTCTGGGCACTACGCACAGTGTTATAAGTCGACTTTGAACACATTACTGCATTACTGCATCACTGGCAGCACGACAGAGCGACATGGAGGACGATCTCGCATCACCACGCACAGACAAGATCGTTACGTACAAATGCTCGTCGAGATCATACAATGACCGCAATGAATTTGGTTACGATCAAACCTAAGAAATAGCTTGCATGAAGTCAATCTCCGTTCCTGAGGGCCACTACGTGTACCACCTATTAAGCTCCGCAATCTCAGAGCCCGTTTAGAATGGACTCTTGAACACAGAAATTGGGCAGAAGAAGAGTGGCGTTTTGTGTATTTTTCTGACGAACCTCGCTTTGGTATGAGGCCATACTAAACGTACACGGTATTAGACGACCCCTGGACGCCGAGAATGTAAAATCATGCCAGAAAGTCCATGCATACAGTGGTGGAGTAATCATGATATGGGTGGGTATTTGAATCGGCGGAAGAACCGAAGAACTGATTTGGATCAGAGGCAATCTCAATGCACAGATTTACGCTGAAACGATTGTATTAGATGTTGTTATTCCTTTGCGAATCCAATTTGGTGCTTCATTTCTGCTGATGCATGATAATGCACGTCCACTGCCAGAGGCGTCTCAAATACACTTGGCGCTTGGTGCTTTTTTTTATCACATTTTAATGTCAGGATTAAATAAGGTGAAAAATCAGCATAAGCAAAAATCGCGAAAAGTCTTTATTAATGAAAAAGCAGGGAGTACTTCGTCGATCTACACTTATGAAAACATTTTATTTAATCAATCTAAATATACATTTTTATTTAAATTAAATAGGGCTTTAAAATATATTTAAAAAATACCTTGATCCCTAGACACTTTTGATGCGTGTATATCCTCAGTCGCATCACACCCAGCTTTTTCTGTTTGAGAATAAAATGCAATTTAATGTAGAATCGTTGACTACGTTGTTTTCTGACATCTTTGTTCTTTTTGCACTGGTGTAAATTTCTATCCATTCGAACTATCGATTTTTTTAGAATAACAAAACTGAGTAACTGCTGCACTAATTTTTATTTCATTTTGAAATACAACAAGATAGCGGGTAACTGTGTCGATATACCGTATTTTGTATTTATTCTTCTTGTCCGTGGCTCAACCTGAATAATGAATTATATTTCTTTATTCATGGGCATTTGCGGCCTCGAATTATGCAGCTTTTTAACGGTTACGGCCGCGAGTCGCCTTTTGGCGCTTATATAAGGTGAATAGTGCGGCTCTAAAGTAGGACAATGGGCTAGGTTTTGTCTGAAGTACCTCCAGTGCCATTCAAGATAAACTCTTCAAAGCTTCAAAAACATTAAAAGCGATTCACGGTTTTTGAAGCTTCCTCGTAAAGTAATATTTTGTTTACTTTTATAATGAGATACTAGGTTCGTCTTGTTCGGTCTTCGCGACGTTATTGTGCTTCCATTACTGTTATTGTATAACTTTCTTTCAAATATGGTTGACACCAAATTACCCGCTGGTTAAACTTGACACGCAACAGTCCTTTATATTATCTTTGGTTCAGTAAACGTGCGCCACATCAACGTATACAGATTTATAAAGGCGTTCATTAATTCACCGGCGGTTTCATTGCGTACTTTATTTGGATTGTCCATTCCACCAAGTGGGACACTGACTTCATTTCCAATAGCCTACGTGCAGATTGGTTCGTCTCCATTATGTATTTCATGACTACCACAAAAATAATCTTTATTACAATCACGTATAGTTCATAATGGTGTGAGGTTGACATACAAATGGACCCACCCCCTTGTGAACTATTCTGAAGGCATTCCTTGACGTAAGAGATTGATGTGTATGTGTCCATCCACGTTAGAGAAAGCTACATGATCGTTTGATGCGTTTTGTTGGTTCAATAGTTAGCTGACCACCGCGTGCGTGTAGTGGCGTAACTCAGAATTATAAACGACACTCTCAATTTCTATTGACACGTGCAATTTGGGATCTAGTGTGAGACGTGTCGTAGACACAGTTGCACAAGAATCAGGTGGTATGGTCAGTTGCTAATGTAAAGCTGTGGTTATACAATTGTGTAATTTAGCACTGATTCATATTTAACTCCTGAAGGTCAAAACGATCTTAAATTTAATTATTATTCAGATTACGTAAAACATTATTTCAAAGTTCATGTTCAAATGACTCAATATTGGAACATTCTTTCATGTCTTTAGTGAAATAGTGACCAAGTGTTGAAATATCGGGCTCACAAATTACGCCAGTGGCAGCCAGTAGATCAGTATACTCAATGAGTTTGAATGAATAGTTAAGTAAGTAGAGAACGGCTTATTTCGTAATGAGCTTTAACGGAAATAATCATTTTCGTGATGTTAGTCATGTAAATTGAAAATAGTATACGAACCACGCATCCATAGATTATAAAAGTATAGGAAGGTAAGATTGTGAGATTGTGGCAAAAGTAAACATGCTAACAATATAATGAGATAGCGCAGTACCGGTTCAGGATATAATAGATGTAGTCTGATAAAATAAGGTGTGGACCTGCTTTGTAGGCAATGTATGACGGTGAGATGTATATCACTAATGTGCTGGGAGGAGAAAATGTCCGCTTACAACAACAGTAAATTAACACAATCGTTGCAAAAAAAATAATATAAATAACTTGGTTTTCACAACTATCATGTGTGTGTATGTAACTACCTAGAACCTCTTATTGTTTTGGCTAATGTTAATAAGATTGCCACTATAAAAATAAATGGTAATATGTTAAGAATCAATAAAAACTTTTGCAATAACTAGAAGTTCTTTTACGATTACACGAAAGAAACAATTGTGACTATAAAGTTTTATGTAATGTTTCTATGAAATGTTGACATTTCACTATATAGCTGAACTTTGACCCACACATGAAAAGTATAGGTATTACGTACACACTCAGTCGTTTATTTGAAGAAGTAATAAAGCCTAGAACAATATGTACAAGACCACCCACGGAAAACACTATAGTTATATGATAATGTACCATATTGAGTAACTCAGTGCCTTAAAGTATATACTTGTAAAAGAGGCGCTTCATTTTATAATTAAATTATTTTAAATCTTAAACACATTTTTATTTAATATGGACTTCGCTTACAAACAGCTTCCTTTTAAATATGGCCTGCATCATGACTTTCGATCTCCGTAGGCGGATTACCAAACGCGTTATTTTTACTGTGATATACAACTTTGATAAAGTTAAAAAGCTGTACAGATATTTCGTAAAGCTTAGATTTAACAGAGACATTATATTTTACTACTACGTATACATTAGCATTTATAACCGTGCAACAATCATGTGCTATCTCAACCAGTTTCATCTCTACATACCTGTTAATGATGACGGTTCAGGCTTGCAATCTCAATTTCTCCGTGAGTTTGTCTTTTCTAAAAATTAAGTTACTCACGTACACCAACCGGTTCGAGAAAGCACTTGGCCTTTATAGTCGTATTGAGTTCATCGTCCTGTGTCATATTCCTTATACATACTATATTCGTGGTAAGATCAAGATCAATTGGATGCTTTACATTTCCTGTAGGTCTACCTTTGATTAATGCTACGACTCGTATCTTTATTATCATGTCCTTAAAAGGCTTCGTTATCTATTGTACCATATATCTTTCACTTATAATTCGATGGAGCCTATCCGTTCAATTGCTCTCCAAACAAGTCATAAAAAAATACAATTCAGGTTATGCTAACCTTAGTGCCCATTTCATAAATCAGTTTTTTCTTAAACCAGTAAAACTTCATTAAGTCATTATTCATAATTATCTGTTTAAAGGCACGAAAGACAGAAGGTAGAAGGACTCATGCCATCATCATTATTATTACAAAACTCGTAGTTTTTTGTAATGGAAGCCATTATCTCGGTGGGTCAACATAACATCTGTGTCACTGGGTGCGTGTCCGAGCATACCATCTACCACCGCCCACTACCTCGCTAACTCACGTCAATATTTGTCGTCGTGTAGTGTTCAATTGTTTGTTAATTAGAATTCTTTAAGTACAGTGGTGCCGGCCGAATTGCGTTTGCACCTATGACTATCTTTGTGGTTATCGGAAGAAATTCTAATTGAAGTTTAATCAACATTAATATTCTGTGACTAACTACAGATTCTTCTATACTTAAGAAAATATGACATATTGAAGATGAT
Organism: Atethmia centrago; assembly: GCA_905333075.3. Classification (NCBI taxonomy): domain Eukaryota; kingdom Metazoa; phylum Arthropoda; class Insecta; order Lepidoptera; family Noctuidae; genus Atethmia; species Atethmia centrago. The sequence continues at coordinate 10,387,740 of HG995387.1, forward strand.
TTATGTAATCGTCGTTCCATTGATTTGTATTAGATAGTTCTTTTTACATAACCGCTAAATCGTTTCGAAACGGTTTGTTGTTATTGGTCATCTTATACCATAATATTCAATCTCAAGTATTTTTTTAGCTATTGTATATTAGTTTTGTGCAACATCTTCATATGAATTGACAAAAATGTTCTAACTATACAAATACTACATATATAGTTTTAGGTTAAATATAGTGTGACTATTCTGCTTAAATGGGGACAACAAACAAAAATAATTGAGCATTTAAAAGGCAAACCTATTTGTTTCTTCCATTTAACTATCAAAGACATCCATCATAATCGAACTCGTAAAGCTACTCATCATTGCTTCTGACTCTTCAGAAGCTGCAAGTAAGAAAGGGAAAGAAATAGATAACAAAAACGACACTACTAGTAAAAGGGTTAATGTATATTGAAATAGGACGAAAACAGGTGGAATTCAGTTTGACAAGTGGATCAGGAAGCGACGTGACCAGTCGACCGTTGTGCAAGAGAAGGGAAGGCGAAACCAACCTTACTTGAGATTGCACACCTTATTTGTAAATTGTAGTATATGCAAGATTATCTGACAGTAAATGGCAAAAGGTCAGGGCTACGTCAAATATCAGCAAGTATCGACATAAACTTGCAAAATTAAGTCAGTCATTGAGAGTATTTTCAGACATATCTTTATTGAAATCAGACAAAACTTTATCGGTCTTATTCAAGCTAAGGTAACTGTTTTGAGTTTCGTTGAGAAATAATTACAGCTATGGCTATTACGCCAGTTGGTAACCAAATTAAGGAAGAAGAAGCAACAAGACATTCAATTATGTAGTCGTACCAGCTTTGCGTGCAATCCTAACTGTTGGCAACACTGCGATTAAGTTGTTGCATTATACATCATAATGTCAACTGGTTTTGAATATTTTGTGGTGAACACTTAAGTTTGATACTTTATGCACGCCAGAAAACTAGGATTGGATAGGTTACGATAAGACTTGTATAGGACAGGGTTAGCTTGGGTAGGATTAGACTATACGCTTGGGATTTTGCTAGGTAGAATAGATTAGAATACTCTTTATTATGTACACCATAAAAAATACAGTACTGGTAGACGGGAAGCAAAATTCTCTGAGGTGCTAATACCATCGTATAGGAACCTATTACGTTTGCTGGTCGTAGCTGGTCCTTTAAGAGTTTACAAAGAAGTCCTTATTTAGTAGAGGATAAAGTCACAGTGTGATTTATTGAAGCACGCTTATCTACAACAATCAGATAGTAGGTCATTCAACATAAAGTTGCAGCTTTCCAAGCACGAATTAATGCTAGACGCGGCCCGCACCTGCTCGGCAGAATAAATCACTGCGAGGTGTAACCAAACGAATTTATTGACGTTACCCAATGGCTGTCAAAGATGAGTTTTAATCAAAGAATCACGTTCGATGTAGTCATCATCTATGAGTACTTAAACACGGTATTCTTCCTGATTACTTTAACAGACATTGAAACAGGAGAGCTTTGAAAAGCTTGTTAAATCGATGTTTTGGTAAGTTGGCAAACTGTCTTTTATTGTATAATGTGATCTATGGCCCTTTCCATTTGTTAATTTTTCTTTTAAATTAAAGTATCTATACAGATGTCACATCATCTAAGAATAATTTTGCACTCTCGTTAAACATTTTAGAATAAGCCGAATATGCACAGATGTTAAATCAATTGTGATGTTAGTAAATTCTTTTCTACAATTACATTAAATTGTCAAAATATATCCTTTATCCCCCAATAAGTTCAATTTACGACATTAGAGTTTGGAGAAATTAAAACCGGTATGATCGTCGTCTCTAGAAAACTACTAAACATATACGTATAGTTGCAGACGCGAAATTGAAAAGATTTTTATGAATGTAATTTGATGTTACCTTAAATCCATTGTGATGTTCAAGAGTGCAGCATCCAAAATAGTAAAAACAAACAATCCAACAACTGTGACGTAAAACGATGTCACTATTTAACTCAACTATTTTGCATTCCTCACAAAAAATTCACTTTCGTCACAATATTTGTCACTTCAATAAAACATTTTGACAGTTTAAAACGTTATTTTTTTAAATTTAGAAGTCTGTCAAAAATAACACTGCTATAGTTTTGTTCGTGTATTCAAATGAACTTTATACATTCCATTCGAAATGTCTCGGTTGATAGAAAGCCATGAGTGTTCCGGTGTGGACTTTCTTCGCGCGTGCGCTGACGTGCCGCGGCTCACGGCGAGTGAAGCGCAGTCGCCGCCACTAGTGTTGATACCGATTGGACGTTGCTCAATATATGTATTGAGGGTTCCGAATCATGTTTGGAAATGTTTATCCAGAGAGGCTGAATTTGTTGACCTTCCTGTGGCCATTAAAGAACCTCCTCCGTTTTTTCGTCGTTTAAAAAGGACATAACTTCGAAGTCGTTAATGCTCGTATAATCTTTGAGTGTAACAATAAATAATGAAAATGGTAGGTAGGGTATTATAAAGGATACTTCAAATTAATGGTGTTGGTTTTTTTTTTTGCGTGGGAAATATCAAATATCTTCTCTCGCTCTGGGCGGAGCGGGAGGGTGTGTCAGACTCTTACTAACTAAAACTCCCCTTTCGGACTTTTCCGCGACCCCGGCATTGTGTTGATGTAAGAAAACCTTTGACAGATCAAAACAACTTAAGTGACCTTTTATTTATAATGTACCTATTTAAATAATTGCAACTAGTTTTAATAAATCTCTCTTCTTGTTAAATCGGACAGCAAACATTAATCACATGAAATGAACATGGTTTAATTTCTTAAAGCTCTTGCGTCTTTCTCCCCATGTAGTCCCGGGATTTAGACAGACTGTCTGGGGGGTAACCATCACCTCTTATAGCAGTATTACTTCAATATTACTTCAGCGTTAGAAAGAGATGGAGCTATAAGTCCTGTATAGCTCCATCACTTTCCCACTGGAAGTAATATTATAATAATACTGCTATAAGAGGTGATGGTTACCCCCCAGTTCGTTAGAAACACGATTGCTTTCTGACCTACGCAACCCTTCAAAGCAGGTTTTCTCAGTGTAATGAAATAAGTGTACACTACGTGTGTCTCGCCTTGAAATAGGTGTCAGTATAGAGAATTTTTTCAAGAGAGTATACGATCGTATCTAACTTGACAGAGATTTTGATAGATTATGAGAGATGGATTTAAAATCGTCCAACACTGTGAACAAATAAACATCGTTCGGTCGAAATTGGCCATCGCATCATTCGTTCGGATAGTTTTTTCAGAATTTTACGCCCAATAATATCGTCTATATATATTAATTTATAACCCAAGGTGATCACGATTTCCCCAAAATAAAGAACAGATGACGACATTTAACAGAACGGGGATTCGATATTTAACAGGCCACCTTGAGCAATTCATCTGAAAGCGAATCATTTTCCGAATTCCCACTAATTATTAGCAATTCCTCTAATAAGATGGATTATCACTAAATTGGTTCTACTATAATAAAGTTACAAGCATGTGAGTAATGCTAACATTCGAATGTAATAGAAGACATAAATAGTATTCTTGACAGGTAAGCGATGATTTAACAGACATTCATATTTAGTACAAAAAATATTGACCACTGTTACATAGGTACTGGATATACTGGTCCTAGCAACTGTTTATTACAACTTATTTAGTTACATAACATTAAAATCATACCATTGGTCATGCATTCCAGCGAGTAAACGGCTAAATAGTGACTTCTCTGAACTGGGCTTGAATTCTGCTCAGGTGAAACAAAAGATACAGACAATATAAAACATAGTTGGTACATAGATATGTTATATATGGCTAACTATGACAGCATCGTGCAGTGCCGATTGTTTTCAGTGCAAATAACTGAGTGAACGAATGCCTGTTGAATGACCATCAATTTGTAGTAGCCTAGGCTCTCAAAGCTTCTAACTCCTCCTCAAAGATCTAACTGGGCTTGATGCGGTGGTTTACCGGAATTTTGCAAAATATGTTTGCAATCTGACCTCCCGGTAACTTTGGAAAACTGATATCCTACTACGGCTAGCCGGTTGTCAGATTATTAAACTTTGTCTGCCCGTGAAGAAATATTCTTTATGACAATCAAATTTTGACCTTGTTATTGACATTGACTATCGCTGCTGTAACATCATCAGCTTTTGTTTCATTCTCAGTTTGTTTATTAGCTCCATTGTTTACAGTACCTAATAGGTGATCAACAAGACCGATGAAGTGTGAGTGGTCGATCGGGTAAAAGCCTTTCTCGCCAGCCTCCGTGTCAGTGGCCGCCTCGATCCCTGTGCACGTTGGTGTGCGCAGGAGAAAGGCGTCGTTAGTGAAATTTTGCCGCAATGTGCGTTTTGGCGAAATGATTCAGTTTGACTAGTTTACGTGGGAATTTTTGGTGTTATTTTGATCTCGTTCTGAGATGTCCCGGAAGTTAAATGTTTTTATGCTTGTTGTTGATTTTACGGTTGGGGAAGCGACAAGATTGGTCAGTTTGTTGTTCTGTGTGTTCGATTATTTCCTTGCGGAAACTTCCGGTTTTTTTAAATAGATTCGTTAACTTGTAAATTGCATAGAATTAGTTAATTCATTAAATAACTCTAATCAAAGTATCTACTTCGTTGAAAACAATTCGAAAAGTGTTTAGCTTAATGTAATATTTAGACATTTTCTACTAATTATTGTGAAGCTTAATTACTGTATTACACCCACACTTAATTACGAGTACTATAAATTCACAAGAAGAAATAGCTGCAATGATTTGCCAACAATTTCTGGCGATACCTAGTTCTCATGTATTTTCTAGATGTTTTTCAAGTTGAAGAATTATACTGTATTAAATAACGGCTGATTATAATTGGAAAGCAAGAGTATCCTTGCGGCTTACCGTTAAATTGACTATTTCTGTCCCGTTAAACAACGAGCCGTTCCTCCGCACCTTACGAAACCGGTAAGTTTGCGGCGAACTCGAGATTAAACGTCACTCAGAATAGAATAGCAATGTCTGAATAACTGAACAGGTAAACTCAAATTATTAATTCACTGGAATCTGACATGTACCATGTGACCATTTTATTGCACAGAGTGACAGTTAGCACATGTCAGATTACTCCAATAAATTAATAATTCGATTTTAGGAATGTTTAGGCCTATAGCTATGGCGGTTGAGTTGACAAATGTAACACAGGCAACCAAAAGGTTTTTTTTAGAAAGTCTTAGGATTCATAGAATTTTATCTATGTTGTGTTCAACAGTTAGGATATTATTATTTCATGGTTTATTTAATAGCCGCTATTTAAATTAACTATGTCCGGCGTCAGAACTACTATGGCCATCTTTTGATAAGCAGCCGAACTAAAGAGTTTAAGTTCGTTAAGTAAGCTACTCGCCGATAGATGGCTCTAAAAAGTTCTTCAAAGTTGGTATAGATGGCGCTGATTATTATGGTTGCTACCACTGATGCAACATAAATTAGTTAATTATACCTTAAATCTTGGCATAAATTAGTTAATTATACCTTAAATCTTGGCATGCAAAACATTTTCTCTAATATTCCGACCATAGATATCCTTTCCGACTACTAAGCTACCAGATTTCCAAGTTGTTTGTGGTTCACAGAGGTCAAAACATTATTTCAGACTACTGTCTATCGAGAGCTCTATTGGAATAGAATAGAATCCTAATATTCTAGATTAGTTTTTGCTCGCGCGGATGCCGGAAAATATTCCACGGGAACGTACTACCGGGATTAAAAGGACACGAAAGCGATCGCATCACCTCATGTCGAGCGCTACGCCCGCCGCCTTAACCATAATTATTTTGTTACGCGTAATATTGAATCTGTAATATATTATAAAGCATTAATTATAATGATATGATATAAAGGCCATATTTGAATCTTAATTAAATGCCCAATTTAAATAATATATTTTGTTGGTTAGGGATTAATAATATGTATAATACCAGTTAAAATTGCTTCGGAAATAACAATTTTTTTAAATCAAATTCTGAAACAAAAGGTTACTGTGGGTTATCCTTAGAAGATAGACTTAATTACAGAAACAATAAAAAATCCATTGCGTCTCGCGTAGATCTGCGTTCCGGCGAAGTGTTAAATCTAAGCAGTATCTAATTAAATATCAGTAAATCAGTAACAACATTTCGTCGGTGCAAATTTAAAATTTCCCGTGACTTTTTTGTCGAAAATGAGTTTTGCAGATATTTGAAAAGCGATTTTGAATCCATACTTAGCAAAAACTTCCATGTAATTATTTCGATAAAGCACGTATCAAACAAAAAAAAAAGATATTTTTTTAAGTGTAGCCTACATTTAATTGTAAATCAAATCAGTGTCCTATGATTCTGATGTACACATGAGAGTTTTTAGTAACAGTTTTATTTAAAAAAATAGAAAAATAAATATCTTATGTGATCACCTGATCACCCAACATCGAGCACAATTTTGTGCTAGGAAGTTTACACATTTTTTCTCGAAAGTTACTTTATACACATAGATTTTAAATAGGTATGTAACGACGATTTATCACTTACTTTTCTATAAAAGAATTTTTTAACACTATAAAAAGGATTTATGTAATATAGATTTAAAATATTTCAGAGGGAGGAGGGAGGGGGGGGTTTAATTGTTGTTATAAAACAATTCTTATTGTATAATGTACTTTATGGAATTAAATGGAGATAGTTTAATAGAAGTGTGTTGTTAGATAAACCTGCATATACATATAGGTTCCTTTGAACCATTTTTTTTTATCCTTACTGAATAATCAGCTCGGCGACAAATAAGTTAATTTCAACTCTTTACGATTTACGTACGTGCAATAAAAACCGGCCAAGTGCGTGTCGATCGACGCGCAGTGACGGGATCCGTAGCTATGATTAATTTATACGTATACCGAGAACAAATTAGCATTGTAGTTGAAAAACACACTTCAACTGCAAATTTAAGTTGGTCGACTATTACTTGTTATCGTATAAAGCCTACTTAGCTGTGATAGTTTTCCTTTTAACTTCGTCATACCTTTTTATTTAGCGGGAAGGTACCAAGGGGTTACCGAGGCCCCTGGCAACACAGGCAACTGAAGGAATACGGGTGGGTTTTAGTCAGTAAGAGTCTGACACACCCTCCCGCTCCGCCCAGAGCGGGAGAAGCTATTTGATGATATCCCATCCAAAAAAAAAATACCTTTTTATTGTCGTGATTATTTTCACATATCCAAACATCACCATTTAGCTGGCAGGGACGACGACGACATTTGACTCTAACAAAAATTAACACTTTAAAGCTTAATATTACGCAAATGGATCCCAGAATCGAAAAATGGTTATCACATTTGGTCGGCCTATCCAACGATACCGCACACCATGGAATAAACAGAAAAAAAAAAATGCATCCCCACTTTACGTGCAGGAGAGGTACCCTTAAATAAAAATATTTTTAGATTTCATTTTATCACTTTGTCGGCGTTATTAGCGCGGCGGCTTAGCTCAGAGACTCTTAGTACTAGAACGCTGGCATGAGTAGAGTATACATAATGTATGTATACTCATGCCAGCGTTCTAGTACTAAGAGTCTCTGAGCTAAGCCGCGGACAGACAGACAGATGGACGTGGCGAAACTATAAGGGTTCCTTGTTGACTGCGGGACCCTAAGAACGTAATCTTTTTCAGATTCTCAAAGTGATGCAAATGTATTACTGAACAAGTAATACACTTACAAAGAACATAATATTTAGCCTCAGTGTCTACTTATGTCAATAATTTAAATAATAATCAACCAGGCTTACGACTTGAGCGGCATTTTAGTGTTTTTATGCAATACTTGACCGATTTCTACGTTTTCTTGTTTGTAACAGCGTTGCATGTATGGCTTCAGCTACTTTGTGTGTTTTACGCAAATAAAGTATGAAAGGTGAGTGATATTAGCATTTATTTGAACTACTCTATGTAAATCTTGCACGGAGTGTCAATTTGTAGAGTCAACGAGTTACGTTCGTAATTTGTTACTGGCTGGCTATCAATTCGTGTTTGAAATTTGATATAATGCGTCGTGAAAGGGAAGCCATAGCCTAGTGTCATTTATATTTTGAAGTCTTCAGTGATTGAAAACTCAGTCATATTAATTTGTAAGTAAGCAGTACCTAAGTAAGTGGTGAGCAGTGGTGGCCCAGTGGTAACGACCGCGACAGTGACTGGTCGTAGGTTCGAACCCAGACAGGCACTTTACTTTGTGTAAATTATTTCATCACCACTGCTCTCAAAACGGTGAAGAAAAACATCGTGAGGAAACCGGCATGTCCTAGAACCAAAAAATCGAAGTCTTGTGCCATCCACTAACCCGCACTGGGCTCGCGTGGTGGATTACGGCCCTCTTTCTCTCGCAGAGAGGAGGCCTGTGTCCCAGCTGTGGGAACAATATAGGCTGATTATGCATATGCAAACACTGAAGTCGAATCTGAATTTTACCTACCAATAATTATAAGATTAAAAATCTTCGAATCCCAAATTGCAAGTCTGTATTTAGATAAAACGCAGTATCAAGATGGTCTACCTAGGTTTCCACTTCGATTCCAAAATGTGATGGCCCTGACGTCATGTTTTATGGTCTGCTAATATCTTTATGGCCAAAAAGGTAAAATACATAAAAATTGGTATTTAGACCTATCGATATAAACAGACCTGACCCAATATTTATTGATTTATACGTAATAGTTTGTTGAACTATAAAAAAAGGTACGTGGATTAATTACCGACCCAACTTAATAGTTTTGACTCGTTAGACCAGTAATAAATAAAGGCTCGTGCAGACTAGCGCGATATTGCGAGCGCAACAGGCAGAAATATGCCTGTAGCGCCCGCGATATCGCCCCAGTCTGTAAGAGCCTTAACGTATTAAGGCTCGTGCAGACTGGCGCGATATAGCGGGCGCGACAAGCAGCGCGACGCACAGCGCGACACTTACCATGAAATTTTCATAGAAATTGTGCTAATAGTGTCGCGTCGCGTCTGCCTGCCGAATACGATAAACGACCACTAAAGAAAGGCCTTTAGTGGTCGTTTATCGTATTCGTACTTAATCAAAATTGAAGAAAACAGAACAAATTCTTGAAAACGCTACTTAGTCATGCATTCTACCTTGACGCGCGTTTTTTGTGTCCTACTACTCGACGACTATGTACACTTGTATTCGTAAAATAGTGGCTACCCTTTAAGACTTCCAGCTATCTGCTCTGAAACAAGTGATTATATTTGCATCTAACGTGCATCATGCAGGTAAGACCTGGTTGAATGAGACTAGCACAGACCAGGGAAACATGGCACAAAAAAAGAAGCCTATACTCAGCAAACAACAAGGCAATCAACAACAACGACAAGGCACAAGGCGACAAGGCAAGGCAAGGTGGAACAAGGCGTCCAATGATGACGATGGTGTAGGTACATCATGCGTTGAGAAGTTACGCATTGTATGAGCGAATTGTAGCACCTCAACACTACAGTACCGGATAACCGTACGAATACATATGTGCGTAATCGAGAAATCGGTAAAAGAAAGATCGATACTCTCGCCAAAGTCAAGTCGATTTAATGTTATGCTAACGGGCACAGCGCTGGCGCCTCGATCCAATTTTATTGCAGTTGTACGATACGTCACTTTGGCTGGAAAAAAAATAAACTGACACATAACGCCTTGCTCTTTCTGAGTTATAAATATCATTAATTAGTCTAAATAATGTCAACCGAGTCAAATTCTAGGTTGCCAAGAACCAGTTCACTGAGTCTTAAATACTGACTCAAAATTTTAATTTGTATTTATTAATAATATTATATTGAAATAAGTGATAATTTTTTACTCTCGGGTTTGATTATGTCTCGGTTCATGCAGACTCATTTTAGCTTTTATAAACTTGTTGGTTTTAATTCTATGGACCTCTGAGTTTGTTTCGGCCTTTCTTCTCAGAGTAATCAGAAAGGAAACGCCGACCTCATCTAGTTTTAAAAAATATGTTTGACGTGTAAAAGTGTTTGTAAAAACCTACTTACAGAATTAAAATCATTTATCATTTATTACTTGCATAAAGTCACGCCTTCCCATGGGGGTAGGCAGAAACTATAGAACGCCACTTGCTACGCTAATCCTATTAATTATATGCTATGTTTTACTTTTATAGTTAATTTATTGATGTTTTTCAAAGATTCACCGACCAATTTATTTATTTTCTTGTTTCAAATTATTCAAATGTATGCTCAAAGAAGTAATCGTTTTTATCAAAATGACAGCCGAAAATTGAAATTGACGATAAATTAACCTTACTATTTAAATTAATTTGTGTTCAGAAATCAAAGCAATAACTGTCTTCAATCACACAACAGACCACACAAAGATCGTAATGTTCTTGAAACATTTAAAAATGGTCCTTACGATTGCCAAATGTTTGGTCCTTATTTTCAGTAACTCTAACATTACGTAACCTGGGTCCCAGGACTGTATTGTTTATAGAATGTGCTACAGTAAGAGCACAATGTCGGATAGTTTGAAACTTTCGTGCTCGTAATTGGATCTCGTTACCCACTATCTGTCGGGAGATATGTTTTATGTCGTTAACTGCCTTTATAAGTACACGCAATATTTACTTGGTCACTGCTAATCAATTATAATCGACAAGCAGACATGGCTTGTCGCGGGAAAGTACTAATGGGTCACCGAGGCCCCCGCAACACAGGCAACGAAAGGAATACGGGTGGGTTTTAGTCAGTAAAAGTCTGACAAAACCACCCAGAAACCTCCCGGTCCACCCAGAGCGGGAGAAGTTCTTTGATGATTTCCCATCCAAAAAAAAAAAAGCAGACATGGCTTCTCTAAAATGGGTGCTCTTCTAGGTATATTCGTTCTGTTCCCTTTGCATTCTTGGTGGTAAGAATATTTTCTTACCACCAAAAATAGAACAGCTTAAAAATCAAAAATTGCGTTCCAAGTAGTATTCTATTGTTTTACAAAGGCTATTTGACTTATCAATCATTGACTAACTATTAAAAAAGATTGAAAACAAAAAATGTTTTTTGTCTACCAATCATCATCTGCCTAGCCTTTTTCCCAACTACGTTGGGGTCGGCTTCCAGTCTAACTGGATGCAGCTGAATACCAGTATTTTATATGGAGCGACTGCCTATCTGACCTCCACAACCCAGTTACTGGGTAGTACGATACCCCTTGGTAAGACTGGTTGTCTCAGACTTTCGGGCTTCTGACGACTGTCAAAGATCCACGAATGACAACCGGGACCAACGGCTTAACGTGCTTTCCGAGGCACGAATGGGTCTTGGCATGTAAAGATGGTCACCCATCCACGGACCAACCGCGGCAAGCGTAGCTTAACCTGATCGATTGACCCGTTATTACTTAGCCACAAGTCCTCCTTTTTTTTGTCTACCAATAATACTACTTATAACCTCTACCTAACTATTTGTCATTGCTGTCTGATTGCTAAAACGTTATGACTGTTAAAGGGTTAAATGAGCATCAGAAAGCATGTTAAGCCGTTGGTCTGACAACAACTCTTACCAAGGAGTATCGTATTACCCAGTAACTGGGCTTTGGAGGTCAGAAAGGCAGTCGCTCCATGTAAAATACTGGTATTAAGCTTTTTTTTTTGAAATCATCAAATAACTTCACCCGCTCTGGGCGGAGCGGGAGGGTGGTTATTCCTTCCGTTGCCTGTGTTGCGGAGGCCTCGGTGACCCATAAGTACCTTCCCGCGACCCCACCGGTATTCAGCTGCATCCGATTTGACTGGAAAGCATAGTTGGGAAAAGGCTAGGGAGATTATAAGACCTCATCAATTCATGGTTTCCACCAGGTGAAATATAGGGCAAGAACGGGCTTATTAAATAAAAAAGGTGGCTAATCGCAGTAGTGTAATAATTTAAATAGTTAAAAAAAGATTCTTTTTTTTTATGGGCAGTCAAATAACTTCTCCCGCTCTGGACGGAGACTCTTACTGACTAAAACCCACCCGTATTCCTTCCTGTTGCCTGTGTTGCCAGGGGCCTCGGTGACCCTTTAGTACCTTCCCGCGACCCCGGCAGGCATCGGCCCTAGTGGACCCCTACACTTGTGCTGACGACATCTCTTTGAGGCGCGCGTGGAATACAACACGCCGTCGACCCGGGCCTGGTCCTTACCGGACGGTGAGCTACCCATTGCTCACCGTCCGCAAGCCCGCACGCACGATTCCCGACGCCCAGGGCGTCTCCTGCGGCGGCTAGGGGCGAGAGGGCGCGAAAGTTGCCTTCCCCTCAACCGTCCCGCCTCCTCCTTCGCGAGCATTACTGCTTCGCAGAAGGAGGTGACGGCTGCCCATGCTCTCTCGCTCCGTATCATGGTCTGAACCAGGGCCGGACGCGAGAGATCTCTGCCGCCGAGCGTTGAAACTCTGCGATGATAACTTTTTGCTCGCAAGCCGGTCAACGATTTTTATTCTTAAATTAGATATCCAAATATCCAATGGATATTTGAATAAATAAATTATAAATTATAAATAAAATTGTACATTTTTTTTATAAGAACGACCAGTCGTGAAGAATCGCTGCTTTGAACAAGTTTTTGATATATTATTTAAAAAAATGTTAACTTATTGACGTCTGTAGTGCAGTGTATGCTTGTGAAATTTAGATACAGTGTAGCCGTCTCCAGTCGTTTATTGTATTCTGCGATGTGGTTACCTTACGAGCGAGATTCTTCGCTCGTAGTATGTATTCCATGCAACGGCTCGTCATCCGTTTTTGAACTTTTAAGTCTTTATCTCTGGGCCTCAAGTCTGCTATTACAATAATGTCAGAATGGTCTGTTCCGATCCTCATTAATGACGCCATTATATTAGTAGATTACCAAACTTGTCAAAATCAACAATTATAAAATCAATGATAGACCGTTCTGACACCATTGTAAAAGCAGACTTGAGGCCCAGGTCTAAAACCTTTCTTATTTGTCGTAGGTATAAGAGCAGTTGAAAAGATCTTCTAAACCTTTGTTGTCAGTATAAGACCAGTTGAAAAGGCAAATTTTGAGCCCAACGTTCTGAAGTACTAGGGTACCGGCCAGGCCGATCTTTCTGCCGACCGCATCAATTGCAGTTCGATACCGACAGTGTGTCTCGCTGTGTTGCCTGTGAGGCTAACCAGTTGCTTTACGCGTGAGGGACCAGCACCCTAATTACGTAACACAGTTTGAATCACAATCTGAATGATTTTGAAGTATATAGCTAATACATTGCTTCGTATGTTCAAAAAATGTGTCTGCTCAACAACGTGCGAAACGACCAATTGGAACCGTGCACCTAGCTTCTGACGTCTCATAAGTGCCCATGAACGTAAATATAGGAAATAAGTAAAGTACGCAATTAATTATTGAACTGTCAAAATGAGACCCATTGCTACTGACAGTGTTTTACACAATTACCCCGCAGGCTGTTCGGCATTTCGTCCACCGTCGGTCGAGGCACTGGTTGCAGTTCGTCAGGAGTGGCTTATTCCAAACCTTCCTCCCTTCCTTCCTTTCTCCTTTTTTTCCTTTCCTTCCTTCCTTGTCTTATGTCCGTCGATGAATCCTGGCCGGTCTGAACATAGGCTCTCCGAACTTTCGCGCATGTTCTCACACACATACTAGCGTCCTGTCACCATTTGGTTCCTAAGAAATGTTAAAGTTCAGGCAGGTCATGGTCTGATTCATCTGCCGTATTGTACAAGTGAGAGCAGTGGTGGCCCAGTGGTAACGGGCTCGACTTACGAGTCGTAGGTTCGAACCAAGACAGGCGCTTTACTTTGTGTAATCTAATAAAATATAAGTTAAAAAATAAAAGTTTCATCACCACTGCTCTCAAAACGGTGAAGGAAAACATCGTGAGGAAACCGGTACGTCCTAGAACCAAAAATTCTAAGAAATGTGACGTCTACCAACCCGCACTTGGCCCGCATGGTGGATTACGGCCCACTCCCTCTCTCAGAGACGAGGCCTGTATCCCAGCAGTGGGAACATTATAGGCTGATTATGATTGTACAAAGTATAAAAAAATAAAAATAAAGTTTGATTGACATACATTTTTTCGGGTTCGTACCTCAAAAAGAAACAACGGAACCTTTATAGGATAACTCGTGTGTCTGTCTGTCTGTCTGTCTGTCACAGGCAATTTGCTTCGAATCTACTGGACCGATTAAGTTGAAAGGTACTCATATAAATTTCTGTGACCCAAACACGTACGTGTATCGTAAATTAATGATTTTTCTAATTTGAGGGACACTTTTGGGGGCAAATTAGAAAAAAAAAAAATGTTTTTCAAACTGTACCGTGTGACATATCAAACGAAAGGGCTTGTTGTAAAGATTTCAGATATTTTTTTTGTAATATTAAAATAAACAGGTTTAAAGTTAGTATTTAATAAAATAGGTGAACATTTTTACCATTCATTTACCATACCAATTATCTCCGAAACTACTGACCCTAGAATTTTGAAAATTACAGAAAATAGGTAGTTCTTTATTTATAGATTAGGTACAGGAAAATCTATAAGAAGTCTATGGTACGATTATTAAAATAACTTGGAAAATCTCTCAATATTTTGCGTCCAAACTTACATTTGCAGTTTGATTGTATGGGGGAATGTGCTTTTCAACTATAATGTTAAGTTTGTTCTTGGGATAAATTCATCCCAACTACGAATCCAATCATTGTGCGTGGTCCTCACTTGGCTGGTTTTTATGAAAGAGGAGGTAGGAATGAAGGCTCCTACATACTGGCGCGACATGTCGCGCGACGCGTCGCGACAAGTCGCGCCAGTATGTAGGAGCCTTGATAGTGCGACAGTTGTCATGGGACAATGGTGGAGAAACCCCAATGGCGATGAAAACCGTTTTGCGCCCACCAAGTAACTTATACCTAACATGGACAAATAGCAGGAAAAAGAAACAAAACATTAAAATGCTGCTTTCTGCATTCAGTAAGATAGCAGGAAAGCCACAACACATTATATAAAAGTAGGTACATTTATGTGCATTTTGTCTTCGATAAGTAACTACCTGGTACTTCTTGACAGGCCTACACTGTCCTTCAATATCTATTAACACTGTAATTTGAAAACATTGTAAAACCCAATTATTTTTAAAAGAGGCACCGTGGAGTTTCTCGCCGGCTCTGCTCCATATGAAACGACCAATTGGAACCGTGCACCTAGCTTCTGACGTTTCATAAGTGCCCATGTAGGTTTATGTGGAATAAAATAATTTGATTTTGGTTTTTGGTTAAAGCAAATGCAGAGTAAGTTTTACACATTTGTTGACAAGGAATGGCAGAAAATAACGTTTTGGGCCGACGCTAAGTAACATGGGACGATGGCAGGAACAAGAAGACCCTAAAATGCCGCTTTCTGTGAGTTTCTATAACACAATTATACTACATTTTGGTTAAGCAAATGCTGTTTTCACACATGTTTACGCCATTAACATTTTTATGTAACAAAATGTATGTAGTGAAATTAGCCGCGAAGGTACCTACGTACACGTCCATCCCATGAGAGTTTGTTATCCAATAACATCATCTTTGGCCCCCTTACTTAATGACTCAACACTTTCGGACATTCATATTTATTTTATTTTCCGCGGCTAATTTACCTGTATTGTTATTTCTTCTTATACATCGATGGTATAAAGATATAAGTGCAGATATACTGTTTTATCTACTCTTACATCGTTAAATTCGAATTATAAACTTCAAAACGAGTTATATTGATATACTTTGTAAACAATACCGAAATTTAAAAATATAATCATAATAATAACATTGTTTCTCTAACAAAATAATGTTATAAAACTTTTTTTAACTAATACGATACAGGGCAAATCCAAGAAGTTAATATCACCAAGGAGTTTCCATCTTTTATTTTTTTCTAATGGAACACATGCGGGGCGCGCCATTTTTGTAGCATTAAAAAAGTTTTGATTCTAGTTTTTACTTGTCTATGGCAACGCCCGCTTTAGCGCATGCGCGGTGATGTGCTGGGTTTCATAAGCAATAAACTGTTTCTTACTCTTTTAACTTTGATCTTTTATTTAGTAGATTCAATCCCAATGTATGAGAGTACATAAAGTAGTGTATGAAACTGCACATAACTGGGTATTAAATCACTCGTGTGATACTATTAAAAAAACCCCTCATTATGCAACAGTTTCATAAACTACTATTACACGGTCCGTTTTGATGTGTTCAGGTACTTTGTGTAGTTACGACTTCCGTTTTACTTTTATATACTTTTCTTTGAGGATCTATGTTCTGCAGTGGGCTATGATAGTCTGAGTTGATTGATTGTGGCTTGTACAGATGCCAGGTCAACGTCCTAGTTTTCTGCCAGTACTGTACAGTCCCAATCAAATTAGGATTTCACATTTTATCCCACTAGTAGTACCACATGATGATCGGTTGAGGAGTTATGACGTGAAAGCGTAACAAACAAATAAACAAACCAACTTTCACATTTATAATATTACTAACTGCGCCCCGCGGTTTCACCCGCATAAGTCTCGATCCCGTGGGAATATCGGGATAAAAGTGTCCTATGTCCTAATCTAGCTCTTGATCTACCCATGTACCAAATTTTATTCAAATCCGTTCAGCCGTTTTAGCGTGAAAGCGTAACAAACAAACAAACTCTCTTTTGCATTTATTAAATTAGTAAGGATAATTACCTCAAAACGAAATCTGCCTTACACAATTTTAATAGCTTACAGAAAGGCCCACAAGATAGTCATCTAAAGATATTTACTTAAATTTAATTGAATGAATAAGAATTAATTCTGCTATTCTGCAATGGCCCGTGCGCTCTTAATTAAAATATGATTTATAATCAATAAATTCACTGATTTACATATAATATTCGCAAATCTGACGTATGGGTATTTCCATAAATACCCATATGCTAGAGTTGATCGGATGATATATGAGGCCCATGCCGCATTTATCATTCGATAACTCACGGAAGTGGACCTTTAAAATATCCAATTCATAACTTCTGTTTATAACTAACTTGTAAGCAAAAGCTGTCCTACTCTATTGACAAACTTAGTTTATCATTTGTGACTTTGAGTTACAGCTATAGCTTTATGTAAGCGGGCACGCCCTTTATGCCTGGAGGCTTTTATTTAGGTATTCAGTTCTGATTACGTTTTTATGTTGTAATTTTTATTTCTGCTTGAGTACAGTTTTCATTGTTTTGTGGGAAAAAGTTTCTTCGCATTTTTTAAGAAAATGCAAAACATTTTTTTAATATAGTTTATTTACATTTAACTAAAGTATGTAGGTACCATTTTGTTCGATAACTTTTTGCCTTCTTGTAGGTAGGGACATGATCCCATTGCTATAGATATTTTGGGACTTCTGATCAAAATACCGCGACAAGTGGTTTTGGCAGTCCTCTCGTGATGTTAACCTGACACTGCCTAAAGAATTCTGAAGAGACCGAAACAGGTGGAAATCTGAAGGTGCAAGGTCAGGACTATACGGCGGATGCATTAAAACCTCCCAGCCAAACTCTCTTAATTTTTGCTGAGTGGCTAAAGATGTGTGAGGTCTAGCGTTATCATGATGAAAAACCACACCCCTTCTGTTGATTAATTCCGCTTTCTCTCAACTTCTTGCTTTAATCTCATCAGTTGTTCGCAGAAGAGTTCAGACTCGATGGTCCTGCCTGGTGGTAACAGCTCATAATGAATAATGCCCTTCCAATCCCACCACACACACAGCATCACCTTGTTGCGAGTTAACCCGGGTTTCGCCACAGTCTGTAAAGCCTGACCGGCCTTTGACCACGACCTTTTTCGCACGTTCTTGTCGTACGTGATCCACTTTCATCACCAGTTATCAGCTTCTTCAAAAATAGTTCGGTTTCATTACGTCGTAATAAAGAATCACAAATAAGTATTCGGTTTCTTTCAGTGAGCTCGTGAGGTACCCAAATATCGAGCTTTTTTGTGTACCCAGTTTTTTTCAAATACGCCAAAACCGTTTTGTGGTCAATTCCCAGTTCTTCAGCTACGTCGTAACTACTGATATGCCGATCTTGCTCCACTTTTTCAAAAATGGCATCAATTTTATCCGTAATAGGTGGTAATAGGGCGACCAGAGCGACGTGCATCTTTGACATCAAAACTTCCGGATTGAAAACGCTTAAACCAAATTTGTGCTACTCTCACAGATACTGCACTAGGTCCATAAACATCGCAAATTTTTTCGCGGCTTGCGTTGCATTTTTACCTTTTTTGTTGTAAAATTTTAAAATGTATCGAATTTCTTCATTAGATTCACTCATCTTGACGGTACGAAAAACAAATGAAAATCACACATTTTCCTAATTTGAATTTGGAATTATGTTCTTTAAAATTTAAAATTTCAATGATACCAAAACCAGCTAGATACAAACAGTATAATATATAATAAACCCAAAGAGATTTTATTACAAGTTCATACATACTTTAATGCGAAAAGACTTTTTCCCCAACCTAATATAATGGCATGTGCTAGCTAACTTAGGGCAAGTAATTTAATTGAACCTTTTTTGTTTCGTAATGTTACTTATTTCGTATATTACGATAATGCAATCGATTGGCTAGATAAAAATAACTTTAAAATAAATATGACTAAAACAAACAATACAATTTCAGACATACAATTCAAATATAAATAAACAAGGCATTCAATATAAAGACTCACTTGACCACTGTCGATAATTGTGTATTCTTGGGTATTATAACGGTCGATAATAATTGCAATTGGAAAACACTCGTAAATAAAATTCTTGCAAAAATAGATCGTTTTATATATGTCTTGATAAGAATTAGACAAACAGTAAACTGTGATACTGCACTGCTGGCTTACCATGGTTATGTATCATCCGTACTTAGATACGGCATTGTAATATCACTTTAACTCATTAGATTTTGCGAGAGTTTTTAAAGTTCAAACAAAAATGTATTCGAGAAATTTGTGGAGCTCACTTTTAGACAGCTGTAAGCCACTATTTCAAAAACTTTAAATTCTACCTCTGCCATGTTTATATTTTTTTGAAATATGTATTTTTGTGAAGAGAAACCAGAATTTATTTGAAATTATCACTGACAGGCTAAATAGCCGAACCCGGCATAAATATAGACTTCGGCTACCACAAATAAAACTTAAATTATTTAAGAAAAATGTATACTGCATGTGGATTATTATTTACAATCATTTACCAAAGTCTTCAAGACTTATAGCTGACAATGTTTAAAAAAATACTTTTCAAACTACTACTATTTAGAAGACAAATCAATAGAATCTGTATTTGTAAGATAAACGTTTTGACATCGCTGATTGTGAATACATTTGCACGCCATGTTTCGGCAGGATATGCTGAAACAAATTCTAGCAAATAAATATTTTTGATTTGATTTGATTGTACAATATTTTTTCTAACTAAACAGACAGGTGTGCTGCTGGGGAATTTGTTGCGCCACTTCTTTTTCCTAGCTAAAGCACTAGGAAGTGGCGAAGGGCGGGCGTTTTTGGAGGACTTTCTTATGTAATTTTGACGTTCGAAAAGTGCTGATTCTCAGCCTAGTTTGAATAAATGACTTTTGATTAATTTTGAACTGACAAACATCATGACCGTTTAGTTCAAATTTAACATGGCATTTTAAACCCTTTTTTTGGGTAATAAAGTTTCGTGTGTGGAATTGCAATACATTTTTTATATGTTGCAACAATTACACTGACCATTGATATTTAAACATACAACTACTGGTTTTAATTAAGAAACCATATTTGAAGAAACCATGAATTTCCTTAAAAGTATTTTTAATATCTACGAAAAAACCTTATTAGTTAGGTATTTTAACTTAACTTTAACTCTTTTTCAACGGACTGTTTTATACGTCAGAATTTTCCGTTTTCCTTTAAATAGGTTGGCTAGCCTTCATAAATGCTTACGTATTGGGTTTTTATGGGCCTTAGATGCATGAAATAAAGGATATTATTATTATTTCGTATATTTATTTTTTTACATATAAAATATATTTTTAAATATTTCTTGAAAACGGTATAAAAAAACGTTTAATTATTGTTATTATTATTATTAATAATAATTAAACGCGTGTAAAACAGCTGCCTGGCAGTTGCTTTACTAACGTGATCATTCCATACAATCACCTATATTGTGTTTTTTCCTCGTGCAGAAAAGCGCTAATTAATATAATTAGTGTTTCTGATTACTAAAATGGCGAGGAACGCAAATATTTACAGTGAAAGTTTAAACATTGTTTAAAATAAATATAGATTTGTTCAATACTATTCCAGTTCTGTCGCAGTGTAAAGAAGTCGTTTATCATTCTTACATAAAAAAATAATAATTCTTTGTTAGTATTATGATAAATGGTCACCGTTGAAGATTATCTAAATATCTAGTAACTAATACGATATTTTTACATGCGTTGGTCATTTGTCAACATTTTGGCGCTTCTGTTTTCGAAATTGGAACGTGGTTCTTCGTAACGAAAAAGCGTCAAGTGTCAAAGTTTTTGTTTTTGTTTTAAATCATACGTGAGAAGGAACTTAGTTCCTTGGGGCTCCCCCGATCGCAAACCTTTTTTTTTATGAGTTTTTTTGCTTGCTTATGATTTATCAGCGTAATTTATTAAACATTTATTATCTGTGTTCTTTTCTCGCACTGCAGTTAAATTATGTTATTTCAGAATAGACACCGACTACTAAGGTTTATACGAATTTAAGCAGTGAGTTTTATGAACCGCGCGGTAAAGATTTCGTATCAACCAATCGGCACAGCCTAGCGTAGTCCACTGCTGGAAATAGGCCTCTTCTAAGTTGCGCCATAAGAGGTTTACAGATTTCGTATGAATTTGACTAATTCTGTTTATTTCTACTGGCCTCCTTTTGCATTCAATCGTATATGTATGGTGCCTACTAAGATCATCAATCATTTAATTTATATTCATATATTCACAACAATCTTAGGTCACCAAAATATCGATTCACTGATTATTTTTATCTCAACATATTTTTTACGGTTCCGTAGTCAACAAGGAAGCCATATAGTTTCGCCATGTCTGTCTATCTGTCTGTCTGCCCGCGGCTTAGCTCAGAGTTTCTTAGTACTAGAAAGCTGTAATTTGGCATAGTTAAACATATTAATCACGTCGATAAAGTGGTAAAATAAAATCTTAAAATATTTGGGTGCCACTCCTACACGTTTAGTAGGGATGATGTCATTGGAAAGGTCGTTTAAAAATATGGCGAGTGTGTGAAAACCATTTTTCGATACAGGGATCCGTTTGCGGAATATTTCCCTTTAAAGTGCTCATTTTTGTTAGAGTTATAGAGGCATGAGGAACAGGGTGTAAAGTTCACTCATCCTCCATAGAAAAGGGAGGATCCTCCGACCAGATGGGTGTCGTGTCTTGTGGGCAACTGCCCGACGGTTGATGTCGGGATGTTGTATTTATGCTAGTTGCGCGGTAAACTCTGCTTGCGCGATGCAGGATTTTACGTGACGTCAGTGTGCTACTTAGTTCGCATGTGGCGCAGTAGATGCCGCCACAGAGTCAAGTGTTCTCCCCTGCCAGCTAAATGCTTGTTTTTGGAATATGTGAAAATATTCACGGCAATAGCACATAATTATAACGAAGTTATAATTATGTGCTATTGAAAGGAAAACTATCACAGCTAAGTAGGCTTTACAAATTAACGAGTAAAAGTCGACCTTAACTTACAGTAGCAGTTAGAATGTATGGGAGAACATGTTTTTCAACTACAATGTTAAGTTTGTTCTTGGGATAAATTCATCCCAACTACGGAACCCTTCATTGTGTGTGGTCCGACACACACTTGGCCGGTTTTTTTTTATTATGTCATTAGGTACCTATGACACTTAAAGCAATAGTTATTAATATCATTGATTACATTGACAGGTTAATTTAGATTCTATGCTGGTAACAGATATATACCTATCTTTAAAGCAATTTTCCGATCTGTCACCATGCTGTCTTGTGTTAATTAATTTCTCAAATTAATAATATTAAAAAATGGTCTTTAAGGACCAGGCCCGGGTCGAAGGCGCGTTGTGTTCCACGCGCGCCTCAAAGAAATGTCAGCACAAGTGTAGGCCTAGTGGACCCACAGGGCCGATGCCTGCCGGGGTCGCAGGAAGGTACGACAGGGTTACCGAGGCTCCTGGCAACACAGACAACGTAAGGAACACGGGTGGGTATTTAGTCAGTAAGAGTCTGACACACCCTCCCGCTCCGCCCAGAGCGGGAGAAGTTATTTGATAATTTCCCAACCAAATAAAAAAAAGCAATGGTCTTCACAAAAATATTTGATGAAAGTGTTTCCTAAGTGATTTTTTGGTTTGTTTAAAGTGCATTAATCCATACTAATCCAACACAATATACGCATTATTAAGGAAAACACGACAGATGCATGCCTAATTATACGTAATATAATTCACTAATTTTATGCGAATTTCAATCGTCATAAAATAAATGATTAATGAACTGGGTGGGTGCCATTTTAGGTGCCCACGCGATGTTTGGCTTTGATTGATTGTGATTTGTATGTATCTGTCAACAGCACGCTTCCTTTTATGAATGTATTATTTATATTTATTAAAAGATTGCATAATCTGTGTGTTGAAGCGTCAAGCGGAGAAGTTAACGATGTATTGGGATGTGACGCTATGGATAACTTTGTTTAAGGCGCTATGATCCGCGGCGCACTCGACCCGCGTACTTAACCGAAGTAGGCTCGCGACACTGGTGCCGATTCCCTTGTTCACAAACTAAACTAAATTTAAGTTCAGTGCATCTTTTTCTTTCTATTTAATTAAGAAAAGGACAGAAGATAAATTTTAGTTTAGTCCTGTCAAATTAAACCTTTGCCTCGCGCATTTGTATATACATATAGTCATTATTTTAATCATTTTATCAAGACAAACTCGGCGAATTGTGCTAAACAATCTTACTACCTTTTCGTTTATATAAAATATAAGAAAAAAACATCTGTTTTGTAGCTATGATTAAGCTTTACGAAAAGGGATTACTGGGTTTTTTTTCTATCCAGCAAAGTTAATTTAATCGTGTTAATAAAAGCTATTGCATGTGTATTGTGTGTATTGGAAAATGTCGTGAGGAAAGTCTTGAGTATGAATGTTGATGGCTATAAGAGTAGAGGAAGACCAAAGAAACGAAGGATGGACTGTTTGAAAGATGATATGGCTAGAAAGGGGGTGACTACCGAGATGACAACTGATAGAGAAGTATGGAAGAAAGCGAAATGTTGCGCCGACCCCAAATAAATTGGGATAAGGGCAGGAGAATGATGATGATAATGAAAAGCTATTGCATGTTCCACATCCTTAAATAAGATATATCTTTTTTCAGAATTGTATAACACTGTTTTTTATGTTTCCCATGGATTAAAAAAGCAGTAAGTGCGGTCTCTGTCGGGTCATAGCGCCTTAACAGTGTTCTTGCCCAAATCTTAGAATAGAGCCAACAGTTTTACTGCCGTTCTATCGTCCGGAAATTGAATCCAAATCTCAGTATTTATATTATTGTTAATTTTAGCATTTGGGGCTGTGTGCGCTACGTATAATATTTAAAAAATTGTTCAGAATGACACGAAAAGATCAGATGTAACAGTTTGCTGTTTAGTCGGTATTGACATAACATTGTGTTCGAATATAAGTGAAAATCTGTTTTGTAATTTTCTTTTCGTTCATGAGTAAGATAACTTTATGTAAGTGGAATTATGTTACTACCTATGTTATTTATGTAATTGTAACACATTTAAATTAACGTTGGTAGCCCTTTTAGTATTGGGAGCATGACTATCTTTAATGGGCAGATGCTTCGAGGTTCGACATTTCTGGTCCTAGAGAAGGTACTGTTTAACACGATACGTAGAAGAATTTGATTGAATGTTAATTTCGCTTGTTCCCAACAAGTCACACCTCAACGGGTAACAGTGTGACTCGTTGGTTTGTTCCCATGATACTTTTTGCATTTGAAGTTTTCCTGATTTTCAAAAGGCATAAAATAAAATGAGTTTATTTCTTGTTCGTAAAGGTTTCTGCAGACTGGGGCGATATCGCGGGCGCTACAGGCATATTGCTGCCTGTCGCGCCCATGATTTCGCCCCAGTCTGCAGAAGCCTTAATTCGTTAGTTTAAAAATATAAAACCAATAAATGAATACTAAAGTGAATACAATATATTATGATGTAAGCGACACATATTAATAATTAGCAAAAATCGTAGCATATTAATATTTGCAAAAAAAACAAACTATGTTTCTTCTATGTATTAATGTAAATATATGCAATACTTAATTTCCTAAACAAATACTTACTGTATAAATCGAATATATATTGATAAAACTGTGTCTAGTCAGTCTGAATAGTCAACATTTAGGCATGTTCATGGTTTGTTAATTAATAAGTTGACGACATAGCACACAGAATAGGCAAGCTGAAGTGGCTATGGGCCGGCCATGTTAGCCGTAGGACCGATGGCCGTTGGGGTAGACGTGTTCTTAAGTGGAGACCGCGAATTTGCAAACGTAAGGTAGGACGCCCTTGGGCACGCCACAATTGCGGCGATAAGACCCCTCTTTGAGGAGTTCCGCCTGACGCAGGACCTCACGGGACACGGCAGCTTCGGGAGGTTCCTGTGTCGCATAAGACGGGAGGAAACGCCTGGGTGTCACCACTGTGTGGATCGCCCGGAGGACACGGTGGAGCATACGGTGGAGGCCTGCCCGGCTTGGGCAGAGCACCACAGTGTCCTCGTGGAGGCGATCGGCGGCAGAGATCTCTCACGTCCGGCCCTGGTTCAGGTCATGGTACGGTGCGCGAGGGCATGGGTAGCCGTCACCTCCTTCTGCGAAGCAGTAATGCTCGCGAAGGAGGAGGCGGGACGGTTGAGGCAAAGGCAAATTTCGCGTCCTCTTGCCCCGAGCCGCCGCAGTAGTCGCCCTGGACGTCAGGAATCCCGGGCGGATTTCTGGCCACCGTAGGCGCGGGCTTGCGGACGGTGAGCAATGGCTAGCTCACCGTCCGGTAAGGACCAGGCCCGGGTCGACGGCGCGTTGTGTTCCACGCGCGCCTCAAAGAGATGTCGTCAGCACAAGTGTAGGGGTCCACTAAGGCCGATGCCTGCACGGGTCGCGGGAAGGTACAAAAGGGTTACCAAGGCCTCTGGCAATACAGGCAACGGAAGGGACACTGCTGCCGAGTACTGAGTTGAGTGGCGTGCAATTGGAGAGGCCTATGTCCAGCAGTGGACTGATGATGATAAATGTTAGGAATTGTGTTTTTCTCGTTAAGTTTGATTGAATAGCTTTGTATTGATTTGTTTGAAGACCGCATTTGGTGTAATGTGACTGATAACATAGTTTGCTTTATAATGGGTGATTCATTCGGAGTTACTTTTTCCAAAACTAAAAAAAATATGAATAAAACAAATTTATCGGGTAATCTTTATTATAATACAAAAGAACTATTCCTTACATTTACTTTTTAAAGATTATTTCTTTCAAATGTGTTCCGTAACTGCGATTAAGTTGGTCCATTCTGGAATTCCAGTTTTCGATGACCCGACCGAGCATTTCCAGTGGTATTTGGCGAATAACGCGAGTAATGTTGGCTTCCAGTTGATCAATCGTACGCGGCTTATCCATATAAACTTTGGACTTTACATAACCCCACAGAAAAAACTCTAAGGGTGTGATATCACAGGATCTAGGCGGCCAACTGACTGGTCCGAAACGCGAAATTAACTGTTCACCAAATTTTTCTCGCAACAAAGCCATGGTTTCACGTGCTGTGTGGCAAGTGGCGCTGTCTTGTTGGTACCAAAAGTTTTGAAGATGACGGGCTTCAATTTCAGGAAACAAATAGTCCGTTATCATGGTACGATAACGGTCACCATTGACAGTGACGTTCTGGCCGGCTTCGTTTTTGAAGAAATATGGACCGATGATTCCACCACCCCATAAACCACACCAAACTGTTGTTTTATCTGGATGTAATGGTAGCTCTTGAATCTCTTCAGGTTGCTCTTCAGACCAAATACGGCAATTTTGTTTGTTAACATATCCGTTGAGCCAAAAATGTGCCTCATCGCTAAACAAAATTTTCGTTGAAAACAGTGGGTTTTCTGCAAGCTTTTCAAGAGCCCAAAGACTAAATCGGTGGCGATTAGGTAGGTCAGTCTGCTTCAATTGTTGCGCCAGTTGAATTTTGTATGCTTTGAAACCAAGATCTTTGCGTAAAATACGCCAAGTTGTGGTATACGACAAGCCAAGCTGTTGCGAGCGGCGCCGAATCGATTCTTCGCGATCATTGCGTACACTCTCAGCTACCGCCGTAATGTTTTCTTCAGTGCGAGCTGGATGTGGTCTATTTGGTCGTGTATTGTCTAATAATGAAAATTCCCTTTCAAACTTTTCGATGGTATAGCGAATAGTGCGTTCGGTAGGGCGATTATGTAGACCATATGTTGCTCTAAGTGCACGAAACACATTCCTCGTAGAACGCTGATTTTCGTAATAAAGTTGAATAATTTGTAGGCGTTGTGCCGTGCTTAGTCTTTCCATGATGAAATGTCAAACTATAGTGAATGAAAATATTAGGTTAGGTTGTCATGACTGACGCTTTATCTGTCAAAAAATGCATAGACAAAAAAGTAACTCCAAATGAATCACCCGTTAGAAATTACTTACGTTCTTATCGATTAAAACTAAGACCCCTATAATCATAGATTTACTCTTTGCTCTTTCAATCTGTTTAACGATACTTATTCACGGCAAACTTTTTTATAGCTTTTTTATATAAAATAAACATTTGAACTTTAATGTGGAATCGTATTTATTAACTATAGTTAAATTTAAAACAGCGGATCTGGTTGATCTACTCGGCTGAGCAGATATTTTGGACATATTGTGTAATCTAACGCATCAGGAGTGGCTAAGTATTAACAGCTGCACGGGAAAAATGGGCAAGAAACTCCACGGACACTTGTTTAAATGGTATAAAAAGTATAATGGTATAAAAATATTGTTACATCTTTAATATTGAAATTATTACTAAATGTCAGGACCATGTAAAAAAAAAACGCCTCCATATTACAGCAAATAGATATAAACAAAACAAAAAAAAAAATATCCTATTCCTAAGTCACAAGTCACGAATCCGTATTTTGGTCCTTTGATACTCGGGTAACTTTGGCCAACTTAGAAATAATTAACAAATTCGAAGCATACATATAATTGTGACCAATATGACAATAAGTTTACCCCATAGTCTACAAGATATTAATGATACCCCGCTGAAGTGTTATGTATAGAAACAAACGGCACTACTTAATCAACGTTGTAAGGCGCAATAGTGCATATAATTGTTTCTAACAGTTTGCAAATTGATCGCATAGTACCATAGACATTACTTCCCCTGTTACGACTTTGACTTTTACTTGTCGTACGAATAGCATATGACATTGGTTTTGGTGTTATCTGACTTTGGGAGAATAAGTGTAAACATAATCAGCCAATAATTGTACCACAGATGGGACACAGGCGTTCTCCCTTTAAGAGGGAGTGGGTCATAATCCATCGCATGAAACACACACCATATCCACATGTCTTTGGACGTGTTGAAGTATCTGGTCTTCATGACCCTACTGACTCCTGGAATGGATTAAGAACTTATATTGCAAGTGTGGACACAATTAAATAGACCTGGTACTTGTGCGTCGTTTCATAAGAGTATGATTGAAAATTTGGTAGAATAGAATACTCTTTATTATGTACACCATATAAATTACAGATATAAATGCTGAAATTTTACAAAGGGTGACACAATGGGCGGTCTTATCGCTAAAAGCAATCTTTTACAGACAACCTTTGGATGGATAAAGGGAGAAGAAGAGACAATACTTCAGGTAGTCAGTGGTGTACCATTTACATATACAATAAACACATTCATACATACAGCATATACTTATCTACATAAATATATATGCATATACAATTAAATAATGTATTATTTAAGCTGTGGTTTGTAAACGATATAGTAGTACAGTCAAACCTGGATAAGCGAGAGTTCAAGGGAGCACAATCTCATTCTCGCTTATAGAGGTTTCTCACTAACCCGAGTTTCTCGCTAATGCAGGTACATGTGTAGCGTTTCTCTCTTATGGAGGTACGCAGCAATAACAAGACATATATTCATGCACTATGTAATTTTATTTTATTTAGAACTTATTTACACTTAAAAAAATCCGTCAATTTCGTTTGGGTTTCTGTTAATATTTCCATGTCCATCAGAGCACTCAGACTTTATAGAGTCTTTTGATTTTATGATTTTATAATAGGTGGATTCTGGTAAATTAAACTCCCTCTGAATTTCATTTCGCGATTTTCCGGATTCAAACGCATTCACTATTTTGAGTTTATCACTTAATGACAGTACTTTAATTTTCCGTTTTGACATGATGCAGAACAGAACTTTCCTCCTCAATTGATGAACGATAAACTGAGTAAGTCCGACAAACAGGACGGTACACAGGCACACGTGTCCATTTGAAAAGAATGCGATAAAATAACAACGTTATTTAGTTCCACGAAATAAAATAGGAACAATATTGACGAGGAAACAATACAAAAACAATGGTAAGAAGTTCCACGAAAGTTAAGAATGAGTCATAAAATAGCAGATGTTAAATTTGTAATTTGTTTTGTCATTTGTTCCTCCTAAATAATATACATAAATAAATAAAGCTCGACTGTCGCTTATAGAGGTATAGATAAGTAGCAGTCTCACTTACGGAGGTCCATGAGGGAAAAACGACTCTCTCTTACAAAGGTTTCTGTTTCTCGCTAATAGAGGTTTTGGGAGCTTAAAATGACGGGTCCTGGCTATTACTCTCACTTATAGAGTTTTCTCACTTATCCAGTTCTCACTTACCCAGGTTTGACTGTAGTTAAATAGCACATTTACGGCCATTTGGATTGATCAGTTGGAATGGCTTACTACCAAAAAAATAACGTGAGTGTAAAATTTTGGTGTCAAGACCATGGATCCGCAGTAAGATGTAAAACCAATCGGCTGAATTCAGTGTAGGCCACTCAAAAGCGTGAATCGCTATACCTATGAGAAAGTAATGTTATAGGCATTTAAAGAGGACTTACAGCAGCATTTTTCTGGCACAAACATAATGATGTAACTATGATCGCAAATCTATTCACCCAGCCAAATTGATCTCTACGAGACACATAATCGCAAAGTGGCAGTTTATACGCTTTTCAATGCCTAGCCTTTTCACAACTATTCTGGGGTCGGCGTCCGATGCAGCTGAATACCAGTATTTTACATGGAGTGACTGCCTATCTGATCTCCACAACCCAGTTACTGGGTAACGCGATACCCCTTGGTAGGACTGATAGTCAGACTTTTGTGTAACGACCGTCAAAGATCCGATGACAGCCAGAACCAACGGCTTAAAGTATTTTCCGAGGTAAGGAGGGGTCTCGAAATGTCAGGTGAGGTCACCCATCAATGAAACGACCGCAGCAAGGCTAGCTTAACCGTCAATCGACTCGTGCGGCCGTTATTATTTAGCCATGAGCCCCTCAGTTTAAAAGCCTAGCATAATCAGCCTATAATGTTGCCTGATATAGGCCTCCTCTCTGTGAGAGGGAGTGGGCCGTAATCCATCACGCGGGCCCAGTGCGGGTTGGTAGATGTCACATGTCTTAAGGTGGGTACTGACCAACGTTACAAGGTGTAATGTAACATTCGCATCGAGCGTGTTACTCATCGAGCATGTTACGCAGTGTCCTTAAAATCGACGTAACATGCTCGTCAAAACTCTGTGCTCCGTCGCCGCCAGTTCACTCCGAAATGGCCGACAGCGAGGACGTATTGGGAACTTTGATTCTACTTAGTTATTGTTTCATCCAAGTGAAGAAAAAGAAAAAACGTTACTGGACATCAAACTTATTTAAAAATAGAGGCGTATGTGGTGGTTTGTCATAGTAGTGTTTCTTCTTTGTATTTTTCAATAAAATACAAAGTTTTTTCTTTATTCCACTCCATGCTTCTTGAAACTTGATATAATTACGAGAGGAATAACGGGTGATCATGTGCGCTCGTGACGAGTCGCAACGGCGTACTGACTGAACCGCGTAACAGTCAAAGGATTCGCCAAAAAACCGACAGCCGGGTGGAGCACTCAAAGCGAGCAACGAGCGGCTCGTTGCTTGCTGGTTTTCCCGTAACACGACGTACTGACTGCATGAATGCTCGCTGTGTAACACGTTACATTACGCCCCGTAACGCCGGTCAGTACCCAGCTTTAGAATTTATGGTTCTAGGACATGCCGGTTTCCTTACGATGTTTTCCTTCACCGTTTTGAGAGCAGTGGTGATGAAATAATTTACACAAAGTAAAGTGCCTGTCTGGGTTCGAACCACTGGGCCACCACTGCTCTCAACTATAAGCCCTAGCTGGAACAAAAATATAAGACAACACAAGACACAAGTGGATAGCAAACATTCTTTCACATACACGTTAAAATTATTCCAAGTTAACAAGACGTGCTACTCGTATAAAAGGAAAGCAGCGACGTCATCGCGCGGGTAGACGATATTTCTACAATTTTGACAACACTAATTGGCGTGCCGTTATATATTGTGATTCACCGAGATGAATTCGAGAATTACTCTTACTAAATAATCTTTATAGACCATAGCGTCGCGTACGCAAAGATCAGCTGTTACTAGCTTTCTATACGTTCGATGACTTAGAAGACGTAAACTGTTAGATAAATGTTATTTGATAAAGTTACGAAAGAAATAATAATATTTATACACCGACGTGATAACACTAAGACATTTATCACGTCTCATATAACTGAAAACTTATGAAATATAGGCAAATAAATGTCGATGTTCAAGTTAGCTCGGTAAAGTTATAAAAGTCGACCAATAATAATTACAGTACAGTATAATAGTTATAATGTTATATAAATATACATAATAAATAAGTTAATAACCGTATCAAAACCTGATTTGTTGCCATAAGCACAACTGAATCGGGAATTTATAATTTTCACTCATGAAACTTTATCAAATGTAGTTGATTTAAGTAACCAGTTATATGCAGAATGCTATGCTCGGAGTTTCTTTGAAGGATAAGATCAGAAATGAAGTTATCCGGAAGAGAACCGGAGTTACCGACATAGCCTGCAGAGTAAGCAAGCTGAAGTGGCAGTGGGCTGGCCATGTTTGTCGTAGGACCGATGGAGCAGACGAAAGGAGTGGAGACCGCGTAACGGCAAGCGTAGTATGGGTCGTCCCCAGCTAGATGGACCGACGACCTTAAAAAGGTGACTGGGACAGACTAGATGCGGAAGGCGGAGGACACGGTGTTGTGGCGCAGCCTAGGAGAGGCCTATGTCCAGCAGTGGACTGTTATAGGCTGAGTGATTCTGCATATTAAAAGCATTGCGGAACTTGAGAATCATTCGACTTGGTCCTTACATGTAGGGACACATGTAATAATGTAAATTTACAAGGACAAACTTGACGCATTTAATTGTTAGCTAATAGCTGCCTATCTTCTTGGCAATGGCTACGGCCCAGAATTCGGCTAAGTGTTCCTGTAACGTGCAGACAGGACACGCAGGACACGATATTAACTGTCCCATCGTTTGTGGAACAGCACCACATTTACACTCCAAGAAGGAGTCGTCTATGAACCTCCACCTGAACAGGTTTACCTTGCTTAGGCCAACCTGAGTCCGGCAATATAGCTAGTTATAAAATATTGAAATAATACAATATCAAGCTTAATAAAAAACAAATGAAAAGTCATGGAAACTGGTATTAAGTGATCGTAAATGTCAAACATTGTATTGTTGCGACTTGTAAGTGACCATCATGTTATTAATGTCTTATGTATCAGTCATTGTCGCCATTATATTGAGTAATGTGCTAAATTATAGCCTGTCGCTTTAAATTATATCCAGTGTAAGATTAATCCATCGTACATCCGAGTCACCTGTTTATGGTAGTCGTAACTGTCAGACTTCAGATTCCTTCGGATCAGTAACGTGACTCTCAGATTTAAAAGGGAAATGCGACTCCTAGTGGAAGTTAACACTCCATCGGAAAACAGGAATTAATAAAGTACACTTTGTACTATGAATTTGCTCCGAGTGGTCCTTGTGGCCATGTTTTACCAATTTACGTCAGGAATTAGTTATTAACTGGCATCACTTTTAAACTGTCTCCCAAGATACAGGTTACCTAGTTTAGAAGACAGCTGCCTCTGTCTTTTAGTTCATAATATGCCTTACCTTGCCTTATTAATATGTACCCCTAGTCTTTGTCTTTTGTACAAATATAATATATTTGTACAAATATAATCATATTATGATTATTATTATTATTATTATTATATAATTGTAAGGAAATCACAGAAGGATAGAACTGTGTCATAATTCAATGAGAGTACAGAACCTAGCATGATGATGTGAATTATAATTGCCCATCTTTTAGGAAACAGACTAGATCACAAGAGCCGCAGAACACACACGTTGCCCTATCGCCTGTAGCAAAGTTTGCGTAGAAATAAAAGAAAAGAAGGAAAATACGTTTATTTGTGGTAAAAAATGACGAAAAGAAAAAACAAAAAAAACCCAGCTAAGTGCGAGTCGGACTCGCGCGAGAAGGGTTCCGTACCATTATCTACAAAAATGGCAAAAAGATCATGTTTGTTGTATGGGAGCCTCCTTAAATATATATTTTATTCTGTTTTTTTTGTATTTGTTGTTACAGCGGCAACAGAAATACATCATCTGTGAAAATTTCAACTGTCTAACTATCACGGTTCATGAGATACAGCCGGGTCTGTCACCCGGCTGACGGCACGGACAGACGGACAGACAGACGGACAGCGGACACTTAGTAATAGGGTCCCATTTTGCCCTACGTACGGAACCCTAAAAACAAAAAAAAAAAAACAAATAGGGGGGAAATATGCGTCACATTCAGGCAAAATGGCCATCGCTCGGTATAATGCTGTTACATAGGGTAAGAACGAGAATATATAATTTGCAACCAAAACTACCGGTAACATTCAAAACGGCTGCTAATTATTTTCAGTCACTTTCTTGAAACTGGCTTCAGTTTCAAGAACATCTATAACGAATATATTATTGTGTTACAGAATGTTAGTTTCACCTCGCTATCTAACCTTTCTATCAAATTCTTAATTTTGCGCCAGTAATTACTCCTCTTATCTTTGAATTGAGAAAACTATACGTGTGAGACGTTATCCATAAAATAAGGGGGCATTATACGCGCAAGATTATAAAGTTCCTATAATAATTATATGATATAAACTTCCTTTATAGATTTTATGTCATTAATTTAAGACAAAATATCGTATTCGAACGGTTTTCCTTGTAATGGAACATCTGAACAACTTTCAATATCACATTTTATGTAATTAACACTTTACGATTAAGATTAAGTGGTTTAGATCAATTAAGTTAGTGCAAAGTAATTGCGCGTAACTTGAACTTTAGATTAATGATATTATACAAGCTATTGTTGTTATCATGAAAAAATATTAATAACGAGTTTTTGATAAGTCTTCGTGTATGTCTCATAATAATGATAATCGTAAAACGGAGTAAATAGGGATGCAGGGGTAAATCGGGACGAAACTTTAATTAAAATGGATTTTAACATAGAAATAATACAGTTTGCTGCCAGAAAGGAAAGTTGGTCGTTAATTATTATACAGTAAACACAGTCCTTTTTGCCAACAAACTATATTATTTCAACGTTTAAATCCATTTTAAAGTTTCGTCCCGATTCACCCCTGCATCCCTATTCACAGTATTCACCCCATTTTAGGGTACTATCATAAACGGTGCCTTCAATAAAATTTTCTTAATTACTTAAATCAGAACATGAATTGCATTAATAATTCATACGATTAAATCCCTTCAGGTGTTTCGCACAAAATGGAAGGCCTTTGCATTCACTGGGTCTGATTCTAGGCCAGAATCTATATATAGATGAGAAACCCTATATTTTCAGAAAATTATATTTTTTAAAGTTAAGTTTAGTTAAGTTTCGCACACTTATATCAAAAAGTAATTCACTAAACACCTACCTTTATCAATAGGGTGTAACTCTTCGGTCAGTGCAAATCCTTATTAAAGAGGGGACACTAACACGTGTACTGTTTTCACCGCTATCGCTAGAGATCGAGAGTGGCGCGTAGTGGCCGGCGCGCGCGCTTAACCGCCAATGCGTATGCGCACGTCACGCACCCGAACGCTCTCCTACTCCTGTGCTTAGCCCCGTACAGCACCGGTGTTGGGTGATGCTTCCTGAGGCCTTAGTGTGAGTTTTTTTTACTCACGTTCGAACGCGTTCGATTGCGAGCGCGTTAGAATTTAGTATGGGAAATTAGGTTCTACGAGTGACCACCAGGTGGCACTGTGACTAAATTCCCATACTAAATTCTAACGTGCTCGCAATCGAACGCGTTCGAACGTGAGTCAAAAAAACTCACACTAAGGCCTCAGATCTTGTAACAATGCTTTGTATTCGTTTGGAAGTTTGACTGCGGTGATGTGTGATCGCGACCGGACAATAAGTTACATACAAATTTTATAAATGTCATATGATTGCGATTCTTTTCTCTTGTTATCGAATCTGCTCTGTGATGTTTTGCTTGATTGTTGTCATAGGGTCTGTTAGAGACATACATTTTCCGATAGTTGACGGAAAATTAACTCTTTGTCTTTAATTTTAGAAGGAAGTATTCAGAATCTGATCATTGTTACAAAATCCGTTGCTGCCAAAGTCAAAGCCTCCACCTACTATTCAGAAATTGTCCGAAAGTAGTCGGAAATTGACCTATTTGTCTATAATTATGGGTCCATCATTTTTATAAGCCTATTAATCATATTTCCAAATACCCCATTTTCTCTTATCCATCCAAACATCAAGCTATCGTTATAAATCTGATTACACGATCGCAGGACTTTCCTGTTATCCATAACATGCATCGGTCAATGCATCTGCACGTCATTATAACGCAACTTCCGTGATCATGTATTATTAATGACATGTGTGACATTTCCACTTACGTCAATGTGACGTATGGAAATGACAGAACCATAATTATTGGTAACAAGCAGATGATTCAATTTTAACAATGCATCAGTCAGTAATTCATTGCAATGTTAAAAAGTTTTTGATTTTAAAGCATTTAATGAACATGTCAGTATTACGTTAGTTTAACCTGTTAAACCCCGCGCGACACCGATTTGGAGTCAAACAATAGAAAATCAATTGTGTCTCATTAGCTGTTCTTGACCAATTAAATCCAGTTTAAGTTGTCACTTACTACTACATATGTGGATCGCCCGGAGGACACGTTGGAGCATAACGTCAAGGACACGGCGGTGCTCTGTCAAAGCCGGGCAGACCTCCTACCCGGCTTTGATAGAGCACCGCCGTGTCCTTGTGGAGGCGATTGGCGGCGGAGATCTCTCGTATCCGGTCCCGGTCCAGGCCAAACCGCCACCTCCTTCTGCGAAGCCGTAATGCTCGCGATGGAGGAGACGGAACGGGTGTGGGAGAGGCAAAGGTCGCGCCCTCACGCCCCGCAGGAGATGCCCTGGGCGTCGGGAATCCCAGGCGGATTTCCGGCCACCGGCGTGGGCTTGCGGACGGTGAGCAATGAGTAGCTCGCCGTCCGATAAGGACCCGGCCCCGGTCAGCCGCCCGTCGTGTACCACGCGCGCCTCATAGAGATGTCAGCACTAGTGTAAGGGGCCACTAGGGCCGATGCCTGCCGGGGTCGCGGGAAGGTCCGAAAGGGATACCAAGGCCCCTGGCAACACAGGCAACGGAAGGAACGCGGGTGGGTTTTAGTCAGTAAGAGTCTGAGAAGTTATTTGATAAATTCTACCATAAAAAAAAAATATTTTGATATCAAACCTGGATCTTCCTAAAATGATTAATAGATGTAACTTACTGAAGAGGATTATGCAAATTAATATAAGGATTTAAACTTAAACGTTTTGAAGATTCATCATTGCGATGATGTAGCAGTATTTACATGTAGATACAATGGATTTTAGAAATTAATTTATGTTTTTGCATATTTATGAATTGACTCGTTCACTATTGATTTGTCGATGTGATAATTGAATGATTATTATTTAACACCTGCAGTAGCAGATCAGACAGCGCCCAGAAAAAGTTTAGTAGCCTAAAATATGAGATTTTTACTTAAATAACTTAAGATTATTTTGAAAATATTAAAAACTGAAGCGAAGATCTGTAAAATTCGAAGCTTATACTGTACCTGGTGCGACCTGGCGGGACACAAGATTTATGTTAACGGTGTAAATCACAAAGCTTTTATAGCTCAAAAAAGAGCGTCAATTTTACAATATTATTATCGCCTGTGTCGGAAACCCTGATATCGTAATAATTTATGCTGGTTGATAAAGCAATAAAGGCAAGAATAAATAATTTGCGGTTTAAAGGAAGATGTAGTGACAAAAATTGAAAAGAGTGTGCTTAGATGGTTTGGTCAAGTTGAGAGGATGAATGAAAGGCGATTAACAAAAGGTATTTACAAGGCAGATGTGAGTGGAAATGCCGGGAGGGGACGCCCCAGAAAGACATATAGTGACCTCATTAATGATGTTCTTCAAAAAGGTCAGGTGCGTAGTACTCGCAACCGGCGTGCGTGTATGACCAGATGTATGAACGTAAACGAAGCAAAAGGAGTATGTAAGGAGCGTATCAGGTGGCGTTCTATAGTTTCTGTCTACCCCCATGGGAAGAAGGCGTGAGTTTATGTATGTATGTATCTGTAGAAATCATTGAAATTAAGTTAAAAATTTAAATACCTGACAGCAGTAATTGTATGTATTTATGTAAGCTTTCAGAGACTAGGGTAATTATTTTAATTAGCATTTTTAAGTGATAGCCTTATTTGTTCATTCAAACTATTCCAAAAATACCTGAGTATGTGACACAATACTGCACGAACATAATGCAAGTGATTGTACTTACATTTGGCAACACGAGATTATAAATGATAAGTCTTTTGAATATTTATGATTACAATTATATGTAATCTTGTTAGATAAGAGGCTCCTCATTAAAAAAATTACATTACTCAACAAATGGAGGCATTCAATTAGATTGTGCTAATTAGGGAGCAAGTGAGTCTAGACAAGATTGAGTGCTTACCTCGGTAAGCAATATATCTTGCAGAGAAATTAAATGATTTTATTTTATGTAAGTAGGTTTGTACAAACACATTTACATGTCAATCATATTAAAAAAAAAACTAGATGAGCTCGGCGTTTCCTATCTAACTACTCGGAGAAGAACGGCCGAAACAAACTCAGAGGTCTCTTTTAAAGTCCAGACATAATCTTGGTCAGATCATGTGAAGCTCATGTAGATTGGTGTCTGAGATGGTCGTTCGAGGAAAGAACCATACAGATTTGAGTGGACCTGTCCAGTCAGTGCACGCATTTGTCAGTAACCGTGAAGCAAAACTCAGAACTTAAGGAGTTCAACGACTCGACAAACAAAACCAAAGAAAGGACATTTGGGTACGCCACAGAAAGAACTCAAACTGCCAGATTATCAATAAAACTAACTAAGAAAAAATAAAATTTAAAAATATATGATCCAAATAATCCTCAAATACATGTCAATAAAAATAAAAATGACAATTCTAAGACACTTAGTATAAAAATAGTTTTAGTATAAAATTAGTTTGTTGCTTGGGGGTTACATTGGAGTAGCTTAATTAATCCCAAGCCTTTTGTCGTCCAAGTAATCTTTAACTTTATAGAAACCTTTTTGACAGAATTTCGGTTTAATAAATGATTTAAATTTATTGAGGTTCAGTTCTTTAACATGGCTTGAGAGTTTCTTGTAAAAACGTGTACTTTGGCACTTAAATGAATTACTATTTTTTTGTAGCCTAGTCTTGGGCACAATAAGTAAGTCTTTGTTTCTAGTATTTATGCTATGAAAGTCGCTGTGTTTAGAATATAGATTAATATTCTTTTTTACATAAATCCGGTTCTCATATACCTACATATTGAGATGCGACTGTCATTATGTTTATATCCTTAAATGTATCCCTCAGTGAATGCCTACAACTTAGGTTATAGTGTTGCTCGAATGGCTCGTTTCTGCAGCACAAATGTAGCCTGATTGTCGGCTGCATTTCCCCACAGCAAAATGCCGTACGACATTACACTATGGAAATAACTAAAATATACTAATCGAGCTGTTTCTACATCAGTCAAATGACGGATTTTATAGACTGCGTTGGCTGCGGAGCTTAGCCGCTTTTACAATTTGGTTATATGTGAGCTATAGCTTGGAGTCCAAAGTAATACCTAAGAACACAGTGGTGTCCACAAGATCCAACTCTGCCCCATTTACCAGTACATTGGTTACCTGCTTAACGTTAGGTGTCAGAAATCTAATACATTTGGTCTTTTTCTCGTTTAAAAGTAAATTATTAACACTAAACCAATGTACTATTTTAGAGAGATCAATATTTACATCGTCAGTAACTGTCTGTTGTCGTTTAAGCTTAAAAAAAGTGATGTGTCATCTGCAAATAACACTATTTCATGACTGTTCTTTATAAGACAAGGTAGGTCATTAATATATACGAGAAATAAAAAAGGGCCAAGAATTGAGCCCTGCGGAACTCCTATAGTGACAATAGGACCCGGGGAGACAGAAAGCGACCAGCCAAATGTAGAGTGCAGATAAGCTGCAAGTAATCATTCATTTGAATTAAAAGATATTAAGTTATTTTATTTCAAATTTACATTGTAATGTGGCGGCATCTACATCGCCACACGAGAACTACGTAACACACTGACGTCACGCAAAATCTTGCGTCGCGCAAGCAGAGTTTACCTATTAACTAGCATAAATATACAACATCTCGACATCAACCGTCGGGCAGTTGCCCACCAGACACAACACCCGTCCAGTCGGAGGATCCTCTCTTTTCTTTGGAGGATGAGTGAACTTTACACCCTGTTCCTCATACCTGTGTATGTATTGCTGAATATTTGCTTTAGGGCGAATATCACCAATGAAGCTGTACGTGATCAGGACATCCAAACTGCGTTTAAGAGTGTCTATATTTCACAACAATGATGTCACTAACAGACAGCTTTAAAGGTGTTTTGGATGAGTTCACCGCGTTCAGCTTCATTCTTGAAATTTGCCCCTACTCAGAGAGTTTCAAACTTAAACTCAAAGCATTTATTACAATTAAACCCTTTACATGCACTTTTGAATTATCATGGACTTGGTCAGTTAGAAATATGAAGTTAGTTGCTCATTTCAAAGCGTAGTAGGTACCTAATGGAGAAAAACGGGCAAGAAAGTCCATGGACACTGTTTTAAATTATATTGTTACATAAATATTAGTATAAATAATGTTGAATGTATAACTAAATGTGAGAACGATATAAAAAAACGCGTCTATAGTACAGCAAAATAAACAAAAAAGAAAAAAACATTTTAAAACGGTTACAAAGGTCGACGGGTAACCATCCTACGCGGAAGGCGTAGAACGGGGTATTGTTGCGCAACTTGAGAGAGGCCTAGGTCCAGCGGTAGACCAAGATAGGCTGAGTTGATTAAATGATTTGTTAAGAGCTGCCAATCAAGTATGATTTAACGCTTTCGACTCCACTCAGTTTTCATAGAGCTTATACTGCCATACCGCCATACATGTAGCAAGTGGACACTCTGGGAGGGTCACCGATTATCCCATCTGCGGCTAGGGTGAGCCCTCCGGGAGGCACTGAACGTGTTAGTTATCACATAACTCAAACTCAAAGCATTGATTAAACCATTTGCAGGCACTTTTAAATGGTCAAGGAGTTAGTCAGAAAGTTGAAGCTATAGTTGCCCGTTCTAAAACGCAACGTAGTTTTATATTTATTTTCATACCTAGTTTCACCAATAGCCCCAATATATACATAGACATACATAAGGACGCGGCCCTTTTATCCGAATAAACGGAAGTTACATTATTTATATCTGGACACAAAACGAATTTTCAGTACAACACGTATTTAATCAAGCCTGGCTGTGGATTGATTGAATATTGTGTTGTACTGAAAATGCACAGAACGATAGCAAAGCCATTCAGTATACCAACATTGTTAGCATAAATACACTTCGTGCTATCTCAGCCCGTAATGGCGTTTATCGTAATATTTCCTGCTATAAAACAGGACTCAAATAGAAAGTGCATTAAATAATTTTGCTTGAAATTGATCTTGATGTGCGTACGAGTACATAAAGATGTGTATCACCGTTGTACCGCGTTGTTGCGTGTGGACGGCGGCAACACGTCATGATACGGTCTTCTTCATTGGTAATTTAACACCTACTTGTTTAAGTATCAACTTTGTAATTAAATTATTGGAATATGGTTTTGATATTTTAGTATAGTGTTGTGTGTAGTTGATGCTTCAGTTGTATTTGCGTATTTGTCAATACACACGCATTAGCAACGTTGTGGTTCGTTTAATGTTGGTATTAATACATATCTTTAGAATAAACCTATTTAATTTAACCTATTGACCGCCACGTCAAAAAATCAAAACTTGCCCTCGGCGCCACCGTGGCGTGCAGGGCACATTTTAGTCTGTCATCTAAACATGACTGTGGCGGTCAAAAGGTTAATAACCTATTTGCTTCTCTGATATGATTTTCTCTGTGATTTGCTTGTTACAGTACAATACTGTCTACATTAGGCCCTTTAACGAAAGTTCTCAACTCGAGGTTCAATTCAAACTCACACGCAATTTATATTACCTAGCTAGATAAAAAAATACAAAAATAATAAAAACAAATTCAATGAATATGCCTAGTCATCTAAGAGCTTGACCATTTCTGTAAGTATAGTTACAGAAATGGTTATTACAGTTATCTTGAGCTCTCGGCGGAGTGGTGGGGGTTTGTGTGCGCGTCGTATTATCTCAGGAGTAAGGTCCAAAATCGCCTAGAGTATATAGGTAAGGATCAGAGCTCAAGATAAATGCCGGCAGCAATAACTGTATTGTGCTCTTTAATGATGTCCCTGACCACAGGAAGTGATTACATAGTAAGTCATACAATCTCATAAAGTAACTGTTTGTATTATTCGTTTATGTAACTGGTAAAGAATTTACGATCACATTGGTTGTGCGGTTAATTCGACAATTTAAGGTGAAGAGTATAAAGAACTATTGATCATTTCTTAGAAATAAATTCAGCCCCCCTCGCCCCATGCCTTCTATAAGTTTCTGTGTGTTGCCGTTTCTTGCCAATCTCTCACGAATGCTCCAAATTCATCACATCATCTTCTGGTTTTTTTTTTTTTTTTTTTATTTGTGATGGGTTTACTCTTGACCTTAGTCTATGCCAGAGGCGACAGAAACAAAGTCGACGATGGAGCGAGCTTACCCAGAAGAAGCCTGTTCACTCTCACTTTGAAGAGATTAGGGTTATATGCGTTCGGAAACACAGACGCAGGCAGAGAGTTCCATTCCTTTGCTGTGCGCATTATAAAAGAAGTTTGGAAACGCTTAGTGCGAGTTGGTGGGATAGCCACCAGGAAGGGATGGTAACCTGAAGTGCGCCTAGATGACCGATAATAGAAGGGGGCCGGTGGAATGAGGTCGTGGAGTTCCTGAGCACACTCTCCGAAGTACAATCTATAGAAGACCGACAAGCAGGCAACCTTGCGACGATGGGCCAAACTGTGAAGCTTGGCATCCACCAGATTTACGTCGCTAATGAGCCTCTTAGCTCTGCGTTCCACCGAGTCAAGCGCGGCAAGTTGGTATTTAGCCGAGCCATCCCAAAGGTGGCTACAATACTCCATGCAGGATCGGACCTGCGCTTTATAAAGGGTCAAAAGCTGTCCAGGCGTAAAGTATCGCTTCACCTTATTTAGGATGCCCAGTTTCTTGGCCGCAGTCTGGGCTTTGTACTCGATGGTGGCGCCGAAGTTGAGGTTAGATGTCAACTCCATGCCTAGGAGCTCGAGCCGATCAGTTACAGGAACCGATGTACCCCGAAAAGTAGGACTCAGGTCGAAACGACTCCTTTTTGCGGTAAAAAGACACGCTTGTGTTTTGGTGGCGTTAAAAGTGACCAGATTATCATCACCCCACTGGGAGACAAGGCTTAACGTCAACTCTGTCCGCTCTACCAAGGCCTCTCTCAAGGAACGAACTGCGGCCCCGTTGGTTTTTGCGCTGGACAAGTATTGGTTGGTTAAACAAAGACAAGGGCATCACCTTAAATGCAACAACTGTTGTAAATTTAATTTTATGTGACGTCACTCAGACACCTTTCTACATTGGATTGTGTTCCATAACTTGTGGGTATGGAAACCACCATAACTTTAGCTGGGTGAATGGTACAGAATTTAATGATCTTTGGTGGTTCGCACACTTTATGACCCGTCGATGCGGTATTGGAAACAGGGAAGCCATCTTTCTATGGCTTTTAACCTCTACGTGGTTGATTGAATTCCGTTACCGATTTTGTAATAAAATTGTTTACGTGAACAGTGGAAATCACTAAAAACATTAGATAACTCGGGAAGCTATAGAAACCCTGTATTCCCGTTGTCCCCGTAGGCCATGTCCCCGTTAAAGGGGACAAAGGGAATTTAATAAAATAATTAAAATTACTTCCCGTTGTCCCCGTACGCTGTCCCCGTTAATTTATTGTAATATATACTTTTCAAATTATGCCAGTTGTCCCCGTTAAGTTAAAATTAGAAGTGAGAGTGCCTTAATAGAGAGAATATTGTACCTATACAAATGCCAACATATAAAATTAAAAAACACATAATATCTAAATAATAGCTACACATGTGATTGCGATACAAATATTTATAATTTACGAATGTATTTGTTTAAAAATATGTAGTCTTATTATATGTATATTCATACATAATAGTAATGAAATATGTGCGTTTGTTATACGCACGCAGTTTGCCCTGCTAAAACTTGTTTGTGCTGACAGAAACAGGTACGTAGAGCAGCGAAAATTCAATTCCAGTAGAAATAAAGGAGTGACTCCCTAAACGTACCCGTGACGCTCCAAAGACCAATCGGTGTCGATAGCGGTTATCAAAACCTACAAATTCGCTAACTAGCTTCAACTTGGCTATCTCCTCGGTAACCATTTGCTTGCAATCCCCTCTACAAATACGAAACATAACTAGGTCATTAAATATTTTGCTATAACCCATTGAATATTTTTATGTTTTGAATACATTAGTTGAATGTCTTTCTAAGGCACAAGCTGTCCTTGCCTTCTTTTGAATAATTTGATTCACGTAATGGTGCAATGGTGGCCTAGTGGTAACGGCCCTTAACGGAACTTACGAGTTGTATGTCGTGGCTTCGAACCCAAGCAGGCACATTTCTTTGTGTAAACAATTTCATCACCACTGCTCTCAAAACGGTGAAGAAAAAAATCGTGAGAAAACCGGCATGTCCTAGAACCAAAATTCGAAGACATGTGACATCTACCAACCCGCACTGGGCCCGCGTGGTAGATTACAGCCCACTCCCTCTCGATGAGAGGAGGCCTGTGTTCCAAAAGTGGAAACATTATAGGCTAATTATGCAATGGTGCATATTCATTTACTTTAGTTTTTTTTTAATAAATTCAAATCATGTCTGCACTTTCTTGCAAATTAGGAGAAAAAATTATGAAGTTCTGTATTTTTCTCGCTGATTTATGAAATCCTGGCAAAATCTGCTGCAAAAATGCCATGACAGCTGAAGTTGAAATGTTTGTTCTGAATATAATATCACGCCTGTATTTCCCCAAAGGGTTAGGCAGACGTGCACAGCCACATATATTTAAGTTCCGGGTAATAGGGGGCGAGCCTTTTCCACCAACGGGCACAAATCAAGCTCTGGGCTGCTACTGTGAAATTCCTGATGGAAAAACCCTTGAGGCATATTTGTTTTACTTATCAGATATCTAACGATGTAAACTAGTACATTTTTCAACGGTAATTTTGCTATAAAAATATGTCCTAGCATACATCGTTTAACTTTAGTCTATCTATCCAGGCAGACTGACAAAAAGCCCTACAGAACCCAATAAGTAGCAGAAGAAATCCTTACATATTATAAAACAAAGTCCCGGCAGCGTCTGTCTGTCTGTCCGAACGCGATAAACTCAAAAACTACTGAACGGATTTTCAAACGGTTTTCACCAATGGACGGAGTGATTCATCAGGAAAGTTTATTTTTTTTAATATCTGTTCTCTCAGACTACAATTTCCCCAAAATATTATCCACAACTAATATTCACTTTCCTGGAGAGATTAACAAGCACATCCGCTGCTGGACTTAATTTTTTGCATACTTCTTCTGCGTGTGGCTTCCAGGGCCTCAAGTCTGCTATTACAATAGTGTCAGAATGGTCTATCATTGATTTTATAATTGTTGATTTTGACAAGTTTGGTAATCTACTAATATAATGGCGTCATTAATGAGGATCGGAACAGA
Organism: Atethmia centrago; assembly: GCA_905333075.3. Taxonomy (NCBI): domain Eukaryota; kingdom Metazoa; phylum Arthropoda; class Insecta; order Lepidoptera; family Noctuidae; genus Atethmia; species Atethmia centrago. The sequence continues at coordinate 10,432,540 of HG995387.1, forward strand.
CCATTCTGACACTATTGTAATAGCAGACTTGAGGCCCTGGTTAGTTGGCTATCTATCATTATACCTAAAATTTTTACAACTTGCACTTGGTCTATTTTTGTTCATTGTAATTTAAATTTATAGTTTGCGGTGGTATCTGTTGATAAAAATGCAAAACATTAGTCTTAGGTATATTAATCGTTACATTATGTTGATCAAGCCAGTGTACAATGTCCGTTAAAGTATTATTTATGTCATATTCATACGTTTTTAAGTCTGTACATTTAATCAAGGCAGTACTATCGTCAGCGAATAAGACCATAGGATGTTTTATGCGTCGTGGCAAGTCGTTAATATAAATTAAAAATAATAAAGGGCCCCAGACAGAGCCCTGTGGTACGCCATACCTAATAAGTCTACGTTCAGATAAGTATTTTTCCTGACGCTTAGTTTTTAAAAATATTTTTGAAATTTCTGTGTGATGTTTTCGTTTGCTGAGATATGATCTTGAGCGATTATGCATATTTCCTCTGATACCTATGATGTTTAGCTTGTATAACAGAGTTCCATGGTCAACACGCGAAAACGAAGTAATAGCGCGGGCGGGCGCTGTGACGCGAGGCGGTGGGTCGGAGCCGAAATTTCACGCGGATTATGTCGCGGGCAGAAGATGATAGATGTATCAGAAGTAGGGTAATGTGTAGAAAATTTTTCGACAGAATTATTATTAATAAATATTAAATATTCTAACATAAATATGTAAAATTGTCAATTAATTTGGCATTTAAAATCACATACTTATTTGGCTTCTAAAAATGGGTCGAAATAAAAACTAATGTAGCATGTCCGTTGATTATCTTTAGGTCTTAGATACGTAACATTTTGAATAGAATAGAATAGAATAGAATAGAATAGAATATACTTATATATATTTGCTTTGAATGCAGGTACATACAAATAGGATCGTAAATAACATAATAAAGAACCGTGTACATTCTGCCTTGTTGGCATGCAAACACAATAATTATTATACAAGTTATCAAAATAGGTTATTAAGATGTATCATTTAGGAAATCCTGAACAAGGTTTTCATATGATCGGGAATTTTATTAAAGACAACAGGAGTCATACAAATTACATTTTTTTTTTATAAACTCGTTTTAAATGTGCCTGTGTGAAGTAAATTCTGATATTGTGATCTTAATGATGTACTCCGTTTTCTGGTTTCTGTTAATGTGGCAAATAAATTACGGTTTGTTTTAACAAATATTGCTAATTCGAGGATATAGAGGCATGGGAAAGTTAATAGTTTCTGAGACTTAAATATAGGCACACAATTGTCAGTAACTTTGAGGCCAAATATAGCTCTCAAACAGCGCTTTTGAGCTTTAAAAATGCTTTCTCGTTCACTACAATAACCCCAAAATATAACACCAAATCTTAAAATAGAAATTACAAGACCATGGTAGGCCACTAGTATTGTTGACCGATTTACTTTTTTGGATAGGTTGTATAACATAAACGCGGCTGTGCTCAGACGTTTACAGATATCTTCTGCTTGCGGCTTCCTTGTTAACTGGCTATCAATTAAGATTCCTAGAAATTTAGTGCTATTCACTTTATCGATAGTTTGGCCATTTTAGTTGATATCCATGTCACCTGTAGATATACGTTGGTGAAAATGCATAGTTTTAGTTTTTTGTAGATTAATAACTAGGTTATTATTGTCAAGCCATTTTATTAAACTGCTGATCGAGTTATTGATGTCATTTACGTATGAGTCTTTATTGGTACATGAAACAATTGAAGTACTGTCGTCTGCAAATAAAATCATCGGATTAGATATATGGCGTGGCAGGTCATTAATATAAAGTAGGAATAGTAAAGGTCCGAGGACACTTCCCTGCGGAACTCCATATTTTATTTCTTTAAATGACGATAAAGTTTTTTGTTCCTTCCTAGATTTTAAACATAAGCGTGATATCTCTGTACATTGTCTACGGCCTTTGAGATAAGTTTTTATTAAGTTAAGAGCATTGCCACGAATACCGTACGCATCAAGTTTGGTTAAGAGAATATCGTGGTCCACGCAGTCAAAGGCTTTTGACATATCGGCATATATTGCACATACCGGTATTTTGGAATCTACTTTAGGCATTATTTGATGGAGAAAATCAAAGATGGCCATGTTAATATTTTTATACCAAATATTAAATTTTTTTTTTTTTTTGACCAGTATTTATTCTTGAATTCGAGAGTAAGTCGAGGAGAGAAGAGGAGGAATGAGGAAAATGTCGTGAGGAAAGTCGTGAGTATGAATGTCGATGGCTATAAGAGTAGGGGAAGACCAAAAAAACGATGGATGGACTGTGTGTAAGATGATATGGCTAGAAAGGGGGTGACTACCGAGATGACAACTAATACAGAAGTATGAAAGAAAGGGACATGTTGCGCCGACCACATATAAATTGGGATAAGGGCAGGAGAATGATGAATGATGATGATTATTCAAGACATATTCGTTTAAACCGCTTTTTTTCCTATTTTTCAGTTTATTATAATTTTAGCATATTATGCAAAAACTGCGATACAAATTGCTATGGCCAAAAATGAGAAAAATTTCTGATACTACTATTACTACCAAATAACTGTACTTTGCTTAGCAACATGACCATATTGCTAAGCAATACAAAGTCGTTTGATGGCTACATTAAAACATAACATAAAATAATATCAAGCCTGTATTCCCCGAAGGGTTAGACACGGGTGTACCTATAGTACACCCACAACTGTAGGGGTACTATAGGTACACGACGCTAGGTAGGCTACGATATCTCCAGTACAAAAGTTGTAGAGTATTAGATACGATACAAAACAATAATCAGTAACGGTGAATTTTACCGAACGGTCTCACTTCTTATTGGCAAAGGGCCATTTCATTCTAATAATGAAAACAAACAGTGCTTTATAACCACGCTTGAAACCCTTAGAAGCGAATGGTCACACTATTATCCATGATACAGATGATGCTGACACTGTTATTGTAAAAACAGCGCTGCCCTTGGCAGAAGAAAAGCATGTAACTGGTTGCTGACAACATCGATATTCTTGTACTCTTGGTTTACCATAACACACTAAATATTTGGAATAATCACACTGTGATTCATGATACAGATGATGCTGACACTGTTATGGTATAAACAGCGCTGACCTTAGCAGAAGAAACGCATGTAACTTGTTGCTGACAACACCGATATTTTTGTACTCTTGATTTACCATAATACACTAAATATTTCGAATGGTCACACTGTGATTCATGATACACACGATGCTGGCACTGTTATTGTAAAAACAGCATTGACCTTGGCAGAAGAAAAGCATGTAACATGCATGTTGCTGACAACACCGATATTCTTGTACTCTTGATTTACCATAATACACTAAATAATTGTTTGCAGTCAACATGTTCGGTGATGAAAAATGTGATACTAAATCGATGCGACATGTGCTTGGCGATAAGGGATGCATAATTATCCTCTTTGTACATACTTTAACTGGATACAATACCACAAGCTCCAGTAAATCGGCAGCATATCGTCATTTTTAGAAATGTGTGGAATATAGCATTTGCGCAACTCTGTTTGGATCTGAAAATGCATGAACTTACGGATATCAACATCAAAGCATTGGTCATCATTGTATGGTGGAAATCCTAAGACAGAGACACCTGAACTTACTGCGATATAATATATTTTATTTTATTTTATTTATTCAGGGACAATAAACAACTACAATATGTGTTGGAACAGAGAAAAGATAATACAAAATATTAACAATATTGCAGCTCATTACATTATCCGCATATTAACAAAATATATGATAATGAGTGCCAAAATATACATACATACATAAACTCACGTCTTCTTTCCATGGGGGTAGGCAGAAACTATAGAACGCCACCTGTTACGCTCCTTTTACGTTCATACATCTGGTCATACACGCACGCCGGTTGCGAGTACTACGCACCTGACCTTTTTGAAGAACATCACCAATGAGATCACTATATGTCTTCTTGGGGTGTCCCCTCCCGGCGTTTCCACTCACATCTACCTTGTAAATTTTGTTAGTCGCCTTTCATTCATCCTCGATATAGATTTCGTTCATCCTCGAAATAAACAATTAGAACTGCAAAAAGTGAATTTAATATTGCAAGATTGCCTCCGACAGAAGATGCTACTGTTTATCATCTTCTCTGCGTTTTCAATGTCTTTGTTGGAAAACTACGAACACCAGTATTGCTAATCCCGAAGAGTGGGGTTGGAAAAAATAGGAGACCGACTACAGCCTACATGTAAAATGAGCCCTGCACCAGAGTCATTACTAAAACCGGGCAGGAATGTGTCGGACCACGCACAGTGAAGGGTCCCGTAGTCGGGACGAATTTATGCCAAAAAGAAACTTTGTAGTGTATCATTGTAGTTGAAAAACGTGTTCTCCCATACATCGATGTACGTCTCGTCAATTCTCCAACTGCAAATGTAAGTTGGTCGACTATTGCTCGTTAAGACGCTGACAACACCTAAACCGCGGTCACTCACTAATTGCATAGAAAAGAAAGAGACGCGCGATGACACAACGCTTATAATTTATTGCAAAATATGAAGCAATTCTCTATTTACTCAAAATTGAGTTGAGTAATCGAAAATAAAAAACAACCAATTTCTGCATACAAATAAGACGTTCTTGTTATTCGTTAAATACGTAACGTATGTTGATATGTAATGCAGATATTTTGGATTCTAATCCAAGGTAAGAGGTTAGTTTAACGTTAGTTTGTATCGAGATTTTTTTTTCAAAACGTGTTTTGGTAACAACCAAGTTCTGGGAAATATGTTCAAAATTAATATATATTTTTTCCGCTACCACAAACTATACAGATTTTTTTTTCTTAAGAGTAGCCTATTTTGGTCCATTGGGTCTTGTCAGCGCCTTAACTTGTAAAGTCTACTTAGCTGTGATCGTTTTCCTTTTAATTTCGTTATATATAATACTCCCATGATTTTTTTACGTATCAAAACTGAGTCAACTGCCCCCCCCAAGCATTTAGCTTGCTGGGGGTGGGTTGAGTTGACTCTAACAAAAATGAGCACTTTAAAGCTTAATATTACGCAAACGGATCCGAAATGAATCGAAAAATTGTTTTCACAGAAGATTTTTTAACGGCCTATCACCCAAACCACGGGATAGATGAGAAAAAAAATATCATCACCACTTTACGTACAAGGGCGGTACCCTAAAACATTTTTACCACTTTTTTGGCGTTGTTAAAATGTATGAGATATATATGAGAGGAGTGATGGCCCAGTGATAATGGCCGCTACTTACGAGTTGTAGGTGTTAAAAATTAAGTGGCAACATTCATTAGTTCCTGTTTTTGACACAGTAAAATGTGTGGCGCTAGACGTATTGAGATCAGAGAATCATTATCAGAAAAAATCGCATTTGAATATTTTCCCTCCCCGAAGTCCGAATGTAAAGGAACATAATATTTGCTCTGTAATCATCTAATGTATATATAAGTCAGCAGTGAATATGCCACAATATTCATAAAAATGTACCAGTAGTGCTCTGTGTCAAAAAGTACTCTGTGGTCTGTGGTCTATCTGTGACACAAGTCAACAAAAATAAAAGTTCCCGTCATGTCGCATCTGCCGTGTTTGATTCCAATTAATCTATCGTAATCAGGGTAATCCCCACGAACTTTAAATAGTAGGTCGCAGGTTCGAACCTAGATAGGCGCTTTCCTTTGTGTAAATTATTTCATCACCACTGCTCTCAAAACGGTGAAGGAAAACATCGTGAGGAAACCGGCACGTCCTAGAACCAAAAATTCGAAGATATGTGACATCTACCAACCCGCACTGGACCCACGTGTTGGATTACAGCCTACTTCCTCTCACAGAGAGGAGGCCTGTGTTCCAGCAGTGGGGACATTATAGGCTGATTATGTAATATGTATACCTAAGCCAAATTACAGCTTTCTAGTACTAAGAGTCTCTAAGATAAGCCAGAAACATAGACACACACAGACTCTGGTGCACCTTTAATGGATACGTGTGGTAGTGTAGATGTTCGTGTCGACGTTATAGTGTGGAATGTACTGAGATATGTTGTAACTGTTCCGGTATACATTGCACAAATAGTGCACTGAAACAAAATGATTCACAGGAAACTGAAGAAGATTATTAGGGTTAGGTAGAATAGAATAACACGAAATAAGAATATAGACCAGAATAAGCCGACTTTCAATATGAATTCTGTAATTCTATGATAAATATATTAGAATTATTTGACTTTGACGTTTTCAATCATCATTTTGTTGTTTATTTTGTTTTAATAATATTAAAAGCCTTTTTGGGCATAAATTTTCTTTAATTTGATAATATACAAGGTTTTTTAGTTTTTTCAACATGGCGGCCATTAAAACATTTAGATTTGACAAGGAACTAAAAAATCAAATCCCGTCTTTGTGAGAATTAGTTCCACCAATTATTTTTTTTCATACATACGAGTATGTACTGTACTATATTTTGAATCCGTAATTAAGGATTTTCTGTGTCGTTTCGCTAAGCACCCTTCTTGATCTCGTTCAAAATTACATTACTGGCCATTGTCGGTCAAAATAATGTTAGGATGCCATTAGAGATTTTTTGTAGCTAAAAATGGCATTATTTTAAAGATCTTCGACTCAATCAGCCAGTTTTTTTTACGAAGTGTTATGAAACCTTCTTGGAATCTTAGCAGTAGTTTTACAAGCTTCTTATTAATAACTTGCTTCGTTCGTATGTGCTTCCGGTGACTCTGTTTATCATATACGAGTATTATTTTTTAAATATTCACAATTTTCTTTGAAATTGTGATTTTTCATTGATTAAAAACTATCAACATTCATTTATGCAGGAAAATAAGTTACCAAATAAGTACAAGACAATTTTCTAGTTCCACATAAAAGCAAAAAAAACGGAAGTTTATATTTGAGCAAGACACGGAAACGCGCCAATGTAATGCTGTATTCAACCGGCTTTTCTCAAATGCTGGAGACATGTCGCTTAAAGCATTTTCACTTTCGCTCGCAGAAAGCGTACGCCTCATAGTTAGATGAAAATATTGTCTAGTATTTAAAGGGAAATAACTTATTATTTAGTTTCTTAAGGCAGGATGTTGTTGATGAATGTTAAATTGAATGGTCTTCCTTTTATTTTATATGCTATGTTATTTGTAAGAAATAAATGTATATGATTGAGCGTTTCGATCGGTACAGTAAAATTACAGGCTTTTTTCACATTTTGCGGGTTCGATTCCCGGTTCAGACAGGGGATTATTTAAAAATCTTTGAACGCAGTTCGTATTGTTTTTAAAATAAAAACGAAGTCTTCATTCAGTAACTTTTCTATCTACAGTATTTAAGGTACTTTTCCTCTATATGGTAAAGTCCTGGGATGCCCTGTATGTGTAGGTACTGAAATATAATAAAAAGTCACTTATTTATGATTTTCTCTACTTGCTTATATATTTTTTTCTTATGATATGTGTTAGAATTTTAATATTTATTGTATTCTAGACTTTACATACATACATAAACTCACGCTTTCTTCCCATGGACGTAGGCCGAAACTATAGAACGCCACCGGCTACGTTCCTTACATACTTCTTTTGCTTCGGTTACGTTCATAAATCTAGTCATACACGCACGCCGGTTGCGAGTACTACGCACCTAACTGGGGCCCTACCATCAACATTAAAAGAACTTGCCAAGTACATGACAGGTCAACTTAGCAGGTTAACCTGACAGGTTTTCTAGTTGTACCATAAGCATTTCCGTCTGACCTGCAATGTATCAACTTCAGACCTGCTACGTTATCGCTGGCCGGTACGCCATATTATAAACAAACGTTCGGAAATACTTTTTCGCAATATTACCGGTTTTACGGTTTTAATAAAGTAGATCAAATTAGTTTAATAACAATTTATAATGATCAGAAGAATTCTAAAAAACTATGTTTTGTAGCAAAAGTTCTTATTTAACACGATTAGGACGTTCGAGACCCTTTTAGATACTTAAGGAACGGTAAGGTACCTACTTGAAAATCGTACCAAAGTTATTGCTATTTTCGAACGAAAACAATTTCTTGAGTGTCAAATATATTGTCAACACCACAAAACTGTACGAGGTCATTTGTGATCGTACTGTATTTAATTGTTCTTATAATAATTAGTGCGATAAATAGATGTATTATTTTAGTACAAACCTTAACCTCTATCGACAAATCTATTGATTTTGTGGTGCGTGGCATGAAAGCTCGTAGCTCATTGCAATGCTCAAGTAATAGTTCTTTGGTGGGCCTATACCGTTTGACAAACATGCCATCCTGCAAGTCAAAGGGTTTTATCATGCGTCTCATAACTTGCCTTTGGATTTTAGCTATATGTTTTACACTGTTAGTATTATCAAGTTCTTCAAGAAACTCAAAAATTTCATTTTGGTCACACATCTAAAATAAACGACAAAGAGATTCTTTTGTGTGTTGTCTATAATGTTAAATAACGCCGCAATAGTATTGTATTCACAAATTAACACGTTCTTCCGTTGTTTATTTTAAATTTAGGAAAACAGTTCAATAAAAGTTAGTTTTACACGGCTGCTTAATATGACTGCAGGGCAGTTCAGTTTTCAAGTGTTTACATGTCAAAAAGGACTTGATGTTACAGCATAAGGCAGGTCAGACCAATGAAATGGTGTCACGTGACTACTGACCGGCTTTGGTCACGTGATCGCTGGCTCGCCTGTTATTTGACGTGTTCATAGTACAAAATAGCCCGACAGTTCACTTTACGTCGAAAATTGACCTGCTATAAGAGTTCATGGTAGGCCCCCTGAGGTCACTATATGTCTTTCTGGGGCGTCCCCTTCCGACATTTCAACTTACATCTGCCTTGTAAATACCTTTTGTTAGTCGCCTTTCATTCATCCTCTCAAAATGACCAAGCATACTCTTTCTAAATTTTTGTCACTACATTCTAGACTTTTACACTTATTATTATATAGGTACATTTATTTTACACTTAAACTAATATAAATCGATTAAACTAAACCAGGGATTCCCAAACTATTTTGGGCAAGAAACCCCTTATCCAAAATGAATTGATATCTCAGACCCCCATAGACGGTGAGCAATGGGCTCACCGTCCGGTAAGGACCAGGCCCGGGTCGACGGCGCGTTGTATTCGACGCGCGCCTCAAAGAGATGTCGTCAGCACAAGCGTAGGGGTCCACTAGGGCCGATGCCTGCCGGGGTCGCGGGAAGGTACCAAAGGGTTACCGAGGCCCCTGGCAACACAGGCAACGGAAGGAATACGCCCAGAGCGGGAGAAGTTATTTGATGACTTCCCACCCAAAAAAAAAAGACCCCCCTTAGCCAATTTTTTTCATCTTGTACGAACTTTTGCACGATTATCGATTTGTTGAGTTTTTAAAAGTACAACAATGATACTTCCTAATAAAATATTAGTCATTATTATAACAAGTTGGTACACGTAACACAACTTATACAGTATCTTGATAGTTTCAAATAAGAACTTGTGTTAATTAATAGGGGTCGATTTTTAGACCTCGTCGACCCCCAAAATCAGTTTTCGTTTATGTCGACCCTAGGAAACCGATTTCGACCCCAAGGGGTCGATATCGACCACTTTGGGAATCCCTGAACTAAACGATCACCATTACTATACATATGATCATTTTGTTACACAAAGTGACAGCTAGCACATATCAGATTACCCCAGGTTTTTCTTTTTGGGTGCGAAATCATCAAAATGTGCGAAATAAATTCTTCCGCTCTGGGCGGACCGGGAGGGTGTGTCTGACTCTTACTGACTAAAACCCACCCGTATTCGCAGGCATCGGCCCTAGTGGACCCCTACCTCTGTGCTGACGACATCTCTTTGAGGCGCGCGTGGAATACAACGTGCCGTCGACCCGGGCCTGGTCCTTACCGGACAGTGAGCTACCCATTGCTTACCGTCCGCAAGCCCGCGCCTACGGTGGCCGGAAATCCGCCCGGGATTCCCGACGCCCAGGGCGTCTCCTGCGGCGGCTAGGAGCAAGAGGGCGCGAAACTTGCCTTTGCCTCAACCGACCCGCCTCCTCCTTCGCGAGCATTACTGCTTCGCAGAAGGAGGTGACGGCTGCCCATGCCCTATCGCTCCGTACCATGGCCTGAACCAGGGCCGGACGAGAGAGATCTCTGCCGCCGATCGCCTCCACAAGGACACGGCGGTGCTCTGCCCAAGCCGGGCAGACCTCCACCGTATGCTCCACCGTGTCCTCCGGGCGATCCACACAGTGGTGACACCCGGACGTTTCCTCCCGCCTTATCCGACACAGGAACCTCCCGAAGCTGCCGTGTCCGGTGAGGACCTGCGTCAGGCGGAAGGTGAGGACGCCGTGGCGCCTCTCTAGCCACTCCTCAAAGAGGGGACTTATCGCCGCAATCGTGGCGTGCCCAGCACTGGGTTGATTACTCCAGTGAATTAATAATTCCACTTTAGTACCTCGTCTAGAATATACAAATGAATAAAACTAGATTGTATTTACATCTTGTATAAAGTTTTAGTATATTTCGCAAAGGCATTGACAAAATGAACTTTTAACAAGGCATTGAGTTTAATTACTTAATTATTATTAACTATTACTTTTCGAATTTATCGCGATGTTGCTCTTTTGTCAAAAGTCAAGGCGTTATTCCTATAGGTCAAAGATAATATACGTTGGTTTGGTCATGTTGAGAAGATGAATGAAAGGCGACTAACAAAAGGTATTTACAAGGCAGATGTGAGTGGAAATGCCGGGAGGGGACGCCCAGAAAGACATATAGTGATCTCATTAATGATGTTCTTCAAAAAGGTCAGGTGCGTGGTACTCGCAACCGGCGTGCGTGTATGACCAGATGTATGAACGGTAAACGAGGCAAAAGGAGTATGTAAGGAGCGTAGCAGGTGGCGTTCTATAGTTTTTGCCTACCCCCATGGGAAGAAGGCGTCAGTTTATGTATGTGTATGTATGTATGTATTAGTTTCAAAGTGAAAAACAACTTGTGCAGTTAATAATACAGCAATTACACCAACTCACTTTATAGTTATAGCAAACGGTATCTAAAAACCGGCCAAGTACGTGCCGAACGGGTGCACAATGAAGAGTTCCGTTGTTGGGCGGAATTTATACCAAAAAAAACTTAACATTGTAGTTGAAAAAGATGTTCTTCCATTTATACACATGCCACGATCAATTCTACAACTGCAAATGTAAGTTTGTAATCTACTCCGGGCTGCTACTGAGAAATTTAAACTGGTGATAATACTCATTTATTACCATTCTTTGCCCATTGCGTGTCTGCGCCGAACACCAAGTTTATTGTAACCAATATTTTAATTAACGTCGGGATCTGTCATTCGTGGATCTTTGACAGTCGTTACAGGTCGTCAGAAGCCCGAAAGTCTGACAACCAGTCTTACCAAGGGGTATCGTGTTACCTAGTAACTGGGTTGTTGAGGTCAGATAGGCAGTCGCTCCATGTAAAATACTGGTATTTGGGACCCCAAAGTAGTTGGGAAAAGGCAGACAGATGATGATGATGATTTTAATTAACGTCGGGCCGTGATTAGATTGTATTAGTAGACTAGCTGCGCCTGCGGTTTCACTCGCATAAGTCTCGATCCCGTAGGAATATCGGGATAAAAAGTATCCTAAGTCCTAACCCAGTTCATGGTCTACCCATGTGCTTTATTTCGTCCAAATCCGTTCAGCCGTTTTAGCGTGAAAGCGTACCAAACAAACTCACTTTCGCATTTATAATATTATTAGCTGCTCCCGTGGTTTCTCGAGCATAAGTCTCGATCCCGTGGGAATATCGGGATAAAAAGTATCCTATGTCCTAATTCAGGTCATGGTGTACTCATGTGCCAAATTTCATCCAAATCCGTTCAGCCGTTTTAGCGTGAAAGTATAACAAACAAAAAACTTTTAATAATGTACTAACTTCATTAGTCTTCCTCTACCCTGGACCAGCTACATCTGCTGCCTTTTTGTTTCATAGAAAAATAATTACAAAGTAAGATGGTTCACATAATACTGATTATGAATTTTGCATAACTTACCGAGTCCAAAACAACTTTTTGAATTCAGAATTAATTGTGAATTTATTAAATCTTGCTTATTCAAAATTCATAAAATGAAGATAACATTATAAAAAGTTGATGTTAGACAACAAAGAATCAAAACTTATGAAACGCTTTTTATCTCATGCCTTAAGCGACAGGTAATCGCCGTTGACCTTGGCCATACGAATGCTCGTCGGTTTTATGGGGAATATTTATTTTTAGTAACGAAAATATGAATATTTGTAAAAAAAACAGATATAATTATAGATAATAAAAAAGTATGTTCATACAAAAAAATTAACATGAAAATATCTTATGTAGTTTGAAAGTAATATATTGTTTATACTTTGGGTAGACATTACTTCCTGAATTTATTTCATAAAGTATTTTACTACAACACTTAAATATTCACTTATAGAATTGATGTATAAGCGTTCTAAACATATTTTTTTTTTTACAAAAATTACTTGCGTTATATGAAGGCGTAAACCAGATTTAAAAATCACTAAAATCATATATCTGCGCCTTAATAAGCACTTGTAGGTATATCAGGTTCTGTTTCTCTGCAACTACATGTAAATGATAAAAACAGCATATTCAGTAACACAGTTATTAATGTCGATGTAAATAACGATAAGAGCCAAAAAATCAAAGAGTTATATGGTGTGCAGTCAGTGGAACCGAGTCAGTAGACGAAGCACTGCCACTGACGAACGACAGCTATTTAATTAAAAGCCAGTTTGATCGATAACGTCGATCTTCGTACGTATTTTCATCGCAAAATGATAGACCAGCCGATCTATTTGTAAAAATCCCACTGTCAAAACTTAGGTGAGGAGAGCTTGAAGTGAACTGTCATGTCGCTAGGGAATCTAGGGATTGACATCTCACTTCAAACTCACTTCACCTAAGGTTTCACTGTGAGATTTACACAGAATTCTATCAAGGAGGATGCTAAAATATGCTATAAGTTACACCTAAGGTTTCACTGTGAGATTTACACAGAATTCTATCAAGGAGGATGCTAAAATATGCTATAAGTTACGGGACAGTTTCTTATAATTTAACTTGGTGTTTGATTGATAGTTTCGTGACTTTATTCCAGTTAAATTTTTCGGCTCCTTGATCTTCAATCCAGTCAGAGTGCTGAAATATGGTTGTGTTTCCGTCATTATTATTATTTGTGGCATAGACTTTGTTTTCATTATCAGAAATAGATTCACTCAGAGATTGTACGCTTACTGAATGATCCAAAATATTATCACAATTATTGACATCCTCTTTTCTTTATTTCCAGGTACGTACCAATGCTGCACTTATCGTCAACAACACATAATTACATTCGTCGCAGTGAGGCGGTACGTTGATGCGTCGGCGCAGATCTAGCCGCGACCAAGTGAAAGTAAAACTCGGCCGTTTACTGCCACCAACAGAAATTCACTTAGAGTGGCGACCCCACGGACTGAAGAAAAACGATTAAGTACATTCAGAAGTATAGTGTTATCCGTAGGTACATCAGCAAACATACCTAATAAAATCTGGTTCACTTACGCGTTAATAGTATAGTTCCCTCTTCTCAAAGTAACTCTTTCAATACCCCCCACTCACCTACCGACACCTTTAGCCCCAACCCCCGACCCCCCGTTACTGTTTCCAAGTTTTGCAAACTGATGGTAGCCCTGAGGAGCTAAGCTTCAGTAGCTGTTAATAATCTTCATGATGTAATTACTTCGTTTTCTTTTGCGACTCCTTCAATTGCCATACTTTTGGTCTGAAATCGACTATGTGTTACCATGTATGTTGCAGTTGTATGTGCAGTAGAGACATACTGATATAATTAATTGTTTGTATCGAGTAGACCTTCTATATCTTTCTTTATGTTCAGTACACATACACAGCGTTTGCACAAATTCTAGAGAGATCTATCATGCCGCAATCACTTCCCCATTACTTAGTTTTATTAATCTAGCAACTATGTTGATCAAGTGATTATGTGTATACTTACTTACTTTAACGAGTTTGCCTGTTTTCCTATCAATTAACATAATCACGTCTTTTGATAGGCTAATCTACCGTGAGTTGATAACGCCTTATCTAACTTGAACGAAAGTTTCGCAGTATTACCATCAATTACATGCCTGATTTTGTGTGTAAAACAAAATTGTTTATTAACGTACCTATAGTTTAAGGATGTTGCACGACAATATAACAAAAGAGCCATTGTTTAATCTTTTTTAATCAAACAATGACACTGGGAGTCTCCAGATTTCTCAGTACAGCCCAGTTCTTAATTTAATCTTATGAATAAACATCACATCTGAAACAAAGTAAAAATATATTGCTACATCATCGGAAACATAATTTAATCGGCCTTGATTTGTACATCTTCATTAGATTCAATTTATTATATACAGGCTTACTGGTAAACTAAACTTGTACACTAAGATGCTGGGCAGATACGTGTGCTCTAGATTTCATACTAGTTTTCAATAAGTGACCATCAACTAATTTAAAATATTGTTCGTAATTTTGTCAAAGATTGGTACAGTTACATCTTTAATATACAGGGCTTCTGGTAACTCGAAATAATCCTTGCAGGACGTCATAGTAGGGTTAAAATGCAACAAATTAATCCACCAAATGTTCTACCGAAGTTCAGTATTTTTTAAGTTACTTAGATTTTTAGTTTTTTTAAGAAAAACCCCAGGTTACATTTTTAGCCATTTGAAGCCAATTTACAAATGAGTTACGGCTTGACTTTACTGAAATGTAAGTCATCATCATAGTTGATGCCGTAGCAGATCTTTGTTAATAATAAAAAGTTCAAAAATACCTAAAACTTTGGCAAAGATCACTAATCAAACATTTGATTTTTTGTAATTTTTACTTCATAAAAAATGTTGTCTAGTGCAAAAAAAAAAAAAACTACTCCTGATGTACAAATTACTTGGAAAATATCTTTGTCTTAACAGCTATTTAAAAACAATGCAACAAATTAAGCCACCAAATGTTCTACCGAAGTTCAGTAGAGCATTCAGACTTAATTTGTTGCATTTTAACCCTACTATGACGTCCTGCATGGAATACGTCGAGTTACCAGTAACCCTGTATATTAACGATGATGTCACTGTACCAATCTTTGACAAAATTGCGAACATCATTTTAAATTAGTTGATCGTCACTTAATGAAAACTAGTATGAAATCTAGAGCTCATGTATCTGCCCAGCATCATGCAGTTTAGTGTAAGTGTAAGTGTTAGTAACACTACCTTATTTAAGGCGCAACTTCCGACACGACCTTAGGTCAGTCCTAGTCAGACCATTTGTACGCGGACAATACAACATCATTGTTACTTCAAGATTATTTCCGATTTGACTTGCAGGTTTTGTATGACCACTGTGAATTTGGTGTTGGGACGAGAAATCGACAAAATAAACTTTTATGAAAAATAACTTTTATTTCAGAAGTCAGTGGCAACAACTAAAATACAGATCTAAAGTCACCGACTGTTGTTCTTTTTACCGACTTCGTTGGTAGGGGTTGGGTTTGGGTCCCGGATTATAGCGCTACCATTCTTATTAAACGGTAATACATATTTTTCGAGAAACTAATAAAAAATGTTTCTAACCTCAAATCAGATAAGAAGCAAAAATGAAACGTCAAAAGGGGCGATTGACAACCAAATCTGTCCCAGTATCTGTAGTCAGTATCCAGTATCAGTATCTGAGGTCAGTCCGTGGTGTAAAATGCCGGGCAAAATCAATAAAATGGAACATAAAAAAACAGGCATCCTATTTGCATCATGTGTCACTGTCATTCGTTTTCGATAATTCCGTTTCTCCTCGAGTTGCGTGAATTTGTTCACTGTTTGTACTCCCACTGATCGTATGTGTGTACAAAAGGCAATGTTACTACTGTTACTGGGAGAACTTAGGATGCAAGAGCGAGCGAAGCGAGCTCGGGACTCGGGGCACCCCGACTTGGTTTTTTTTAATTTTTGAGCCCCGCGAAGCGGCGCTCTGACTACGCCTTAAGCAACTTTAAAGTGTATTGAGGTTAGCTTACAATAATTTGTTTTTCTCAAGAGCGGTGCGTTAACTTTTCATGGGAGTGGTGCCAGGGGACGGGGGACGGGGGGGCATCCTGCCCCCCTCCCACCTACCTCCTGAAATGATAATAATTTTTTACCCCGGTGGCCAACTGTCTCATCTCTCGGTCTTCATCATCAGTTCCTTCGTCAAATGTTGCTTTCCGAGAGCAAATGCACGAGTTACTATAAAAAATATACAAATAGCTATAATTTGCCTATAAAATTTGAGAATTGGCCTCGATTTCCACGTGATCCTCTCATCAAATTCTGACTTGGAGACAATGGGACCACCTCGGGAGCATACCCTTTCAAACAAAAGAAGAGTTCTCTAAATCGGTTCACAATTAACGGAGAAAGCGGTGAACACAAGAAATAAAACAAACAGACGAACATATAACCTCCTCCTTTTTGGAACTCCGTTAAAAATGGGTTTGAAGAACTCGCCTCATTTAAAATAACATATCAGGTTTTCAGTAGAAGACAGTACCTATAGAGGATGTCCTTTTAGTATTAGATACCGTGATTGAGACATTCAAGTTCATACCTCATGTACCCGATGCCAATAATATCAGAAGCCAGTCAACAAAGTGACACATATTGCTTGTAAATCTCTTGTACAAAACCATAAATCTTCCATAAACTTAGTGTGTCTTTTTCTTTGTATTTGCGTCAAGTCTATTCGGTTACCGTACTTCGTCGTCAGCTTTGTAGTACCAATTTTGTTTTTGCCTCAAGTCCTCACTTTAAGCGAGTACACCAGTAAGTAGTTGATGTGTAAGTGTGATCCCGCGCATAATGGGTATCACGCTTGCGCAACTGTCCTCGTAACATTACCGGGCTCGCACGATGACAGAGCACAATGCTGTCTGATTGTTGTTGTGTTTGCTTTGTGCGCCTGTTTCTTACGTCATTGAATGAGGCCAATGCGGCGGTAATCTTGTTACATCGGCTATTGGATTGTATCGATGTCTGCTGTTGATAGTCAATTGTTAAGAATAAGGTATTGCTTATCTTGGCTTGGTCAAGCTGGTTGTTGACCGCAGAGCCAATCCTCTCGAGAGGGTATTGTCGTGTCAACGTTGGTGGTGGTTGTAATTTCACACAACCAATATCGGCTGTTATCAGCATTTAAAGAATAAGTAGGTAGATCACTGATCAGATACTTGATCAGGATTTCAGTAGGAGTGCACCTACTGAAATGGGATTAGAGGTGGTGCCTAGGCGGGTACCAAAGACCTAAGAGAGCTAAGTCTACTAACTGTAGTAAGGACGTACGTAAGTTCCTTTGGATGTCGTAGATCACTGATTAGAGACTTGATCAGGCTTTCAGTAGGTGCACTGGGATTAGTGGTGGTGCTTAGGCGGGTACCAAAGACCAGCTGTTGAGACCTAAGTCTAATAACTGTAGTGAGGACGTACGTGCGTTCCTTTGGATGTCGCAGAACTCCGCATTTGCTGTAGATAGTCCCTGAAAAGTGTTGGTTTTGAAAAGGTTTTTTCTAATGTTTATTCCACGGTTTAGAATCCAGCATCGGTACGATGTTTGGTTTTCAGAATCCATAAAAAACATATGCTCATCAAAAACAAAAGGGAAGCTGTACACAGGTTGGCGGCTGGCGCCTTGTTGGTTGGTGGTTACGTCGTCGGTGGTCCTTCCAAAAAAAAGAATAACGGATGACCGTTATTTTAATGTTCTTTTATAACTCGTGTTAGCCTCAAAATAGAGAAACTGTTGTAGAAACATTTGGCTACAAAAGCTGGTTTACGGCCTAGATTTTAAAATGACTGGTTTTTTGAATCTCTAGCTCTCGACTGTAGGCATTTTCTATGGTCTATCTTAGAGGGTTAGGTTTCCGCACTTAGTCCTTCAGGTGGACCATTGTGCATGGCCATGACAGCCGTCGATGGTTATTCCAACCAGCCCACCTTCCTCCAGAAGTTGATCTCGTATCCGTGTCTGTTTAGACCATCCGTGATAGATCGGGGTGCCCCAGGGGTTACTGGTTCTAATCGGGGTGTCGTCTGTTCATTCAAAGATTACATGCGCAACGGTTGCCTCCGTCTCCATGCAAGCCCTGCACAGAGGACTGTCCGTTATGACTACTGCCTACTGTGTGTAGTAAGTATTTGTTTAGCGAGCAGTGTCCCGTGATGGTCCCCGTCAGCCTACCAGCATAACTTGAAATAACGAATGTCCGGTGCCTAGTAAATTATCGTTTCAAAATCAAAAGTCATTTATTCAAACTAGGCTGAGAATAAGCACTTTTCGAACGTCAAAATTACATAAGACAGTCTCCCAAAAATGCCCGCCCTTCACCACTTCCTAGTGGTTTAGCTGGGAAGAAGTGGCGCAACAAACTCCCCAGCAGCACACCTGTCTGTTTAGTTATATAAACTTGATTCTATACAAATCGTCTGCAAAGTAATTAACACTACGAAACACAAAACATTAAATTAAATTACTTGCCATATTAGGTTAGCTAGCACACGCCAATATACCAACAAAACAATGAAAACTGTACTCAAGCAGAAATAAAAATTACAACATAAAAACGTAAACAGAACTTAATACCTAAATAAAAGCCTCCAGGCATAACGGGCGTGCTCGCTTACATAAGGCTATAGCTGTAACTCAAAGTGAGAAATGATAAACTAGCACCATCGAAGTAAAATAAATAAATTCCTAATAACAATAATAAAACCATGGCCAGCAAGACGACCAGTCACCACAAGCAGCACCCGTTCACGAGCATGCGTTTGTATTGCAGGCAGCGATTTCATGCTATGATCAGGGGAAGCCCCCTGATCATAGCATGAAATCGCTGCCACTTACCACTTTCCATTATTATTTTAATCTTACTTGGGAATCATACTGAAGTAAGATTAAAATTATATAACTGGCCCGAAAGCGATATTCAAATATCAAGACAATGTGAAACCTACATAATATTTTCATAATACATCATTATTAGTGTTTTACGATGTCAGTAATAAAATTTAACTTCCCGCTTCCCCGCCTTTGATGATGTTACCTCGACTTGGGGTCATTCGTAGGCAAAGCAGAAGCTTACCGTAGTTAAATTTCATAGTCGTTAATGCACACCTATTTAATGTTAGTTACTCGTAAAATTACAATGTACTCTGGTTCCCGGAGTTAACTGACACTTCGTCTCGTCTAGGAAATTTGTTCGTGGATAACATCTTTTTTGTTTTGGTTAATTGAATATCCTACGTTAAAAAAGTTCAGAGTATTTGACCGATTTTCTTATTCCATTTTGGCCCGAATTTCTGTGGTTCTAGTTATGCAGGTTGATGTAATAATCTCTTCCTCTTCTGTCGCTCATGCGGTGGTAAAAAAAACTAGTAAGTTAGCAGGGTTGGAAGCAGGGTTCCAACTTCTCAAGATATCGCCTACATAGGTAATGTTGCCTGAAGATTTTTTGAGTCGAATCAAGTCTAGGTGGAGATTACGAAACTAGCTGCTTTACTAGGCTATAAAACGCTAGCGGAAAGTGTCATAAAACTGCAGTATTGTCGCTTTTAAAACCCCAATAAATCACTACTTTATGTATATGTAACCGTACAATTACGAAATTTGTTAGTTTGTAATCTACTCGTATCAGTATTATTTCCGTTAGATTAAAAATTGTGAAATGCAACAAACCATTTACAATTTAACGCATTATTTTTCTATAGTTTATAATCTATCCATGGGAAACCGAAAAATTGTGAACTGGTATCAAACTTGCTTGCGACGTACCGCACGTTACGCTAATACTAAAAAGCCTGCCTAGCTGCGAGCAACTTGAAAGTAGCGCTCGTCGGCCGCTACTGTGGCACTGCTCACTTCGCTCGCTCGGCTCGCGCGTGGTTGGCCACAGTTCTAACCTAATCCATTTCACTCAGTTCACATTTTTTCGGCAGTTTAAAATGTAACGGAAATAATACCGATAGATTATAAACTAACAGTGCTCAGAATCTTACATACGTGACATATACCTGCGAACGCATTCTACGTATACAAGGAATAGAGTTGCAATAGTTTTGTCTGAGTGAATCAGTCTGGTTACAAAATCGTAGTGGGCGGATAGATCTGCTCTGCTTAATATGCTAATTTGGACATTTTAATTGCTCTGGTAAATAGGCCAGTATACTAATGTGTATACACTGTTATTAAGGCCATTAGCAATAGTCAGAAACAACATTAAGACCGTTGCTTTTTTTAGCGAGCTTTTTGATTTCAAGCACTGTCCGATCTACCAAACTGTCCAAGCAGTGAAACTGGCTAATCAACGAAATTGGCGAATTAAATAAACTGATGTGTGACGGAAACTAATCAGTGATGCGCAAGCTCTTCACACTTCCATGGGTATCTGTAACGTTAATAAAAAAAGAAAATCCTGTTTGAAAGTCCGCTTTAAGTTTTTACTATGTAATTAAACCATCTCATTTACAAAATTCCAGAGACTACAGACATTTCATCTACCTACTCACAGTCAAGTACTTAGGTACTTTAGTTTCCAGGCCGCAAAAAAATTGTCAATACATCTTTGTGTGTCGCAGGTTGATCAATGGTTTATCCTACTTGTGGCATAAACAGGGTGGCGATTCAGTCACCTGCACCTTTCAAGAATCGAAACATTCATCGAAATATACTGTTGTATAGGAATTTGTTCTATTTTACCCCGAGTTGTATAGTATTACGTGTAGAATCACCCCCTTGGCAGATGCAAGTGACTGAATCGCCACACTGTATAGTGCAGCAAGCCTTTATCTGGCCCGTTATCCAAAAATGACAGACCTTGTCAATTTTCATATTGATTTCAATAGTTCCAATAATATTCAGTCGGCTTGCTGCACCAGGTGTACATTTTCTCTGAAGTAACTCTGAAATGGTCACTGTGACCAGTCTTGAGTCAACTACAGCGCCATCTAAACTTCACGCACTGAACTATGCCAAACAAGTTTCTGAGCCATAACATGGAAAATGTTGACTGTGAACACGACTAGGTACATGAGCTTAAGTTCGTCGACACGACTGCAGAGGGCGTTGCTTACTATATTATTTATTGTGTGGGGATTGATAGTACCTAGAAAAAACTTGAAAATTAGTCACTAGAGTCTGGCCACGCTAATTCTGCATCGAAATAAATGGGCACCCCAAAAAAGTTTTATATATGGTATACTTTTACATGTTTCACTTTCGTGGTATAGTGCCTTAACTATAACTTGACGCGTGAAGAAGATCGTGTCAAATTACAACATAATGGAGCAAAACAACAAACTCACTGTGAAACTACTATAGACAGTAAATTCATAACAAGTACTTATTATTTGTAAATTCCAGCAGGGCTAGCACGAGCACCGTTTTGTCTACGGAAGAATAGATAAAAATGACGTTCCGTGTAGAAAGTACGACAACAGCAAAGTAGAAAGAGTCAACTGCTATTTTACGAAATTCACTCTTTTACATAATTCGACTCAGAATTCTTTGTTATGTCATATTTTTTTTCTGTTAGATTCTCAATTTTTACTGACATTAAATCACGTATAAAGACAACTACATATAACACTTTTTCTCAAAGTGTCGAAGTACCGTATTTTGGAACAAACAAATATTATAGTAATATTGGCCTTCACTATTTCCTTGATAAGTTAATAGGACACTATTAACTAAATGATGTAAAATAGGAGAAGGTAGCCTTGTTCTCCTATTATTTAACACAATTTTGCGTCCAAAACGCTCTCCTGTAAAATCATGATTTTGTAGATAACCGTATATATATTGTGGCCGTCAAGTAGATAAACGCAAATTGTCTTCACTACATACAACTGTCAGTTGTCAGTGTGATTTTGACAGTTTGGGATAGAAACTTTCTTCTGAAATAGTCTACATAATAAAGGATAAAGACAAAGATCGTTAGGAACGAAAGACAAAATGACAGATTGCAGAAGGATTTCTACGGTGCGATGTCAAAAATGGAGAAACGTAATGTCACTTTGTATAGAAAGAGCTATGTCTATTCTTCGAAGAAATAAAAAGCGTCATGCTAATCCTGCAGGTGGAATAAGTGAAGAATTCAAAGCTAAAAATAGATTCAGATTCTGATGAATGAATGAGTGTTCGGTATGGTTTCATTTATAATATAAAACTTATAATAACAAAACAAAAAAAAAATATGTTTATCATTCAAAAATGATCTATAATTATTTTTATACTGTCCTTGAGTAGTTTCAGAGATCTCCTTAGACATCCGCAGTGGATTCTCCTGTATTCAGACTAAAGGTAGGTATTAATAATGTGTTGGTAAACTTTAGCCTCAGTAGATTTTATAAAAAAGTTACGGTAGAGCATGAGCTCTACCGCCATACGATGACAAAACTGTATCAAATCGTGCTAAAGTGACCATTCTTTACAGGAAAGAATCAGAATATAAATAAAGTAACATAACAAAAACAAAAAACAACTAGTATCAAATTCATTTTTCGTAGTATAGACGGTGTTTTCATGTATAGATTTTCAAATTACACCATTTTTTTACTTCTGCAGAACTCTGCAGAAGTAAAAAAATGGTGGACTGAGTATATACACAAACGTACATAAAATGACGCCTTTTTTACTATCATCACGTTTTCATCAAGATTGTTATTATGTGATACCTATGTATTCGTAATTTGAAAAGTTCCCTATCACCTAAAACTGTCCCGTGTAAACTTGTAGTTTCCACGGGACAGTATGCAATAATATACTGTCCCGTAAAAACCGACAGGGGCGGATAAGGACCAAGGACTTTTAAGGTGATACGTAAAAAAATAATCATAGCGAACTGGAGAGTAAACTACTTCCACATGCGAGAAAGGAGAGCGCAACAATACGCTGGAATCAAAATAAAACAACGTAAGAGCGCAAAACCAAATAAAAATTGTTTAATAATAAATTAAGTTATGTATCAAAAATATTTTCATCCAAAGTTTTCAGTGACCTTATACGCACATTTCGAATGCAATTTTGCAATGAAATTACTTAGGATTTTAGAATTACAGGAAAAAAATATAAAAAGTAGAGATCTTTTCGGAATTAAATTCTATTGCGTTTTCGTTCTGTCAGAGTATTAATAGTCAATAAACATATACCCAAAAAAATAATCTTTAAACCAAAATAAATTGGGGGTTTTTCGTAACCATTTATTTCACTATTACAGCATTGTAATAGTGAAATAAATGGTTACGAAAAACCCCCAATTTTTTTTTGGTTTCATCTGAAGGTTCCAGATACTGCAAGCCTTTATTATATCTAGGTGTAAAACATAATTTCGTTCTCTAAGCACGACGGCATTTTATAGATATACGACCTTTTTTTTTGGATGGGAAATTATCAAATAACTTCTCCCGCTCTGGCCGGAGCGAGAGGGCGTGTCAGACTCTTACTGTCAAAAATCTACCCGTGTTACTTCCGTTGCCTGTGCGTTGCCAGAGGCCACGGTTTCCCTTTCGGACTTTCCCGCGACCCCGGCAAGCATCAGCCCTAGCGGACCCCTTCAGAGTAGATATACTACCTACATGTTTAATGTTGTAATCTTTTGAAATAGTTTCTACTTACCTTTGCTAGCTATTTGCGGTAACGATACTACTGTGATAAGGTAGTATCGTGTGTTTAAGGGTCGTGTAATCGCCGTTGACCTTGGCTATACAAATGTGCGTCGCGCTCATGCCTCGCCGCCCGCCATTCGGTTTCATAGGGAATATTTATTTTTACGAGTAGTAACGAAACTATGAATTTTTGAAAAAAATCGCACGTAGAATTATAGATTATAAAATTTACTATTCATACAAAAAATATCATGAAAAGAAAGTTAGACTTAAGTTAAACTTAAGTAGTTTGAAAGTAATACCGTTTTTTTTTATGCTTTGGGTAGACATTGCTTCCAGTCAGTCTTCCAGACTTTTCTTCGTTCCAGTTTAACATACATTTTTTGCATAACTTACTTGCATTTTATGAAGGCGTAATAACAGATTTAATAGTCACTAAAATCATATATCTGGGCCTTAAGTCTTCACAATATTTTAATTATTTAAATGGAATAGTAATTTCTGCTTCGGTTATATTAAACACACATTATGTTGGGGCCATATTGTTTTGATTACTGTCAGATAGATTAACAGCATCTCTTGCATGAAATAATAAAAAGGAAAACAAAATGATAATATTTTAATTTAAGGAAATGTTTGTATTTACAATTATTACTTATATCTAATCCTTACAAGTTAATGACCACTATGCGCATTGTTAATGAATTAATGCAAAATTTAATTATTTACATTGCACCCCATTAGATTAACCATAAAAGTGATTTTAAGCTCGCGTGCAAAACTTGTGATTATGTGAAGTTTTGATAAATCCTAAGAGTAAGAATTTGTAAAATACTGTGATGCCTTCTATGACTGTTTAAGCTATAATACTACGTTTATTATTTAATATTATTGTTGATAAAGACTAGAACTTTCTACGGTAACTTCGACTTAACAATGAGGTACACATTGTACATAGTAATCTGCATAAGGGTAAAACATTCTCCCATACTCATCCTACAAATATTAGGAATACTGCACAGCTATCTCAATGTATCTTTTATAAATATAATTTCTATAGTTTTGCTTCTACCAGCTTATACTGCTGTAACCCTTTTGGTATAGTCAATTGTACATTATTTATATAAAAAATATGGCTTAATAATTTGTCTATTCTTTGTGTTGCCATCATCTTTCAGTTCTGCAGTATCTTTTCATCCTCTCGCTTTTCAGCCCCAGTTGTTGTAACATAGCACATTTAGCAGAGCGACGAGTCCTTCGCTTTTTGGTTGGTTCTGTCATCCAATCTTCCTTGATCATGTCAGCGCCTTTCTCTGCAATCATCATTACTGGAGCGTTGGTGTTACCATTAGTAATAGTAGGCATTATACTCGCGTCGATCACGCGAAGCCCTTCAATTCCATAAACACGTAACCGAGAGTCTAGGACCGCCATAGGATCACTAGATGGTCCCATTTTAGCAGTACACGACACGTGATAAATAGTCATCGTGTACTGCCGAATGTAACAGTCCCAGTATTCGTCTGTGTATGGAGGCAGATGCTTACAATTAGGCAATGGCTTGCTGTGATATCTAGCACCAAGTCTCTTCATGGCAGTTGTTTCTCCTACAGCTAAAGCAGCCTTTACACCTTCTCTCAAAACGCCTACATCATCAGGATGCGTCAAGTAGTTGTGGATCATAATCGGGTAGTCCAGAGGATTCTTGGTTCGCAACTTGACAAATCCACGACTCTTTGGTCTAAGCATCATAGGGAAGACACCGAACACGTCTTGATTATTCACTTCGGAAAATACTTCATTGTAAAAGTCATCAGTAAGACTATGAGCTTTTTTGACTTGCGTGCCACCGTCTGACGGAGTTGAAGCTGACGTCATCATGAACTCAATATCTGGCCAGTCGTCAGTACCGTTTGCATATTTAGTATTTATAAAAGCGACAACTTCTAAACCAATACTCGATGTTAAAGGTCCATCTTCAGTAATAGCATATCGCAAAGCCGAATTTATATTTACGAGCCGATTCATTACTAAACTGATAGGATGATCTATGCGGAATATAATACCACCAACTGCGATATGATCTTGCAAGTTTCTCCCAACTCCGGGAGAATCTTGGATCACATCTATTCCAACTTCTTGTAAGTGACTTGCCGGTCCAACGCCAGACAACATAAGTAGTTGCGGTGAAGCAATTGAACCAGCCGACAGTATTACTTCTCGTTTAGCATAGACAACCTGCTTTTGACCGTCTCTCAGGAATTCAATTCCGTAAGCCCTCTTGGTGCCCTTGTCAATAAGTACTTTAGTGACGTGTGAGAATAGAGCAAAGTGAAGGTTTTGACGTAATCTGACCGGCCTCAGGAAAGCTTTCGCTGCGGAACATCTGGTACCTCTGCGTATGGTAAACTGATACCACGCGTAGCCAGTTTGTTGAGCTCCGTTTACGTCGATAAAGTCGTATCCCATCTCTTCTCCTGCTTGTATTAACGCTGCTCCTATGGGTGTGTTGAACGGTGAATCTTGTACGGTCAGGTATCCACCTGGAATTAGAAAATAAACGTTAATTAGCGTTATTTTACCAAATCTATTGTTCCCAAAAACATGATTTGGTAATATTGTGCATACCAGTAGAATGATGTCGTCTATCCTTAGCTAAGTAAGGATTCCGTTGGTCTTCTGACTTCTTGAAGTAAGGCAAAACGTCTTCGTAGCCCCAGCCAGGGTTGCCGAAGGACTCCCATTGGTCGTAGTCTCGTTTGTTGCCTCTGATGTAGAGCATCGTGTTCAGGACTGAAGAACCTCCTATCACTTTGCCTTTGGTCCACGCGCAGCGTTTGTCGATCATAGCTTGGCAGGCAGTGTCTTGAGGTTCTGTACTGGAAAATATTACAGAGAAAAAGGTTAGAATGTATGTAGAGCAATAATACTCGTAATATTAAAATATAGTAAGACTAGCTGTGCCCCGCGGTTTCACCTGCGTAAGTCTCGATCCCGTGGGAGTATCCGGATAAAATGTATACTATGTCTTAACCTAGTTACTGGTTTACCCATGTGCCAAATTTCATCCAAATCCATTCAGCCGTTTTAGCGTGAAAATGTAACAAACAAACTCTCTTTCGCATTTATATTATTAGTAAGGATATTTTTCTTTAAATGTATCCGTTTCATAGGCACCAGTTATAAAAGCATTCACACGATAAAGTCGTAATAACTTAATTTCAGATATTATCACCTGATCGATCGACAGCCGCACGATCAAGTAAAGCTACGCTTGCTGCGGTTGGTCCGTGGATGGGTGACTATCTTTACACACCAAGACCCCTCCGTGCCTCGGAAAGCACGTTAAGCCGTTGGTCCCGACTGCCATTTGTAAATCTTAGACAGTGTTACGGGTCGCCGGAAGTCTGTCAACCAGTTATACCAAGGGTTATCGGGTTACCCAGTAATTATTAGGTAACACTCAACAACACTAGACTCCACAGCCCAGTTGGATTGTAGAGGTTAGATAGGCAGACACTCCATGTAAAATACTGGTATTCAGCTGCATCCGGATAGGCTGGAAGCCGACCCCAACGTAGTTGCGAAAAGGCTAGGCAGATGATAATATCTCTTAAAAGTAACGGCCAATAACTGGAATTAAATATTACGTTAACACCAAAACCGACATTTAAATAAAATTGCCGTTCACTTACCGATACTTCCAATCCAGTTTACTGTTATGTAAATATAAAGACAGTAAAGGAACATCACTAATGTCTGTTTCGTGTCCTCCTGCTTCTAGTAGCAGAACATTCCATCCTTCGACTTCAGACAGCCTATTAGCCAGAACAGATCCAGCCGACCCTCCACCAACTATGACAAAGTCATATTTTTCTCGAAGTGTCTTCTGGTTGAAAGGCCTCTGTTCAGGGTCAAGGATCTCATAGTTGAAGTACGCCATCGTTGCCAGCATTACTGGGATAAAGGTGAGTTTACTGAGGCCACCGATTGCGAGAGCCGCCTTGGTGGCCGCAGAAACTACGGATACCACTCCCATTGTTGCTCAGTGTTGCTTCATCGGCATCTGGAAGTTGACAGAATTATACTTTAGTCATAAAATGAAGACATCGTGTAAATTATGGGTAGCTGCATAATTTTGTGTGTATCGTTGTTGAAATAAAAGTTTGAAGAAATGTGTTTTGACTAAACAAAAGGTGAATAATCAAAGAAATATTATCTTAACCTACATTAGAGACTAGCGCAGCACAAATGCTAATCTCTGAAGAGTAACTACTAGATGAGCTGATACGAGTAGAAGACATTCACTAAACCTAACATATGATTGCTTCATGCACGCGAAGCAATCATATGTTAGGTTTTCATTATGGTATGGAGCGGAAGCACTCAAACATCCTAGCGGTATTACTCTAATGATGCTGTAATGATGTTCTAATGACTGTAAGGTTTATGAATCAAAAACGTGTCGGTCATTGTCTTAAGCTATTAATTACAGGATGAGCAAAGGCTCTAGCATTATTTATTTTCTGAAAGCAATCAAGTCAAGAATAGCCCTCAATAAATAAGTAGACAATAGTTTTATTACGTTCAATAAGTATCTCAAAATCAAGAAATACGATATTATTTATGTAATACATTACATCAGACTTAATTAGAGGCTGTCACGTAAAAGAAATGCAGGCTGCACTCACTGTACGGGACTTTCGAAACTGGATCGCTTTTGGGTTGTTCTCGGAAGTAAAAAGTTTGCACTCGTTAATATCAATTTTGGCGTACAATTTGGAGCAAGGCAAGGGACGGAAAAGGAGGCTTATCTTGCTCTAGATTTGCATTTATGTACCTATATATAATTGATTATAATTAAGAAGCAACTTATGTTATATTTTAGTATAGACATCTAATTACTTTATTGAGTATCTTTGTGTCGAGACAAACAGCTATTTAAGCAATAATTTCGTTCTGCGTTTTCAATGCTATCCTCAAAATAATTATCTCACAAGCCTTTCACGAGTGTTTTCTAAGTATTTTACACATATCCTGTTTAATGATTCAACATGACCGCTCAAAATTCCCACCATTGCAAAACGAAACTCGGGTATACAACCAGTTTCTCCAATGGAGGTCATAGGGGCATACAAGACACGTTCTTCCTTGAAGATGTTTCTTTAAACATAGCCCTATTAAATCAGTGTTCACTTGCTGGACAGCCTTTAGATGGAAGGACAGTGACTAGTTGGACCATTGTGTGTACGGATATGGTGGACGGATGACAGTGTTCGAAGCAGTTTACGTAAGCGCCAATATTATGCAAGACAACGCAATGCTTCGCCTTACGGGTGTCAAGTCTTCTTTACACATGTTTTGCGTTAACTTTTTCAATAAGGCATGCTTATTGTTTGCGTATGAATCTGTTATTAATGTTTTTGTTGACCCAGTCACTATTAATCTAAAACTTATTATTTTTCACGATCTTATATAAAAATCAATGAACGAGTTGACATAGATTTATCAAAGCTTTCGTTAGTTCATCATAATTAACGTCTCTAGGCGAAAACGATTCCAGCATGTAAACTTGTTGATATTAGAACACGGACCGAAACATTTCCTTTGAAATAAGCAATTAACTTCGAAATATTTTTCCAAAAAAATATATTAGGTACTCGTATGTAGTTCTTATGAATGAATGCAGGAAATAGAATTTACGTTACAAAAACAAGAAATATTGAATAAATTTTGCATTGTTATAACTTTTATCGTCGATCCGTATACTGTGAGAACCGGGCCGAGTATAGCACCTTGGTGAATGATTGCTACACCGATCATATTGACTGAGACCATCGCGGTTCCACGGCACACTTAGTGAATACTTATTATGAGAAGTGTTCCTGCAGGGTTTTTTTTTTTTTTTTTTTGAGGGTGGGAAATCATCAAATAACTTCTCCCGCTCTGGGCGGAGCGGGAGGGTGTGTCAGACTCTTACTGACTAAAACCCACCCGTATTCCTTCCTGTTGCCTGTGTTGCGGGGGCCTCGGTGACCCATAAGTACCTTCCCGCGACCCCGGCAGGCATCGGCCCTAGTGGACCCCTACTTTGTGCTGATGACATCTCTTTGAGGCGCGCGTGGAATACGACGCGCCGTCGACCCGGGCCTGGTCCTTACCGGACGGTGAGCTACCCATTGCTCACCGTCCGCAAGCCCGCGCCTACGGTGGCCGGAAATCCGCCCGGGATTCCCGACGCCCTGGGCGTCTCCTGCGGCGGCTAGGGGCGAGAGGGCGCGAAACTTGCCTTTCCCTCAACCGTCCCGCCTCCTCCTTAGCGAGCATTACTGCTTCGCAGAAGGAGGTGACGGCTGCCCATGCCCTCTCGCTCCGTACCATGGCCTGAACCAGGGCAGGGTTAGTACTCGATTTCTATGTACCTTCACAAAGTCAACCGCAAGCGTTGCGTCGTGTCTTTGAAGTCTATAGAATGGCAACACAAGAATTTCGACTATGTCAATTGCACTAGGTAGTTCGTATTTCTGCTTAGTCTGGCCCCCGGCATCTTGTGCCTGGCTCTTGATACCTGCATAACTTGATTTACAAGACACATGCTTTGAGTGTGTTTGACATAGTCCAGATAATTATTTTAGATAAAATTATGCTTGCATGCGTTGAGTCTGGTGCAAATAGAATAACTTGGTGTAATAGTGCAACTTGGGGCAGGTATAATAATTATATCCAACGGTAACGGGGGCTTAGTAGATTTACTGAAAAGGTTAAGGATAAGATAAATGAACAGCATTTTCCTAAATAGTACTAGTTCTATTTCCCAATTTGTCTGTACAAGTGTTTTGCGAAAACGTGAAACACTGATGTAATGTCACACTTTACGAATAACGCGTGGAAACATATGTCGCTAAAGTAAACTGTTTGAAGAAATGAATATAGTGACTGGTCCGACGACATCGAAAAAATATAATGATGTATTCGTCCACTAGGTGTTACTTGATGCAGAACAATAAATCCACGACAGAGTCAACAATATACAAAAAAATAATTATATTAATAAAATAATTAAAAAATATATAATGTATAACGTTACATACAGTTTTTCATAAATCTATATCAAGTTCACCCATGATTCGTGCCTGAACTAGGTAATCCTGTGTTTAAGGCGATTGGAGGTAACATTAATTGATTAAATAATCACACATTATATTAATCTTATTGGTACATATGTATATTTACATGTAGCCTAATAAAAAAATTCAAGACAGTAGATCAAAGAAATGTATCTTTTCCAAAATATGTAGTGTTCAAAATAAATCGATGACATTCTTGTAATATGATAGTATCATAATAAAACCAACGAAACAATGACGCTATTCGTACATTGTCTGGATGTTAGAAAGAATTTTGAAATATGCGTGGCATGCAATATGGTAACTGTTAATTTTCCGGACTAAAAACATTTCGATACCAGAATGTTCAACCTTCAATAACTTGAAAACTAATCTTTCGGTTTAAAGCACAAATTAGTTCCTATCTGTATACCTGTATGTATACTTTTTAACTCATGATCTCGTCTTCTCGAGATAAAGCAATTCGCCGACTCCCGCGCAATACTTTCACTGTCCCACAGTGGAACGAATGTATGGGAGCGGTTGGACGTAGACATGTCCGAAAAAAAAGAGTAAAATTATGCCAAACTAATGATGCCATCTTATTCGATTACTTAATGCCTTCATAACTTGTGGTGATGAATTTCTTCATAACTCCCATATTTCGGGAGTAATTTGAGAAAATGTGAAATTTTACTATGAAAATGAGTGTATCGAGCTCTCTCCCTCCTGATTCCGGGCTTGTTTCAAGTAGAGGTCTCTAATATCATAATGCTAATACTAAGAGCTATATTTAATACTAAGACACATAGTGCGCCAAATGTGCACTTTCTGGGATAAAGAGTGATGTTTATTTTATAACACAATTTTTTTATTTTTTGTTTATTTTGTTGATTAAAACCGTTTTTCTAAAGGTTTACCTTATTACAATAACATTTCTGAGCAGCCAATTAGAGAAGATATAAGCTAATTAGGATATATAATTAGGGACTTAAGGTTTACATATAAAACTGATGCACTAATGATTACTGATAAGAACATTGCTATTATTTAATTACTAAATGGCTCTTAATACACTAATTTAGCATGCATCATTTACTAATTATCACAATAACTAATTACCTTGCAATATTTAACAAAGGATACCTGGGATACCTGGATTTTATATAAATAGGTCACTATTAGTAACTTTAAAATCAGTGTTGATTTACACCTCGTTGTATCCAAGCTAATCTCGCAATGTATTTTCCAAATTTTAATACAAATCTTGATATTCACGTTGCTTTATGCGCACGCGCACATAAAGATTTACGCGACTTTAACTATTTGTTCAGTGTTTTAAAAGATAACAGTTGTGTTCAGTTATGTGAAAGTGCTGAAACAAGTTTAAAAGACTGGTGTCGTCGATTTTGCTACCGCATTTATGCAAAATGGACACAGTCTGGAAGAAGCACAGATAAGTTTCGGAAGAAACATGAGATTTGGCTACAGGCTGCAATTCAATGGCCGGAATTACAGAATGAAAATATGGAACCTTCTACAGAAAATATAAGTGACGTCATCGAGCCCATAATTTCTCCTGCTAAATCTGATGCTTCAACTTGTACACATCCTAGTCCTCGTAAATCTTTTGAGGACCTTAGTAACCGGCAAAAAAGAAGACGCACTGAAGATAGTCTTTCATGCAGCAGTAGCAGCGCTGAAATTATGTTTTCGGCCGAAAGGGCGCTTCAAAAGGCAGGACAAAGCGATACAGCTTATGTTATGAAATACTTGACGGAGAATCCAGAAGAGGCCTCAAAAATCAAAGCCTTCATTGAAGGTAAATCAATTCAGGTACGGGAAATATCCCCTTTGAAGGCATTGGCTCTTTATGTATCGATGAACTTATCGAAATGGCGCTATAACACTCTTCGGGATTTCAACACTCAAGAAGGAGCTCTTCAATACCCGAGTTACTACATGTTGGTTAAAGAAAAAATTAAGTGCTATCCGGCCAAAGAAGATCTCACAGTTACAGAGAGCTCTGCAAAAATCAAATTACAAGCCTTGATGGATTTAACCTCAAGAAGACTTATTAGGTCGTTAGAAACCCCTGTTGATCCCAATCAACAGCTCGTATTGACCAGCAAATGGGGTTTTGACGGATCATCTAGCCAAAGCATTTATCATCAAAGGACGAGTGAAGATGAGCAAATCGATCTTGCTAGTAATTTTATGATTAGTCTTGTACCACTGCGGCTCGTCTCAAAAGGTGTAACAATTTGGGAAAACGAGCGACCATCTTCCACTTCATTTTGCCGGCCAATATTGTTTAAGTTTATAAAGGAAACCAAAGAAAATGTGCAGAGAGAGATGGCTGAAATCGAAGCAGAGATTGAAGCCTTAACTCCATCCACCATCACTGATGGAATTAGTGTCAAACACCAACTGCTGTTGACAATGATTGATGGTAAAATTCATTCCATTATATCCAATACAGCAGCTTCAGTGTGTGACATATGCAAGGCTTGTCCTAAAGAAATGAATAATTTAGAGTTAATCAAAGATAAACACGCAAACGAGGACATGTATAAATATAGCTTAAGCACCCTTCACGCTTGGATTCGCTCAATGGAATGCTTATTACACATTTCCTACAAATTAGACATAAAATCATGGCAAGTAAGGGGTGATATAGCAAAAAGGCAAGTTGATGACAGGAAGAAAAGAGTTCAAGAGGCTGTAAGAAGAGAAACGGGCTTACTTCTCGATGTTGTGAAACAAGGCAGTGGATCCACCAACAATGGCAACTCGGCAAGGAGATTTTTTGAAAACTACACTAAATCTGCTGAACTGACCGGAATAGATGCTATGCTTTTAAGAAAAATCTGTGTGATCTTGCAGTGTATTTCATCAGGAGAGAAGATCAACGTAACTAAATTCCGAGAGTTCTGCTTTGATACTGCTAAGCTTTACGTGGAGTTATACCCATGGTATTATATGCCTTCTTCACTTCATAAAATTTTAATGCATGGGCCAGACATAGTTCAGAACATGTCAATTGTGCCCATTGGTTTTCTATCCGAAGAGGCATCTGAGGCTAGAAATAAAGATTTTAGAAAATATAGAGAGGGGCATTCTCGAAAGCATAGCAGTATCTCATGCAATGAAGATATTATGCACAATCTTTTACTGTCTTCTGATCCACTTGTTACAAGTATCCGTCCAAAAGGAAATAAGTTTGTAAAAAAAACTTCTTTTAAGGAATTTTATGAGCTTACGGATTCTGAGAAAAGTGATATCGAATTTGTTAACATAAATGATTTAGCGGACATCGATTCTGAATTTGAATTAATTGATGATGATGATGATGACGAAGATAATTAAATGATGTTATTGTTTTAAAATGTGTAACTTAGTAAATTAGAGCTTACATCTTAATTATTTATTGTACTTTTAATGAAACTAGGTAATTTATTATCAACTTACTTAAAAGTCATACTCTCATCAGTTCTTGTGAATGTTTTTGTTAATATATATTTCTGTATATATATAATATATTTATAGACCTCTTAATAAGTCTGTCTGCGGTTTAAAGTAAATACAAATGGGGAAAAAACGTTTTTTTTTTTAAATTTTCATTTCCTTTTATCCCAGAAAGTGCACATTTGGCGCACTATGTGTCTTAGTATTAAATATAGCTCTTAGTAATAGCATTACGATATTAGAGACCGCTACTTGAAACAAGCCCGGAATCAGGAGGGAGAGAGCTCGATACACTCATTTTCATAGTAAAATTTCACATTTTCTCAAATTACTCCCGAAATATGGGAGTTATGAAGAAATTCATCACCACAATTTATGAAGGCATTAAGTAATCGAATAAGATGGCATCATTAGTTTGGCATAATTTTACTCTTATTTTTCGGACATGTCTACGTCCAACCGCTCCCATACATTCGTTCCACTGTGTGTCCGGTGCACTGCGCATGCGTGGTTGCATCGGCTTTCTTAACTCGTGTCAGTGTCGCTGTGGACGTGTCAGTGGACAGACATCTGTCTGGTATTTAGGTCGCGTTGTGTAAACCATTGTAACAATATGACTGCAATGATAATGACTTGAATAACATAAGTATTGTTTTAGTTTTCTAGAACTGGTTCTACTTCTTGTTGTTTTCGAAAAGATCAATTTACAAATGACACAAAAAATAGTTTCAGACAGGTTAATTTATGCAAGTCCTGACAGCTGTTTGACCCTTATTATTTCTGCTGTATATATTCCAGTTCTCTTCTTATTATCAAGTGCCTAATCTCTTTCTCTTATTTACCGAGTAGATATGCTACTCGGTAAATAAGAGAAAAGGTGCGTTCATATTTGGTAGAGTACTTGTCCACCAACATTTATTGTAGGAGGTGAGTATTTTTTATTTTATTTTAATTTCGACATTGTAATTATTAATATTGATTTGTACATAAAAAGACAAATACATATATCTATTAATAAAAATAACTAAAACTATACACAAACAAAAAAAGGGCGTCGAAAAATTCATCCACATCGCTGTCGACTGGTAATGTACCCAAGGGACTGGTGGCATTGCCACGTTGTATGGCAATGCTTAACCTCTGGCCAAGGTAAAAGCCAGCACTTGGATCACGGGAAGTGTCAACCAGCTGTCTGGTTGATTTGTATTAGATTTGTATTAGGAGGTGAGTGAATTATACTCTTTTCGAAGTTGAAAAAAATTAGGATAATAAAACGATTGTGTTCCCGAAAACACGAATCTTAGCTACACACTACTTATGAAGTCCTGAAACAGAAAACTTTTGTGGGGTTTGTCGGCGATTCAATTCGTAAAAAGACTAGTGCGCGTTTTACATAAACAAAAGGTTTTAACAATACAATACAATAGAGTGAGCTTTTAAGGGTCTATCTGTTTTAATTTTGACGCTCCATCATCATCTGTCTAGCTTTTTCCCAACTACGTTGGGGTTGGCTTCCAGTCTAACCGGATACAGCTGAATACCAGTATTTTACATGGATCAACTGCCTATCTGACCTCCACAACCCAGTTACTGGGTAATACGATACCCCTTGGTAAGACTGGTTGTCAGACTTTCGGGCTTCTGACGACCCGTAACGACTGTCAAAGATCCACGAATGACAGCCGGGACCAACGGCTTAACGTGCTTTCCGAGGCACGGAGGGGTCTTGGTATGTAAAGATGGTCACCCATCTACGGACCAACCGCGGTAAGCGTAGCTTAACCTGATCGATTGACCCGTGCGGCTGTTATTACTTAGCCACAAGCCCCTTTAATTTTGACGCTCCAAAGGTTGTAATTAGCAGCCCATTCATGATCTTTGATTTTAAAATTGGGCCAATATATGGCCACGATTCTTTTTTTTGTACTAGGCTACTTACTTCACAATGTGTGCATAGCTTTAGGTCCAGTTACATTTTTATTACTATTTTCTTTTACAGAATGAGTTGGACAACCTGTTTCACATTAAGTATGAACTTTAAGGAGTGGATAAAGTTATACGTAACTCTTTCGATTCGTTCGTCTTTTTAGAGTTCCGTAGTCAACAAGGAACCTTTATAGTTTCGTCATGTCCGTCCGTCTGTCCCTGCTTTAGCTTAGAGACGCTTAGTACTAGAAACCTGTAATTTGGCATGGCTATAGGTACCTATTAATTACGCCGATAAGGTGGTAAAATAAAACCATGAAAAATATTTTTTTTTAGCGACCTCCCTTGTACGTAATATGGGTATGATATTTTTTTTTCGGTAACCGATGGTGTGGGCTATCGTTGGATAGACCGTTCAAAAATATTGCGAGTCTGTGGGCAGTATTTTTCGATTCAAGGATCCGTTTGCGTAATATTAAGCTATAAAGTGCTGATTTTTATTTTATGAGTCCCTGCCAGCTAAATGGTTGTTTTTGGATGTGGGAATAATTTCATGGCAGTAGCATACATATGTGTCGAAATAAAAAGGAAAACTATCGCAGCTAAGTAGGCAAGGAAGGGCAATAGTCGACCAACTTACATTTGAAGTTGGAGAATTGACCGTGACGTTTATCAATATATGGAAGAACACCTTTTTCAACTACAATGTTAAGTTTGTTTTTGGGATAAATTCATACCAACTACGGAACCCTTCATTGTGCGACACTTACTTGGCTGGTTTTTTTGTTTTATTTCTTTTTCCTCTTGTGATTTGGGCCGTAAGGTGTCGTTTCGATTTATTTGACGTTCGTGTTTTAGATTTTAATCTATACTTAACTAACCTTTGCTCGCGGCTCGACTCGCGTTCAGTGTCTATCAATCGGGAAAAGTACTTTTATTCTGGATGAAAGGTATTGTCCTTTACTGCCCTGACAACGTGTATGGAAAATTTCATGATGATCGGTTGAGGAGTTAAAACGTGTAAGCAAGCGTTATGGCGTAAAACATATAAAACAAACTAACTTTCGCATTTATAATATTACTAGTTGCGCCCCGCGGTTTCACCCGCATAAGTTTCGGATCCCGTGAGAATATCGGGATAAAAAGTATCTTATATCCTAACTCAGGTCATGGTCTACCCATGTGCCAAATTTCATCAAAATCCGTTCAACCGTTTTAGCGTGAAAGCGTAACAAACAAAAAAACAAACTCACTTTCGTATTTACATATAATATTAGTTAGGTCCGATTCCAAAAAATCATTCAGTAACGAGAAGCAATATATTTCACGCGGACGTCGGAAGCTAGGTTACCGTAAAACCTCTTCTGTTTATTATTGAAGCAATTTTAGTTCATTTTACAGTAATTGTAACTTGAAGCTTTATCGCAGTGGGTGTAATCTTTGAAGATTATAACAACAAATCGTATGATATTCGAGTCAAATCCTCATTAGGCATCGTAATCTCAAAAAACAAATCCTGAGAAATAGTAATTTTAAGATTATTAATATTACAAATATGGAACATATTACGGCAGTTTAGGAAATGATCAACGTAAAATTGCAAAGTAATACTCGTAGTAACATACGCCAGATAAGGTTTTGCATTTTGTAATGCAAATGTATTCGCGAAAGTGCTTAGAAAATACCTAATTAATTTAGTAATTTGCCATTTAGGTAGGTACCTAATGTTTAATTATTTAAATATTCGAATTTGTTTGTGTTTTTAACGAATACTAAGGAAGTGTTGTTACGAAATTAAACGTTGCATTGTTTTACTTAATATGCAAATGCGAAAAAGTGTCATAAATTGTATGTGCAAATAAATGCACTTAAATAGATTTTAAGCTATTTAAGTAATTAGTCTTATTAATATGTGGGTCATTTGTATATTCAACATTTATTTAAAGTACACAAAACTAAAAATATTAATAAAATAAAATAAAAGTTTAATTTTACTTTCCAAATACAAAACAGTGTATTCTAATCTCGTGTCAAAATATGTTTCGTTATCAAGGACGTATTAGGTAAACACGTTTGACCCAGTAACATGTAGTAACTTTAACATTACCACATGTGTCTAGCAACAAGTCTTCGGAACGCACCTCAAGACGACCTTAGGATATGTGGTTCCAGGTAAAAACAAGAAGAAGACTGTCCTGCGCCCATCTTCTTGGCGAAGTTATCTCTTTGTTTATGTACTACTATCAAAGATTAGCATTAAGTTCATGACTTATGTAGAGAAAATAAACGTTTATATTTATATATTGCTCTTTTGTTATTGCTATATGGTTAAAATAACCCTTTTCAAAGCTTATTGCCAGGGTATGTAGAAGGGAAGTCGAAGAAGTGGGTCAGCTTTACCAAAAGATCGTTGGAGGTCCTGCGCATTTGGATGCGCAGGACCTCCAGCGATCTTTTAATAATGTTTTAATAATAATAATAATGTTTTCAGAATGCTGTTGGGACTGCCCCGTTTTTGTAGCGCATCTGTTTTTTTTTTTTGGGTGGGAAATCATCAAATAACTTCTCCCGTTCTGGGCGGAGCGGGAGGGTGTGTCAGACTCTTACTGACTAAAACCCACCCGTATTCCTTCCGTTGCCTGTGTTACCAGGGGCCTCGGTGACCCTTTAGTACCTTCCCGCGACCTGAAGATGTTTCCGCTGAATCGAACTGACGACTTTTATGCGGTCATTCGAAAAAATCCTTAATAACAAGATTTCGGGACAATGGGCCGATTCCCTTGGTCACAAACTAAACTAAATTTAAGTTCAGTGCATCTTTTTCTTTCTATTTCCAGTAAAATTACAGTATTATTTCAAAGTTTGAGTTCGCTTCATGTGGACGACGCACAAACGAAAGGAAAGAACTTCACTCGTTCATCACCCCCACAAAACATCTCAGAATAGCACATGTTCTCCGACACTGTCCTCAGAATACTGTTTGTCACTGGTGCCGAATCCCTTGTTCTCAAACTAAACTAAA
Source organism: Atethmia centrago (assembly GCA_905333075.3). NCBI lineage: Eukaryota > Metazoa > Arthropoda > Insecta > Lepidoptera > Noctuidae > Atethmia > Atethmia centrago. The sequence goes on from HG995387.1 coordinate 10,471,938, forward strand.
TTTAAGTTCAGTGCATCTTTTTCTTTCTATTTCATTAAGAAAAGGACAGAAGATAAATTTTAGTTTAGTTCTGTCAAATTAATCAGCGCCTGTCACTACTCCATACAAGTTTAGACGCGATTAAAAACTTGCCTACTAAAATTACGTCAATTTACGTCAAGCGCTGATTAATTTGACAGGACTGAACTTAAATTTAGTTTAGTTTGAGAACAAGGGATTCGGCACCAGTGACAAACAGTATTCTGAGGACAGTGTCGGAGAACATGTGCTATTCTGAGATGTTTTGTGGGGGTGATGAACGAGTGAAGTTCTTTCCTTTCGTTTGTGCGTCGTCCACATGAAGCGAACTCAAACTTTGAAATAATACTGTAAATTTATATAGATAATATATTTACTAACATTAATTATAAGAAATTTACTCAGTGGATTTTATCATCATCTGCCTAGCCTTTTCCCAACCATGTTGGGGTCGACTTCCAGTCTTACCGGATACAGCTGGGTAACACGATACCCCTTGGTAAGACTGGTTGTCAGACTTTCGAGAAAAATATGTTATTATTATAAATTACTAGGTTATGGCCGCGGTTTCGTCTGCATGGAGTGCGGAAATTATCTCACGGGAACGAATTACCGGGATAAAAAGTAGCCAAGTAGCCTATGTCCTAACCCAGGCCATGGTCTACCTGTGTGCCAAATTTTATCGAAATCTCTTCAGCCGTAACAAGTAAGTAAACTACCAAACTCACTTTCAAATTTATAATATTATTTAAGATTATACCTTCCTGGCTGGCAAATATTTTTTTTCGCGGCTGTGAGTTATTCTTACATATATCGTGCCCATATGAGCGAAGAATATTAAAATCCGCACTGACTTTGGGACCTAGGACTTGTCGACATGAGATTTACCTCTGCATGATTACGAAGCAGGATGCCGATGGAAAAAGTTATGTACTGGTTTAAACTATAAAGGTTCTATCGGAGTTGTTTCACTTTCAAACAATTGTTTTTGACTAGAAAGTAAATCACTGTTCGACTAGTTTCCGAATAACTAAACGGTAGGAAGAACATTTTACATCTCGAAGCACTTATTTACCAAATAAACAGTTGACCAAAACGAAGCTATGAGTAGTATAAACTAAGTATAAGTAGTGTTTAATCAACTAATCGAAATAGAGATAATCTCAATAATACTTATACATTAAGAGGACGATAAAAATCAGTTTGGAACCCATTCCTCTCGGTGAGTGGCAAGCGAAGGGTTCCGAAGCTTCTAAGAGCTGCCTCAAGAATGCCTGAATGTCCACTGTACTACAGTCCGTTTTTTTTTAAAGTTACAGAGGATAAATCATCTTGAAGTGCATTTGGTTAGAGACTACCGTTTAAGTAAGCTTAAGTTTAATCGGCTTAAGAATGTGACGCAGTATTAGTCACGACCTAACTTATATTTTAAGCTGATGAGGATCTTGACCAGCGTTGCCAGGCGTCCCGATTTTTAGCCCAAAATTAAATGTCCCAGTCCCGCTTTTCGGGGATTTACCGACTGTGCGGTTGTTATTAGAGTAGTAACGTATTTTCATTAAAATATATGTTCTATGGCTATCATCATTGTAAACTTTATTTGAAACTCAAATAAAACAATAAGTAGTAAAAAATAAAAAATAAATTAAACTACTGATTATTTACGTTTTTTATTATGTCTCGCTTTTGACTAGAGAATAATCTTGCTTTTTTTACTCAAAAGGTTTTAAAACCCAACTTTGCCCGAAAAAAAATCTGGCCACGCTAATCTTGACCCCAATTCCGAAGGATTTGCTTGTGAGACAGATTCTAAGATTTCGCACAAGCTTCAGTATCGTAGAATGCTAGAGGAAAAATGAACCAAACACAAATATAAACGTGTCTCACGAACTAATTAAAAGATCATTTGGTGGAACAAGAAAATGTTCTCACGAAATTAATATTACCGATGACAATGATTAAGCAGTCATCAATGTTAAGATTTAATTAGGTACAGATACATGAGTGTAACCATGATTCAAATCATAAGCTCGTCCCATGTAAGTTGTGCGTGATGAGTTAGTGATTAAATAATCTTTTAATTAACAGTTACTGGCACACGACACTTATCCTGTATCTCACGAGTTAACAAATGAAGGCTGCGAATATTCATCGTATCTTCTAAGCAAATAGATTTAGTAAAAGTAAAAAGAAAGAATCAAGATGCACTGTTTGATGGCCAAAGTTAAATGAAGATTTATGTTTACGTTTCTCTAGGTAAAAAATGGCCAAGGTTAAATGAAGATTTATGAATAAATCTTATTGTAACAGAGCAAAAGCTTTATCTGGTTATCGAAAATTACGTGGAAGAATATTCGTATCAACGTGAGCTATCAAAATATTTTGATACATACGATTTGTCACATATCCGTATCATTAAATCTGTAGTTATATGGCAGCTAACAAATTCTACTTCTTTCGGCACAAAAGTTCAATGCGTTTTCGTAATTTATAATAGCATCGGAATTTCATAATCTTCCGCAATCAAACACTATGATTGACCATGAATAAGTATGTAATTATTCAAAAGTACAAATCTACATAATTATTCTCATTAACATTCAAATTATCTCTAATGTCTTCTAACAACATAGCTACACACGCAAACCTGAATTCCTCAAAATGGTCACACAATTCACTTATATGGGTTTTCTAAAAATTATCTAAACACAAACGAACCGTAAGATTTTGCTCTAGAAATCGCAACGCGTTGGGAATTATAATGCAAGAATACCTGAAAAAATTAAGCACAACACTATTCCGAGAGGTACACTGTTCGCGACACCATGTGGTTTCCCATTCACTGACGGACTGCGCGCGCACAGTTCGCACTGCGCTTGCGCCGAGCGGTTGCACAACCAACTGGCTGCGAACCTACGGTCAATGTTAATAGGCTAATTATGATTTAGGACGATGGATAGTAGTGTGATGAGCTTATCTTTAATGGGTGCCTTTGAATTTCAAACTAGGTAGGATACATTGATGATACCATTACTTTTAAAAGTTTTAGGGAAGGGATGATTGAAGTGGATGCAAGATCTTGTTTTGGTGTTTAGAGAGTTGAAAGTGAAAGGTTACAACCAATTGACGAGGAAATCACTGAAATGTTGTATCAGGAGAATTAGTAGGAAATCCATTATTACGCATAACTCCGCAAAGCCTAGACTTCCACTTGGTTCCCGCTTGTCATTACAAAATTCAAGGAAATATACGTAAAGAAATATTTGCAAGCTATCTGACTACGTTGGATTAATCACATCGCACGCATTGCCTCCTAGTGATATTTAAATAGATAGTTGAGCAACCTAATAGAAATGACGACACGACTTCTCATTTGGTATTATAAATTGATTCGACCAGCACTTGGAACCTTGAGGTTATTGCTCACTAGGTGTTTGATAAAACAAGGTCTCCAATTCCATCATAAGGGATAATCACAAGATTGTATTGTTCGCAGATGACACTTCCCTCATTTTTAAAATCAAACGACTGCTGGTCAACTTTGAACATGTTAAAGATGCACTCTCTAAAGTTGTCCATTGGTTTAATGTAAATAATCTTCTCCTGAACGAAAAAAAGACTAAACTTATTAAATTTTCAACGCCAAATGTCAGGCAGCTAACTACCAATGTTCAACTTAATGGAATAGAGTTGGACCCTGTTGAGTCGACAGTTTTTCTTGGAATAACTATTGACGCTAAATTACAATGGCGCCCACACATAGAAAAATTGTCAGGAAGGCTAAGTTCGGCCGCCTATGCTGTTAAAAAAATTCGACAGATAACCGATGTAGATACGGCCAGAATTGTTTATTTTAGTTATTTTCATAGTCTTATGTCATATGGGATTCTTCTCTGGGGAACCTGTGCGGACATTAATACCATCTTTGTTTTACAAAAAAGGGCTGTTCGAGCCATTTACAACCTAGGTCCAAGAGATTCCCTTCGAGAAAAATTCAAAGAAATAGATATTCTGACTGTAGCCTCTCAGTATATATTTGATAATCTTATGTATGTACACAAAAATATATCAAATTTTAAGAAAATGTCCGATATCCACAGTTTAAATACCAGGAATAAACATAATCTTGCTGTACTTCACACTCGCCTCCACAGAGTAGGCAACTCGTTCATGGGTCAATGTATACGCTTTTACAACAAACTTCCTATTGCTATTCGAAATTTACCCATTAAACGATTTAAAAGCTGTATTAAAACCAAACTTTGTAAAAAAGGGTACTATAAAATTTCAGATTATTTAGAAGACAAAAAAGCTTGGGATTGAGCTGCTCGCTCTGATAAGCTTTGTGCTAAAACCATAAAATTTGATATTTAAATTATGCAAAATCATCATTTTATACAACTATGAGTATAAATGTACATATTAACATTGATGAATATTATAAGCAAAATTAAGTGAATATTTATGTACCTTGAAAAGTATTATATTACTTTAATTATTGTGAATGTGAGCACTATGTGGGTCATTTTTATTTATTTCTTGTTGTTTTTTTTTTTTTAATTTCCTCTTAGTTTTAATGATGGTCTGGCATTTTGAGTTCTTTATGCGGCCAACCCAATTGTCCTTTCCTTGGTACTGTTCGTCGAGTCGTTGAGCTCCTTAAGTTTTGAGTTGAGCTACACGATTACTGACAAATGCTTGCACTGACTGGGCAGGTCCACTCAAATTTGTGTGGTTCTTTCCTCAAAAGACCATTTCAGACATAGATCTACATGGTCCTCACATGATCTGACCAAGATTATGTCTGGACTTTAAAAGAGACTTTGACCCTTGAGTTTGTTTCGCCATTTCTTCTCAGGGGTAGTCAGATACGAAATGTCGACTCCATCTAGCTTATTTTTTAATATGACGTGTAAAAGTGATTCTCATATCCTATTTACAGAATAAACAATTTCATTTCATTTCATTTCATTTCATTTCCATGAGGAATCCGGTCTCCAATTTGATAACACTATGAATTAGTTTAAGAAAAGTAAAGTATAGAGGAAGTTCATTGTAAAGTTATTTTTGAAATACTCGTAAAAGTTATAACAAACGTCATTTTCGATGTTGTCTCATTTATTGTAAGGCGTGCTTCACACTTTTTCGGTTCTGTTGCATGAGGAAAAAACTGTACTACATATATTAGCAGCATATTTTATTACTGAGATGCTGCAAAAGAACTGAAATGGATCAGCTCAGTCTATCGCAGTCCACTGCTGGACACAGGCTTCTGCCAGGCTGCGCCACAACACCTTGTCCTACGCCTTCCGCATCCAGTCTGTCCCAGCCACCTTTTTAAGGTCGTCGGTCCATTTAACCAATCCAGGACTCGTCTGTTCCACCGGCCATCGAATCGGGTCAAAGGACTGAAATAGGCAGTAAGAAATACAGGATAGTAAAACAAATAATGGTTATATAAAATATGGTGAACAAAAGAGGAAATGACGATGCTGTAGCACATCTCACTAAAGCTAATAGCGGTCGTGGAAGTCTACAACAGAATTACATATAACAGAATTGTGCAACAGCCGGAATGTTTAGGCAAACTATCACAATCTTAATGGAATGCTTTATGCTGTTACAGCAATTTAGTTAATAGTACCGCCAAATAAACCAAATTTGAATAAAAATATTCAGAGGGAAAAGTTCAAGTGAAGTCTTATCATGTTTCAAATGGGTCCGTACCACGCGATCATAGCAACTGATACAATACTACGAGTACAACGGTAATTAGTCTAGAACAGGATTTGTGTTTCAAGGCAGACAAATTGAAAGTAGCTGTTGGCGTAGGCCGTTAGTTTTGTTGGGAATCTGTAGTGAACTAAAAGTAAGACGTGTTACTGTGAAATATATGTAGGGTATGTCAGATAAAATGATTTTGTCCTAACCCAAGCTCTGGTTAGCTTTTGAGAACTGTTGAGCGTTTTGTTTCTCGAGCTATATCTCTCAATTATAAACATGTTTAAGTTTTATGTCTTGTTAAATTAAGATGTTATTGGAGACGACGTTTTCATTTTCTGCTCATGCAAACGGCCGACATACGCTCAATGGCAAGCCGTAATTTGAGTAAACCTCACTATTCGTTTTTGCGTGCTAAATTGTTGCTCGAAATGTTGTTGTGATATACGAAATTTTCATCAAATCACAGATCCCATTCACAATAACGCAAGAACTTCATAACAATAATTCCAGAAATAGAGACGAATGTGTGTTGTAACTCGTAACTCTTGTAAGAAGTTTGCAAACCTATGGATTGCTGGTGTACGTGATGTCGGACACATGTGTCAGGCGCTGTCGGCGCCCGCGCAGGGGACGCTACTTTCGATACAAATGTTACGACATGTACTTTTTATAAGGAAAAGATACGATGCAGGTTTATAGTGAAGTGCATACAAGCAGAGAACTAATGATCAACTTTGAAAACGTATTGTTCATAGGTAGGTCATATTTTTTAAGTGCCTTTCCTCTTTACCAATTGCTCAGTGATCTATTAAGACATATGAAGAGGTAGTCGGGGCTGTATTTTGGAATCTAGAAGCTCTCAAAGATCTTTTTAGGGTTCCGTAGTAAACAAGGAACCCTTATGGTTTCGCCATGTCCGTCTGTCTGTCTGTCCCCGCTGTGGCTCAGAGACGCTAAGTACTAGAAAGCTGTAATTTGGCATAGGTATACAATTATACATATTATTCTTGTCGACAAAGTTCTAAAACAAAATCTAGAAAACAAGATCGTTTACCCCATGGTGTGGGGTATCGTTGGATAGGCTGAGCTAAATGGTTCTGTAAGGAGATGTGAAAAAAATCATGGCAGTAGTACATATAATGAAATTAAAAGGAAAGCTATCACAGCTAAGTATTACAAGTTAACGAGTAATAGTCGACCAACTTAAATTTGCAGTTGGAGAATTGACCGTCGCATATATCGATGTATGGGAGAACACGTTTTTCTACTACAATGTTAAGTTTATTTTTCGGATAAATTCATCCCAACTTTCCAACTACGGAACCCTTCATTATGCGTGGTCCGACACGCACTTGGCTGGTTTTTTATTTTTATTTATCGTTCTTGGGACCTTAACTTAGCATTAGTTAGCTTATTGTGTACGTAAAAGTTACACCACGTACTACTTGCAGTATCTCCTTCTCCCTTTCAATCCATCCAAAGGTTGTCTTTAAAATATCGCTTTTAGCAATTAGATCACCCATTGTGTCACCCTGTGTACGATTTCTACATTTGTATCTGTAATTTGTATGGTGTACATAATAAAGAGTATTCTATTCTAGGAACTTTTAGCCAAATACTTCGCCAAAAATCCGGCCATCCTTTTTAACGAGTAACTAACCCGGAAAATACGAATAGAAATCCTTGTCTATCCGTATTTTCCGTTTTTTCATATTAACTTAAAATTTAGGTATGGACGGCTTAATTGAAACAAACCACAAGGAGCTTTTTGGTCTTGTCCTTCTGCTATTTCTCATGCAGTGTAATTACAATTCGATTTTGGGATTTCCTAAAATTACCTCACGGTAATGCAATGTTTTATCGTTGTTCTCTGTACGTCGGCGTCGGTGCCTAGATTATTAGTTGTTACCAAATTAGGTTTTAATTGTTTTGGTTTCTAACTACTGACCTTTATTGTGGTACTAGATGCGCCCCGCGGTTTCACCCGCATAAATTTTGACCCCGTGGGTATATCGGGATAAAAAGTATCCTATGTGCTATTCCTGGTTATAAACTATCTGTGTGCCAAATTTCATCTAAACCCGTTCAGTACTTTTTGCGTGAAAGAGTAACAAACATCCATCCATCCATCCATCCGTCCTTACAAACTTTCGCATTTATAATATTAGTAGGATTCAATTTTTTAATGTTCGGATTGAGGCAGGTCATGCATTCATTGCTCATGTTCTTGCTTATTTGTTTATGACAGAAAGTGAGCCATAGAAGTTGTTTCATAGTTTTTAGTCTGCGTTCTGTGGGTTATTTGTCTTTTTACAAAAAGCATGACATATTTTAACTTATAATTTAACCACATTAATAATTTTCACAATAATGATTATACTTTACAACACTAGTTCTACACTCATGTGCAATAAATGATACACACAGCCAATGATATAAATAAAAAGACGTAGATAGTTTCACCTATCTTTTCTTTTGGGTGGGAAATTATCAGATAATTTCTCCCGCTCTGGGCGGAGCGGGAGGGTGTGTCAGACTCTTACTGACTAAAACCCACCCGTTTTCTTTCCGATGTCTGTGTTGCCAGGGTCCACGGTATCCCTTTCGGACTTTCCCGCGACCCCGGCAGGTATCGGCCCTAGTGGACCCCTGCACTTGTTCTGACATCTCTTTGAGTTCACCTACCTAACATTCTGTCAAAAACTGTTATATTATTGGATGACACGTGGGAAGTAGACAGGCATGTCGTAATTATCGGAATTGAAAAATAAACAAGACGATACATAACTAGGCTAAGATAAAAGTATGCCCACAGTCTATGCTTTGATTTGTTGGCTATTGGAACAGAGTTAGCTTCGTAACTATTGCGAAATGTGTTTAATGTTTCATAACTCCGCATCGAATGTGTAGATAACAGTTATTATTCGTTACTCTAGTAAATACAAGGTGTCGTTTTGCATCCTCGTCAAATTCAAGAAGGTAACTAAGCTTATGATTCTCGGCACCAATCAATAATAAAATAAGTAGGTTTTTTTTTTTCAAATTTTCGGAAATCGGCATGTGTGGGACGGACACGCATGTTAAAACGCGGCCCGTGTGATACCGCACTGTAACTGCCTTAAACTCTCTAAAAAAACAAGTATGTATCAATTATTGAGCAGGTATCGTAATTTTATTTGATTATACAAGTACATGTCTTTCATAGCAGCCTCCTGAAATTTGACGAGGATGCAATACGACACCTTGTATAAAATAAAGTTCTATTCTAAAATCGCTAAACAATCCTACCTTATTTTTGCATAAGTGCTCAGTTTTCTGTTATAGATAATACTTCCCTGGATAGCACTACATAGCACATAAATAAGCGAATACACAAACAAACGACTTTTCTTCATAGAGTCGTTTGTCTGTGCATTCGTACAAACGACTTTTCTTCACAAAGCCGTTTGTCTGTGCATTCTTTTGATGGTTTTAGGAAAATGGAATCATCGACACGAAGAAAAAGATCATCTTTTGGAGAATTTATTAAGAAGTTTATATTTATAAGAAATTATTTAACCATGCAAAGCAGGCAGGGAGGCGTGTCGCTAGTATACATTGATGATTCACGTAGAGGACCGCGTCCCTCCTTTTAATGAATAAGAGGTATCATAAAAAACTTCGCAACTCATCTTAAGGGTCGGTGTAATCGCCGTTGACCTTGGCCATACAAATGTGCGTCGGGCTCACCTCGCTCAGCCGTTTGGTTTCATAGGGAACTTTTATTTTTAGTAACGAGGCTATGAATATTTGAAAAAAAAAACACATACAATTATTTATATATAATAAAATAGTCTGTTCATACAAAAAAACACATGAAAATATGTTAAGTAGTTTGAAAGTAATATCGTTTTTTTATGCTTTGGGTTTTTTTATGCTTCCTGAATTTATTTCATAAAGTATTTTACTACAATACTTAAATATTCACATGTAGAATTGATGTGTACGCGTTCTAGTTTAACATGCATTTTTTGCAACTTACTTGCATTATATGAAGGCATAATAACAGATTTAAAAGTCACTAAAATTCAGAATATTCGCGTTATAATAAGTCGGTTCAGGAACAACAAGTATGATGAGACTGCAATGATCAGGGTGATATTTGGCGATTTTTGAACCAAAAAAATATTTTTTGTCGGTTCAAAGGTTGAATGTTGAAGGCATGTTGAAGGAGAATACCCCAGTATGAACTTGGTGGCAAAGCTCTTGGTAAGGCGTTGCTCTGTTCCAGTTTAAAGGATATGTGTGCCGGTGAAAGTACTTAATACAAACACATGAGCTAAACACAATAGATATCTCCAATATACCTGCTATACAGAATTAACTACTAATGTATTTTAATTAAACGTCATCGTCATAACTAAACAAATTTAAAATAAACCTAATTAAATAAATTATTAAACTCGTGTAGCGAAATATTTCCTTATGAATATGCAAATTATTTCACACATTTATAATGTTGTACTGATGCAGTTTGTAGTATGCGCGCGAAATTTGTGTAATTTATTAAAATGTAGTTTAAGAAGACTACAGTTTTCTTAAAATACGAGTACATACATGGAATTCGTACGACGAATATAGTCAGTGTTTTGCAATACAGAAAGTTTTCGTCGTTTGAAAGCTGTATAGATTGTTTGTACATTTAACATGTTTTACGATACAAAAAGATGTGTTTGTAATAATGTATTTATTACTAAGATTTCATAAAAAGTCATCTATTCATACAGTGCCTTGGCTTAATCTGTGAACAAACCACGAAAATGAATGGCCGAGCCATTAAAAGATGAGTGATTCAATAAAAGATGGCAACATTTTTCACAGGCGTTGCGTGCAAAGGTCATGTGTTGCAAGCTGAGATCAACGGTGCGTCTTCAAGGTTCACCCTAGCGGTTGTACCGTTGTAGTGAATGTTCAATTAATTGTATTATTGTTATACACATTTTGGAAGATTGATCGCAAAAAAAGAGAAAATATTTTTTTTTTGTTGTTTGACAGTTTCAGATTTTTTACGATAACAACTAACATACAAGTACCTATCACATAATTAACTTATCTGTCATTACTTTATTTTTCATGCTTTTTTTTACCTATTTTGGTATAGTAATTTTATTCTAGGTGCATCGTCTTCACATATAATTTTAAAATGTACCTATACAAAAATTTGTAAAACATTTTAAAAGAGTAACGTGGAGTTTCTTGCCCATTCTTCTCCATACGAAACTACTTTTTGGAAGGGGCAACTAGAATCAATTCTATTTTTTTTTTAAATTTTGACGTTCAAAATTGCCTTTTATGTGCCTATTTGAAATAAATAATTTGACTTTGACTTTGAGTAGAATGTGCATCCAAACACACATTATTCGTGGAGGCGATCGGCGGCGGAGATCTCTCGTGTCCGGCCCTGGTCCAGGCCATGGTACGGAGCAAGAGGGCATGGGCAGCCGTCACCACCTTTTGCGAAGCAGTAATGCTCGCGAAGGAGGAAGCGGGACGGTTGAGGGAAAGCAAATTTCGCGCCCTTTTGCCCCTAGCCGCCGTAGCAGACGCCCTTGGCGTCGGGAATCCCGGGCGGATTTCCGGCCATCGTTGGCGCGGGCTTGCGGACGGTGAACAATGGGTAGCTCGCTGTCCGATAAGGACCAGGCCCGGGTCGACCGACGGCGCGCAAGATGTCAGCACAAGTGTAGGGGTCCACTAGGGCCGATGCCTGCCGGGGTCGCGGGAAGGTACAAAAGGGGCCGAGGCCCCTGGCAACACAGGCAACGGAAGGAACACGGGTGGCTTTTAGTCAGTAGGAGTCTGACACCCGCTCCACCCAAAACGGGAGAAGTTATTTGATAATTTCCCATAAATAAAGACACATTATAGGCCTTTTAGCCTCGCACAGGACCTTATTTATTTTATTTTTGTTTTTATGTTTCTATTATTGTGTTTAGTTTGTAATCTTACTATGCGAGTTCCAATAATTACTTTTTCTTTTTTTCTATACAGCATGTCCCGGAATTAACGCACACAACCAAACACCACAGTTAGAATAGTATGTTATAATTATAATACATACACAGATTTTTTATTATTATGTATAAAAAATTGTTTATTTATTGATTGTGCGAGAAAATTGTGGTCACATTACAAATGTACGCACGCACACAGTCGCACACGTATAAGGGTCTAGCGTAGTAGGTCCCTCGTCCATTTTAGTTTGTTTTGACTGTACATACAGTGGAACTGTGATTGTAATTTACGTTGTTATTTTCTGGATAAAAAAATGAATAATATTAAAAATGACAAATCGATTCAGTAAACGATTCTGAACAAACTACTTTAATAATGTCCATTAATACAGTTACTCACTGTATATGGTCCGTGTGGGATAAAACATAAAAAAAAAACTAGGTAGGTGCTTATTCTAAAAAGAAAAAAGACAAGAAAAATTGTTTATTCTGCACAAACAAAACGCACATTACAAAAAAGAAAAATACCGGAAAATTGAGCTTTCACTAACGAAAATGTCCCATAAGTTGTTTAGTACCTACACGTGCTTAAGACGCTGACAACACTTAAACCACTGTGGTCACTGTCAAATTACATAGAAAAGAAAGAGAAGCGCGATGACACAACGCTTGTAATTTATTGCAAAATATGAAGTAATTATCTATTTACTCAAAACTGAGTTGAGTAATCGAAAATAAAAAACAACCAAGTTCTGCATTCAAATAAGACGTTCTTGTTATTAATTAAATACGTAACGTATGTTGATATTTGATACAGATATTTTGGATTAGAACTCAAAGTCAGAGGTTAGTTTAACGTTAGTTTGTATCGAGATTTTGTTTTAAAAATGTGTTTTGGTAACAACCAAGTTCTGGGAAATATGTTCAAAATTAACATATATTTTTTCCGCTACCACAAACTATACAGATTTGGCAATTTTTTTTCTTAAGCGAAGCCTATTTTGGTCAATTGGGTCTTGTCAGCGCCTTAAAGAGAACAACATAGTACAGTAGGCCCCAAATCAGTCGTAAGAAAACCAGTAGAAGCTGGCCTCTTATTGAATTGAAAATCCGTACTGTGCTAGGCCAGCTCAAGGTCAAACTGACACCAGCGACGTGCGGGCGACTGTACCGATGGTGTTATTAAGATTGTTTGGTGTGTAATAGTCGAACTTTGGCCAGAAAAAGCTTTTTACAGACTTGACACATTATCCTATTCAATTTTTGTTTTTAACCACTTCTAACTTTATAAAGAACTTAATGTAACAACAGCAGTACTTACTTAAAGATTAAATAAATACATAAAGATAAAAATATATACAAAAAATATTCAACAATAGCTGACCCGACAGACGTTGTTCCATCCAAATTTCAAAAGTTCATACAAAAATCCCATAAAAAAACACGTTCAGCTTTTCCCGCGTTTGAAATTTTCCGGGAAGGATTTCAAATTTTTCTTTTCATAAAAACCTAATTCGGACTATTACGAACATTTTAAAATAAAAAATTGCCAAATCGGTCCAGCCGTTCTCAAGTGATGCGCTGACCAACGAACAGCATTTCATGTTTATTTATAAAGATTTTTTAGGAGATTCATTATGATTTATGTAACTTGTCAATGTAATTTTATGGAATGGCTACTTTGACTTATGAAAAGAATGGGTGTTCACCCATTCTACACAGTCACGTACATAGGTACGCTTTGACCTACACCGCGGGTCGGAGTTCACGATCTGCGCGTTTCTTATGCAAATGCAGCATTGTTTGGATTGCAGTAATTATCATGTGTATTTGGTATTTAGGCACAGATTTGTGTAGCTTTATAAATACTTCACATGATGTATAAAAACATAACGAAGTTTGCTAAAAATAAACTTGTGGTCGCCCACTGGTCAACTTTGCACAATAATTCATTTAAATTTTAATTTTGAACGTTGTTAAAGAAAACTCTTTACTTACAATCTATATAGTACTTACTTGTTCCATGCTCAAGCTGTCACTTCTGGCACTTATCTATCTTTCAAGTCATGAGGCTCTGGTACTATGTGTGTGTGTGTCAAACGCATGGTAGTCTGTTTAATGTTTTTGACATGATAACGTCTTATAAATCGATGAACGCCGGCTGCACGCACGAAAAAGCATGACTCATTGTCACGTTCCGCCTGAGCCGAGCGTGCAAGCGCGAGCGCGAAACTAGCGATAGAGAGGCACGATCGGCCTAAGCGTTCGGCTTGTGACGTATCTCTCTCTCTCTCTCTCGTTATCACGTACAATTATCCGTAAATATACTTTACGGACAACCAATTATTAATTAATTTAATTAATTTCCAATTCATATATATAAAAATATTAGCTTTCTGCAATCGTCCGCCATATAAAATTTAACTGTGCCAAATGTAATACTCCGCGCAATTTTCGTAAAAAGGGGTACAATGTTTTTGCTTAACGTATTAATATTTAAATAAATAAATAAACTTTTATTTCAACCTACAAGGAATCGTAGTAAGTACAAAATTAAAAACATATAAAAACATAATACAAACTTCGATTGCTCAGAACGTGAACCATACAGCAATGGTCACTGACAATCAAACGATAGGTTTTCAGTTTGCCTTTTATTTCAAACTAGCTGCGCCCCACGGTTTCACCCTCATAACTCTCGATCCCGTGAGAATATCGGGATAAAAATTATCTTATGTCCTAATCCAAGTCATGGTCTACCCATGTGTCAAATTTCATCAAAATTCGTTCAGCCGTTTTAGCGTGAAAGCATAACAAACAGAGTCACTTTCGTATTTATAATATTAGGTAGGATAGGATAACGGGAATGAAGCGATTGTAGAGCTAAGGACCAAATTCGCTGAAATATCATTTTTCTCAGGAATAAGTTGGTCTTTTTTATTAGAGCTTAAATCATAATCATAACACAGTACACAAGCGAAATTAAAAACTGTTTCTTGTTTGCAAAACAATTTAAAATCTATTGGCACATCAGCTTTTTAGGGTTCCGTAGTAAACAAGGAACCCTTATAGTTTCGCCATGTCACACAGTGGAACGAATGTATGGGAGCGGTTGGACGTAGACATGTCCGAAAAAAAAGAGTAAAATTATGCCAAACTAATGATGCCATCTTATTCGATTACTTAATGCCTTCATAACTTGTGGTGATGAATTTCTTCATAACTCCCATATTTCGGGAGTAATTTGAGAAAATGTGAAATTTTACTATGAAAATGAGTGTATCGAGCTCTCTCCCTCCTGATTCCGGGCTTGTTTCAAGTAGCGGTCTCTAATATCATAATGCTAATACTAAGAGCTATATTTAATACTAAGACACATAGTGCGCCAAATGTGCACTTTCTGGGATAAAGAGTGATGTTTATTTTATAACACAATTTTTTTATTTTTTGTTTATTTTGTTGATTAAAACCGTTTTTCTAAAGGTTTACCTTGTTACAATAACATTTCTGAGCAGCCAATTAGAGAAGATATAAGCTAATTAGGATATATAATTAGGGACTTAAGGTTTACATATAAAACTGATGCACTAATGATTACTGATAAGAACATTGCTATTATTTAATTACTAAATGGCTCTTAATACACTAATTTAGCATGCATCATTTACTAATTATCACAATAACTAATTACCTTGCAATATTTAACAAAGGATACCTGGGATACCTGGATTTTATATAAATAGGTCACTATTAGTAACTTTAAAATCAGTGTTGATTTACACCTCGTTGTATCCAAGCTAATCTCGCAATGTATTTTCCAAATTTTAATACAAATCTTGATATTCACGTTGCTTTATGCGCACGCGCACATAAAGATTTACGCGACTTTAACTATTTGTTCAGTGTTTTAAAAGATAACAGTTGTGTTCAGTTATGTGAAAGTGCTGAAACAAGTTTAAAAGACTGGTGTCGTCGATTTTGCTACCGCATTTATGCAAAATGGACACAGTCTGGAAGAAGCACAGATAAGTTTCGGAAGAAACATGAGATTTGGCTACAGGCTGCAATTCAATGGCCGGAATTACAGAATGAAAATATGGAACCTTCTACAGAAAATATAAGTGACGTCATCGAGCCCATAATTTCTCCTGCTAAATCTGATGCTTCAACTTGTACACATCCTAGTCCTCGTAAATCTTTTGAGGACCTTAGTAACCGGCAAAAAAGAAGACGCACTGAAGATAGTCTTTCATGCAGCAGTAGCAGCGCTGAAATTATGTTTTCGGCCGAAAGGGCGCTTCAAAAGGCAGGACAAAGCGATACAGCTTATGTTATGAAATACTTGACGGAGAATCCAGAAGAGGCCTCAAAAATCAAAGCCTTCATTGAAGGTAAATCAATTCAGGTACGGGAAATATCCCCTTTGAAGGCATTGGCTCTTTATGTATCGATGAACTTATCGAAATGGCGCTATAACACTCTTCGGGATTTCAACACTCAAGAAGGAGCTCTTCAATACCCGAGTTACAACATGTTGGTTAAAGAAAAAATTAAGTGCTATCCGGCCAAAGAAGATCTCACAGTTACAGAGAGCTCTGCAAAAATCAAATTACAAGCCTTGATGGATTTAACCTCAAGAAGACTTATTAGGTCGTTAGAAACCCCTGTTGATCCCAATCAACAGCTCGTATTGACCAGCAAATGGGGTTTTGACGGATCATCTAGCCAAAGCATTTATCATCAAAGGACGAGTGAAGATGAGCAAATCGATCTTGCTAGTAATTTTATGATTAGTCTTGTACCACTGCGGCTCGTCTCAAAAGGTGTAACAATTTGGGAAAACGAGCGACCATCTTCCACTTCATTTTGCCGGCCAATATTGTTTAAGTTTATAAAGGAAACCAAAGAAAATGTGCAGAGAGAGATGGCTGAAATCGAAGCAGAGATTGAAGCCTTAACTCCATCCACCATCACTGATGGAATTAGTGTCAAACACCAACTGCTGTTGACAATGATTGATGGTAAAATTCATTCCATTATATCCAATACAGCAGCTTCAGTGTGTGACATATGCAAGGCTTGTCCTAAAGAAATGAATAATTTAGAGTTAATCAAAGATAAACACGCAAACGAGGACATGTATAAATATAGCTTAAGCACCCTTCACGCTTGGATTCGCTCAATGGAATGCTTATTACACATTTCCTACAAATTAGACATAAAATCATGGCAAGTAAGGGGTGATATAGCAAAAAGGCAAGTTGATGACAGGAAGAAAAGAGTTCAAGAGGCTGTAAGAAGAGAAACGGGCTTACTTCTCGATGTTGTGAAACAAGGCAGTGGATCCACCAACAATGGCAACTCGGCAAGGAGATTTTTTGAAAACTACACTAAATCTGCTGAACTGACCGGAATAGATGCTATGCTTTTAAGAAAAATCTGTGTGATCTTGCAGTGTATTTCATCAGGAGAGAAGATCAACGTAACTAAATTCCGAGAGTTCTGCTTTGATACTGCTAAGCTTTACGTGGAGTTATACCCATGGTATTATATGCCTTCTTCACTTCATAAAATTTTAATGCATGGGCCAGACATAGTTCAGAACATGTCAATTGTGCCCATTGGTTTTCTATCCGAAGAGGCATCTGAGGCTAGAAATAAAGATTTTAGAAAATATAGAGAGGGGCATTCTCGAAAGCATAGCAGTATCTCATGCAATGAAGATATTATGCACAATCTTTTACTGTCTTCTGATCCACTTGTTACAAGTATCCGTCCAAAAGGAAATAAGTTTGTAAAAAAATCTTCTTTTAAGGAATTTTATGAGCTTACGGATTCTGAGAAAAGTGATATCGAATTTGTTAACATAAATGATTTAGCGGACATCGATTCTGAATTTGAATTAATTGATGATGATGATGATGACGAAGATAATTAAATGATGTTATTGTTTTAAAATGTGTAACTTAGTAAATTAGAGCTTACATCTTAATTATTTATTGTACTTTTAATGAAACTAGGTAATTTATTATCAACTTACTTAAAAGTCATACTCTCATCAGTTCTTGTGAATATTTTTGTTAATATATATTTCTGTATATATATAATATATTTATAGACCTCTTAATAAGTCTGTCTGCGGTTTAAAGTAAATACAAATGGGGAAAAAACGTTTTTTTTTTTAAATTTTCATTTCCTTTTATCCCAGAAAGTGCACATTTGGCGCACTATGTGTCTTAGTATTAAATATAGCTCTTAGTAATAGCATTACGATATTAGAGACCGCTACTTGAAACAAGCCCGGAATCAGGAGGGAGAGAGCTCGATACACTCATTTTCATAGTAAAATTTCACATTTTCTCAAATTACTCCCGAAATATGGGAGTTATGAAGAAATTCATCACCACAATTTATGAAGGCATTAAGTAATCGAATAAGATGGCATCATTAGTTTGTCATAATTTTACTCTTATTTTTCGGACATGTCTACGTCCAACCGCTCCCATACATTCGTTCCACTGTGCGACGCTGTGAGATAAGGCACCATTGTTTAGGTTGTTTTGGTTTAGGATTTATTATCGGGTCATAAAAGGCTCCAACAACGTCATTGAAAGCAAAAATAAATAAAAAGAACAATCTTATTTGAATGCATTACTATAAGTAGGTAATATCTTATGAGACTTTTAAAAAGAATCCATCTGAAAGTTATAATAATTTTATTATTTTTATATATAAATCTGCCTAACCTTTTCCCAACTATGTTGGGGTCGGCTTCCAGTCTAACCGGATGCAGCTGAATACCAATATTTTTCATGGAATTTGTTTTTAAATTGCAATATACGGAAAAATGCAAACTATGAAATAATAATATTACTATCACTTTATTTATTTCTATATCTCTCCCTCTATCTGAATACAAAAACATAACTTACTTGCATGTTCAACTCCACTGCTATTTGGGATATATTTAACCCTTGTCTATGCAAAACAATAATTTGATTCCTTTCTTCCTGAATCAGGATTCGGGTCGTCATGGTTGCACCACGTTAGTCACAGCCCACACACAATACACACACAGTCCAGGATACAAGCTAGGGTCAAGAAGAGGCTTTCGATCACAGTCCGGTATACAAGCAGAGGTCACAGTTAGGCAGGCAATCAGTCCGATAGAAATAAACTGGTCGTAAAATGAAATGGCGATAGGAATTTAAGGGAAGCGTCAACAATTAGCGAGAGCAAATTGGCACTGCCGCGCTCTAGCTAATGTTTGTTATTTTATGTTACTCGCTCATTACTCACACAAATGCATATTGTCTCTAATTGGGGGAAACTAGGAAGGGGTGTGGTTTTTCACTAGCTGCGCTCTCGCAGGAATATTTTCAGCATTATATTGTGAGCATGCTTAACTTGGGCCGATAGTACCTCCATTGCACGTAATGTGGAGATGACATTTTTTCTCGTCTACCTAATGGTGTGGGGTATCGTTGGATAGGCCAATCAAAAATATTGTGGGTCTGTGAATACTACTTTTTGATTCAAGAATTTGTTTGCGTAATATTAAGCATTAAGCATTTTTATTTCTTTTATTTTTTTTTTTGACATTGTAATTTTATAAATTGACATTAATTTCAAATAGTTCGTTGACATAATTGACTGTAATTGTTAATTGTGTATTAATTTAGGATCATGGTCATGTCCAAAAATTTGTATGCTGAACTTAGTAGACGAAATGTGTAGAACTATTTATTGTATTTTAAGATCTGTACAACACCATATTTCAGGCAAATAAATTATTATTATTATTATTATTATAAAGTGCTATTTTTTTTTTGAGTCACGTGATCCTGCCAGCTAAATGTTTGTTTATGGAGATGTGAAAAATGTCATGGTAGTAGTACATATAATTAAATTAAAAAGGAAAACTATCACAGCTAAGTGGGCTTTACAAGTTAACGAGTAATAGTCAACCAACTTAAATTTTCAGTTAGAGATTTGACCGTGGCATATATTGATGTATGGGAGAATATGTTTTTCAACTACACTGTTAAGTTTGTTTTTTAAATATTTTCGTCCCAAGTAATCCCAACCACAAAACCCTTCATTGTGCGTGGTCTGACACGCACTTGGCCGGTTTTCACAAATAATATAAATTGAAATAAATGCTTTCAGTTTGAGTTTCACTTCATTTACTAAAATGGTTTTTTAGTCATCTCGAGACAAAGATGCAAGTACCAAAACCTAACCAGGTGTAGCTGTCTATGTCCAGATATATCTATGAATATTATGGAGTTATAAACGCAATAACGGACGGACAGAGACAAGTTGCGTTTTATAAAATATTGGCGTCCCGCTCATGCTTCACACAGGTGCAATCTACTGATGTGGCGACAAGCAAAATCTCGACTACAGCGCCATCTCTCGGGCCCAAAACTACCCTATCTTTAACGCTGAAACCAACCATATACATTCACAATATTTCATTGAAATCGGTTGGTGGTTTCGGGGATTAGCGTGTATGAACATAGTGACACATGATTTTTATATATTTAAGATAAGGAGTCGGGATAGGACATAATAATATGTAACATACAGTCGCGATATGAACATTGCACATACTAGACTGGGCAGATGAAATCAATATGAGGGTAGGAAGTACTTTACCAGTGAGCGGAGTCGATCAAACGGAACTAATAGACTTCGATCTATTCTCTATCAAGCCTTCGTGTTACTAAAGGATATTCCGTGCTATCATAACTTTGATCGGTCGGAAGATTTTGTGGTGGAAAGGAAAAATTTGTCACAAAAATATGTGAAATGATACGCCTTTTCAGTACGAATATCTCTGTGTTTTATATTCTTGCACACATACAAACTTGGCATATAGCAATATTTAACAAACTATTTAATTAAGTACTCAATATAAATAATATCAGAATAGATTTTAGACTTCTTGAAGACAACCTTTAGGTTTAGGTTCCAAGGCTCGAAGAGAACTAACTAGGTGACGCCCAAAATATAATGTTTCCATTCCGTTCTGTTAAAAAACCAGTACTTTTACGGTAACTGTCAAATGAGATACTTTTAAACTTCATGACTACGCTGATATAAAAATCATCTGAGGCAAATCACATACTTTAAATTTTATGTTTAGTATTTAAAATCAGTACAAATCTTATTAATATTTGGAAATCATGACTTATGTTATGAAACAGAAATATGAAACAAAAACAAAAACATTTTAGTTACCTAGGTACGCATGCAGCTGAGATGAGAATGCTAAGAGGGATGTCTAGTGTGACACGAATGAAAAGAATAAGAAATGAGTACATAAGAGGAAGTCTGAAAGTGGCACCGGCGACTGAATAGTTGTGCGGAAATCGGTTGTCGTTGTATGGGCATGTGATGCGGAAGAATGAGGAAAATGTCGAGAGGAAAGTTTTGATTATGAACGTCGATAGCTTTAAGAGTACGGGAAGACCAAAGAAACGATGGATGGACTGATACGTGAAGGATGATATGGCTAGAAAGGGGGTGACTACCGAGATGAAGCTAATAGAGAAGCATGGAAGAAAGGGACATGTTGCGCTGACCGCAAATAAATTGGGATAAGGGCAGGAGATTGATAAGTTACCTACGCTTAACCTATATCAAATCAGTTTGTCTCTAAATAAAGTCCATGATACATTAGTACCTACTTTAAGTTCAGTCAATGGTAATGGTGAGAAAGGCAACTTGTAGTTATGTGTAGATTCACCTGTTAGTCTAATCAAATTAAAAATCAATGCTTGTTGGTATTGTGGGTTAAGTAGGTTCAGATTTGCACTTAGATCTTAGAACCGAATCGGATCTTCTTCAGATGTATGAACGTAGGCGAAGCAAAAGGAGCGTAGCAGGTGGCTTTCTATAGTTTCTGCCTACTCCCATGGGAAGAAGGCGTGAGTTTATATATGTATGTATCTTCATAGAAAATAGCTTTCTATTTCAAAAGCATTTCAAAGCCTGCATGTGCGCATATTCACAAAAACTCGATACGCTTCCGTGCCGAATCAAACAATGTTATCGAACGAGCCCTGTCCACAAATCCGAACCCCGAAAGTTTTAACAGTTCAATCCAAATAGACGATCGCTATTCTTCTCCGACAGCAAATAGCTGTCGGGGACTACCTATAGGCAAATTAGGTAACCGAAAATGTGTCGATTCGGACGCCTGTATAACAGCTAGTGATGCCATATAAAAAATTAAACTAATATTTCGGACACAGTTACCGATGCATAAACAAACAACCCATTAAGCATTAGTAAATATACGAATTGTAGTAATAAGTAAGTGTACATTTTCACAATCGCACCCAACAGACTTGCAACTGTAACCTTGACTCGTCTGTTTTGGCAACGCCATGCCGTGCGTGCTAATGTGCGACCGCTCGAGGGACCACAACACCACGCGGGGCGTTCAATTTTCAGCAAATAAATGTTAGAACGGCTAGAATTCAGGTGATTCGCAGTGGTAGCCCGCGAAATTCGAAATTTCTTAAGTTTTTTGCAATTTGCAGGCAAATATGTATTTACAGAATTATTATCATTATATTCATACATCTCTCTTAGTCCATAATAGATTCGATCAGCAGGCTTAGCATGACGCTTTCTATTTCTTCGAAGAATAGACACGGCTCTTTCTATACAAAGTGACAATTCGTGTCTCCATTTTTGACATCTCATTGTAGAAATCCATCTACAATCAGTCATATTGTCTTTCGTTTCTAACGATCTTTGCCTAGGGCCTTTTTTATGTAGAAGGATTTCTACGGTGCGATGTCAAAAAAGGAGAAACGAAATGTCACTTTGTATAGAAAGAGGCGTGTCTATTCTTCGAAGAAATAGAAAGCGTCATGTTAAGCCTGCTGATGAAACAAATCTAAGTAAAAGAGATATATTAATGATTCTAATTATTATAATTCTGTAAATACATATTTGTTATGGTCGCGAATCATATTTTGAAATACAACCTGACACTGAAGAAAGTCTGAATTTCGCGGGCTATCACTCCGGATCCATCGTAAGTAATGATTGCTACGCTAGGGAAATGGAGGGTTTTGTAGTAGGGTTACCATTTTGAAATTTAAAATGGCCCTGACATTTGCTTAAAAGTCCGAACATTTTACTTTTTAATCATTCTTTTTCAGAACTAATTTAGTTTACTTTATTGGTTTCTAGAAAAAACCCCTATTTTGAATAGTCTGAAAAAAGTGACAAGGCTGGACAAAGTCTGGACGAGGGGCCAAAAAGCCGGACTTGTCCGGACGAATTCGAAGAAAGTCTGAATTTCGCGGGCTATCACTCCGGATCCATCGTAAGTAATGATTGCTACGCTAGGGAAATGGAGGGTTTTGTAGTAGGGTTACCATTTTGAAATTTAAAATGGCCCTGACATTTGCTTAAAAGTCCGAACATTTTACTTTTTAATCATTCTTTTTCAGAACTAATTTAGTTTACTTTATTGGTTTCTAGAAAAAACCCCTATTTTGAATAGTCCGAAAAAAGTGACAAGGCTGGACAAAGTCTGGACGAGGCACAGTGGAACGAATGTATGGGAGCGGTTGGACGTAGACATGTCCGAAAAAAAAGAGTAAAATTATGCCAAACTAATGATGCCATCTTATTCGATTACTTAATGCCTTCATAACTTGTGGTGATGAATTTCTTCATAACTCCCATATTTCGGGAGTAATTTGAGAAAATGTGAAATTTTACTATGAAAATGAGTGTATCGAGCTCTCTCCCTCCTGATTCCGGGCTTGTTTCAAGTAGCGGTCTCTAATATCATAATGCTAATACTAAGAGCTATATTTAATACTAAGACACATAGTGCGCCAAATGTGCACTTTCTGGGATAAAGAGTGATGTTTATTTTATAACACAATTTTTTTATTTTTTGTTTATTTTGTTGATTAAAACCGTTTTTCTAAAGGTTTACCTTATTACAATAACATTTCTGAGCAGCCAATTAGAGAAGATATAAGCTAATTAGGATATATAATTAGGGACTTAAGGTTTACATATAAAACTGATGCACTAATGATTACTGATAAGAACATTGCTATTATTTAATTACTAAATGGCTCTTAATACACTAATTTAGCATGCATCATTTACTAATTATCACAATAACTAATTACCTTGCAATATTTAACAAAGGATACCTGGGATACCTGGTGTTATATCAAGCACCGCCATCTATTGCGCGGCGGTGGAATCACATCCGATGGACGGCGAGCAGCGCCGCCTAGTGTCATAAATATAAAGCTGCGCGTGACCAACGGCGGGCGAAGCTGTCTGTGATTGGGCGAGACCAGGCGGCTCTCTCCTGATTGGTGCTCCTGATGTGCGTGCGCCCCCTAGTGATTTTACGACAGAACAATATAATAGAACAAGCTGGAAGAAACAGTGCAAAATGTATAAACCGAAATTGTAATATATTTAAATTGTAAACCCATATTTGAGCCTTATTGAAGAAGCCCCGCAAGCCTCTTTCGCTGCCAAAACATTGGACCTTCGAGCCAAATAGAAGATATCAGCCACGTGACGAGCCGGGTTGAAGAAGTGAGGAAGCGAGTGGAACTTCGAAGTAGAAGTACGTTGACGAGATCCGGAGCCCAGCCACAGTTTACTGATCAGAAGAAGCTGTTGATGCTGCAGCCAGCAACGGTCAGGTTATCCAGTCACCCTTTTCCCTCCTTCCCCTGTGTCTTCGCCTTGTGTTAATATCGTACCTAAACGTTTTTCAGAACTGATCGAAGTCAGATCTACCGGCATTGCTGGGGCCGTCTTCTGGTGAGAAAACACGACTGAACACGCAAAACTGTGAGTACCTACTTTCATAAGCTACCAAAATGAGTGATAATGAAACTATGTCTCCTTTAGATAGTCAGTTATCTGATCTTAAAAAACAGCGTGGTGTAATTAAAGGTAGATTAACATTGTTCGCAAATTATATTAGTAAGTTAGACAGATCGTGTTTAGATTCTGTAATTAAAATTCAAGTGCAAATGCGTATTCATTCGGCAGCCATTTTCTTTGCCGATTTTAACGATTTGCAATCTAAAATAGAAAGAATTGTGAATGAAAAAGAATTACTGTCACATTTAGACTACAGAGAATCGTTTGAATACCAATATTATTCAATTGTAGCTATAGCAAAGCACATGGTGGGCGATCTTGAACAAAACGGAATAAATTATTCTCAGTGTACTTCCGTTAAATCCGTGTCTATTAAATTACCTCAAATAAAGTTACCTGCCTTCGACGGTTCCTTCGATAAGTGGCTAGAATTTAGAAACTCGTATGTTTCAATGATACATGACCGCGACGACTTAGATTCTATTCAGAAATTTCAATACCTAAAATCGTCTCTTAGCGGATCTGCATTACACGTTATCAGTTCGTTAGAGTTTACAGCGGCTAATTATTGTAACGCGTGGGACCTGCTTGAAGCAAGGTATCAAAATAATAGGCTATTGATACACAACCACGTTAAGGCTTTGTTTGCGGCACCTTCACTTGGTAAGGAATGTTCAGCACAGATCAGAACGTTGGTAGATTGCGTTTTACGTAATTTGAGAGCACTAAATTCTCTTAAAGAACCGGAATCTTCACTCGAGGATATTCTTATCATTTATTTAGTTGTCAGTAAACTTGATTCTGCTACCGAACGCGAGTGGGAGAACTACAGAAGCTCAGTTACCTCTGATTCTAATAAAACCTCTAAACCTATAAAACTAGAAGACTTATTAACCTTTTTAAACAATAGGTCTGACATGTTAGACATGATTAATTCAGGTAACAGTAAAAATAATCAGACACATTCACAAAATAAACATGAGGGTAGACAATCAGCTGATCATAAAAGGCAGTCTAATTCTCAAACTACACTAAGTTATGCGAATGCGAATAATAATAATAAGGTCTCATCAGGTACTAAAGGTAAAACTAATAAACACAACTTGACATGCCCGTTATGTAGTGGTAAACATGCATTATATTCATGTGTTAAGTTTTTAAATATGTTGGTACAAGAAAGATTAAATTTTGTTCAGTCAAAAGGCGTTTGCTTAAATTGTTTACGTTCAAACACTCACACAATTGAAAATTGCAATTTCGGTCCTTGCAAATTATGTCATCAAAAACATAATGCGTTAATTCATGTTGACAATAACGTTATTCCAAATATGTCACCACAACGTTCCGTTGTCAATAATACGTTGCCACAGTCTTCTGTATTACACTGCGTTAGTAAAACAGCTGACAATATTGATAATCGGAGCGGTGACGCGTTCACAAATAATTCTAAGTCGTTACATACTGTCTTACTGTCTACGGCGTTAGTTGAGATTGCTGATAATGATAACAGATATCACACAGTTCGCGCTTTGCTTGACAGCGGCAGTCAAAATTGTTTTATAGCTCAAAGCTTATGTAAACGTTTGAAAATACCTATAATACAGTCCACTATACGTGTTTGTGGCGTTGGGCAGACCGTTTCACAGTCCAGTCACAAGTGCGATATTAATATTCGTTCTAAGGTCTATGATTATAATACAACCTTACATTGTTTAGTGTTGCCTAGTATCATTTCGAAGTTGCCTTCGACACACGTTAATAGTGATACTTTATGTATACCTAGCAATATTGTACTTGCCGATCCCACATTTTATGTACCGAGTGACATAGAATTATTAATAGGCGCCGATGTCTTTTGGGATTTGCTAAAAGAAAATAAAATAAAACTTCACACCGGTCCGTACCTACAAGATTCTATGGTAGGTTGGATTATATCGGGTCCAGTTTATATTAATTATAATAATTGTTGTTTAGCGTCTAGCATGACAGAAGTTCAATGCAATTTGACGCAAGTTGATTCTCAGTTACGAAAGTTCTGGGAAATCGAAGAAGTACTTATCCCTCCCGTTATTACTGAGGAAGATCGTTATTGTGAAGAATTGTTCTTGCAGACTACTGAACGTGATCAGAACGGTAGGTTTTCTGTAAGAATGCCGTTTAAACAGTCACCTGATTGTTTGGGTGATTCGTATAATTCCGTTAAACAGCGTTTTTTATCTTTAGAAAGAAAATTAGATCGTTTGCCACAGTATAAAAAAATGTACTGTGAATTTATGCACGAGTACGAGCAATTAGGTCACATGACACTTGTTGAGGATTTTAATAATTTAAATAAGCCGTATTACATTGTACCACATCATGGGGTGTACCGTGAAAGTAGCGTGACAACCAAATTACGTGTTGTTTTTGATGCAAGCGCGACCACTTCTAATAATAATTCGTTGAATGATATTCAATACGTGGGCCCTAGGTTACAGAATGATATCTTCTCAATATTGCTTCGTTTCCGGCAATACCAATATGTTGCTTGTGCAGATATTGAAAAATTCTTTAGACAAACATTAATTCATCCTGAACAACGGAACTTACAACTGATTTTATGGCGTAGTGATAATAGCATACCTATTCAAGTTTATCGTCTTAACACCGTCACGTATGGCACTGCATCGGCACCGTATCTTAGCAACCGTTGCTTGAAACAGTTGGCAAAGGAATGTAAGGATGACGTCATCGCTAGCGTCATCAATGATGATTTTTACGTTGATGATCTTTTGACGGGGCATGAGCAGAGAGACAGGTTGTTAGACATTTGCAATAAAACGTCTGCCGTTCTACAAAGCGGTTGTTTTCCCTTAAGGAAATGGACTTTTAATTTTGATGTAACTTCTGAAAGTACTAAAGTTTTATGTATTGGTGAATATTGTCAGTCTAAAACCCTCGGTGTTGGTTGGTCTAACAAGAACGATTTATTTAACTTTTCAACTTGTATTGATAAAAATTGTATTGGTACCAAGATAACTAAACGTTTAATTATGTCAAGCATTGCACAGATTTACGACCCACTAGGATTATTGGCACCAGCTATTACCACGGCTAAGGTCTTATTACAAAAATTATGGCTTGCTAAAATAAGTTGGGATGATGAAGTCCCAAGTGAAATTGCATGTGTGTGGTATAATTTTATTGATTCGTTACAATATTTGTCCGAAATATTAGTACCGCGTTGTGCCATGTGTACTCACGCTGTAAACAAAGAGTTACATATTTTTACCGATGCTTCTCAGTCTGCATACGGTGCGTGTGCGTATATACGCTCACGTAATAATATTGATGAATCACAAATTACTAGCCGATTATTATGTGCGAAGAGTAAAGTCGCACCGATTAAAGCGTTAAGTATTCCACGGCTTGAACTGTGTGGAGCTTTAGTTGGAGCTAAACTATATAACAAAATTATAAGTTCTCTTAGGCTACAATTCGATAAGGTTTATTTCTGGACTGACTCCACTATAGTTCAAGGCTGGCTTCGGACATCACCACATTTGTTAAAAACATTTGTTCAGAATAGGGTTGTGCAAATCAACGAATTAACAAGCAACACTACTTGGTTACATGTTAAAGGTAAGGAAAATCCCGCTGATATCTTATCACGAGGAGTTCTCTTTGATTCATTAAAGGGAGACAACACTAGTGTGTGGTGGTGTGGACCGACCTTTCTTCGTGAACCGACTTCATGTTGGTTGACAACAAAAACTAATGAAAATGAATTTATTAAGATTGAGTTACCGGAATTAAAATGTTCTAAAACTACGAGTTTGCTAAACGTAGAAACTAATAATATTATTATTGATTTTGAAAGGTTTTCTTGTTTTAATCGTTTGCAAAGAACAGTTGCATATGTCCTACGGTATATTTTTAATTTACGTGCATCACGTGTCGGTCAAGGTCGCAAAACCGGGTCATTGACCGTGAGCGAGATTAATAGTTCGTTAGTTGTGTTGACTCGTTTAGTTCAATCACAATCATTTAGCAAAGAATATCATAGTCTTAAGGAAAAGGTGCAATTGAACAATAAGTTAGGTAATAAAACATTAGGTTTAGGTATATTCTTAGATAAGGATAATATAATTCGTGTTGGTGGCAGACTTAGTAATTCAAAATTTCATTACGATAAGAAACATCCCATATTATTGTGTCGTAAACATCGGTTTACGTGGTTATTGTGTACTTATGAACACAACCGTTTACTGCATGCTGGACCTCAGCTTCTCGTAGCTACCATGCGTGATAGATGGTGGGTGCTGGGAGCACGTAATTTAGCAAGGCAAGTGGTTCATAAGTGTGTAACCTGCACTCGCATGAAGGGTAATACGTTAACTCCATACATGGGTGATCTTCCTGCTGAACGTGTAGAAGCTGGATTTCCGTTCATGCGATGTGGTGTTGATTATGCCGGACCAATATCAATATTGAATCGTAAAGGCAGAGGTTCACAACTAATTAAAGGATATATTTGTTTATTCGTATGTTTTGCTACCAGAGCTGTACATTTAGAGTTAGTTGGTTCGTTGTCGACTCAGGATTATTTATTGGCATTCAAGCGATTTATATCCCGACGCGGGAAGCCGTGTCAAGTTTTTTCCGATAACGGTAGGAATTTCGTTGGTGCTGAAAGGGAACTTTCAGCTATTTTTGAAAATTCCAACGAAATCATTGATTTTGCTAGTAGTAATAATATTAAATTTAGTTTCATTCCGCCATATGCTCCTCACTTTGGTGGTTTATGGGAGGCAGGAGTGAAGTCGTGCAAGTATCACTTGAGACGTGTCGTAGGTAATGCTAAGTTAACTTACGAGGAGTTTGGTACGGTATTGACACAGGTTGAGGCCGTCCTGAACTCCCGTCCTATGTCACCTATGTCCACAGATCCTAATGATTACCTTGCACTCACCCCTGCTCATTTCCTAATCGGCCGGCCGTTGACTGCGCCTGCCAGTGAGGACTTCATGCCGACGTCTACGCCTGCCTGTCGCTACCGTCGTTTGGAACAGCTGCGACGACATTTTTGGGAGCGGTGGTCCAAAGAATATGTGTCTGAGCTACAACGCAGAACGAAGTGGGCACACCATAAAGATGACATAGCTAAAGACAGTCTGGTCGTCATCAAAGAAGACAATCTGCCACCACTCAAGTGGAAAATGGGTAGGATTATTCATGTGTTTCCAGGGAAGGATGGAGTCTCGAGAGTTGCAGAAATTCGTACGTCATCAGGCACAATCAAGCGTGCTTCCTCGAAAATCTGCCCGCTGCCAGTTTCCACAAATGAGGCCAGCGTGACTCCTGCTTAGTTGGAAGACGGATCTTCCAAGGCGGCCGGTATGTTATATCAAGCACCGCCATCTATTGCGCGGCGGTGGAATCACATCCGATGGACGGCGAGCAGCGCCGCCTAGTGTCATAAATATAAAGCTGCGCGTGACCAACGGCGGGCGAAGCTGTCTGTGATTGGGCGAGACCAGGCGGCTCTCTCCTGATTGGTGCTCCTGATGTGCGTGCGCCCCCTAGTGATTTTACGACAGAACAATATAATAGAACAAGCTGGAAGAAACAGTGCAAAATGTATAAACCGAAATTGTAATATATTTAAATTGTAAACCCATATTTGAGCCTTATTGAAGAAGCCCCGCAAGCCTCTTTCGCTGCCAAAACACCTGGATTTTATATAAATAGGTCACTATTAGTAACTTTAAAATCAGTGTTGATTTACACCTCGTTGTATCCAAGCTAATCTCGCAATGTATTTTCCAAATTTTAATACAAATCTTGATATTCACGTTGCTTTATGCGCACGCGCACATAAAGATTTACGCGACTTTAACTATTTGTTCAGTGTTTTAAAAGATAACAGTTGTGTTCAGTTATGTGAAAGTGCTGAAACAAGTTTAAAAGACTGGTGTCGTCGATTTTGCTACCGCATTTATGCAAAATGGACACAGTCTGGAAGAAGCACAGATAAGTTTCGGAAGAAACATGAGATTTGGCTACAGGCTGCAATTCAATGGCCGGAATTACAGAATGAAAATATGGAACCTTCTACAGAAAATATAAGTGACGTCATCGAGCCCATAATTTCTCCTGCTAAATCTGATGCTTCAACTTGTACACATCCTAGTCCTCGTAAATCTTTTGAGGACCTTAGTAACCGGCAAAAAAGAAGACGCACTGAAGATAGTCTTTCATGCAGCAGTAGCAGCGCTGAAATTATGTTTTCGGCCGAAAGGGCGCTTCAAAAGGCAGGACAAAGCGATACAGCTTATGTTATGAAATACTTGACGGAGAATCCAGAAGAGGCCTCAAAAATCAAAGCCTTCATTGAAGGTAAATCAATTCAGGTACGGGAAATATCCCCTTTGAAGGCATTGGCTCTTTATGTATCGATGAACTTATCGAAATGGCGCTATAACACTCTTCGGGATTTCAACACTCAAGAAGGAGCTCTTCAATACCCGAGTTACAACATGTTGGTTAAAGAAAAAATTAAGTGCTATCCGGCCAAAGAAGATCTCACAGTTACAGAGAGCTCTGCAAAAATCAAATTACAAGCCTTGATGGATTTAACCTCAAGAAGACTTATTAGGTCGTTAGAAACCCCTGTTGATCCCAATCAACAGCTCGTATTGACCAGCAAATGGGGTTTTGACGGATCATCTAGCCAAAGCATTTATCATCAAAGGACGAGTGAAGATGAGCAAATCGATCTTGCTAGTAATTTTATGATTAGTCTTGTACCACTGCGGCTCGTCTCAAAAGGTGTAACAATTTGGGAAAACGAGCGACCATCTTCCACTTCATTTTGCCGGCCAATATTGTTTAAGTTTATAAAGGAAACCAAAGAAAATGTGCAGAGAGAGATGGCTGAAATCGAAGCAGAGATTGAAGCCTTAACTCCATCCACCATCACTGATGGAATTAGTGTCAAACACCAACTGCTGTTGACAATGATTGATGGTAAAATTCATTCCATTATATCCAATACAGCAGCTTCAGTGTGTGACATATGCAAGGCTTGTCCTAAAGAAATGAATAATTTAGAGTTAATCAAAGATAAACACGCAAACGAGGACATGTATAAATATAGCTTAAGCACCCTTCACGCTTGGATTCGCTCAATGGAATGCTTATTACACATTTCCTACAAATTAGACATAAAATCATGGCAAGTAAGGGGTGATATAGCAAAAAGGCAAGTTGATGACAGGAAGAAAAGAGTTCAAGAGGCTGTAAGAAGAGAAACGGGCTTACTTCTCGATGTTGTGAAACAAGGCAGTGGATCCACCAACAATGGCAACTCGGCAAGGAGATTTTTTGAAAACTACACTAAATCTGCTGAACTGACCGGAATAGATGCTATGCTTTTAAGAAAAATCTGTGTGATCTTGCAGTGTATTTCATCAGGAGAGAAGATCAACGTAACTAAATTCCGAGAGTTCTGCTTTGATACTGCTAAGCTTTACGTGGAGTTATACCCATGGTATTATATGCCTTCTTCACTTCATAAAATTTTAATGCATGGGCCAGACATAGTTCAGAACATGTCAATTGTGCCCATTGGTTTTCTATCCGAAGAGGCATCTGAGGCTAGAAATAAAGATTTTAGAAAATATAGAGAGGGGCATTCTCGAAAGCATAGCAGTATCTCATGCAATGAAGATATTATGCACAATCTTTTACTGTCTTCTGATCCACTTGTTACAAGTATCCGTCCAAAAGGAAATAAGTTTGTAAAAAAATCTTCTTTTAAGGAATTTTATGAGCTTACGGATTCTGAGAAAAGTGATATCGAATTTGTTAACATAAATGATTTAGCGGACATCGATTCTGAATTTGAATTAATTGATGATGATGATGATGACGAAGATAATTAAATGATGTTATTGTTTTAAAATGTGTAACTTAGTAAATTAGAGCTTACATCTTAATTATTTATTGTACTTTTAATGAAACTAGGTAATTTATTATCAACTTACTTAAAAGTCATACTCTCATCAGTTCTTGTGAATATTTTTGTTAATATATATTTCTGTATATATATAATATATTTATAGACCTCTTAATAAGTCTGTCTGCGGTTTAAAGTAAATACAAATGGGGAAAAAACGTTTTTTTTTTTAAATTTTCATTTCCTTTTATCCCAGAAAGTGCACATTTGGCGCACTATGTGTCTTAGTATTAAATATAGCTCTTAGTAATAGCATTACGATATTAGAGACCGCTACTTGAAACAAGCCCGGAATCAGGAGGGAGAGAGCTCGATACACTCATTTTCATAGTAAAATTTCACATTTTCTCAAATTACTCCCGAAATATGGGAGTTATGAAGAAATTCATCACCACAATTTATGAAGGCATTAAGTAATCGAATAAGATGGCATCATTAGTTTGTCATAATTTTACTCTTATTTTTCGGACATGTCTACGTCCAACCGCTCCCATACATTCGTTCCACTGTGCGAGGGCCCAAAAAGCCGGACTTGTCCGGACGAATTCGGATGGATGGTAACCCTGTAGGAGTTGTACGGAATATAACCCGACGGTTTTCCTCCTACTGCTATGGGCCAAGGTTAAATCGCACATGCTCTGCCACTGTGTCTAGAACTGAGAGGGTTACATAAGGGTGGCATGTTGCTGGGCGTCGGCGGAGGGCGGCCAATGCCCTCTTACGGCCACCGTAACTGGGTCCAGGGGCGACAGACTCGGGGACATCCGTCGCCCCCAATCCACTGGACCCGAGAGGGCGGCTCGTAGTGTTCCACGTGCGCCTCTTTAAGACGTAACGGGGAGTTCAACACCTCACATGGGCCGTCACCATTCCGGGGCAGTGGAAGTCGCGTTCGCACCCACAGCCCCCCGACGCAAGTATACGAGGGAACACCGAGGTGGTTTTAGTCAGTAAGAGTCTGACAGGCCACTCTGCCCATCCCAGGGCGTAGGACATCCATGAGGATAACAATCACAGTAAAAAAAAAAATGGATGGAATTTTGTAAAAAGTAGCCTTTGTCCTTCTCTAGCTCCCGGGTTACCTATCTGTCAAATTTCATTACGATCGATTCAGTAGTTTAGGGATGAAATGAGAACAGGCGTGCAGACAGGGTTACTTTCGCATTTGTAATATGCGTATGGATACCATTTATTCAAGTTATTTATACGATGATTTATTTCGGGTGTAGGTACTTAACGTGGTATTTTAAACAAACTAAACTCGTTTATGCTTTTTATACTACGAGATTTGCTACTGACAGTAAGTACCTCGATTGATTACTGGTGGAGACCAAGACATGAGATTTCTCCAATCTTTTGTAGTACCTATCAATCAAGTTTGTCATGAACTCATGACATAATCATGTGTCGGTGTACGTCAAGTACACCTCTGCCTAACCCTTCGGGGTATATAGACGTTATGTTATGATGTTATGTTTTAATCATTTGATAACTTATAAAAAATGGCGTGCCTCTCTATCGCTAGTTCCGCGCTCTCGCTTGCACGGTCGGCTAAGGCGGAACGTGACAATGAGTCATGCTTTTTCGTGCGTGCAGCGTTCATTGATTTTTTTTTTTTTAACAGTTTATGTACACACATATAAACAGTCAAGAAGAAAGGAACAGAAAATACATACAAAGGTGATGCTTATTTCTAAAGAAATCTCTTCCAGCATATCTGCGATAAGACAGTAAACAAAGAGATCTAGACACCGTGTGTAAGAGTAGAAGAGAAAACAAAGTACATAAAAACAACAAAAAAGAAAACTATTCACTAATTTAAATATACAATAAGAGAATATACTTACATATACATACTTCTAAAATAAATATCACTAAAACACTTATATATAATTAATAGTATAAAATAATAAATACATATTGGTGCCGATTCCCTTGTTCACAAACTAAACTAAATTTAAGTTCAGTGCATCTTTTTCTTTCTATTTCATTAAGAAAAGGACAGAAGATAAATTTTAGTTTAGTCCTGTCAAATTAATCAGCGCTTGACGTAAATTGACGTAATTTTAGTAGGCGAGTTTTTAATCACGTCTAAACTTGTATGGAGTAGTGACAGGCGCTGATTAATTTGACAGGGCTAAACTAAAATTTATCTTCTGTCCTTTTCTTAATGAAATAGAAAGAAAAAGATGCACTGAACTTAAATTTAGTTTAGTTTGTGAACAAGGGAATCGGCACCAATATGCAACTATGGCAAAGTGGAAAGATAGTGTTCTTTCACTCTTCTTTTAAAAACAGCAACAGTTTCGCAGTCCCTAATGTCAGACGGAAGTGAATTCCACAGCCGAACCGCGTGCACGGTGAAGGAGTAGGAGTAGTCGGTCGGTCGGGGATTTAAGGAGATTTCTAAGATGCGACCTGCAAGGAGCATCAGAAGGACGGGCGAAGGAAAAACGTTCCCGCAGGTAGGATGGCGTTCTAGGATTATGAAGGATGTTAAATAGCAGACACAATATTCGAGAGTTCCTGCGAAGGCGAATGGGGAGCCACTTGAGAATCTTGCGAAAGTTAAAAACATGATCATACTTTTTAAGGTTAAAAACAAAACGAATGCAGATACTTAGCAAACGCTCAAGTTTATTTAAAAGCTCCTCGGTGGCATCCAAATAACAGGCATCAGCGTAGTCTATGATGGGCTGTATGAGAGTTTGAGCAAGGGAGATTTTGGTATTCAACGGCAAGAAGCTCTGGAGGCATTTCAACGAATGGGACGTGTAGTGCACTTTGCGACTGACTTGAGCAACATGGGTAGTCCACGATAGGTAAGTGTCCAAGGTCACCCCCAGGTTTTTAACTGTATTTGCGTATTTATAAGATGTTATCACCTCAAAAACAATGATCATCACTTATTTTTGTTTGTATTCGTTATCGACAGATACGTAGTTTGTTATTATTTTTAATATTTAACGAAATGTTTTATCACAGTTATGTCACAGTCACATGATCACAGTTTGTTTGTTGAGGCAGAAATACTATCAGAATTTGTAAACAGATCATTTTCATTTTAACCCTTTGACCGCCACGTCAAAAATGCAAAAACGTGCCCTCGGCGCCGAGCTACGTTTATTCCTTATAAATCTGTCATGTAGTCGTGACCGTGGCGTGCTGGGCACATTTTGGTTTGTCATCTATACATGGTCAAAAGGTTAAGGGATACTTTCAACATGAGTCTCCATCTGCGATACCACTAAGCAATACTTTTGTTCAACTAGGATTCGAATTACGTTAGAAGTTTTCAGTATTTTACAGTCCCGATGACCAAAATTATTTGTCAATGCGTGCGACTGTCAAAACAGTTTTTTTTTTTTTTTGGATGGGAAATCATCAAATAACTTCTCCCGCTCTGGGTGGAGCGGAAGGGTGTGTCAGACTCTTACTGACTAAAACCCACCCGTACACCTTCCATTGCCTGTGTTGCGGGGGCCTCGGTGACCCATTAGTACCTTCCTAGAATACGACGCGCCGTCGACCTGGTCCTTAACGGACGGTGAGCTACCCATTGCTCACCGTCCGCAAGAAAATAGTATGACTATATGATTGTCATGGCTGTTTATACAAATTTATTATAAAAGTTGTCGTTTTGCATCCT
The DNA here is from genome assembly GCA_905333075.3 of Atethmia centrago. Classification (NCBI taxonomy): domain Eukaryota; kingdom Metazoa; phylum Arthropoda; class Insecta; order Lepidoptera; family Noctuidae; genus Atethmia; species Atethmia centrago. Next base: position 10,508,218 of record HG995387.1, read on the forward strand.
CGTCAAATTCAAGGAGGTAACTATGCTAATGATCATTGACGCGAATCAATAATAAAATAAGTAGGTTTTTTTTGTTTTCAATTTTTGGAAATCGGCATGTGTGGGACACGCATGTTAAAACGCAACCCATGTGATACCGCACTGTAACTGCCCTTTTACACACACACTACCGCATTCGCAACGAGGTGATTCTGTTCTGTGAAAGTGGTGTATTCTAAAATACTGTCAAACTTAAATAAATAAAAAAACAATTAGGTATGTATTAATTATTGAGCAGGTATCATAATTTTATTTGATTATATATGTCTTTCATAGCGACTCCTGAAATTTGACGAGGATGCAAAACGACACCTTGTATACTATAATAGCACCTTCATTAACGTCATGTTACAGGCCGTATCGTCAAGTAACCTTTGACATCAAAACTTTAAAAGCGAATTCTTTCTCAATATACCTAGCAAACGTAGATGTAATGATCCGATGCATCATTACGCGTATTTCGGCAAAATGCTTAGAATGACACGATAATGATGGCGTGGTGCACCAATCATCTGGATACTACGAAATATGGTCGGTAATGGACTTTGACCACCAATTTTGGTACTTGGACTACCGTAGGTACCTATTCGAAATCAAAACCAAACGTCATTTATTCAAACAAGGCTGAGAATCAGCTTTTCGAACGTCAAAATTACATAAGACAGTCCCCCAAAAACGCCCGCAATTCACCACTCGCGCAACAAACTTACCAGCATCACAACTGTCTGTTCAGTTGGAAAAACATGATTCTATACAATAATATTGTCAACCAGCATTGTCACTGTAATCTGGGCCTGGGCTCCTTGGTCCAATTCCCTGATCGTTAAAAGTGTCATTGGGTTTTACCATTAAGGAATTCTGAGTAGTAGCCCGGAATGTGGATTTGTTCCCGCACTATTGCAATCAGCTCACTCTCTGGTACTTTAGACTTATAATAGCTGTTAAACCGCACACTCGTTAGGGGCCTTGTGGCTAAGTACAAAGCCGCACGGGTCGATCGATCAGGTTAAGCTATGCTTGCCGCAGTTAGTCCGTAGATGGGTGACCATCTTTAGATACCAAGACCCCTACCTCGGAAAGCACGTTAAGCCCAGCTGCCATTCGTTAATTTTTATTTTGTCGTTACGGGTCGACGAACGGGGCGAACGGGTTGTCAGAAGCCCGTAACCCTGTAACTGGGCTATGGAGGTCAGATAGGCAGTCGCTCCGTGTAAAATACTGGTATTCAGCTGCATCTGGTTAAACTGGAAGCCCACCCAACATAGTTGGGGAAAGGCTAGGCAGATGATGACCTAAAAGCAACACGGCTATCCTACCAAAATCATCAGAGCAATGAGTCAGGAAAACTTTTTGTTGCTATTTTTATGTTTACTACCAAACGTTTGACTTGTACAAAATTAGGTTTAGATCGTCTTATGATGGAAAAATACCGGAAAATTGCTTATGTTATGAAGCTATTAAGGCGCCGACAAGACTAAATTGACAAAAATAGGCTTCTCTTAAGAAAAAAATTGTCAAATCTGTATAGTTTGTGGTAACGGAAAAAATATATGTTAATTTTGATCATATTTCCCAGAACTTGGTTGTTATCAAAACACGTTAAGAAAAAAAATCTCGATACAAACTAACCTCTTACCTTGAGTTCTAATCCAAAATATCTGTATTAAATATAAACATACGTTACGTATTTAATTAATAACAAGAACGTATTATTTGAATGCAGAACTTAGTTGTTTTTTATTTTCGATTACTCAACTCAATTTTGAGTAAATATATAATTGCTTCATCATCATTCAAAATCAAAATAAAAAAAAAAATCAAAATCAAAATTCATTTATTCAAACTAGGCTGAAAATCAGCACTTTTTGAACGTCAAAGTTACATAAGAGAGGTCCCCCAAAAATGCCCGCCCTTCACCATTCTCCTGCCCTTATCCCAATTTATTTGGGGTCGGCGCAACATGTCCCTTTCTGCCATACGTCTCTATTAGTTGTCATCTCGGTAGTCACCCCCTTTCTAGCCATATCATCTTTTACACAGTCCATCCATCGTTTCTTTGGTCTTCCCCTACTCTTATAGCCATCGACATTCATACTTAAGACTTTCCTCACGACATATTCCTCATTCCTCCGCATCACATGCCCATACCATGCCAACCGATTTCCGCATAACTTTTCAGTCACCGGTGCCACTTTCAAACTTCCTCTATGTATAGAATTGAATAGAATAGAATAACGTTTAAGTACTCATTTCTTATTCTATCCATTCGTGTCACACCACACATCCCTCTTAGCGTTCTCATCTCAACTGCATGCAATTGCCTTTCATTCATCCCTTTTGTAGCCCAACATTCTGATCCATACAAGACAGCAGGTCTTATCATCGTTTTATATATCTTCCCCTTGAGTTTAAGGGGAATGCGGGAGTCACAGATTGTTCCCGTGACCTGCTGCCATTTCATCCATCCAGTGTTTACTCTATGCTTAACCGTCCGATCTACATACTTCGCCATCGCTTTGCACGAGTGAACCGAGATACCGAAAGTCAGAACAGACTGGGAGAAGCACGCCATCAAGCGCTATGGTTCCAAATATTTATGCTTGCAATAAATTACAAGCGTTGTGTCATCGCGCTTCTCTTTCTTTTCTATGCAATCTGACAGTGACTGCGGTTTAGGTGTTGTCAGCGTCTTAAGTACTTTGATTACCCAATTTATCAATCAGCTCAACCAATCGCAGTCTCTTCTTGTACAGAAGGCTCTTCGCTACCTAAAACACCATTTACCCTTACAGTCTTCAGCAAAATACCGATCACTAGAAATAAACTGCAGCAGGCAGGAGGCAGGGGCGATTTTACATACTTAATTAATATTTGTATAAACAATAAGTGAATCAAGTTATCTGTTACCATTAAGTGTTGAATGAATAAGCTTCGGACAATAGTTCAGATAGCGAGCAATCTAATCAGGGAAATACTAGATTAATATCATAAACGCGGCTTTTTTATACAACAGCTAGGTATACGAGTTATTAAGATAATGGAGGAAACTTTACGACGACTCTGTAAAATTATACTTGGTACAATAAACATGTATACGTGTGTACCTATTAACCTATACAGGGTAACTTTGAATTCTTTTAACTACTTTTAGTATGGTATCTGAAATAATCGTTAGTTAAAAGCAAGTTTTCATTCAAAAATATTTTCTGGAATTTAAATTGTGGCAATTAAGTTTTTTTGCTGGCTGCATCTACATTTTTTATGTTGAAGATCAGCACTTGATAAAACAGACGCAGATTGAGATACTTGTAAGTAAATTAATGATTATGATTAAACATGAATTGTTTATAGCGCTTAGCGACAATAATAAATTATTGATAATATTAGGCTCTACGGTCATTACGTTGTCAGCTTATTCATTACTAGCGAACCGCACCTGTTTCGCAATGGTGACACGCAAACATCGAGATAACTATTCTTAATCTAAGTTTAATATCGATATTTTATCGTTCTGAAATAAACACATCAAAAGATGGTGTCAGCTTATTTATTACTTACTAGCGAACCGCAACTGCTTCGCAATGGTGACATGCAAACATCGAGATTAATAATTCTTAATCTAAGTTTAATATCGATGTTTTATCATTCTGAAATAAATACATCAAAAGATGGCGAAACCGCATTAAAATCCACTGTGGAGTCAAAAGATCTAAGCAGTCATACAGACAGACAAGAAAAGCGACTTGGTTGTATACTGATGTACAGAAGAAGCAACAGTTTGATTTTAGACCAAAACAAAATCATTATTCGTCATCTTATTAATGATTCTGATGAGTGAGATGAGTCTGAGGGGACAAATAACTCAATAGATAAACATGTTGTCTGTACAATTTTATTTTTGTTCCTTTAAAACTAAACACTCTTTCATTTATTACAATTCATTTGCTAAGGTATTGTTGTACTAAACTTATCACGCATCAAAGTTCTTGGTGTTGGTTTGACCACGTTTCCTTGATCATATCTGCCCCCTTCTCACCAATCATAATGGTTGGCGCGTTGGTATTCCCTCTAACCACGAAGGGCATTATACTTGCATCTATCACTCGTAAACCTTTCACATCGTGTACTCTTAACTCTGGGTCCACCACCGATTCCTTGTCATTCTTAGGTCCCATTTTCGCAGTAGTGGTAGGATGGTACAGTGAAAAAGTGAGCTCTCTCGCTATACACTCCAGGTGTTCATCGCTTGCCTTCTCGAAGCCCTTGCACGCTTCGATTTCCATCCAATGTAATTTTAATCCTGCTCCCTTAAACGTTTTGGTTTCACCTAATCTCAAAGCATGTTGCCTCATTGCCCTTAGCATAGTTTCCAAGTCTTCTGACTCCTTGAAGTAGTTTGGGTATATCAGAGGGTCTTCAAAAGGATTTTTGCTGTTTAAAACAATTTTACCTTTTGACTTTGGGTGTAGTAATACAGTGAATACTATTATAACGAAGTTGTCCTTGTTAATTTTTATAAATTCTTGATAAATCTCGTCATTAAACCCGTGCTTTTCAAACATATCAATCATACCCGACACACTCGGGGGCAAAACAAGATAATGATGTTGCACATCTGGAATAGATGAATTAGGATCTGTAGTATTTATAAAACTGATGACTCTGTGCGGAGTAGTATCCTTTAATAGTCCAGAAAGATTCAAAAAGTACTCTGTGAATGCGCCTACTATGTTCTTTATGGATGTCAAATCTGCATCACCTGGCATCGTATAAAATATGGGTGCAAATACGTGGTCCTGTAAGTTTTTACCAACGGGTAGGTCAGCGATAACTTCAATATTCATGTCCTGTAAATGCTTTTTCGGTCCAATACCTGATAGCAATAAAATTTGAGGAGAATTGATGGCACCACCTGACACCACTACCTCTTTCTTTGCATTCACAATAATATCCTGCCCATCTTTATGAATCTTAACACCTTTCACTGTTTTCGTGCCAGGGTTGAATAAAACTTTAGTAACCAGGCCATTCTTAACCACATGCAAATTCTTTCTGTCTTTTACCGGGGTCAAAAATGCTCTAGCAGTACTGAATCTAACGTTTTCTTTGATGTTAGTTTGGGCTGCTGTCACACCCATTTGATTAGCACCATTAACATCAGTTAAGTTAGTCATTCCAAGTTCAACCGCTGCTTGAATAATAGTTTTCTCAAAAACGTTGGGCTCTGTTACTTCGATAATATTTAAAGGCCCATCTTTATTATGATATTTGCTATTTTCTTCAGTATATTCGCCGGTGAAATTTTCGCTTTTTAAAAAGTAGGGTAAAACTTCATCGTAGCTCCATCCATGGTTACCGTCGGCTGCCCACTCGTCGTAGTCAGCCTTGTTAGCTCGCACATAGAACATTGCGTTGATACTGCTGCAGCCTCCCAGCACTTTCCCTCGAGGCCAGGCACAGCTCTTGTTCTTGTAACTTCTACAAGCGTCTTGTGGCTGTGTTTTGTATCCCCAATCAAGTCGAGTGCCCAGGCTGTTGTAGAACACTTGTGGAATCTGAAACATTTAAATCGGCGAACATACATAAAAAAGTATATAAACATGTCGAATTGATAACCTCCTCCTTTTTGAAGTCGGTTAAAAACGTCAATACTATTTATTTTGAAATATTCTCTCGTCTTTCGTAGGTTTCAGTGGAGAAGGCAGTTTGAATCTAGGTCGAAAATTTGCAAGAAGGACTTTTAATAGTTTCACATCAGCTACTTATTTTGTCGTTAAAACTATGCGATTATTACTGACTTCGGTACTAAGCATGGGGTTTCCTCCGGCTTCAACTAGTAACACCTTCCATTCTGGTACTTCACTGAGTCGATTGGCGACCACTGCACCTGCAGAACCAGCGCCCACCACTATGAAGTCATAGTTTGGATCTGTAATATACGAAGTTAATTAATTAAGACATGTCCAGACGTAAAAATAAATAAATAAATAACATATTTTTATTGAGATTTGTTGTTCGCGTATGTTTTATTAATATTTTATACACGTCAGTGTTTTTATTTTATTCTTTTGCTCTGTAAAGTATTGTAGTCTTGATCATTTTTGATAATTTATTAGCTAAGTTCTTTGTATTAATCAGATATGCGCAGGCATATCTGATTAATAGCATATCTGATAATCTGATTAATCCGTCTTTTGATTTGAATTTATACAATGATAGTGATCTCGTAGTGCCAACGTCTGTGATATTCTTATGTTTTAATCACAATTAAACTATCCTCGTCGGCCCCATTTCAGAGAGAAGAAGTGTACATTAATTTTATTCTTCTACAACTTTCTGTCTATTATGTTTAGCGAATTTGTATAATTTACGGCCAGTTCTTCTTGTCCCTTCTCGTCACTATGCGAATTACTATAAATTAATTCCCCTGGGCCCTTGTCGTTATTGAGCAATTTCAACAGAGGCATGGAGTGTTAACGACCAGAATGAAATACATGACATATAATTGTGATTTTTTATTTAGTCCTACTCCGCATAAAAGCATATATTATAAATTCCATACATATAGTTTACATTGAAAAGTCCTGAGATTACAAATCCTTTAATTCATATTAAACAGTTGACGCTTAGCGATCATTTTTACAGTATCAAAAATATCCACTTCGAATACCTACATCACCACAGATTTATTGTTATTATGTTATTTTAGTTAAGTAAATATGTGGTATTTTCATTTAACATGGATTCAATTAAAAACAAATCATAATTATTTGCATGACAACCAAATTGGCCCTTATTAGTTATGACAAATACTATTGAAAAAAAAAAAAATCGTTACCTTGAAGGACAGCATTTGTAGCATCGTCGGGCCAAAGATGGTCCCCTACGAGAGCACACTGTGCCGCAAAAATGCTCTGCAGCGTCTGCACGAACAGTGGCCCAGCCACCTGGTAGCTGTCCACGATCATCGACGTCATCGCTGGATCACAGGCCCACGACATTTTGCCTGCAATTAGTATCAAATTGGAGTTGTGTATAGTAAACGGGATAAACGGAGAAATCGGGGCAGGCCCAAGCTCTGGTGGTTGGATGGCGTAGACCGAGATTAATGAACTGTTGGAGTAAGATATTAGAGATAAAAAGCCGGAAATAGGTCACTCTGGAGACTTATACTTGAACAGGGTAAAGCCCACCACACATGTGGCTGTAAAGCCTTAGATGATGATGATGATAGTCGTATTTTAACATACTTACGATATTTTAATCAATAATGATAGTGTCAATTCCAATCTTAAATAAAAATTGTTATTCCTAATTAGGAATTTCCCGACAGAAAAAATGTATTGTCATTGTCATTGATAATCAACTGATACACAATAATATCTAAGTCAGTCAATAGATAGATAGAATACTCTTTATTATGTACACCATAAAAAATACAGCTATAAATGTAGAAATTCTACATAGGGTGACACAATGGGCGGTCTTATCGCTAAAAGCGATCTTTTAAAGACAACCTTTGGATGGATTAGGGGGGAAAGGAGAGACAATACTGCAGGTAGTCTGTGGTGTACAATAAATACATACATACATAAAACATATTAACATTATCTATATAAGTAATATATTCAATAATAATTAATCATAAAACTAGCGCTAAGAACCAAAACAGGTGCAAAGAACAAAGAAAATAAAAAATATATTTAAGGAGAGAGATAGTGTTTTTTTACCATAATTTTAAAAATGGACAGAGATTGAGCACGCCTTATTGACACGGGCAAGGCATTCCACAACCGTAGTGCTTGAACCGTAAAAGATTTATCATAGAAACTGGTGGAATGCATCGGCATCGCTAGTCTCAAGTTTTCCAATGACCTCAGGTATCTATTATGCGTGTCATTTAGGAACTTGAAACGTTCCTTAAGATAAGAGGGGGTTGTAGGATTGAACAGAATACTGTAGAGCTGAAACAAGATATGAGAATTCCGGCGAAGACGTATGGGAAGCCACTTGAGCTTTGTACGAAATTCGGAGACGTGATCATATTTGCGCAAGCCAAATATAAATCGTATGCAAAAGTTTTGAAGTCGCTCAAGTTTATCTAGCTGTACCTCAATCAAAAAAAAATCTCATATGTCAAAGTCAAAGCCAAAATGTTTATTGCGAACTAAGTGTACAATGTTGGTGTTATGTGCATTGCAATTATCATTCGCCTGCCCTTATCATCCTAATTTGGCATGCATTAAACATTATTATTATTATTACTTAATTATTTTCTTGTAAAGAAGTACAATTAAATTGGTAAAATATGATGAATCAAAATTAAATGTCAATAATAATTAATTTAATACAATTAGTCAGCAATATTTAATGTCATCCTTCAACAAGTTTGTGTCAACAAAGGTCAGATTATATTATCTTTCTGATTGTTTGACGTAGATATGTACTAACGTTAGCAATAAGAATTGCAAATCTACCCCAGACTAATAACACCAATTTTATGATGATTTTATTATGGTTAAAGTAAAGTAAAAAGTTTAATGACAATATAAAAGAACAAACCTTACACAAAAATCCCAAGAATCCTGTGATTTGTGTCTACTAATACTAGTAAAATTACGTGTGTGATTAATGTGATGATAAATACCTGTGTACGTTATGCGGTTGTCTGAGCCTAATTCACACTGACCTCCGTACTAGTGAAAACTGTATCACGGCAGGTGTAATTGTAAAACTATTGGACTTTTGATTTTGCCCTTAAAATGTTTAAACCTAGGATAATACCACATTTACTCTTGTCAAGCATTTTAGTATACGAGGTATTTGAGCCATTGTTTTATGCGTTAGTTAACTTTTATTTTTATTTACGAATCCCCCATAATGTAGGAGAAATCGTTGGGCTTAAAACGTTTGTACAAATTTTACAGCCCAGTTAAAACAATATCAATGCGTACTCTCACGTCGTCATTGAAGAACAAATATACCAAAAAAACCTTGTCATTTAGATAATAATTGTTTTAAGTAAATAACTTATCGAAGTAGATAATAATGTATGTGCATAAATTTTTATCCACGTCACGTACCACAAAACTGTGTGTACATTAGCAGGTAGACAACGCATTCCCGTAGGAAAGTAACAGGTATTATTGCGAATCTATTTTTAACCCCCGAAAAAAGAGGGGTTTTATAGCAGTTTGTAGTATGTATATGTGTGTCTGTCTATGGCTTCATAATCTCTGAACGGATGAACCGATTTCATAAAAAGGAGGAGGTTCTCAATTCGGTTGTATTTTTCTTTCAAGAACTGCGTCAATTATAAACCGATTTAGAAAATTTTTGTTTTCCAGATTGGTCCCATTTTTATCAAAATCCAGTTTTGATGATGGAATCCATGAGGAATTGAGGGAACTCCTCAAATATTATAGGCATACATATTTATGTATTTAGCGATTTTTGTATTTTCATCAACAAGTCTGTCAGAAAGTATCATTTGAAACAATACCTGTCCCACTGCAGGGCAAAGGCCTCTTCTCATTCAGAGAAGGGCACTGCAGGGCAAAGGTCTCTTCTCATTCAGAGAAGGGCACTGCAGGGCAAAGGCCTCTTCTCATTCAGAGAACGGCACTGCAGGGCAAAAGCCTTTTCTCATTCAGGGAAGGGCACTGCAGGGCAAAGGCCTCTTCTCCTTCAGCGAAGGCCTCTCCAGGGCAAAGGCCTCTTCTCATTCAGAGAAGGCCACTGCAGGGCAAAGGCCTCTTCTCATTCAGAGAAGGGTACTGCAGTGCAAAGGCCTCTTCTCATTCGGAGAATGGCACTGCAGGGCAAAGGCCTCTTCTCCTTCAGAGAAGGCCTCTCCAGGGCAAAGGCCTCTTCTCATTCTGAGAAGGCCACTGCAGGGCAAAGGCCTTTTCTCATTCAGAGAAGGGCACTGCAGGGTAAAGGCATCTTCTTATTCAGAGAAGGCACAAGCATTGATCACCACGCTTGCTCAAGACGGGTTGGGGATTTCAGACTTATATTAACTATAACTCCAGGTATCCTCTCGATGTTTTTCTTCACCGATATCAGTAGTGTCCAAGATTAACTCAGAAGGTAAATAATACATGACGGAGAAGGTAGGTCTCTCGTTATCATCAGCCATATTTGAACTACTGTGGACGTACAATGGGAAGTGTTGGTTATTGCACAATAGAAAAACCGTTTGCAGTTTAAATCAAATTATAATTTACGATCAAATAATCACACTGGCTAATCACACACTGTAGGTACACGACACAACTATGCGGAACGCGCGACAGTTTCTAATCGTGTTCACTTCTTGACCGCCTCCGACAGACTGCACTTAACTCGGGTCGAGCGTTATGTTGTAGACTCTGTCGAGCGCCGCTTGGTGGCGCTGGCGTCCCGATTAGTCAAACGAGTGACTAACGTATTTCCGACATACATATGAATTGGGAAAGCCAAATTGGTACTGGTATGGGCGTAGTTACAAGACAATGTGTTCAGAACACTTCAACTGTCTCTAGTGGTAATGGTCGTTCCAGAAAAGTTTCCGATAGAATGTTTGATGAAAGTTATAGCTTGGCAAATGATAATGAATGCTAGGTCACAGCAAGCAAAGGCAGGAATGAATAGTGTTGGAGTTATGAAGGAACTTTATCTGTCAATAGTAATTAGTAGTAGTGCTGTGAACAGTACATAGTAATTTGCTGGCTGGCTGGCTGGAAAAACTGCATTTGATCCAAACTCTCTCTCTCTCTCTCTCTCTTTTAATTCACCAAATTCATGACAAAATTTATTAGCATTGATTAAAAAAAAGTCATCATCATCATCTGCCTAGCCTTTTCCCAACTACGTTAAGGTCGACTTCAAGTCTAACTGGATGCAGCTGAACACCAGTATTTTACATGGAGCGACTGCCTATCTGACCTCCACAGCCCAGTTACTGGGTAATATGATAACCCTTGGTAACACTGGTTGTCAGACTTTCGGGCTTCTGACGACCCGTAACGACTGTCAAAGATCCACGAATGACAGCCGGGACCAACGGCTTAACGTGCTTTCCGAGGCACGGAGGGGTCTTGGTATGTAAAGATGGTCACCCATCTACGGACCAACCGCGGTAAGCGTAGCTTAACCTGATCGATTGACCCGTGCGGCTGTTATTACTTAGCCACAAGCCCGTAATTGATTAAAAAAAGTAAATTAAGAAAAACTTACAAATCAACGGGCACGTACATTTTTGCCTCACGTGTTCATCAAATATAAATGTCGGTTAAAAAAGCTAAGGAATCACACCAATGCGGTCATCAATCGAAATAACTTAAAATATTTGGACGCGTTCAAAATACAACCTGTTTTGACGTGAATGTGTACATTAGCAGATAGATAACGCGTTACCGTAGGAAAGTAACAGGTATTATTGCGAATCTATTTTTAACCCCCGACAAGAAAGAGGGGTTTTAGAAGTTTGTAGTACGTATCTGTGTCTGTTTATGGCTTCATAACCTCTGAACGGATGAACCGAAATCATAAAAAGAAGGCGGTTCTCAATTCGGTTGTATTTTTTTTTAAGAACTGCGTCGTTTATAAACCGATTTAGAATTTTTTTTTATTTGAAAGGACGTACTTCCATATTGGTCCCATTTTTATCAAAATCCAGTTTTGATGATGGGATCCATGAGGAATTTAGGGAACTCCTCAAATATTATAGGCATACATGTAGCGATTTTAATATTTTCATCAACAAGTCTGTCAGGAGTATCATTTGGTAAAGTGGAACTGATAAAGAAGACTACTGATGGCCACCGGAATTCAATGATAATTATTTCACGGGTGGCGATAATCTCGAATCTAATTAAGCGACTATGAAAAAGCAAATTTAAATAAATGGTTCTGATCAGAATGGTGCCATCATACTGATCTGATGATGAAGCCAGAAGGTAGGCACCGGAACTCCGTAATAAAACAATGTATCCTAGCCGTGGTTGGGCTTATTGGAACTGTCATGAGATGCACTGTAGCTATAAATGATTTTTAACCGACTTCATAAAAAGAAAGAGGTGCTCAATTCATCTATATGTATATATATTATATGTTCGGGCATAACATTTGTTAATGAACCGTTTTTTAGGGTTCCGTAGTAAAAAAGGAACCCTTATAGTTCAGCCATGTCCGTCTGTCTGCCCCCGGCTTAACTCAAAGATTCCTAGTAACTAGAAAACTGTAATTTGGCATGTAGCCGCAAAGTGATAAAATAAAATCTCGAAAAAAAGAAAATTGTAGGGTATCTTTCTTGCACGTAAAGTGGGGATGATATTTTTATTTCTCGTCTGCGCCATGGTTTGGAGTATCTTTGGATAGGCCGTTCAAAAATGTTTCGGGTCTATGAAAACCATTTTTCGATGCATTGATCCGTTTACGTAATATTAACCTTTAAAGTACTTATTTTTGTTAGAGACAAGTGTCTTCCAGTGTCTGCCAGCTAAAGGGTTGTTTTTGAAGATGTGAAAAAAATCATGGCAGTAGTAAATATAAGAAATTAAAAGGAAAACTAAGCTAGCGTAGTAGGATTTATAAGTTTACGTGCGTCGACCAACTAACATTTGCAGTTGGAGAATTGACCGTGACGTAGATCGATGTATGGGAGAACATGTTTTTCAACTACAATATTAAGTTTGTTTTCGGGATCAATCATCCCAACTACGGAACACTTGTCCGGTTTTTATAATTCTTTAATTTGGTAGAGGAAACTTGCGCTGTGGTCCTATATACATTTTATTAATTTTGCTTGGGTAGTTTTTGAGTTAGTTTTAATAATACGTATTTAATCCACTCGGTGTATGTTGATGATGTTTTAAAACATCCTGTCACTGTTGTTTACATAGCAAATATAGGTATACGACGGGTGTACAACAACAAGGTACCACAACTAAAAAGTGAAAAATAAAATATTTTTACAACAAAAAAACAACCGATTTCTAAAAAATACACAAAGAAGTGAAAAATAACCTTAATTTCGGAAGTCGGTGGCAAAAAAGAACCAAAGACACTGACTTCCGAAATCATTTTTTTTTTTTGTTTGAATGGTGTCTTAATCGAGAGATTTCTTAGCTATGCTTCAAGAAAATCTGCTCAGCCGTTTGAATCTCGCAAAATACTCAACCCGTCAGAAGAACTCCTCAACGATGTACGGCATCAGATACCTTGCGTTTGGGCTTATAGACACACAGAAAACGCAGATAAAGATTAAAAATAATTTTATTATTTTTTATAATAAATCGAAATTTATATAGAATGACTAGTTTTGTTAACTGGCATCACTATAATCATTATATTACCTCAAACTTTAGACACATTTCTTAACTACTTCTTTCTTTCTGGTGTTTTTTGAAACCGCTACGAAACCTCCTATTCTTCCTATTTTGACTAAACCCCACAAGTCTTAAATTATATTTTTAATAGAAAATAATCTTACCGTTTATTATTTTTTTTTTAAGTTATATAAAAGTAGTATAATTTTCTTTTGAACACGGTAACTGTTACGAACATAAGCGCACAGCGGGCTGCCCGACCACTGACTGTCAACTGGTGGCACGCACTTCATTCACACTTAAGCACTAACGTATCTATCTATAGATAATATATCTCTACATTCTCTACACTACAGCACTGATACACACATACAAGCAGATCTCTTCGCGTCATTACTGTTATTACCAAGCTGTTTTCTTATCTTCAATAAACTAAACTTAAATTTAAATATCTTGTTTTTATCACTGCCTACTCTTTTTAATTTTATTTTTCGCCTTGTAAGATGTTTTTAGCTAAGTTTATCTTATAATTACATAGCTATGCGAAATACAGCAGGCATTTAGAAACAATATTTTTAAGCTAATTCACACTGGTGGTCAATAAAATCGAGAAATTGCATTTCAACCAGTGGTTCAACCCACTGGTTGAAATGCAATTTCTAATAAGTTTTTTTTTTTCTGTTTTGTTTGATAAATTTTTTATAAGGCCTGTGTTTATATTTAATAAGGCCTGTGTCACATTGGTATTTTGAATCCAAGGTTCATGGAACTATGGTATCAAGCGGCACCTTGCTTTCATCGTAGGATTCGTAGGAATTTTCATTACCTTCGAGCACGTACACAATTGCATTTCGTCAGTTTGTTAAGACGCTGACAACACCTAAACCGCGGTCACTGTCAGACTGCATAGAAAAGAAAGAGAACCACGATGACACAACGCTTGTAATATATTGCAAAATATGAAGCAATTATTTATTTACCCAAAATCGAGTTGAGTAATCGAAAATAAAAAACAACCAAGTTCTGCATTCAAATAAGACGTTCTTGTTATTAATTAAAATAAGTAGCGTATGTTGATATTTAATACAGATATTTTGGATTGGAACTCAAGGTAAGAGGTTAGTTTAACGTTAGTTTGTATCGAGATTTTTTTTCAAAACGTGTTTTGGTAACAACCAAGTTCTGAGAAATATATTGAAAATTAACATACATTTTTTCCGCTACCACAGACTACAAATTTGGCAATTTTTTTTTTAAGACCAGCCTATTTTGGTCATTTGCCTCTTGTCAGCGCCTTATGGTCCCATGTTACAATTTTACACAAATCAAGTTGACTATTTATTTAGTTTTTGTTTACCTACTTTAATTTAACTTTTGTTCTACTTTGCTTTCTTGTTTTGTTAAATTAATTACTTATTTTATTAGCATACACATAGACATTGTCACAAGTCTGCTACTATATTATGTGCATTTACAGAGAACGAGCAAAACTGTCCCACCGTAGTATAGTTTATAGTGTCTAGTACGGGGTACAGAGTAAATCAGTTCCGTGCTAACAACCAGCAGGCTTACTCTTGAAAGCAATCCCAATCTCGATCGTATCTTTCTCATATACATACACACACATACACACTCACGCGCGCATGCACCACGAACACACGCACACGAACACACATACTGAGTGTATCCATTTAATTAATTGGATTAAAATTATGTACTTACCTATTTGCAAATTACTTATCTAGATTACTTATCAACTATTATTCTGTTTTTCTGTAGTACTGAGTTAATTATATAATTATGTCTCTATTGCTTGGCACCTATTCTTGTATTATAATACTCGAGGGGAATAATGCTGATAGCCGAAATACAGGGCTCCTAGTTCGGCTACAGACGCTAATTTCTTTACATTAATTGAAATTGTTGCCATTGTAAAGTAGTACTAAGTTTTTTTTTGGAAATAAACGATTATTATTATTTATTATTATTTCAATCCGATGTAGTTTCAGTTACGGTCTTCAGAAAATTGGCAATCAACGAAGTCGACATTTAGATTGGAATCAACTGCATGTTCGACAACACTGACTGACACAAACTGGTGGCCATACAAATCAAACCGTTAATTACGAAATCTTATAGTATTGAATAACTCGTTAAATCTATAAATAAATTTGTTCTGATATTTATTTTAACATAAATAATCATTTAAGTGTTCATTGCTTGCATATATATTTTAACACTAAATACTTGGGCAGCAGTGTGTTTGTCATTGCCTACTGTAGAATTATTAATTCTACAATATTTTTTTTTGCTATTGATCCTTTTTATAACCATGTCATGTTCAACCTAAATCGCTAGTTTGGACCTTTCACAACTTTTTTTTTCGTCTTCTTTTCGAATGTTCGAATTTTTATTTTAAAAATTCTTTTTGCATGTCAAAACATTTGTTTTCAAACGCATTCCTCTGCCGAGCTCCGAGATAGACGGTTATATTTATTATTGTTGTCAAGATAACACCAACATTTTTATTGTTTCAACTAGTGCTCTTACCTTCTGAATTATTGTGGTGACGATTACAAGGAGTAATTTAGATGTGATGTGCAGTCAGGACTTCAGGAGTCTGTACTGTCGAATTAAGACCATTTTATCTCAAGGGACTGATATGCATTTTTTTTGTTACTATCCCATTCACTTTATATCTTCAGAAACGTGGCTTGTTGACTTATTCGCTTCTTTTTGGTTCTAGTCCCATTAAGTCAGGCTTTTTTTCTGGTTTTTATATTATTCCCCTATTTTAATTTACTGATCTGCTGCTAAGCTGACCGATCGGAGGACGTAGTTCCAGCAGCTATTATTCACCGGGATTTCGGTAACCCGAGGTGATCCAGCGAAATCTACGCCACACGTCCGCTTCTGGAAAGCTACCAGCTAACTACTTTAATTATTACTTTCTTTCATTGTGTACTGAATTTTGCCACCTGTTCTTTTGAAATGCACATCAGATTTTTAGATTGCCTGTTTCAGTTAAGTCAGGACCATGAATAAGGTTTAGAGCTTAGCACCACTTTTTTTTGCATTAGCGTAATTTAAAAACCCAATCATTCAAGCGCTTACAATGATTTTTAGGGATATTATCATAGTTCTAGTAATTAAATTTATATTAATTTAAAACTATTATTTCTTTAGGGTTTTAAGTAGGCCTTGAAAACTGCAAGCGACTCAATTGTATTGACCGAAAGTGTATTTTTTTTTTCTGGAGTTCATCAAATATTATATTAATATTATATATTTCGCTGAATTTGTTCAACTTCAGAACTAAAAGATAAGGAAGCAACACAAAGGAAGTAATTAGACGTGTATTTTATGAGTCGTATCATCATCAGTGAAAAGTAAAATAAATATGAAGGTATTAATAGACAAGGTAATACGGTAATCATAGGCTAATATATATATAATGAGAACGGTAATACTCAAGTTTAAACTGTGTACCTATTAGATACTATGTACATTCTCTACTGCCAAGCCATGAAGTTAAAGTAGTTATAAATCGCTTAAGGATATAGTTGTGTTTGCCATAAGGCGCTCACAAGACGCAAATGACCATAGTAGGCTTGTCTTAAGAAAATAAATTGCCAAATCTGTATAGTCTATGGTAGCGAAAATATATATGTTAATTTTGAACATATTTCTCAGAATTTGGTTGTTACCGAAAACGTTTTGAAAAAGCAATCTCTATAAAAATGAATGGTAAACTAACCTCTTACCTTGAGATCCAATTCAAAATATTTGTATTAAATATCAACGTACATTACGTATTTAATTAATAACAAGGACGTCATCCGTCTTATTCACAGCCGTCTTATTTAAATGCAGATTTTGGTTGTTTTTTATTGTCGATTATTCAACTCAATTTTAAATAAATATTTGCTTCATATTTTGCAATAAATTACATGTGTTGTGTCGTCGCGCTTCTCTTTCTTTTGTATGCAGTCCGACAGTGACCGCGGTCTAGCTGTTGTCAGCGTCTAAAGGCAAACTTACCTGTAGCTTACTTAATAATCTATAGAATTCAACAATCTTTGAGGAAAATGTTCTTCGCAAACGAAATCATAACGCTAAACGTTAGGCCTTGAATTAAGATTCAATCTTTGAACTTGTGTTTGAGGAATTCAGATTAGAATCACTGAAAATTGTAACTGCTGGAGTTTCAGCCTGTTTTGTAAGAAATTATTCCTAATAATATTATAAGTTGCCTTCCTTTGTAACTACACAAATTTATAATTGAGGCAAATTAAACCAATGTGATAATGGATACCGTAACATTTTTATCACTTAGACAAAAGTTTTGTTAGTTAAAGCGGAAACATTATCACGATTTGTAAACAGATAATTTTCATTTTACAAGATGATTTCACGATGATTCTCTATCTGCGGATGCCAACAAGCAATGTATATGTTGAACACTGTTTATCAAACATAGGTTTATTTCTGTGTTTTGCGTTTCAGAAGACCAGAATACTTGTTTGTAAAAATGTCAAGCAACTGCAAAAATATGAGTATCTGATTGGTACTGCCGACCGCGTATTTGTGGTAACTCTTGAACTGGCCTCGCGTAATACTTTAAGGAGTTTCTTTAAAATGTAAGGTCAGCTTACACTTGTTTTGTTACCACTGCCGAGCGGCCTACCTACTGTGCCAGGCCTAAGTAGGAATATGACTGTACAAATTTATTTTAATAGTACCTAATTATCGTCCTCTTAGAGACCGTATTGTATAATAAAATTTGACATTGTAATTTTAAAAGTTACTTCTTTCTTAATATAAAATCAACGAATTCATCATTATATCTACAAAGTGCCTAGTCATCACACGATAGCGGTTGCGAAGTTCACTAATCATCCGGATATTACGAAATATGGTCGAAAGGTGGACTTTGGCCACCAATTTTGGTACTTGGACCACCGTACCTATTACCATTTTTGGCACTATAATGTGAGCTGGGGGTCCTTGGACCAATTCCCGGTTCAGGCAGTTTTATTGAGATTTACCATTAGGGAGTTCTCAGTAGTAGCCCGTAGTCCAGATTTGTTACTTAAGACTTCTATTGGCATAACTAGAGAAATGTGCTTATACTACACAACTGAGATCGACACTTATCTATCAAAAACATCTGAGCAATGAGTCGGGTTCTGTTGCTATAATATTTGCGGTTTGACATAGTCGCAGAAAACATCGTGAGGAAAGTGGCATGTCTCAGAATCAAAAATGCGAAAACGTGTGACATCTACCAAGCCACACTACCCGCGTGGTGGATTACAAGTATTACAACCCACTGACAGGAGGCTTGAGGCATGTCCCAATAGTGAGAACATTATAGGTCGATTATGCTATAATAGCAGAAGGAATCTCAAATAATCTGAATAGTTTGTCTCGGGGACGGCAATTTATTGTATGCTATGTGCTAGTGATGTTCCGGATATCCGTATCTGTATCCATATCCGCGGATATCCGCGGGAGAAAAAAGATCTGTATCCGTATCCCTATTCTACAATTTTGACGGATCTTTTACCTTATTAATTTTTAATACATAGATTCAATTATATATGTAGGTGATTACGTAGCAATAAAATACTATTAAATTTCAATCAAATTATGTTTAATTTCTAAAAATCTTTATAATGAGATCAATTGAGTTTAAATCGTTGTAAAATTTATTATAGAAAGTTATAAGATCACTTTTAAAACTTATTTCTTTGTAATATTTTAAATTGTAATTAAGTGATTATTCTAATTAGAAAATTAAGATCCGTATATACTCGTATATAGTATTTTTTAATAAAAAATACTATACCGGAAATATATATAATACAGGAGTTTTATTTCATCCCGCTGTGTCCTTTATGACAGAAATGATGATATTATGTGTCACAGTTTCGGCGTTATTTATAATTTAAATCCACAATCGACACAACCAGGGCCTCAAGTCTGCTATTACAATAGTGTCAGAATGGTCTATCATTGATTTTATAATTGTTGATTTTGACAAGTTTGGTAATCTACTAATATAATGGCGTCATTAATGAGGATCGGAACACAGGTCACTACCATCACAGCACTATGTTCGATCATGACGTACTTTTTTCTCACCATAATGATGACAGTGGCGTAGCTGGCACGGTTTTATAAAATTTGCTCGCCTCTGCACTCTGTGTGCAACCGATATTTATTAATAATATCGAAATAATAATAGGTATTCTATTTTTATGGTTTCGTATTTTCTATACGGTGTCAGCATTGTCAAATAATAAAATGTAAGTTTCTCTAAAAAACAACCAGTAATAATGCCTTAAGGCGCTGACAAGACCCAATTGACCAAAATAGGCATCTCTTAAGAAAAAAAATTGCCAAATCTGTATAGTATGTGGTAGCAGAAGAAATATATGTTAATTTTGAACATATTTCGCAAAACTTGGTTGTTACCAAAATACGTATTGAAAAAAAAAACTCGATACAAACTAACATTAAACTAACCTCTTACCATGAGTTCTTATCCATAATATCAGCATACGTTACGTACTTGTTATTAATTAAATCAATAACGAGTACGTCTTATTTGAATGCAAAACTTGGTTGTTTTTTATTTTAAAAAAATCATTAAAAAAAATAGAGGTCCGCTGGTGTGGGGGATCCAAGCTACCGGCGGTTAGGGCTGCAGAGTCAGGAACGTCCTCACAATGCGAGCCGTATCGAGGAGTACTGCCTTCTCTCCTGCAATCAGTCTTGATTCAACCGCCTAACGAGAACCTCGAGAGATGTTGATCAAGGCTTTCAGCCATCAGGCCATTGGCTGTTACGACACTCGGCACAATGACAGCTGACCTGACATTCCATATGTCAACAAACTCATGTGCTAAGTCGAAATATATTATTTGTTTCTCTTTCTCGGCTTTGGACGAGGTAATCGTCATGTCGAATGGTAATCAATAAATCAATCATTGCGCTTATCGATCTTTCACCACTATATCAGGCTTATTGGCGACAATAGTGCGTCGTGCGTCAGTAATGGTAGACCGATTCCAGTACAACATGACGTGGTCAATTTCGAGAACTGGGTCGGGCACATACTTGTAATACAGTACCTCAGAAACCACAAGTTTATATTTCAAAGCAAGTTGCTGGTGAATAATCCTGGCCACTTGGTTATGCCTGTTAAAGTACTCACCGTTAGCGAGACGAGAACAACCAGAGATATGTCTGATGGACTTACCCGGGCCGTGGCATACCCGACACTTACCAACCGTCTCGTCCTTCACAATCCGGTAGTTATTCGTCAAGATAACTTCGTCCATAATTGCACAAGCGAAACCTGCAGTTTCGCCGAAAAGGTCACCTAAACGTAGCCAGAATACGGAAGCTAATAAATCTACACCGGGTTCATGAAGAACCCGATAGAAGCGCCCGTGAAGCTCCTTGCTTTGCCATACCTCCTTGCGGTCATCGGTAGCAAATCAAATCAAATCAAATCAAGTCAAATCTTTTTATTGTGGGCATAGGTTATACATACAGATGTTAGGTAAATTACAGATCCATTATGTCCTGCCTAGTCCTGCAAGTCTTACAGGTTTGCGCCAGTTCCCTATACCCATGGAGAGCTCGGTGATCCCCTTGTCCACTGCTACTACATCACAGTGCATAACCATTTCGGCATTAAAAATATATTCCCTGAGGCTGCACACGCAGCTGTTCGGTCTAACAGTTTCATTTTAGACCAAAACAAAATCATTATTCGTTATCTTATTAATGATTCTGATGAGTGAGATGAGTCTAAGGGGACAAATAACTCAATAGATAAACATGTTGTCTGTACAATTTTATTTTTGTTCCTTTAAAACTAAACACTCTTTCATTTATTACAATTCATTTGCTAAGGTATTGTTGTACTAAACTTATCACGCATCAAAGTTCTTGGTGTTGGTGTGACCACGTTTCCTTGATCATATCTGCCCCCTTCTCACCAATCATAATGGTTGGCGCATTGGTGTTCCCTCTAACCACGAAGGGCATTATACTTGCATCTATCACTCGTAAACCTTTCACATCGTGTACTCTTAACTCTGGGTCCACCACCGATTCCTTGTCAGTCTTAGGTCCCATTTTCACAGTACTGGTTGGATGGTACAGTGAAAAAGTAAGCTCTTTCGCTATACACTCCAGGTGTTCATCGCTTGCCTTCTCGAAGCCCTTGCATGCTTCGATTTCCATCCAATGCAATTTTAATCCTGCTCCCTTAAACGTTTTGGTTTCTCCTAATCTCAAAGCATGTTGCTTCATTGCCCTAAGCATAGTTTCCAAGTCTTCTGACTCCTTGAAGTAGTTTGCGTATATCAGAGGGTCTGCAAAAGGATTTTTGCTGTTTAGAACAATTTTTCCTTTTGACTTTGGGTGTAGTACTACAGTGTATACTATTATAACAAAGTTATCCTTGTTCATTTTTATGAATTCTTGATACACCTCGTCATTTAATCCGTGCTTTTCAAACATATCAATCATACCCGACACACTCGGTGGCAAAACCAGATAATGATGTTGCACATCTGGAATAGATGAATTAGGATCAGTAGTATTTATAAAACTGATGACTCTATGCGGACTAGTATCCTTCAATAGTCCAGAACGACTCAAAAAGTACTTTGCGAATGCACCCACTATGTTCTTTATAGAAGTCAAATCTGCATCACCTGGCATCGTATAAAACAGGGGTACAAACACGTGGTCCTGTAAGTTTTCACCAACGGGCAGGTCAGTGATAACTTCTATATTCAAGTCCTGTAAATGCTGTTTCGGTCCAATACCTGATAGCAATAAAATTTGAGGAGAATTGATGGCACCACCTGACACCACTACCTCTTTCTTTGCATTTACAATAATATCCTGCCCATTTTTATGAATCTTAACACCTTTCATTGTTTTCGTGCCAGGGATGAATAAAACTTTAGTAACCAGGCCATTCTTAACTACATGCAAATTCTTTCTATCTTTTACTGGGGTCAAAAACGCTCTAGCAGTACTGAATCTAACGTTTTCTTTGATGTTAGTTTGGGCTGCTGTCACGCCCATTTGATTAGCACCATTAACATCAGTTGCGTTAGTCATTCCAAGCTCAACCGCTGCTTGAATAATTGTTTTTTCAAAAAAGTTGGGCTCTGTTACTTCGATAATATTTAAAGGCCCATCTTTATTATGATATTTGCTCCTTTCTTCAGTATATTTTCCAGTGAATTTTTCGCTTTTCAAAAAGTAGGGTAAAACTTCATCGTAGCTCCATCCATAGTTACCGTCGGCTGCCCACTCGTCGTAGTCAGCCTTGTTAGCTCGCACGTAGAACATGCCGTTGATACTGCTGCAGCCGCCCAGCACTTTGCCTCGGGGCCACGCACAGCCCTTGCTCTTGTAACTTCTACAAGCGTCTTGTGGCTGTGTTTTGTATCCCCAATCAAGTGGAGTGCCCAGGCTGTTGTAAAAAAGTTGTGGAATCTGAAACGGAAATATTGTTTATGTTGAAATATTTGTATGAACGGATATACGGGTCTTTCGTAGGTTTCAATGGAAAATGCATTTTGGATCTAAATCTAGATCAAAATTTAGCAAGAAAGAATTTAATAGTTTCATATCAGCTATTTGTTTTGGAGAGTAAAACTATGCGGTTATTACTCACTTCGGTACTTAACGTGGGGTTTCCTCCTGCTTCAACTAGTAACACCTTCCATTCTGGCACTTCACTCAGTCGATTGGCGACCACTGCACCTGCAGAACCAGCGCCCACCACTATGAAGTCATAGTTTGGATCTGAAATATATGAAGTTAATAAATTAAGACACGACCAGATGTAAAAATAAATAAATAACATCTTATTGGGATTTGTTGACCGCGTATGTTTTATTCATATTTTATATACGTCAATGATTTTTTTTGTTGCTTTGTAAAATATTGTATTGTTGATCATTTTCGATTATTTAAGTATTTGCGATAATTTACAAGTTCTTTACGTATATATTAATCAGATACCATTGCTATTGTAAGTATATTTTATGTCATCGAGATGAATAATCTCTTGTGTGTTATAGTATCATTGATCATTTACTGCCGGTTCTCCTTGGCCCTTCTCGTCACTATGCGAATTACTATTAATACAGAAAATTCTCCTTTTTTTTGGGTGGGAAATTATCAAATAACGTCGACCGCTCTGGGCAGAGCGGGAGGCTGTGTCAGACTCTTACTGATTAAAACCCACCCGTGTTCCTTCCGTTGCCTGTGTTGCCAGAGGAAACGGTGCCGCTTTCGGACTTTCTCGCGACCCTCATGATATGGATTCAATTAAAAACAAATCATAATATTTTGCTTGACAACTAAATTGGCCAAAAATGTATAACGTTACCTTGAAGAACTGCATTTGTAGCATCGTCAGGCCAAAGATGATCCCCTGCGAGAGCACACTGTGCTGCAAAGAAGCTCTGCAGCGTCTGCACGAACAGTGGCCCAGCCACCTGGTAGCTGTCCACGATCATCGATGTCATCGCGGGATCACAGGCCCACGACATCTTCGCCTGCAATTGAATGAATTCATGAATTAATGAAATGCACCGACTCCAGCGTGGTTTGACCAGACTCGATTACTCGAATGAACTCAAAGTTTCACACTAGCTCCTGGAGCCTCATGTTTCATGGGACTACAGAGACCATTGCATATCAAAGAGTAAACCGGGGGTGCGATAATGGTAAGAAAGACGTGCTCTTAGGATATGGAAGGATTATTAGAGCCGTACCGGCATCGCCAACAGGATGTTTCAGGTCCAGCTTCACCGAATCTTGAATGGTAAATCTTTTGGCGGGGGTAAAGTGCTTCCTCGATGCTTTTCTATGTCACTGCTATGCTGTGTTACACGTTGCTGTTTCAAAGGTCTTCGCCTAAGGTCTCGTTACTATCCGTTTCAGGTTTTTAGGAACGAAGTTCTTTTACGCGGCTTGCGACAAGTTGACTGGTAGAAATCGTCACGTAATGAAAAAACGCGCTCATACTTCCGTGGAATCTTGATAACTCGAACATCGCTAAGTTGCAATCCTCAGTAAGACGAAACAAATGCTAAATACGCGGTATCTCGAACCTTTCATACTCTGTAATTCGAACAAATCTGTAACTCCAATTTCGAAAAGCAGAATCCGTAAGTCGAAGTTAATAAAATAGAAGTTGTTTCAAAAATAATCACCTATGTCAAACATTTAAGAAAAATAATAATCAGTCTTTACTAAAAGTGTAAGAACATAAAATGGATTTTTGTTATGTAAAAATTACATTGTTTTTTCGTGATTGAGATGTCGTCCATTCCGTACCAGACATTCATGGAAGACTGTAGGCCTATAGGTATACCTCATCGTAAAAGATTCGGAGTGATAGAGTCCATTTCAACCTTTGAACCAGTTCTTTTGGACGCCCTGTTTGCCGTCGTCCTATCGTCGATACAGCCTGAAAAATCTTAATTCAGCTCCGAATACTTGACTGCGTAGGTGCGTATGAAAGCTCACGTAGGCCTTAGTGACTTCGAAATAGACAAACTGTGACTATAGATTTCGAGTATTCGTAAAATGCTTAGATGATGCAAAACGCGCGTTGCTCCCCGGTGAAGATGGCACTAACAACTCCACAAACCATTCTAGTGAATAGGTGTATCCTGTAAGCGCGCACACGCGTGGTGAAGCGCGTGTACGCGCTTCACCGCGCATGAGCTCCTAAATTCGAATTTGAAATAAGTGAATATTTTTGACACCCGTTACAATGACGTCCGACTTGGAATCCCCCGAACCCAAAGCAAAATAAAAACTAAAAAGAACGTTGGGTTGGGTAATTGGGTTACAGCTACCTGAATCCAACACTTGAATCCCAAAATTTCTAAAAATATAATGCGCACTCCAAAAAAACAAGCAATTTTGGAACACTAGGAGTACACACTGCACTACACTATGCACTGCACATAATATTATTACGAGTATAATTAACATACACGTATTATAAATTAAACTTAGTCGAACCAATTGTAGATACAGCATATAAGATGTATGGACTTTAGAGATGCGCCGAATAGTGGTTTCACCGAATAACCGAATACCGAATAATATTCGGTTAAGTTCTTACCGATCCGCATATACTGCTGGATTATTTGGTTCCCCGTTCCATAGTTTTGCCGCGCAAACAAGTTTATGCACGCTAGATTTCCAAAGCGACGCGCGCGAACGGAGTGAATGGTACCTCGCCTCCCGCTACCCGCTGTACCCCGCCACTGTCATTGCGTACAAAAACACAATACGGTTGCCAGATGTTAGTGCAGTTCTGGACTATTTGATTAAAATTTTGGTGTTTTGAAACATGATAAGTTGACGGAAAAAGTCGCGTATGTGGGAGATTTTCAAAGAAATCGAAGATGATAATAAAAAAGTGCGCTGTACATTGTGCAACGCAGTGCTTTCCCGCGGGGGCACTCGGCGGAATGCTTCTACAAGTGCTATGAATTATCATATAATGCTAAAGCATAAAAGTCATTTTCAATAAGTTGCTTCGACATCGTCTAGTAGCAACAGCGCAGCGGATATGGTTCCGGCACCAGTGGCTGGGCCATCATCGATTGCTGGGTCATCATCGGTTTGAACTGTGCAACAAACATTGCAGGATTCATGAGCCCTTATGATTGGTGGGCGAAACATAAAACTAAATATGCACATCCAGCCAATCTGGCCAGAATATTCTTGAGTGCACCTGGTAGCAGTATATAGCGAACGTTTGTTTTCCGAGGCAGGAAATGTGTATGAGGAGAAAAAAAATAGGCTTTTGTCAGATAGAGCTGAAAACTTGGTCTTCTTGCATCATAATCTACCGCTGCTTGATTATAAATATACAATTTTAATTACAAATATTCTTGATTTATCTATGTTTAAATTTATTAGTGCCATAGTTGTGAAAACAACATAGTTCATTCATTATGCATAAGTAAATCTTTTTATTACAGTATAATTGTAATTTGCTAGTGGGATTATTGCAATTAAAAATTACTGATCTTTTAAGATACTTGATTTTATGTAACTATTAATGCTAGGCTGTATTTGATTACCTGTGTTTAATTATATCCTTGTTTGAGTACCTTACAATAAACAATTTCTAATAAATATGATTGTTAGAATATGGGGTTCCTTTAATGTATTTTGTCCTAAAGGCAGATTTACAATGATCAATTAAACCAAATACATTCGGCATTTCAACCGAATGATTCGGCCGAATACGAATATCTCAAGGTCTGCCGAATACGCCGAATACCGAATATAAAACGAATATTCGGCGCATCTCTAATGGACTTATAATGAGATGACACTCATGACTTTAGGCGGACCTCTTCAGCAGATCCCTGAAAAATATGGAAATATCTCATCGGATTTGCTTGCACGGGGTTGCTTGCTCGGACTGGGTTCTTCGGCTTGCAATTAGTCCCTCGTATGCAACTCATTTAAAAACTCACTATCATTAGAAATAATCCCTGATACTACACAACACTCGAAATAAACCGTACTAAACACGACGTCTTCGTCTGCAATTAGTATCAAATTAGAGTTAGTAGGATCGAAGATATACGACGAGCCTAATGTTAATAAGACCATAATAATAGGACGTCTTTGGCAGGCAGGACATGACGTAAGAAATGACGAGACTAAAGCACCAAAACGTTTACTCGTAGTAAACCGGATGGACGGAGGAATCGAGACCGGCCCGAGCTCAGGTTGTTGGATGGCGTAGACCAAGATTTAAGAACTATTGGAGTGAGAAATTGGAGATAAAAGCCGGAAATAGGTCACTGTGAAGAATTTTACATGAACAGGCGAAGGCCCACCACACACGCCCGCAGATGATGACGAGGGTCGTATTTTACATACGGTTTTTTAATCAGTAATGATGGTGTCAACTTCATTTGTATCAAAGCACGTACAGTTAGATACAAATTATTATTCTTGATTAGGAATTTCCTGACAGAAGTAATGTACTATCGCTAATCAACTGATCAACAATAATATCTAATACGGCAATCTCGAAGTTGTTCGTTGACAAAGGACAGATTATCGTTTTGATTGTTTGACGTAGGTACTAACGTTAGCAATAAGATATGCAAAGATACCCCAGACTAATAACACCAGTTTTAGGATGATTTTATTACAGTAAAACGGAATTGAATTTGCACTTAAAATGACCATGAACCATGACCTAGAATAATACGATATCTACACTTGTTAAGTAAACACATTAAAACTGTCTAGGGATCAAGGTATTTTTTTAATATATTTATTTGATCACCCTATTGAAATTAAATAATAATGTTTATTTAGATTGATTGAATAAAATGTTTTTATGTGTAGATCGACGAAGTACTCTCTGCTTTTTCGAGTTTTCTGCTTATGCTGGATATTTTATCTTAGTTAATCCTGACATTAAAATGTGATAAAAAGATAAAAATAAATGCTTTTAAAGGTTTTATTGTATAAAATAAACAATTAGTAGTCTGTATTTCCGCCTTTAATGCGTATAACACAATCGCAGCGATTTGGCATAATCATTTTGAGTTCATCCAATCACATTGCGGAATGGTCGCCCACGGCCACGTCCGTTGTAAGAGGCGAAAAATATTTTTTGGACGTGCATTATCATGCATAAGCAAAAATGAAGCACCAAATTGGGTCCGCAAATGAATGACAACTTCTAGTACAATCGTTTCAGCGTAAATCTGTGCATTGAGATGGCCTCTGATCCAAATCTGTTCGGTTATTCTGCCGATCCCAATACCCGCCTATCATGATTGTTCCACCACTGTATGCATGGACTTCCTGGCATAATATTAAACGTTCTTGGCGTCCAAGGGTCCTCCAATACTGTGTACTCTCTCCATAATAATGTTCTTTTGTTCACTCAAAAGTAAGGCAGAAAGGTTACTGACTTGGCCTCAAACCCATCGCAGGATTATATAGAAATTCGACTTGACAGAAGATTTTCATCTCTTGACTGAAATTCAAAAAGTATTCCCTTTTCAAATGACGAAATTCAGTCCAAATATTTTATGTTATTTTGACGTCACACCTCATTGGAGTGATTTTTCAGTTTTTTTAAGCGACATTTATATTTCATCAACAAAAAATGCATACATGTGAGGCAAAAAAAGCTATAAAGTTTTTCTTAAGTTACTTTTTGTGCTCGTCGCTAATAAATTCAGTCAGGAATTTGGTGAATCAAAATAGCTGCTCGTCTATAGTTTTGCTTATATTTTGAATTTGGATCAAATGCATTTTCTTAATACTCAACACTCAATTCTTTATTGCATTCCATATGTATTATATAGATGGTATAAAAAGTAAAAGACCTATATGGACCCTGTCGGGCACAGCAACATTAGGAGAGAGGAAGAGAGCTACGTAGCAATTCGAGCAATTCAATATTATATTATAAATTATTAGATGTGTTTAATTGGTTGTATGATTTATTACATTATTAGGCTTGTGTGTTTAGTTAGAGTATATAATATGTATTTTTAATTTATGTATTGCATAAGTATAATGTAGGTAATTATTATGAAATTCTGAGAAGTATTTTCATTATTATTAAATTATGTTATTATTTATGTATTCATATTTTCATATTTATATTTGATTTTCTATATTCCATATTATATTATTTTATTTTATTTTATTTTGCAATCGATTTATCATATAAAAACTCCTTTACTGAATAGTACGACTTGGATCCCAGAAATTGTTTCAATTTATTAATAAAAATATTTGTTTTGTTTACTTCTCTAATGTCATTTGGCAATTTACTATAGATGTTTAAGGACATAACTAAAGGGCTGGTTGAGTGCATTTTCAGTGGGGATTGAGATTTGTTTTTGTTGTATCAAAAAGTGTATCTTGTTTGTGTTTCTTCGCAAAAAAAGTAAAAATCTGGGTTTTTCCTGACAAATTTACATATGTATTTCTAAGATATACATAAAAGCAGGGAAGTGTGAGTAATATGTGATTTTGGAAGTGTGGTTTGCAGCTATCTGTTTGTTCTAGGTTAGTTATTATTGGAATTAACTTATTTTGTAAAATAAATATGGTTGTGAATCCGTACTGTTACCCCACAGCATGACCCCATAGCTGAGCCATGCCTATAATAAGTAATAGTAAGTGACAAGTACAGTTTGCAGGTTGGTAGTTTTTTTAATTTCGCGTAGGGCATATGAAAATTTTGATAGCTTTGCTCTTATTTTCTGTATATTTCTCCAGCTAGCCAGCCAGCAAATTACTATTTACTGTTCACAACACTGATACTAATTACTATTGACAATAAGAGTTCCTTCATAACTCCAACACTATTAATTCCAGCCTTTGCTTGCTGTGACCAAGCATTCATTATCATTTGCCAAAGTATCACTTTCATCAAACATTTTATCGGAAACTTTTCTGGAACGACCATTACCACTAGAGACAGTTGAAGTGTTCTGAACACATTGTCTTGTAACTACGCCCATACCAGTACCAATTTGGCTTTCCCAATTCATATGTATGTCGGAAATACGTTAGTCACTCGTTTGACTAATCGGAACGCCAGCGCCACCAAGCGGCGCTCGACAGAGTCTACAACATAACGCTCGACCCGAGTTAAGTGCAGTCTGTCGGAGGCGGTCAAGAAGTGAACACGGTTAGAAACTGTCGCGCGTTCTGTATAGTTGTGTCGTGTACCATGTACAGTGTGTGAATAGCTAGTGTGATTATTTTATCGTAAATTATAATTTGATTTAAACTGCAAACGGTTTTTCTATTGTGCAATAACCAACGCTACCTACATTGTACGCCCACAGTAGTTCAAATATGGCTGATGATAACGAGCGAGACCTACTTACCTTCTCCGTCATGTATATTTACCTTCTGAGTTTATCTTGGACACTACTGATATCGGTGAAGTAAAACATCGGGAGGAAACCTGGATTTATAGTTAATATAAGTCTGAAATCCCCAACCCGTCTTGACCAAGCGTGGTGATCAATGCTCGTGCCTTCTCTGAATGAGAAGAGGCATTTGCCCAGCAGTGGGACAGGTATTATTTTTATGTTTATATCCCCATAATATAGGAGAAATCGTTGGGCTTAAAATGTTTGTACAAATCGCAAGTTTTACAGCCCAGTTAAAACAATATCAGCTCAGTAAACCCGTACACTCACAAGATCATTGAAGAACAAATAACCTTGACAGTAAAATAATAATTGTTTGAAGAAAATAACTATTCGAATAAGTTAATAATGTATGTGCATAAATATTTATCCACGTACCTACCCCAAAACTGTAGGTAAATACTTATTATTAGTAGGTAAACAAAGCGTAACCGTGGTTAATAACAGGTTTTATCGCGAACCTGTTTTTTATGTTATAGACTAGCTGCGCCCCGCGGTTTCACCCGCATAAGTCTCGATCCCGTGGAAATATCGGGATAAAAGTATCCTATGTCCTAATTCAGGTCATGGTCTACCCATGTGCCAAATTTCATCCAAATCCGTTCAGCCGTTTTAGCGTGATGCCCGTGACTAAGGGAAATAGGGATTCTTTTTTTTAGTTATAGATTGTAAAATGTGTATCTAATTAGTGCGAAGTTTAAACTTATCTATTTTATCTTGATCAAATAGTTAGTTGTTTATATATTAAAGCTAAAGGCCTAGGAAATGGAGAAGGGTGGGCGTTTTGTGGGACTGACTTATGTAATTTTGACGTTCGAAAAGTGCTTTTTCTCTCAGTTGGATATATATGACATACGAGTACAAAAACAAGCGGGAAAGATTTATTACAATTATTATCATTCCTGCTTGTTTTTGTTTTGTGGTTTTTGTGTAGGTATGCTTTAGCGTACTAAAAATTATTAAAGAAATCACCATATAAATTCTGCTTGTTACTCTGCTTGAAGTAGTGTTATTTTTAGTATTTTTAATTTGTATGTTTTTGTTTAATACGGAGAAATTAAACGAAAGTTTTAAACCATAATCGAACTGAGTATGAACAATCGGAGAAAGTCGGCTGCGTAAACACAGTCAAATGCAATTGAGAAAAACAACACTGG
This sequence comes from Atethmia centrago, assembly GCA_905333075.3. Lineage (NCBI taxonomy): Eukaryota > Metazoa > Arthropoda > Insecta > Lepidoptera > Noctuidae > Atethmia > Atethmia centrago. The sequence goes on from HG995387.1 coordinate 10,539,739, forward strand.
CACTTCAGATAGAAAACACAGGTAGATTAAAATTACTAAATTGTTACTTTTAATAAAAAAAATAAATTACAAGCCGTACGAATCAACTGTGCACTCCGCTGGAATGCGACCCCTCTCCCGCTGCCCCGCGCGGTGCCCCGCATTCGCCGCAAGCGCTCAGTAGCGATAGCATCTTTGTTACCGTTGCGCGTTTCTCGTTTCCATCGTCTAAATACGGTTTAAATCTGTTGCTATTATTGTTTCTGTTGAATTATTGCTTTGTTAAGTTTGTGAATTGTCGTTTTTGTTAAGTTTGGACCTTTTCAACGTGTTGTTGTGTAGTGAAGCCATCATGGGCAAGACAATTCATAGTGAGGCAAGGACTCTTATATTGAAGGTGTTGACTTTCTTCGAAAATGAGAAGGCAAATAAACGTTTTATAATTCCTGTAGACCAAGCTATAAAAAGAGCTTGTGCAGCTACTGGTGTATCAAAAAGAACACTGATGAATATTAAAAACCAATCGAAAGTTGTACAACAAAACGATCCGCCAGTGCCTAGTACATCGTCAGGTTCAGGTCCAGCACCTATACCAAAATTGTCTACACCAGGCAAAAAAAGAAGGACAAGCGCCAAAAAGATCGAACTGGACAATTTTGATCTATGCGCGTTGAGAAACATTGTCAACAATTTCTATACAGTTAGAAAAGAAGTACCCACTTTGAAAAAAATATTGGCGGCTGCAAAAACGGACTTAAATTTTCCGGGTAAGCATTTTATTTGTGTTAGCTGTCTCATATGGCTTGTATCATAATATTAATAATATTGTAATGAGTAACATAAACCTAACGAACTTTATTTTATGTTTTTCAGGTGGAATAACCACATTGCGGCTGATACTTATAAACCATTTGGGTTATAAATTTAAGAAATGTAAAAATATGCGACATTTTTTAATACAAAAGCCCGACATCGTCGCTTGGAGGGATCGCTACCTGCGAAAAAAGAAACAAAACAATGACCTCGGGGTGAACAAAAAACCCGTTACATACCTGGATGAAACATGGATTCATTCACATTATACGGTACGTAAATGTTGGCAAAACAGCAGTGACGCAAGCATAAAAAAAAATGACAATCCTGGGCAACGATGGATTCTTGTCCACGCGGGCGGTGAAAATGGTTTCATTCCCGGAGCCGAACTTCTATATAAATGTAAGAGCAATACGGGTGACTACCATCATGAAATGGACACTAAAAATTTCACGAAATGGTTGAAAGAAAAGCTTTTACCAAACTTACCGCCAAATGGCATTGTTGTCATCGATAACGCACCTTATCACTCGAAGCAATCTGAAAAGCCTCCCGTAAGCTCGTCGCTCAAAGGCGATATGCAAAAATGGCTGCGAAGCAACAATATAATATTTGACGAAAAAATGACAAAACGCGAATTATATTATTTGATTGTGATTAATAAGCCTCCAAAAAAATACATTGTGGACGAATTAATGAAGGAGCACGGCCATGAAGTTTTGCGTCTGCCACCCTACCATTGTGATTTAAATCCAATAGAATATATATGGAATTTAGTGAAGCAAAGGGTGGCAGACAAAAACGTTACTCAATCTGAGAGAGAAATTGAAAAATTGACGAGGGAGGCTATAAAGTCCATTACAGATGCTGACTGGAAGAAAGAAATAAACCACATTGAAAGATTGGAAAAAGAGTATTGGGTCAAAGACCGTCTCCAAGAAATAGAAGAAAGAGAATTTATAATTTCTCTTGGAGGCGAAGAATCCAGCTCTGAGACCGAAATTGACGAATCCGACACCATGTCGGGAATTGAAGAAATTAATTATAGTAGCGAAAACGATTGAGTGAAATAAATGTTTTTATACCTTATTTGTTTCTTTACTTTCAAATATGTTACCACATGTCATTTAATTAAAGTGGAACTAAAAATTTTCCATACAAAATTGTCGCCATACTTCAGCATTATACTAAAAAAATGTGACAGTTACGAAAAATGTAGCGCCCTCATGTTTTCGTCATCTTTTTATTGTAAGCGGAAATATTATAACAATCTAATTACAAAACGTCAAATATTTTTAACATAATTTAATTTTTTTTGCAAGCGGTACCGTTCAAATGACGTCACAGCGCGAGGTGCACAGTTAATTCGTACGGGTAGTAATACAAAATTCATAGCTTTTAAACTACAACTGTAACTTTATATTACGTCAAACTTTTCACTCATGTTTTTAAACCACTATCTTCGACATCAACCTTTGTCCACGAGTCCAAAAAATAAAATAAACTAAAATGAATAGCACAATAATCTTACCGCTTATTATTGTCTTAAAAAGAAGTTATATAATAGTTTCTTTTGAACACGGTAACTGTTACGAGCGTAAGCGCACAGCGGGCTGCCCGACCACTGACCGTCAACTGGTGGCACGCACTTCGCTCACACTTAAGCACTAACGTACCTATATTTATGCTAACACACTCATACACATATACAAACAGATCTCGCCATGACCGAGTTGTTGTTTCATCTGTACTAAATTAAACTTAAGTTTAAATATATCTGGTTTTTTTTTTAAATCACTACTTACACTTTGTAATTTTATTTTTGCCTTGTCGGATTATTTTAACTTGGTTTATTTAGAAAGCATTTCGCTATGCGACACTGCTAAACGCATTATTTTTAAACTTATTTTGAATTGGAATTATTGTCTACTACCTGCGCCCCGCGGTTTCACCCGCATAAGTCTCGATTCCATGGGAATATCGGTATAAAAAGTATTCTATGTCCTAATTCAGGTCATGGTCTATCCATGTGCCAAATCCGTTGAGCCATTTTAGCGTGAAAGCGTAAAAAAACAAACAAACAAACTCACTTTCGCATATATAATAATAATTAGGATTAGGATTTTATGTTGTTCGCAACAAACTCCTTTACTAACTAACACTACTACACTTCGCGTGCACCGAGACATACTTGGCCAGTTGTTTTTTCGTTACAACCGGTTTCTTAAACTTAAATGTCTACATACCAACAAAAAGCTTTACACCAATAGAAAAGGCAATGAAACTACCTGTTCAATTTTACAATCCTTCTTTGTAGAGCTTTGAAATAAGTTTTCTTAAAACCTATATGCAGCTCAATTGTATTGACCACTTTTGGTTTTGGTCTTTTGGTTTTGGTTGGTTTTGCATTACGCGCTTTTTGTTCTGGATATCATCAAAGAATTAGTTCAATTACAGAACTAAAACAACACAGAGGAAGTATTGGCACGTGTATTTTATGACTTGTATCACTAGTGAAGAGTAAAATAAATATGTAGGATATTAATAGACTAGCTACGTAATTACCTAAGAGTATACTGTGCAGTATGCATAGATACTAGCATAGATCATCATTATCATCCTCTAGTACCAAGCTGCGGACTTCTAGCGTTGGCGGCCTAGGGGGAGGGGGGGGGGGGGGGGGGGCACGGGTGCTTTTAAAGAAGCTGCTTTTTACGAAGGCCCAAAACTCGATAATTACTTTTTAACTAAATCCCAAACAAGACCAAGATATTTTCAGTAAATAAATGGCAGTTTGTGGATGCAGCATGCGTAGGAAGCCTTGGGGGCTTCCTACGCATGCTAAATAAAACCGTCGAGTGCAAAAATTTTCGAACTCGCTTCGCTCGCTCTTGCAACCTACATTCTCTCTTATTTTCTCAGACTTAGGCTGTTAACTAAACGGCTAATTAAGCTAGTTGGCTGTGACATATGTACTAAAATGCTATGAAAATAATATCTGAATAATAAAGATATTTTTTATATTCGTTAAAAACGAAGATAATCAACAAATAAGTCGAGGTTAGTTGTTTTACTTTAGAGGTTAGATGACATTCAGTTTTTAGCGCTCTCGTTCCTATTAACCAAAGTACATTGCATAGATTTCTCTCAGAGAATTTCCCAAAATAATAAGACTGGCAAAATCAAAAAGAAGGAAATCCAAAATAACCAATAACACGTCAATTCACAACAACAACAATGTGAACCTATTAACCAAAGTGCATTGCATAGATTTCTCTCAGAGAATTTCCCAAAATGATAAGACTGGCAAAATCAAAAACAAGGAAATCCAAAATAACCAATAACATGTCAATTCACAACAACAACAATGTGAACCTATTAACCAAAGTGCATTGCATAGATTTCTCTCAGAGAATTTCCCAAAATGATAAGACTGGCAAAATCAAAAAGAAGGAAATCCAAAATAACCAATAACACTTCAATTCACAACAACAACAATGTGAATGATCGCCGGGTGTCAATCAATAGCGTGCGTCGATGACATATATGACGTTCCATTGTACGCGATGGAACAAAACGCTGACACTTACTAATTTCTTTTGTATAGATTATATTTTTGTATTTTATGATCTTAAAAAATAACGTTTTTTTTTTTCATATAAATGGCATATTTGGCCTCCTTCCCATTTTTCGTAATTTAATTTTGATTGTCAAAACGGGGCATTCTGTCATGGTGGCTCAAGTGTCTTCAAGACTTTCAATCTATCAAATCTGCTAGTTTTTTTAACAGTGTTGCGCGCTCACAAGCTATATGCTTCCGTCAGAATACTAAAATATTCAATAAACTTCATTAACAACGTTTCTAAATATTAAAAAAAAAAAAATTGAAAACAGGCACATAATTATTTGTGATTTTCACTTCCTAATATGACTAAATACTACTAATTTGAGTATGAATAAATTATTAATATATCATTATTAATTTATTAAATTAGTAGTATTTAGTCATATTTTGTCCTCTCGTGAGATTTTTATCTCACAACTTCTACAATAAAATTCATAAGGTATTTTTCTTACGGTCAACTATCCTATTCAACAACCTTTGAGGAAAATGCTCTAGGCAAACGAGATCATAATACATATATATAATAGTTATAAAGGCTCCCGCAGACAGGCGCGACGCGACGGTGCAAGTAGAACAATTTCCATGAAGTTTTCATAAAAATTGTTCTACTAGAGTCGTGTCACTGTCGCGTCGCGCCTGTTTGCAGGAGCCTTAAGACGCTGACAACACCTAAACCGCGGTCACTGTCAGATTGCATAGAAAAGAAAGAGAAGCGCGATGACACAACGCTTGTAATTTATTGCAAAATATGAAGCAATTATCTATTTACCCAAAATTGAATTGAGTAATCTAAAATAAAAAACCAACCAAATTCTGCATTCAAATAAGACGTTCTTGTTATTAATTAAATACGTAACGTACTCGTATGTTGATATTTAGTGCAGATATTTTGGATTAGACCTCAAGGTAAGGGGTTAGTTTAACGTTAGTTTGTATCAAGATTTTTTTTCAAAATGTGTTTTGATAACAACCAAGTTCTGGGAAATATGTTCAAAATTAACATACATTTTTTCCGCTACCACAAACTGTACAGATTTGCCAATTTTTTTCTTAAGAGTTGCCTATTTTGGTAAATTGGGTGGTGTCAGCGCCATAACGTGAATCAAGAATCAATTTTTGAGCTTGTTTGAGAAAAACAAATTAGGAACACTTGAAATTATAACTGCTGGAGTTACAGTTTGTTTTACAGAAACAGTACCTACTGAACATTATGTACTGGCAACTTTCACTTATTTACTTACTAACTGCACCCCGCGGTATCACCCGCATTAGTCATGATTCCGTGGGAATATCGGGATAAAAAGTATCCTTTGTTCTAATCCAGGTCCAAATTTCATTCAAATTCGTTCAGCCGTTTTAGCGTGAAAGTGTTACAAAGAAACAAACAAACATCGCATTTATAATATTAATCAGGATAAGGATAGGATCTATTAAGACTGCTTTACTTAAAGTCCTCAATAACGAAAGAGTTGGTACCTATTTTAAAATTGAGGGAGATAAAACCTATACGATAATGGATACCGTAACATGTTTATTCCTTAAAATACCTTATCAATTACTTTTACATAAGATTATCTAAATTATACAGGAGGCTCGTTGCGATTGTAAAGAATTGCTAAAGAATTCATCTTATAGTTCGGTGTGTTTGTTCAGCCAGAACTTCTTGATCAGGTCAGCTCCCTTCTCACCGATCATGATGGAGGGCGCGTTGGTGTTGCCTCTTATAACAGAGGGCATGATACTGGCGTCGATCACTCTCAATCCCTTCACTTTGCGTACTCTGAGCTCCAGATCAACGACCGCGCTCTTGTCACCATCAGGACCCATCTTGGCGGTACTGGTCGGGTGGTACAGAGAGAACGTCAGCTCCCTCGAGATGCAGTCCAAGTACTCGTCGCTGTTCTTGTCGAACTTCTTGCATGCGTCAATTTCCAACCAGTCCAGTTTAAAACCAGCCTTCTTCAGGGCTTTGGTGTCACCAAGTCTTAAAGAATGTTGTCTCATTGCCCTAATAACGGTCGCCATATCTTCAGGGTCCTTGTAGTAGTCAGCGAAGAACAGGGGAGCTTCAAGCGGGTTTTTGCTCACCAAAAGGATCTTACCAGCAGACTTAGGCTTCAACAGGGTGTTAAAAATTACCAGCGTGAATTTATCTTCATTCATTTTCTTGAACTTGGTGTATGCCTCATCGTTTAATCCATGCTTCTGGAAAATGTCTATCAAGTTGTACACACCAGGGGGCAAGACGAAGTAATGGAACTGCATGTCTGAGGCAGGTGATTCTGGGTCAGTTGTGTTGACAAAACTGATGACTCTGTTAGGGCTAGTGTTGATCAATGGGCCAGTTCCTTCCAAAATGTACTGAGCAAAGTCACCCGCAATTTTAGAGATAGAGTAGTAGTCTTTCGGACCAGGCTTTGTGTAGAAAGTAGGAACGAATAAGTGATCTTGCAAGTTCTCTCCAACGGGCAGATCAGCCTTAACTTCGATTTTCATGTCTTCCAAGTGCTTCCTAGGTCCGATACCAGACAGCAATAAGATATGCGGTGAGTTGAGGGCACCAGCCGACAGGATAAGCTCTTTCTTTACGTTGACAACGATATCTTTTCCTTCTTTGTGGAGCATGACACCGCTCACAATATTAGTTCCAGGTACGAACAAAACTTTAGTAGCTTGAGCGTGTTTGATGACGTGGAAATTCTTCCTATCCTTGATTGGGTTCAAGAAGGCACGAGCAGTACTGAATCTATGTCCATTTTTAGTAGTAGTCTGTGACGTCATAACTCCCATTTGGCTCTCGCCGTTGATGTCGGTAGAGTTCTTCAATCCAAGTTCAATCGCAGCGTTGATGATCATGTGCTCAAAATCGTGGGATTGTTTGTCGACAGCGACGTTAAGGTTGCCCTCCCAGTTGTGGTATTTCTTGTTCTGTTCGTTGAAAATGCCAGTGAACTTTTCGCTCTTCCTGAAGTATGGCAGAACGTCATCATAGCTCCAGCCTGTGCAACCGTCGTCTGTTGCCCATTCATCGAAGTCGGCTCTGTTACCTCTGACGTAAAACATGAAGTTGATACTGCTGCTGCCTCCGAGAGCTTTACCTCGCGGCCAGGCGCAACCCTTTGCTGTGTAGCTTCTACAGGCTCCATCTTGAGGTTGAGTCTTGTAGGCCCAATCTTGAGGACTGCGCATGTTGTTGTAGAACAAGTGTGGAATCTGAAATTAAATTGATCGATGTGTTAGAATTTATAGTATTTGGATATCTTACATTATTAGACTTTATTTTTTACAGTTTGATATTGAATATTTACCTCGGTGTTCAGGGTAGGATTGCCTCCAGCTTCTACGAGCAGAACCTTCCATTCTGGCACCTCACTGAGTCGGTTAGCGACTGCTGAACCGGCCGAACCTGCTCCCACCACGATGAAGTCGTAGTAGGGATCTAAACCAAAAACATTTTGTTTAAGTTAACGTGTCGTAACGTTATGTTGGTATAGTCTGTCGGAAAAAATATTTTTAGGTACTTACAATTAATTTACTTTATCCAAATGATTATTTGAACTAAATTATTAAAGCTATTTGTGTCATCTATTGTTACAAAGTCAAAAGGGTACGAGTATTCACCCTTAAAGATGAATACACAATTAAAGTCATTTAATTTGTATTCGATTAAATCAATAAAATACTCCTTACGGATTTCACAACCATATGCACTATGGTTGTGAAATCCGACGAAATCCGAACGACTTTATAAACTATACATATAATGTTACATTATTGGCAAATGAATATAACGGATTTTCTAATAATGTTGACAACTCTTTGTGAAAACTGCCTCTTACAATTATTATGCAAATAAAGACAATGGGAATAGTATAATGAATGTCGAAATAATACACGACAAAATCTACGTTTAAATTATGTAGTAGGTAAGTAAATAAAAAAATATAACTGTGGATAAAGATGTTCGTATTTTAGTTTGAGCAATACCGCTGTACCGCGCCTTAGGTACATATCGACGGTTAGAAGGTAATAGGGAATAAGCGACATTTTGGTCGAAAATGAATGATGAATGCCATTCAACTTAAAAATAGAGTTTAAGGCGCTGACAAGAGGCAAATTACCAAAATAGGCTTGTCTTAAGAAAAAAATTGCCAAACCTGTATGGTTTGTGATAGCGGAAAAAACATATGTTAATTTTGATCATATTTCTCAAAACTTGGTTGTTACCAAACACGTTTTGAAAAAAAAATCTCGATACAAACTAATGTTAAACTAACCTCTTACCTTGACTTCCAAATTAAAATATCTGTATTAAATATCAACATACGTTACGTATTTAATTAATAACAAGAACGTCTTATTTGAATGCTGAACTTGGTTGTTTTTTTATTTTCGATTACTCAACTCAATTTTGAGTAAATAGATAATTGCTTCATATTTTGCAATAAATTACAAGCTTTGTTTCATCGCGCTTCTCTTTCTTTTCTATGCAGTCTGACAGTGACCGTGGAAAACCACGGTCACTGTCAGGGTCTTAAGTAGGATTGCATTCAGTAGGGTGTTGTCAGCGTCTTAAGTAGGATGGCATTCATAACTCATTTTCGTCCAAAATGTCGCTTATACCTTATTGCCTTTTACCCGTCGATATGTGCGTGGCGAGACGGGGAGGCAGTGCAGGCCGCTCATTCGTCAACGCTCACGGCGGCGGTGGCGGCGCCCCGCAGCTAATTCTTCAACGCCGTACCCCGCATCGCCGCGTATTCTTAAGGCGCGGTACAGCGGTATCGGTCAAACTCTAGTACGGAATCTATTACGAAATTCACCGTCTGGATTTGTGCCCGGTTATTAAAATAACTGGCGAAATGTGGGTGTCCCACCTCTTTATACCTTCGGGATAAACAGCCGTGATTTTATGTTCAGTATGATAATTACCTTCTAGCACTTGCTGGGTGGCATCAGCAGGCCATAGATGGTCGCCAACCAGGGCGCACTGAGCTGCTAGGAACGTCGTCAGAGACTGAGTGAACAGGGGACCAGCAGTCTGGTAGCTGTTCACGATGTTGGTGGTTAACGCCGGATCACAAGCCCACGACATCTTGATCTGGTGGAGAGAATTATATAAGGCAATTTAATTAACTGGCTAGATAATAATAAATTAACTATTCATCTGTATACATAATAGATTTTATAATAATAAATGAAAAAAAATGAATGATAATTTATTAATGAATGAAAAAAAAAAATTGATGTACCAAAAAATGCACAAGTGACAAACTAAGTTTTTAGGAGTAAAAATAGATAAACATTTAGACTGGACAGCCCAGGTCGACAATGTATGTAATAAAATAAATTAATTTGAATACGCCCTTAGAACAATGTAACGAATGTAACAAATTATTTGAAAGTGATACCAAAATTCTATAGATTATAATTATAATGCTTGTTTTTCTCTTTTCAGTTATGTGTTTTTGCAGTCGGGTTTTTGTTTTATTAAATAATTTGGTTTATTTCAAGCTTTTTAGTTTTATTAATATACATATTTGGAATCGACTCATTACTAGCTTTTATTAGGCACCAATACTGTTGTAATTTTTTTTTTGAAACCGTTTTTGTATTTGCAGATGCAATGTAGAAATATTATATAGCCTATGTCACTACCACAATTAAAACTAATATAATGACACCTCTCCATCAAGCCGTTTAAGATACAGAGCGTGCCAAAGAAATAGACATACTGTATACATACATACTCTCGAAAAACAGTACCGTCCGTCTAGAGCAGTCGGGTAAAAACGACTGTGATGTCATATCGTGCATATATTGAGTCGTCGCTACGGTATGGATTAATGATGTAGGGAAATAGTACTAATCGAGATAAGAGCATTTATTGCCCAAAAAAAATGTATACGAGCCTTATACGGGATCGACGAATCATGTCAACCGATATTTAAAAAGCTTGGTTTATGACCTCTACCTTCATTATTTATATGAAGTGTGTATGTTTGTACGGAAAAATAAAGAACTGTTCAACACAGCAGAAGATATAAGTTCTCGAAATCGGCGTGAAAATCACAGACTTGTACTAGATTTGATTCCTATGTTAACAGAATATATTAAAAGCTTTAGACGGCCTGTATGTATGCATCTTTCATAAATTACCAAATACATTAAAAACACAAAATTGCACGCTATTTAAAGATAAATTGTATGAATGGCTGAATAAAAATAATTTCTATTCCATTGACGAGTTTCTTGAACATAAATTATAACATCTATACAATTTTGTATGCTTAGATTTTAAGCTGTTTTGCTTAAAAACTAAGCTAAGCTATGATCTCTTATTTTAATAATTATACCACCTTTGTTTACCATGTTTTATGCGAAAAAATATATTATAATTAGTAATTAATGTATTATTAAATACTAAAACAATCTATTGACGAATAAAGAGAAAATAATTATTTTCTAAAATATTGCTCCAAAACAACAATTTGGCAAGAAAGTACGCTAATATCTGTACAATATAGTTTAGGAATACAAAGTAAGAATTACTCTTGGATCCTGAGAGCCTGATCAAGACTGATCAGTAAATCTGCTACTTTTTAACCGACTTCCAAAAACGAGGAGGTTATATGTTTGTTTTTTTTTACGTATGGTCACTGATTTCTCCGTCAATAATGGACCGATTTTTAAAATTCTTTTTTGTTTGAATGGGTTAAAATATTTATATAAATTTAATTAAATTAAATGTATCAATGTACATAATCTAAATCTTTAATAATAGAAAAATAATCATTTCTTTAATATGTTTTTATTGTGATAATTATAAGATAGGCACTGTAAAGAAAAATGAAAACAAACTGAAATGTTTAATTATGATTGCATGCAGTATTTAATTTTTTTTAAATTCAAACAGCGAGAAATAAAAGGCTTTTTTATTTTATTTATTTTTATTTAATCGACCGATTTTTTAAATTCTTCTCTGTTTGAAAGGGTATGCTTCCGAGGTGGTCCCATTGTCACCAAGTCAGAATCTGATGAGGGGATCCCATGGAAATCGAGGGATATCCTCATTTTTTATAGGCACACCTATAGCGATTTGGGTGTTTCTTTTTATAGTAACTCGTGCATTTGCTCTCGGAAAGCACCATTTGGTGAAGTGGAACTGATGATAAACACAGATGCCTACCGGAATTACTTAAAAATACGTATTTAACGGGTTGCGATTGGATTAGGTACTTTAACATGGTTACTAAGCACACTACATATGCTTACTTACTGCTTGTCACAATACATATGGTTAGTGGCTTCAACAATTAACGTCCCTGCACCGGGAAAAGCAATATTTTGTAAAAGTTGATGAGCAGTTGACATTTGGCTATATTGTAACTCTGACCCACTAAAAAAAAAAAAACTTTTTACAAAAAAAAACAACCGACTTCCAAAAAAAAACACTAAAAGTGAAAAATAACTTTAATTTCGGATGTCGGTGGCTTAAAAACTAAAATACAAATCCAAAGACACCGACTTCCGAAATTAAAGTAATTTTTCACTTTGTAGTGTTTTTATGGAAGTCGATTGTTTTTCTCACGTTTGCAGTTGTGTTCAATTGATCAAAGTAACAACAACCAATTGGATAAGTAAATACGTAACTTTAGATTTGGAAACAGTAGTAAATTAAACTCAGAGAAACTAAGGGCAAAGAAAAATAAATCAATCTCTTGGTAAAACAGAAAAAAATGGTTGTTAAGTTTTTGACTGAATTAAAATAGTTGACTTACCGCTCTTTTCAGCTCCCACTATATTAGTATATGAAGCTGGCAGTTCCAAGAGAGCTGGCAGTATGATTGTCCAGGGATCTCTCCCAGATATAAATACGAGACATTGTAGGCATATAATACAGGTCAGAGGAAGATAAGTGCAATTATGTTATTGTTTCAATGTCATAATGGCTTATAATTTGTAACCTTTGATTTTGTATTTAACTTTTATCAGCTCTTCAAAGTTTGGGAGTAAGATGTCGTCCATTTACACAACGCCAATTTCACATACCTATGTTAAAAATAATCAAAAACTCTGTGAAGTCCTCTGAACTATGAGTGACCTCATCAATCTTTATCCTAACTTGTTTTCTTACTTGGCAGTCGTCATTATGCAATTCTAATAGATTTTCGGAAAGTGCAGTTTCAGTCGATGGTCGTTCCTCCCTATCTAGGAATCCTAAAGACAGTCTAAAGACGATTCAGCGACGTAGGCAACTAAATCGTCAGATGACCAGCCTGTCTATTCTGCACAAATTTAGGTGAAGTGAGCTTGAAGGGAACTATCAATCCCTAGTATCTCATGGGACGACAGTTTACTTCCAGCAGGCTTTGCATGAAGCTTTCTATTTCTTCGAAGAATAGACATAGCTCTTTTTATATAAAGTGACATTTCGTTTCTCCATTTTTGACATCGCACCGTAGAAATCCTTCTGCAATCTGTCATTTTGTCTTTCGTTTCTAGCGATCTTTGTCTAGGTCCTTTTATATGTAGACTATTTCTGAAGAAAGTTTCTATATCATACTGTCAAAATCACACTGACTACTGACAGTCTAAGGTAGTGAAGACAATTTGCATTTTTCTATTCGACGGCCATAAGGTATAGACGGTTATCTACAAAATCATGATTTTACAGGAGAGCGTTTTGAACGCAAAACTATGGTAATTAATAGAAGAACAAGGCTATAAGACATTACTGGCACTACTGGCACTATACTTATTTTAGAATCGTTTAATTCATTTGACGGACAGCAGTGAGTGAGTACACATGAGTGAATTGAAATGGATTTTTTTCTGATCATGCTGAACAGTTCAATACTACTTTATCTATTATCTTACTTTATTTATCAATGTTCATCCGACTAAATGCATTCTAATTCTAGCGCTAGTGATTTGATATGCTTGATATGTTTATCTAGCAAGGTAATGTAAGCCAACTGTGCATAATTTATTTACTTAATAACTTTGTATGCACTGACCTACTATTGAATATTCTAGTAGTTGAACATCCTCAGGGACAACTGTTTGACTATTTTTAATTGTACCTTTAGCATGCGTTTCATGAAATGCAAATCAATGCATTTACATTATGTATATCAATACCAAGAGACGGACTGTTGAATGGCACTTCCTGTAACAACTTGACGCGGTTGACCGTAGATAGGTTTTAATATCTCACTATAATTACATATAAAACGGCCACACTGTCTACGGTTGAGACAGATAGATTCAAAGTATATATATATATATATATATATATATATATATATATCTACTTTGAATCTATCTGTTAATTATATATGGTATCTATTATAAGATAATTCCTTCAGCGGTGTTAATGTACATTTGGAAAATATTTTTTTTAAACCAACCCTGACTGGATCAAATCGGTACATTGAAGTTTGTATGCGACTAAAGTCGTGTACAACAGCTATTCATTGATTTAATGAAACAAAGAAAACGGTGATGATGATGATGGAAAGGATCTCGGAAAAAAAATACATTTATTTTAATACAATCTCGTTGAAAATTAATCATCCTTATTCTATTTCACTTGGTATCTTTTACATATTACTTAAACCTAACCAAATAAATACATGATTCGTATAAAGCTACAATACAACTTCATACTTCACACCGTCATTGTACAACCAGATCTTGCATTTCTTCTGCCCTCTAGGTGTAATCACTTCACCAGTCTCATAATAAATCGGGTCTTTTACCTTATTAACTTGATTATAATAAACCAATGGTCTTGGCTCCAGATTTGCAAATATATTCTTTATTAAAGGCTTTTGTCGTCCTAATTTTGGAAATGGGTATAGTGGATTGTGTAGTTGCCCATAATTTGACCCGTAATACGGAAATTGGTCTTGGATATTTGGGGAACCATACAGATAATTTCGGAAAGGATTGTGAGCTTGACTATTGAATTTCCTCTGAGGATACCTATAATTTGGGTGTAGATGATTCTTCCTTGAAACAACTTTTGGTACCTTTTTAGGAATATTTACCGAGCTTGGCATAACAGTCTGTTTATTTTCTTTTTTGGCTTCAGACATTTTTTCATTATTGTTTTTAAAAGGATTATCTGAAATCTTGCTATCCAGCAATGGGAATAGGCTAGTGGTTTCGTTAAACAAATCTATTGGGGGATTCAGTTGAATTTTAGTTGGTTCTTCGTCTTCCGTATTCTTGGAATGTTGATAGGGCTTTTGACCTTCTATAGGACACGTCACTTCTTTAATGGTGACGTCATACCAGTCTTCTTTGATCATGTCTGAAGCTTTCTCAGCTATCATGATAATCGGCGCATTGGTGTTACCGCTTGTTATTGTTGGGATAACACTACCGTCGATCACTCGAAGACTTTTGATTCCGTATACCTGGAAATGAAAGAGTTAACATATCAGAAAAATGAAATTGTCGTAGAGGTAGGGTCAAAACAGTTTTCAGAGCGCGAGAAAAGAAGTGTGCTCATTACAGAAATTACGGCTCTGAAAACCAAACTTTTATCTGAGATAAAATTATATTTCAATGCCCTTGTACTTCACAAGGGCTTCACTATTTTAATAAAATAGATAAAACTATTTGTTCAGTGCACACAAAATACATAGCACAACACACAAAAGCACAATTAAATGATAAAAAAAATAATTAATATATAAAAACAAGGTGCCAATATTCAAAAATTAAAAACGTACAGAAATAAAATGACACTATGACATACTTCGATCAATAATGTGCTATTATTGAACAACGATGACATACTTTAAATCAAAAAACGAATATAAAAAGTGCGATGACACAACACTCGTCTTCAACCCGTGAACACTACTTATAGGCTCGAATATTCATACCTTTAGCCTGGGATCAACAACAGCTGCTGGATCTTCAGGAGGCCCCATGGCGCACGTGCCCACAGGATGGTATATCGTCAGCGAGTGGTGCCTGGCCTGGCACTCCAGGTGCTCTTCCGACATCAGCTCGTGGGCCGCGCAGCCTGGGTTCCGTCTAGGGTTCGGCCGGGCGTTCAGCTCGCGAAGTGCTGGCTGATTTACTAGCTCCTGGACTATACGGGCGCCTTCCACCTGAAATTATATCAGAATTTTTCATTATTTTAAAGCGTTTCAAACTTTGGTACTTATTTTTGTCGTTACTGCATGTTCGGTATTTAAATTGTGTTTTTGTGTTATGTCGGTCCTTTGTAATAAAGACAAACCATGGTTTATGACAAAACTACCCAATCTTATCACCCATAAACTTATCCATAAACGTATAGGTAATAAGATCCAGACTTTCCAAACAACAGCAATTATATAATCATGTGTCATAACATCACATTTTATAGTAATTACTTTAACCTTTTCATTTCGGTGACAGCAATTATCGCTATTTTTATCAAGCGTAACTTTTATCGAGACAATAATATGTTATCTGCTTGTAATTTGTGCAAAGTTTATCGGCTCATTACCAGTTAATTGTGCTCTAAATATTATGAAAACATTATTACATAATTCGAAGTTCTTTTAGCGTAAATATGAAATAATACTCACAATAACTTTGACGTCTTCTGGCTCGGTGTAATAGTTAGGATAAATCAGTGGTGGCGAGTAGGGGTTCGCGTCTCGTAGTTTCAAGTAGCCGCGGCTTTTAGGCCTCAGTAACAGTGGCACGATGGAGAACGAAGAGTCATAGAGTATCTCTTCATACAACTCCGCATACGTGACGTCGTCCAAACCATTGGCCCGTTTACCAAACAAGCCTCCATCCAAATTATCAGCAGTAGGAGCAATAAACAGCTGTATATCTGGATAGTCTTCACTCGGGTCCTGGTATTTAGTGTTGATGAACGCCATCGCTTCAGCCTCCATCATACTGTACAGTGGCCCATTCTTGTGAACAGTAAAATCTATGAAACTTCCTATTGAAACGACTGCGTTTAGATTAAAACAATAATCTGTTCCATTATCATACGGGTTGTCGAAGAGAAACGAGTGACCGCCCATTGCGACGTGGTCTTGCAGATTTTTTCCGACACCAGGTAGATTGACAATCGGATATATCCCAAGTTCTTTCAAGTGCTCGGCGTCTCCTATTCCAGATAACATTAATAACTGTGGAGACTGTATAGTGCCAGCAGATAAGATGACCTCCTTGCTTGCCTTAACGATTCTTTCTTGCCCATGTTTTTTAAACTTTACACCGTATGCAGTTTTTTGTTCGTCTATCAGAATTTTTTCGACTAAAGAATGCACACTAACATGAAGGTTCTTTCGTTTGGATATTGGTCGTAAAAACGCTTTAGCTGTACTACAACGAAGCCCGTCGCGTACTGTTGCTTGGGAGCGAGTAAATCCTGTTTGAAATTCTCCATTTATATCGCGGATGCTGTATCCTAGCTGTTCTCCAGCTTCCAATATCTTTCTTGTTATCGGCTGCTCGTAAGCGAAATGTTCAACAGTCAAAGGACCTCCAGTCGCGTGATAGAGATCGTTTTGCTGCTCAGGTATCCTTATATCTTCTGATTTCTTAAAATATGGCAACACACTGTCATACCCCCAGCCTATATTCCCCATACTCTCCCAGTTATCATAGTCACGTTTATTCCCTCTTATGTACAACATAGCGTTCAACACACTGGAACCACCAAGCACTTTACCGCGAGGCCACTTACACTTTCTTTCCACCATACTCAAACAGTATCCGTCACTGGGTTCCGTAAGGAATTGCCAATCGATAGAAGAGGTTTGTAGTATAGGGAATAACACTGGTACTTCTGATAACACATTCTCGTCTTGTCCCGCTTCGAGCAAAAGCACTTTCCAGCTAGGGTTCTCTGATAGTCGACTGGCTAACACTGCACCTGCGGATCCCGCGCCAACTATGATAAAATCGTAACAATCGTAAATTTCTTCGAAAGGATGGTCTCTGACACGGTTTTCTGCGTCTTCAATATCAGGTCTGTATAAATGTATGGCCATACGGAGGATTATCATGATTCCAAGTCCTGGTAGCAGCCCGAAGGTGATTCTTGTATTTGATAGGAGTCCCCTGAGTGTCGTTACACTGTGAGTCGACATTGTTTCAAAATACGCGCACCGCTGATGTACCGACACTGATATGGAATTATATTGAATGGCGACTGATTCAGCAGATTTAGCAAGTTATTGTTTACATCAGGTCAATACGTATTGTGTCACACTTGTAAATTTCATTGCACAGAGTAATGAATTTATTTGAAGACAGAATATTAGGTATCGTTATATAAATATGATTGATTTGACCAGAAACTTTAAGGTGTGAATGCAAAACATTATAAGCAAAGCATGTTAGCATTGTTAATGTTAGCATTGCTATACGACGCTAAACCATCTCCTTATTTTAGTATAACTCCTCATTCTTGCACAAACCCTTCCACCCCCTGCACTTGTCTTTCGCTTGCTAGATCCGGAAGCGTTAAATACCTCGGAGTACACATAGACGACGGACTGAGATGGAACCAACAAATTGACGCCGTCACCACCAGAACTTTACGTCTTAAGATGGTGTACCTTGCACTATGCCAATCAGTGATTGGTTATTGCATAGTTGCATGGGGCGGTGCTGCTAAGACAAGATTCCTGAGGGTGGAAAGAGCTCAGCCAGCTATACTTAAAGTCATGACGAAAAAGCCCTATCGGTATCCAACAACTGAACTTTTCTCCGACTGTAAAGTACTTACAGTTCGTCAGCTTTATGTGCTTAAATCCACCCTTAAAAAGCACTCAGGCCTTCCTCCTCCTATTACAAACAAACGCACATACCTTCCACCAAATATCCAACACAAGACCTCCTTCGCCAAATATCAATATTATATACTAAGTACTCTATCTATAAAAACATTAACAAACATCTCAATATTATAAATATAAACTCACATGCACTAAAATCTAAAGTAACAGAGTGGCTGCTCCTTAAGGATTACTCATATACGGAGTCATTATTCACCTATCTTGTATAATACACTCACACAAATACACACCTACACCCACACCTACACACACACCTACACTCACACGTACACACACCACTCACGCACACAAACACACAACATACATTCCCACTCCCACTCCAGTTTACCATACAGTAGAATGACACAGTCCACTTGAGTAAAGTTTTTGTTAATTATTGACCGTAAACTATCTCTTAAAATACAAGTATACCCTAACTTAAGAGGTAGAGTATTATTCTTGTACAGATTTTGCAACATAAACAGTATAAATGAACTTCTAAACCGAATATCAAACTGTAATTCAAACTCTGTATGTTCTTTTGGATAAATAAAGATTATTATTGTTTATTATGTTTGTGTATTGTTTCTTTTCAGTTGAGTTTCAGCATAACATCAACACATCACACCTGTGTTCCCCAGAGGAGAAGCAGAGGTGTGTAGTGCTTCACCTGTTAGATTACATTTATACAATGTTATCATATCTATGATGTTATCAGAACGAGCCCATTTCTGTTACATTATAATGGAAGTACAAATAACTAATTCAGTAGTGTATTCAATTAATGATTCAATTTGTTACGTTATTTGATTACTCTGTACTAAGTTCATCGTCTCACAATAATTAATTAGTATCAGCAAATAAGCAACAATGTATTATTATGACATCGCGGGTCTCTGACCTAGAAATGATGACAAGAGAGCAAACACAACGCGTAGTATTAGAATAATTTATTGCCTATGAAACCTAAACCTATCCATAATTAAATAATTACAATTGTGTACCGACAATAAATATAAAATAAATACATTCACAATATTCGGCCAGGGTAGGAAATATTTACAACAAAATTCACACGCCCATAATACTGATAAATACTTTCGTTTTGTACGTTAATTAAATGTAATATCTAGAGCTTCGTCGTTTTAACCAAAATTCCTTGACCATGTCGCTGCCTTTCTCTCCTATCATGATAATAGGTGCGTTGGTATTCCCGCTCACTATTTTAGGCATGATACTGCCGTCTATGACACGTAGACCTTTCACTCCATACACCCTCAGCTGGTTGTCGACAACCGCGTCAGGATCCCAGTATGGCCCCATCTTCGCTGTTCCAACAGGGTGATAGATAGTACAAGTGTACTGTCTGATCATGCACTCCCAATATGCGTCTGAGTACCTCTTGATACTCACACACGCAGGAAAGACGTGTTTGTTCAAAACAGAGCCATATTTTTGAAATGCTCTTGTCCTGGAGAGTGCTACAGCAATTTTGACTCCTTCTACAAGAGTTTTCACGTCCAACTCATCTGCTAGATAGTTTGGATAAATGTAAGGATAATCGTAAGGGTTGGCACTGCGCAATTGTATGAAGCCTTTACTCCGCGGTCGGAGCAACATAGGAATGATACTCCAGACATCCATATTGTTTATAGGTCTGAACACAGCATCGTAGAACGTGTCCATTAGTCCATGTATTTTGCTTATTTGCTCACCACCATCAGAATTAGTTGATCCAGAAATAAAATGGAATTCAACATCTGGGAAATCGTCAGTCTCGTTTACATATTTAGTGTTGACAAAACCTAAGCCTTCGACACCCCCCATGATAGTTAAAGGACCTTCTCCTAACATGGCGTACTCCATCAGTGGACCTGCAGTATAAAGACGATGTTCTACAATAGATATAGGCTGGTTTACCATAAACGCCAAGCCACCCAATCCAATGTGATCCTGTAAGTTCCTTCCAACTTTTAAATTCTGTATCATAGGTATTTTATGCTTATTCAGTTCCTCTGCAGGTCCTATTCCAGACAACATCAACAACTGGGCAGAGTTAATAGTTCCAGCTGAGAGAATAACTTCCTTTCGAGCCCTGATGCGGTATACCATTTTATTTCTCACAAATTCTACTCCAAAAGCAACTTTAGTTCTAGGGTCTATCATCACTTTCGTGACGTGTGAATACATGGATATTTGTAGATTAGGCCGATCTTTTGCTGATCTTAGGAACGCTTTAGATGTCGAACACCGGCTGCCACGTCTGATTGTCCCCTGTGCCTCCATAAAACCGGTTTGGTTCTCTCCATTTATATCTCTGTTCATGTACCCTAACTCTAGGCCTCCATCAATAAAAGATCGTACGAGTGGTGTATGATAGGGTACTTCGGAAACTGTCAGGTACCCTCCAGTGCTGTGATACGGTGTATGTGCTAGAGAAGGGTTTTTGTTGTCTTCTGACTTCTTGAAGTAATAGAGCACGTCCTTGTAGCCCCAGCCCTCGTTGCCGAGAGCCTCCCAGGAGTCGTAGTCTTTTCTATTGCCTCGTAAGTACAGCATATAGTTGAGGACTGAGCTGCCTCCAAGCACCTTGCCACGGGGCCAGTTGCATCTGCCTCCTTCCATTGCTGGAATAATAGTGGTAAGGGAATTATAATGAAATCGTTGAATGCAGTTCTTACCTAACTAACATAATAAGATTATTTTCAATGAGTTACATTTTTGTGAGTGGATATTTTTGATAACGCACTATTTAGTTTTTGGCTAGGGTATCTTACAAACTATCCATATAGAAGGTCTGATTCTTTATGGATGTGAGACCGAACATCAAGGTAAGGAACACCTTCAAACAGCGTTTCGAGCAATCTCTCCATCATAAGCGGTTAATCGAAAGACGGTCAACGAATAACAAATTAAATTATTTACCTAGACAGCTTGTTCCTGAAGGTTCTGTCTTGTACTGCCAGTCTAACTTGCTGAGCTGCAGGTAGCCAGCTAGAAGTGGCACGTCTGATATCTCCGTCTCATCACCGCCAGCTTCCAGCAATAATATTTTCCAGTTACTGACTTCTGATAGCCGGTTCGCTACCACTGCGCCTGGAAATAGTTGAAGAATACGTATTAATACGGATAAAAAAAGTTCTCTATTTCAAGGAATACGTACGGACCTGCGTGTCTTGCCTATTTATTGAGTTATAAGCCTGTTTTCATCACATGACCATTCAAACAATCGCAGTCCTTGTCTGGACACTAAAATCGTTTATAGTGGCCATATTTTCTCCGGTGAAAATATTAATAATTTGTGAACCTATCCATACGCGGGAAGGTACCAAAGGGTTACCCAGGCCCCTGGCAACACAGGCAACGGAAGGAATACGTGTGGGTTTTACTCAGTATGAGTCTGATACACCCTCCCGCTCCGCCCAGAGCAGGAGAAGTTATTTGATGATTTCCCACCCAAAAAAAAAAGGTATCTTTAAAGTAGCAGTAACCCAACATAATGTTGTCTTATAGACGTTACTGGGAACTACAATATTTTTTGCGACTGAAAGTTGACTAGTTTTCTTATTGGAATAGTATATCAGATTCTAATCTCTTATACCCACTGACCAGCAGAGCCGGCTCCTATGATGATGAAGTCGTAGTCTGGAAGCATGTTGGTATCACTGATGTCTGCTGGCCTGCCCTCAGGGTCCGTCGCGTCGAAGTTGTAGTACGCTATCGCTGCCACCAGCATCGGGATGAACCAGGCTATCTGGAATGTTATGAACACTAGGATTTAAACTTTAATTTAATTAATTACTTAAATAAAGGCTAACCAAGTAAATAAATACACAGCATTAACCTACAATCTTTGTCATAATTATAGATCTCACATGATTCTAAATTATAGGAAAACACGGCACAGGCAGTCGGCCTGTGCCGTGTCCGGCCAAAGAACGGTCAAAGTTGCTATAACCAAAAAAAACCACACTAGGAGACTTCCTAGTGTGGTTTTCTTTGGTTATAGCAACTTTGACCGTATGTTTGAGTTCCTTAGGTTTATTTTTTATTGGTCATCAGTTTTTTATTGGGAATCAGTCGCTTCCCATAGTAGGAGTCAGCTTTTGGCTATCGCCAAAAATCACGTATGATCGCGTCTTATGGTGACAAATGGCTTTGAGCTTCATAAGGTTGTGTATTTATAAACCACTGTTCAGTAGCTAGTAAGTGTTTCAATAATTTATAATCGTTATTACAAGC
Organism: Atethmia centrago; assembly: GCA_905333075.3. Classification (NCBI taxonomy): domain Eukaryota; kingdom Metazoa; phylum Arthropoda; class Insecta; order Lepidoptera; family Noctuidae; genus Atethmia; species Atethmia centrago. The sequence goes on from HG995387.1 coordinate 10,562,212, forward strand.
AGAAGCCGGTACAAATTCGGTCTCCAGTTTCCGGCTCCGTTATGGACCTAAACCATAACCTGTTGTACTAGAATCGGATGACGTTTACTTTGGGCCTAATACCAATAATTATTTAACGATTTAAATTACGTGGCAACTACCAACCCGAGGTTAGGACTTTAAAAAAAAAGAAAAGAATAACATTTATTTCGCCAGACTTCATGAAACTCGATAGGTACACACGGCTACTTATCAAGCTATACATTTCCATTTTATGCTGATCTCACATTGTATAGGAATTCCGTACAATGAGAGGTCAGCTTATACAAGTGAAGTACGAGCGTCGGAGTCAATCTTAATATTTACTGTACATCTATTATATATATTTATTTAATTCTGTATTTTATTCATTATAAATTGTCTTTTTATTTAATTTTTATTCCCCTGGTGGGATATATTATATATTGTGTCCGTAGATATGTCCGTGGCATCACAGCGGGCCCTATCAGAATACCAGCGCTGCGGTATTTATTTTTTAAATATCGCAGCATAAGCTGAGATAGGAGCCTTTTTGGCATCGCACAAGTCGTTCTTATTGGATATTCTTTGTTGTTTTTTGTTTATTCGAAGTTTAGTTTTAAATGCTTCTTTTTTTTACTTTTGTATTTCTTATGCGTGTCCCAAATAAAATATTTTTCTTTCTTTCTTCTTTCTTTCTTTTATACTGAAATGTATAGCTTGATAAGTAGCCGTGTGTACCTACACAAAAGAAAAACAAATAAAAGTGATTTGCTTTGAAAACTTCATAGTGTGTGCCTCACTCAAATAGGTTGATTTCAGCAGCAATGCCAGACAGAATAAGCTATCTGACGCTGGTTTTATAATGAACGTTGCAGACATTCTTAATAGGATAGCTACTAATTTTGCTTCATAATATTAATTAATGTCTATCATTATTACCGTACAAGTGTGTAAATAGACGAGCTAAGTGTGTGGAACACTGTTATTGTACAATCCATATTTGCACAAGTTTAATCTGTTAATCGCGATTCGCGCGACACCGATTCGGAGTCAAACAATACAAAATCAATTGTGTCTCATTAGCTGTCCTTGACCAATTAATGAAGCATTTTTGTTTATTATTTATTTATTTAATACTTTAAGCACACAAATGTAAAGAGGCGGACTTAATGCCGCAGGCATTTTCTACCAGTCAACCTTTGGGTGATGCAGAGACAAACAGTGGTAGGTGCAATAACGAAACAATGAACGATGTTCACTACCGGGAATGAGCTAAACAGCTAATCGATTTAAAATCGCTTTGAACGCCTGTCATCCTATATGAATGATGGCCCTCCTGTCTTGCATATGTTCGAGATACACGGATAAACATTCATAGTGCATAGCATACTACGAATACTTACTTATTAAGTACTACAAATGATGGTATTTAGTTGGGATTTTTTAACAGTTTTCGGACCTCTACCAGCAGGCTTAGCATGACACTCTCTATTTCTTCGAAGAATAGACACGGCTTTTTCTATACAAAGTGACATTTCGTTTCTCAGTTTTTGACATCTCACCGTAGAAATCCTTCTACAATCTTTCGTCTTGTCTTTCGTTTCTAACGATCTTTGTCTAGGTCCTTGTTTATGTAGAAATATTTCTACGGTGGGATGTCAAAAAAGGAGAAACGAAATGTCACTTTGTATAGAAAAAGCCGTGTCTATTCTTCGAAGAAATAGAGAGCGTCATGCTAAGCCTGCAGCAGGCTTAGCATGACTCTTTCTATTTCTACGAGGAATAGACACAGCTCTTCTATTCTATTTTTCTCTATGGCAATGGTGCCGATGTCAACAATTCTGCCAATGTCAATGTGTTGAGAAAACGTGCAGATAAAAAAATAAAAAAGAGAATACCTATTAATTTGTTGATAAAATAATTAATTATTGGATTTAGTGTGAAACTTACTATACAAACAAAGTGACATTTCGTTTCTCCATTTTTGACATCGCACCGTGGAAATCCTTCTACAATCTGTCATTTTGTCTTTCATTTCTAACGGTCTTTGTCGTGGCCCTTTTTTTGTAAAAGGATTTCTACGGTGCGATGTCAAAAATGGAGAAACGAAATGTCACTTGTATAGAAATTGCTGTGTCTTCCTAGAAATAGAAAGCGTCATGCTAAGCCTGCAGGTGAAAATGCTAAGAAAAATCTTCTAGGACAAGTTATAAAATTAGCATTTACGCGTACTTATTACTACATACATTATAAAACAAAGTCTTCCCGGCGCATCTGTCTGTCTGAACGCGATAAACTCAAGAACTACTAAACAGATTTTCACACGGTTTTTACCAATGAACGAAGTGATCCATGAAGAAGGTTTAGGTGTACAATTCATTAAGCTTTTGTCTGCCTCGTTGGTCTAGTGATCGCAAGCGCTACTGCTGAGCATGAGGTTCGATTCCCGGGTCGGGCAAAGTGTTATTGGGTTTTTCTATCTGCAATTTCTCAGTAGCATCCCGGATCTGAGAGATTTGTGCCCGGTTGATGGCAATAGGCTCGCCCCCTATTACATGGAACTTAAACATAACTGGCAAAATTTGGGTGTACTACAGGTACACCTCTGGCCAACCTTCCGGGGAAACAAAGCGTGAAGTTATGTTATGCGCCCATGGGATATTTTCCGATAACCAAGCCGCGGACAAATGCTAGCGACAGTATGTAAGGGACACTTACTTTGGATATGCTACAAAATACTAATGTAATAAAAGCTGGAACAAACAGTGTAGATAATCATTAATTATGAATCGTATCAATTTAAACATAAAACCCAAAAAGTCATTATTATAAGATAGAGAAGTCTCGCTTGCAAAGTAAAGTTTAAAAAATAAATAACAATAATTTATCATTCTGACCTTTTTCGCTAGCTGAAAAGTAAGGTTAAACTCGTATTACTTTTGATACTGAAATCTACCAAACAAAAGATAAGTCCATACAACAAATTAAGTTACGCTCAAAAAAAAAAACAATTCACACAAGTTATGCAACGTTTACCTCAATTTATTAATAAAAGGTTTTTCATTAAGAGCGCTCGAACTTTAAAATGAAATAAAACAACCTGTTTAAATGATATTGTTATTATTATTATTTTATTTTAAATTCGATGACATTATTTATGAAATATTATTTCAGCCAAACGGCCGCCGTGACTCCGTTGTAGGTGGTGTATCCTGGTGGACCAATTTTGGACGACATCTTCGCATAAATGGGGCTCAATTTCACGAAGAGCGCGAGTTATGTTGGCCTTTAGAGCGGCAATTGTCTGTGGTTTGTCTGCATAGACCAGAGATTTCACGTAGTCCCACAGAAAGTAGTCGAGCGGTGTTAAGTCACAAGATTTCGGTGGCCAGTTGATGTCGCCACCACGCGGTATGACAAAGCCCTCGAACTTCTCATCCAATAAATTTAATGTTTCCCGAGCAGTATGGCAAGTGGCGCCGTCCTGTTGGAACCACATGTTTGTGAGATCCATACCATTTATCCTAGGCCACAAAAAAATTGTTATACAGGCACTGCTTCATCAATCACCGACCCGGTTGTCTCAAATGTATTAATTAATCGATGGATTGTGGACTCTGCAGGACGGCCATGAATACCATAAATTGGACGCAACTTACGGAACGTTAGGCGAACAGAGCACTGATTTTGATGATAAATTTTAACAATGTCTACGCGTTGTTGAATTGTATAGCGTTCCATGGTGAAATGTCACGACTAAATATGTATTCCTGCCAAATTTGACAGCTATCACTTTTCCAGGTTGACCGCTATACGCTGTCAAAGTTCGAGCGTCCCTATTGAAAAACCCTTTAGCTGTGAAAGAAAATAAAGTGTCACTTATAATCGTGCCTGTATTCCCCGAAGGGTTAGGCAGAGGTATAGGTACACCTCTGCCTATAGTACACCCACATTTTGCCAGTTATGTTTAAGTCACTTGTAATAGGGGGCGAGCCTATTGCCGTCCACCGGGCACAAATCCAGTCTCCGGGCTTCTACTGACAAATAACAGAAGGAAAACCCAATAACACTTTGCCTGACCTAGGAATCGAACCCAGGACCTCGTGCTCAGCAGTAGCTCTTGCGACGAACGAGGCAGTCATAAGTGTCACTTATAATTAAAGCATTTCATTCGCATATCTACGAATACGCCTTCAGTGAGTCAGCAAGAGTAACACATGCATAAGAACGCCCAGCATTTAGTACCGGAAGGAGGAAGTAAGTCGCGTTTGTTCTAGAATTGCGTGCCGCCGGCCCGGCATGGCATAAGGCATGCTAGTTGGGTACAACGTGACGTGATATAAGGCTGGTGGCATGGCTTACACACTCGTATGCGGCTACACGCAAACATCCATACTAGCTCATACACAAGACCACGCACTCGAGTTATAAGAGAAGATGTCAACATAGACTCAACTTCATACGATTGACGCTTGCGAGAAGACTAGTACGAGTGGATATTAGAGATTATAGAAGTAGTGAACCCAGTGCATGCCATGAAATGACTCCATCATCATCCGCATATAGCAGTTCACTGCTGGATGAAGGCCTCCCCAATCACTTACCATATTACTCGGTCTTTGGATAATCTCGTGTAGTTGCTGCCATCTTTGTCGCGTGCTTTGTCGCACCGTTTTTCTCACTCATACAAGCTTGCAGTTTGGTCTCTGTTCAATATCTATTCATAATATTAAGTTCCCTTACTTCCCCGTAGATTGGAGTGTTACCGAACGCTGTCTATGTGTGCGTGCGTTGTTGATCGAATATAGGGAGATAAATATCTTGGCAGTACGTGTCTATATCGTGTCTGTCTATTATGATGTAGTCTGTGATAGTAGGTTAGCGGACATTTACCTGCGAGCCGGCCGCGGCGGCGATGGCCGTGCCTGACAGCACGTCGGCGGCCACGTTCACTATCGAACTCATCTTCACACCTGCAATGTTTTAAGGCCAGTGTTAGTACAGGTTAATTATGGTTGAATGAATATACTGTTTTATAATACTTTATCTACACCTATACTATAAAACCTCTATAAAAGTTTCTGAAACAGTTAGCTTATTGCCAACATTAAAACAACCAGTGTCATAGTAACCATAATATCATCCAAACGAGTGTTATTTTTTTTTTTTTTTTTAATGTTTTACTAAATTTAATTATGCAACTCCTTTTCAAAAAAAGAACATTGTCATGCACGCGCGTTTCACTACCACAACGCGGTAATTAAAAAAAAACTTATAGGTTATTCGAATTCACGTCGGATCCCGCCATTTTTGTTCGATATTAGTACTGCATTTATTAATTTGTTGTTTACAAAAATGAATGATGCAAGCTTTGATAACACATCACCAGATTTTTCTAATGCAGCAAAGGACATTTCTAACCAATTATTACCAGAAACTTTCCATAAATTTACAAACCTAGTTCGTACAACACTGTTCAACACCCTATGGTTTGTGGTATGGTCAGAACCTTTTTTAAAGGATTCATATCATGTGTGTAGACAAAGTCTTATAAGCAACTGTACATAATTAGGTATTATCACACTCAGCTTTGCGTCGTGTGATAAGCCCACATTCGTGTTTTAATACCCCTTATTATACAACAGTTGCATAAATAATTAACTATTGTGAGACTAGCGCCTGATATATTAATACAGTAGTGGATAGAAGTACTAATTTGCTATGAGTATATCGAGATCTTTGGTTTCCTTAGTTCTCATGTTATTATCTGTGTACCTGTTCGATACATTACAGAACCATAACATTATGTCATTCTTATAGTAAACGCTGTGAGTAAAGCCATTATCTTGCCAGGAGTACGTATTCAACTAATTAGACCCCAAAATAAAATAAGCTCCTATGATTTCTTAAGTAAAGATTTTTTGTACTATTTCCAAGTCTTATACTTTTTTTTTCTTAAAACTTTTTGACCCTAAACCATTCAACTTCATCATTTGCACAGTATGAAACGGTGTCATTTGATTAACAGCTGATGAGTCGTGGAGTACCGTTAGGTCGAGGTCGGCGCGTGCGCTTGCGGCTACGTCACTACGCATATTAGTGGAGTGGGTCACCTAAACTGACCATAGTTTTTCATTCATAAAAACTATCAGTAGATCAATGATATCACGCGTCGGAAGAGTTTACAGTTCAATATTAAAACATCCAGTCGTTATGTCGAAATTATTTCCGCACCTGTTTTTGAGTTTGATGTTTTTGGGCATGGTGTGTGTATTAAATAATTGTATGACTCGGAAGCTAAGTTCGTTAATTCCTAAAGTAAAGTAGGTAACTAAAGTCATCTTACACGAAATGTGATGTTGTGGTACGTGTGATAGGACCCTTAAACTGGACCAATCGACCACGCTCGATCCAAAATTCAGGAAAATCCAGGAATCCGAGAATTTAATGTAACCAAATCTATCTTTGATTCACCAGTTATTCAGAAAACCTGCCCTATTGTATAAAGAACTAACAAAACATTCGCCTAAAATCATAAATCATGAAAGTAATGAAATGATTATTTAGAAATCTGACATGGTCAATAAAACTGTGATCATCCACGCGTCACTAATTGACTCATGCGTTTACATACGAGTAGTTCGATCGTATCTCGACAAGCCAATTCGGAGTCTGTGTGAAATATCTAGTTTGAAAATTTTTTACCATGTAGGTACCTCACACCATTTTAAAGAGTATAATATTTTCAGTCAAATGAAATAAACCAGCCAAATACTGGTTTATTGAAGACAAAACTAGACTGCTACAATATTTTGGCGCCTGAATAACTTTTAGTAAATATTTGTGAAACTGTCACTGTCATTGTTTATTGACAAAACAAGATGGCGGCGATTGTTCCCTTGGCCACGGGCCAAAATAACCCTGTCGCGGTGTAGAAAGTTTTAAATTCGCTAAAAACTCTTTGAAGGGAATATATGAAAAATAAAATATTCCTGAAATATTTAGTCTAATGTGAACAGTAATATGTTTACCTAGGACAAACTGTCCAGTTAGGCTACGTCCAACTTCGAGAATGAGGTCAATCGTCGAAATCGACTCGGCTGGGCAGCGTTCGGGAAGCTACGCAATATCTTCTCATCCCACATAATGCAGTGTCTCAAGACGAAAGTCTTTGACCAGTGCGTGTTGCCAGTGATGACCTATGGCACTGAAACGTGGTCGCTTACAATCGGCCTTATTAAAAGGCTAAAAGTCACTCAAAGGGCAATGGAGAGGGCTATGCTTGGAGTTTCCCTACGTGATCGAATCAGAAATGAAGAGATCCGCAAGCGAGCCAAGGTTACCGACATAGCTCTTAGAATTGCCAAACTTAAGTGGCAGTGGGCAGGGCACATTGCTCGCAGAACAAATGGCCGATGGGGCCGAAAGGTTCTGGAGTGGCGACCGCGTACCGGAGGACGTAGCGTTGGAAGGCCTCCTACAAGGTGGACCGGTGACCTTGTGAAGGCCGCAGGAATCCGCTGGATGCGGGAAGCACAAAACCGGTCGAAGTGGCGGTGCTTGGAGGAGGCCTATGTCCAGCAGTGGACGTCTTTCGGCTGAAATGATGACGATGATGATGAACAGTATGTACTCACGAGTTAGCTTTCCGTGGAGGAATAACCAACCCACAGATAGAAGACTAATTTGATTCCACTGCACATGCCTTCCGTGTCCCATGCACATAAAGGCTCGTGCAGACTAGCGCGATGTCGCGGGCGCGATAGGCAGCAGTATGCCTGCCGTGCCCGCGATGTCGCCCGACTGCACGAACCTTAAATCGTTTACCCACCTGCGAATAATATGCCATAGTCTCAGGTTTTCTTTCACGGATTCACTTTTATCCCACATGCAACAAATAATTTCCGCCTACTTGATTAATTGATTCTCATGAAAATTGTTTTATGTATCACATTTCTGCTAGGCGCTTCTAATTAAATGGGTCTTACAAACAAGCCATTTTAAAGTACATTTCTAGCTAAGTAAAGTTCGAAATTCAATGCAATGTTGCTATTAATAACTCGAGTGCAATCTAATGTAGAATCGATTGTAGAAGAAAGAAAACATGTGCGGATGTACAGTCGAGTGCAAAGTAAACGAACATTTAATGACATTACATTAATTACTGTTGTATCTTTTATTGACATTTCGTGTATTTAACTTTAGTTACCTACTGTACTTTGGGAATTGAAACCCTGACAACAGCTAAACCGTGGTCTCTGTCACACTGCATAGAAAAGAAAGAGCAGCGCGATGACACAACGCTTGTAATTTAAAGCAAAATATGAAGCAAATATCCATTTACTCAAAATTGAGTTGAGTAATCGAAAATAAAAAACAACCTAGTTCTGCATTGAAATAAGACGTTCTTGTTATTAATTAAATACGTAACGTACCTACGTTGATATTTAATACCGATATTTTGGATTGGAACTCAAGGTAAAAGGTTAGTTTACCGTTAGTTTGTATCGAGATTTTTTTTTTCTTAAGACAAGCCTACTTTGGTCATTTGCTCTTATCAGCGCCTTAACGAACTTAGCTTCCGAGTCATACAATTATTTAATCGCTGTAATATCATGTTTACGTATGTAATTGACATGTTTCTTATTTACATTTCATGAAGTATTCGATTATTTTACTATATATTGCTTGCTTAAGTATGTACTTAATCATGTCTTTAAATGGTGTGCACATTAATATCGTGTTTTAGTTAATTGAAGTGTTATGTATCAAATAACTTTGTTGAACTATTACAAACTTGGAAACGTTAGAAAATACCTCAGTTTTCTTCAACACAAATGAAAAATAAGTTAGTATGACAAATTTCAATTGTTAAACTGAAAAGGAGTCCTTCAAATCAATTTCCATAGGAGCAAACTGATTTCATATCAGTCTGCCACTACGGGTCTGCCCCCAAAAAAAAGTAAAGTCGTTAGCCATAAATAAACAAAATACTTAAACATCGAATTAACCATTTGTTTAAGTCATGTTTATGTCCAGAGAATGTGCAGCATCCCTGCGTGCTTTCATAACAACATGCCAATATGGTCGACAGGAACACTGTGGTCACGAAACGTAAGCCAATGGTAGGTACAGTCAGCGTCAATCATATCGGGACGAACAGACTGTTCAAAATGATCTAAACAACTATGAAAATTAAATTTTAACCCAATGACACAAGAACTGTTTCAAAATGAAGAAAGTACACGACAACTTTCATTCTGACAAGAATTTCATCACATCGAGATAAAGTTTAATTTTCTTAGTTGTTGAGATCATTTTGAACAGTCCTTTCGTCCCGATATTTTTGACGCTGATTGTACAGTCCGGTCGAGTTAAGTTTGCACCTCGAGTCGATTACGTCACACTGACGCTTAGGTATGGTATGCAAAAAAGGGATCACTAACACTATGAAAATTAAAAGATAGTTTGTTAAAAATTGTCGGCTATTTTAACTTTTAGTAATTGACATAATATTATATCAATTACTACTCTTTAATATTAGCTATTTAAATACATAATGTAACTACATTGTAACTCATAACAATAATCAGTGACAAAGACGCGAACCGAACTGGCGCAAAGGGACGCGCGGTGAAGAGGCGGCGCATTCCAGCGAGGTGCAAACTTAGCTCGACCGGCTTGTACTCACTGCAAAAACACCTAATTCAAAGCTGTAAATTCTAAATGTTGTTGTAATTCTGCTGCCCTTATCCCAATTTATTTAGGGTCAGCACAACATGTTTTCTCTTCCAAACTTCTCTATTAGTCGTCAACTCGGTAGTCATCTCCTTTCTAGCCATATCATCTTTCACACAGTTCATCCATCGTTTCTTTAGTCTTCTCCTACTCGTATAGCCATCCACATACATACTCAAAACTTTCCTGTCGACCTTTTCCTTACTCCTTCGCATCACATGCCCACATCATGACAACCGCAAAGCTTATAGTACTCATAAATGTAGAAGATGCAACATAAAGAAAAACCGGCCAAGTGCGTGTCGGACCACGCACAATGAAGGGTTCCGTAATTGGGAACTTGGGATGAATTTATTCCAAAAACAAACTTAACATTGTAGTTGAAAAACATGTTCTCCCTTACATCGATATATGGGTATTACACAACGGAAATCACAACGGAAATGTATCACACTGGAAAAGAAATGCAGCGCAATATAATTATTAGGGTGTGTAAATCGTCGGAATATTTTAGGCAAGTGAAATTAATTTGATTACACTTGCTTCAAAAATATTCACACACCCTAATAATTATATTGCGCTGCATTTATTTTCCAGTGTGATACATTTCCGTTGTGCAATACGTCAAAAATTTGGTCCTGACCCATATGCCACGGTCAATTCTGCAACCGCAAATTTACGTTGGTCGACTGTAACTCGTTAACTTGTAAAGCCTAATTAGCCATGATAGTTTTCCTTTTCATTTCATTATATGTACTACTGCCATAATTTTTTTCACATCTCCATAAACAACCGTTTAGCTAACTCTAACAAAAATTAGCACTTTAATGCTTAATATTACGCAAGTGGATCCTTGAATCGAAAAGTGGTATTCACAGACATGCAATATTTTTTAACGGCCTATCCAACGATACGCCACACCATGGGGTAGACGAGAAAAAAAAATATCATCCTCACATGACGTGCAATGGAGGTGTGCTAATTGTTTTTTTTTTAAGATTTCATTTTAGCACTTTGTCGGTGTGATTAATATGTATACCTATGCCAAATTACAACTTTCTAGTACTAAGCGTCTCTGAGCAACAGTAGGGTCAGACAGAGAGACAGACAGACGGACATGGCGAAACTATAAGTGTTCCTTGTTTACTACGGAACCCTAAAAAATGACTAACCTGTATTAAAATTTAACGATAACATAACGATAAAACGTATGGAAATCAATGCAACACACGTAGGACAAATAGACTGTCAGGATTTCCATACGTTTTATCGTCGCGGACAAATTGTCCGCGGACAAAAGTCCCTCGTCTGCGCAGGCCTTTAACATGAACTCAACTTACTGAACCGTTAAAAAGCTTTGTTTACAATTCATACTTTGTTAGAAAGTGTACTCAAATGTCATTGAAGCGCAGCCAAGAGAATTTACGAATGCTTGTCGATGCCTCCAGAATATTAAAGAGTTCCGGAGAAAATACATCCACCGTCGTTATGTAACCGTTCCCTTTTGGCAGCTAAAATGTTGTGTAATTAAAACTAATTATATTCAGAGGCTACTGGAATATTGATTAAACTCTTAATATGCTCAAGGTATTAAGTAATAGGAATTGGAAAATGTCTTACAGTTTGTTTTACTAATGATAGTTTTGTTATCCAAAAATAAATCGTCTTTGTTTTGCAGCCAATGTTGTCCATACTATGACCAATTTGTTAACAGTATTTAACGCAATTTTAGACCAAATTCCGTAGTATGTACCGGCTTTGCATTAACCTTTCAAAATCCAGAGAACCAACAAGGCTCTGCAGTCTCGACATAGACAGCAATCGCTTTACGACCGAATTCGGTCACATAGTCCTAGTGGGGTCCCTAGCCGGACAAAATTGCTTGACAAGATTGTGATATGTTCGTGCTTGTCAAGCAATTTTGACTGTCAAAGAACCTCATTAAGACTTTGCCGTAAAGCGGTCGTAAAGCGATCGCTATCTATGTCGAGACTGCAGACCCAGGACCAGGCTCGGGTCGACGGCACGTTGTGTTCCACGCGCGCCTCAGGCGCCTATAGGCGCCTATAGGCAACGGAAGGAAGGAACACGGGTAGGTTTTAGTCAGTAAGAGTCTGACACACCAGCTCTGCCCATAGCGGGAGAAGTTATTTGATAATTTCCCACCTAAAAAAAAAGTTATCCCATTCCTTACAATGCCATATTTCTCCCCAAATCACACAATGGTGCGACCAAACGATATGTAGGTTTTTCGCAAATTCACAAAGGCCTGAACACACATTCTAAAGGGAAATGAATCATTCTAAACCTCTATTCAAACAAGGATTTCACATAATTTAACCCACTTTTACTTGGTGCACGACCTCTTAGTCACCCAAAAGTACGGTGTTTGAAATTCGTGAAGGATAATATAACTCGCCACTGCATTATTAACTTGCAAAATTAGGGCCCATTCTTTTTCTATGATTTAAAGGGCCAATGAATTGTCAACTGGAGCTTAAACCGGTCAACGAGGAGGAAGTTGAGAAAGGTACTAGGTAGACACTAACCAGTCAGGTATAGGCAGGCTAGGCAAAAGAATAGGATGCGAGAGTGTAAGTAGAATCTCATAATAAGGTTTCAAGCATTTTCTGTTGACATAATTTATCTATCACATGTTATCAATAATAAATAATATATCGAATAAATACCTGCCCGCATCACACTTTGCATACCTTAGTTTATAAATCCAACAATACTGCAGAAACTGGATTTTAAGGCGCTGACAAGACCCAATTGACAAAAATTGGCTTCTCTTAAGAAAAAAAATTGCTAAATCTGTATAGTTTGTGGTAGCGGAAAAAATATATGTTAATTTTAAACATATTTCCCAGAACTTGGTTGTTACCAAAACACGTTTTAAAAACAAAATCTCGATACAAACTAACGTTAAACTAACCTCTTACTTTGAGTTCTAATCCAAAATATCTGTATCAAATATCAACATACGAGTACGTTACGTATTTAATTAATAACAAGAACGTCTTATTTGAATGCAGAACTTGGTTGTTTTTTATTTTCGATTACTCAACTCAATTTTGAGTAAATAGATAATTACTTCATATTTTGCAATAAATTACAAGCGTTGTGTCATCGCGCTTCTCTTTCTTTTCTATGCAATCGGACAGGGACCGCGGTTTAGGTGTTGTCAGCGTCTTAAACTGAAGTAATATTTAGTCTAAACACGTATGAATAGACACCATTCGTTCGAAAAGTTAAAGTACAATAACCGACAAATGTATGACCATGAACAACCAATGTTTACGTTAGAAAAGTTTGGTAACTTACGTTCAGTCGTTTACACTTTCACAACAAAACATAATACACAAGAAAGCTCCACGGTCCGCACCGAATTATATCACTTCGTTTTACTGTTCATTACAAACGCTGTATATCATAGATTCCTGAACACTTTCCCTGCGTCTGCGCATCTCACACATCACGTGTCTTTTCAAACAAATCACTGAAACACACTTGGTTAGTCTCTCGAAATTGTCAAGCATTGATTTCGATTTCGTGCGGTGTTTCGTCTAACCGGGTGACGGGCACTTTCTTCGGCTGTTGTGGATCAACTCCCGCGTAGGTCGCTTATTGGATGGTAGTGATATGGTGGGAGAAGGGGACTCTATTCGAACTTGTTGTGGCGTCATTTTGAAGTGTTTTTAAGTTAATTACGTGTTACTTGCCTTAGCGTAGAAATATACTTATAACTGATTGTGTCTCTATAGCTTTATAAAACCTCAATCAGTTCCTATGTGTAATTGTGATATACACAAAAGCCTTTCTAGTATTCTAGGAGGAAATTAATTAACTTGCCTTTTCCGTAAAGGTACACGCCTGTGCACGCCTCACCGACAGAAACATGTTAACAATAAATTTTATGCATTAAAATCTAAGTCAATTCTTAGATTTTTTTATTGATAATTGATCTTTTGAATAGTTATGGGTTTGATAAAGAAAAGCAAAAGGGCTCATCCGAAGGATGAGAGAAAACCTATAGAAGAAGATTTAGATTAATCCATTGTGTGTGACGACGTAATCGTGATGACAAACAGACACGCTTCCCAACGGAAATTACTGAACAGAATTTTCTTATTACATTTGTTGTTATATACATATATAAAAAAAAATATGAATCTTATAATGTTAAGACTAGTTTCTAAAAAGTCCCTGCTAATATGAATTCCATGTGTAACAGACTCTGATCACCATCTAGCTATAACCTATTTATTGAGACCAGCACAATGAGCCCAAACACGATACCTGCGCTGTAAGTCGGTGAGCGAGTTAAATATCGACTAGAAAAGAGCTGATAATCTTCAAACGACTGAACTGATTTTCTTGAACCATAACTAAGAACACTCTCGATTAAGTCACCTTTCAAACAAAAAAAAAACAAAATCAAAATCGGTCCATGCATTCGGGAGCTACGATGCCGCAGACAGACACACGCACATACACAGACAGACAGACTGACACGTCAAACTTATAACACCCCGTCGGTTTTGCGTCGGGGGTTAAAAATAAAAAAAATCAAGCGAGCCTTACAGTAGTCGCATATGATGTGCAACATCTGACCTTGGTGATAAGAAAATGAGCAGGGACAGAAATTAACCTCAGTATTTAAAAAGCTAACTAAAATATTTATTCGAATCATTATTCATTGCTAGTGGTCGCCTACTGGTCGAAATTACACCCCCTCTTACTATCTATATAGTATTTACTAATTCCATGTGTACACTAACCACGCTATTATAAAGTACTTACTTATTCCATGCTCAAGCTGTCACTTCCTCCCTTTCCTTTAAGATTTAATTAATTAATTAGTCAGGCATACAAATAACTTGTATTCTGGGAATCCCGACTGCAGCAACACGGATGTATGTTGCAACTTATTTGTGAATCGATATTATCTTTCCTTCACTTTCATAATATTTGCATGAATCATTTGTGCCAGTACGAAAGCCTTCGTAGAGATATCTTTTGGCGACAATGGCCGCGTGATCCGCGTGGCCAGCTTATCTCAAGCGACCTCAAACAGAAACTTCTATCGGCGATTTTTTAAGGCAAGCAATTACAAATGTGAAAACGGCAGAAATAAACTCTTTGATGATCTAAAAAGGTGTTGATCCAATAATTTTACATCTTGTGTAAGAGTTCTTTGTATGTACGAGTACAGGAAGTTGTATTGAACAGCAAAGCAGAGGCTCATAACTAAAAAAAATAATATCAGTTATGCGCATGACATGGTGCTGCAGAGTGCTTCTGTATGTGGCCTTTCAAAGCAAAAGAAAAGTACGCTCACAGCCATGGCTTGATTTATAATGTCAAAAAAGTGAATGCATGGTCTTTCAGGCTAGAGGCAAGCCAGAGGCAGCCTGCCATAAAATTATGTGGAACACCACTGAAGAGGGTGGAATATTTTAAATATCTTGGACTTATGATGTGCTCTGATCTGAAAGACTATGCAGACATAGAGCGAGAACGTAGGGCGTTAATGTCTGTGAGGGCGAATATGCTGGCCCGAAGGATTGCTCGTTGTACCACTGAAGTGAAAATAACATTGTTCAGAGTATATTGTACATCTGTCCACACGAGCAGCCTGTGAGTCTCAGTACGCGCAGACAGTACAACGCCTTAGAGAGACTGCCCCGATAGTAGGGAACGGAATCGAACAATGTACTATTATGACATCGCGGGTCTCTAACCTAGAAATGTTGACAAGATTTATGAACACTATCCTTAATCAAATAATTCAGAATTACGTGCGGTCAATAAATATAAAATAAATGAATTCACAATATTCGGCCATCATAGGAAATATTTTCAACAAAATTCACACGCAAATAATACTGATAATTACTTTCGTATTGCACGTCGATTAAATGTAATATCTAGAGTTTCGTCGTTTTAACCAAAATTCCTTGACCATGTCGCTGCCTTTCTCTCCTATCATTATAATAGGTGCGTTGGTATTCCCACTCACTATATTAGGCATGATACTGCCGTCTATGACACGTAGACCTTTCACTCCATACACCCTCAGCTGATTGTCAACAACCGCGTCAGGATCCCAGTACGGCCCCATCTTCGCTGTTCCAACATGATGATAGATAGTTAAAGTGTACTGTCTGATCATACACTCCCAATATGCGTCCGAGTATCTCTTGATACTCACGCACGCAGGAAAGACGTGCTTGTTCAAAATTGACCCATATTTCTGGAATGCTCTTGTTCTGGAGAGTGCTACTGCGATTTTTACTCCTTCTATTAAAGTTTTCACGTCCAACTCATTTGCTAGATAGTTTGGATAAATGTAAGGATGATCGTAAGGGTTGGCACTGCGCAGTTGAATGAAGCCTTTGCTCCGCGGTCGTTGCAACATAGGAATTATACTCCAGACATCCATATTGTTTATAGGTCTGAACACAGCATCGTAGAACGTGTCCATTAGTCCATGGATTTTGCTTATCTGCTCACCGCCATCAGAATTAGTTGATCCAGGAATAAAAAGGAATTCAACATCTGGGAAATCGTCAGTCTCGTTTACATATTTAGTGTTGACAAAACCTAAGCCTTCGACACCTCCCAGGATTGTCAAAGGACCTTCTCCTAACATGGCGTATTCTATCAGTGGACCAACTGTATAGAGTCGATGTTGTACAATAGATACAGGCTGGTTTACCATAAACGCTAATCCACCCAATCCAATATGATCTTGTAGGTTCCTTCCAACTTTCAAATTCTGGATCAAAGGTATGTTATGTTTATTCAGTTCCTCTGCAGGTCCTATTCCAGACAACATCAACAACTGGGCAGAGTTAATAGTTCCAGCTGAAAGGATAACTTCCTTTCGAGCTCTAATTTGAAAAACCATTTTATTTCTTACAAATTCCACTCCGAAAGCAACTTTAGTCCTGGGGTCTATCATCACTTTAGTGACGTGTGAATACATGGATATGTGTAGATTAAGGCGATCCTTGGCTGATCTTAGGAACGCTTTCGATGTTGAGCACCGACTACCACGTCTGATTGTCCCCTGTGCCTCCATAAAACCGGTTTGGTTTTCTCCATTTATATCTCTGTTCATGTACCCTAACTCTAGGCCCGCATCAATAAAAGATCGTACGAGTGGTGTACGATGGGGTGCATCAGAAACCGTCAAGTATCCTCCAGTGCTGTGGTATGGCGTATGTGCTAGGAAAGGGTTCTTGTTGTCTTCCGACTTCTTGAAGTAGTAGAGCACGTCCTTGTAGCCCCAGCCCTCGTTGCCGAGAGCCTCCCAGGAGTCGTAGTCTTTTCTGTTGCCTCGTAAGTACAGCATATAGTTAAGGACTGAGCTGCCTCCAAGCACCTTGCCACGGGGCCAATTACATTGGCCGCCTTCCATAGCTGAAAAAACAATAAAAGTACTTTGAGTAAACTACAAATTGGTTTGGTAGGTTCACCTTAACCTTTTGCCCGCTATGGAGCCGTTACGCGGCGTTTGTCAATTAAGACTATTTAAACTTTATTTTTTTAGGCAACCGACACCGATACATATAGCATGTTACAGAGTAAGTGTATTATAGTATTGTATGGCTAATAATAGGTTTCCCTGTATAACTTGGATAAATATAAAACATAAGTTATCACATCACACACACGAACGGACTACTGAAAAATATTTAAATTCAACATGTGCAATTTTAGTTATATTACTTATAGTTAAGTAAGTTTAAATTTTAAAGAAAAAACAGTTTAGAAAACCGATTAGTAGTTTGTCATTTGCCTTCGTTTATGGTTTTTATTATTTGTTTTTTAACATATTAACCGCCACGTCAAAAAGCAAGAACGTGCCCTCGGCGCCAAGCTACGAATTATTCCTTAAAATCTGTCATGTAGTCGTGACTTTGGTGTGCTGGGCACATTTTTGTCTGTCATCTATACATAACTGTGGCGGTCAAAAGGTTAATGTTTATCGCAGTTAAATATATCCACTTGAGAGAAATCTGTGTTATAAATTCGAGCAATACGAGTTAACACACCATTAAATTGGCATAATTAGTCGTGTGTCCAGACACGTATAGCATCGTAGTGTATCGGGTGCGACATAGGGAAGTGTTAAAAGCTACCTGCGCGAACAACTCCGGCCAATTGAGGCGTCCATTAAGTATGTCATAAAGCACATATCCATAACTTTGTGCCTTTTCATTGAGTGTTAGCAGATCATGTGTTCGCCAACAGGCAAATAGAATTATAAGATGGTTGTAGGCATAGGTATTTTCCATCAGTGGATGTCCCAAAAGCAACTAAAATATCGTGAAAAAATTATTTGGTAATAACAATATAACGCGATCAAAAATATGTTTTAATTTTTTTATTAGCCTATACTGTCCCACTGCTGGGCAAACGCCTCGCCCAGGTCCAGGAACTCTTTTCCCGCGCTACTTCTAACTAAATGTCGCAGTATGCGTCCAGGTCGTCTCGCCACCTCTTTCCGGGCCGGCCTCAGCGGCGCCGTCCATCTTCAGGCAACCAGTGTGGAAACTTTTTCCCAGCGGTCATCGTGCATGCGGCTGATGTGACCCGCCCAATCCCATTTGAGCCTGGCAGCTATTTTTCCTACATCCAGTAAGCCCGTTTTAGAACGCAGCGTGGTGTTCCGAATTACGTCGTTTTGCACCCAGAATGCCATCATAATAAGCCTATAATGTTCTCACTGCTTAGACACAGGCCTCCTCTCTGTGAGAAGGAGTTGGCTGTAGTCTACCACGCGGGCCCAGTGCGGGTTGATAGATGTCACATGTCTTCTAATTTTTGATTCTAGGACATGCCGGTTTCCTCACGATGTTTTCCTTCACCGTTTTGAGAGCATTGGTGATGAAATAACTTACACAAAGTAAAGCGCATGTCTGAGATCGAACTTACGACCTACAATTCGCGGCCATTACCACTGGGCCACCACTGCTCTCTATTTTCCATCGCTCTTTGCCGAACCCCAAAGCGGAACTTTTGCGACTCTAATATGTCAAGCATTTTTTTTAAGACAAGGATTTCTTGTGAACTTTTTACCCAGACAACTCGTTCCCGAAGGCTCAGTTTTGTACTGCCAGTCTAACTCGCTGAGCTGCAGGTATCCAGCTAGAAGAGGCACGTCAGATATCACCGTCTCATCTCCGCCGGCTTCCAATAGTAGAATCTTCCAGTTGCTGACTTCTGATAACCGGTTAGCTACCACTGCGCCTGGAGAAGTTGAAGAAACGTTTAGCTATTGATATACAATAAATAATTAATGAAAGAAATTACTGAACTGTATCCAATAAATTTATTCTCTCTATTCAAAGGATCCCTATGGACGTGCCAGACGTGTCGACTTTATACATAGTTTTGTTTCACCACATTATCATTCAAACTACCGCATTGAAAGAGTCTTTGAAAGAGACAATATTTTCTCCTGTGAAAATAACAATTCAACATTTCCCATAGATATTATAGTGGAACAATTCAATTCACTGACGAGAGAAAGGTCGTGAACGAAACATCTACCTTCAGCAAATTTATGGAGGATTTTTGCGGGCTGAGGTCTATTTAATAAAACCTACAGCGTACAATCCTACATTGTGTAGTGCCGTTTTCTGTTTTATTAAACAGCACCTGTCGTGAATAGAATCAATTTTAAATTGTTTTCTACAAACAATGCGTATTTTAGGTTATATTAAGTAGAGCCCTGATATGGTAGAATAAAGGCTCTTACACCTACTGACCAGCAGAGCCGGCTCCAATGATGATGAAGTCGTAGTCTTGTAACATGTCGGCGTCACTGATGTCTGCTAGTCTACCCTCAGGGTGCGTCGCGTCGAAGTTGTAATAGGCTATCGCTGCCACCAGTATCGGGATAAACCAGGCTATCTGGAATGTTACGGGCACTTGGATTTAGTGTTGCATTCTAAATGTTTATGTCACAACACAAATTCTCATAATATGATTTTATTTACTTATTTGTTGATGCACACAAAAAAATATACAAAGTACATAAAGATAGAAGCGCCCAAAGGCAATGGTTTTTTTTTATAACAGTTCTAAGGCGCCATCTCCATAAACGAGAGAATCGCGGCGGTAGTCACGCAGTGCCTTCAAATGATCGCCGTGTGGAGATTGATTTGATGGCACGACGAGACTATCGTCGTGATTTTCTCGGCCGTGGAGGTGGCACCTTACTTTGTATTTAAGTTTCTTAGGTTTTTTGACGTGAATACGTCCTTAAAATTGCTTCCATAGGGAGGCAATTCAAAAAACGAATGATAACAAAATCGGAGATACAGTTTGGAGTTGCAGCTACATATGTATCATCTCTATCCAAAATTAAATTACCCCACTGGATAGCTAAAGGATCAAATAATTTATTACGCTAAGTAAGGACTGTGACAAGTCGCGCGCAGGGAATCACCGCCATTTTGAGCTCTTTTGCTGCATATCGAGATTTCCATTTAGGATAACTTTTAACTCGGAGAAACTACGACGTTCCTTCAAGTTTCAATCGTCAGCTCTCGTCAAAATCTAATGATTATAATTATGGATACAGAAAATATCACCCGTTACGAAACGTATTCACGTACAACATACGGCCGTGTCCATGACACAGCCACACCCCATTTTTTTTCGATTGGTTTTGCTCTTAGTAAGTATTTTGGTGGTCGCCAGAAATCACTACCTACTTAGATCTCATCTATACGAATAATAAAGCTGAAGATTTCGATTTTTTGTTTGTTTGTTTGAACGCGTTAATCTCTGAAACTTCTAGTCGGATTTGTAAAAATATTTTTGCATTTGATGGCCAAAAATTCGAGGAAGATGTATAGGCTATTTAACATCACGCTACGATCCTTAGGAGCCGAGCAAACATAAAAACAGTCAGAAAGAACGCTAAACGAATTAATAGCGAGGGCGGGCGATGCGATGCGACGGGGTGGGACGGAGGAACAAGAAATTTCACGCGAACGTAGTCGCGAAGTCGCGGGTAGAAGCTAGCAGGACGGAAGTGGCTTTAAGCTTGTAAATATTCTGAAACCACTATTATAATTCAACTCTAGTAAAAGTGTACCTAATATGGCCTCTACGAGCAGAAGCCGGTAACAATCCGGTCTCCGGTTTCCGACTCCGTTATGGCCCTAAAGCCTAACTCGTTATAGATACTAGAACTGGATGATATTTACTTTGGACCTAATACAACAGCTCCTTCAGGGATTAAAGTTTTAAAAGTCGTAGCAACTTCAAATTCGAGTCCAGGACTTTGATAATAAGAAAAAGATAAGAATAACATTTATTTCAACGATTCACGCCAAGAAAAAAATACATAGATACAAAGAATACTCTTTATTATGAACACCATTTGGATTGTGAAACGCTTTAAAAAAAACATATTGTGAGGCACACCTCACGGTTGCGCCAACAAGGTCCATTGCAGCAGTAATACCAAACATACGCAGTCTGGTGCTTGTTTTTTAATGAACTTTGCAGAAATTAGTAACAGGTTCGCTACATAAAATATTAATTAAAGTCTATCATTATAACCGTACTGGTGTGTTATAAATAGACGAGCTAAGTGTGTGTTATTGTATAATGTTTTCACAAGTTTAACGAAACATGTTCACTACCGGCAATGCGCTAAAAAGTTAATCGGTTGTTAATCGCTTTGAACGCCTGACATCCGATAAAATGATAGCCCCTGTTGTTAGCCGATGTACAAGATTAAGATCAAACATTCATAGTGCATTATACCTAATTCATACTTACTAAGTACTAAAAATATAGGTATTTGAATGGGATTTTCAAAAGGTATAGTTTAAAGCTGGAACAAATAGTGTAGATAAATTCAGTAATTATGAATAAAAATACTAAACCATATCTATTTTTAAATATAAAATAAAAAAAGGAAACTTAATATATGATATGAGATATCGCTTATAAAATAAAGTTTTTAAAACAAATGACAATAAATTATCACTCTGACCTTTTTTGTTAGCTGAAAAGTAATATTAAAAACTATTATTCCTTTTGGATACTAAAATCGACCAACCAATAAATACAGCAAATCATTCCACAATTCACACACAAATAATACAGCGTTTACCTCAAATAATAGCTGTAAAAAAAAATAAAGTGTCACTTATTATAAAAGCATTCCATTATAATGTCCCTACGAATATGCCTCTTCAGTGACTAAGCCAGATTAACAGATGCATCAGAACACCAAGCATTAGAACCGGAAGGCGGAAGCAAGTCGCGTTTGTTCTAGCATCGCGTGCAGTCGTTGCGGCATCGTCGTAAGGGATGCTAGTCCGACGTCATAAATAAGGCTGGTGGTATGACTTACACACTCGTATGTTGCTACACACAAACTTACACACTAGGTCATATACAAGACGCACTAAGTCACAAGAGGAAGTATAGAATAGAATTCTCTATATTAATCACCATATAAATTACAAATTTAAATGTAGAAATTGTACATACGCTGACACAGTGGCCGGTCTTATTGCTAGAAGCGATATTATGAACAGAGACTAAGCTTCATATGATTGACGCTTGCGAAAAGACAAAGAGTGTATAATTAGGTCAACGTTCTACCCCTAAGCAGTAGTAAGTAGTAAATGGCTGCACGATTGCATATTATGGGTTAATTATCATCATCAGCATCTAGTGTCTACTGCTGGACAAGGCCTCTCCAAGTCTCCAAACGCACGCCATTAAGTTCTATTCTCGGTTGTTCTCATCAAGCCTTAACCAGCCACCCTGCGAAGATCGTTACTCCTCCTGGCTTCGGTTTTCACTCAAGAACTCGTGTATCACAACTGTCATCGGTTGGTTCTTCGGCTTTATGTTTAGACGAAAAACCGATGACAGCTTTGTCTCTGTTCAGTATCTACTCATTTGCTAAGTACTCTTGCCTTCCCCTGATTCCAGCGTTACTGAACGCTGTCTATGGGTGCGTGCGTTGTTCATTGAATATAGAGAGTGAAGTATCTTGGCAGTACGTGTCTATATAGTGTTTGTGTATTATGATGTAGTCTGTGATAGTAGGTTAGCGGAAATTTACCTGCGAGCCGGCCGCGGCGATTATGGCCGTGCCCGACAGCACATCGCTGGCCACGTTCACCATCGAACTCATCTTCACACCTGAAACATTATAAGGGCAATGTTACTACAATATGTAAGAATATTAATTAATGCTGGACCGCTTTATAATATTATAATATAACTGAGCTGATCATAATCGTTGGGAATGAGGGTTTTAAGTGTAGTGGGAACCGTTCAGAAGAGTATTGTAATACTCTGTTAACATAAATCACTGTCATTATTTATTTATTTAAGGTTTGTGGAACACTTACAGCTAAACAAAATAGAATGAAAAATAGTAAGTGTAACTCTCAGCCAATTACAAGGCTTCATTTATAAAGACAGAATAGTATTATTGGGTGTAATGGTACATTCAGTGCATATGTGTATATCTTAAAAAAAAAAGTCGAATACTAGAAGAAAAAGATACTCGCCTTTTCCACAATAGAAAATAACACAACTGATAAGAGTTGATTTGACGAGAAAATTCGACTTCTTCACAAGCAAATCTGCAATTGAGTGAATAATTATGCGATTACCTACTTCCTTGAAGAAACACACATTTCATCAAGTTTTTAATTCTATTGTATCGACATGTTCATGTTTCAATTACACTATTACGTGTAAAGTCGATGCATAATAGTTATTCGTATGCCTTACATGGCTTGGCGTTTTATGGCACCTTATCATTTTAACGTTTTTACAAAGATCACAGATTCCTTCCGTAAGAAAGCCAAGCTGATGATTATTATTAATGATTGAACAGCTGATCAAATTAAAACTTACAAAGTTCCACTCAATAAATATTTTCTTCCTATCGGGTTTTATCCGGCCACAATGTTTTTTCATGTTCTCTTTATGGTTAGAGAAATGTATATCTCAATTTTTTTGTGTCTATATAAGAAATCACAAGGATTTAACTAACTTGAGAACATTTATAGAACTTAAAAAATATAGTCTTATTTTATAAATACTTTGACATACAAACTAAGCATCCCAAGTAACATTTCATTCGGGCCTAGGTTGTAAAAAATACCTTTAGGTTTTCTAAAGGCCGTAAATAGGTTAATGTTTTGCTATCTGGTCATATTAAGTACTTGAGAATGATTAATAGGTCTTAAAACTAGTTGTTTTTTATTACAACCTTGGAGCCGCTGACAAGAGTTTAAATTAACGTTATTTTGACTTGTGTTTCAAGAGCATATAGTCCTAGGATCTTATAGTTGTCGTAGACTCCTGATTAAGTTCTGAAAAGGCTAGCATTATGCTGAAATTTGATCTAAAGGTTCAATTTTTAACTTTGATTTGACCATAAAGTTATGGAATGTTGAAATTGCTTATAAGTAATTTTTAAAACCTACCTCTAACCTGAAGGCTGTTTTAGAGTGTCTAGGCAAACAAATTAGGAGTGCATGGTGATAACACAAACCAATAAGCTATTTTTTATGAGCTGAAAGCATGATAAACGTCCTACAAGAATATTTTAAAGCTTTAGAGGCATCCTCAAAAAATATCAGCTGTCTCCGCGACTTCAAAGCATTACGTTGTCTTGCAAGATGAATCAACACAGGGTGATATCAAAAAAACGGAGTGGATATTTTAAACGTAAAGTGCGTAAAAATTTCTTAGGAATAATAAATACATCGTTAAGTTTTTATTATTTTTATTATTTATTAAGGTAGGAAGTGTGGGAAGTGTGTGTAAGAAGACTGGTAAACTCTGGCTCTGGCTCTTACAGATCGGCGACCGTTAGCGACCGTCGGCGACCGTCACTCGTTGTTCTAGGTGTACGACAAACGCGGCAATACGACGCGACGCGAAAATATCAAATAGTCGTTGTACTGTACATCGTGTTTAGCGAGTTGTTGCAATATTTTTTTTGGGTGTTTTGCACATCTTAAAGTATTTCTAATATTTTTGTTTGATTTTTCACCACTTCATCGTTATCATTTTTCAGTAAAAATGAAGCGTTGACATCATTGAGGGAAAGGTCCGTCTGAAAAATAAAAAAACAATGTCAGCATGGCGCACATTTATACCTATTAGCACCAGTGATAGAATTGACCTTTTTCTGCAGCCATTTTGATATTCACCTAGAAATGCAATCCATGTAAAAATTCTTGTAAAGTTAATGAAAAGCTTACCATCGCATTGTCACTTGTGGTCACAGTAATTGGTGTCACTATATTGTCATCAAGTTGCTATGTGGTTTAAATTCAAAACAACATCGTTTTCTTGAGGAAGTTGAATGACTTGAGTGACTTCTTCTTCCGTGTCGGTCACATTTTCCATGGCCTTGAGTTCCAGACGAGCCGCCTTATATGTATTGCATATCCTTTTGATGATACATGGAAAGGTCGACCAATTTTTTCCAGGGACAGAATTTTCATCTAACATGCTACTGGCTTCTGACCTTGGGGGCCAAGACAGAGTGCCCTCTTTCTCCCAGTTGTTGGGTATAACGGAAAGGCATATTTTTCCATTATCTGTGGTTTGGACGATCTTGTAAGGCATACTGAAAACAAAACACAAATTTAAATTAATGAAAGAGCCGATAAGATACAGTTACGTATTAACCCCTATTCATAAAAAAAAACTAAAACGCTCTACAAAGTTAAAATAGTGTTTTAACAATTTCTTTAGAATTAACTACCTATGATTTGAGTTTGAAAGAAGAAAACAAAAAACTATTTTAATTACATTATGTTTTAGTTGTTTATGACGGGGGTCGTGGAGGTGTTTAAAGTAAAAGTCTTAGATTAAAAACTTGTATTTCAAAAAAAAGTTGTCAAAAAGTTGGAACTTTGAACCCCAATATCTCCGTAACTAGAAGGTTCCCAGGTATGGTGTAAAACAAAAAAAAAGATCGCAATGACGAGGAGAACAAGTGCCTTTCGGCTTCGTTAAGAGGTATTTTACACCCTTTATACTACGAAAAAACCGGTTTAAACTTGCTGTGCAATGAACGTGGCGCGTGGCGCGGCCGTGCCGCCGAATCCGGGCCTGGGGGTTAGTGTGAGTGAGAGCGCACGCAGGAATTTTATTTTAACGCACGTATTTTCATAAAAATTAGGTACCTACTAAATATTATTATGTAAGTATGTCTCAACTCAGCGCCGCGCCCGGCGGTGACCCCTCGGTCCTTGCGCCCTAGGCTCTAGCCTTATTAGCCTGTGGGTAAATCGGGCCGTGCTAGGCAGAGTAGCCGCTTAAGGTAGGAGTAGGTATGTTTTGATGGATAAAGCTGGAGAGTTTCGGGCTACCTACTTATTTATAGGTATTACTCACTTTAGTAGTTTACATCGTGCACTCACACACAATGACAAGTATTAAATCTAGCAAACTAACTAAGTAAACTAACTTACGACGTCATTCTTCATGTAGGTACGTTTATAATATATTTTAGTAATCGAGTCGAAACAGCCAGTCTATATCGAACGATTTTGCTTTAGTTTTTTTTTTTGTTTGCTTGATTTGGTGCTAGTCTTTGTGTGCGAGTGTAAAGTGCACATTGGTGCCGATTCCCTTGTTCACAAACTAACCTAAATTTAAGTTCAGTGCATCTTTTTCTTTCTATTTCATTATGAAAAGGACAGAAGATAAATTTTAGTTTAGTCTTGTCAAATTAATCAGCGCTTGACGTAAGTTGACGTAATTTTAGTAGGAAAGTTTTTAATCACATCTAAACTTGTATGGAGTAGTGACAGGCGCTGATTAATTTGACAGGACTAAACTAAAATTTATCTTCTGTCCTTTTCTCAATAAAATAGAAAGAAAAAGATGCCCTGAACTTAAATTTAGTTTGTTTTGTGAACAAGGGCATCGGCACCATTGTATGGATAAAATACTAAAATAAGTACATACCTACAGTCTGTTTGCAGTTAGAATATACCTAGGCTACAGTTACTGTCGAATAACATCGGTCATATTGTCGACATAGGTAGGTAAGGGTAGCGATAGCGAGCATTTAGTTAAAATGTACCTAACAAACATAATTATTTAAAAAAAATAGGAACTTACTTGCACTCTTAGAGCAGCCTGTAGCTGTTTGTTCAGCACTCTTGTTGAACCGGAACGCACGTCCTCCTTCAACCAAAACTTAAAAGCAACAAATTGTGCGCAGGGGTTGTTTTTGCGACTAGCAAGTCTTGAACTACTCCTGGCGATTGCCTTAAAGCTGCGAAAACCGCCTATGCGTTTTAAGTAGCTCTGTGAGATTACCTTTAGCTCTTATTTTGGCAAAAATTAAGAGCTTTTAGCTGTAACAGTTCTGAAAAGGTTAATTTTAATGCTTTCTAGTAATTTCCTAACGCCAGCCATTGTTTTTCACCGAATTAAAAAAAAATCGTACCAAAAGGCAATATTTTAATTCAATAAGGCTAAATTAAGTAACTTGTGCTATACCATTTACAATATATGTTTTTTAGATGAACAGAAGTTTTATTTCTAATGCAACTTACCACCAACCGTATAATTTTATAATTTTTATTTCATTAAAATATCTTCAAAATTATAAACTAACGCAAGGCCCGTCTCGTATACAGCACTATTATCCTAAAGTTTCACGATGAAGTGCCAGTCGCACAATTTTTTTATATTTTCCGTACTTCAGCAAGATACTTATATTTTTTTATAAATACTACGTAGTTAGCCATTTTGAAACTTGGTATAATGTCAGGGAATGTGGCGCCATTATAAATAAGTACCTATTTATATTCACGATTGGTCTTTCTGTGTAAAAAAATCTTACACAGAAACATTTTAAAACCCGAGAGTCCTGGAAAGGTATTTTTTCATGTCCATCAAAAAGGTTTTAAGTTGTCATAGGGTTACATCCAAGACTACTTTAGAACTTAAAAGCTGCCTTGGAAGGTTATATTAACGTGAAATTAAGGTTGTGAAGGTTATAATTGGGTACTGTGCAAGTAGTTCGAAAGGTTCTGGATTTGAGCTATAGGTTTTGCTGTAGCTCTCAGAAAGGTTCTAAAACGTGGGCCCTTTTTGCACTCAGGAGGTTAATATAAGGTTAATATAACGTTATTGAGCCTATTAAGACTTACGAGCAGATTTCCATATAAAGGTTCTAGAACCTTTTCAAAACCTTTCTAAAACCTAAAATGTTACTTGGGATGTGTTGTTTTTCTTTTTAACAAATCGTCTACTTAAATAACATTTCATTTTGTACGCAAATAGCATTAAATTTCATTAATATTTATTACTTTGTGTAAAGTATTTCATCACCACTGCCCTCAAAACGGCGAATGAAAACGTCGTGAGGAAACCGGTATGTCCTAGAACCAAAAATTCGAAGACGTGACATCTACCAACCCGCACTGGGCCCGCGTGGATTACAGCCCACTCCCTCTCACAGAGAGGAAGCCTGTGTCCCAGCAGTGGGAACATTATAGGCTGATTATACATATAATATTTATTTTGTATGATATATTTATGTTATGCTTATTTGCTTATGATTCAGGCATACAGATAATTTGTATCTGGGAATTGCGGCCGTAGTAATACGGATGTGTGTTGCAATTTACATATTTCTATGAATCATTTGTGCGAAAGCCTTTGTATAGATATTTTTTGGCGATGATGGCCTGTGATGCTCGTCTAGAGGCTTATGGCTGACCTCAACCGACGTCGAACAGAAACTTCAGTCTGCATTTTTTTAAGGAAAGCAATTACCAACAAATGGGAAAACGTTATATAGAAAATTATTGAAGATCTAAAAAAGGTATTGAATAATTTTACACCTAGAGTGAGAATAAGTATGAATAAGATTTTGTTGTTAAGTACCTACAAAATTGTTTATCCAAAACACATTTAGTAAATTGTTCTCGAAGGAGAAAAACAATAAGGTGTAGTAGAGAGTGTACTCAGTTAAGTTATTAGGTCGCAGCACTTTCTTCGGTAGTGCGCGCGTCATGTATTGGTCGTTGACAATAGTCGCTATGACAGGACAAGTGACTTCGACCACGTAAGAGGCGACCGGCAACGGTCGGCCCATCGGTATTCATATCCCATAGGAATTCATTTGCTTTCAAATTACGGAGCCTTGAACTAGTTTCAGTAACTGTTCAAGTTTCATTACTGTTTACTTCAATGAAATTGCCAATGTTTTAGAGACTATGATTTCTGAGACTTTCTCTTGAAATGACGCAGAAACACATTTTAATTTCAAAGTTTTACATACTGTAGCTCTGCTCATTTGACATGGTTGTTTATGCTCGTAAACGGAGTCATTAATCTTAATAATAAGCTCTTCACTAGCAAAAGCCACGAGAGGAAAAGCGATTCCTACATAATTATCTTCGGCATACATAAAGGTTTTAGTTTCATACGATTTAACAATGTCATTTTTCCATGTGACAGATATGACTAATGTCACCAGTATAATTAAACAACAATGATGCGCGGGAGTTGCGGTGTCAAGCGACGGTCAGTTACCCACCATTACCGATGAAAGTGAATTTGGTCTCGCGGCTCTCGAACATACCTTACAATTTACATATTTATCTGTTCAGAGGATCGTAAAGTTGTAAATCGAATCAGCTTTCGCGTTCGATGAAGGCTAAACTGAAACTTGTCTTTAACTTCCACGTGCTTCGAGTTGCATACCCGATTCTCTATGTACGGACATACTTAATTTTGACGAGATTTACATTAGTTATCTTATTAACGTTCGATATACACTGCCGGACTCCTAAATCTAGCCACGTAAGATTTAAAGACCTAAAACATGATTATAATTATGAGTCAAAGAAAGTTCGTATGCAGTCGTGAAGTCGACATACTGGCCATCATTTTGGTGTCATCATTTTTCCGAATTAGAATTCACGAACATTTAAAAATATATAGACCTTTTATGAAAAAAAGTGCAGGGTGGCTCGATTTAGGACTCCGGAGTGTATTATATATACTGGTTCAAAATTCTGTAAATAAAAGGAACACATTTTGCATGGGTTAGTTACAATCAATTCAGATAAACGACTATCCAGTCAGAGACATTTCGCCAATTCGTAAGTACAACTCATTACAATTTGTGCCAGGAACTCTTGAGAACTAGATAATCCTGCTCCAGCAGCTTCTTTGACGAGAAGTAGTCTACCCTCAAGATAACGTTATGAACAGTTATGTCTCCCGGTAGAATGGTCTTGCAATCCATACAGCATAATCTTGGTTTCGTTCGTAAATAAAAAACCCGGCTCCATTGACATTGAGTCCAATGCAAATGTTCGCGTGCAAATTGTAGGCGCGCCATTCTGTGAGCTCGTGTCAGTTTGGGGCCATTGTTCTTCAAGTCTCCTTCTAACAGTTCGAGCTCAAACAGCCAGTCCTTGAAGGTTTATGTAGTCCTAATTTAAAAATAGAAAGCGTATAAGGACTAGCACGTAACAGTATCTTGAGAACGGGAAGACAAACTTGTTTCCAGCACGTGAGCACTGAGCTAACCGGTTACTCTCCCTGAGGTTACCGCCCTTTTGATAATGAGTACTGTGGGTACCCACTACATACTACCTCCGCTACGGGTGTTATCCAGCGAGGAATGGGAATACTTTCCTTTTTATTAGCTTTAGAAACTTTGGGTGCATTCAGAAACGGATTCGATTAGATTTTATAACAGGGTATAGTATCAAGTCTGTTACTGATAAAATGTCATAATGTCGTATCGGTTTGGTGAATTTTCGGGGTTTAGATTCGTGTTTCGCAGATCAATATGTGTATACACTTTGTTTGCAATGTACGAGTACGTTTTGACTTTGTCTTTGACTTCACCTTTGACTTCACTAAGTACATTCGTTTTCTGATTGGGTGGAGTTCAATATTCGCTTAGGAGCTTATTGATAGGTTAAAATTTATGCGTTTGTTTATAGGTACTTACAATAATTATAGGTACTTACTCCATTTGACCAATCACAATCTGTGTTGGCCCAGTGGAAACGGCCGCGACTTACGAGTTGTAGGTCGTAGGGATGAACCCATGTCTTAGAACCAAATAATCGAAGACATCCGCCCGGGCACACTCACACTGGGCTAGATTTTGGCCCAGTCCCTCCCGCACTGAGGAGGCTTGTGTCCCAGCAGTGAGAACATAATACTGATGATGTTATTGAGGAGTGTCCGTCAAATCATGCTGGTAATTGATTTTATTTTCTCTATTGTTTACAGGCGGGTGCTGCGGTTCTCAGACGAAGCGCACCATCGTCGGGGGATGGGCGTGGGCGTGGTGGTTGATCACCGATGTCCAGAAGATCTCCCTAGAGGTAACTTATGAAAACAATGCATTATTTTATTTATTTCACAGTTCATGAACACTAGTAAACATACAAGAAGAATGAAACAGAAATATACGTACAAACATAACTCTTCCTTGGCAGGCGGGTAAAAAGGTGATGCTTATTTGGTGAAGGTTCTCTTGAGAAATGTCTGAGATGAAGACACAGTATGTGAGAGTAGGTATAGGAGAAAATCATAATACTAATCACTTCCAGACGCAAAATCAGATGCTGAATAATTTATCTGTTTTAATTCCCGACACAGAAAGGACGTCTCTTAAGCGTCTTTCAGTGGAATAAAATGATGGATAAAGAGCATGAATAGCAAAATAATTGCATTCCTACAAGCTTATTAAGTAAGGTACATAAGAATTAAATGAAAAAGAAAAACAGCCAAGTGCGTATCCGAGCACGCATACCTAATGATAGGTCCCGTAGTTGGGATGAATTTATCCCAAGAAGAAACTTAACATTATACCTAGTTGAAAAACATGTTCTCCCATAAATCGATATACGTCACGGTCAATACTCCTGCTAATCTAAGTTTGTAATCCCAAAGAATATTTTTTATGTGATTAAACTACAAATTAACGATTTTCGGACTTTTCCTGCTTCTAGCCAAATTTCATGATTCAAGGTCCCTATAGGTTTCATTTATTTGCGAGTATCAAAATATGTCGCTTATATGGTGGTATTTTTTTATTGCGTTGACTTAGAAGTTTAATTTTTTTAGAGCTCCAAGTGACCGTAGACTTAATACTTAGGTATATTAATTTCAACTTAATAGAAGACGCGTTCCTGAGAAAAAAGGTCTTGACGGTCAGACCAGACAGACGGACAACGAAGTGATCTTAAAAGGGTTCCGTTTTCTCCATTTGAATAAAAACGGTTACATGTTGCCCAATCGATTCGCTATGCGTGGCGAATAACTAAAACTCAGCGATCTAGCAAGATATTATAAGTACAAATAAATTATATCATGCCAACGTCTCTTCCAGGTGATGACCCTCAACCCTATGTGCGAATATGTGGAAACAGCACAAGGTGTCCCACTCACCGTCACCGGTGTGGCCCAATGCAAGATTATGAATGAAGATGAACTTCTCACAACTGCTTGCGAGCAGTTCCTAGGCAAGCATGTCAAAGAAATCAAGATGACGATATTACAAACACTGGAGGGACATCTCAGAGCTATCCTTGGTAAGTGAATTATGCTTTTAATAACAGCGCCATCTATTGTTAATGTGTGGTAATAGCAACAGCGACATCTAACGTTACATGGTAGCACTAAAATAGTTATATTGTATGGTACTAGATGTCGCTAGTAATTGGATATGCACTGAGTATTATATAATTATTTTTAAAGCATAAACGTCGTTATATAACACCTAAATAAGAAAATAATAATAATATATTTCCTGTTTTCTTGCGCAACTTTATTAAAAAACTGTTTTTCGGACTCGCTGTTTTTCGTTGAAGTATCATCTAAATGCCATAATGAAATAAAAAAACAAAACCAATAACTTGTTCTTTAATAACTATTGGTTTTTATATTTATTTTAACCATAATTGCCAGTATGTTTCGATAATTCCAGTAAAAACTATTTTAAAATAATTAAAGAATTTTATAAATTCTATTTTCTGGCGATACAGGTGAATAAAGCTGATTAAAATTAAGAATTCATCTCACTTCTGTGTAATTTACTTTAATTTTCTAACTTATCATAGGTCAAACAAACATTTTCAAGACATTCCATACGGATATTATTCGATTCATTATATTTTCTATGACTTAAGTCTATTTGTCTATGCAGGTCTATAATATTGACATTGATCATTGACAGTAGACCACTGTTTCTCGTTATCAGAAAGCAGAAAGTACACAATAATGCAGGCGAGACTCCGCCGTGCTTCGGAAAGCACGTTAAGGGGCTGACAAGACCCAATTGACAAAAATAGGCTTCTCTTAAGAAAAAAAATTGCCAAATCTGTATAGTTTGTGGTAGCGGAAAAAATATATGTTAATTTTGAACATATTTCCCAGAACTTGGTTGTTACCAAAACACGTTTTGAAAACAAAATCTCGATACAAACTAACGTTAAACTAACCTCTTACATTGAGTTCTAATCCAAAATATTTGTATCAAATATCAACATACGTTACGTATTTAATTAATAACAAGAACGTCTTATTTGAATACAGAACTTGGTTGTTTTTTATTTTCAATTACTCAACTCAATTTTGAGTAAATAGATAATTACTTCATATTTTGCAATAAATTACAGGCGTTGTGTCATCGCGCTTCTCTTTCTGTTCTATGCAATCTGACAGGGACCGCGGTTTAGGTGTTGTCAGCGTCTTAAGCCGTTGGTCCCGGCTGTCATTCGTAGATCTTTGACTGTCCTTAGGTACCCCTAAGGACAGTCAGACGCTGAAAAGTCCGACAACCACCACGGGGTATCGTGTTACCCAGCAACTGGGTTGTGGAGGTCATATAGGCAGTCGCTCCATGTCAAATACTATATATGGTATTCAGCTGCATCCAGACTTTCCAGTCTTTGTCCAGTTTTTGGTGGGGTGGCTTCCGCCGACCCCAACATAGTTTGGAAAAGGCTAGGCAGATTGACCTTACTAAGTTCATCTGTTCATGTAGGTATGTTTCTATACTTAACTAAGTATCTGACCCAACAGACGTTGTACTGCGAAAATTTCAATACAGTCTTGTATATAATCAGCCTATAATGTTCCCACTGCTGCCACACAGGCCTCCTCTCTGTGAGAGGGAGTGGGCCATAAACCACCACGCGAGCCCAGTGCGGATTGGTAAAAGAAAGAAAGAAAATACGTTTATTTGCGGTAAACATGACGCAAAGAAGGAACACAAATTCGAAAAGGAAACAATTTGGGGGAGAATATGCGTCACGTCCACGCAAAACGGCGACGCGACGTGACACAAAGACACCGCGTGTAGCGCTACAAGCGCTGCCTTTGTGTCGCGACGCGTCGCGCGACAAGTCGCGCCAGTATGTAGGAGCCTTAATGCTGCGACTCTATGCGAGACAGAGCCCCAGCGCTGGTTTTCAGCGATAGCCGGCGTTGACGTTAAGACGTCGACCGGTGCAGCACACAGTGAGATTGTAATATGAATAACATAAATACAATATATAGAAGAAAGAATAACATAAATACAAATATTTAAAATGGCAACATTCCGTACCGACGAGAACGACGTACGCGCCGTCGCGTCGGCCTAAATTACGTCGTTCTCGTCGGTACGGAATGATGCCATTTTAAATATTTGTATTTATGTTATTCTTTCTTCTTTATATTTGTATGTAGATGCCACATATCTTCGAATTTTTGGTTCTATGACATGCCGGTTTCCTCACGATGTTTTCCTTCACCGTATGAGAGCAGTGGTGATGAAATAATTTACACAAAGTAATACGCCTTATCCTTGTTCGAACCTACGCCCTACAACTTGTAAGTCGCAGCCGTCACCACTGGGCCACCACTGCTCTCAAATATACGGTCAGTAATATGGTCGGTAATACGGTCTTCTATTCATACAAAAATCCCATTGATAAAAAAAGCACTTTCAGTTTTTTCCGAATTTATTAATTTTTCGGGCAACTTTACCAATTTTTCTTTCCGTAAAAATCTAATTCGGACTATCTATTCTCGAAGTCACAGCATTTCGCTGAGCATCGACCTTTTCTTGCACAGATGCGACGCACTGTTTAATTGTTCTAGTTATAAGTTGTTAGTTGTTTATTTGTTATAAAAGTAGTTATTTCCCCCACTCTGCAATCGGCATTCTGGTTTTGTTTTGATTGTATGTTGTCATTGGTTGTCATCTGCCAGTGTCGCAACACAGAGTAAATATTACGTAATCGGCAGGATTGTCAAACTTATATGGGTTGATTACGAGGCTTTCAGCTCCTAAGTAGCTAAAAGCCTCGTAATCAAACAAAAATGTACGTAAAATACACACAGATACTAATATTTGTGTGTATTTTACGTAAATTTTTGTAATGTGCGTTTTGTTTGTGCAGAATAAACAATTTTTCTTTCTTTCTTTTTCTTTATTTCAAACATTTTAAAACAAAAAATACCCAAATCGATCCAGCCGTTCTCAAGTGATGCGCTTACCAACGAACAGCATTTCATGTTTTATTTGTATAGATTATATTATGGTCTCTTCTCGCCTTAAATAAATAGCCTGTGGCCACACAGGCTATTTATTTCAGTATCCGAAACTTAAACTTTAATTAGGTATGAAGCCACATCGTTTACTTTGATTTTTTTAAACTAGTCGACCGAGACGAAACCATAATGGAAACATATTTCCTTGACCAGCAGCACATACGGTCGCAATAGGTGATTGGAACTTCGGAACTGACACCTGACAGCATCTGACAAGCCCGCATCGTGCTTTCTCGACACTTCCCGTTCCGTTTATTTTTGATTTGGAATACTTATGAATACAAACGTGTATTGTAGCGCAGTTCGATTAAACTGACCTTGATAATACGCCCAGCCCTTCTGATGACGGAATATACGGTGATGTGTCCATTTGTAAGGTACCTACTGTTTTTAGGGTTCCGTACCCAAAGGGTAAAACGGGACCCTATTACTAAGACTCCGCTGTCAGTCTGTCTGTCCGTCTGTCACCAGGCTGTACCTCATGAACCGTGATAGTTAGACAGTTGAAATTTTCACAGATGATGTATTTCTGTTGCCGCTATAAAAACAAATCCTAAAAAACAGAGTAAAATAAATATTTAAGGGGGCTCCCGTACGACAGGCATGATTTTTTTGCCGTTTCTATAGATAATGGTACGGAACCCTTTGTGCGCGAGACCGACTCGCACTTGGCCAGTTTTTTTTTAAACTACCAGTGCGTTAAGGCTTTTGGGACTTTGTTCCAATAACGCGAAATAGGCATTAGTTGCCGCTCCTTTGAATACACCTTTAAAAGCTTTGAGTGATTAATAGTCAAACTAAACTTTTTAAATGGGTGGACTATCGTCCCCGACGCTCAAATGAAAAAAAACACCGAATCACCAACGAGTAGCCAGAATGTCACAGCACTTGTACGAATACTTCAATGGTGGTCCGTACACAACACGACCTACTGAAGGCTCTTGCAGACTGGCGCGACGCGACGGCGTGTGGTGCGACGTGACACCTGCACCGGTAGAACAATTTCCATGAAGTTTTCTAAGAAATGGTTCTACGGATATATAATGGTTCTGGTCGCGCGGCATGTCGCGCTAGTCTGCACGAGCCTTAACGCGTTATTAAGTAGTTTGTGATCTGTTGGTTGCAGCCTTAAATTAGTGCTTAGAACGTGATTGGTTGGTTGCGTTCTTATATTGAACGGTATATAATTTACGGAATACAGACCCCTGAAAGCGCTCATTTTAGCCATCGCATACATAGGAGCTGCAGATTACGAACACAGTGTACCATGACGTCTTAGACCAATTAAAAAGCCAAGACATAGCGCTCAGTCGTCACCTCCTTCTCCCTAGCCGCCGCAGGAGACGCTCTGGGCGTCGGGAATCCCGGGCGGATTTCCGGCCACCGTAGGCGCGGGCTTGCGGACGGTGAGCGATGGGTAGCTCACCGTCCGCTTAGGACCAGGCCCGGGTCGACGGCGCGTTGTGTTCCACGCGCGCCTCAAAGAGATGTCGTCAGCACAAGTGCAGGGGTCCACTAAGGCCGATGCCTACCGGGGTCGCGGGAAGTTACAAAAGGATTACCGAGGCCCCTGGCAACACAGGCAACGGAAGGGACACGGGTGGGTTTTAGTCAGTAAGAGTCTGACACAACCTCTCGCTCCGCCCAGAGCGGGAGAAGTTATTTGATAATAACCCACCCAATCATAAAAAAGACAGCGCTGTCAACAATGAAGTGAAGCCGGTTTTGTAAACATGGGTGCACTTAGTGCGGTGTAGTTTGGTTGAAATGGGTTGTAAATGTGTGCGTGTGAGCGTGTACATATGTATAGAGGGAGGTGTAGTTTTGGCATGGCTTCACTGTATTGTTCGCAGCGCTGTCTTGGTTTTTTATTTGGTCTGAGCATAACATTAACAGGGTTAGATTCACACTCTGACTAAGACCCACTGGGGTGGTAACAACACACTTGACCGCAGTCGCTCGTGCTGATCGGCTAATGTTTGGTCTGGAAGCGTGCACGTGTATACAGGTTGTCATAGATTATGTAATTATGGAGATCTGTCTATTTCATCATTTGGTTTGCAGCAAAAATAGAGCTTAAATTTCACTGCTTAATAAATAAAATAAAAAAAAATTGGCTTTAATATTCTATTTATAGAGTTTTAATGATCAAGAGCCATCATTATAACTTATCTGACGTAAACGATTTCTCTTTTTCCCCTTATTCATTTGTCATGATTCAATAAGATAATATCACTTCTCAAAAACTGCCGACAAAAGAATCTCCGATAGGTAAGTATCTGGATAGGTACTTACCTATCAGAGATCCCTTTGTAGGCAGTTTAAGTTAGTCGTTAAGGTGGTTTTTCCGTTACGACTATTCGCATTTTATCGCTGACACTAATTCCTTTGAATCATTATCATCTTATTGCCCAACCAATGAGTTGGCGGGTTCCCCTCAAAACATTGGCTTCCAACAGTGATGCTTCGATTATATACCAAATCTCTTGAATGGTAAAAGTTAGAAGCAAACTTGTATTGGCTATGTGATTGACCTTGGCTCCAAGATCTGGAGTTTGTGTAACAGTTGTGATAACTATCAATTTAACAACAGGTTTTTATTATCTACTTGTCGATGAGTGCGTTAACATTCTCATTTAGATTAAGGTCATCTCGAGTGTGGAGCATTTCTTCTTTTGTTAGTACGGTCACTGCTCTGCATTACCTGACCCCTTTTTAAAAAGAAGAAGAGGGGAAAAGGTGGCGGGTTATGCAGAGTACTGACTGTACCTAAAGTAAGTCAAATCCTTGTTAAAATTTGTTTAATTTCCACTTAAGGGTTGGGTAATCGCCGTTGACCTTGACCATACAACTCCGCGTCGCGCTCACGCCGCGCACATTTATATTTATATTTAAATTAAATCGAGAATGCAGTAGACTGCTTATTCTTAAGCGATATACATGCTTATGCTCGCTCGATTAAATTTACTGAATTCAAGAGGTGCATTTGCACCTAAAGCGGTTGTTGCATCAACGGGATCTTCATAACGAGTAGATTTGTAGGTGCTGGGCCAATAACCCCATATTAATAAATCAATCTCGACAAGATGATTGAGAGCAGAAGCCTGCAATTTGCAATCTCTATGCCACAAATAAGTTAAGTTTAATAATATGGGATCTTAAGGCGCTGACAAGACACAATTGACCAAAATAGGCTTCTCTTAAGAAAAAAAATTGCCAAATCTGTATAGTTTATTTTGTTTTTATGTATTTTGTTTTCTCTTTTACCTTACACACGTTGTCTACATCTCTATGTCTACTGTCCTATTGCAGGTATGCTGGAAGAGATTTCATTAGAAATAAGCATCACCTTTGTACGTTTTTTTCTGTTCCTTTCTTTTTGTCTGTTTATATATGTGTACATAAACTGTTAAATAAAAAAAATAAATAAAAAAAATAGTTTGTGGTAGCGGAAAAATATATATGATAATTTTGAACATATTTCCCAGAACTTGGTTGTTACCAAAACACGTTTTGAAATAAAATCTAGATACAAACTAACGTTAAACTAACCTCTTACCTTGAGTTCTAATCCAAAATATCTGCATTAATTATCAACATACGTTACGTATTTAAATAATAACAAGAACGTCTTATTTGAATGCAGAACTTGGTTGTTTTTTTATTTTCGATTACTTAACTCAATTTTGAGTAAATCGATAATTGGTTCATATTTTGCAATAAATTACAAGCGTTGTGTTATCGCGCTTCTCTTTCTTTTCTATGCAATCTGACAGTGACCGCGGTTTAGGTGTTGTCAGCGTCTTAAGATAGAACATTAGATACAGCCAATAACTTTGTAGACATCTTCAATCACCGTTTCAACAATTTTCTTGGTTTGACCGTAAAAATGAACAAACCATAGTTAACTACCTTTTTTAAAAAAAATACAATAAATAAAATTACCTACGTAGATGCCACTACCGGAAGAATATTAACATAACGTTTAACAAAAGGTCTCGGTATTGGTTACAGTACGATCAAGACCTTGCCTTGAGAGTGGAGGCAAGGTTCTACCTAGATAAGTACCTACGTAGGTACGTGTGTCCTACCTAGTGTCTCTACGGGCATCGAACAGGTTTTATAGTATAGTAATCAGCCTATAATGCTCCCACTGCTGGGACTCAGGCCTCCTCTCTTCGAGAGGGAGTGGGCCGTAATCCACCACGCGCGCCCAGTGCGGGTTGGTAGATGTCACATGTCTTCGAATTCTTGATTCTAAGACATACCGGTTTCCTCACTATGTTTTCCTTCGCCGTTTTGAGAGCAGTGGTGACGAAATAATTTAAACACAGTAAAGCGCCTGTCTGGGTTCGAACCTACGACCTACATCTCATAAGTCGAGGCCGTTACCACTGGGCCACCATTGTTCTACTAGGCCACCACTGATTGCTATGTTTACATAATAGTCTTGAAATTTTTCAAGATCCGTTTATTCACTTTACTAAGTTTGGTTTTAGACCTCAACTGTCTACAGAGAGTGCTATACTGTGTCTTAAGCATACCGTCAGATACTATACGGATCGTAAGACCCCTGTATACGCTTGTTTCCTCGACTTGTCTAGGGCCTTCGACCTGGTTGCGTATGATATTCTTTGGGATAAACTGAACAGTATTGGCTTGCCGCCTGAAGTTGTGACTATTTTCAAGTTTTGGTATACGCATCAGGTCAACAGTGTCAGATGGGCGGGGGCAATGTCGGAACCGTATCAGCTTGAGTGTGGAGTGAGGCAGGGTGGATTGACCTCGCCAACCCTCTTCAACCTCTACGTGGACGCACTGATCGTCGCGCTCAGCAGTCGGCATGTCGGCTGCCACGTTGATGGTGTTTGCGTCAACAATCTTAGTTATGCTGACGACATGGTGCTGCTGAGCGCGTCGATATGTGGCCTGAGGAAGCTGATACAGGTCTGTGAGGAGTACGCGGGTAGACATGGGCTTAAATATAATGTTGGCAAGAGTCAATGCATGGTCTTTGGAGCCAGCGGTGCAAAATGCCTGGAAAGTGTACCACCGGTCTTTCTTAATGGTGTTCCCCTAGACAGAGTGGACCAATTTAAATACTTAGGGCATTTAGTCACGGC
This sequence comes from Atethmia centrago, assembly GCA_905333075.3. Classification (NCBI taxonomy): domain Eukaryota; kingdom Metazoa; phylum Arthropoda; class Insecta; order Lepidoptera; family Noctuidae; genus Atethmia; species Atethmia centrago. The sequence goes on from HG995387.1 coordinate 10,602,696, forward strand.
TGACCTCAGGGATCATGCTGACATTGAACGGGAGCGGAGGGCCTTGTCGAAAAGAGCGAATATGCTGGCTCGCAGGTTTGCACGTTGCTCCGATCAAGTTAAGATCACCCTTTTCAAGGCATATTGCACATCACTGTACACGTGCAGCCTGTGGGCTCGCTACACACAAGCGTGCTACAGCGCCCTCCGCGTCCAGTATAACAACGCGTTCAGAGCAGTGTTGGGGCTGCCCCGCTTCTGCAGCGCCTCGGGCATGTTTGCGGAAGCGCGCACCGACTGTTTTCACGCCACCATGCGCAAGCGGTGCGCGTCCTTAGTGCGCAGGGTGCGAGCCAGCTCCAATGCTGTCCTGGTTATGATCGCTGGGCGTTTTGACTGCCCCTACATACGACAATGCTGTAACAGACATGTATAGCCACTTAAGCTGATTATTTTTATATGAAATTTTTATTACTAGATATTTTCTAAATTTAATTTTTGACCCAAATTTGACATTTTATTTTTATTCTGTGACCTTTATAATTTGTACTTATTAATTCGTAGATGTATTGAATTGTATTGACATTTTATTATATTCTGTGACCTTTATTATTTGTACCTATTAATTTGTATATTTAATTGTATTGACATTTTATTCTATTCTGTTGCAGTTTTGTTTTATTTTGTTTTATTTTGTGTAATATACCCATATTACACAAAATAAAACAAAATAAAACTTTGCCTGAATTAAACGAATTTTATTTTATTTTATTTTTTATTTACTAAAAAAAGCGACTATAGAGCATAATATCTACTACCATCGATAATATTTTAAATAACGCATTATAAGTACCTAACTAAAATTATTTTTTTTACATTTTAGTAATTTCACTTAAGACGCTGACAACACCTAAACCGCCGTCACTGTTAGATTGCATAGAAAATAAAGAGATGCGCGATGACATAACGCTTGTAATTTATTGCAAAATATGAAGCAAATATCTATTTACTCAAAATTGAGTTGAGTAATCGAAAATAAAAAAAACAACCAAGTTCTGCATTCAAATAATACGTTCTTGTTATTAATTAAATACGTAACGTATGTTGATATTTAATACAGATATTTTGGATTAGAACTCAAGATAAGAGGTTAGTTTAACGTTAGTAGGTATCGAGTTTTTTTTCAAAACGTGTTTTGGTAACAACCAAGTTCTGGGAAATACATAAAAATTAACACATATTTCCACTACCACAGACTATACAGATTTGGCAATTTTTTTTCTTAAGGGAAGCCTATTTTGGTCAGTTGGGTCTTGTCAGCGCCTTAATATGTAGTTCTCCGTCGAAATGAAATCATCTGTCTATGTCATGACATCATTCACACCACTATTATTTCGTGTCGGTCGACAACAGCCTACCAATTTTCCGCCACCAAATTGCACCATTGCCTTAGCAAGCACTTTCCCTGCTGTCGGTACCGCTGCTGACGTGCGGCCGATCACGTAGACCCCTAGAGGCTTTTGTACTAAATCAGCAATGAAAAGAAAAGTAACATAACGTTATAACTTATAACAGTACCGTGAATTAAGTACCTGACATGGAGGTTGCCTCATTCGTTGCTCGTCTTTGGTTTTTTTTTTTGTTACCTCATTCTGTCATACTGCCAAGCATGGTTTTAAGTCTCATCGTGTGAAACAGAAAAGAGATATTTTTAACTTCTATGATACCGGTGTCGCCCGCAAGCGTCGGTTTTCCGACGATAAAAGATAAAAGGTAAAGGATCCGTAGATTTTCCTTAGATAGTAGGAAAACCTATGAGAAGTCTATAGACTTAAAATAAGATGGTAAATCTCTCCATATTGTGCGTACAAACTAATATTAGCAATTGGAATGTATGGGAAAACATGTTTTTCAACTACAATTTAAGATTGTGCTTGAGATAAATTCATCCCAGCTACGGAACTCTTTACTGTGCGTGGTCTGACACGCACTTGGCCGGTTTTTTAGGGTTCTGTAAACCTGTCAACAAAGAACCCTTATAGTTTCGCCATGTTCGTCTTTTTGTCTGTCTGTCCACGGCTTAGCTCAGAGGTTCTTAGTCCTGCCGGGGTCGCGGGAAGGTACTTATGGGTCACCGAGGCCCCCGCAACACAGGCAACAGGAAGGAATACGGGTGGGTTTTAGTCAGTAAGAGTCTGACACACCCTCCCGCTCCGCCCAGAGCGGGAGAAGTTATTTGACGATTTCCCACCCTCAAAAAAAAAAAAAGAGGTTCTTAGTACTAGAAAGTTGTAATTTCTAATTTGGCATGGGTATATTATTACGCCGACAAAGTGGTATAAAATAAAATCAAAACAATTTTTGCTTTTAGGGTAGGTACCGCTCCTACAGTGTAATGTATGGTAGCATATTTTTCAACTACAATGTGAAGTTTGTTCGTGAGACAAATTCATCCCAACTACGGAACGCTTCAGTGTGCGTGGTGCGACACGCACGGGGCCGGCTTTTAGGGTTCCGTACCCAAAGGGTAAAACGGGAACTTATTACTAAGACTCCGTCTGACTGTCTGTCTGTCCGTCTGTCACCAGGCTGTATCTCATGAACCGTGATAGTTAGACAGTTGAAATTTTCACAGATGATGTATTTCTGTTGCCGCTGTAACAACAAATACTAAAAAACAGAATAAAATAAATATTTAAGGGGACTCCCATACACCAGACATGTTCTTTTTTCCGTTTTTATAGATAATGGTACGGTACCCTACGTGCGCGAGTCCGACTCGCACTTGGCAGGTTTTTTTAATTGAGGCAAAGCAGACAAGTTAATACAGTGTTTTTGTATTATTCTGCGATTGCAGCATTTAGTTTGGCTGCAAAATATATTTTCACTAAATACTAAAGTCTGTAGCAGAAGTAATCTACTACTGAACTTAATAATAACTTATAAATACTATGCCTTAACTGGCTGTTATCCTTTTTTTTTGTTCCGGGGTGTAAAATCCTCATGGATGTCCTCCGCCCTGGGGTAGGCGGAGGGGTCTGTCAGACTCTTACTGACTAAAAACCACCCCGGTGTTCCCCTCCCACACTTGCACCGGGGATCATGGGATATAATGCGACTTCCGCGATCCCCGGTAGTGCCCCCCCCCCCCCCGCGACGTCTGAAAGGGGCGCGCGTGGAGCACTACACGCCGCCACCTCGGGTCCAGTGTGATGGGGGGCGGCGGACGTCCCCAAGCCCGCCGTCCCTGGACCCATTAGGGGGGCCGGCAGAGGGCGTTGTCTGCCCTCTGCCGACGCCCGGTGCACCTGCTGCGGGCCGGGTGAGCGGAAGAGATCTCCCGCTCCCGTTCCGCAGCCTCCTTCTGCGACACGACTGTTTCGCAGAAGGGGCACATGGACCATGACCTGGGTGAGGACATAGAAAACTTTTTACTTTTTATCCATTTTATGAAAACTTTTTATCCCCATATTCCCACGGGATCGAGACTTATGCGTGTGAAACCGCGGGGCGCAGCTAGTTTTATACATACTTCTCTGGAAGCTACGTCATATTTGTGTACATACATTTTCCTGTCGATATTCGATCGTGTACCTCTTGAAAACGAACAACGTGATCTTTAACCCGGAAAAGCCCGGAACAATCAAATTCGTCCAGTGGTTACCTGAATTTGATTATTCTGAATTGGATTCGAGTCAATGCACCTTTAGGTTACTTTAATTCCTTTCCATATGCAACCTACAGTCTGTTGTGGTTTATGGGAATTCATTTGTTTATTTACCTCAGTACGTACTTGCTTAACACAACTAATTATGTGCATTATAAACTTCCAAATAGAGCAGTGGTGGCCCAGTGGTAACGGCCGCGGCCACTTACGAGTTGTAAGTCGTAGGCTCGAACCCAGACAGGCGCTTTACTTTGTGTAATATATTTCATCACCACTGCTCTTAAAACGGTTAAGGAAAACATCGTGAGGAAACCGGCATGTCCTAGAACCAAAAATTCGAAGACATGTGACATCTACCAACCCGCACTGGGCCCGCGTGGTGGATTACGGCCCACTCCCTCTCACAGAGAGGAGGTCTGTGTCCCAGCGGTGGGAACATTATAAGCTGCTTATGTTATGTAAACTTCCAAATTGTAACATTCAATTACCTAATTTCAAAATGGCCAGAATCTCAGTAAATAAAGAGGGCCTCCGGAACCTCAAGTAGAACGCACCTGTGTCATTTCTGTGCCCCCTTTGGCGCGTTTCGGAAAACAGAGTAATTTCTACCAGAAACATTTTCGGCCTGGCCTAGAGCCCTCCTTCAATTCCTAGACTCTACTCTTCCGCCATCTTTTTTTTTTGGGTGGGAAATTATCAAATAACTTCTCTCGCTCTGGGCGGAGCGGGAGGGTGTGTCAGACTCTTACTGACTAAAACCCACCCGTGTCCCTTCCGTTGCCTGTGTTGCCAGGGGCCTCGGTAACCCTTTTGTACCTTCCCGCGACCCCGGCAGGATCTTCCGCCATCTTAGCTTTACTTATTTGGCTGTGCTTTTCTAAGACTTACTACAGCTAGACGTTTCTCATAAAATAGCACTATTATTTGATATATTTTGAGTATTAACACTACTTACACAAGTACATTCGTTGCTATCAAATCTAACCTTTCCTCACAAAGACTTGCGAAAAAATATCATATTGCAAGACGATGCAGTGAGGTTATCATTCAATTGGGTAATTCCCCGAGCCGTTTTACTGTTGGAAATTGCAGCCTACTCGGCCGGGAAACCACAGTTAACAAGGAAAATGCCGCCAGCTTCCCATCCCACCTGCGATTTATTTTAATTAACTAGTCACCGGTGAAGGTGTTTCACAGATAAGTAAGATACATAAGTTTGTTCGAAATCGAAGACGAAATAAATATTGATGGATGATAGTGGGAATTTGGAAATACAAACCTGAATTTTGGTACGTCGTTGTTTGACAAAAGATAAATCAACGGGTGTTTTCGTTTTCTAGTTTCGACGATTATTTAGACCCGTAGCATCATACAATTTGTCAGAATCTAACCCTTCGGGCTCAGATTTGTTTTTGTTTGCCCTGGAACCGTCGATTTTCGCAAAAAAGGGAACCAAGTACACTTAATCATTCTTCCACTGAACAAATGTTTTTAATAAAGTGTGTAATTCTCGCGACCTTAACTGTAAGGCTAGGTTAGGCTTTCAATATTATTAGTGGAATTGTATCCGCTATTACTTTTTATTATAGCTTCGGGCCTTGGCTAAGGTCAGATCCATTATTCGGTGAAAGGGATAAGATAACTCTTGCGTTTGGCTATCAAAGTGATTTATGAATGTTGTATTGGCAAAGATCGAAGCCCAAAAATGTTTAAAGAGAGTAAAGAGTATATCTCCATCAGCTCGTGTTGCCAAGACGTTCCTGTCTCTTGAGCTACTAGAGGATACCCTCTAGTACAGGGATGCACAGACTTATAGAAACTGTGGGCCACTCGGGCACATTCATCTCATAATGTGCCCAAAGAAAAATAACGAACTAAGAACTAGGTAAGTACGTTTTAAAAGAATTTTGGTCCCGGCTGTCATCACAGCCAATCTTACTAAGGGGTACCGTATTACCCAGTTACTGCGTTGTGGAGGTCAGAAAGGCAGTTGCTCCATGTAAAATATTGGTATTCAGCTGCATCTGGTAAGACTGGAAGCCGACCCCAACGTAGTTGGGAAAAGTCTAGGCAGATTGATTGATTGGACAAGCAAGAGGAAACACGCACGTGACGTTCTGTAATCAATCACTGCCTATCTTCATAGAAAAAGGCATTTACGTTAATGCCAATATGGCCAACCTCAAAACCACGGTCAGAGATACTAGAGCAGCGATGCACAGACCGCGGCCCGCCAACAAGAGAACCGCCGCGCCCTACGGTGGGCTGAAAATCGGCTTTCATAGACTTAGGGATTTCAATTTGCAATTATTTTTTTTGCCGCATTTCACTTCTATTAGTTATTACTATATTCAAAAATGACACCCGAGTTAATTCTGCACAAAAACGAAGGAATTATAATTTTTGTACGAAAAATTTTACCAATTATTTATGATTTTTTTATTATCGCTGCTGATTTTTTTTTTATCGTTTATATATTTTTATTTATTTTTACATATGAAACGGTTCCTTTTAGTGTTTAAGTTGAAGTTGAGGAACACAGACTTTTAACAACACGTAACATAAAATAGCATCACCCCTATATTCCCGAAGGAGTAGTCAGGGGTTTATAGTACTTACATCCACACATAGACAACTATCTATCATATGTAAACATAAATAAAAATATATAAAGAATTTAAAAAAAAATCAGCAGCGACAACCGTTATATGGCATATGTCAAAAAATCATAAATAATTGGTACTACGAGTATAACCACCTGTAAGGATATTACGGTTTTCCTTGCTGTTTACGAGATAATTATATTTTTCATACTAGCTTCATACAAATTTTTCGTAAAAAAATTATAATTCCTTCGTTTTTGTGCAGAATTAACTCGGGTGTCATTTTTGAATATAGTAATAACCAATAGAAGCGATATCCGGCAAAAAATCCGGCACTTGCAAATTGAAATCCCTAAGTCTATGAAAGCTGATTTTCAGCCCACCATGCGCCCCACGCTGCTCGCCCGCACTCACCCAAGAGTGCGGGCGAGCAGCGTGGGGCGCGGCGCGCAAAAATATTTACACGATAATGCAATGCCATGCATCAAACTAAATATTGTAATTTTTACAAAAAGGTACCTAATTAACGTGCTTTCCGAGGCACGGAGGAGTCCCGGTATGTAAAGATGGTCACCCATCCACGGACTAACCCCGGCAAGCGTAGCTAACCTGATAGATCAACCCGTGTGTCTGTTATGACTTAGCCACGAGCTCCTCTTACTTCTCCACGTTATTAAATATACGTGTTTTACAAATAATGAAAAATGTTTAGTTAACCCATTGTGTTAATTAATTCATCAGAAAATTAAGCCTGTGTCATGACAGGTGTGGCTGTGTATTGGGAAAACCCTAATTGAAATGGTATTTGCTGTCAAACATACTGTGGTAGCCTACGTAAGCACGAGCGCTCTTTAAAACGCGACGTTATTTGCCGCTCACTCGATTTTCAACGCTCGGCTTAGCAGCGTGAGTTGAAAATCCAACTGTGCACTTTTTAAACGCGGTAGGGATGCACTCTGGTGGATTCTCAACGCTCTGTTCGACGCCGAGAGTTCAAAATCCAGAGCACGGTCAAAAACTTCGCGTTAAAAAAAGCGCCTGTGCGTATATGGGCTTACTGACCTACCCATATAAGTTCAAAGTCGATCGAGAAACTTACTTAAATTAATTATCATAATTAAAACTTACCTTTATTAAAATTAAATAATTAGCAAGCTTAACAAAATATAGGTATCATTATTATCTTATCAGGAGTTTGGCATAAAATATGTACTGTTATTTGCTACTATTATTTAAAAGATTTCAGTAATTTATCTATTCCGGAAATACTTTAATCCAAAGATTAAAAGAGTACTAAGGTGCTAACTTATTTAAATATCAGCAAAAAATATTATCTTAATTAGGCACCTAAGTGAGTATATACTACTTAATTTATTATTTACCCGACTACGGCAAAGCCAAAGGAGGGTTACACAATGTATAAATAACTGAAACAATTTACCAAAGTTCAGCAGTTTGAGCCAACAATAGTAAAATATTTACGAGTAACAAAATGCATGCAGCTACACAATGTTCTCATTTTGCCCGATACAAAAAATTTCACCATAGAGCAATATAATTGTGGAAATAACCGCGAAGTTTACTACAGGGGAGTGCGGGGGGCAACCTCCGGTTTATATTGTAAAGGACAGAACCACCACGCCATTCGTTCACTAACGTTTGAACTCGCTACTCGATCAACTAAACTTAACTTTCATCGATATACCACTCGAGTAATAAGACTCTAAAAAATTCGAAAGTTAAAAATAAATTCTGCCCTAGTACATCAAAAGTCGATCAACTGTCAATTACGACCACAGACAGCTTAAATCATAATCATAATTTATTTTTATTTGAATTGAATTCGAATTCCGAATAGGTCAGTGTTGTGCCGTGTTACGGGATGAACGGGACTGTTGTCTAGTGTTGTGAAGTGCCATTAGGTGTCGATATCGAGGCCGTACTGACTACAAGGAGTAGCCATGTCTTTACTATGGATGAGCGCCTTTAATCTTGGATTAACTGTAGGCGCTACGTTTGCTGTTGTTACGAGGTAAGGTTCACTCACAAAGTTTTAAAAGTATTAAACACTTGAGATCGAGTAGCTAGTTACTGAAACTAAATTACTTACCCTTAGTATTTTTTTTTTACAAACATTTAAGCTTTTAATGGTGGTCGTACATAATTCTACTACTTATTTCAAAAGGTAACGAATTGATGTTATATGTAGTTTTGGAAATTGTTCCAGTTCATATTTCCCCAACTTGGAACAAAACTTTTAATAGAAGATACAAACTGATAATATGAAAATAAAATATTCCTCTAGCTACCAAAATAAGAATAAAAACTCGTATTGAAAACAAAGAACTTAACAATTTTCTTCTCCAATGAATTAAATAATTACGTTCTAGCTTTCATTTAGTGAAATTCAATTAAATATTTTATGCCTTTTTGGAATATTTAAAGGCGGGACTGAACCATGTACGCTTTTAAGCCTTTGCAATGTCAAAGACCGAGCATGAATAGTTTATTCACCTCTCTCTCCCCCACTAGGGGTGAGCTCGGACTTAAGTCCGGTTTGTATAGGAAAGCTGTGCGCTAGAGATTGCAGAACAAATCACATTACTCGACTTTTTCCAATATAAAATCATGTTTGAATTTGGAATAGTAATTTTTTTGTAGTCGCTGGCCCCTACTATGCTACTTATTGTACCGATATTATATGGCCAAGCATCTCTCACCAGCCAGTCACTGTAGTCTATGGTAAACCATAGACTAGCGATCCTCAGCCTAAAGGCTGAGGATCGCTCGCTATAGTGGTGTATGTGTGAGGCCTGTGCTTGCAAGATCTGGTATGAAAAGTGCAAGTACAATAGGTTAATGATCCCTTGCAGTGCTTACTAGCTCTCTCAACTCTTGTTTTACAGCTACGAGCTAGCTTGTCGTAAGTTCTTACATTTAACATTCGCACAATCGATTCTGGCTTGGCTTCTTGAGTATTATTCGACCAATAAGTAAATAGGTACTTATTTCGACAAATATGAAGAGAAACCGACTTATTTGAGCAGCATTTTTTATCTTTTTATTACAGACACTTAACGTACACGTATTTCTACATTGTTCTCACATGTATAATTTCAACATGAATCATGGAACCAATATTTTCGTAACAATATTTTAATTTAAAAGAGTGCCCGTGGAGTTTCTTGCCCGTTCTTCTCCATAGATACCTACTATGCTTTGGAATGGGCAACTGGCTACATCTTTCTGACTGACCGACCCCTTGACAATTCCAAAGTGCTTGTATTTGGTTTATTTGAAATAAATACTTTGAGTTTGAGTAAATGAATCAGCAGTAGTTTGCATCAATATTTCTTAGAATTTCCGTTTAGTGGTTGCCCTTTATGTACCAAACTAGGTACCTAAAATGTCAATGTTATGCATAAATAAATAAGAAATAATTTTCCTTGTTTTCCAACTCATTCATACATTAAATTTACCTAACAAGATGCTTTTGTTAGGTACCTATTATTGTATTTGTAATAAATAATTTCATAAACAACTACTTCCAATATACAGTGTGTCCCTGGATGAAGTGGACAAACGAAAATGGGTGAAACTAGACCATAATTAATGGACAAAAAAATTAGAAAAAAAATCTTTAAGAAATCGTAATAATTATTATCGTTTTTTTTACTTTTTTATTGCATATTAAAGACGTCTGTATTGAAAATGTAATAACTTTTTATTAATTGAGGGAGTTTCGTTAAAATATAGCCATCAAGTAAAAAATACGTTTATTAGATGTTTTTTGAAAATTTTGTCTAAAGTTTTCAATAAATTTCGATTTTTTTTTTAATTTCAATTCTTTTGGCGATGAGTAATGGTCTAGTTTCATCCATTTTCGTTTGTGCACTTTATCCAGGGACACACTGTATGACGTTAATTTAATACTACCAATGAGGTTGCAAAACAAAATTCTTCAACGATCTACCGCAGAGCAAACCGCGTGTTTAAGTTTACGTCATTAATTAATTAAAATTTGTAGGTAGGTATATTAGTATTATCGCGCTTGACGTCACTGCACTGGGAACGCCGATAATTATTTTTAAATATTTTCTTGATAGTTTTATGTGTTATCGATAACTTTGTTCTGGCATGGGGAAACTAATTTGGTAACTGTAACTCTTCTGGTATAATTTGTTATTATGCCGTCATACTTACCCACAGCTGTCTAATGATGGGTCGTTGAAATATTGAACGCGAGCACCACAGGTTAGTCATTTTCTTAAGGTATTCTTAAAAAATTGGTAGGTAGCTAAATAATAGGTCTACTACCTGTATCGGAATTTGTACCAAGTGAGTATTTATTTCTATATGCGGAATCCCTAGTACCTGCGTCCCTACGTCCATGGGGCCAACCATCACCTCTTATAGTTTTATTATTATAATATTACTTCACAGTGGGAAAGTGATGGAGCTATAAGTCCTGAATAGCTCCATCACTTTCTCATTGTGAAGTACCTAATATTATAATAGTACTGCTACTCGTATAAGAGGTGATGGTTGGCCCCCATGTCTCGATCTAATAACTTCATAAGATCAGTGCCGGATTACCCACGTAGCAATAGTAGCAATTGCTACGGGCCCCGCGCAAAAGTGGGCCCTGCGTATCCAAACCCGCCCCACCTCCGCCTAATTGTATTTTTTTGAGTGAAACTGTGGTATATTGCATTTATTTGATGTCACAAAAACATGAAACATATAACACCTTTTCTGACTAAGACAATCCACGTCAGACAACCGGTAACCGATTATTTCGTTGGCTAAAATAAAACACAGAATTTCATACGGTAAAAGCACAAGTTCTACAAAAAGTCGGCCCGATAATCGGCTCTACAAAAAATCTGACGTGTGCGATCACCCTTACTCGACACTCAGTGTGGTTGCGTAGCAGAATTTATATGGCTCGATTCAAAATGTTGAAATAGTCTATTTATTTGTAAGACTTAGTCTATATTATATTTAGACTTAGTCTGTATTTTTATTATGATTTAGTAATCATAAACCAAAAAAAATATTTATTTTTTTTTACCATTTTATACTTATTGAGGAGACCCTTGATCTGCTATGGGTATAGCAGATCAAGGGCTCCTCAATAGGATTTGGTACGGGCCCCGCGCTTGCTTAATCCGGCACTGCATATGATAAAATTAATTCATCATCTGCATTGACCAACAACATTATTGTGCTATTTATAATATTCATTACTACGTACAACGAACTCGATTGGGCTTCCCATCCTTATCAATATTTTGTTTCGTATTTCTGTGAAGTCCAGATTGCATTGGGGTTTTACAATATCTTATATACATGGATAATAAGAAATCAGTTGGTTCATATTTGCTGAAATATTGAAAATATACTGAAAATAGTTCTTTACTTATAGTTTACAGGAAAACCTATAAGAAGTTTAACATTAGGACATGCTAAATTAGGTACTCATAATTGTGCATAAAAACTTACTTTGCAGTTGGAATGTATTGGGAACATGTTTTTCAACTACAATGTTAAGTTTGTTCTTGGGATAAATTCGTCCCAACTAAGGAACCCTTCCTTGTGCGTGGTCCGAAACGCCTAGTGCGTTTTTTTTAATATGTTGGCTACTAGACTTTTTTCATTGATCATGAATAAAGCCGTTTTCGATAAATAAGTTTGAATACAAGCGTTCCATAGTTTCTGTTCAAACTCCGAACAATAAACAAAATGGACGTGTGTTCCATAATGGCGGGAATATTCCTGCGCTGGCAGGCGAGGCCTGGAATTAATTGTTGCTACTTTGTTCCGATATTGTGCTGTAATCGAAACTACCAGTAAAGTTGAGCCTATCATAACAGCCTTAATAATGAATTAGTTTTCGAATCAATTTGGGAATATATCATCAGTATCATCACACGTTCTTATAGAATCTCTTGATCGAATCTATAATATATTGGACACCTGCAGGCTTAGCATGACGCTTCCTATTTCTTCGAAGAATAGACACGGCTCTTTCCATACAAAGTGACATTTCGTTTCTCCATTTTTGACATCCCACCGTAGAAATCCTTCTACATAAAAAAGAACCCAGACAAAGATCGTTAGAAACGAAAGACAAGATGACAGATTGTAGAAGGATTTCTACGGTGAGATGTCAAAAACTGAGAAACGAAATGTCACTTTGTATAGAAAGAGCCGTGTCTATTCTTCGAAGAAATAGAGAGTGTCATGCTAAGCCTGCAGATAGACAGTTGATTATTTCGCCATGCTATCCGTTGTCTATGCTAAAACGATAGCCAGATGAATGTACAAAGTTTAGCTAAAAAGTTCCATACCCCCAAGGCTCCAGTGTAATAATGGCCGAGCATGTACTTCGTCTTGTGAAAAGGGCACGACAAAGAAATCTGACGCAATAGATCTCTCTGGAACCAGTAAAGGCCAACGAAAACCAATGACCTCCTTATTTGACGTATTATCTGTACCTATGACGTCACGACCGTGAACTTGACTGGGCCGGAACGACCATGATGCAAGCATTACGATATTACTAAACTTTATCAAGTACCTAGTAGGTACTGGCAATGTCAAGAACGCCAAATAATTTCGTAAAAGGCTAATACGTCAGCGTGTCAATTACTGGAAATGTTTACGTAAGTCGTAACTAACTGCGACACGGTGACCGCGTCATCGAGAGGTATCCAATCGAAAACGGGTCACGCTCGATATCTCGATTTCGTAATGGACGAAGTAAGGGCTTGAGCACGCGTTGCACTTTACGGTTGCTCTCCCGAGTTGACAATAAAAGTTAATGGAGAAAGTCTTGATGTTCTAAGTAGATTTAATAAAACTATTATTATGATATTTGGCAGGCTGTCTCATTTTTGGAAAACCACTCTAATGATTGGCTTCCACACATGTAGGCTTCCACGATTAAGTCATCAATATATTGACATAAAAATTGGATTATATATTAACAGTAACATCATTATCAAGAAAAAGTTTCTACCTACCTCAAAGTTAAAATTGGATGTGTCAACATTTATTAGCCTTAATCTTGACTCTAATACTATCACGACAGATTAATGAAACCTTGTTAGTGTGAAGTTTAAAACCGGTCGACTACCTTAACTAGTACATTAACTTACCTTAGTAATACCTTAGCAGCTTAACTTACCTTAGTAGTAGTAACTTAGCTAGTAATTTGATGAGGGTTCCCGTTAAGGCGCAGATATATGATTTTAGTGACTTTTAAATCTGTTATTACGCCTTCATATATTTCAAGTAAGTTATGCATAAAATATTGTAAAATACTTTATGAAATAAATTTAGGAGTAATATCTAATCAAAGCATAAAAAAAATTATATTACTTTCAAACTCCTTAAGGCGCGGACAAGAGGCAAATGATCGAAATAGGCTTGTAGTTAGAAAAAAAATTGCCAAATCTGTATAGTTTGTAGTAGCAAAACAATATGTTAATATTGAAAATATTTCTCAGAACTTCGTTGTTATTAAAACACGTTTTGAAAAAAAAATCTCGATACAAACTAACGTTAAACTAACCTCTTACCTTGAGTTCCAATCCAAAATAATTATCTATATTAAATATCAACTTAGGTTACGTATTTAATTAATAACAAGAACGTCTTATTTGAATGCAGAACTTGGTTGTATTTTTATTTTCGATTACTCAACTCAATTTTGAGTAAAAAGATAATTTGCTTCATATTTTTCAATAAATTACAAGCGTTGTGTCATCGCGCTTCTCTTTCTTTTCAATGCAGTCTGACAGTGACCGCGGTATTTCTAGGTGTTGTCAGCGTCTTAAGATATTTTCATGATTTCATTCTGTATGAACACACTATTTTATTATCTATATTACTAGCTGTGATGTTTTTCAAATATTAATATTTTCGTTACTAAAAATAAATATTCACTATGAAACCGAACAGCGCGCGGTGGCTCGGCGTTAGCGCGACGCACGTTTGTATGGCCAAGTTCAACGGCGATTACCCTTCCCTTAACTTATCCTGGCTTATACCAGCTTATGCGAATAGTTTCACGTGAAGCCCTATCTGCTACTGACAGTTCTATGAAACTTTAAAACAACACTGTATAGAAGTGTAGTCAACCTCGTAACAATTCCAAGTATATTGAAACTTCTCTAAGGTTCAAAATATCTAACCGTCACACAGTGGAACGAATGTATGGGAGCGGTTGGACGTAGACATGTCCGAAAAAAAAGAGTAAAATTATGCCAAACTAATGATGCCATCTTATTCGATTACTTAATGCCTTCATAACTTGTGGTGATGAATTTCTTCATAACTCCCATATTTCGGGAGTAATTTGAGAAAATGTGAAATTTTACTATGAAAATGAGTGTATCGAGCTCTCTCCCTCCTGATTCCGGGCTTGTTTCAAGTAGCGGTCTCTAATATCATAATGCTAATACTAAGAGCTATATTTAATACTAAGACACATAGTGCGCCAAATGTGCACTTTCTGGGATAAAGAGTGATGTTTATTTTATAACACAATTTTTTTATTTTTTGTTTATTTTGTTGATTAAAACCGTTTTTCTAAAGGTTTACCTTATTACAATAACATTTCTGAGCAGCCAATTAGAGAAGATATAAGCTAATTAGGATATATAATTAGGGACTTAAGGTTTACATATAAAACTGATGCACTAATGATTACTGATAAGAACATTGCTATTATTTAATTACTAAATGGCTCTTAATACACTAATTTAGCATGCATCATTTACTAATTATCACAATAACTAATTACCTTGCAATATTTAACAAAGGATACCTGGGATACCTGGATTTTATATAAATAGGTCACTATTAGTAACTTTAAAATCAGTGTTGATTTACACCTCGTTGTATCCAAGCTAATCTCGCAATGTATTTTCCAAATTTTAATACAAATCTTGATATTCACGTTGCTTTATGCGCACGCGCACATAAAGATTTACGCGACTTTAACTATTTGTTCAGTGTTTTAAAAGATAACAGTTGTGTTCAGTTATGTGAAAGTGCTGAAACAAGTTTAAAAGACTGGTGTCGTCGATTTTGCTACCGCATTTATGCAAAATGGACACAGTCTGGAAGAAGCACAGATAAGTTTCGGAAGAAACATGAGATTTGGCTACAGGCTGCAATTCAATGGCCGGAATTACAGAATGAAAATATGGAACCTTCTACAGAAAATATAAGTGACGTCATCGAGCCCATAATTTCTCCTGCTAAATCTGATGCTTCAACCTTAGTAACCGGCAAAAAAGAAGACGCACTGAAGATAGTCTTTCATGCAGCAGTAGCAGCGCTGAAATTATGTTTTCGGCCGAAAGGGCGCTTCAAAAGGCAGGACAAAGCGATACAGCTTATGTTATGAAATACTTGACGGAGAATCCAGAAGAGGCCTCAAAAATCAAAGCCTTCATTGAAGGTAAATCAATTCAGGTACGGGAAATATCCCCTTTGAAGGCATTGGCTCTTTATGTATCGATGAACTTATCGAAATGGCGCTATAACACTCTTCGGGATTTCAACACTCAAGAAGGAGCTCTTCAATACCCGAGTTACTACATGTTGGTTAAAGAAAAAATTAAGTGCTATCCGGCCAAAGAAGATCTCACAGTTACAGAGAGCTCTGCAAAAATCAAATTACAAGCCTTGATGGATTTAACCTCAAGAAGACTTATTAGATCGTTAGAAACCCCTGTTGATCCCAATCAACAGCTCGTATTGACCAGCAAATGGGGTTTTGACGGATCATCTAGCCAAAGCATTTATCATCAAAGGACGAGTGAAGATGAGCAAATCGATCTTGCTAGTAATTTTATGATTAGTCTTGTACCACTGCGGCTCGTCTCAAAAGGTGTAACAATTTGGGAAAACGAGCGACCATCTTCCACTTCATTTTGCCGGCCAATATTGTTTAAGTTTATAAAGGAAACCAAAGAAAATGTGCAGAGAGAGATGGCTGAAATCGAAGCAGAGATTGAAGCCTTAACTCCATCCACCATCACTGATGGAATTAGTGTCAAACACCAACTGCTGTTGACAATGATTGATGGTAAAATTCATTCCATTATATCCAATACAGCAGCTTCAGTGTGTGACATATGCAAGGCTTGTCCTAAAGAAATGAATAATTTAGAGTTAATCAAAGATAAACACGCAAACGAGGACATGTATAAATATAGCTTAAGCACCCTTCACGCTTGGATTCGCTCAATGGAATGCTTATTACACATTTCCTACAAATTAGACATAAAATCATGGCAAGTAAGGGGTGATATAGCAAAAAGGCAAGTTGATGACAGGAAGAAAAGAGTTCAAGAGGCTGTAAGAAGAGAAACGGGCTTACTTCTCGATGTTGTGAAACAAGGCAGTGGATCCACCAACAATGGCAACTCGGCAAGGAGATTTTTTGAAAACTACACTAAATCTGCTGAACTGACCGGAATAGATGCTATGCTTTTAAGAAAAATCTGTGTGATCTTGCAGTGTATTTCATCAGGAGAGAAGATCAACGTAACTAAATTCCGAGAGTTCTGCTTTGATACTGCTAAGCTTTACGTGGAGTTATACCCATGGTATTATATGCCTTCTTCACTTCATAAAATTTTAATGCATGGGCCAGACATAGTTCAGAACATGTCAATTGTGCCCATTGGTTTTCTATCCGAAGAGGCATCTGAGGCTAGAAATAAAGATTTTAGAAAATATAGAGAGGGGCATTCTCGAAAGCATAGCAGTATCTCATGCAATGAAGATATTATGCACAATCTTTTACTGTCTTCTGATCCACTTGTTACAAGTATCCGTCCAAAAGGAAATAAGTTTGTAAAAAAATCTTCTTTTAAGGAATTTTATGAGCTTACGGATTCTGAGAAAAGTGATATCGAATTTGTTAACATAAATGATTTAGCGGACATCGATTCTGAATTTGAATTAATTGATGATGATGATGATGACGAAGATAATTAAATGATGTTATTGTTTTAAAATGTGTAACTTAGTAAATTAGAGCTTACATCTTAATTATTTATTGTACTTTTAATGAAACTAGGTAATTTATTATCAACTTACTTAAAAGTCATACTCTCATCAGTTCTTGTGAATATTTTTGTTAATATATATTTCTGTATATATATAATATATTTATAGACCTCTTAATAAGTCTGTCTGCGGTTTAAAGTAAATACAAATGGGGAAAAAACGTTTTTTTTTTTAAATTTTCATTTCCTTTTATCCCAGAAAGTGCACATTTGGCGCACTATGTGTCTTAGTATTAAATATAGCTCTTAGTAATAGCATTACGATATTAGAGACCGCTACTTGAAACAAGCCCGGAATCAGGAGGGAGAGAGCTCGATACACTCATTTTCATAGTAAAATTTCACATTTTCTCAAATTACTCCCGAAATATGGGAGTTATGAAGAAATTCATCACCACAATTTATGAAGGCATTAAGTAATCGAATAAGATGGCATCATTAGTTTGTCATAATTTTACTCTTATTTTTCGGACATGTCTACGTCCAACCGCTCCCATACATTCGTTCCACTGTGCGTCACATAGATAAAAAGACCTTGTTGTGTTATGACGTGCAAGTGAAATTCAACCTTAGGGTGGTAAATCACTGCCAAGGTCGCGGGAAAGTCCGAAAGGGATACCGTAGCCCCTGTCAACACAGGCAACGGAAGGAACACAAGGATTTTTAGTCAGTAAGAGTCTGACACACCCTCCCGGTCCGCCCAGAGCAGGAGAAGATATTTGAAAATTTCCCACCCAACAAAAAAAAGGGGGGTAAATCAATTACGAGATCGACTATACCACAATAGCCCTATAAGGTTTTTGGTAGGTACGTGGCCAAAAACGGAACTAGCATAGCGCCGTCATCTTGTTTTCCAATACATTTCACAAATGTGTAGGTACACCAGCGCCCCCAGTCGACGATATTAGAACGCTAAAATAACCTGGTAGCAGTGTAAGTCGTATTTTCTAAAGACCTTATAACTTCCTACATTTCTTCTGGAAAAGCACCTAAATTGGACCCTGGTTTTAGAAGATAATGGTAGTGCGGGGAGGAAAGTTCGTTGGAAATCGCTTTCGTACGAAGATTTGCGGCAGAGTTTTCTCCTTTTTACAAAAATGTAGTCCGTTAATAAAGCTTCAGGAATATATAAAGCGTCTAAACTTCTCAGTAGCTTGCTTTTTGAGGAAAATCTGACTCTATTGTCGCGAAGTTTTCAAAAAAAGTCTAAGTTTTGACAACGTCGAATACTTGCTGTGCACAATCTAGTTAGCCACAAGCCACAAGGTAACAAGCGAGCAACTAAGTAGGTAATTTCCTAACTTATTTCGCTTGGCCTTCAAATATTATACCTACATGTACTATGACTAATGATAGTATGGTCTAGCTAGAACTAATGATAGTTTTTGCTATAAGTCTGACGTCCAACTATAATAATGGAGCTAATAGAGCAAAAATGATTTCGGATGCTGTAGATTTTTACCAGACTGCGGAACGGAACTACAAAGTTAGACATCTGCGAGTCTCTGTCTAAATATAAGAACTGTTTAAAAGATTTAATTTAATTTAAGTATTTCTAAATGTTGTATAACTTTTTTTCATGTCCTTTAAATATGTTTTAACTGTTTCCTAGTTTACCTTTCATTAATATTTTATCTTTGTTAGCTTAGTTGTTAACGTTATTGTGCATGCTGTGGTCTCCTATAAGTGAAGGAGTGCACCTACTTAATACATGAAGTTACCCTTTATTTATGTGTCATGTGTTCTGTACATCTTTTGTTGCAGATCCTAAATCAATAAATAAAATAAAAAAAAAATAAAATGCAAACGAGGGTAATGACTAATGTGTTTATCAGTCTATGTATGTATATATGTTTGTTCCTTTGTGGCACTCTGAGACCAAACGCGTCGGTCGATTTTGATGATTCTTCGTCAATCGATTTGTCTTAATCTTGTATACTTACAAGATTACTGTCATGTATTTAGTGATACTTCACTAAAGACATGACAGTAATCAAAATTCAATATGGCGACAACCAGACGCCATATTGTGAAAAAGAAAAAAATGAAAATTGACGAACTATATCAAGTGGGGTATCATTGAATAGGTATTTGAAAATCATCTTTAGGTTTCTCTAACCATTTTTCATTTTGAATGACCATTTAGGATCTATATCGGTTTAAAGTTGATTAGCAACCATTCTAACTTAAATTTTCAAAACTTATAATAAATTTCTTATAAGTATAATCGTACCAACCCGCACTGGGCCCGCGTGGTGGATTACGGCCCACTCCCTCTCACAGAGAGGAGGCCTGTGTCCCAGCAGTGGGAACATTATAGGCTGATTATGTATGTATGTTATGTAAGTATAATCGTATAATAAATAGGTCTTATTTAATGTAAAAAATAATTATTAAAAAGTGTAAAATAATTAAAGTATTTGATAAATAAAAAAATTCGACTGCATGAGATTGTTTATATCTGGATGGTGATAAGCAATAATGTGTCAACCCACAAAAACTCAAATTCGGAGATACTGATGTATTCTGATAATGTGTTCCGTATTTAACATTATTCAAAAGAGTTTCAAGTCATTTAAATCAATTAAGTACGAAAAATCTTGATCTAAATCATAAAACAAATGGGAAATCACGTATACAACATTTGTCAATATGCCGTCAAGCTCCATAACACGGTTGACATTCAAAGTAGCGTCATCTATCGTCACAATAAAGACGTTATGAGACTTGACACTGTGTTGCGAAACGTCATTCAGTTCTTAGGCGCAGCGCCTAACAACGAAGTCCACGTAAAAAAATAAAAAATAACTAATATTCCCACTGTAATTACTTGATTCGTTTTACAAACCGTTATTGTAGTGAATTGTATGCAATCCACGCCGGGGTCATCAAGGTAAGTCAGTAATTATTCTGTTATGTTAAGATTTTCATAGGTAATTTCTGTATAGGTTATGTTGCCGATATAAATTAGAAAACGAATAAATTAAATAATTAAATATTTACATTTCAAAGGTGAAGGTTTTTCTTATACTAAAATAATGTAATTTGGTCCTATCATATTGACTTATTGTAACTTTTGTAACCAATTGCTGTGATTACCCACTTGATTGATTATTGCTAAATAAAAAACAATACTGTGTATCAGACTATGAAGCATAACACATTATTGCTAAACAGATAAGGACTTTTGAGTAAAACTTTAGCGCAGTTTACGGTGCTTAACATATCATTGCTGAACGTAAATTAGTATTATACGAGAGATAATTTATATTTTAAGTAACTTGAAATTATATTGCCAAAATTGCTACTATTCAAGGATCTGATAATTCCAATACAAAATTGAGTTGATGAGTGAGTTATATCGGGTTGTTTAGGTATTATTTTCATAAACCGCCATCACTACTAATAACTTTTTCCTTATTTTGTTGTAGAAAGATGTCACTGCCGAAATCAAGGGGTCAATTAATGGTCAATCTTGCGAACTCCAATACAAAAGAAGATTTTAATAAAATTACTGAAAATGTCAACTCAAATAAGCCTCAAGATATCCCTGTACCTAACGTAAGAACTGATCCACATTTACATTTTTCTACCGAATTACAAAACTCCAGATGCAGTGATCTTACTTATACATCACCGGATAATATTACAATAGATAGTATTTCACCAATATTTGAGTTACTCGACCATTCAGATATAAATATTGTAACAGAGCCCAATGATGTGGAGATAATTCCCTCAAGCTCTTTAGAAACAATTAATATTTTATTCCCATACATTGATGAAAAGAAATTGAAGTTTGTAAACGATGAACTAAATAAGGACCAACAAACGGATATAGTTACTCATTTTAATGGAGACGGAATGGAGAGTCCCAACGCTAGTGACCACGATAAATCTCAACCAATTGATTTATTAACTAATGGAAATGACGAAAATAGTTCAAACACAATTAATAAAAATAAGCATTCAAATGAGAATATTAATTCTAGCCCTGTCGAAAAAAACGACCCTCGTCCCGATGTTGACGACGATGACGTAGATGCCACTGTTAGTATTTTAAATTCCGTTGATCAGAATCGTAACAACATTGAAGACCCTGATTATATACCCGAAACGAACGACGATGACTCTGGTGAGCCGTCATCAAAATACAATGGTAGACCAAAAAAAGGACGCAAGAGGAAATATATAGATCAGAATAGCAACATAAGAAAGAAAAAAGCGAACACCAATCAGGATTACTTCAGTGCGAAAGGAAAAAAAGTTTGTGTGAAGGAGTTTAACAGTAGCGATTGTAGATGCCATTTAAAATGTACAGAAAAATTGTCTATTGATAAACGTAAAAAAGAATTTGAAATTTTTTGGAGTTCTGGTTCTTATGAAGCAAGGTGCGCAATATTACAGGGTAGCGTTATTGAAGCCAAAAAGAAAAGAAGCTATTCCATAAATTCTAAGCGAGCTTTTTCTAGAAAATACAAATTGTGTAATACTCCAGTCTGTAAAAAAGCTTTTTTGATTACACTTGGCATTAGTCAATCTAGAATCGACGTGACTCTTAACAAAGTTAGGGAGCAAGCTTCTATCAGTGATAAAAGGGGTGTTAAATCTGGGGGCAGAAACGCAATAGATGGCGAACAATTGCTACAAATAAAGCAATTCATAGAGAGTTTGCCTAAGTATTCTTCTCATTATTGCAGAGATAGCACATCAGCAATATTTTTGGCTCCAAATTTGAACTTGACCATCATTTATGACCTTTATAAAGAAAAATACGAGAATCATGTAAGTTTTTCTAGATTCAGGCTTTCTTTCTACAAAGACTTTAATCTCAGATTTAAAAAGCCACAAAAAGATACGTGCTTACGCTGCGACCTGTACAAAGCAAACAAAACTGTCGCCACTGGTGAACAATTAGTTTCATTAGAAAAAGAACACAAAGATCATTTGGATCACGCCTACAAATTAAGAGATCAAATGAAAAAGGACTTGGCTGCTGCTAAAACCAGTGATTCAATAGAAACGCTGACCTTTGATCTAGAAAAGACACACTGTTTACCGAGATTACCGACAAGTATTGTTTATTATAAGCGCCAACTGAACCTTCATAACTTAGGCATACATTGTGGTACAAATGGAAAAGGATATTTCTATATTTGGCTAGAGCACGAAGCTGGGCGTGGTACCCAAGAGGTGGGATCTTGTTTAAAAAAGTTTATTAGCGCGCATTTAAAACCTGACGTAACTCAGCTGATACTTTGGGCTGATTCATGTGGCGGACAAAACAGAAGTATCAAAATGATGCTGATGCTTCTACAAATTTTACACAGTCATGCAACGCTACAAAAAATAACTATGAGATTTCTTCAGCCGGGACATACTTACCTTCCGAATGACTCGGAGTTTGGGGATGTTGAATGTGCCTTAAAATCACAGATTCGATTATATACTCCAGAAGATTATATTTCCGTGATGGAAAACTGCCGCCGCAAGAATAAATTTGTAGTCACTAGACTTCAAAAAGAAGATTTTAAATCGATAACACCTTTACTAAATTGTATCACTAACCGAAAATCTGATGTAGATAAACAAAAAATATCTTGGCTTTCAACTTTTGAAATAGAATTACGTCGTGATGAACCATTGAAACTATTCATGAAATCAAAACTCGATGAGCAACCTCAGGTGGTTGACATATCAAAAAGTGGAAAGAGTCGGAAACAAAAACCGAATTTCGCGCTTGATCTGCCTATCCTATACCCAAATGGGCGTGAACTATCAGCTGCAAAAATACAAGATCTAAAAGAATTGTTAAAGCTCATTCCAACAGATGCAAAAGGCTTTTATAGTTTCTTGAGGAACATTGCGTCGGGTGATTTTATCGATGATGCTGATGGCTTGGGTAATTCTATTGATTTCGATATAGAAGAAAATTTGATGGAAGATTAAACACTTTAGCTGTTGTAATTTCTTGGTTAAGTATATTAGTTAAAGCGATGATCAGATAAGTGTTAGATAAGATTAAGTCAAAGTGATTTTATAATGAGACTGAATATAAGTTATGGATACAAATACACACTTGCTAAGGTAAAAATAATTGGGCTAGTTAGGAAGATACCCTAAGTTTTGTAAAAAAAGACTTTTATTTTTGTTAGTTTTGATATAGTTTAAATTGTTATTGTAAATATATATATATATATATATAATACAAAATAATACATAATAGTTCCTAAAGATCTCGAAATACAAAAATCTCTTTAAAATAAACCTGACTTCTGGTAAAATATATAAGTTAATTAAGTTAAAGTGATATTCAAATATTTCACTTAAATGACCAACATAACTTTAAGAAAATGATTACTAAAATAAGACTGCTTTAGAGTAAGATTATAATATTTTGTTAAGAATCAATGAGTCTTAGGATTGCACAAATTTAATTTTCATGAAAGAAGCTATTTAATTTGTTTTTGTTTGTTGAATAAGATTGATGCCTTGCTTAAAAGTTAGCTTTTTGTAGTTTCATATTACCTAATAAACATAAAAATGAATATTTACGACTTTTATTTAAAACTATTTTACAAAGTATAAGTGTGAAAATACTTTTATCAATATTCATTTATGCTCCTTAACATACATTTACTATCATTAAATACCGGAATCAGAATTTAGCAAAATAGTGTTAAGTTCCTTAATTTCCTGTTTCGAATATTATAACGTGAACCATATTTTGCAATATGCAATAATGACGTTTTTTGGAAAAACTTACAAACTTTATCTCTTTTTATGGTACTAATCTACTTTCAATCTATTATTCCTTTTATCAAATACATAAAAGAACCGGTGAATAAATATTTTTTCAAACAAATGTATTAAGAATTGGTATGACATCTTTTAACGCCATTTTCTCAAAATAGAGTCGGTGTGGCTTGACATTGTATTGCTTATCAGCATCCATCTATGAATATAGAAATACAATGTCATATTGATTCCATCTTTTTTTAAAGTTCACTATTTACGCAGTCGGGTTTTTTGATTTTTCGAATTATTATTTTTTATTTATGTAACGTATTATGTAAGTCTGATCTATCGGAGATCATAATATTTTAAGTCATTTTGTACCGTTTAAAAACCATCGATTTTTAGAGCGCGAAATAGGAAACATTCACATAGAATTTCATCCACCAACCCGCATTGGGCCTGCGTGGTGGATTACGGCCCACTCCCTTACACAGAGAGGAGGCCTGTGTCCCAGCAGTGGGAACATTATAGACTGAAAATAAAAAAAATCAAACAAAAAAAAACCAAAAAGAAGGCTCGCAGGACTTTTATCAACAAATCTGCCTGCCTTTTCCTAACTATGTAGGAGTCGGCTTCCAGTCTAACCGGATGCAGCTGAATACCAGTATTTTACATGGTGCGACTGCCTATCTGACCTCCACAACCCAGTAACTGTTTAATACATTACCCCTTGGTCAAGTGGTTGTCAAACTTTTGGGCTTCTGACAACTCCTAACGACTGTCAAAGATCCACGAATGACAGCAGGGACCAACAGCTTAACGTGCTTTCCGAGTCACAGAGGAGTCTCGAAATGTAAAGGTCACCCGTCCACGGAGCAACCCCAGGCAAGCCTAGTTTAACTTGATGGATCGACCAGAACGGCTGTTATTACTCAGCTATGAGCTCCTCCTTCCATAGTAGGATGAGGGTCTAAAAGGTTTGAAATGGTCGTCTAAAAATGCCACAGCATATCTCCCATACCTTGTTAGATTGCATATGTTGATTGAAAAAACAACATTACGAAATAAATAATTTTTATTCAAAACAGGGTCTGTCAGAGTAGATAACACAGACATCAACGAACTTTTGAATGCGTTCCATTTACAAAGGAAGCCTCATGTCAACTGCCTTTTTGATGAATTGGCCTAATTTTTTTTATCTTCTTTTAAGGCCATATTGAACCTGCCAAGCGCGTGTCATCACGCTCAATGAAGGGTTCCGTAGTTGGGATGAATTTATCCCAAGAACAAACTGAACATTGTAGTTGAAAAACATGTTCTCCCATATCGATATACGTCAGGGTCAATTCTCCAACTGCACATGTAAATTGGTCGACCATTACTCGTTAACTTGTAAAAACTTCTTAGCTGTGATGATTTTTCTTTTAATTTCGTTATATGTACTACTGCCATGATTTTTTTTACATATCCAAAAACAGCCATTTAGCTGGCAGGGACACTTGACTCTAACAAAAATTAGCACTTTAAAGCTTAATGCAACGCAAACGGATCCCTTAATGGATTTCACGCCATTTAGCTGGCAGGGACACTTGACTCTAACAAAAATTAGCACTTTAAAGCTTAATGCAACGCAAACGGATCCCTTAATGGATTTCACAGATCAATAATGTTTTTGAACGGCCTCTCCAACAATACCCATGGCATAGATGAGAAAAAAAAAACCATCCTACTTTACGTGCAATGTCCATTTTATTTGGCCACTTTGTCGGCGTGGCTAATATGTATACCCATGCCTAAATCCAGCTTTCTAGTACTAAGCATCTCTGAGCTAAAACGGGGACAGACAGACGGACATGGCGCATTCATAAAGGTTCCTTGTTGACCACGGAACCCTAAAAACGGTTGGATGGAACTGAAACGGAATTTAAATGTATGCTAATAAGACAGATTTTGCTCGTTCTTTTAGTAAATAGGCACTCTCTTCCTACCGCGTGATTGAGGACCGAGAGTGGCAGTTAGTCCTGATGCCAGTCATTACTCTCAGGTCATTACAATGAGTTAAATCGAGTGAATCCGTGCTTGAAGCGTTTGTTCGCGACGCAGAGACGTTTTTTTACATTAATTACGTTTATACAGGGTTAAATTAAATTAGCTAGCGAAACTCCGCAGACGGGTATCCAAACCTTAACATGATAAAACAAAAATAAATATTACTTAGATGATTTTTTTTTGTGTCGACCTCAGTGAAATATCAGTTTTTTTTGTGCAATTTGCACAGACGTAATGGCCACGATATTTAAACACGATAAAAAAAAACGAAACGAAAAAATATTTTTCATTTCTCATACTCGGAAAGCAGTGGCGTGCAGTGGTTCTCCACGGAGGGTAGGCCACGCATACGGACAACAAAAAAAAATAAAACTAATTCGCGTAACATCACAGCGTCGCTCTACATATTATGATGACCCTCAAAGTAGTCAATATTGATTTATAATATTAAAAAAAAAACATTTAAAAAAATCCTGTAAAAAAAAGTTATAAATACAAGAACTCACCACATTATTCAAGGTTCAAAACACGATTTTCTGACGATGCAAACAGAAGAAAGATTCAGCCACCTCAAATTTTTAACTTCTTATCACACACACATTATCGGCGCAAACTTCACAACAGAACACCATTCTTAGGTAAATAAACAAATAATGTTTATTATTTGTTTACAAACAAATAATATTTACACTACTGTACGTTTCAAAGAAATTACTTATAACTTAATAAAAATATGAAGTTTTTAATTATTTTTATAGGGCTTTTGCTATTCCTTATAATTTATCTTTTTTTTTTGGAAGGTATCAATTCGACAATACCACCCTTTTTTTTCTAATTGTCTCTAGTAGTCATTAAGGAAACTATCATGTCTGTGTGTAGTCTGTTTCTCAAATTCCCCGCAATTCAGGGAATTGTCCGAAAATTGGGAACCCTGGTCTTCAATACTTTTCATTCATTAAATCTTGACTTTACACACAACCAATCACAACACGCGGTGGCCAGCTCCAGTCGCAGTACTTACGTCCATAATTTAAACCATGTCAATCATGTGTTCCGTTCATACACACGAAAATATACACCAGTGTGCGTAAATTTATCAATGGGATTTAGGCTGGCCGTGTGCCTGCCTAATAGTGCGTACCGAGCTCTGTCGAACTGTGAGTTACGTCACACGGGCGCGAGAAATTGCTATAAGTGTTATAACAGGAGTTTAACTTTTTTAATATTGTGTATTATTGTATTAGTTAAAATAAATGCATTTAGCGTTGTTGGTAGGGTAGGCTAGGCCTAATTGCCTCTATGGACGGCACGCCCCTGTCGGAATAGTGTTTTTTTTTATCCGAGTAACGGGTGGAAGACGCTGCTCCCCACCCCCCAGTCTTTCCCGCCCAAAAGGGAAAGACTCATAGTAATTGCTTGCGCCCTCTTTAGGGCGGGAATGAATGAACAAAATTTGGTTAGGTAGTCGGCTACGAAAACTTTAAAATAATTAAGAAAAATATCGATTTAAATTAAAAAGAATGCTGCGGTCTTGTGAGTGTATAAAAAGCCACCGTGAATTTAAAAAAAGACAATTACATTATTTGCGCTGTAGCATGGTCTAGTCATGCGATTCTGACATCTGTCTCCCACCCGGTGACAAATGTCAGAATCGCATGACTAGGTCAGTGATATTATGCAATTCATTTTTGTCAATATCCACTCTCACAGCAAAAATCTCGTTCTGTTTATTAATATTTTAAAAGTGTCTGTGATAGCTTATTATTTTGAAATTTATTTTAAAATATGTATTTAATAATAATAATAATAATCATCAGCCTTTTTATTCGGACAATAGATAGTTACATTACAATTACATTTCTTCACTGCTGCACTGTTATATACATATTACACAATTATTATTACATTTATATTATTATATTATTTTACACAATAAAAAAAATATTCGCGTATTTGGTGCTTCTTTATTCTCTGTAAGTCAAGCCTGCCACCTGCCTGATACCATCTTCCCATCTTTTTTGTTGTCTACCTCTTTTCCTTTTAAAAGGAAAATGTATTTAATACAAAACATTAAAAAAAATCACATTCAACCCACAATCGAAACGAATAAAAAAATAAAAAATTTCGTGGTAACATTTTTGCCATGTGGCGCGGTACGTCGGCGTCCAACTTCATTTAAAGGCTCCTACATACTGGCGCAACTTGTCGCGCGACGCGACGGGACACAAAGACACCGCGTGTAGCGCTACAAGCGGTCCCTTTGTGTCGCGACGCGTCGCGCGACAATTCGCGCCAGTATATAGGAGCCTTAACTCTAACAACAAAAATTTTAAGATACATACTACTGTATGTATCTTAAAATTTCTTCTATTTCTATAAAAAATATCGATTACCCATCATAGCAATACATCCCTTCACTAAATATGTCTATGGCGTTACGTTACACATATAATTTGATTTTATTTGTGGACAATAACATTTTGGCAGGGTATATTTATTTAATTTACTAGTTATTTAGTTACTTATTACTGATACCGTATTTTACGACTATGATATTAGGGTGCAGCTTAAACATTCAATCACTGTCGCCCATCTTGGAGTTTACGTTTACGTTTCACATATTTCATATCCATTTTTGATTGTGGATAATTTGAAATACAACAAAGGAAAACAATTGTGAACGACGCGGCGCTTGACATTTGACATTAAATGTTTGACTACTTAAACTGCATACCTACATACAGCGTGCTAAAAAGATGCAATATCAATAAAGTTTGACCGTGGGGAAAATGACTGCTCTCTGTGAGTTAGAGATGTTAAATTGCGCTCTTACTAAAAATAAACAACAAAATTCCTATAGACAACCTTCTGGTTTAATAGCAAAATAATGCCTACAGAAAATTTGATCATAAAATAGCTGAATATGCATTTATAAGGAGATACGACGATCCAATCAAGTCAAGACGCTCTCCGCCTGAAACCGCCTAAAAAGCCATTATGTCACACCATACCCTCGTCTTTTCCCACCAGGCAATAAAGACGTCACAAAAAAATAAGACGTTAGCGTTCAGGGGCTATAATGATTATAAAAAGCGTTCACGCCCCACACAGGGTTTAGTCGAGGAAAACTCTGTGAATAATGAAAAGGACATTCATCGATCTCCAACCTCAAACGGAAAATTAAATTTCAATGGTAGGACGGTGTTAATTGAATTTTTCCGTAACTATCGATAAACGAGAAAATTATAACCTATATTGTAGGACTTTTTAAGAGTTTATGATCGAATCGCATAAACGACCAAAAAAAGGGACGTCCCTTTTCTTGAATCAATTCAAAGATGTTTTACCAAATTCCGTATTCTGTTAACCCATTTCTATATTTTCTGGAAAGTTTCGTAACTTTGACTTCAAGGAACGTAACGTGACGCGACGCTTTTTTTTTTCTTTTTTGGGTGGGAAATTATCAAATAACTTCTCCCGCTCTGGGCGGAGCGGGAGGGTGTCAGACTCGTACTGACTAAAACCCAACCGTGTTCCTTCCGTTGCCTGTGTTGCTAGGGGCCTCGGTAATCCTTTCAAACTTTCCCGCGACCCCGGCAGGTGACGCAACGCTGACGTAGTATCACAGGCGACATAGAGATATTTTGTATGGTACTGATCAAAGTCCTGATCTTTGAACGGGTGCTGTTTGTGGTGACTGGTCGTCTTGCTGACCATGGTTTTATTATTGTTATCAGTAATTAACTGTTTATTTATTTTACTGCGATGGTGGTAGTTTATCATTTCTCACTTCGAGTTACAGCCGCCTTATGTAAGCGGGCACGCCCTTTATGCCTGGAGGCTTTTATTTAGGTATTGTGTCTGTTTACATTTTTTGTGTTGTATTTTTACTTCTGCTTGCGTACAGTTTTCATTGTTTTGTTGGTATATTGGCGTGTGCTAACTAACATATGATAAGTAATCTAATTTAATGTTTTGTGTTTCGTAGTGTTAATTACTTTGCATACGATTTGTATAGAATCAAGTTTATCTAACTAAACAGACAGGGGTGCTGCTGGGAGTTTGTTGCGCCACTTCTTCCCAGCTAAAGCACTAGGAAGTGGTGAAGGGCTTTTGGGGGACTGTCTTATGTAATTTTGACTTTCGAAAAGTGCTGATTCTCAGCCTAGTTTGAATAAATGACTTTTGATTTTGATTTTATCAGCCATCAGGCTGTCGATATACCTACCTTGTGAAGCATAATAAATATCATTAGAGAAAACTTATGGTTTTCTCATTATTATTAGAAACTAATATAAGCGGCCTATTTGATAGTGTTATTTAAGGTCGAATTCGTACCCGAGACAAAAGGAGTATGTTAGCATCGTAGCAAGTGGCGTTTTGTAGTTTCTGCCTACCCCCCTGGGAAGAAGGTGTTAGTTTATGTATGTATGTATCTATCTACCCACACCGTTTGCTTAGCAACAAAGCAACAAATACGAAGCCATGATTCACGCGAAGCTGACGATCAAACAATGTTTCACAAACAAATTGTTTTCACCGTCTTGCTATTTATGGTTCACGAGAGACATGACTTAGCATGACGCTTTCTAATTCTACTCTACTGTAGAATAGAAATCGCTTGTCGACTTTTCTCGGTAGAAAACTGTCAACTGTCTACACGGAAACGTCATTATTGTCTACTCTTCCGTTGACAAAACGCTTATTTACGGTTCTCGTGCTAAGCCTGCGGGAACTTTTTGCTGCACAACTCATTCAAAAAGGAACGTTAAGAGGACGATAAATGCCAGCGACCTTGAGCGAGTGGGAGGAGCTTGCGTCACCCCCCGCGACCCCGCAACCGTTCGCACGTAACGTAGGGTAACCATACGTTTCAGATTGTGTGGACTGTCCTGCCTGATTTTTTTATCACAATCCAATTTTTTTTTATGTAGTGTTCACAAATAAGGTAATATTCTGATAATAAAATAAGATTGTAATATATTATATTATTTTAATAGTTTGCATTGAATAAGTTGGTTTAAACAGGGTGTAATTTTAAACACCATCAACCTCTCTCGTCATTGTACTCATCATTATAAACAACTTTTACTATATTGGACACAACATGAAATAACTTGGACTAAACATGAAATCGCGAAAAAAAAATCAGCTGTTCCCTACATTTTGACGAATTAAGCGAATATAAATGTAGGGAACAGCAGATTTATTTTTCGCGACTTTACGAGGCACGGATGAGTCTCGGTACGTAAAGATGCTCACCCATCCACGGAACAACCGCGGCAAGAATAGCTTAACCTAATTGATCGGCCCGTGCGGCTGTGATGCGACTAACGAGCTCTTTAGCTATGGAAACAATATAAAGTGAAATGAAAAGCCAAAAATCTAAATAAATAAATTTAATTCCAAAATAAAACAATTAATTTCTTTAGTGACAGATGAGAAAATATGAGATGTGCAGGCAAGATTTAGAGAGGGAATGGGATGTATGGATCAGGGGGCCGATTCTACTAATTTGCAAAGTTATACGCTCTGTACCGTCTCATCAATGGTTCGGTTTCGTTCGGCTCTCGTTCGTCCCCCATAAATCTATTCTACAATTTTTATGACAATAACTGAAACTGTAACTGACTGTAACCAAGTCGAAACCCTACTCAATCACTACGGGAATGAATGGCAATGAGTGTTATAAATAAATAAATAAAAGAAATTTCAATTAGTAAGTTTATAATATTACTATAACAAAAATGGTTAAATAACAAATAAAGTTTATACGAATAATAAACCCATTAAAACGTATTTTCCGTTATATTTACCACAAAAAGTAAATGATTTTTTCCATATATTTTAATAATTGTAAATTAGCAGATTTTCTTAAAGGAAACAGTCTGGGCGGTTCGAATTGCCATTTTAGAACAATGTTGTTAGTAGAATCGCCCCCCAGAGTAAGTTAGTATATTTGGGGAGTCAGTTTACAAGGGATGGAAAGATTGATGAAGGTGTGGAAAGGAGAGTGAATGCGGGAAATAAAGTGAATGGTACTATACATGCGACTGTAACCAACTAGTCGATGCCTAAAAAGGCTCGACTGGCTGTTCATAATGGTGTGCTGGTGTCTAAGCTTATGCATGGAAGTGAATGAATTTTGGGTGTGGCAAAAGAAGCATAAAAGTAGAAAAAGGGCCGATTTTTCAATCGCCAGATAACTTTTATGTGAAGAATATGTTTGACGTTTTGACAGCTTTTGTATAGAAAATATGTCAAAGCGCCATATTTATTGCTCAGATAGAAGTTAACTGATGATTGAAAAATCGGCCCTAAATGCTGTGGAAATGCCTCCTTGCGAAGCATGTGTGACGTGACTATAAATGATAGGCTGAAAAATTATGTGATAAGGCAACGGTGCGGTTTAAAAGAAGCGTGCAGCTGGCCTTCTATAGTTTTTGCCTTCCCCTTGGGAAGAAGGCGTGAATTTGTTTGTACTAATTATTTTTTTTACATTTCGTAGAAATGTAGTCATTTTTCGAAATATTCCTCTTGTCGAGTGTCTTGATCTTCCTGTTTCTCTGTCTCTTCTTTGTCCGTATTTTGCCTTCAACCAAAATCATTGATTCCATTCCAGTTGATGGTCCTGGAAATATAAAAAAAACCTGTGAATCTACATTGTATATAATAAATAACGAACCATTGTCAGTTCTTTCACTATTTTCGTCATTATTTATTTCCGTCGGGTCGCAAAATCCAAAATATTAAAACATAATCTTATTAATGAGCTGCACCTGTTTATTTAAACTAGACAAGTTTCTAACCTAATAAAACGGGATTGTCCCCATAAAACCATAATAAATGGTATGCTTAGAATCTACAATTTATTTAATACTCACTTTGTCTCTGCATTTTCATGTTGGGAATCATTGTCAGTTCTTTCATTATTTTTATCATTATTTATTTCCGTCGGGTCGCAACAACTAAAATATTAAAACATAACCTTATTAATGAGCTGCACCTGTTTATTTAAACTAGACAAGTTTCTAACCTACTATAACGGGATTGTCCCCATAAAACCATAATAAATGGTATGCCTAGAATCTACAATTTATTTAATACTCACTTTGTCTCCGCATTTTCATGTTGGGAATCATTGTCAGTTCTTTCATTATTTTTATCATTATTTATTTCCGTCGGGTCGCAACAACTAAAATATTAAAACATAATCTTATTAATGAGCTGCACCTGTTTATTTAAACTAGACAAGTTTCTAACCTACTATAACGGGATTGTCCCCATAAAACCATAATAAATGGTATGCCTAGAATCTACAATTTAATACTCCGCTTTTTCATGTTGGGAATCATTGTCAGTTCTTTCATTATTTTTATCATTATTTACTTCCGTCGGGTCGCAACAACTAAAATAGTACCTGACCTATAGTAGTATAGTTATTAATGAGCTGCACCTGTTTTTTTTTTTTAAGCTAGGTAAGTGTCAAACCTGCTGTAACGGGATTGTCTTCAAAAAACCATAATAAATGGTAGTCTACAATTTATTAGCCTACCTAATTGCTCTCCGGATTTTCGTTTCGGGAATCTGTATTACTTTTTTATCCTACAAAAAAAAAAAAATTGATACCTACGGATCTAATGTTATGTTTGAACTTACTCGTAAATAATGGATATACTCGCGCACAAATTATTATCAAAATAACATTTAGCTAACCTCATTATATTATAATAATATATGAGAAACTTACCTCAGTATCCTGTTTCTTTCATGTATACGTCATTTCTCTTTCAGAACTTTAGTTGTTCTACCCATATTGTCGAAAAAATACGTAAGTACAGCGGTCGCGCAAAGTGTCAGCGTCTACCCGTGACAGTGGTCAGCGGTACACTGCCGCCCGTCGCCCGCGCAGAACGCCGCATGCCGTTCCGTTCGATTTTATAGGGAATATTTATTTTTAGTAATAAAAGTATGAATATTTGAAAAAATTCACAGATACAATTATAGATAACAAAATAGTCTATTCATACAAAAAAAACCATGAAAATATCTTTAGTAGTTTGGAAGTAATTTCGATTTTTATATTTGGGTAGACCTTACTTCCTGAATTAATTTCATAAAGTATTTTACTACAATACTAAAATATTCACAGATACAATTGATGTGTATGCTGTCTAGTTTAACATACATTTTTTGCGTAACTTACTTGCATTAATTGAAGGCGTAATAACAGTTTTAAAAGTCACTAAAATCATATATCTGCACCTTAAACCAGTGTTAATCAATCTGCCTAGCCTTTTCCAACTATGCTGGGATCGGCTTCTAACCGAGTCCATCCACCATCTTACCGAATCTAACCGGATGCAGCTGAATAGGTACCAACCAGTATTTGACATGGAGCGACTGCCTGTCTGACCTCCACAACGCAGTGACTGGGTAAGATCTGGAACTTTCGCTGTACAATCCCTACAAAAAAGATCGTTAAACCAGTGTCCTAGCCTTTTGCTAGGCAGATTGATTTTGACACTATTTATACAAGGTGTCGTTTTTCATCCTCGTCAAATTCAAGGAGGTAATACTATGCTAATGATTCTCGACAAGAATCAATAATGATAAAATAAGTAGGTTTTTTATTTATTTCTAGTTTTCGGAAATCGGTATGTGTGGGACACGCATGTTAAAACGCGGCTCGTGTGATACCGCACTGTCACTGCCCTTTTACATACACACACTACCGCATACGTAACGGGGTGATTATGTTCGGTGAAAGTGGTGTATTCTAAAATAATTTCAAACTTAAATAACTAAAAAAACAAGTATGTATTAATTATTGAGCAGGGGGGTAACCATCACCTCTTATAGCAGTATTATTTCAATATTATTTAGCGTGAGAAAGAGATGGAGCTATAAGTCCTGTATAGCTCCATCACTTTCCCACTGTGAAGTAATATTATAATAATACTGCTATAAGAGGTGATGGTTACCCCCCAGGTATCGTAATTTTATTTGATTATATATGTCTTTCATAACAGCCTCCTGAAATTTGACGAGAATGCAAAACTACACATTGTATAATTATAAAAACATACCTACATGAATGTAAGATCAATCTGCCTGGCTGGATCGGCTTCCAATCTAACTGGATGCAGCTGAATATCAGTATTTTACATGGAGCGACTGCCTATCTGACCTTCACAACGCAGTGACTGGGTAACTCGATACCGCTTGGTAAGACTGGTTGTAAGACTTGGGTTTCTGTTACTCGTAACGACAGTCATACGGAGGGGTCTCGTTATGTAATGGATGGTCACCCATCCACGAACTAACCGCGGCAAGCGTAGCTTAACCTTCGATCGACCCGTGCGGCTATTATTATTAGCCACGAGCACCGTTAAACCAGTATCACACATTCAAAAATGAGTTCTGAATATTATTAAAAAAAAAGTTAAGACTGATAATGTTATGCCATCTGCTGCCATGCCGGTCGGAAAACGCACCCGATTTTGTACGGCTTTTTGCATTTCGCTATTCAGATTGCCTTAAATTTGGACTTCGAATTTTTATTCACCCATGATCGATTGTGACATTGTGCCTTAGGTATGTATGAGGCCCCCATAACTGCTCGGTCGTGTTCGAATTTCAAAAGCATTTTTGTTAGAAACGGATTTTTCAAATGTCCGAATCCAGGTTTAACACACACAACACAAAAGAATAGAAAACTTTGACTCCGTAGTTTGATCCCTTCATATAAGACACTTTTGTCACTGATTTCTAGGAAATTAAATGTCAAATCTTCAGTAAAAGCTCTCGTAATGAAGAACTGAGTGACATCTCATAAACGTGACCTCATATATGAAGACGTTTTATCGTCATTTCATCGCCAAGATTGACACTTGGATAATATGAAGTAAAGGTTAGCATTTCTAAGCTATATATTAAGATAATCAGACCATTGATTGAATAGTGAAGCACTGTAGCTCAACTTATGGGCGG
The DNA here is from genome assembly GCA_905333075.3 of Atethmia centrago. Taxonomy (NCBI): domain Eukaryota; kingdom Metazoa; phylum Arthropoda; class Insecta; order Lepidoptera; family Noctuidae; genus Atethmia; species Atethmia centrago. The sequence continues at coordinate 10,638,818 of HG995387.1, forward strand.
TATCAGAAAACGCCAATAAAAATAAAATTAAAGAAAGAGATTGTCAAAACGAGACAGCGACGAAATACTCTATTCCATTTTCAAAAAGTATTTCATAACGCCCGGGACACTCATTAAAATGTATAACATTATTCAAAACTAATTTTACAAAAAAACTGGTCTCCAACTGCAGTATATACATATGTTGCGCCCTTTCGCTGTTCGTTTATGGTCATCGAGGGAACTCTTTTTATATGGATACTTGACCCACTTACCGAATCCATTAATATCTTGTCAAACGCAAGTAGATGAAGAGTATCACTAAGTTTTATGTACTAACGGGACATGTTCCTGAGATTCGCGACGTCATCTCTGAAATGGTGGAACGAAAATTGGAACTCTTTATGTAGATTGGGTTGTTTGTCTATCGCTCGTTTACTAAATAGTGACTGTCTTTTCAATTCTCGAAGGTCGTGACAGCAAATTTATGATTCAACCAATCCTAGCAGCTACAACGCTTCTAGGTTATTTTGCCGCGTTTCCAAATTCGGAACTAACGTCGCCATCTTGTTTTATCAATACAATTTCTATGACACAATTTCACAAATGGCCTCCTTCTCACCGAGAGGAGGCCTGCCATGTGTCCCAGCAGTGGGAAGATTATAGGCTGATTATGCATGCATGCAATTTCACAAATAATTACCAACAGCACCCCCTCCGTCAATGTCAATTCAGGCCCCAATATATCCATGTAGGACTTTAGAACACGATATTTGACAGCTATTCTGTGAACTACTGATGTGAACTGAGGGTCTACTCACTAAGCACGAAATCTTTAGTTTTAGCCGAAGTTAAGGGCATTTTCTTCTCCGGATCACCTATGGACATGAAATTAGTTCGGGGCCCGAACTAAGATTGAATGACAACACGATTTTGCAATAATTAATTGTCCTTGCTCCCGATGTGTTTTTAAATTTAAAAAATAAAATTAATTTATTATTTCAGACAACAGTGATCCATATTGTGTTAGTATGACAAAACAACTCATATTCTAGTGTTAGTAGTGGTACTGATATAAAATAAAATAAAGTAATGGGCGCAGAGGATGACCAGACAAGAAAACATGTTTCCTACCTGAGCAACTTCCACATAAAATGTCTGATATTTGGAGTATAGCTCTTCGCCACAGCTCTCAGGATATAGAATCTGTAATTTGTAAGTTAGATTAATTGACATCGCTGATTGTGAATACATTTGCACGCCATGTTACGGCAGGATATGCTGAAACAAATTTACTGTAACTCCTTGTGTACCATATTCTAGCAAATAAATATTTTTGATTTGATTTGATTGATATAGTTGCGACTTCCTCGCACTCTGCTCTGCAGCGACGCGGTGTTTTTGCGAATTTTGGCTTGAAAGCATGTGTGTTTTGGCCCGTCCGAAAAAAAAAAATTATCGGGGGTAGGGTTTATTTCGTGAGTGCAGACTTAACGAGTTGTAGGTCGTAGGTTCGAACCCGGACAGGCGCTTATCTTTGTGTTAATTATTTCATCACCACTGCTCTCAAAACGGTGAAGGAAAACATCGTGAGGAAACCGGCATGTCCTAAAATAAAAAAAATCGAAGACATGTGACATCTATCAACCCGCACTGGGCCCGCGTGGTTGATTACGCGGGCCACTCCCTCTCACAGAGAGGCCTGTGTGTCCCAGCAGTGGGAACATTATAGGCTGATATGTAGGGTTTATTTCGAAGTACCGGACTTAGAGAGTAGGTAATGCTTCGCGGGGTATACTGTAAGCCTGATCAAGCCTCTAATAGGGGGCCTATTAGAGACTTGATCAGGCTTACAGTGTATCCCGCGAAGCATTATAAATTGTATTATAGAAAATTCTCGTTATTATTAGAAACTCAGTATCTAACTAAGTATAGGTGGCCTATTTAATAGTGTTGTGTGGTCGTGACATAAATACAAGGCTTTAGGGTCACTAGCGGGACGGCCTGCCAGTGGCTTTACACGCGTAAAATAAATACTACAACCTTCACGTGAAAACCGGCCAAGTGCGTGTCGGACCACGCACAGTGGGGTCCGACACTTGGGATGAATTTATCCTAAAAACAAACTTAACATTGTAGTTGAAAAACATGTTCTCCCATATCGATATATGCCACGGCAAATTTAAGTTGGTCGACTATAACTCGTTAACTTGTAAAGCCTACTTAGCTATGATAGTTTTCCTTTTAATTTCCTTTAAATTTTATGCGTTCCATTTACAAAGGAAGTCGCATGTCAACTGCCTTTTTGATGAATTGGCCTATTTTTTTTTTCCCCTTTTAAGGCCATTTTGAAGTTAAAAATGGAAAAAGAAAAAACCGGCCAAGTGCGTGTCATCACGCACAATGAAGGGTTCCGTAGTTGTGATGAATTTATCCCAAGAACAAACTGAACATTGTAGTTGAAAAACATGTTCTCCCATATCGATATACGTCACGGACAATTCTCCAACTGCAAATTTATGTTGATCGACTATATCTCGTTAACTTGTAAAGCCTACTTAGCCGTGATAGTTTTCCTTTTAATTTCATTATATGTACTACTGCCATGAATTTTTTCACATCGCCATAAACAACCATTTAGTTGACAGGGGGGGGGGGGACACTTGACTCTAGCAAAAATTAGCACTTTAATGCTTAATATTATGCAAGTGTATCCTTGAATCGAAAAGTAGTGTTCACAGACCCGCAATAGTTTTGAACGGCCTATCCAACGATACCCCACACCATGGGTTAGACGAGAAAAAAAATATCATCCCCACATTACGTGCAAGGGAGGTACCCTAAAATAAAATTTTTATTTCAAGATTTTGTTTAAGCACTATGTTGGCGGGATTAATATGTACACCTAAACCAAATTACAGCTTTCTAGTACTAAGCGTCTCTGAGCAGTCTTACAGTGGGGACAGACAGACAGACAGACAGACAGACGAACATGGTTAAACTATAAGGGTTCCTTTTTTACTACGGAACCCTAAAAAGGACCTCAGTGAATTGAGATCTTCGCTAATAAAGATTCGATAGAAAGACAGAACATATCCAAATATTATTTCACAATGCCCGAAAAAACAGATTTAGTAGGTAAGCTCATTATAGTTTATGTACTTTCATAAAATCGGTGGTTTCAGCAGTCGAATAAACTTTATGCCCAAATGGGGCAATCATATTTAAGACGCTAACACCTAAACCACGGTCACTGTCAGATTGCATAGAAAAGAAAAAGAAGCGCGATGACACAACGCTTGATTACAAGCGTTGTGTCATCGCGCTTCTTTTTCTTTTTCTTTAATACATTAGTATTGCAAAATATGAAGCAATTATCTATTTACTCAAAATTGAGTTAAGTAATCGAAAATAAAAAACCAACAAAGTTCTGCATTCAAAAAAGACGTTCTTGTTATTAATTAAATACGTAACGTAAGTTGATATTTAATACAGATATTTTGGATAAGAACTCAAGATAAGAGGTTAGTTTAACGTTAGTTTGTATCGAGATTTTATTTCAAAACGTGTTTTGGTAACAACCAAGTTCTGGGAAATACGTTCAAAATTAACGTACATTTTTTCCGCTACCACAAACTATACACATTTGGCAATTTTTTTTCTTAAGAGAAGCCAATTTTGGTCAATTGGGTCTTGTCAGCGCCTTAAATAAAGGTGCCATTTAATTATACAACACGATATTTAATTAAAAAACAGGTCAGGAACTAACAAGTATTTTACAAAAAAAATGATTTCAGCCTTAAATGTGAATATGCCTATCAACCTCAGAGATCTCTTTCAACCCACTGAATCGAGTAAAAATCACGGAAAAAAATGTTTTTCCGATACAAACAATCACCTACCTTTTGGTCGAAGCCTTTTTAACAAAAGTGACAACAACAGCTTTTTCATGTAAAAAATCAAATCAGTAGCCTTGTTGGAATGACATGACCTATGTTCAGGAAACGTGAATGGAAGAATAATAGGCTTCTTTTCGAAGGGATTCAGAACAATTTGGTCTTCACGAATCCAATTTATTGCTTATTCTGTGTTTTAATTATACTAGGTACTAACAAAATAGAATCGTTTCAAATTTCTAATGCTTCGGCAATGAAATTATACCATTACACACACTTTCTAGGTATTAACGTACGAACTGCCACTACAGAAAAGTCAATCTTGCTTTCGTTCGATCTCTTTGCCGCTGTCCATTTATTAATTATACCCTCTCCTTGTGTACACGTAAGCTTTTCTAAGATGGAAAACTTTTGGAAAATGATGACGCCTTCTTTCAAAAACGGCCAAATTGGGATCAAATCCGAATGACTTTAGTATTTAGGCTTGGCGTATTTACTTCGTGGGTATATTATTTTTACAACATTAATTTGATTAGGAATAAAATACCAAAAATGTCGAAATCTTTTTTAAATTAATTTCAAGTTAATATTTATTTGTGGGTGTACTATACGTAGTACTGTTATGTATTCTGTGCTATAGGTACACCTCTGGCTAACCCTTCGGAGAACACAGGCGTGACGTTGTTATGTTAATATTTTAATAAAATTCAAAATCAGTTTCTGAAACTCTGTTTATTCAGTACCTATTTTATCATTATGCGAGCGAGCGTATTAGAAACTTTTATAACGTACTCGTTTTTCTAATAATATATGTAAAAATTTGCTTCGTATTGGATCATTTTTTTCTGTTCACTCTCGCAACTTTAAGTTATTGCTTTGTGTAGTGTACGTACAAAATAGTATAATACGTACTAATAGGTATAATCTGAACTAAGTATCGGAATAAAGAAAACGGTATTTCAACCCTTTCTTGAAAGGCGATTGGATGTCCAAAAAACGACAGTGAACAATGGAAATTGTCTGTCAGGACCTATTTACAATGACATTGATTGAGGTCTACTTTATCACGATTTAAGTAGAGCTGTATTGATAAATTCCACTGGAAAATCGTGGAAATATTCCGAAATTGGTTTTGACAGATTCGAAATCACAGATCATAAATATTCATTCTAACAGCCGGTATTATGAAAGACCAAAAATAATGTACGCAATAAAAACCATAACGGATATTTTTTTAACGCAAACGTATCATTTCATTGCGCCAAATATTTTTTTTATTTTAATGCGCTGCTAAATGATGAGTCGTCTTATTACAATAATATCGTATAGCGTTCATATTATTATAACAAGGCCCATAAAAGGGAATGCGAGCTGGCTGGAAATAGGACACGATGATAGTCGCTGTGACTACAAAGATACGCAATTTTCCGCGCTACAATGGAAACTGTCTGGCGGACATTAAAAGACGTTCTCATAAGAGTTTGCACGAATCCAACACTATTACGGCTCGTGCGGACCAGCGCGATATCGCCCTTGTCTGCTAGCCTTTAAAGCATAGATATCCGGAGATATGCCTTCATTGCGGAAAAGTAAGGAGTCCTAGTGCCACCGCTCATCTCCCACCAAAATAATTACAACATTAACAAATAGTGTACTTACGACACACACTTAAAATTTGAACACGCACACTAAGAAGAAAGCAGCTACACTAAATCAATTTCTAATAGCACACATACATAGAATGGGCGGGGCATTCACTTGTAAACATTTGCTATTTGCGAACATTCAATGCACACGCATGTAAATAGGGAGTCGAAAGCGATGATCGATCATTTTTATCGATATTTAATTTTAGCACATTCTTGTATTATAATAACTTTGTTTAATTTTCTTTAAATATTTTTAGGGTTCCGTAGCCAAATGGCAAAAAACTGAACCCTTATAGCTTCGTCATGTCTGTCTGTCTGTCTGTCCGTCCGCATATTACAGCCACTTTTTTAAATAAGTAGTTTTTTAAATAAGTACCTATCCGAAAATATAGTTTATTTTTACTGAAATAAAATGGAAATATTTTTTAAATATTGTATTACCGGTTAAAGGGAACGCTCTCTGTTAAATACGGATATCTATGGTTTAATATCATGCTGTATATTTATATTACTTAATCTTAAAAAAAAAATATTTTAATCAAAAATACAATAATATTGCGCAAAATATTTTTTTATTTTCAAAAATAATAACTATCGCAATCGTCATATTAATCTTACTCGGTCAAATAATAATTGAATATTTTTGCATATCGAACACAAATTAATTTAATTTTTGACCTAAAATAAATAATTGGATGAAATATAATATGTACCTATTTATCATATTACATAACATACTGTACTATAAATTAAAAACTGTTCATTTGTCAAAATCTTTAGGCGTAATATTAATTTAAGTTTTCACACTTCACGTGTAACTGTATTGAAATAAAAATGTCTTAATTTGGTTCAAAAACATTAAATTAATAACCAATTTAACTCTTTTACTATACATGTAATACGAGAATATCCATTGAGTTCTGTAAAAAAATATTCAACTGTAATAATACGAATATCGATAAAAACAGCCGCACGCACTCGATTGCACCTCTCTAAATTCAAAACGCTCGTTGCGTTCGGGAAGATTCGGGCTAGTTCGTGTCGCTCCGGACGAAAGTTAATAAAACATTTAAAAATTGATTTATAATATAAAACAGTGACTTAATTGTTTACTTACCGGTGGTAGGACACGCCATTTGTCTTCAGGTTGCTGGTATTTGACCTATTTTTACATATAATTACTGCAAAACTCGGCATTTTGGTTTTTTACGCATCAATAGTACACTGTACGCAGTTGCAAAGCGACTGAATGAAGCGTACAGCCGCCGTTCGAACATAAGACCAATTTGATAATATCGAGGCGCCCGCCGCGTGCCACGCCCCCAAGGCATATCCCTCGATATCCGTGCTTTAAAGTATATATTCCAAAAAAACCGGCCAACTGCGTGCCGGACGACGTATAATGTGAAGGGTTCCGTAGTTGGGATGAATTTATCCCAAAAACAAACATAACTTTGTAGTTGAAAAACATGTTCTCCCATACATCGATATACGTCACGGTCAATCCTCTAACTGCAATTGTTAGTTGGTCGACTATTACTCGTTAACTTGTAAAGCCTACTTTAGCTGTGACAGTTTTTCGAAAGGGTCACCGAGGCCCCTGGCAACACAGGCAACGGAAGGAACACGGGTGGCCTTTAGTCAGTAAGAGTCTGACACACCCTCCCGCTCCGCCCAGAGCGGGAGAAGTTATTTGATAACTTCCCAACCAAAAAAAAAAGCTTTGATAGTTTTCCTTTCAACTTCATAATATACATATACTACTGCTGTGAATGTTTTCACGTATCCAAAAACAACCCTTTATCTGGAGAAACTTGACTCTAACAAAATTAGCACAAGTTATCACTTTTTATAGCTTTATTATAACGCAAACGGATCCCTGACTTCGAAAATGGGTTTTACAGACCCAATGCTTTTGAAAGGCCTATCCAACGAAACCCTACACCATGGGAGAGACGAGAAAAAAAATATCATCCCCACTTTAAATGCAGTGGAGGTATATCACAATATCTTTTTTCAAGATTTTATTTACCACTTTTTCGACGTGATAAATATATAGTCATGCCAAATTACAGCTTTCTAGTACTAAGAGTCTCGGCAGACAGACGGACATGGCGAAACTATAAAGGTTCCTTATTGACTACAAAACCCTAAAAATGGAGACTGTTCAGTGTTTGACGTTTGTAGTTCCTTATGTCAATAACACCATCAAGATCGTAATCTTTTTTATTATTTTAAAATTCGATTTTGATACTTACCATCTAATGCCAGTTGAACGTTTCTCATATACCTAATATACGTACTCTACTATGGCATAATGATTTTTTTTTTCATGAATTAACATTTACAATGATTTAAGACTCTTACAAACAAGCGCGACACGCGACGCGACACAAAGGCACCGCTTGTAGTGCTACACACGGTGCCTTTGTGTCGCGTAGCGTGTCGCGTCTGTTCGAAGGAGCCTTTATTTGAGCCCGTGTACTTTTTAGATCGATAAAAATCTATTTGCTATGGGTGCGGAAAACCGCTTCCAATGTGCCTTTTTATTTTAGCAAGTCAAAGTAAAACAAAGCTCGTATTTTTACAAGTTAAGTGTTTAAATAAACACACGAGTAAATTACATACACACATACATAACGTCACGCCTTGTTTCCCCGAAGTGTTGGGCAGAGGTGTACCTGTAGTACACCCACATTTCGCCAGTTATGTTTAAGTCCCATGTAATAGGGGACGACCCTATTGCCATCAATTGGGCACAAATCCAGACTCCGGGCTGCTACTGAGAATTTCCAGATAGAAAAACCCAATAATACTTTTCCTGACCCGGGAATCGAACCCAGGACATCATGCTCAGCAATAGCGCTTGCAGCCACTAGACCAACGAAGCAGTCACACGAGCACGAGTAAACAAAAAAATTATAATTTTGACAAACGACGAGAGAATGTTCGATATTCTATATTCACTTGGTTTTATTTATTGGTTTTATACACTTGGTTAATTAATTGAGTCTCCAGTTCCAGTAGTCTAATTATGTAATAATTGTAGAATATCTAGAAAATCTAGATTGTAATAATAGCCGCCTGGTAACCGGGGCACAGAGATTGCGGCTAAATTGATTTTAATTAGTTCCCTCAAGGCCCCATTATTCAAGATTATTCAGCTGGCTATCAACAGCTTGTCTATGGAAACTCCTGTCATATTCATTAAGGAGTTTTCAAAATAAAGGTGTCAATAGCATTCGCCACTAGTAAATAAATATTTTCACCAACTTTGGTTTGGTAGATAACTACTAAAGGCCTGTACGTATCTACCAAACTAAGGTTGTTTGCAGACAGACGCGACACGCGGTGCGACGCGATTCTGATAGAACATTTTTCATGAGATTTTCATAGTAATTGTTCTTTCTGGAGCCGCGTCGCGCCGCGTGTGAGCCTTTAGGCGAATTTCACCAATAAACTGAACGCGATCATCTAAACCACGGTTAAGAGCAGTCAGGGTCAATATTTCGTAACAATGATAAAACTGACAGTTCTTGAACGTGGTTTGGATGTGCTGATTGCGTTCAGTTTCATTGCCCCAAGTCAAATAAATTATAAAACTCCGTCTCGTCAGACATTGTCCTACTAAAGCTACGCTAGTTAGCTGAAAGTCCAGGCTGAAACACATTGTTCCCATTGTTTCAGAACAAAAGCTAGATTAGTCTCTATGTGACTGCACTTCTAAGCTGAAAGATTCTTTTGTTATCCCTTTTTTTTGTTTAACAGTATTTTCTCAAGCCCTTTCAGATAATTACGTGCTTTCTCAATCTAAAATAAATAGTTATGCAGTATTATGGAAGACCTAATTCATATAAAAAAGACTGGCTGATTGTTATGAAAAACTTTGACAGACAAACGACAAAGGAAAAATAAATACTTTTCTTTTTCGGTTTTATTGGCATCGCAATGATTTTGTCATACATTGTGGCCAGTTACAATCACTTACAAATAATTGTTATTCTGAAATAAGTTTTCTTTGCTTATATACTACTTATTTGAAAAGCTCGTGTTTGAGTTAAATTGTTGTCATAATTATTATTTATTTCTACATAACAGTAGGTAGGTACAATACCAAAAACAATCTTGTCAATTCGCTTTATCCACTAAATACTTTCTAATATTCTAGACCTAATCTAGACGACATTCTGGAAACGGATTTCTTGTTTGTGCTACCGGACTTAGTTAATGATAAAATGATGGAATACAGTTATATTGATGAAGTACGGTATCTTCCATGATATTTCACAACTTATTAGAATCTCTAATCCCTGTACTGTAACGTGGAAATGGAACAGGTTACTAGTTACCTTCTGAATATTGCAGTCACGCTGTATTCAGTCCATCGAACTACGTGTTTGGTATTCATGTAATTCGCGGCTACGAGTACGAAGTGGGCCACCGTAATATTTTTCGTTTCGTTCTCGAATAACATCCAATATTGGTTTATGTTATCGTCCATCAATATCCGTTGGCAGAAAATCAATTAAATCATATTCTCCCAACGGTTTTATTGCCAAAGTAATAACACGTGGGTGTACCTGATACCTTTGACGTCTAAAGAACATACACGTGAACATATACGTAAGAAGTTGGCAGAAACATCCCAGCGCTGATATTTTGCTGGATTCGTTTTCTCCTCTACTGATCGATATTTCCCCACTACCGATCGTTATTTCTCCTGACAAAGTTTATTCTGTTTATATGTATGTATCTACGTATGTATTCTTGTATTGTAAAGTTATTTTCGTGTTATCTATCCCTTGAGTTGCACCTGCCATGTGTCTTCTCTGCATCACCCTAAGGTTGACTGGTAGAAAATGCCTCAGGCATTAAGTCCGCCTTTGTACGGTATTATTTTTTTTATACTTGTGCATAAAGTTTTAATAAATAAATAAAATAAATAAATAAATAAAGTGTTGATTCTCAGCCTACTTTGAATTTGATTTATTTTGATTTAGCTGATTTTATTTTTGCTGTTTTTATAGTTTTCCGGATTCTTACGTGTAGGTTGAAAACCGCAACTTATTTGCCGGCACTACGAAATAACGCTGCTGGAACTTTAAATTAATTTATCAAGATGTTGAGCTTGGACAGAGCACCGCCGTGTCCTCGTGGAGGCGATCGGCGGCAGAGATCTCTCGCATCCGGCCCTGGTGCAGGCCATGGTACGGAGCGAGAGGGCATGGGCAGCCGTCACCTCCTTCTGCGAAGCAGTAATGCTTGCGAAGGAGGAGGCGGGACGGTTGAGGGAAAGGCAAATTTCGCGCCCTCTCGCCCCTAGCCGCCGCAGGAGACACTCTGGGCGTCAGGAATCCCGGGCACCGTAGGCGCGGATGGTGAGCAATGGGCAGCTCACCGTCCGGTAAGGACCAGGCCCGGGTCGACGGCGCGTTGTATTCCACGCGCGCCTTGAAAGAGATGTCGTCAGCACAAGTGTAGGGGTCCACTAGGGCGAATGCCCGCCGGGGTCGCGGGAAGGTATTAAAAGGTTACCGAGGCCCCTGGCAACACGGGCAACGGAAAGAATACGGGTGGGTTTTAGTCAGTAAGACTCTGACACACCCTCCCGCTCCGCCCAGAGCGGGAGCGCCGGGGTCGCAAAGAAGAAGTGAATGAAGAAGAAGTGAAGAAGTTATATGATGATTTCCCACCCAAAAAAATAAAAAGATCTTGATCTGATAGGCGGTAGGTACTGGTAGGTAGGTACTTCGGAATATTAAAATATAAAACTTTATGTACTTAAATAGATTTGAAGAAATTCAGCTGTAGTTTATAATATTTGTAATGCGTGAAACATTTTTTCGAATGTACAGTCAGTTTATACGAAACTGTCAAATTTCTCCAAATTATTTTAAACCTTAAAATATTGATGGTTAAATTCAAAATCGAATGAGAAAAGATGTGCTGGCGACTGTACTTAAAAGTTTTGCTCAATCTTGTTGAACGGTAAATTCCTATTGTATGGTATGACTGAAAACCAACTTGGAGACTTTAAAAATCCTATAAAACAGGTAGATACACCTTCTGTTGCCGACCAAAACGTCGTCGTTTGATTTATTGCGCTAAAAAGAAAATCGCAGGCACATCCTGTCTTTAGAACAGTAATCTTGTACTTAAATGAATTTATTTACATAACCAAATTACAAGATGATTATTAACATTAACTAAATTAAATTAAAACTTAGTTAAGCCTAAAAAAGGCCTTCGGGGCATAGTACCGAGGATGCCGGCGGCATTTCCTCGCTGAATTGCAATACTGATGCGTTGCGCGAGAAAGCCGCCAGCTTTTCGGTCACCAGTTACATCAACTAGATGTTGATTTATACTTATAATTTTATTCGCTCAATAAGGAACATATAAGGAACCCTTGTCAATAAAAAAATGCTATACATTTTCCACCAGTAAATTTGCAAATTACACAAAAATAAAGACTTGTAAATTCGTTGCCAGCGTTAGTTCGGAAGGAAGGATACTTCTAATATCAACGATAGGATTGTGTACGGACTCTGGAGGATCGGAGGTTCGCAATCTCCGAGACTCAGTCCCGCCGCGGCCGTCGCGAGCGGCGGGTCACTCTGCCCTTGCAATCCTCCGCCTTCGGAAAACGAGAAGGCGTTCGTGTATTAAAACCTTAAATCAAACTAACTAATTGGGACCGTTATTAGATTAGTTCCAAGAATCGTTTCGCGCTATTTTATAATTAAAGGCGATGTAAGGAAATTAGGTTAAGCTGGTAAACGGGAACACAATGCGTGGAGTTCTGTTGATACTATGTTTATAGCTGTTTTCATAGCTACTAGTATATGTCACTTTACAACCCCGCTTGTGAAGGTATACCACTAAAAATTGTTTTTTTTTTTTTAATAGCTACTACATTATTTTGTGCTAAGTACCGTAAAGGTAGTCTTCATAATGAGAACCTTACATCATTAAGGCAAATAGAAAAAAAAAAACTCAAGTTGAATTCGATCAGTCAAACGAATTTAGAATTAGTTTTCAAAATTGGAGCGGCGATTGTTTTAAAAAAACAACAGTTATGTGATAGACGCGTAAAAGTGAGCACGTCCTCTTGCAATAAGTAGCGAAACTTTAATATTGGTTCTTATGTTCGTATTTAGCGCCTGTTTCACGTAGGGTTCCTCCCAACGTTAACATTTCAAATTCAAATTCTTTATTTCGAACGAAGACTCTTATAGGGTTAGTAACATTGTCCTTAAAACGAAGTTTTAACAGTACCTACAAAAGACGAGCCGCTTAGTAGATTACAGAAGATAGAGATAACAAACGCTATTTTTTTACCAATTATTCCACTGTCAAAGTACTAATTTTTTTGTAATTCAAATATTAAATTGTAACCCATAACTATAGCTCAATCATATCATGCTTATAGACCTGTCGGCAAGTTTTCCAATAATTAAAGTAAAAGCCTATCAGTGAACAGTGTCGGTAATGTTAGATGTAGTATATTTAATTTCCCTAGGAACGTCGCCAGATGTGCCATGTGTGTCATTACTTAGTGTAATATAATATATTATTGTGTGCCGGGAATCACTTCCTTTATGTACTTGTTATGTAATATGTACTTAAGAAAGTGAAAACATTTTGTTTGGGAGTGGTTCAGCATTTGTTTTGGTGTAAAGGATCGTGCAGACTGGCGCGATATCGCGGGCGCGACAGGCAGCGCGACGCCTAGCGTGACACTTTCCATGAAGTTTTCATAGACATTGTGCTACTGGTGTCGCGTCGCGCCTGTCTGCCTTAAACCGATTTTGTTTTTGTAGGCTCGTTACCTACGAATCAATATTTGTTATTATTAATAATTATTATTATTTTTATTTATTCGTAGCTCGTTACTGAAAATATGCGCTAAATAATTATTTATTTAAAATATGCGCTAATTTGAAGTTTTATTGTGGAATGTTTATAGACGCGATTATTTTTAGAAGAAAGTTCCTGTAATTGGTCAAGCTTCACATTATGTTTTTGACAAATTAGAACTCGATCATTGTTTTTCTGTCAGTTGTTTGAAGTTCAGCGAGACAGAAGGACATATTAGGCCCTAATAGTATTTAGTGAGATCATAGTTATATTTAGTTTGAAATTATTGAGGTTTTAACTAAGCCTTATTCAAGAGGCATCTTGTCTCTTCCAGCAGACTTAGCACGAGAACCGTAGAGAATCCTTTGGTCGACCGAAGAGTACACAAAAATGACGTTTCCGTGTAGACAGTTGACAGTTTTCTACAGAGAAATGTCGACAAGCGATTTCTATTCTACAGTAGAGTAGAAGTAGAAAGCGTCATGCTAAGCCAAGGTCATTATCTACGCTGAACTAAAATAAACTCGTTATACCCATTACTAAAATTTCAATGATGTAATAAATATCTATCGAAGGGATTATAATTTTAACAAAGAAATCTCATTCTTCCTCTCAAACCGAGCACCTGCCACCAAATCTCTTCACCATCCTTAGTTGACTGGGCGCGAATGCCTAAGCCATTAAGTCCGCCTTTGTGCCATTTTTAGGGTTCCGTAGTAAACAAAGAACCCTTATAGTTCCGCCATGTCCAGCTGTCAGTCTGTCTGTCTGTCTGTCCCCGCTGTAGCTCAGAGACGCTTAGTACTAGAAAGCTGTAATTTGGCATATGTTGCCATATTAATCACGCCGGACAAAGTGCTAAAATAAAATCTAGAATAACCATTTTTTTAGGGTCTTGCACGTAATGTGGGGATTATATTTTTTTTTCTCGTCTACCTCATGGTGTGGGGTATCGTTGGATAGGCCGTTCAAAAATGTTGCGGGTCTGTGAACACCAATTCGATTCAAGGATCCGCTTGCGTAATATTAAGCATTAAAGTGATTATTTTTGTTAAAGTCAAGTGTGTGTGCGCCAGCTAATGTTGAGCGCCAGAGATGTGAAAAAATTCATGGCAGTAGTACATATAATGAAATTAAAAGGAAAACTATCACAGCTAAGTGGTCTTTACAAAACTAACGAGTAACAGTCGACCAAATTAAATTTGCAGTTGGAGAATTGATTGTGGCATATATATCGATGTATGGGAGAGCATGTTTTTCAACTTCAATGTTAAGTGTTGATACTTGATCTGAAATTGAATCGAAGATTGATTCACACATTACTATACTAAAGTAACATTTGGTGTCGACATAAAAATAACTTAGTGTCGACAAAAATAACTTAGAAAATAATCTAGTTACCAAGTGACTCTCACCAAGGATCACTGAATCATTCTCTGCGGGAGGACCTTCATTGTTGTCGTTTTGTCTCTGTGATATTAAACATCGTGTTATTTAAAAAAAAAAAAGGACCGCAGCCATTTTGGTTTAGCAAATTAAAAATCTGAGTTTAAAATATTTCAAGGGACTCTCAGTTCGGATGTAGGTAGGTAGGTAGGTACTGCTAACCTAATTTATTTAAAAGATGTCGGTATAATAAATCACTGAAACCCCGAAAGCCTTTCCCGCCCAACATAAAAATTAGCCCTTTATTCAGGTCTTTTGTGAAAAATGCTGTTGTAAAGCCTGAAATGGATATGTAAACTGTCCAGGGTCTAGATATATTAATAACTTCAAGAAAGGATCTCGGGAATGTTTTCTTTATCGGTATTTTTTGGTATTCAAAAACATAATTAAGGAACCTTTTTCTAAACTTTTTACAAAAAAATAACTGACTTCCCGAATACACTAAAAATTGAAAAATAACTTTAATTTCGGAATTCGGTGGCAAAAACGAACATACAAAACTAAAGACACCTACTACAAAGAAAAGAATTTCTAAAATCGGTCCACAATTGACGAAAATATCGATGAACATACACGAAAAAACAATACATACAGACGAACATAGAACCTCTTCCGTTTTGGAAATCGGTTAAAAAGACTCATGCCCGTTTTCACTAACATTAGGTGATACCGAAATGAATGCCCAAATAAGAAAGTTCTGTTGAATTTTCAACAACGCAAGTTAACACAACGCAAACAAAATCCAACAGTGCTATAATATTGAGGCGTTAATTTAAGTATTTTCTAGAGTTAATGAAAACGGGCATTACTTACCTACCTACTTGCTTATCTTCTCGGTAAGATCCTAGTCTGTAATTCCAATCTTAGGATTGGAATTACAGTCTATTACAGACTCGGAAAAAAATATTAAATAAATATATACAGGAAAATATTAGTTAGGCTAACTAATATTATAAATGCAAAAATGAGTTTGTTACGCTTTCACGCTAAAACGGCTGAACGGATTTGGATTTATTTCCACGGGATCGAAACTTATGCGGGTGAAACCACGGGGCGCAGCTAATTTTATACATAATTCTTTTCTACTATATCTACTTAAGGCGCTGACAAGACCCAATTGACCAAAATAGGCTTCTCTTAAGATAAAAAATTGCCAAATCTGTATAGCTTGTGATAGCGGAAAAAATATAGGTATGTTAATTTTGAACATATTTACCAGAACTTGGTTGTTACCGAAACACGTTTTGAAAATAAAATCTCGATACAAACTAACGTTAAACTAACCTCTTACCTTGAGTTTTAATCTAAAATATTTGCATTAAATATCAACATACGTTACGTATTTAATTAATAACAAGAACGTCTTATTTGAATGCAGAACTTAGTTGTTTTTTATTTTGGATTACTCTACTCAATTTTGAGTAAATAGAGAAATGCTTCACATTTTGCAATAAATTACAAGCGTTGTGTCATCGCGCTTCTCTTTCTTTTCTATGCAATCTGACAATGACCGCGGTTTAGGTGTTGTCAGCGTCTTAAATTCAGAGTAGACACCAAACACACAGTTATTTTACTTCGTCGTAACAAATGTAAATTAACTGATTCATGCCATTTGAAGAGATCGTAGGCGACTAATGTTTCACTTCTTCAGAAACGAAACATTTAGCTTACGTTATGCCATCCACGTCATGTCTTTTTATTTTTTTGGGTGGGAAATCATTAAATAACTTCTCCCGCTCTGGGCGGAGCTGGGTGTGTCAGACTCTTACTGACTAAAACCCACCCGTATTCCTTCCTGTTGCCTGTGTTGCGAAGGCCTCGGTAACGTACGGTACGTTCCCGCGACCCCGGCAGACATCGGCCCTAGTAGACCCCTACACTTGTGCTGACGACATCTTTTTGAGCCGCGCATGGAACATAACGCGCCGTCGACCCGGGCCTGGTCCTTACCGGACGGTGAGCTACCCATTGCTCACTGTCTGCAAGCCCGCGCCTACGGTGGCCGGAAATCCGCCCGGGATTCCTGACGCCCAGGGCGTCTCCGGAATTATACATTGTAGTATAAAGTTTTTTTTTATACGGTTTGCGTTTGACCTTTATCTCACCAGGGTAATTGTGTACCACACTATCAGTAGCAATGGCTTTCATTTTGACAGTTCAACAACATTCATTGCGGTATTTACGTGGTTGAGCAGACAATTTTTTCGAACATATGAAGCAATGGATTAGCAATATACTTCAAAATCATTCAGATTGTGATTGATAGTCTGATTGATTACGTCATTAGGGTGATGATGGTAAGCGATGAAGAGGCTCGCTTGCCTGGACGACATCTTAACAGTCGAGACTGCAAAATATCCTGGAAAATAAAATAATAAAGCCAGATAGGAGATTGCAATATAGGTGAATCAATTATCTCAGGAAACGCAGTCTTCTGAATATTCATAGAGGTGTATACAGTGCTTCTATTTTCTTAATGTCTCTCGGCAAACTTCGTGTTTCGTCAGTCATCGGATTTATATCAGTTGCCCTTTGCAACTGATAGAAAATTCAGAAGTACTTAGTTCTGAATTCAAATTATTATACACGATAAATCTCATAATTGATGGACATGGCAAATAGCATTCGTTTGTATTCGGAAATGTTATGATTGCCGAGAGACATTAAGAAAATCGAAGAACTGTACATTGCTTCTTCATTGGTCACCTCTTAACTTCTTCGGCTTATTTCTATTTTTTTTAAATTGTTTATATTGCTACTATGGACGCGTTTTTTTTACATCGTCCTCACATTTAGTTATAAATTCAACATTATTTATACTAATCTTTATGTAACAATATAATTTAAAAGAGTGTCCATGGAGTTTCTTGCCCCTTCTTCTCCATAGGTACCTACTACGCTTTGGAATGGGCAACTAGCTTCATATTTCTAACTGACCGACTCCTTGACAATTCAAAAATACCTGAAAATGGTTTAATTGGAATAAATGCTTTGAGTTTGAGCTTTAATAACGCGATCTCAACATCAGTCTGTCGGTACATATGGGAATTATTCTCTGCAATAATTATTACGTCGGGCGACGACCTAATACTCTAGACTAGACCCCTCTAGGACCTTTGATAAACACCTTAAGAGGCTTTCGCCAGGCAGCTGGGTCAAGGGTCTAATTAAGAGGGCTTTATTTTGAAGCTCTCCAGCTCTATACATATTGTGAGAAAGTATACCTAGTAGGCTCTCCATCTAACAAATATAAGCTAAGGGCTCTTGTCTTTATCCCTGCGTCCTTGATTTTCTACATCTTTGTGATATAATAAGTAAAATGAAGCCACTAAAATTCAGGCTTCACTTTGCTACATAACTTTTTATTATTTTAATATTTGCCTGAAAAAACCCTGTTGTAAAATGAAACCACTAGATATGAATTTGCTAAATAGGCTAAAACAATTATAAACTATTTTGTATTTAACCACCACTGCTTTAAAGCAGTGGTGGCCCAGTGGTAACGTCCGCGACTTACGAGTTGTAGGTCGTAGGTTCGAACCCAGGCAGGCGCTTTACTTTGTGTAAATTATTTCATCACCACTGCTCTCAAAACGGTGAAGGAAAACATCGTGAGGAAACCGGCATGTCCTAGAACCAAAAATTCAAAGACATGTGACGACTACCAATCCGCACTGGGCCCGCGTGGTGGATTACGGCCCACTCCCTCTCACAGAGAGGAGGCCTGTGTCCCAGCAGTGGGAACATTATAGGCTGATTATGTTTAACTTGATGTCCGGACTAATGATGCGACTAATGAAAATGCCATAATAAAACCAATTTTTTAAGACATTCTTCTCATCCAAATTACTGTCATCAACATTGAATGTTAAGGCGCAGATATATGAGTTTAGTGACTTTCTGACTGAAATTTGTTATTACGCCTTCATATAATGCTAATAAGTTATGCAAAAACTGTACACTGAAAAAAAAAATCGGTAAACCCAATCGATTTTTCGGTAATATTCACCGCTTTGGTCAGTAAAAATAGAGCCTATTGTCCAAAGAAGTAAAACTAACTGAAAAAAAAACGGTTGAGTTATAACAGTAGATTTTACTATGCATCTCTTAAGCTCTGAAAACGGCTATACTTAAAAGAAACTGTTTGTTTCAGTAAACTTTAATGTTCATCCAATTGAAATAACTGTTTAGCTCTTTACTGTTTTTGCCCATTTCAGTGCACTGTCAGTAATCAATTATTTTAACATAAAAATAAGTTTCCTGAACCGTTTTTTTTTACTGTACAACAGCAGTAAAAAGTATCGTTTCATTTTTTTCAGTGTATGTTAAACTAGAACGCAACATAGGTACACATCAATTCTATATTTGAATATTTATTTTGTATATAACGATCATTCAATCTTGACTCTGTATTTAAATAAACTGACAATTCGACATATTTGTCAATAAAAGTCAAAATTGACACATTTTCACGACAAGTGTGTGATATTTAATATAATAGAATAAAATAGAATTAGTTTATTTCGGACACCAAATATCCTTAAAGTGTTAGTAAAATACAAAAAATAACTTATTGCCTAGTGTTAGTAAAAATCAATCTCCGCACAAACTGTTGTACAAAAAAAAAGCAGAAAATATATGAAAGATAAAAGGTGAAAAATTTTTAGATTGCCGCCAGTCACCAGTCGCCTGTCAATTCTATTTAATTAACGCACTATTTAATTTAAGACGGATGAATCACGGTGCATATGTTTTGGCGCGGCGCTAGTCCAGCGTGTCGTAGAATACGCGAGTTGATACACTTGACATTGACATGACGCATGCTAGGCACGTGTCAAGGTCGTCACAAGTACATCTATTAATACTACTAGTATTTCCGCATTTAGCATTACATTTGCAAAAGTATTGGTGCAAGTCTGAAAACAAGAAAACTTAAAAAATATTTTCCGAGATTTCTTTGTTTGATAAAAAATCTCTGAGAAGAGATATCTGACAAGAATTATAAGTACTTAAATGCACTCCCCAAGATAATTTAATAAGAAAATGCAGACCACGTTTAATTAGCAAACCTATTCAGGTTTTCAGTTTCAGACTGTCTGAAAATGTAAAGGCAAAATCTATTAATTCTCCCGCTTTCT
The DNA here is from genome assembly GCA_905333075.3 of Atethmia centrago. NCBI lineage: Eukaryota > Metazoa > Arthropoda > Insecta > Lepidoptera > Noctuidae > Atethmia > Atethmia centrago. Next base: position 10,658,786 of record HG995387.1, read on the forward strand.
CATCCACAATTTAGCATTCGCTTAGGTACAGGTATCTACTTCGTTCACTGATCGTTCATTCTTCGGTCATTATATTTACTTATTTATTTTCTTAAGGCGCAGATATATGATTTTAGTGACTTTTAAATCTGTTATTACGCCTGCAAATAAGTTATGCAAAAAATGTATGTTATACTAAAACGCGTCAATTATTTATGTGAATATTTAAGTATTGTAAAATACTTTATGAAATAAATTCAAGAAGTAATGTCTACCCAAAGCATAAAAAAACGATATTACTTAAAAACTAGTTGTTTTTTTTTGTATGAATACACTATTTTATTATCTATTATATATTATGTCTGTGAATTTCTACAAATATTCATATTTTCGTTATCTTCGTTCATATAAATAAATATTTCCTTTGAAACCGAACGGCAGCGTGGCGTGAGTCCGAGCATCAGGAATCCCGGGCGGATTTCCGGCCACCGTAGGCGCGGGCTTGCGGACGGTGAGCAATGGGTAGCTCACCGTCCGGTAAGGACCAGGCCCGGGTCGACGGCGCGTTGTATTCCACGCGCGCCTCAAAGAGATGTCGTCAGCACAAGTGTCCACTAGGGCCGATGCCTGCAGGGGTCGCGGGAAGGTACTAAAGGGTTACCGAGGCCTCTGGCAACACAGGCAACACGGAAGGAATACGGGTGGGTTTTAGTCAGTACGAGTCTGACACCCTCCCGCTCCGCCCAGAGCGGGAGAAGTTATTTGATAATTTCCCACCCAAAAAAGAAAAAAAAAAGCGTCGCGTCGCGTTACGTTCGTTGAAGTCAAAGTTACGAAATTACCCCGCAGAACCTAAAACTAATAATTCATGGTACGGTTGCGTGGAACTTCGAAAGGGTTCCCGAGGCCCCTGGCAACACAGGCAACGGAAGGAACACGGGTGGGTTTTATTCAGTAAGAGTCTGACACACCCTCCCGCTCCGCCCTAGGCGGGAGAAGTTATTTGATGATTTCCCAAAAAAAAAAAGCGTGGCGTGAGTGCGACGCGCTTATGTATGGCCAAGATCAAAGGCGTTTACCCGATTCTTAAGTTACAAACAATATTAGCACTATAGAACTACGGTTTTTTTTTTTTTTGCAACAACATTAAACTTGAATTAAAAACTCATTTGTATGCTATTAAGGTCCGTTACCGTTCAGAAGTATGGGCGACTAACGATCAGCACGCTACGTTGGCTATTGTTTTGGTAACATTTGCGAAATTAACCTCTAAATGTTAAGTGGAAATGACATTGACTCGATCTAATCAAATCAAATCGAATCAATCATTGGCTTGCAAACATGGGTAATTAGTACATAGATGTTTTATTATAAAACTACATTTAAAAATATCTCATAGCCTGATGTTTAAATAACCGCAATTAATTATATAGATTCCTATAATTACGACATTTTCACAATTTGACCCTCAAATCTGTAAAAACAATAGCATTTTAGGATTAAGTTATTAATTACAAGTTTGTTGTGTAGAACTAAATATTTTATGGTTTTTTCTAAACTAAAAATATGTTGTTTTGTACACCATCAATGGCAAAACATGCAATCTACCTGTTATTTTAAGACCTTGCACATGTTATTTGATGCATACTCATGTTTTACAATAAATATATTCTATTCTATTATATAATAGTCCTCCATGTTCTACCGCCACATGTTAATTATATTATTAATGAATTTACACAAATTTTAATAATAATATGTTTATATTATTTTAAATAACAATTAGGAAAATAAAATAATACTAAATACTGTCTGTGTAAATAATAAATAATAATAAATGAATGTCAAATCGTTTGAATCACGTACGTAAAAATGTTCATATTTCGTTTAGTGCCCTTTTACATTTGAATAAAGTCATAGTTTTAATAATACCTAATAGGTACAAAAAAAAAAGTCTCGATACATTAAAAGTCTGCGGCGACTTAGAAAGTCTACAAAACTTAGTTTCTCCGTCTGTGCATTGATTCATATCCTTTTTAGGGTGCCACCTTAAACAGAAAGACCGACCCATTTGGTATAAGATCACGTTCTTGTACGTCTGTCACAAAGGTTCTTAATTAGATGGACTACTTATTATGGAAAGCGAATTATCTGAAGCCTATGACGACTTAAACAGTAGATCACATGATCATTTATGGGATTTTTTCACAGGTAACAAAATTGAAGTCGTAAAAAAAATATACAAAATAAAAATAGCTTCCACCGCGCACTCAGAAAATTTACTGATATAGGAATCTTCCGACATGAATCTACGCGAATATTGCGTAAATTCCTTGAGAATTGGACGAACACATTCGCACCAGTGCCCTATTTTTAACCCACTTCAAAAGGAGGAAGTTACAGTTTTATTTTTTTATGTATGTTGGTTTGGTGTGGTTTTAGGAAGCTTGCGCGGTGGTCCCATATACATTTTTATAAATCCGTCAGTGTATTAGAATTAAAATACAGACATGACATAACATGACTAAAGCCCAATTTACACGGTGAAAGGTGAAAATTTCGGAAAGTTCAAGAGCAATAATCGCATGCCATAAAACACGTTCAATAATGCCATTCAGGAATTGCACGCAGGTGTTTACACGCGTGCGATATCCATATCATAGCAAACAATGATTGAATGCAAGTTTTGAACTTCGGGTGCTAAAATTTTCGAGGTCGCTCTTGCATTCTATATATGCTACCTTACCTTGGTAAGGTAGCATATATTTCAATTTTCGGTTCGCTCCATTATACACACATTCTCAAACAAAGTGACTCCTATTTCTGTACAAAAGTTCAAAAGAAAATGTAACATATCCGAAGTGCAAAATATTCCGAGCTCTCTTCGCTCACTCTAGCATCCTGAATTCGTCTAATACTCAAACTTTTCAGTACGTATGAGTCGACAGAGTATTTCCTATTTCTGTATGAATAGTCAAAAGAATGTATAGTAAAAATACTACTTCTCTAAAATTTCTGCATACCTGGACCTGGGCCCCATTCAGTTTTGCCGTCCCGAACTACCAACAAGCTTAGTCCGCCACTGACTGATTGTCGTGAATATTTCATTTTTATTGAACGTATTCTCAAGATGTTTTTTGTTTCGTTTGTTCGTAGTGTCTAGTTGTAGAATTGAATTCGATTTTATACGTGCACTTTTATTGTACGTACTGTTTACACCTATACCAGTTTTGAACGGCAAGTAACTTGCCCGTATCGTGCAATAGTTGTACATGTTGTTTAGATGGTGCCAGTCAATTGTTGCTTCAATTTTATGGTTTGCCACAGGCAATAAACTAGCACCGTGTAAGCTTTTAGTGCCCAATGCTGTACAGTCAGCCTCAAAATACCTATATCGACAAAAACTCATTTGATTGTCTACATTTTTTGTTGCATAAAGGGTCTTACAGACTGGGGCGATATTGCGGGCGCGATAGGCATATTTCTGCCTCTCGCGCCCGCGATTTCGCCTCTGTCTGTAAGAGCCTTAATAGTGTATCAACACAGTTGTAGACAATTCAATGTCATTCAATTCTCGTCGATGTATACCCACATCTTTTTGATACTGACTGTACCTATATTATGTGGTTTACCAAAATATAATATATGAAAAAGGTAGAAAATACTTAAGACGCTGACAACACCTAAACCACGGTCACTGTCAGACTGCATAGAAAAGAAAGAGAAGCGCGATGACACAACGCTTGTAATTTATTGCAAAATATGAAGCAATTATCTATTTACTCAAAATTTAGTTGAGTAATCGAAAATAAAAAACAACCAAGTTCTGCATTCAAATATGACGTTCTTGTTATTAATTAAATACGTAACGTATGTTGATATTTAATACAGATATTTTGATTTGGAACTCAAGGTAAGAGGTTAGTTTAACGTTAGTTTGTATCGAGATTTTTTTTCAAAACGTGTTTTGGTAACAACCAAGTTCTGAGAAATATGTTCAAAATTAACATATATTTTTTCCGCTACCACAAACTAAACAGATTTGGCAATTTTTTTCTTAAGACAAGCCTATTTTGGTAATTTGCCTCTTGTCAGCGCCTAAATCTTTGTCACACTTAAAATTAAATTAAACCAATGTGTGACAGTAACATTCAACTGCTTACAGTAAGCATGGCATAACAAATGTGTCAAGGTATTTAAAAGTAGAACGATGTGACTGTTCTCTATGGCCACTTGAAGAAATTAACCTAATGTCAAGATCGCATGCATTTGGAGCATGGAAGACTACGCTGCCCCATTTATTTACAAGATATTGGTTCATTATGACACACCTGTTGCAACACAGAGCTAAAATACAATATCACGCCTGTATTTCCCGTAGGGTAGGCAGTCGGCGGCAGAGATCTCTCGCGTCCGGCCCTGGTTCAGGCCATGGTACGGAGCGAGAGGGCATGGGCAGCCGTCACCTCCTTCTGCGAAGCAGTAATGCTCGCGAAGGAGGAGGCGGGACGGTTGAGGGAAAGGCATGTTTCGCGCCCTCTCGCCCCTAGCCGCCGCAGGAGATGCCCTGGGCGTCGGGAATCCCGGGCGGATTTTCCGTAGGCGCGGGCTTGCGGACGGTGAGCAATGAGTAGCTCACCGTCCGGTAAGGACCAGGCCCGGGTCGACGGCGCGTTGTATTTTACGTGCGCCTAAAAGAGATGTCGTCAGCACAAAGGTAGGGGTCCACTAGGGCCGATGCCTGCCGGGGTCGCGGGAAGGTATTTATGGGTCACCGAGGCCCCCGCAACACAGGCAACGGAAGGAATACGGGTGGGTTTTAGTCAGTAAGAGTCTGACACACCCTCCCGCTCCGCCCAGAGCGGGAGAAGTTATTTGATGATTTCCCACCCTATAAAAAAAAAAGAAAGGGTAGGCAGTGGTCCGTGGAAGTTCGAAAGGGTTACCGAGGCCTTTGGCAACACAGGCAACGGAAGGAATACGGTACCTGCTCAATAACTAATACATCTAGTTTTTTTAGTTATTTAAGTTTGACAGTATTTTAGAATACACCACTTTCACAGAACAGAATCACCTCGTTGCGTATGCGGTAGTGTGTGTGTAAACGGGTAGTGTGTGTGTAAACGGGCCGCGTTTTAACATGCGTGTCCCACACATGCCGATTTCTGAAAATTAGAATATTTTATTATTGATTCATGTCGAGAATCATTAGCATAGTTACCTCCTTGAATTTGACGAGGATGCAAAACGACACCTTGTATAATCTGTATTTTTTGTTTGAATTGTTGCCACTAGTCTAAACAACGCTCTACACAAGAGCAATGCAGATTCGGTTAGCCTTAGAATCAAAACTAACCCCTAAATACGAATATTATGCATGGGAACGTCAGCGGTCTTACCACCGCTGAAAACTTGCTGAATTTTCTAAAATACATATTGAAAATTAAGTTACTTTTCACTATGAATTTAATATGAAGGATTATTTCCTCCACGTTGAACGAAAACCCGCTTAAATTCGTTATAACTCTGCGAGTTTTAATGAAGGAAAGTTAGTATCATATGTGGAAATCAACCCGTTAATGTTATGTTTTGTCACGTTCTATGTAATTACATGGATGAGTGTTATGTGCTAGTGGACACAGCGGGTTATAAACTTAAGGAAGCTTGTAACAAAGGTCATTTTTGGACAGTGAATAGAGTAAACTTCAAACCTTTTTCGTTTAAACAATGAAACATGATTAAAAAATTATCGGTTTTACAGCCGACGCGGTGCTAAATAATTGTAAGAATAAACAATTTTCCATTTCATGTACGAGTCAGTACTGTTAAGAATTTTCTAAGCCTTCCTGTAGCAGACATAAAGTGAGGAGCAGCTAATCTAAACTTTTTCAATCTGGCCTGAACGGAATGGCACGATGTGTTCCCTTTCTAACGAGCAAGACGGAATGAAAAACAAAACTTTTACTTTTTTTCTTACAGTGCCAACATTATTCAACTTACCTCCCGCAGCTTAGAAGTGGTTAAAAGGGTTGCTAAAATGCATAATGTATGACTCTTTAACTTTTGTGGGGGTGACAGCGTTTTTTATGCGAGTCTTTTTAGACGTCATTATGTGAAGATTATTCATTTGGCACTTAGCATAATGCCATTGCCAGAGAGCAGTGGTGGCCTAGGGGTAACGGCTGCGATTTACGAGTTGTATATCGTAGGTTCGAACCCAGACATGCGCTTTACTTTGTGTAAATTATTTCATCACCACTGCTCTCAAAACGATGAAAGAAAACATCGTGAGGAAACCGGCATGTCCTAGAACCAAAAATTCGAAGACGTGTGCTATCTACCAACCCGCACTGGGCCCGCGTGGTGGAATACGGCCCACTCCCTCTCACAGAGAGGAGGCCTGTGTCCCAGCAGTGGGGACATTATAGGCTGATTATGTATAATGCCATAACACGTTCATTAGCAATAATTGGGTTAATCCTGCATTTAATTGGGTAACTCACTAACAATGCTAATGCCGCTTTGACAGTTCAACAACATCCTATGTTAGAGGGTTTGGTTTCCGCACTTAGTCCTACAGGTGGACCATTGTGCGTGGGCCATGGCGGCCGTTTTTGGTGGTTATTCCAACCAGCCCACCTCCCTCCAGAAGTTGATAACATCTCCTGGTCTGTTTAGGATTTCTGTGTAGGATCTAGGTGCCCCGAGGGTTTCTGTTCTAATGTGGGTGACGCCTGTGCATTCGAAGAGCACATGCGCAACGGTTTCCTCTGCCTCCATGCAAGCCCTGCACAGAGGGCTGTCCGTTATGCCTATTGTGTGGAAGTGTTTGTTTAGCGAGCAGTGGCCCGTAATGGTCCCCGTCAACAGGCGCAGGCCGGTCCGGTCCAGGCGTAACAAACGCCTGGTTAACTTACTATCCAAGGATGGCATAGCCTCCTTGGACTGTCTGCACCCCTGTGCCGAGGACCACCAGCTCTCCGCTTGTGTGTGGGTGAGCTCCTGTAGCCACCTGCGTAGTTGGTTGAAGGGGATGGGCACGATCGGCTCCGGTCCGCAGACTGACGTGCCGGATGCTCTCCTGGCTAGTTCGTCAGCTGCGTCGTTGCCCAGCGATCCGCTGTGTCCTTTTATCCATTGCAGTGTCACTGTGTTGCAGTTGAATACCGTTATACGTTCTAGCGCATTGTGACATTCTTGTGTTAATCTCGAAGTACTGTGTTTCTTCCCTAGGGATTGGAGAACTGAGGCGCTGTCGGAGAGTATACGTACATGAGTGTCCGTGACTCTCCTGGTTCAACAACATTCATTGCGTTATTTACGTTGCTGAGCAGACGAATTCTTTTATCCGAAGAAGTAATGTATTAGGAATTTCCTTGAAACACCTTCAGATTGTTATTTAAAGTATGTTACTATCTGTCCAAATATTCTTATTTATTGTGGGGCTTGTGACTAAGTAATAACAGCCGCACGGTTCGATCGATCAGGTTAAGCTACGTAAGCTACGCTTGCCGCGGTTGGTCCGCGGATAGGTGACCATCTTTACATACCAAGACCCCTTCGTGCCGCGGAAAGCACGTTAAGCCGTTGGTCCCGGCTGTCATTTGTAGATCTTTGACAGTCGTTACGGGTCGTCAGAAGCCCGATAGTCTGAAAACCAGTGTTACCAAGGGGTATCGTGTTGCCCAGTAACTGGGTTGTGGAGGTCAGATAGGCAGTCGCTCCATGTAAAATGCTGGTATTAATATATAATCGTAGAAATCCTTCTACATAAAAAAGGACCTAGACAAAGATCATTAGAAACGAAAGACATGATGACAGATTTTAGAAGGATTTCTACGGTGAGATGTCAAAAATGGAGAAACGAAATGTCACTTTGTATAGAAAGAGCCGCGTCTATTCTTCGAAGAAATAGAAAGCGTCATGCTAAGCCTGCAGGACAAGATTGGTGTTGGCAAGTTCCAAGTTATTTGCAAAACTTAATACGTAGCTAATAATATATACGGTGGAGCATACGGTGGAGGTCTGCCCGGCTTGGGCAGAGCACCGCCGTGTCCTCGTGGAGGCGATCGGCGGCAGAGACCTCTCGCGTCCGGCCCTGGTTCAGGCCATGGTACGGAGCGAGAGGGCATGGGCAGCCGTCACCTCCTCCTGCGAAGCAGTAATGCTCGCGAAGGAGGAGGCGGGACGGTTGAGGGAAAGGCACGTTTCGCGCCCTCTCGCCCCTAGCCGCCGCAGGAGACGCCCTGGGCGTCGGGAATCTCGGGCGGATTTCCAGCCACCGTAGGCGCGGGCTTGCGGACGGTGAGCAATAGGTAGCTCACCGTTCGGTAAGGACCAGGCCCGGGTCGACGGCGCGTCGTATTCCACGCGCGCTTCAAAGAGATGTCAGCACAAATGTAGGGGTCCACTAGGGCCGATGCCTACCGGGGTCGCGGGAAGGTACTTATGGGTCACCGAGTCCCCTGGCAACACAGGCAACAGGAAGTGGGTTTTAGTCAGTAAGAGTCTGACACACCCTCCCGCTCCGCCCAGAGCGGGATAAGTTATTTGATGATTTCCCACCGTCAAAAAAAAAAAAAGCTAATAATATATACGTAGGTAATTGATATGTTTACTTTTATCTCTGCCACATATTTTGATAGATTTCCTGTATCCATAATAACAGCGGGAAATTTGTGTAACACACTGTCAGTAGCAATGGGTTTTGACAGTTCAACAACATTCATTGCGGTATTTACGTTGTTGAGCACACAATTTTTTCGAACATATGAAGCAATGGATTAGCAATATACTTCAAAATCATTCAGATTGTCATTCAAACTGTGTTACACAATTAGGTGCAGATGTGTAAACAAAAACGAAGTAAACAGAGTATGTAAGGATCGTAGCAGGCGGCGTTCTGTTGTTTCTGCCTACCCCATGCGAAGAAGGCGTGAGTTTATATTTTAATGTGTATCTAGGTACTTATTAGTAACAATATCACCATGGAAAATGTTAACGCGAGACTGATAAGAGAGTTATAAATAAACATTGGAAATTATAATATCAAAATAGAGCACAAAAAACTGCTCTGTCTGCCAATAATACATGTTACGGTTTTCAATATTTGCGACAACTAGAGCCAACGGATACAAAACCTGTCTCAAATTATACCTATTAAGATAATTGATCCCAATCATTACGATCATATATATGAGTTATATGAGACCAGAGCGAGTTGTAAGTCGTAGGTTCGAACCCAGACATGCGCTTTACTTTGTGTAAATTATTTCATCACCACTGCTCTCAAAACGGTGAAGGAAAACATCGTGAGGAAACCGGCATGTCCTAGAACCATAAATTCGAATACATGTAACATCTACCAACCCGCACTGGGCCCGCGTGGTGAAGTACGGCCCACTCCCTCTCACAGAGAGGAGGCCTGTGTCCCAGCAGTGGGAACATTAAAGGCTGATTATGATTACGATCAGCAATATGTTAATGCCAATCTGCAAATGGAACTGGATTATTCGACAAGGCTATTCTTGAACATAATAAAATAGATGAATCAAAAAAATCAGATAGATGTCCAAATCATCATCATCATCTGCCTAGCCTTTTCCAACTATGTTGGGGTCGGCTTCCAGTCTTACCGGATACAGCTGAATACCAGCATTTTACATGGAGCGACTGCCTATCTGACCTCCACAACCCAGTTACTGGGCAACACGATACCCCTTGGTAAGACTGGTTGTCAGACTTTCGGGCTTCTGACGACCCGTAACGACTTTCAAAGATCTACAAATGATAGCCGGGACCAACGGCTTAACGTGCTTTCCGAGGCACGAAAGAGTCTTTTTTTTTGTTGTGGATGGGAAATCATCAAATAACTTCTCCCGCTCTGGGCGGAGCAGGAGGGTGTGTCAGCCTCTTACTGACTAAAATCCACCCGTATTCCTTCCAGTTGCCTGTGTTGCGGGGGCCTCGGTGACCCATAAGTACCTTCCCGCGATCCCGGCAGGCATCGGCCCTAGTGGACCCCTACTTTTGTGCTGACGACATCTCTTTGAGGCGCGCGTGGAATACGACGCACGTCGAGCTATTGACCTAGAAAAGAAATTCAATAATAACATTAGGTATGAGCCGTGAAAGAAAATAATCGTCATACACGCACGCCGGGTGCGAGTACTACACACCTGGACCTTACGAAGAACATCGCCAATAAGGTCACTTATGTCCTCTTAGGGCGTACCTCTCCCTTTTTTTTGTGTGGGAAATTATCATATAACTTCTCCCGCTCTGGGGGGTTACCATCACCTCTTATAGCAGTATTATTATAATATTACTTCAGAGAGGGAAAGTGATGGAGCTATACAGGACTTATAGCTCCATCTCTTTCTCACGCTAAGTAATATTGAAATAATACTGCTATAAGAGGTGATGGTTACCCCCCAGTACATATTCTGTATAGAAAAAACCCTGTAAACAAATACAGATTAAAAAAAAATCTTAGCATATCGATGGCAAATAAGGTTGTGATGTTTTCGCCGCAGGAGACGCCCTGGGCGTCGGGAATCCCGGGCGGATTTCCGGCCACCGTATAGGCGCGGGCTTGCGGACGGTGAGCAATGGGTAGCTCACCGTCCGGTAAGGACCAGGCCTGGGTTTTTTTGGTTGGGAAATCATCAAATAACTTCTCCCGCTCTGGGCGGAGCGGGAAGGTGTGTCAGACTTACTGACTAAAACCCACCCGTGTTCCTTCCGTTGCCTGTGTTGCCAGGGGCCTTGAGGGATGATTTTAAGAAAACGTTGAAACACGTAATTCTTTATTTATTTTCTCAAACTCAAACTCAAAGCATTTATTTCAATTAAACCACTTATTTACAGGCACTTTTGAATTGTCAAGGAGTCAGTCAGTTAGAAATATGAAGCGAAATAAGGAGGGTGTGTCAGACTCTTACTGATTGAAACCCACCCGTGTTCCTTCCGTTGCCTGTGTTGCCAGGGGCCTCGGAATCCCTTCGGACATTCCCACGACCCCGGCAGGAACATATATACCCTAAAGGGTGGTGGTCTCATTCCCTTACAAAAATGTCTCCTCCGCCGTGCACTTTTATTTTTTATTGCCCATTACACAAGACATTTTCGGAGATTGCTCTACATTATCGCTACATATTAGATACGGTTTATGCGAAACGATAAAAATGTCGTATCTCACAGCTGCGGTAAATGATAAGAAAATTTTACACGCTTACAACAGTAGTACCTACCTACCAACATTATTATTGCATTTGTTTAATGGTTCTTTCTTTTCTTTTAGACATAGGATATCGTTTTTTTTTTGGATGGGAAATTTTCAAGTAAGATCTCCCGCTCTGGGCGGAGCGGGAAGGTGTGTCAGAATCTTACTGACTAAAACCCACCCGTGTTCCTTCCGTTGCCTGTGTTGCCAGGGGCCTCGGTAACCCTTTCGAACTTCCACGCGACCGTGTCATGAATTATTAGTTCTAGGTTCTGCGGAGTAATTTTGTAACACATAAAAATAATGACTGAACGACGACCCCTTGACAATTCAAAAGTGATAAATGCTTTGAGTTTGACTAGGTATTATTGTTTAAATATAGTCGGAATTTAATTAACTGCAGTAAAATGACACTTCTTACTGTCATTTCGTTAAAAACATGTTCTAAATTATTGCCAGTACGACGTGTAATTTTACTGCATTAAGGTCCTAATTGTTGTTTGGAATTATCTGTATGTGACAGAAAATCTAAACATGTAACTTGATGTTTATAATGAAACCAGAAATCTTAATCAAATAAGTCTTGTGCGCAACATGTAACCTATCTACAGTAATTCTTATCATTATCATATTTATATCATTCGCAACGTAAATAACGATAAAATCACAGCTTGTATGCAATTTTGTGTTTTATGTCGGTTGAATAAGATTTATAATTGCTTTAGTTATAAATCGGGCATGTTATTTATTATAGGGGAGGCAAGACAGCAGTATTTTTTCGCGTCTGTATCGGTCGTGACGTCTAGATGATATTTCTAAGTGTGAAAATCATTATAAATATTATAGTTACAAATATCCTGAAAATCACTAGGTACTTAAACATTTTTTTGGCATTTTTTTTTAAATCATTTATAGCTAGTTTCTACAATATTAAAAAAAAACTGATCGTAAACCGTTTGAGTGCTATTTCAATTATTTTTTGTGTGCCGATAGTTCAGTGTTGGCTTGCCAATGGTTTATTCAGAGCAGTGGTGGCCCAGTGGTAACGGCTGCGACTTACGAGTTGTAGGTCGTAGGTTCGAACCCAGACAGACGCTTAACTTTGTGTAAATTATTTCATCACCACTGCTCTCAAAACGGTGAAGAAAAACATCGTGAGGAAACCGGCATGTCCTAAAACAAAATTTAAAGACATTTGACATCTACCAACCCGCACTGGGCCCGCGTGGTGGATTACGGCCCACTCCCTCTCACAGAGAGGAGGCCTGTGTCCCAGCAGTGGGAACATTGTAGGCTGATTATGTTAATGGTTTGTTCAAGTTTTTCTATTAATAACTATAAAAATAGCGCGAAATACCTACTTTATTTGGTTTTTAGTTTAAACATGTAATCTAGTTTGAAAATGAACATGTGTAGCATAACTGACATAAGATAAATGGGTACCTACCAGGAAGTGCGTTCAAGATACAAACATAACCATACAAGATTATATTGATGCATAGCACCATTTATGTTTTAAACATGCCTTAGTATTTATGCTGAATTCGTATCTGTAGCTCGCGATGTTCAAATTTTCTTACGTTTCTTGTTATTTGCAAGTCAGTTTCAGGTTGTATCTTGATCAAAATATGATTCGCGACTATAGCAGCGATGTATTAACAGAATTACAATTATTTCACATCTCTGTAACTTAGATTTCATGAACGTTATTCAATGGTTGTTCCATTGAATAACGTTCATGAAATCTGGACAGGAAATCATGACATTGGGCGGAACAAATCTAACTAAGAGAGATGTATTAATGATTCGAATGACTATAATTCTGTAAATACATACACATTATAGTCGCGAATCATATTTTTCAAGATACAATCTAACACTGATCTGCAAATTGCAAGAAACTTAATAAAATTTGAATTTCGCGAGCTACAGCGGCGAATCCACCCTTAGATGGCTTGAAAGAATTCATCACATTTAAGAAAATAATATCTTTGTCACTTACAACCCTTTTTAATTATTGACGAACCTTATTAATTATAGAATAAAATAAAAAGACAATAATACATATGGACTCGAAAAACGTAACGAAAGTAGGTATATCAGTATTAGTCTTCCGTATACAATTATTATAAATAATAGTAGTAAAGTGCAATAGTGTGTGAGTGAGTGTTAAATTAATAATAAGTGAGTTTAATAATAACTTTGATTATGGAAATGTTACGTATGGGATTAGTGCCAGTCACTGGTGTCGCGTTGACCATTGGACTTACATGGCTTAATGTGAAAAAGTGAGTAACTTTTTAAACGTTTTCAGGAAACAGTCAGCCTCAAAAAGATGTATGCTTCGACAAAAAATAATTTAAATGACTACAATCATTGTCACATAATATAGTATCAAAAAAAAAATATATTGTTTAAAAAAATATTACACAGTTGTAGCTACACATTTTTACAGTATTATGGAACACAAATTGTAAACAATTAAATGAATTCTTGTCGATACATATATACATCTTTTTGAGGCTGTATGTACCCACTATAATCATTTTCAAGTAACTCGTCCACGATATACCTAAAGTTCGTTTTTTAGTCCCAGATAGTAATTTGACATTTCAAATCTTAGTTGTTTGTTTTTTTCAATTTGAAGTATGACATTTGCACCTGTCAAATTACTATCTAGGATTAAAAAACGAACTTTACCTAATTATGGCGATTATCTCCCAGCCCTCGCAGAGGATTGATTGGAATGTTACAATACTATTAAACGATACCAGAGCTAGGTATGTGTTCAAATATACTGTAAGAATAGCACCTCATTATGACTACTATTGGAGTAAATCAATGAATGGACTGAGATAAGTGTCATTCATCCTAAATAAACCTAAAGTTGCTTTATCATTTTGGTAATTTGTCATTTCAAATCTTTGTTATTTGTTTTTCATTTGGAGTTTGACGTTTGCAACTGTCAAATTACTATCTGGGATTACAAAACGAACTTAGGAGGCTTGGCTTAGTAGGATACATCATCTCGGCCGAATACCAGTGTCTATATATCTGTAGAAAGAGATAATGATGCCGTATATTCCGGCCACCAAGAGAACACGTTCCTGACACCTGTCTGTTGGACACGATTAGGAATCAATAAAGTTTAATTCGTAAAACACTTACTCAGTGTTTGCAAACCCTTCACACTTATTTTACCTCTGAGTTTGCATCACAGTGATATTTATTGTCGTTGCTGTAAAGTAGCTGTTAGATGTAAAATTATAGTGCGTTCACTATAACTTGACGCGTGAAGCAATTGGTAGCACTGAATTTTGCAGTCTTAGTTTCAATACGGCTAATTATTTTCCAGGCGACTAACAACTTAAAGGGCGACTAACTATTTGCTAATATAAAAATAAAAAGAGCAGCAAGAATAATAGGTTGGCAGCTGCAGTGAAGTAGCATTTTAAGTATAAAATCATGTCGGTTACGTTAGAACAGTGACCACTTTTTTTTTTTTTGGATGTGAAATCATCAAATAACTTCTCCCGCTCTGGGCGGAGCGAGAGGGTGTGTCAGACTCTTACTGACTAAAACCCACCCGTATTCCTTCCTGTTGCCTGTGTTGCCAGGGTGACCCATTACTGTGTGGATCGCCCGGAGGACACGGTGGAGCATACGGTGGAGGTCTGCCCGGCTTGGGCAGAGCACCGCCGTGTCCTTGTGGAGGCGATCGGCGGCAGAGACCTCTTGCGTCCGGCCCTGGTTCAGGCCATGGTACGGAGCGAGAGGGCATGGGCAGCCGTCACCTCCTTCTGCGAAGCAGTAATGCTCGCGAAGGAGGAGGCGGGACGTTTGAGGGAAAGGCAAGTTTCGCGCCCTGTCGCCCCTAGCCGCCGCAGGAGACGCCCAGGGCGTCGGGAATCCCGGGCGGATTTCCGGCCACCGTAGGCGCGGGCTTGCGGACGGTGAGCAATGGGTAGCTCACCGTCCGGTAAGGACCAGGCCCGGGTCGACGGCGCGTCGTATTCCACGCGCGCCTCAAAGAGATGTCGTCAGCACATATAGTAGGGGTCCACTAGGGCCGATGCCTGCTGGGGTCGCGGGAAGGTACTTATGGGTCACCGAGGCCCCCGCAACACAGGCAACAGGAAGGAATACGGGTGGGTTTTAGTCAGTAAGTGTCTGACACACCCTCCCGCTCCGCCCAGAGCGGGAGAAGTTACTTGATGATTTCCCTCCCTCAAAAAAAAAAAAAAATGGTGACCCATTAGTACCTTTCCGCGACCCCGGCAGAACAGTGACCACTAACGCATGAAGGCGAGCGAGCGAAGCGAGCGTGCCGCGACAGCCGCCGCCGTGCGTCAGATCCTCGGTTGTTGATGACTCTCAGTTACCAAAACAAAAACTCGATGCTAGTTTAAATTAAAACAAAGCTAACAATTGATTATTAAGCTGCTACTTTATACTTAAAATGCTACTTCACTGTAGCTGCCAACTTATTATTTTTGCTACCCATTTTAATTATTTTTAAAATCCTAAATCACATTAGTTTGTCGCCGCGTTACATACATGCCTTTCAATACTAATACCGTCTTATTACAGAACAAGGATTATCTTTAGACCCAAGTTTAAATTATTGAGCCATTTTTTAATTTCGAACTTTATTCCGACTACGTTAAAGTTCTGAATGCCAAACTGTCAACTTAGTACCGGACTAAATAGTAAGTTTTGTATAAAGAACTGCATTTCAATCACAGTAACGTTCTTATTACAAAAACTAGCTCGATGGTTTAAACCATGTCAAAAGAAATCCTTGTTTTGTAATAACACCGATAGAGTTCAAAATGGCGACTGATAGAAATAATTACCAATCACATGACTGCAAAATTCAGTGCTACCAATCGTGTCACACGTCAAGTTATAGTGAACGCACAGAAACTGTGAAAGGATTGTTAAAACTGAGTGTCAGGAACACATTCTCAAATTATTAAGGTCGTAGAGATTATTCTAGCTAGTGCATCTCACGGAGGAGTCAATGCTTGATGAATATTAAGGTCTCTACTTTTAATCGGAGTAGTGGAGTGGAGTGGAGCAGTGGTGGCCCCGTAATAACGACTCCGACCTACGAAATGTACGTCATGGGTTTGAACCCAAGCAGTCGCGTTACTTTTTGTAAATAATTTCATCACCACGGTGTAGAACCAAAAATTCGAAGACATTTGACATCTAGTATATACCAACACGCACTGGGCCCGCATGGTAGATTACAGCAAACTTCCTCTCAAAGAAAGGAGGCCTGTGTCCCAGCCGTGGGACTATTATAGACTGATTTATGACTTTTAATCGAATTGTCGATCTACTGAGTTATTGTTTTATCGTGGATGATGCTCATCCACATTCGTTCAACATCATTGCATCTCATGGAGCCCTGGTCTATTAAGTTGACAGAAGATAGATACATTCGATCTCGTTTCTATACTCAAAACATCGTGGCTGAATGCAAATTATAATTAAACAGTCAAAATTATTGGCAAACATAATATGGTGTTTCTTAGAAGTAGTCATAAGATCAGTGATTAAAATAGACCAATCCAAATAGCAAAAAGATTAGTAGGTGCAGTACAATGCAATGCGGATAAGCCCACAAATAGATCTATGATCTTGACAATGACAGAATTAAATTTCATCATCGACCGATCTATCATTAGATTATGATTAGGTCATTAGTCCTAATCGACTCCGATCTCAATGAAACTGTAGGTACAACATAATCTTGTCTTCTAAATGAGATGTTTGATTTTGGGCTAACACTATACAGATTGAAATTGAAAACATGCGACAAACAGAAATGGGAGATTGTACTCGTCATTATGAACAACTTTTACTAAGGGACTGTTTTCGCGAAAAAAAATCTGCTGTTCCATACATTTTGATGTGTAATGCGAACATAAATGTAGGGAACAGCTGATATTTTTTTCGCGATTTCGGGTTTGGTCTCATAGTAAAAGTTGTTCATAATGATAAATATAGTCTCCTATCTCAATTTGTCACATGTTTTCAATTTCACCCTGTATACACTACATAGATAAATAGGAAAAAAAAATAGGGTATTTTCAAAAAAATACAAACTAATTAATTTGAAGAAGAGTACAGGCGTACGAACATTTGAAGTTTGGACATTGGGAAGATTTTTAACAAGATAACCCTATTTATAGGACAGCCATGACAGTTGTTTGTCATGCATGACGTTTGACGACTTTGACAGTTTCAACTTTAAGAGATAATAGGAAAATTAATAAAATAAGTCCCAACAAGTTCTTTTATTTATATACCTCTCATGACTGTGTGTTTTCATCCTCATAATGTTGCTAATACTAGGAGCTAACTAACTAAACTTGATTGAAAAACTGCCTAGTTGGACTTAAATAGTTGGTTTCTTCCCAGCTGTCACTGTGTAATAGGAATAGTTTTTTTTTTTTTTTTTTTGATGGGTTTGCTCTTGACCTTAGTCTATGTCAGAGGTGACAGAAACAAAGTCGACAATGGAGCGAGCTTACCCAGAAGAAGCCTGTTCACTCTCACTTTGAAGAGATTAGGGTTGTATGCGTTCGGAAACACAGACGCAGGCAGAGAGTTCCATTCCTTTGTTGTGCGCATTATAAAAGAAGTTTGGAAACGCTTAGTGCGAGTTGGTGGGATAGCCACCAGGAAGGGATGGTAACCTGAAGTGCGCCTAGATGACCGATAATAGAAGGGGGCCGGTGGAATGAGGTAGTAGACTACTTTAACAATAACTTGCAGTTGTCAGGTACTCCACAGGTCTCTCCAATGAATTGTGGAAGCTCAGAGCATACATATATTGATAGGCACGAAAGAATGAAGCAGCAGGACAGTTTTATAGACACAATAAACGTTCACGCCTTCGTTTATTGCTCCTCTTGACACCAATCTCTAGCTGCTCGAATAGGTAATATAAGATGTGCTGCCGCATTCAAGTAGAATATCCTATTTTATTAATATGACTAACGAAACCCAATTAATTACGGAATTCATTTGTAGTTTTTGTAAATTCGTCCACCCATAGCACGTCACGTCTCATAGGTAATGTCCTAAGGGCTTTGCCCACAAACTATGAGACTGCGGGCTTGGAGGATGCCAAGAATGCTTTTCAAATTGCTTGCCCGGGTAAAGAATTTCCAGACAACCTAAAATCTCAGAGGAGCTGGGACGATATTTATTGCGATTTAACATACAAATCGATTCTGAGCCGCAGTTCAGGTCCGGATCGCGCAAGACTTTTGGCGGTCGGAACCAGAGAGGCCGGTCATTGGCTACATGCCCATCCTTCTCCATATACCGGTACCTTCCTGGATCCGACCTCGCTTCGTCTGGCGACTGGTCTGCGGCTTGGGGTCACGGTATGCACTCCACACACATGCCCTTGTGGCACGGACGTGGACCGACTGGGTCACCACGGACTTTGTTGTCAAAAAAGTGCAGGCCGCTTTTCAAGACATGCAACACTTAATGACATAATCCGCCGGTCTCTTGCCAGCATCAATGTGCCTGCTCTTCTTGAGCCGACTGGCATTGTCAGAGATGATGGCAAAAGACCTGATGGTGTGTCTTTGGTCCCGTGGAGTTTGGGACGGATGCTTGTGTGGGACGCTACCTGTGTAGACACACTGGCACCGTCCCACCTCCAACGGACTACTTCTAAAGCGGGTGCAGCGGCAGAAAATGCCGAAAATCTGAAAGTTATTAAATATGGAGGCCTTGGCAGAGAGTACAACTTTGTGCCCTTTGGCGTCGAGACCCTCGGTCCGTGGGGTCCCAGTGCGCATAAGTTATTTGCGGAAATCGCGAAACGTCTAGTTGATGTAACTGGTGACCGAAAAGCTGGCGGCTTTCTCGCGCAACGCATCAGCATTGCAATTCAGCGAGGAAATGCCGCCAGCATCCTCGGTACAATGCCCCGAGGGCCTTTTTTAAGCTTAACTTAGTTTTAATTTAATTTAGTTAATGTTAATAATCATCTTGTAATTTGGTTATGTAAATAAATGATAGTATTTTGTAAATACACATCAATCAAATGTCCACCATATTTATGTTGTGTTCCTCTCTTTGACCGAGTTAATTTGAATTTACATTAAAACGAAGTAAAATAATAGAAAATTAACATTAAAAATGGTTACTATATTGTACAGCGATATTTACATATACATAGTGTACATAGAGCCTGGGCTAGCCCAGGCTCTATATACACTATGTACATACATTTCTGGAACATCTACTTTACCTTTTCAGGAAGTAATAAATAACGGGTGTACAGATACCCTTAACGAAGCCGAAAGTCAATTTTTCTCCCCCTTATTATGATATTTTTTTTTTGTACTAGACCATTCCGCGAACCTTCTGGTTACGGAGATATTGAAGGCTCCAACGTTTTTTCACGAAAACAAATTTTCAATGTTATAACATAACTTTAAATACTCCCACGATCCCTGTATCGTTGCACGCACAACGTTTTGCGTGCGTTATATTGCGCACGAGTTACTTTTCATACCAAAAATGAATTTTGAACAAAGTTACTTTAATGTGCAGAATACGTTGATGACGGCTTCGTGATGGATCTTTAAATGTTAAAAATAGCTGTCAATAGCTAACCATCTCTCTCTCTCTCTTACAGGAACTCTTACAGTAGAAGAGGTGTACAGGGACAGAGATCAGTTCGCGGGTCTTGTGCGCGAGGTGGCAGCACCGGACGTGGGCCGCATGGGAATCGAGATCCTGTCGTTCACGATCAAGGACGTTTACGATGACGTGCAGTACCTCGCCAGCTTGGGCAAGGCGCAGACGGCGGTCGTCAAGAGAGACGCCGACGTGGGGGTCGCGCAGGCGAATCGAGATGCCGGAATCAGGGTAAGAAGGATTTGGAATTATTTTTATATTTTTGCTATGCCTTGCCGGTTATGTGTAGTGTGTTGAAGAAGTTATTGTTATATAAAAAAAACAAATTTTTGGTAAGCTCTGTTGTTTCCTTCTTCCAATATTCCAAAGCTATCCAAAACTCAGAAAAATTGCTAGTTTTTTTATTAAAACTTTCATGACAGGTACATGATCATTGACTTATTACCTACTTTGTATCATAATCGTATATGTTCTTTTGTTCATTCACGTGCATGTTCTTTGGCAGACTAGTTTTGAGCTCACATATTTGTTGATTACGCTGCAAGGTCGCGAGACGATCTTGCACGCGATCAAAATCATAATTGTAAAACCATGAATACAAAATATTGAACTTGCATTAATCCTGTAATTTTATTGACCTGTCTCAAACCCTGAAACCCGAATGAAATTCAGGCCTACAACTTCATAATGACCGCCGAAATTCACGAAAATTGCTTGAATTCAGCTCATTAGGTTCATAATGAACAGAACACAGGCTGTTCGAGTCAAATGTATTCGATGCCCAAGCGTGCCTGTAGAGGCCATTTATTTGCCGTCCACAGGCCACGAACTATTTAATAAATTCATTGCGACCTATCAATTCTTCAATAAGAGCGTTGCAATTAGTTGTGTACTTTGTTACATTTCTCATGAGTGAGGATAAAGTTATTGTCTTCTTTTTGACGACTGTATGTAGGTAAATGGATATAATATTCTTAATTCTCCAAGAGCCCAAGTACACTGCTACACGCCGGTAGCACACTCGCAACGGATACCTATCACGTCTTGTGTGGAGTCTCGCTAGTTAATTTTATTTGACCTTGTATAATATGTCGGTTAAGTTATTGTATGATGTTAGATCATGCTGACACAATTGAAGAAGAAGTTAATGTGAGAAGCAATAAGGTTTAATTTATAATTTGTTTCCCAGGAAGCGGAGTGCGAGAAGAGCGCGATGGACGTGAAGTACTCCATGGACACGAGGATCGAGGACAACACGCGCATGTTCAAGCTGCAGAAGGCGCAGTTCGACCAGGAGGTCAACACTGCGGTAAGTGTGCAACGACATCGTAGCCTTCGATCGATTTTATAAGATGTCCATTTCGCAACGTAGTGCTGGCTGAATGTCTCATTAGTGTATTGGTTGCAAGCGCTACTGCTGAGCATGAGGTCCAAGGTTAGATTCGCAGGACGGGAAAATTAGGAATTTCTTACTAGCAGCACGGAGTCTAGATTAAGGCTACATGTCCAATGAAGCGGAGAAGAGAGGAGAGGAGCGGAGCAGTGCCAATATTAACGCAAAGAATCTTTTTCATCCATGCGGAGCGGAGCGGAATTTAGATTCTTTAAGGGTGCCACTGACGCGGAGCTGGGCGGAGTGGACTGTGAATTGGCCAATTCACGGTCCACTCCTCTCCGCTCCGCCACGCACGCTTAATATTGGCAAAGCTCCGCTCCTCTTCTCTCTTCACCGCTCCAGCCACCAGGCATACTTATGCCCGGTTGATGGCAATAACCTCACCCCTTATTATATTGGCGAAATGTGGGTGTAAAATAGTGTACTATGCCTCTGTCTCCAATAATATATCTGCATTGTATCGGGGAAAAATGTCGAAAATCGATGTGCAGTATCGAAAATGAAACAAAAATATTTGAGAGACATTTTGCTGCGCGCAACATGTTGCCACCGCTGCTTACTAACCTACTAGAGCTTTCCCGCATTTTGTCAACGTAAGTTCCTATAATAAAGTGATATTTTCCTGTTTCAGAAAGCGGAAGCGGCACTGGCGTACGAGTTGCAAGCTGCGAAAATTAAACAAAAGATTCGAAACGAAGAAATAGAGATCGAGGTCGTCGAGCGACGCAAGCAGATTGAGGTAAGATCTGTTATTTTAAACAGCCCGAATTTTGAGATAGCTCTTGAGAGTGGTAGCTCAGTGGTATCGGCCGTGACTTACGAGTTGTAGTTCGTAGGTTCGAACCCAGACAGGCGCTTTACTTTGTGTAAATTATTTCATCACCACTGCTCTCAAAACGGTGAAGGAAAACATCGTGAGGCAACCCGCATGTCCTAGAACCTAAAAATTCGAAGACATTTGACATTTACCAACCCGCACTGGGCCCGCGTGGTGGATTACGGCCCACTCCTTCTCACCGAGAGGAGGTCTGTCTCAGCAGTGATTATGATTATGATGACGATGACTTCAGAATCGGTAATAGAGAAATAAAAAACATCCTATTTGATTGGTTTGTGAATGTTTTTCAGTCTTATGCTTGAGACGAAAAAAAGATTGCTTTTAAACCTTTCTTCGGACTATTCTCCGGGGTAATTGCGTAACACACTATCAGTAGCAATGGTTTCATTTTGACAGATCAACAACATTCATTGCGGTATTTACGTTGTTGAGCAGACAAATTTTTCGAACATATGAAGCAATGTATTAGCAATATACTTCAAAATCATTCAGATTGTGATTCAAACTGT
Organism: Atethmia centrago; assembly: GCA_905333075.3. NCBI lineage: Eukaryota > Metazoa > Arthropoda > Insecta > Lepidoptera > Noctuidae > Atethmia > Atethmia centrago. Next base: position 10,681,411 of record HG995387.1, read on the forward strand.
GTTACGCAATTAAGGTTCTGGAGCATGTTCTTACCCGGACACTGGTCCCGGGCGGTCCAGAACCTGCACTGAAAAAAAAAATCGGTAAACCCAATCGATTTTTCGTTAATATTCACCGCTTTGGTCAGTAAAAATAGAGCCATTTGTCCAAAGAAGTAAAACTAACTGAAAAAAGAACAGTTGAGTTATAACAGTAGATTTTACTGTGCTTCTCTTAAGCTCTAAATAAGCAATACTTAAAAGAAACTGTTTGTTTCAGTAAACTTTAATGTTCATCCAATTGAAATAACTGTTTAGCTCTTTACTGTTTTTGCCCATTTCAGTGCACTGTCAGTAATTAATTATTTTAACATAAAAATAAGTTTCCTGAACCGTTTTTTTTTTACTGTACAACAACAGTAAAAAAGTATCGTTTCATTTTTTTCAGTGTGGGAGGTTTATTTAAATAATGTAATTATTACACAAAAAACTGACGAACTTCCATACAACTTTTTATCCCCTATTGAACCCCTTTTCATCGTCATCCACAGCCCCACTTCACCCACTGCTGGGCATAATCCTCTCTTTTCTTGCGCCAATTCTCACGCTCCTGCCAGCCAGCCTCATCTAGGTTCTACCCGCGTTGGCAATAATGTCGTCCGCCCATGTCGCGGCCGGACCCCAATTACCTTTAGGGAATAATTTTAAACATCCTTCCTCATCTTCGTTATTTAAGGAAATCTTATGAAAAATTTCTTGCTTACCCAGCGATTTAGTCTGTAGTACGTTGTCAATCAGTGAGATTTTTATTATGTAGAAGATACTAAGTGTGTGCGATGTCCTTTCAGGTAGAACAACAGGAGATCTTGCGTCGTGAGGAGGAGCTGAAGTCGTTGGTGAAGCTGCCGGCCGAGGCAGAGGCTTATCGTCTACAGGCCATCGCTGAAGGAAAACGGTAAGTGACAGTAAAAAAAATTGTACCATCATTATACAAGGTCGAAATTAGCGTGTATTCCCGTTCGGTTACTGCCGTCGTCCCACTGGTGGGTCGAACGGGAATTTAATAAATAATATTAAATTTATTCCCGTCCGTCCAACTGATTTTGTTAGTGGGACGAACGGGAATAATCCCACTAAATAATTTGGGTCTGGTTGTTCAGTGGTAAAAAAAAGTGAGGTTTTATGAAACCACGATGCAAGTGGAACATTAGTGAAGCTGACGCGAGCCATGTGCGCCGCCATATTGGCCGGCTGTAATGCGACATGTGATAGATGGACGAAAAAAATTGAGGCGATGAATTAAAAGTTTCACTTTAAAACACTTATTTGTCCTACATAACTAATAATATTATTATAAATGCGAAAGTGAGTTTGTTTGTTTGTTAGTTTCGTTTTCACGCTAAAACGGCTGAACCGATTTAGACCATGTACCATATCATACAAAAAAAAACTCAAAGCATTTATTTTAATTACTTAAACCATTTACTGGCACTTTTGAATTGTCAAGGAGTCAGTCAGTTAGAAATATGAAGCTAGTTGCCTAGTCCAAAGCGTAGTAGGTACCTATGGAGAAGAACGGCAAGAAACTCCTTGGACACTATTTTAAATTATATTGATACCTAAAGATTAGTACAAAAATAATGTTGAAATTATAACTAAATGTGAGGACGATGTAAAATAAAAAACGCGTCCATAGTAGCAAAATAAACAAAAAACGATTTCTAAATACAATAATTACAAATAAGCCGAGGAAGCTAAGAGGTGACCAGTCCCAACTGACGGCGCCCGTTCACGAGCATGACGCATGGATCAGCACCATTCAGCTCAACCATTTTGAAGGGAGCTAAATGATCCAACACACGCGCCACCATCAGCGAGACATCTGAGTGAGCATGACATACTCTCAGCCGCCAGGGCCCATTCAAGTCAATTACATAACCGGTAAATGGTAGCTCTATTATACATAGTACTCACACCTGTGCAATGCAACCAATCTCGGTAATGCGGATTTGCTTCCTAATAAGATAATTTAAATGTGATTGTGGTGACGTTTTCAATAATGACTCTTGATTCTTTCCCCCAGGCGCCATTTTGACATTATTGTTGAGACACTCCCATAAATTGATGAAGTTGCCACATCTGTTAGCAAATTGCTACAACACTATGGTTATTTTGGCGCGTGGCCATATCGGAACTACCGTCTTGTTTTACAATACAATGTCTGTGACAACTTCACAAATGCTTACCATGCTTGTCAATGTCATCCAAGCGGCAAAAATCCTTGAACCTCTCCTAAGGCTCGCGCACACTACAGACGGACCACACCGCACGTTTTTTTTTTTAAATCCGACACTAGTAGAACAAATTCTATGAAAACTTCATGGAAATTGTTCCATCGGTGTCGCGCCAGTATAATTCCTTAATTCTTCTACGAAGCCATTGCGACCAACATGTGTAATAAAATAAATATATCCACTTTTTTAAAAGTGCACTAAGCACTTTTAAAAAAGTGGATATATTTATTTATTTTCTTAATGTACACACGGCTACATATCAAGCTATATATTTCCAGTATAAGCTGACCTCTCATTCTACGGAAATCCTATACAATACGAGATCAGCTTATACTGGAAATGTATAGCTTGATATAGAGACGCGTGTATTCTTTTCTATCGTGCTCGTAGTAAATTCTCTGTTTTTACCCGTGAGAACCTGTAATTGGCTCTGTGTAGCTTATACAATTGTTATCCATTTGTTATAGCTGTTGCTTCTCTTAAAAATATATCATTTGAATTCTTTCCATTTCTTTCTAGAACTCAAACCGTGGAAGGTGCTAAGGCCGATGGGGAGCGCATCAAGGTGCTGGGTCTGGCGGAGGCGACGGCCATCGGCGACGTGGGCAAGGCGGACGCTGAGCGCATGCTGGCCAAGGCGAAGGTCTACAGGCAGTACGGAGACGCAGCCATCATGGCGCTGGTGCTGGAAGCATTACCTAAGGTATGTGGTATTGGTCTAGTTTAGGTCTTATAGCATTTATGAACAACTCGCACTTGACCAAAAATGTTATTATGCCAAATTGTTTTCATGAAAAAAGAGCTAATGGTACACTTTCCCCGTATCCTATGGAATCGGATTTCCACGGACTGTCCCAGTAAAAAAAAATAGGCCGTCATGGGGACAGCCGACACAAGGGAAAACTTAAAACTGGAATAACATATACAGGGTAGATTTCTGAGACGGGGCTGTAAGGGCGGCTACCTTAACTGTTGTAGCTACAGGAAAATGGTCTTAGGAGACCGTCCTTAACTTTTTGAGACATTTAGATCTGCATTCACAGATTTAAAAAAAAATGTACAGTCAGCAAGAAAATGGGCAGTTTTCACAAAAACTTTTTTTGTTGCCAATCGATCCTGTTTCTTACAGGGATCTAAATACTATTAGACCAACAGAGGTTTGAGTACTAGAAAAGTCAATAATCGCAAAAAAACTTTTTCCTTACATTTCGTAGGAAAGAAACTCATAACTTACTTTTTTATGATGGACAGATTAGCCGAAAAGAAACAAAAAAAGATGAACTTTAAATTTCGAATGAATACGCATTATAATTTAATTTGGTTTGGTTTGAGAACAATATTGACATAGTTTGTTGCTTTTGGTTCTTACAGGGATCTAAAAACTCTATTAGACCAACAGCGGTTTGAGTACTAGAAAAGTCAGAAATTGCAAAAAACTTTTCCCATACAATAGTAGATTGTGTCAGAAAGGACCAAAATAATGTATTGAGGGCGAGAGCGAATTGTTTGAATCCAGACCGATGCAAAGGATTCTAGAGTAGAATCCTAAGCGTAGCGAGGGATTCAAAGTACGTCGCTCGAGGAAGACTTCATTTTTATTTTAAAAACAATACGAACTGCATTCAAAGAATTTTAAATAAACGCATGTCTGTCTGTCATGTGTATGTCATGGGAATCGAACCCCATAAATGTGAAAAAACCTGTACCTAATTTTACTGTGCCGATCGAAAGGCTAAATCATATACATTTATTTCTTATAAATAACATAGCATCTAAAATAAAAAGAAGACCATGAAACTTAACATTGAATTTAAAATTTTGTTCAGAATAATGAATACTGTACTTCTACTGTAGAATAGAAATCGCTTGTCTACATTTCTCGGTAGAAAACTATCAACTGTCTATACGGAAACGTCATTTTTACCACCGTAATTTTTTTATTTTCTTGTGTATTCTACCGTCGACAAAACGCTTCTCTACGGTTCTCGTGCTAAGCCCGCTTTATGCATTTTTCCATGAGTACCGATCCTATTCATTATTCTGAACAAAATTTTAAATATCATGATGTTCGTTTTATTATATATGCTATGTTATTTAGAAGAAATAAATGTATATGATTTAGCCTTTCGATCGGCACAATAAAATTATTCAATGAAGATGTAATGAGAAGATGTAGGGCTTGTGTGAGGTTATGATATAATTGAAAACGGAGCGAATAATACCGTGACGGTTGACAGGGGTGAATAGAAGAGAAACACATTTTGCGCTAACTCCAACTAACGTGGTACAAGAGCAGGGAGAAGAAAAAAGTGGATGCCAAGATCAGTTAAAAACATCGCCGTGAGGTTTTCAAGTAGCACTGCTTTGTTAAAGCTTAATGAACACCTTCCTTAGAAACCGTTGCTGGGTCATCTCTTACCTTAGGATATAAATATAAGTGACGAAATTGAAGGTGCTCTTCTTCCTGGACAGTTACTACTTTACTGACGAGAAAATATTCGAGCTCCAAAGTAAAAAAAAAAACTCTTGACACGGCATAATCCTTACAATTTCTTCCACAGATTGCAGCCGAAGTATCAGCCCCTCTCGCTAAGACGGACGAGATCGTCCTAGTGGGCGACAACGGTGCGTCGGGCGAGATCGCCCGCTTGGCGGGCGGCCTCCCGCCCGCGCTGAAGACGCTGACCGGGCTCGACCTCAACGCAGTGCTCAAGAGGCTGCACCCAACTGGCACCGGTCAGTAACGTACACTTGACACGCCGCGCATTGAGGTAGGGTATAATGTGACAATATTTATGGAAGTTTCCGGAGATGGTGAAGATTTGAGAGGGAAATACAATCGTCCAAAGTTGAGACGCCGATATAGTGATCTGTTGCCTAAATAAGCAAACCTATGGGCCTGTTGATGACTGCTGCAATGGGCAACTGGGCCTATGAGGGACAGCCGTGAGGCACGCATTCTAGCTTTTTATTTTTTTTATTTGCAGGATACATTGGGTGACTTTTAGTCTGTGCTAAATAAATTGATTGACGTTCTTTCTTCCAATCAACCGTATTGAAACAGAGTTTTGGTCAGTGGTTATCGGACTTTTCCCTCAAGAGTTACTAAAGGTGCGGAATTACGTCATGAAAATGGGCAGCGTTGTTACCACTGCTATTGTTTAACGCGTTTACAAAATTGCCTGTTGATTATCCACAAACAATCATTTAAAAGATAAATATTGTTAACAATGCCCATTAGTTCTTTGCAACGGCTTTATATCCTCCGTGTTCAGTGGATGTTAGCAACCTAATATTAAGTGTTTCCAACGTTTACACCAAAATCAAAATCAAAATCAAAAGTCATTTATTCAAACTAGGCAGAAAATCAGCACTTTTCGAACGTCAAAGTTACATAAGACAGTCCCCCAAAAATGCCCGCCCTTCACCACTTCCTACTGCTTTAGCCGGGAAGAAGAAGTGGTGGAACAAACTCCCAGCAGCACGTCTGTCTGTTTAGTTATATAAAATTGATTCTATACAAATCGTATGCAAAGTAATTAACATTACGAAACACAAAACATTGGATTAAATTACACACTTGCCATATGTTAGCTAGCACACGCCAGTATACCAACAAAACAATGAACAAACTGTACTCAAGCAGATAAAAATTACAACATAAAAAAACGTAAATAGAACTTAATAACTAAATAAAAGCCTCCAGGCATAAAGGGCGTGCCCGCTTACATAAAGCTATTGCTGTAGCTCGAAGTGAGAAATTATAAACTAGCCCCATCGAAGTAAAATAAGTAAACAATTACTAATAACAATTAAAACCATGATCAGCAAGACGACCAGTCACCACAAGCAGCACCCGTTCACGAGCATAACGCAAAGATCAGCCATCACTCCCCTCGCCATATTGGAGGGAAGGAGGCAACCCGACCCCCGACGCTACCGCAGGCAGTGACATCTTAGGGAGCATGACGAGCTTGCTGCCGGTTGCTCAGGCAAGAATAGTATAATCAATAGTCGAGGACGCTAGCTAACCACTTATTGCAATACAACTCATAAAACACACTACGTTTGAACTAAGTCCAAGGTTGGGCCCGAACTGCATCTGTTGACAGTGAAGTACACACGCGAATACTGCGCCTTAAGAGGCCGACGACACCTAAAGCGCGGTCGTATTAGATTATGTCACTAATAAATTAAAATTTAACTAAATTAAATTACATTGACTTCTACAGTCAAATAAAAAAATAATCAATTATATGAACACCAATTGAGGGACCAACATTTCTTCGCCAGCTCTCCTAGAAAGTGAAATGGGAGATAAAGGGACTTTCGGGTTGGGTGAGCTCGCTCTGCTTCCGCCAACATTGGGCACATCAGACCGCATGCGGGTACAAGTAGTCGCTTGGCAGTCGTTTAAACAATTTACTAATACCAATGATGTATTGTCTCTTTCAGACCCCTCAATCTCTGCGGCCACCAGTTAGAAGAAAACACCTGAAGTTGCAGCATGCTAAGAACCAACCAGAGAGCAAGCTGTCCGTGCCGCACATGCTTTCACCAATGGCAGCATGTCGCACGGCAGACCAAGCAGTCAGTGCCATACTAGTTACCGCAAACACTCCACAATATACCATGGTACAAGCTATAGCTATTTAAGCAATAATAATATTATTTTTACAACTGTATAACGTAAGCTTAGACCGTCACAAAAGGAAAGACATCACCTGTTTATGAAAGAATATTATTCTGTTTAATCTGTGGTCATGTCTCATGACAAGCGATTTGATTGGCTGTTCTACTTCCGTCAACCAATCACGACAATTAACATGAGGTGTGGTTCTATTATTGATCTGAAACTCGGTGAGGCTTTCAAAAAACCGGAGGTCATTCTTTCCTTTGATGTTGGTCTTGGACAAATATTAAATGTTTCGTACCCCTTTCTTCCTCATTAATGTTGGGGGCGTGTCCGATCAAATCGATGTAATTCGAATTTCTACGTCATATATTTATAGATTAATGTCGAATGCCTATTTAGTACATACTTGTAGCACATAACGTTTAAATGTACTCAATAGCGTACCTACTTGTTAACCGAAGATGTATATTTTTCAATAGTATGACTACAGGTCTTTTTAGATTTTGTACAACTGTGTAGGAAGTTTAATATAAGACAACGTGTTCTTTAAGGCACTGCCTTTTATAGTAGTTCATCTTACTTGTGTGAAGTACGACACGACCGCTGCCGCATCAATCAATGTTTATAACTTGTACAAGTTTTGCTTGAAATATATTTCTGATATTTAAACTCTTGTAACGGAAAATACGGTTACACTTAAATAGGTCTAAATGTGAATCTGTTTCCGCAGTCAAATTGTGTGACAATTTGGACAAAACATATTTAATCTTAGTTCATTCAGCTTCGTCTGTAATCTTATAGTTTTTTATTATTTTCTGCTTTAATAAGTATGGATGTTAGCTTGTGAATCCCACCATAGCTTACTTTGTTGTAAGCATTTATTTCAACTTGGGGTTGCGTTTATTTTGTGTGGTGTGCGTTTATATTCCAAATTAATGGCATTTTACACTTGACATTTTGTAATTTTTATTATTAACTACCTAAAATTAATGAAAAACTTTAATTTTGTTGGTATAATTTTGTTATTTTCAATGTTTTTGCTATTATTTAAGAACAATGTTTTGAATTCGTGTATATTAATATATTTGCACAATAAATGAATCTGAATTGGCCATGCCTTATAAAAATATATTTTGTATTAATTGTTTCGATAATACAGTCCATTTTGAGAAACTTGTTTGCGTTTTTTTTATTTTTCTAGGGATTTTTATAATATTTCAAAGTTTGGAAATTTTGATGCGCTCTTTTTAGTCGCATTGGAAAAATAGCTTCGCTCCATTGCCAAATAATTTGGCCAGGTAAAACAAAATAGGTGACAATATACTTAATTATAACGCTACAAGGTTATTTTAACCCATGGTCAAAATCAGGACTAACGCCGCCATCTTGTTTTTTCAAAACAGTTCAAAAAACGATTGCACAAATGTCACAGACTTACCATTACCAACAGCCCCCTGTCAACGCCATTCGAGCGCCAAAAAAATCTTGTACCTACACTGCTTCAACGATATTTTGGCGCTATAGTAAAGTTGTCAGAGGAGCGCTGTTGGTACACACTTCTGCAATTATTTTGTGAATTGTATTGAATAAACAAGATGGCGGCGTTAGTTTCAAATTTGGCCACGCGCCAAAAGAACTGTAGCGCTATAGTAGTCTATAATGGATGTCAAATAGATAAAATAATTTTTGTTCACAAATTTTCCTTGTGCTCACAAAACATAAATTTTCCCTCCGTATTTTACACTGATATAGAACCCATCGCAGCATCGTCTACGAGACGTGTTGCAAGCCCAAAAACCAATGAGTAGCCTGAATGTCACAGCACTTGTATTTCAATGGTGGTCCGTACACAACGCGACTTACTAAAGTGTTATTAACTAAGTAGTTTGTGATCGATTGCGACGTGTACGAACCTCCATTAAAATACTAACTCATTGGTAATTTGAGTTTGTAAAACGTTACTTTTAAATAACGTCGTGGACGACAGTTGCCCTGTTTTTCTACAAATTCTTGTGGTAGGCCTAGAAAGGTCAAATGAAAGTCGATCAAAAAATCATTTATAACTTTTTTTTGTAATCTGAATACTGGAATAAATTATTCTAAAGAAACCCCCGAAATGGGTTTGAGAAAGTATACAAAAAAACATTTGGCATGGCCATTATGATTTCCTTATAAATTATGATATTGAATAAGCTAAATTGATTATTTTTAATAAAAATATGTGTAACAATGTAGATTGTTTCATTTCGAAATCATGGCCGACTGATTTTATCAAACGCTCTTTCTCAACTATTTTGGAAGATTCCATTTCTTCAACCTTTTTAACACGTTTGCAGCATTTTAGGTGCCCGCCGACCCGGGCTTGGTCCTTATCGGACGGCGAGCTGCTGGCGACACCCTTGCCGTGTGGTATTCATAAAACTTTAAACGACCGATATAGTATCAGGGCCTCAGGACTTAAAGATAGATCATACTCTTTATTATGTATCTATACTAATATACTAAAGCTGGACAGTTTGTTTGTTTTCTTGTTGGAACGCGCTAATCTCTAGAACTAGCCAAAAATAGTTTTCCTTTTGGTAGTCCAATTGAGGAAGGAGGAAGGAGGAAGGTTATAAGCTATTTAACATCACGCTATGATCCTTAAGAGCCGAGCCAAAAGAAACAAAAGAACGCAAAGACAAAGTAATTACGCGAGCAAGTGATGCGATGCAACGCATGGATTGGGGGCCAGAACTTCACGAGGGCAGAAGACTGAAGGCAGAATATCTTATAAATGAAGAACTAGTGAACAAGGTGGAACCACTAGATTGGGTCTTTTTCCTCTTCTAATGGTATAAAAAAACTGCAAATCACTATCACTCCGCGTCCTTTTGTTCGGTGTACCCGAAAGTATGGTCCCGTCGTCCGAGGCGCCGTCCGGTATTCGGAACAAAATATGAGTGCCATGAACGCGACGATCGCTTTAGTTAAGATGCAGGTTCAGACTCAGTAGGTAAGTATTAAAAAGAAACTTCAAGTAGTAGGAAAACTTATGGATAATTTATTCGACATTTTAAGACATTAAAAATTAAGAATTCAGCAGATTAATTATTTATAAACTAGGTAATGAGCTTGGGTTACAACATTTCGCCACGAATATTCGTCTTCATCAACTGCAAAGAGAAAGGAAATATGATTAAATACGTGCATTTAATTAAAATTAAAGACAGTGGGTAAGTTTGTATGGGAGTTGATGCAAGAGCGGTCACGATTAAAGGCCATGAAGTTTTAATAGAAATTCTTCCATCAGAGTCGTGTCGCACCGTCGAATCGCACCTATCTGCGGTTGCCTTATGGCGCTGACAAGACCAAATTGACCAAAATAGGCTTCTCTTAAGAAAAAAAATTGGCAAATCTGTATAGTTTGTGGTAGCGGAAAAAATATATATTAATTTAGAACATATTTCCCGGAACTTGGTTGTTACCAAAACACGTTTTGAAAGAAAAATCTCGATACAAACTAACGTTAAACTAACCTCTTACCTTGAGTATTAATCCAAAATATCTGTATTAAATATCAACATACGTTACGTATTTATAATGAATGGGCCACTGCTGGCATTAGAAAAAGCAGAGATATTTTATATAATTTGTACTACGAGAAATCATTGACTTCTGATCAAGCCCTTCATAATTATGTCAGAAATTATTCTAAGATATTCAAAAGAGTCTGCGCTCAAGCTAAATCTAAATTAATAAGTAACAAAATTAGTATGTCTAACAATAAAATAAAAGCTGTGTGGCAGGTAATCAACAAAGAAACTGGAAACACAAAACAGCGAGATCAAAATGAATTGTCTTTAAAAATTAATAATGAAACCATTACAGATAAGTTAAAAGTTGCTGAGACACTAGAAAATTTCTTTACCGAAATCCCAATAGAGGTTACGAAATCTCTTCCCTCATCACCTATTTTAGCTGAATCTCTTCTCAAACAACACTTCTCTAAGGACATTCCAAGTTTTGAATTCAAGCCCATTTCTATTGTCACTATTAAGAGGGCATTTAAAAGTCTTAACATAAAGAAAACTGAAGACTTATGGGGGATTTCCGTTAAGGTTCTTGGAGATATCATTGACACAATAGCCCCTGTCCTAACAGGCATATTTAATCAATGTTTAGACAGCGGTACGTTTCCTGATTTAATGAAACATAGTAAAGTAGTACCAATTTTCAAATCGGGTAGTAAGAGTGATCCCTCTAATTATAGACCTATATCTGTGCTACCAGCATTGAGTAAAATATATGAAAAAATCATGCTAGACCAGATGCTGTCACATTTCAATTCTAATGGGATTTTACATAGTCGCCAGTTTGGTTTCACGAAAGGTAGGTCGACGACTGACGCAGGAGTAAAACTCATCAGTCACATTTTGGAATCCTGGGAGAAATCCCAGGATGCCATTGGCATTTTCTGTGACCTCTCAAAAGCGTTTGACTGCGTTGACCACAATACACTGACCTGTAAATTACACCACTACGGAATTCGTGGACAAGCTGCTGATCTTGTTCTGTCCTATCTATCAAACAGGCAGCAAAAAGTAAACGTTAACGGGGCGACGTCCTCGGGGTCTCTAGTAAAGATGGGCGTGCCCCAAGGTTCAATTCTTGGCCCTTTCCTTTTTCTAGTTTATATTAATGATCTTCCTTACATGATGGCAAACTTATCGGATATAATTCTATTCGCTGACGATACTTCTCTTATTTTTAAAATAGATAGAAAAAATCCGGATGTCTTACACGTCAATGATAGTCTGGATATTCTTTCGAAATGGTTCGCAGCTAATAATCTCTTACTTAATGCGAACAAAACAAAATGTATAAAGTTCTCACTACCAAATGTACCCCAAGTGGATCTAAATTTAAAACTTGATGGCAAGAGACTAGATGCTATTACAGAAACTATATTTCTAGGAATTACTCTAGATTCAAAATTACAATGGGGAGCCCACATTAGAGCTCTTTCAGGTAGATTAAGTTCAGCTGCATATGCAGTAAGAAAAATTAGACAGTTGACTGATATAGCCACAGCTAGGTTAGTATACTTTGCTTATTTCCACAGTATTATGTCTTATGGCGTTCTGCTGTGGGGATCGGCAGCTGATGTAGATTCAATTTTTATCTTACAAAAGAGGGCAATCCGCGCAGTATATAGAATGGGTCCTCGTGAGTCCCTTAGCAACAAATTCAAAGAAATTAATGTACTTACTCTGCCTTCTCTTTATATCTTAGAAAGTATTTTGTATGTTCGCAAGAACTTATGTCTTTTCAAAACAAGAAGTGATTTCCATAATATAAATACACGTAGTAAACATGAAATTGTGATACCCAAATTTAGATTAACAAAAACAAGCAAATCATTTGTTATTAACAGTATCCGCTTTTATAACAAGTTGCCAAAGTCAGTTACAGAACTTAGCGATGGTAAGTTCAAAACCCACATCAAACGTGTCCTTATCAAAAACGCATATTACAAGATTAAAGACTACGTTGAAGACAAGGAAGTTTGGCAATAATTCCTTCTGCACATGTGGCTTCCCTGGTACACCAGAAACGGCATAACTATGGAAATATCTATTAACTGCTCCCAAATTACGATGTTTATTATTATTATTTTTTAGACATACATTTTTGACATTATATTTTCACTATTTGACATTATATACCTACAATTTATATTTCAGACTTAATATTATTAATATTATTTTACATGGATTCTTGTGTACGTTGTGAATGTGAGAACGTTGTAGGCTTAATAGACTAGATCTTTTTTTCTTTAGACCGTTTCCTTTTCTCTTTTTTTTTTGTTAAGTACTTTTCGACAGGCCTACACTGTTCTCCCATACTTAATTTGTGTAATTTGAAAACATTGTAAAAGCCAATTATTTTTAAAAGAGTAACCGTGGAGTTTCTTGCCGGCTCTTCTCCATAGGAAACAACCAATTGGAACCGTGCACCTAGCTTCTGACGTTTCATAAGTGCCCATGTAGGTTTATGTGAAATAAAAATATTTTGATTTTGATTTTGATTTTGAATTTAATTAATAACAAAAGCGTCTTATTTAAATGCAGAACTTGGTTGTTTTTTATTTTCGAGTACTCAACTCAATTCTGAGTAAATAGATAATTACTTCATATTTTGCAATAAATTACCAGCGTTGTGTCATCGCACTTCTCTTTCTTTTCCATGCAGTCCGACAGTGACAGCGCTTTAGGTGTTGTCAGCCTCTTAAGGTCGCCTCCTAATAGAAAGCGATCGTCGCGTTCATATGTCACGTGACAGAGGTTTTCGGAACTAAAAGTGACATATGAACGCGACGATCGCATATTCGCCCAACGATTGCTTTCTATTAGGACGCGGGGTTAGATGTATGCCAAACGAAAGGGTATAATGTTCAAGTACGCAGAAAGACGCACTTAAAATTAATTCGAATGATTTTGAGTAGTAAATGAAACTTTGCGCTTCCATAAATTGTTTCGTTGATTTCCACAATTATTTAGGCCTTTTTTTGCAATCGCAATATGCTTTATCGGAGCGACCGTTAGGATTGGCAACCTTCCATTTTGTAAACTGAAAGTTTACTACCTAATTGCATCAATAAATCTGCCCTACCATTTCCCAAATATGTTGGCTTCCAGTCGAGCCGGATGGAGCTAAATATCAGCACATCAGTATTTTACATGGAGCGACTGCCTATCTGACCTCTATAACACGATACCTGACTTGGATTTACTACTTGTAAATGCATAGGGTACACTGAACATGACAAAATGCCCTACTCACTAAAGTTGGCCAAACAAGAATTTGGAAGATAAACGTTACGTTTGTTCTATCGACAGAGCAGTGGTGGCCCAGTGGTAATGGCCGCGACTTACGAATTGTAGGACGCGGGCCCGAACCCAGGCAGGCGTATTACTTTGTGTGAATAATTTAATTACCACTACTCTCAAAACGGTGAAGGAAAACATCGTTACCTACCGTCGTGTCCTAGAACAATTTAAAGATATGAGACATCTGCCAACCTGCAGTGGGCCCGCGTGGTAGATTACTGCCCATTCCCTCTCGAAGAGAGGAGGCCTGTGTCCCAGCAGTAGGAATATTATAGGCTGATTACGCTTGTTCTATCGCTTAAGCCCAGTAAAAAAACAGTTGACTCACTTTAACTTTCTCTTCATAGCTAAGTTCTTTCTTCGTCAGTACGTAGGATAGTTTGGCCCACGCCGCCTCGGCTGTCATGTCGTATGCTGGTACCACTCCGCATTCCAACAGGAGCTGCAAATAAAATTATACCTAGTTATGTATGGAAAAAAATATGAAAGAAGACAAGTTATATATAAATCAGGCGTTACTTTTCGTATAGCGTAGAAAGCAATTGTAAGAGAAACAATAAAAACTTTTTATTTGCGATAATTCCTGTTTTTTTTTTTAATTGTACAGGATAAGTTTAAAAGGACTGCGGATATTTTAGGAGGTAATCAGGTTATAATAAAAATAAAATTCAACTTCTCATACATTCAAACATATGTCACGTGACCTGTCACTTTGTATGAAAATACAATTTTAAGATTTCAACCTAACATAGGTTGAAATCTTAAAATTGTAGGAGAAAGTTATCCAGTTGTATGCACCTGATTATCTCCTAAAATATCCGCACTCCTTTGAAGCTTATCCTGTATATGTCACCGTAAGATTGTGAGCACGGTTAGTTTACAATATAGCGAGATTATAAACTATCGAAAAATTGTGAACTGTTACAATATAACGCATTCATTATTGGTAATGTCCATAGATATCCGTGGTAATGTCAAATCGTCAAAGTGTGGTTTGTTGCAGTTCACAATTTTTCAATCGTTTATAATCTCGCTAGATAGATCTATAAACTAACTATGTTTGTAATCATACGGTGACATGTACATAGATATGCGTACAAACATATCCCTATCTTTGCTGTCACGCAGTCGGGTAAAAAGAAAAGCGAAGAACATTGTAAACGTGACGTAATCAACCGCATTATCGGTAAGATTGTGGTAAATCAAAGAGGTCAGAGATGGTCCAGTGATAACGGACCCGACTTACGTGTCGTTGGTCGTGGGTACGAACACAGACAGGCACTTTGCTCTTTGTAAAATTATTTCATCACCACTGTGATGAAACCGGCATATCATAACAAAAATTCGATGACATACGTAAGAGACATCCACCAATCCGTATTGGTTCCGCGTGGTAGATTATGGTCCATCTCACAGAGAGATGGCCTGTATCCCAGCAGTGGGAACATTAAAGCTGATTGATTATGCTAAGCATATGCAACCAGAAAAAGATCATCTACTCACCAGTCCAGTCTCATACAGAGGCTTAGCAATGACAGTGCCATTGATGCACTGCGTCACATTCACGACCAGGACCTTGTTCTTTACGGCCTCCTCGATCTCTTTGTAGATCTCCTTGCGTTTGATGGGGATGTTGCCGTTGCCGTACGTCTCGAGGACCACGCCTGGTAAAGAGAAATTGATGGTTTAGCTGATATAGTGCCGGTTTTACGCTGACTAAAGGCCGAGTTCGATTCCCAGACTAATTAACGCAACAGTGGATTTAGAAACCATCACTTTCGTACTAGCTTAAAATTCAAAAAGTTTTTCGCTTTAGCAAGTTCGCGACAACGTCTTTCGATAAGTACAGCGGTTTTCGATTCAATGTGTTTTCGAACAGGGCCCGCAGTCTAGATGTAGATAGCGATCGCTTTACGACCGAATTCGGGCCCAAAGTCCTAATGGGTTCCCTAGACAGCAATTTTGTCCTTCTAGAGACCCCATAAGTACTGCAGCCCATGGCGTACCACTCGCAACAGCGTGCGTCGCAATAACGTCATTCGAATCTTCATATCACTCCTATCATTCGAAATTTTTGCACTCCTTTGGGAACCTGGGCTGGTGAACCTTAATACAGGTTACCATCTAACCTAGCTAGGACGCCAGATTCAATTATGTTGTTACTCTATTTACGATTTTTCCCTAAATTGTTAAACCATATTTGTTGTAGGTATGTACCACACTTTTTTGGAATAAATAAATAATTATTATTATCTCAAGCATTAACCGGTTCTGCCGGGGTCGCGGGAAGGTACAAAAGGGTTACCGAGGCCCCTGGCAACACAGGCAATGGAAGGAAAGGAAGGGACACGGGTGGGTGTCCCTTCCTTTGAGCGGAGCGGGAGAAGTTATTTGATAATTTCCCAACCAAAAAAAAAACGCCTTAACCAGTTTAACAATCAGAGTTACATTTTATACATAATTGAAGGGGGTTACACGGTACATTGTGCACAAAGCAGTCAGACTAAAAGTGTCCTATCATGGCGAATAGCTATAATAAGAATAATCATAATCACCTTCCATTCCCGAGAACACAGCCCTGATCAGCTCAGGCGTGATTGTGGGTGCCACTTTGAGTATGTACACCTTCCTGCAGACCTGGTCATGCAACCGGCACTCGTTGGGCACTGAGCCGGCCGGGTGGATCAACATCTTGGGGTCTACCTCCAGGGTTGTCTTGGCTTCTAGCAGTGCTGGGAAGTTTGGCGAGTCGAAGGCATAGATCTTTGTGTTTGATACTTTCTTTACTCTGCGAAGGTAATGCCATAGATTGAGTAAGTTATGGCTAGGCGTCATCATCAGCTTCAGTCTGTTAAAGTACACTGCTGGACATGGGTCTATCCCATTGCATTTCAAATGCATGCCATAGTAGGTGTAAGGGTCGAATTGAATTATGTTTCCAGCGAGCATTTTAGAAAACCAGGATATTATAACTAACTGGTTGTGTGGTCTGAGTCAACCAACCAATCCGATGTGGAATCTGAATAGCCCAATTCACACAGTGACCAAAGATGACAATATTATTACAGCAGGCTTTCGGTTATTGCTTCGTATCAAAAAGTATAAAGCTATCCCTACCGTGTGCCTCTGAAGAGTCTGGCTCCGAAGAACACGGTCACTTCTGGTATGTGTTGCGTGGCGGCGACCAGGATGGCACACAGCAAGTTGTTGTTACCATCGCTTCTAGGTTGGAAGATGGGGACCTGGAAGTAAAGACTTTCCGTTAGCTTTCACGTGCTGACTGTCACCTGACTGCCGATTACCATAGATTTAGGATTAGCATACCAAACGAACACAGTTATTTTATTTCTCACAGCAACCAAACAGCACCCGTATTACAACAAGAATCACTGTGATTATAATTCAGATGTAATATAACTGATAAAAGAATCACGTGTAGGTAGATTTTACCAGAACAGAACCGAGGGCTCATTATGCCATTCGATATTTAAATTTGTAAGAAGAGGTCACCTGTCAAGGACATATTTGGTAAAGTAAGGTATTGGTGCCGATTCCCTTGTTCACAAACTAAACTAAATTTAAGTTCAGTGCATCTTTTTCTTTCTATTTCATTAAGAAAAGGACAGAAGATACATTTAAGTTTAGTCCTGTCAAATTAATCAGCGCTTGACGTAAATTGACGTAATTTTAGTAGGCAAGTTTTTAATCACATCTAAACTTGTATGGAGTAGTGACAGGCGCTGATTAATTTGACAGGACTAAACTAAAATTTATCTTCTGTCCTTTTCGTAATGAAATAGAAAGAAAAAGATGCACTGAACTTAAGTTTAGTTTTGTTTGTGAACAAGGGAATCGGCGCCAATGGCAGCAAGTTTACGCGAAAGTACCTGTGCTCCAGTAAGTACGACGGTCTTGCCGACGGACTCCAGCATGAAGGAAAGAATGGAGGCGCCGTACGCCGTGGTGTCGGTGCCATGGAGTACTACGAAACCATCGTAGTCATGGTAGAATTTCTGGAAGAGAAGAAATTCGTGGTTGGTATTTAAAGTGTCGTACAATTACATCATAATATTAACCTGTAAAGCACAACATTGGCCTTCGTGTAGGCGAGGGAATGAAGACCATAATAAATGATTATTACATTTTTGCTAATAAAGATCTAAGTATTGTATCCAGCTCGCATTATCTATTATTTTAATGAAGGGCAAATAGCACGGAAGCGAATAAAATAAGAGTTTGTAAAGGCAACAATATTTTAGATAAGCTTCGTACACTCATTGTTAAGCGGTTGTCCACTTTCGAACAAAACGCTGCTTTTTATTTCATTCTGTAACCGCCTGCTTGAAACTTGACACTTGGCTACTTCGTTATAACACAGAGATTTATGATAATGGTTAACTCATCTAAATATTTTAACATAAACATACATAGCTTAACATCGCGACGTCTGAATATTTTATTTTCATTGTTACCTTTATATCTCTCGCTTGTCTGATCCAGTCGTCCATAGTAAAATCTGAGGAGTCTTTGAGTTCATCGTATTCATAAATTTTGTATAAAACTTTCTGTTCTGTGTCCTTGCCATCTGAAATAAGCATAAAGTCAGTACCGATAGGTAAATAGTTCTTGATTTAGTTAATGAAACATGTTATAGTTACTAAGTGCAAACGTGCAGATAATTTGATTGCGTCAGGCATCATCATCAACAACACTTTATTAGGCATTTAAGTATAATCTGTTTCGAAAAGTATCTGTTGAAAGTGTAAACAAACCCTGTTCAGATAAAAATCTTAATCAATAATTCACTTATTCACAATAAGTAACACATTCGCCTTTATTAAGAAGGTTTCGACTTTGAACATCACTACTTTTTCCAAAAATTATTGTTTGAAAAACATTATTTAACTGTAAATGAAAATTCATCGACGAAAATTGATGTTATAAAATTAACCTCAAATTGTGAAAAGGTGCTTTAGAATTTCGGGTTTAAGTATTCAAATAGGTAATCGAATCAAAGCATTCAATTTGTGTAGCACTACAAATTGGTATTCACAGGTACATTTTAAGATATATTTGTGTACATTTCTATCAGATACTTTTGGATTAGACTATAGATCGCAATTCGCAATACATTGATTGCCTAAATGATTAGCAATTCTTTAACCACGAACGCACGAAACGTTCACACTCTATTAGGATGTAAGTCAGGCTTAGTACCTACTTTATAACGATGATTGGTGAAGGAAATAATGTGCGAAAATCTACCAAACTCAAACTCAAAGCATGTATTTCAAATAAACCAAATACAGACACTTTTGAATTGTCAAGGGTTCGGTCAGTCAGAAAGATAGGTTAGCATTAGGTTCCTATGGAGAAGAACGGGCAAGAAACTCCACGGACACTCTTTTAAATTAAAATATTGTTACAAAAATATTGGTAACATCATTCAAGTTGAAATTTTACATGTGACAACAATGTAGAAAGACGTGCACGTTAAAAGTGTCCGTAATAAAAAGATAAAACAATTGAAAAGTTAAAAATAAGCCGTGGCAGCTAAGAAATCACCCAGTCCCTACTGACGGCGCCCGTTCACGAACATGACGCATGGATCAGCACCATTCAGCAGCAACCATTATTTGACATAAAGTTAACGAGTACTCGTAATTTATTATATAGGTAGCTCGGATAGACATCCTATCAAAATGTTCTGTTCAAGTGGGCAATATAATCTTTATTCAGATTAACATATAAATCTCGTATTGAAACGATACCTAACCATGATACGCCTTTTGCTTCATAATAAATAACACAATGACTTTATCTACAAATATATGTTACGAGTTATCTGTGACGGAAACCTTGCCTGTAACAAAACAACATTTCATACTAATTCTTAGATGGAAGTTATATGTCAATATATCGCGTAATGAACTACTATCAGGATACACTTCACACTAGATATAGGATCTCCATCAAAGTAATGTGAATCATTATTGACATATCCCCACAGCTACAAGATCCTCATTCCTCTGTCTTTATGTGACCATTTTTAAAGACATTTAAAATGATATGATATAAAAACACTGCACATGGTTCTATGTTTTTTTCTGTCAGGAAAGTCCCAGTTATATAATACTAGATTCTGCCCGCAGCTTCGCCCGCGTGGATGTCGGAAGTTATCCCACAGGAACTTGCTACCTGGGGTTGCGGGAAAGTCTGAAAGGGATACCGTGGCCTCTGGCAACACACAGGCAACGGAAGGAACACTGGTGGGTTTTAGCCAGTAAGAGTCTGACACACCCTCCCGCTCCGCCCAGAGCGGAAGAAGTTATTTGATGATTTCCAAACCAAAAAAATTGGTTGTCTGTAAAGTCGGTTTACGGACGATAATTTTACGTGATAACGAGAGAGAGATGCGTCACAAGCCGAACGCTTAGGCCGATCGTGCCTCTCTATCGCTAGTTCCGCGCTCTCGCTTGCACGCTCGGCTCAGTCGGAACGTGACACTATTTCGTGCGTGCATCCGGTGTTCATCGATTTATAAGACGTTATCACGTCACAAAAAAGGGAACTTGCTACCGAGTAATGTACCTACCATACAAAATATTATAAAACATTTTAAAAGAGTAGGTAACGGTGGAGTTTCTTGCCCATTCTTCTCCTTACTTCTGCCTTTTGGAAGGGGCGACTAGAACCAATTCTATTTTTTTGTAAAATTTGTTGTTCAAAAGTGCCTTTTATGTGCCGTGCCTTTTTGAAATAAAAAAAATGACTTTGGCTTTGGATAAAAAGTATCCTATGTACCCAGGTCATGGCCTATCCGTATACCTATAATCTAAATCAATTCAGCCGTTAAAGCGTGAAAGGGTAGGTAATATTTGGGCACGTCCTTTATACCTGGAGGCTTTTATTTAGGTTTTAAGTTCTGTTTACGTTTTTATTTCTGCTTGAGAATAGTTTTCGGTATTTTTCTTTTCTTTTTTTTTTGTTGGTATAGTGGTGTGCTAGCTGACATATGGCTAACAATTTAATATTTTGTGTTGCACGTAGTGTAAATTGTTTTGCATACTATTGTATAGAATCCATTTTTTTTCTCTAACTGAACAGACAGCTGTGCTGCTGGGGAGTTTGTTGGCCACTTCTTCTTCCCAGCTAAAGCACTAGGAAGTGGTGAAGGGTGGACGTTTTGGGGGACTGTCTTATGTAATTTTGACGTTTGAAAAGTGCTGATCCTCAGCCTAGTTTGAATAAGTGACTTTTGATTTTGATTTTTGAATAGACACACCGATAATAAATGCAAATACTCGTCTTTTTTAATTAAATAGGTTTTTAAGATTCTAAATGTCTAACTTAAAATTAATAATAATTCATTTTAATATTATCACCATTCATTTGAAATACTTTAGCGCCGCCATTGACAACGTAATATATACATATCAGCTATAACTTTAAATTGTAATAACTTTTAAGACTGACTGCCTCGTTGGTCGCTAGCGCTGCTGCTGAGCATGAGGTCCTGGGTTCGATTACAGGGTCGGGCAGTGTTACTGGGTTTTTCTATCTGAAATTTCTCAGTACCAGCCCGAAGTCTGGATTTGTGCCCGGTTGATGGCAATAGGCTCGCCCCGGTGTACTACAGGTACACCTCTGCCCAACCCTTCGGGGAAATAAGGCGTGATGTTATGTGTTATTTCTGTAAATTGGTTTAACAATAAATTTTACACGTCAAAACGTATATCTCATGTGTACCGACCTGGTAATGCTAGATATTCCTTGTGCTCTGTCCCTGCCAGTTTGGTCTGCCAGTATTCGTTGTCGTGTAGCTGTGGCAGCTTCCTGATCACTTGCTCTATGTTCTTCTGCGGTACCAGCACTGGACATAATCAATAAAAATATGATTAATTTATTTTCGTCGTAACACTTTTAGTGCCAAGCACCCGGCTGCCGGATAGAACGATAATTACGTTCACTGCCCAAAACTCGCCCTAACTCTAGTAGCACGTCTTGATTTGCACTCGCTAGCAAATAGTAGGATTTCACAGTAGTCACCTACATTATTTTTAAGACGGTAGCCCCGTATCGGCTACCGTGTGTTAAGTTGTGAAGAATTAATTTTATAATTATGCTGTGTTTAAGATAGTTTGTTGTTTCTTTACATTTCTATACCCAACCACCTGGCCTCTGGTCTTATGTTAGTTTGTCGCTAGGGGGGACAAAAATAAAAATATAACAGTTCGGTCGGTATCCCTTTCGAACTTTCCCACGACCCCGGCAATCGGACTATCATGTGGCTGCCTTAAGCGAACTCAAAGCCTCCAGCCCCCTGGCTGGCGAATTTCTTACATTACTAAACGACTGCACGCAAAGCCAGCCTCGGCTTAGGGCGTCGCTGGGGGAGGACAGGCTGGATCAGAACTGGATAATTATTATTATCAGGGGAATTTAAAGCTACTGGTCCAACTACGGCGCGGGCTGGCACTTCGTCGAGCAAGGGTCGGAGGGCATGGTCATATACATACAGCTATTTATATATGTACGACGCGGGAGGCGAGTTGCGGGCTTGCATTATTATCGTGGCACAAGTGTTAAAAATGATGCTAACCGTCTCAACTAGCTCAACTGGAGAAGTTTACCCATAACATCGTTACTTTATTAATAATTTTAATTTTATTTAGTATCAATACAGCCGTGTTAAAAACCTGAATAAAAATAAATAGAGCCAACAGTATTCACACCTACACTTGTATAATTCCAGATTCAAAGGCCCTAGTTCGATAATAATGTTGGCGAAGTAGTAGAATACGCCGACATTATTATCGACCTAGGGCTTATGTGTAACTATGATAATAAGGGTAAACTTCTCTCTCTCTACTAGTCGCGTATGATTTATGTAATTGATTTAAATTCAATAAACAAACCTTCGATAATGCTGAAAATGTTATAAAGTAAAAATTTAAATAAATAAAAATAATGCTAAAAATTAAATTAAAACCTGTCCCACAACTGGGGAAAGGCCTAACCCCAAGACCTTCCGGTAACTCTTTTATCGCTGTCATAATTTCATAATCATAACAAGAAATTCCTATTATATACCTAAAGACTTACGTCTCGGCACATCGTTACAGAAAACTTAAAAAAAAAAACATAAAAATTGAACTAACCTCCTTTTTCATTTTTCAGCATACCAAACGTACCTCCAGTGTAAATAACAAGCACTCTTTTGTTTTGCACCATTGTAACTATTTAAAAACGAAACTTTTATTTTAAATTATTTATATATTAAGTACACTATCAATTTGCCGCTAAGATAACGAGTGCGCGATATATCGACAAGGCGGCACTTATAGAGCTCTAGAAATACACACGAACTTAAAATTCGCGTCGTATCTGTTTTCTCAAGGTGATAATAATGTGTCGTGTTAAATGTACAGTAACGTGTGAACTGTGTCGGGCTGTGTGCAGCTCTACCACCAACTAGATGCTATTTACAATGATTTGACAAATTAGGATATACAGCGTGTATCAGAAACTAGAGTTTACCTAACGACTTCGTTCGCGTTCATTTCATATTTTCTCCTACAAATTCCAACACCCCTTCCCCGTCCACCCCTATAAAATGAAAATGTATGATCATAATCTTAATTACATATTTCGACGCATATTACCCACGCTATTATTACGTTTTCGCTTAGGCGACTAAGTGACGTAGCTTGGTGTTAAATACCCTTAACCTTCCCCAAGAATTGAGCTATCAAATGCAATTTTTTTTTTTCAAATTTGACTGGCAGCTCCAGAGATTAGCGCGTTCAAACAAAAAAAAATCTCTAGCTTTATTATTCTAACTAATATTCTAAATGCGGAAATAATTTTGTTTATGTGTTTGGGATATAAGGTTAGTAATATGCAGTACATATGTTATATAATATAATAATAAATATAATATATATGTTATCAACATATACATATGAAACTAACGCTATATCTACCCTGATTTCGTAACTAATATTATAAATGTGAAAGTGAGTCTGTTTGTTTGTTTGGCGCTTTCACGCTAAAACGGCTGAACTTAATTGATGGATGAAATTTTGCACATGAGTAGACCATGACCTGGATAAGGACATAGGACTTTTTGTCTCGATATTCCCATGGGATCGAGGTTAAGCTACTCTTGCCACGGTTGGTCCGTGGATGGGTGACCATCTTTACATACCAAGACCCCTCCGCGCCTCGGAAAGCACGTTAAGCCGTTGGTCCCGGCTGTCATTTGTAGATCTTTGACAGTCGTTACGGGTCGTCAGAAGCTCGAAAGTCTGACAACCAGTCTTACCAAGGGGTATCGTGTTACCCAGTAACTGGGCTGTGGAGGTCAGATAGGCAGTCACTCCATGTAAAATACTGATATTCAGCTGTATCCGGTAAGACTGGAAGCCGACCCCAACATAGTTGGGAAAAGGCTAGGCAGATGATGATTCCCATGGGATCAAGACTTATGTTGGTAAAACCGCGGGGCGCAGCTAGTAGATTATAAAGTATAGATGTGTGATCCCATGGATTAAGTTGTTCAGTTTGATGGTCACCACACCCTTAAATATGACCACACATTTCTGATACTCGCTGTATACAGGATGTTATTCAGCAGGGCAGCACTGAGGCAGGTACCATTGCAGATAGGAAGGTATAAGAAATCTATCTACTTAGTTTCTCAAGTACATGTTATAGCACCCCCGGAGACCCCCCCGTTGGTCTCGTGGTCGCAAGCGTGACTGCTGAGCGTGGTGTCTTGGGTTCTATTCCCGGGTTCAGGCAAAGTGTTTTTGAGTTTTGCCATTAGGATTTTTTTAGTAACAGTCCGGAGTTTGGATTTTGCTGGTGTGGTTTACCCCCGTGCCTCGAAAAGCACACTGATCTGTCTCCGGTCGTGTCGGATTGCCGTCCCATCAGACTATGAGAGCGAGGGGAGAGAGTGCATCTGTGTCTGCGCACATGTCGCACAGTTGGTCATGTTAAAGAAAGTAGCAAAAACAATTGATGATTTTCGGTCACTGTTTTAAAATTTTACAACAGTAATCCTGCATTAGGTTAAATGATCTTGAATACCCCTGTGACTTCTGGTTCGACTTCGTTCTGAGATCTGATAATATTATTTTCCGCTCATTTTCGAAACCACAAATTTAGAAAATTCCACATTGCGCAAGATTTATGTAACTTAAAATAACAGTGTCATGACATGCGTTATCAATTGCGTCGTTGATCGAACATTCTTATCAGTAGCTCTACCATGAGTTTACTCAGCCAAAACTCGCTAGCGTCTCCGTAAATGAAATGTATGAAATATTGTACAGCGCCTCTAGCGGTCACAGAAAGAATTAAAATGCGTACCTTGAGCACTATAGATTTCGATAGGTAAGAAACCTAACGTAATCTATTCGATAGTCACTAACGTTTTTCAGCTGTCACCATACAAAACGGCACCATGAGTCACTAATTTGACAGACGCTATCGAAAAATACGTTTGCGATAGTAGTTACGTAGCTCACTAGCATTTTGAGGTGTGAAACATATGTTTACATGAAAATTATATACGTTTTTGAGTCTATTATAGTAAAAATAATGTCTGGAAGAGCTTATTTAGCATGAACTATGTTAGTGGCCAACTCTACAGACATTCTAAAGAAGCGTTTGAATATGTGTGCTTATTATTGAACAATGTTACGGAAGCCAACACAAACAGTTTCATTAGAACTAGAGACATAATTTTCATTACATTATACACTATACTAAATTGTGACCCACTGGTCTTCATTGTATTTTAGATTATAATTTAGCCAACTTATTTCACTTTAAATTTAAGTCAAAAACGCTGCGGAACAGACAACGTAAACAAAATTACATACCTATTGAATCGACGATAGTGACATATTATAAGGAATAAAAATACAACAACCACTAAATACCATAAGTAGTCCACCAACCCCCAACCTTTCTATTTAGTCGGATTATTTCGAGATATTCACTGTCATATGAGCTTATGAGTCGTTCTCTCTTCTTGTTAGTGAGAAAAAGGAGACGCTAGCGAGTTTTGGCTGAGCAAACTCATGGTAGAGCTACAGAACTAAGATGAAACACATTATTTTCTGTTTTTATTTAAATGGTGCGTGGTGGTTTATTTTCATTGCTTATTCTAATTGATTTGTTTTTGAGTGTGTTTCATGTATTTTATCATAATTCATTGCTAATTCAGTACATATGTACCTATGTATTTTTGTAAATATTATTTGGGATATGTATATATCTGTGTTTAAATTCTAGTATATTGTATACTTATTATTTGCACCAAACGGCAGCCCCACTTTATGTCCAGGCAAATCACTGTCCATCCTATATCTATGGTCCATTCCATGGTTGGCTGAGAAGAGATCGCAGAAAGCGTCTTTTATAGTTTTTGATTTATTTTTTGTTATGTATTTTGGTGGTGTACAATAAAGTATGTATAAATAAATCAATAGCGTCGCGTGCTACACTGTTTTAATAATTTCTTTAATGGAATCTTTTTAGTTTACGCTTTCAACCAAAGTCTGTTTTTTAATCTCGGAGACTAAATTGACACATGCAAATGTCAAACTCCAAATTGAAAAAACTAACAACAATCATTTGAAATGTCAAATTAGTCTCTGGGATTAATAAACAACTATATCTGAGAAAATCTTAATCATAGATTTTCTATAACCAGTGAAGTTGTTGAGTAATGTATCCGTTTTGACTAACACTAGGCGACACCTAAATAAATGCATACTCGTACTAGGTTATCGCGCTTTTATTTAGTAAAAGCGCGATGTTGGTTTTTCAATTTTCAAAATCCGGACAAAGGTGTTAGTGTGTTCTTAGCAGGAACCTAGTATGAAAAGATCACCCGATCCCAATTCAAACGACAAGGGTGACCGCCTCCGGGTGTCACCACTGTGTGGATCGTCCAGAGGACATGGTGGAGCTCGACCGTATGTCGAGGTCTGCCCGGCTTGGGCAGAGCACCGCCGTGTCCTCTTGGAGGCGATCGGCGGCAGAGATCTCTCACGTCCAGCCCTGGTTCAGGCCATGGTACAGAGCGAGAGGGCATGGGCAGCCGTCACCTCCTTCTGCGAAGCAGTAATGCTCGCGAAGGAGGAGGCGGGACGGTTGAGGGAAAGGCAAATTTCGCACCCTCTCGCCCCTAGCCGCCGCAAGAGACGCCCTGGGCGTCGGGAATCCCGGGTGGATTTCCGGCCACCATAGACGCGGGCTTGCGGACGGTGAGCAATGGGTAGCTCACCGTCCGGTAAGGACCAGGCCCGGGTCGATGGCGCGTTGTATTCCACGCGCGCCTCAAAGAGATGTCGTCAGCACAAATGTAGGGGTCCACTAGGGCCGATGCCTGCCAGGGTCGCGGGAAGGTACTACTGGTTCACCGAGGCCCCCGAAACACAGGCAACGGAAGAAATACGGGTGGGTAAGAGTAAGAGTCTGACACACCCTCCTGCTCCGCCCAGAGCTCGAGCGGGAGAAGTTAAGTTAGAAAAAAAGGGTGACCGCCTGTTGTTTTATTTTATACTACCCAACAGGCGTTGTCCTGTCCAAATTTAAATAATTCATACAAAATTCCTATGGAAAGCCAAAACTAACGGTGGATTTTCCATCGAATTTTCAAATTTTTACGAACGTAAGATTCCGGTTCCATTACGAACATTTTAAAACATCAAATTGCCAAATCGGTCCAGCCGTTCTAAAGTGATGCGCTTACCAACGAACAGCATTTCATGTTTTATTATGCAGAGTGGCGATTTAGTATAGTATATTTTATTTCACATAAACCTACATGGGCACTTATGAAACGCCAGAAGCGGTGCACGGTTCCAATTAGTCGTTTCCGATGGAGAAGAGCCGACAGAAACTCCACGGTTACTCTTTTAAAAATAACTGGCTTTAATTTTACAATGTTTTTAAATCACAGTGTTAAT
This sequence comes from Atethmia centrago, assembly GCA_905333075.3. Classification (NCBI taxonomy): domain Eukaryota; kingdom Metazoa; phylum Arthropoda; class Insecta; order Lepidoptera; family Noctuidae; genus Atethmia; species Atethmia centrago. Next base: position 10,709,183 of record HG995387.1, read on the forward strand.
AACTATAGGAGGACAGTGTAGGCCTGTCAAGAAGTACCAGGTACTTAACAAAAAATAAAATGGTCTACAAATCTAGTCTACTAAGCCTACAACGTTCTCACATTCACAAAATACAAAAGAATTTATGTAAAATATTAATAAAATTATAAAAATAAAAACCTATTTAAACCAAATGACATGTTTGCCATTGCAACTGTAACACGTCTGAATTAATATCCTGCCCACAAAAGCTACTAATAAATAGTTTCATATCAAAATTGTAGGTTTATAATTTCAAATACTACAATCTCACTGTGTGCTGCACCGGCCGACGTCATCACGTCAACGCCGGCTATCGCTGAAAACCAGCGCTGGCGCTCTGTCTCGCATAGGGTCGCAGCATTATGCTGAGCGTTGGCCGTTTTGCGTGGATGTGACGCATATTCTCCTCCAATTTGTTTCTTTTTGTATTTGTGTTCCTTCTTTGCATCATGTTTACCGCAAATAAACGTATCTTCTTTCTTTCTTTCTTTTCTTTCTTTCAAATAATGAAAATATTATGTCAATAAAGTATGATAAATGATAAATGATTTTATTTCTATAAGTAGGTTTTTACAAACACTTTTACACGTCAAAACATATTTTTTTAAACTAGATGAGGCCGGCGTTTCCTATCTGACTACTCTGAGAAGAAAGGCCGAAACAAACTCAGAGGTCACAGTCTCTTTTAAAGTCCAGACATAATCTTGGTCAGATCATGTGAAGACCATGTCGATTGGTGTCTGAAATGGAAATATGTATAAAAAAGTCCTGTATTCGTCGAAGGGGTGATTCTACCCGTCATACTAAACAACTTTCGTTATGAAGCTCTCATATCATATTTGACTATGATTATGATTATTTATGAAACAAACCAATTTTGACATTATGCAGTTCAGAACTTTTTGACCGTTAATTATTGTTATTAAGTATGAGTTAATAGCATTGTGATGATTAAGATTTTCTTAATCAGTTATATATTGTACGTCATTAAGGTCTCGTTGGTACAGTGGTCACAAGTGCTACTACTGAGCATGAGATCCTGGGTTCGATTCCCGGGTCGGGCAAAGTGTTATTAGGTTTTTCAATCTGGAATTTCTCAGGAGCAGCCCGGAGTCTAAATTTGTGCCCGGTTGATGGCAATGGACTCGCCCCCATTACATGAGACTTAAAAAAATAACTTAGAAAAATGGGTGTATTACAGGTACACCTCTGCCCTACCCTTCGGCGGGTGGCGATTTAGTCACCTGTATCCGTCAAAGGGGTGATTATACCCGTCATACTAAACAACTTTCGTTATGAAGCTCATATCATATTTGACTAGCTAGTTATCAACAATAAAGCATGTAATTATATGAACCCATTTCCCAAGGAAATTGCAGACATATTCAACAACTAATTCATTGATCAGATTAAAATCTCAGCTAAAACATCACTCGAAACAAGTGGCCTACACGAAAACCCTAACTAACACAATGTTCATGAGAACAGTGGTACCTCAAGACGTACTCAGGGTAATAAAATCATTGAAAAATAAAAATAGCGTAAGATATGATGAAGTAGCAACGTAAAGTTAAAGTTATAAAATTTGCATCAAATAATATCATCATCTGCCTAGCCTTTTCCCAACTATGTTGGGGTCGGCTACCGTCTTACCGGATACAGCTGAATACCAGTATTTTACATGGAGCGACTGCCTATCTGACCTCCACAACCCAGCCGCTCGTACATATTAGCCACATTATTAACTTAGCCATCAGCAGTGGTGTTTTTCCTGACGATTTCAAAACAATCATAGTCAAACCGCTTCACAAACGAATTGCAGGGAGGATATAGCTAACTATAGACCGATTGCTTTAGCTCCTGTGTTTTCCAAAGTGGTGGAAAAGATTATATATGAATTAATCAACAACTTTCTGACGAAATACAAAATACTGTGTAATGAACAAGCAGGTTTTAGGAAAAATAAAAACATTAATACAGCAATATATGACTTTTTACACGAAATAATGATAAATGTAGATATTAAAACACCTATCTGTGCCATTTTTACAGACATGACTAAAGCTTTTGACCTTGTCAATCATGATATTTTACTGAACAAGCATAATAGCAGTAGTCTAAGGGGAAACGTGCTGAATCTCTTAAAATACTACCTCCATAACCGCACACAATATACGGAGACATCCAGGATTTGTCTTAAATCAAAATGTGAAAAAATATCAATCTGATGGTAAAATGGTTAAATTCGGTGTACCGCAAGGCAGTGTATTGGGTCCCCCGCTGTTGTTGCTGTTTTATATAAGTGATCTGCCCCTTCAGATGCCAAATCCAATGGTTCTATTTGCCGATGACAGCACAGCACTGATAAAATGTACAAATACGAACAGGATATCAACATTACATAATCAGCCTATAATGTTCTCACTGCTGAGACACAGGCCTCCTCTCTGCGAGAGGGAGTGGGCCGTAATCCACCACGCGGGCCCAGAGTGGGTTGGTAGATGTCACATGTCTTCGAATTTTTGGTTCTAGGAAATGCCGGTTTCCTCACGATGTTGTCCTTCACCGTTTTGAGAGCAGTCGTGATGAAATAATTTACACAAAGTAAAGCGCCTGTCAGGGTTCGAACCTACGACCGAAACATTCGTTAATTACAAAATAATAATAGTAGTAATATTAATCATATCTAATTGACGAAGCCATCTCCGCGATGCCATTACTATATTTAAATTAACCCTGTATAAAAAGAAACATTAACATTAGAAATATTATTGATTGGCTTGATAAAAACAACCTGGTAATAAACTTACCAAGTACTAATGTGATGCATTTTCACTATGATTATGATTATAAGTGACAAACCAATTTGGACATTATGCAGTTCAGAACTTTTGGACCGTTAATTATTGTTATTAAGTAATGTACCTATGTATGAGTAAATAGCATTGTGATCATTTAGATTTTCTTAATCAGTTATATTATGTACGCCAAAACATGACAGTGACTCAACTAAACTTTTTATGTAACACCTTGCATTTATATATACTTACGTATATATACTTACTCATGTTTTTAGCAAAATAAATACCTTGTATTAATGAAATATTTTTAGTGTACCTACGCTTCCAACTATCATAGAAAATCTCTATCATAGTTTTTCTATAACCAGTGAAGAATATTTTTTCCGAATCGGGGAAAAAAAGAACAAATTATTATACAACAGAAGACGACGTAACGATAAGTTCTCATCTTTCTTTCGCTGTGCCGAACAACCACGATTGTTCTAAAGCCAATATTTACCACATAAGCTTATACATTGTAGAATGCAATAAAGTATTGACTATATCGATGCATCTATGTTTTTTAGGGTTCCGTAGTAAACAAGGAACCCTTATAGTTTTGCCATGTTAGTCTGTCTGTCTCCGCTTTAGCTTAGAGACGCTTAGTACTAGAAAGCTGTAATTTGGCATGGATATATACGTATATATATAATACATATTAATCACGCCGACAAAATGGTAAAGTAAAATAAATTAAGTTATGGAATTTAAAGTTAAATTAAGGAATTTAAAAAGCTACAGGCTCAGCTACAGCTAGAACTGGCACTTCGTCGAACAAGGGTCGGGGGGATTGCAATATTGAAGATGAGAAAATGTAAATTCTACTAACTTCAACTAATGAATTATTCTTCATACGATGCATTTGGAACCGTTAAAATCGTAGGTTCGAACCTAGACAGGCGCTTTACTTTGTGTATCATTATCATTTCATCACCACTGCTCTCAAAACGGTGAAGGAAAACATCGTGAGGAAACCTAGAACCAAAAATTCGAAGACATGTGACATCAACCAACCTGCACTGGGCCCGCGTGGTGGATTACGGCCCACTCCCTCTCGCAGAGAGGCCTGTGTCTCAGCAGTGAGAATATTATAGGCTGATTATGTACCTAATGTTCATATCCTGTTCGTATATTTGAACACTTTATCAGTGCTATGCTGTCATCGGCAAATAGAACCATTGGATTATTTTATGTATGTATCGATCATAATTGTTGTATAGGTATATTATTTTGTAAGTATTGTTTATGTTATTTTACTTTATTACCTGTTTTTGTCGAATCTTTTAAATGTTTCTCAACCTGACGTTGTTTCCGTACGTCATTTTCGGGTGAACACTGAAAATCAGCGCTTTGCTGTGGGTCCCCCATAGTAAGTACAGCTTCATGCTGAGTGGAAGCCTACTTGTCACAGTCACGGCCTGCAGCTGCCGACTATATGTATATGTTCTGTGTTCATAAGCATAATCTGTTTTGTTTTATTATTTTTATAAGAATTACCATAGCTTTTATGTGCACGTGTTTCTGTGACAAATAAATATTTTTTTTTCTTTCTTTCTTACTTACTATTTGAAAATTATTTCCTAACCATATTTAAAAATGGGTTAAAAATGTTAAAAAAATAAGATAGGGCGATTTGAAAAGCATGCAATCGTGCGATTTGGAAATCGCACGCCGCGTTCAGTTTCTTAGCGAACTAAGAAACTGAACGCGCCCTGCGCATCAAATTCGCGCTCAAAGCTCTTGAGCGCGAATTGGATGCGCAGGGCGCGTTCAGTTTCTTAGTCAGCGACAATATTCGACAACAATGAGGACACTGAGCTCTTGAACGCGGATAGGATTTGCTGATATCCTGTTCAGTTTTATTAGTCAAATTTTGCCGTTACAATGTGGCTTCCTCAAAATGGTATGGTAAATAAAATACACACCAATTAGTTAACAATAGTATATTTCAATAACTTATTTCATAATAGGATAACAATAATTATTACGATATAAGCACCCTTTAGCACTACTAACATACTACACTGTAATGAAGCCATTACTAATAGGTATACCTACTAGGTAGGTAATAATAGGTAGATCTTGTTCGGTCTATAACAATTCGAACCACTTTACTCTTCACTTAATAATAGGTAGATCTTGTTCGGTCTATAACAATTCGAACCACTTTACTCTTCACTTAATAATAGGTAGATCTTGTTCGGTCTATAACAATTCGAACCACTTTACTCTTCACTTAATAACCTACTTACTCTATAAGTTGATCTTTTAATTGAACACAACCGAGATAGTATAAAAAAATGGCGCATTTACAATTTTATTATAGAAAAGATAAAGGACCTACTTCATTTTACGTATTTCATCGCAAGAGATACAATGATCAAAATGATGGACACAATAACATAAATATTAATTATCATAATATTGGTTAAGGGTTTGACAATGAAAACCTTCGACCTTCAACTTAGAAAGTTGTCGCTAAACAATTAGATCAGGATCAGGTCTTGGACACGGCACGCATTGTGGCCTTATAAAAAATAAATAATAATAAAATCATAATTTTCAGACCAAAGATCCATAATAATATACATAATAAAACTTATCAGCTATGTGTTTAATAATTTTTATAACAATACTATAAGTTGCCGCGTTTTAGCATGGCAATAGCGGTCATTGACCCACCTACATTTTAAACCATTTTTTACTTAAAAAAACCGATATAAAGTCCGTTAACATCCTGAATCAATATCTATCGTGTTCTTCAACATGTTCCAATACCGAAAAACCAAACATAGTTTATTGTTTGGAGATATTAGGGAAAGGGCAATGACCGCTATTGCCATGCTAAAACGCGGCAACTATAGCAATAAGTAGCACTGCTGTTTTTTTGTCATAACTATTCATATGATAGTAAAACGGCACTTTTGGTACCTTATGAAAATAAATTATTATTAATATACAAGCAAGGATAAACCTAAATAATTATAATAATATGTATAAAAAAAACTAATATTGCATGAGCTGGTAATGCTGGCATGAGTACGTCTGTTCAATATCAAACATATTAATATTTATTGTAAATACTTACCCTAATTTAAACCTATCTAAAACTGACTGTAACATATTAAAGCTACCACAAACGCAAACAGCATTCGACTCAGAAGATGAACAGCAGAAGCATCTGGTGCTGCTGTTGTTGATGCTTCAGTTGTTGAACTTTGAGTTGTTGCACTATCAGTTCCCGAGCTTTCTGTTGAAGCACCTTCAGTGGTCGACGCTGGTGTCAAGTCACCTTCAGCATCAGTCAACGGTGGGTCCTCAGTTTGTCCATCAGTCGCGAACCGTCTTCCCCAAATAGCGAATGTAAACAACTCAGCAGAACTGTTCTTCAAAGTCATAGTATATATGGAATTGGTGCTGTATTTAGAAGTAGTATAATCGAACTCTTTGGATTCGAGAGGCATGATGGAGACCTTAGAAGAGACAGGGTACATTATGGCGTTGTTGGTTTCCAGGTCATTGACGATGGCGGGAGTTGGCATCCTGGCTGTTATAACCAGTTCTTCGAAAATTGCCGTTGTATCTGGTATGTAGCTGGAGAACCTGTAATTAACAAAGAGATGTTATAATTAGGACTTTGTTGACTTGATGAGGTTTTGTTACTTAATTCTGACATTCATTGGCCTGCAGAATGTTTGATAACTAGGCGGTATCGGATGTACATCTTATTTTGCGTGTGTTATTTCAAAGCAAACAACAGAAAGCAACGCACCATTTATTGCCAAGAGATACTGCTTTAAAAAAATATTTGCAAGCACGCCGGTTTGAGGCGCTGGAAAGTGCTTACCGCGGCCTCTTGATTAACCTCTTTATCCCCGAGGGGATGCATTGTCCAGAGCTAGTCGAAATACCTCTTGTGCTCAATGCTACTTAATTCAGTTAAATTTATTAATATTCAGATCAGTAGGACTTAACAGGTCAGTTGTAGTTCGTATATCGTGGTGTAGATGGCGCCACAATGTGCCTGATATTAGAGACAAGCTGCCAAATCTCGCCGACAGTATAAGATCGCAATGGGCGATGTTTCTACCATACAACTACAAATTGGTCAGTACCAGGGTACAAGTACTATACCTATATATATTGACACTATTTCGCCAAATAGTGTCAATATATAATTATAATCTATCAAGTGTGTGCGGGAACATGACGCACTTCATACAAACTTCTAGACCACAGTTCTAGAGCCAGCGGTGTAGGTTGAGCGTTGTCTGTCACCGAATGAATTTAAAAATTTTATTAAGTAAGTTTGTCGTTGTATTCCAGACGAGTGCGACCACCATGCAGCCGGCCGGAGAGCTCGACAACGATGCGGACCACTCGCGAACTGAACAGGTAACACTCAACTGTTTATCACAACAATTTACATACGAAATTTTTAGTTAAACATCGAATTACAAACAACGTTCCGTAGAATCCTATTGACTTGACCTGACTTATCATACTGACAGGTTACGTCAGTAGGACGAGCTCTTTTACAAGCACCTATTTTACTACATCCTAGCTTTCTTCATCAGAAAAAGAACTCATTGTTGTTTGTGTGTTACCTAAGGCCACAAGTCTCTCTGGTGTCTCCAGTGCAGGCGTAGACGCCGCAAATCCTAGTGCCGCCCGTCGCTACGCCGGAGAACGATCTTACGCCGCTGAATACGCCTGCTCTGTATCTGTAATTCTGCAATCAAATAAAAAAGAAATTGTATTGCCTGTAATTGGAATCAACAGAGCTGATACGTCACTGGCCGGTAAGACATAGGTCATAGTGAATAGATGCCCCAAAATGAACACGCGACATAAAAGTAACGTAAATTCGAACGATTTTTAATCGAAAATGTATACTCTCATAATCTTATAGCATTTTAGTTTAAATATTGCGACTTACTAGGTAACACTAACACCTATATGTATATAATAGCTATTTATTTGTTACGTTGGTAACACATTACCCAAAGAAAGCCCGAAATGACCTAAAAACCAACGTGGAAGTATTTTGCATTCTTCAGATAAACACCCGGTTATTACCCGGTTTCTGCATGGGCATGTAGATAGAAGGCTGATCAGGTCTCCTACATCATCTCATCATCGTTATTTCAGCCTAAAGACGTCCACTGCTGGACATATTAATTATTGTATGTACTACGCTGAAATTTTACAGGTATAAAACTGAATTGAGCAACTAATTATTGATATAAAATTCAGTTTATATATCCACATACAGGTTTATCGGTGGCCAAATAACTCCGCGCGCATTGTGACCGTGAACGTGGAGAACTGAATATCATCATAATTTGTTAGTTACATAGAGGATACTAATGAAACTTCACATACATTTGAAGGCAGTTACAAGCTACAAAATAATGTTTAAAGTAAGTCTTTAGAGCTCTTATTTAGAGTGTTAGGACCTATTGAAATGTTTTTATATTTAATTAAATAACCTTTAAACGGTGTATTATTTTAGTTTTTTTATTGCACAACTAATTACAACTAATTCCTTAGAAGTTATGTACAAAAGATAATAAGAATCCGCTAAACCGTTTCAGAGATCTAGCAAAACCACAAACGCTACTCCAGCAGGATCTCGAATAATTTCGCAGCCGAAGAAAGAAAAAATACAATTTAAGGTGCAACATTTACCTCGTCTAGACCACTAATTATATAGCTAATATTTGTTACAATATTCCCATTAAAAAAATATATCTGGCTGCGGTAACGTTATAAACGTTACCCCAGCAGGATTTTTTTTGTGAAATAATTAAAAAATAACAATAAGTAAACAAAAAAAGTAAATAACAAAAAATAATAATAATAATAAGTGCAACAAATTTAAAAATGTGGGCAACAATTACAGGAGCTGGGCAACTAATTATCTGTAAGATTTAAATTACTATTTTCGACATTATTTTGCTGGTGTAACGCACACTACATGGATCCATCTTGTTCTAAGTACGGTGATACTGCTCAGGTTCTTTTTCATCGATGAATGAACATGAATAATGTGTGTATTGAAGATAATAATATTATGAAATTGGCCAAAAATGCGAAACAAATATAGGCCAACATGGGCAACATGCCAGTATTCATACCAAAACATACATTCTCATGCCTACTGTTATGTAGCCCTGTAGCTCCTATGGTTTAGCAGTGCTATTCTGTAACCTTCTCACCGTGAAAACTTAAGTGAAGTGAACATGGAGTGAACTGTCTGTGTCATCCCATCCCACCTGATACTAGGGATGGACCAAGGATTACATTTACAATCATAATCGAGATTTTAATAATATTTTTATGCTAATTCTATTGATCATAATCAGTTAACTGATTAAATAAACGCAATCCAAAAGCGATAGTGGATTGAGTCGACTAAAGACTGTGCGACGTTATTCAGAGTTGTTATTTTTCAACCCGCACTGGGCCCGCGTGGGTAGATTACAGCCCACTCCTTCTCGAAGAGAGGAGGCCTGTGTCCCAGCAGTGGGAACATTATAGGCTGATTATGATGATTCACTAAGAAGAGATAACCGAGTGTGGTAAGTGATCGAATGCTAAAAGTATGCCTGGCTGACGGACCATAGAATTTATCCCCTCACAAACTATGTGAAAACCTAACTAAACGATGTGTGTGTCTGTGTACATAAGCCATTTGAATAAAAAGTGCGGATTATGTATTATGTACCTTTCTAATATTTTATTTAAGGCAGGTAAATTTTTACCGACCTACGCGTTGCCAGTAATAAAATAATATTCATAAAATCACCGTCATCAATACTATAACAAAATTCAACAGTTCAACTGACACTCGCGCAGTAGTCCGATCAACGAGGCTCATAAGCCTCGTTGATCGGTTATAACCCGAAAAATTCACCCGCCTATGAAATTTGGCATGTGATGAAGTTAGGTAATACCTACAGATTACAGATGTACAATAAGCCAACATTTTTTTTTACGAGAAGTTAGGTATTTTTACCTAAACATGAAAATCGCTTATAACTCCCTGAGAATATTTCCTCAGACTGAAATACTTTCTGTATACGTACGTATGTACTAGTTAGAATATGTATGTAAAGGCATCCAACATTTTTTCGAATTCAAAGATACCCCAAATCTAACTTTTAACATTTTGCGCTTTAACTTCTACTGAAAAATTGGTCTGCTAATTGTTATTTTTTAATATGTTTTTATATCCTTAAATACATAGCCTTGTTTAGTTATCCAAAAGATTTTCCTTTTTAATCATATTTTTTTTTTATTTTTGCTTAACTACGTAATGTGAAAAATAACTCCGTCAATTTTTATAGCTTTATTAGTCATATAATTTAATATTAAAACCGATTTACCAATTATCCAACAATTTTTCGAACGTTTATGTATTTTTTAGGTTAAGTTCGCTGATTTATGCTAGAGCGTAAGGGTTGACCTTCACTTTGGTACTGCTTTGCCACACACTTCTGCAATAGTCTAGGCGAAGGCGAATTTGGTGGCCACAGCTTAATATGCACAACGTACAACGGGCGTTTAGAAATTGGAAATTTTAAAAGAAATATTATTTTATTAAATGCATTTAAAATAAACGTTAGATACTTCCTGAAGGACTTTTTACAATATGCGAAAAAAAAGGCAATAAGTCTAATAATGTTTATAAAGGGACCTACTGAGGAGATATCGAGTTTAGATAAAAATAAAAAGTTTCGTTCAAAAGTGTCCGAACAATATACAGGGTGTACCAGAAAGATGAGGTCAAATTTAAGGATGTGGTACAGACCATCAAACTGAACAACTTTCTCCATGGGACCAACATCGTAATCGCGAAAAAAATATCAGCCGTCCCATAAGCGGGATAAAGCTGGTCCCGTCCATAAGTTTTACCACCTTCTCCTAGGCCCACCCTATACGTGTCCCTCGGGTGGTGCTAAATGAGCAGCAACGCCGAGCGGTGGCGGTAAATAACCTGCCCACAGGCATACGCAGGCCTGGGTAGGATTAAATCCCTTCCAAAAGTGCGACCTACCTATGTGAAATGTATGTGTGTGAAAGTACTGTATGTATGTCCCAACTCGTAAAATGAAAGTCGGAATTATAACGACGTCGATTTGACATGCGATCCGAACGCCCGGCGCTCGCAGGTACCCGGGCGAGTGGGAAATTGGTTACCGAAGTCTGCGCAGGGGTAGATAACCAGGCCTCTGTGACAGAAAATGCTACTGGCAGCTCAACAAGGAATCTTATACAGCAGGCGTTTCATCCGAGCCTCTTTATCTCAAGACCTAGATCTTCCTCGCTTGGAAATAAACCAAGCACAATTAGCACTAAAAAAGGGAAAGACTTACCTCCCACATCACCAGTGAGGGTCACCTTAGAGAATGATGACAACATGTGTCCTCTCACATGGCAAAGAATACCCACCCAACGCAACCTAAAGAGAAAAAGAGGCTATCTAATAGCCCACCTTCTACGGAAGGACATAAGAACCTATCACAGAACTCGTAGAGCTCTATTAATACTTCCAACAGATACAGTGGACTTCTAGTAGATACACCTGATGACTCCGCTTAACCAATGGAAAGTCAAGGTGGTGGTTTGTTAAAAAACTTAGCAAACCACCACCGATAATCCTATATGATATTACGGACATATCAAAACTGAATAGTTCCGTACCAACCGACACTTACACCTATAAAATAGTCAATAGATCAGTTGAGAATAATGGCGCAGACAAGTGAAGCGTACAAAAATATCATAGACCTAATTCGAAAGAATAGGCTATACGTTCACACAGATAGACACGAGGAGCTGCAGAATCGTGATTAAGAATCTGCACGACACGACACCAAAAGAAGTCATTGTTGAGGAAAAAACTGGTAATAAAGTCAGAGGTGAAATCATATGTGCACTCTCAAGAAGACACAATAAGCCACTGAACATGTTTTTCGTGAATGTAGAAGATGGCCCAAACAACCCCGGACTTAAACATATATATTCTATATACCATACGAAAGTTAAGATAGAATATTCACGAAAAATCAAATGAAATTCCTCAATGCGCTAGATGTCAACAACATAGGCACACTAAAAATATCTGCATGCGACTTTACCGTTGCGTTAAGTAGGAAGTAGGACTTTTCATGAAACACAACAAAATAGATCCTCCTAATCTCAGAGTCACACATGACTGACAAAAAAGCCATCCTTATCAAAGGATATAACATATATCACACTAATCATCCCGATGGAACATCACATGCTAGGACTGCAATTATAATAAAAGAAAGTATAAAACAACAGTCTCTCCCAAACTTTAAGCAAGCATACCTACAAGCTACTGTTGTATCGATAGACGATTGGCAGGGCCCACCTAACATCGCTGCTCCCCGCGTCGGCATCAAGTTGATGAACAAATGTTCAATATACTGACTACAGGAGAGCCAACTCACTGGCCATCTGATCCCAACAAAACACCTAACCTCATCGATTTCTTTCTTATCAAAGGAATGTCAGAACTATACACAAAAGTCGAATCATGTCTGGACGACGGTCACACCAATCATTCACCAGTAACATGCACACTAAGCACCACAATTATTTGTAAAGAGCCCCCCCCCCACCCCCGCGAGACGCTTTACAATCGTAAAACTAACGGGGAGTCTATAGAAGAAGAACTTTATAGAAGAAAATACCAACTTGCACAAGCCCCTCAAAACAGAGGAAAACATAGAAAATGTAGCCGGGTATATACAACTAACCTGATCCAAACAGCCGCTTGGATGTCTACTCCGTGGTTGCGCTGATCCGATTAGAATGTTAATACTTATTGTCATTTCCTGTCTATTTTTCCTTAACTTCCTTTCCTTACTGCCTATCTTAGGAGATAGGAATTTGCAATACCAACTATATCTATTAATTCAAAGGCATTGCCGATAAGATGAAGACATTCGCGTGTGAGCACGATGGGTACACCAACTGGCGCCAAACCGCGCAATCGCGTCACTTCTTACGAAATATGAACGAGAGAAGACAAAAAATATGTCGACTTTATTCTAAAACGCGTCACGCTCGCAACTCGTGCGTTGAAACTCGAAGAAACAAGAAAGATTCGTGAAATTGCATACGTATCGTCGCTTCAGGCCTCCAACGCATCCAGTAAGGTATTGTGCACCCTTTCCTTTGTAAAAACTGTCGTTTTTCACCCAATTTCTCTCCAAACAGTATTGTACGCCATACATTGTTTTTTTATTGTAACACCAACGCAAAATCTATCAAAATCGCTTATTCGCGCATCCACCATGTATAAAATACAATCCTCAAAAACAGGATTATACATTTAAAATAAGGGAGAAGGTAGCTGTAAAATGGAGACTGAGACGACAATGGCAAATAAGCAGGAACGTACATGATAAAAGAGCCCTTAATAAAGCACAAAAGGAATTAAAGGAAACGCTTAAAGAATACGATAACGCCCCTCTGCAAGATAAACTAAAGATTTTATCACCCCACAAAGCAGATGACTATTCCCTATAGAAAATAACTAAGTCACTAAAACGGCCATAAAAACTCACGCCTCCTTTAAGACAGCCAAATGGTGAATGGGTGAGAAAACCTACTGATAAAGCCGCGCTATTTGCTAAATTCTTAAAAGATGTATCAAACCAAATGAACCCGTCATTATGTATCCAGAAGAAGAAATTGACAAAATTCTTGAGTGATCAGCAAATGTCTCTACCGTTGCGACTGTGTACCTACCCCAAGAGAAGTTTGGCAACCTATTAATAACTTGAAGAAGAAAAATGCTCCAGGTTTTGATCTGATTACATCAGAAGTCCTTAATCAACTACCGAGAAAAAGAATTGTCTTGCTAACCATTCTGTTCAGTGCAGCGTTGAGACTACACTATTTTCCTCTAATCTGGAAAGTCTCAATGATAAATATGGTAGGTAAACCTGGAAAGCCTCTTACTGAAGTTTCCACGTACAGACCAATAAGTCTTCTTCCCCTATTGTTCTAAACTGTTAGAGAACTTATTGCTACAACGACTGCTACCTCTATTTAAGGAACAACGGACAATCCCAGAGCATCAATTTGGTTTCCAAGTACACTATGGAATGACAGAACAAATACATAGGATGGTTCACAGAATCCGGCAATCCTTTAAAAGAAAGGAGTACTGCTCAGCAGCTTTTCTTAACATACAACAAGCATTCGACTGAGTATGACATAAGAGCCACCTGTGGAAACTAAAAATTTGCTTACTACACACCGCTTACATGCTGTTCAAGTCATACTTGGAAGACTGAATGTTCCACGTTAAATCTGGGAACCTATCTTCATTCTATCCCATAGAAGCTGGCATTCCCCAGGGTTCTATGCTGGGCCCTGTTATGTACACAGTCTACCCTGCTGACCTACCCACCTCAAAGCAAACAAGATTGGATCATGGCTGAAAAAGTAGAGAATCAAGGCTAGTGCTGCCAAGTCAGTCCATATTACCTTCGCCCTACGAATACTTAGGTATGCACATCGACAGAAGACTTACCTGGCGTGAACATATAAATGCCAAAAAGAAAAATTCACTGGCTCACAGGCAGACAGTCATTACTAAGCTTCGAAAACAAACTTCTAATCTGCAAATGCATCCTTAAACCTGTATGGACATATAAAATAGAACTCTGGGGATTGGCAAGCCACTCAAATATTGAGATAAAACAGCGCTTCCAAATTAAAGCACTAAAAACCTTAAGTGGTGTACCCTGGTTCACAAAAAACATTGAAGTTCATGAATGCCTAACAAATCCCAACTATCAAGGAGGTTGTAGAAAGGTCCTGCAAGAGGAAATACTTCAACGGCATAAAACTGAACTCGCTGTACAGACTGTACCAACAGACTTAAAAGAGAACGAATAGCGCCAATCTACCCAACACTAATAAATCAAATAACGAGATGACGCATCCCAGGATGTGAACATCCTCGAACTGCTTAAAGCTTGAATTAAAGCTCAAGGGCTGATTGTCCCGAAGGACACTGTGAAGCATACGGTGGAGGTCTGCCCGGCTTGGGCAGAGCACCGCCGTGTCCTCTCTCGCGTCCGGCCCTGGTTCAGGCCATGGTACGGAGCGAGAGGGCATGGGCAGCCGTCACCTCCTTCTGCGAAGCAGTAATGCTCGCGAAGGAAGAGGCGGGACGGTTGAAGCAAAGGCATATTTCGCGCCCTCTCGCCCCTAGCCGCCGCAGGAGACGCCCTGGGCGTCGGGACTCCCGGCCACTGTAGGCGCGGGCTTGCGGACGGTGAGCAATGGGTAGCTCACCGTCCGGTAAGGACGAGGCCCGGGTCGACGGCGCGTTGTATTCCACGCTGCGCCTCAAAGAGATGTCGTCAGCACAAATGTAGGAGTCCACTAGGGCCGATGCCTGCCGGGGTCGCGGGAAGGTACTAAAGGGTCACTGAGGCTCCTGGCAACACAGGCAACGGAAGGAATACGGGTAGGATTTAGTCAGTAAGAGTCTGATACACCCTCCCGCTCCGCCCAGAGCGGGAGAAGTTATTTGATGATTTCCCACCCAAAAAAAAGGGCTGATTGTAGATCGAAATAATACTCGTAAAAGAATAAAAAAAACCGTCGCATACATTTGCGTCCAGTAGGTATTGAAGTTGACAATTTTGTGATCTATGGGTCAGTTGATAATTTTTCGCGATTACGGAGAAAGTTGTTCAGTTTGATGATCCTTTTGATCACATTTTTCTGGTACATTCTGTATAAAAAAAATATTGTACATTTTTTCAGCATCTGCGTTCACCGATAAAATTTAATTATGTTGTAGAAAACACTATAATATAAACATAAAATACCTCTTGGTAAAATCACGAAGAAAATGTGCCGCCCGCGCCAACGCACCGCTGCGCGAGCGTCCCGCACCCCTCTTCACACCCGCAACAGATTGTTGCTAAGCGACGGCAATACTTGTACTTAGCAAAAATTGAGATTCTAAAAACTTTGGTATTAGGTCGAATTTCCATTAGCTTCTATTAAAATACACTGACTCATAAGTAATAAACGTATTGATTTAACCTGAGCAATTATTCACATAAGTATATTTTGTTCGAACACTTGAACGAAACTTTTTTTTTTCTCTCCTCAGTAGGTGCCTTTCTAAACATTATTAGACTTATTGCCCTTTTTTCGCATATTGTAAAAAGTCTTTCAGGAAGTAGGTATCTAACGTTTATTTTAAATGCATTTAATAAAATAATATTCCTTTTCAAATTTCCAATTTCTAAACGCCCGTTTTAAGTTGTGAATAATTAAGCTGTGGCCACCAAACTCGCCTACACTATTGCAGAAGTGCGTGGTAGTAATGTAGGTAGTATTCCCGACTTCCCGTGGGTGCGACGGAGAACGCACGCTACCGCTGCGTGCGTCGGCGCTCTGACGTAAGATAGTATAAATAAGTACGAAGCGATAAACTCACTTCGCACTTCACAGAATTTCGCAACTACGTTTCATTTGCTAAATGCTACATGAGCATTGCAATCGCATGCTAACAGTGAATGTGAATGCTAATTAATCCATCACTAGTGCGTAGCAAAGCAGTACCGAGCGGTCAACCCTTAAGGTGGGTACTGACCAACGTTACAAGGTGTAATGTAACATTCGCATCGAGCGTGTTACTCATCGAGCATGTTACGCAGTGTCCTTAAAATCGACGTAACATGCTCGTCAAAACTCTGTGCTCCGTCGCCGCCAGTTCACTCCGAAATGGCCGACAGCGAGGACGTATTGGGAACTTTGATTCTACTTAGTTATTGTTTCATCCAAGTGAAGAAAAAGAAAAAACGTTACTGGACATCAAACTTATTTAAAAATAGAGGCGTATGTGGTGGTTTGTCATTGATAGCAATATTAAAAAACCAAATGATTACTGGACAGTATAAAAACTTTGTACGCATGTCTCCGATTGATTTTGAAGAACTATTGAATTTAATTGGGCCAAAAGTACATAAAAACGATACAAATTATAGAAAAGCTATCAGTGTCACGGAACGGTTAGCACTAACGCTTCGTTTTTATGCTACAGGAGATTCCTATACTAGTATGCAATATCTTTTCAAGATATCAAAACAACGAATAGGATTTATAGTGAAAGAGGTCAGCGAAGCCTTTATTGGAGCATTAAAAGAATATGTAAAGGTATGTATTATGTATGTATTAATTCAGAAAATGTAGTCATTACATATCAAATTAAATTAAATCACCAAATTCTGACATAAATTGTTCACTCATAGCTGGTGACCCATAGTCATTTTGATGGGACGTATTTGATGCAGGAGTTTCAGGGCTTTGCTGTGGCTCATAGTCATTTTGATGGGACGTATTTGATGCAGGAGTTTCGGTCTGTGGCATCGATGAGGCTCTGGAAGTTGTTGGTCGTGTAGAGTAGCCTGAATAACTGTAGCTGTTCATTCCATTTCCAACATAGTCATACTCTCCGCGATCAGCACTGAACAATATATTTGATATATAATGCTGCACATGTATTTTTGTTGTCTTTGAATAAGATCGTAATTTATTTGCCAAAAACATACCATAGGCTTCACATTCGTCAGGTCTGTGCGAAGTTGCCTCCGTTTGCTCGGTTCTCTTTTTTAATATATTTAAAGTAGATACCATTATCTCTTCTGGGCTTGGGGCTACTGATTTCTTCCTTTTTGGAGGAGGAGGGCAATCATTGTCGCTTTTTTTGGCAGACGGAGGGCAATCATCAGGCAGTTGTTCTGAAGCACCTTCATGTCCACGTAGCTGAAAATAAATATTAATTATTATTTCAGACGCCAGAAACACCGGAGCAATGGCTGGTTGTAGCAAATGACTATGACACTTTGTGGAATTTTCCACATTGTTTAGGTGCAATCGACGGTAAACATATTTTACTGCAATCACCGATCAACAGTGGCAGTGAATTTTATAATTACAAGGGTTTCTTCAGCATCGTATTACTGGCAGTTGTTGACGCGAAATATAACTTTTTGTATGTAAATATTGGGTGTCAAGGAAGAATATCTGATGGAGGAGTTTTCAACAACTGTGTTTTAAACGAAAAACTAAAAAATAATGCACTAAACCTCCCTCAGCCCACTGCGTTGCCAGCAAGAACAGAAGAAATTCCATTTTACTTCGTTGGCGATGAAGCTTTTGCTCTTTCCCAAAATATGATGAAAGTATATGCAGGATATCATGAACGTGGTTGTAAAGAAAGAATATATAACTACCGACTTTGCAGAGCTCGTAGAGTAGTGGAAAATGTGTTCGGCATATTGTCAGCAGTGTTTAGAGTTTTGCGGAAACCAATGTTGTTAGAACCGAAAACCGCGACATCTGTCGTAACAGCAATAACATCTCTCCACAATTTTTTAAGAAAAGGTAATAATGCTCATGTATATACCCCTGCAGGTAGTTTTGACGAAGAATTGAACGGCCAGGTCAGATTAGGAAACTGGAGAGAAGGTAACAATGATATGACTAGTATGTTACCCTTGCAAATAAGACCGCGAAGGGCTACAACATCTGCTCACAATATTCGTAATGAAGTTGCTGAATACTGTATTCAGCAAGGGTCTGTAAGTTGGCAAGAAAATTATGCTTAAAATGGACTTACAGTATCTGTTGTGTCACGAGGTGTATTTCTATCCAGTAGAAATAACATGGATTTGTAAGCGAACCAAGTGCTGTGGTAAACTTCATCTGCACCTGAAATTTAATTTGTAATTAATATTGAATTATTTTAAATAAAAAGAAGCACTATACAGATTAATACCGAGTTTATATTGTTTTCCCCACACTAGCTTGGAAACACCTACTTCCCTCACTAATTTCCACCCCCCCCCCCTACTATAACCCGCGTTAAACTTAATAAATAATTACGTACCTTTTCCAGTACCAGTTGATTGTTTAGTTTTCTGTTTTTCCCTCCTCAATGATGCCAGTAAACTTGTCATTTTCTTTTTACAGGCTTCTCTTTCGCTGTCGAGTAACGAAGCCAATCTATCCCAAGCGTCTTCTTTCTTTAATTTGTTATAATGCTCTGGGTGAGCTGGGTTCCACAACAGTGTTTCTTCTTTGTATTTTTCAATAAAATACAAAGTTTTTTCTTTATTCCACTCCATGCTTCTTGAAACTTGATATAATTACGAGAGGAATAACGGGTGATCATGTGCGCTCGTGACGAGTCGCAACGGCGTACTGACTGAACCGCGTAACAGTCAAAGGATTCGCCAAAAAACCGACAGCCGGGTGGAGCACTCAAAGCGAGCAACGAGCGGCTCGTTGCTTGCTGGTTTTCCCGTAACACGACGTACTGACTGCATGAATGCTCGCTGTGTAACACGTTACATTACGCCCCGTAACGCCGGTCAGTACCCAGCTTTACGCTTTAGCATAAATCAGCGACCATATCCAAAAAAATATAAAAACGTTCGGAAAATTATTGGATAATTGGTAAATCTGTTTTAATATTAAATCATACGACTAATAAAGGTATAAAAATTGACGGAGTTATTTTTCACATTACGTAGTTAAGCAAAAATCAAAAAAATATGATTAAAAAGTAAAATCTTTTGGATAACTAAACAAAGCTATGTATTTAAGGATATAAACACATATTAAAAAATCAAAATTAGCAGACCAATTTTTCAGTAGAAGTTATAGCGCAAAATGTTAAAAGTTACATTTGGGGTATCTCTGAAATCGAAAAAATGTTGGATGCCTTTACATACTTATTCTAACTAGTACATACGTACGTATACAGAAAGTATTTCAGTCTGAGGAAATATTCTCAGAGAGTTATAAGCGATTTTCATGTTTAGGTAAAAATACCTAACTTCTCGTAATAAAAGTTGTTGGCTTATTGTACATTTGTAATCTGTATTACCTAACTTCATCATATGCCAAATTTCATAGGCGGGAGAATTTTTCGGTGTCTCCATACAATAAATATCCTCGTTGATTGGACTACAGCGCGCGCACCGGCCGGCGGGCGGCTTGGCTCACTTAATCCAGCCCAAGTGAAGTGATGTTGCTATGGCAACGAGAATCAAGTGAAGTGATAAGATCACGACACTAGCGCGTCGCGCTTACCGACTCACTTCACCTAGCCGATTCACTTCGGCGCGGGTGGTTACTATGGTTACGAGAATCGGATGAAGTGATAAGATCACGCCGCGCTTGCGCGTGAAGCGCTGTTATTAATATCAAGATGAGTTTTTTTTAATTTGCCGTTTCTTATTTTTAAATGCGCGACAAACAAAAGTTTCGTTTTACCACCTTTGCATCAAAATCCAAAATGGTGGCTACAAACATTTTTCATCATGGGTGTCGTTTTCATGGTTTTCGGGGGTGTTAAAGCCGATAGTGAGGTCAAATCTAAAAAGCAAGATGGCGGCTGCGGAAATGTTCAGATTTTTCATCATGGGTGTCGTTTTCATGGCTTTCGGGGGTGTTAAAGCTGATTGTGAGGTCGAATCTAAAAGCAAGATGGCGACTGCGAAAATATTCAGATTTTTCATCATGGGTATCGTTTTCATGGTTTTCGAGGGTGTTAAATCCGATAGTGAGGTCAAAATTAAAAAGCAAGACGGCGGCTGCGAAAATGTTCAGATTTCTCATCTTGGGTGTCATTTTCATGGTTTTCGGGGGTGTTAAAGTTGATAGTGTGGTCAAAATTAAAAAGCAAGATGGCGGCTGCGAAAATGTTCAGATTTTTCATCATGGGTGTCGTGTTCGTGGTTTTCGTGGGTGTTAAAGCCGATAGTGAGGTCAAATCTAAAAAGCAAGATGGCGGCTGCGAACATATTCAGATTTCTCATCATGGGTATCGTTTTCATGGTTTTCGGGGGTGTTAAAGCCGATAGTGAGGTCAAATCTAAAAAGCAAGATGGCGGCTGCGAAAATATTCAGATTTTTCATCATGGCTATCGTTTTCATGGTTTTCGGGGGTGTTAAATCCGATAGTGAGGTCAAATCTAAAAAGCAAGATGGCGGCTGCGAAAATTACCAAACCTTTTGGAATAAAAAAAAAACAAATTGAGTTACTGACTGAATTTCTGTTTTGCTATTTTATTTAAAAAAAACCCTAATAGTAACGTTTCAACACTTAAATACTAGTTCTGAAATAATATAAAATGATCAATAGAATTAGCATAAAAATATTATTAAAATCTCGATTATGATTATAAATGTAATGCTTGGTCATCAGTGAGCTCAGTCAGCCCTAGCATCAGTGGGATGACACTGACAGCTCACTCCACGCAAGTTTTCACGGTGAGATTTTTACAGAATCGACATGCAGGATGCAGATATTTTTACTTAAACTAAGTTTAAACAAACTTAAAGGTTTAATGATGATTAGTATACTATTCATTAATGTGTTCACATCCGATCTCTAATAATACTGTCCGATCCAAATATTTCACTTGAACTTTGGGTTATAGAACAGAATTATATATATGTAGTTAACGAGGACATTTTTGATAGGATAAACGGGACAAAGTAAATAAATAAAGTACGACAACAATAAACATTTAATAATGAATAAAATGTACCTTATTAAGGTTTTAGAGTAGACTTAACATCTTAGTGCTTAGTTGAGCCTAAAGGACTTACCTACCTACTGGTAATAATTTGACTTTTGTAAATAGTAATGAAATCACAAGTACAGATATCAAATTCCGTCTGTAACCAAATAGTGCAAACTATGCTTATGAAATAAGAGCGATCACTGTATTTTTATTGAGAGTATTATTATAGACATATAGACAAAAATCTTTTCTTAATACAAATTGTCAATTGAGTCGTGTTAATACAATGTTTCAGTTTATCAAATACTTTCAGTCTTCTAAACCCATTCAGCTTCACATTTATACTTACAAACCACTTAACGTGCAATTATTTTAAAATGGCACAATATTTCATAAATTCAGTCTTTTTAATCAGAACTGAATATCTCATCCAGTAGAGTGTTAAAATTATGAAGATCTTCCTCAGATGCTCCTTTATTGTGGTCAATATCCCTGGTAAAGATCCTTCCCCAGATGCCAAACGCGACTAACTCGTTTTGGGGGACATTGATCTTGAAATTCAAACGCTCCCGATTGTTTCTACTTAGAATTTCCTTTTGTAGTACAGAAAAGGTGTTCTGGTCCTTCGGTTCGCACTTAGACTGGTCCTTCAGCTTGGCGGTGTAAGTGAAGTTCTTAGGACTGAGCGGAAACTTATTGTATCTCAGTGTCACCGGGAAGTACTCAATGTTGTCACAATCAAACGTGTCGTTGTACGTATTCCTATACGTTTTCATTTCAATTTCCAGTTTTTCTATTAAGGTTTCTTCTGTTTGATGGAACCTGAAATATTTGAAACAAATTTTCAATTCTTCAGTAAACCGTGGATAACATTTTATGAGTTTGATGATCGTTGAACACATTATTCTTATTATATATATATCACGTGGAAAGGCCACGGTGGTTCATCAGTAACGAGTGGACAACGTTTCGTATGACACACTTAGTGAAATCGGTTTATAAGATGGATGGAAATAATAAACCGGAAAAGATGTTCTGATTGGATGAAGAAATAATTGTGCTACCTGTAGGAGCAGGTGGTGACGTCATCAGTCTTGCAGGCGACGAGTAGGCAGGCGGCGACGCCAATCTCGCGCCGCGCGTATGTGTTTGTGCCATCTTGTATAAACGCGCGGTACCGCACCGACTGGCAACATAACGATGTAATTTATATACTTTTAGCAATCGAATCTAAATAAATTATTTAGGAGGGATGAAAACAGTTCTACGGAAGTGATGAAAAGGTAAAGTACTGGTAGGAGACTAAAGTTGACTAAGAAGAAGAAGATTATCAGAAAGATGGATATCAGCCGGACGCCAAGCGTGATGGTGATGATGATTGGCAATCGAGTTCATTGAAGTGTAAATATTTAAGAAACCTAGAAAGTCCATGATGATGCTGAAGTAGAAATAGTAAGCGAATGAGGAATAGGCCTGACGCATAAACATAATTTATTATTAGTCTGTCCATTGTATTAATAAATCATAAAATAAGTTTAGGAAAACCCAACATAAAACTAAAATATAAAACATAAAACAAAAGGTAACTTACCTCCATCAATAATACACTACATAAATTAAAACCATAAAAGCAACTATTAAATCGCACTTATATGTAGTACAATTAAATAAAAAACGCGTGCAAATTGTTAATTTTCGTGTAGCTAAGTTTACATGCGGTGCACAAGACGTGTTAGTAGCATGTTAACAATTTTGTAATAATTATAATAATATTGTAATTGGTGCATAAAATAAATAAAAATAAACGATTAAAAAATCAACCAACTTCAGTTAGTAACATGCAATTTAAAAAATACGTATGCAAGGACACGTCATTTACTACCAATATCAAAGCGGCCATGCCAAAAACAATAAAAGAAAAAAATATATCACATCTCCAAAATCAACTTACCGTGCTGCCATCTCTCTGGGCAAGCGTGACCTTGAAGGTGCAGGTTGTATCCCTGTACACCAGCGTGAACTCCTGGGAGCCCACCTCCAGCAGCCTGCTGACGTGCGAAGGAAGCGACAGGTCTGTGATCAGGCGCAGGCTGTCATGGTCTGCCGGGTTGTCGTAGATAGGGCCAGGGTATGGTTCTGTAACCTGAAGAAATGGAGGAAGTTATTCATTGGTAAGTAGCATTAGTAATGTACTAAAACAGAGTAGACATAAGTAATTATATTTCATTGAAGTTAGATTTATTTTGCGCACAGCTAAAGTGTGGAACTCTCTGCCAGCGTCTGTATTCTCTTCCACGTATAACCTGTCAGCCTTCAAAGCCAAAGAGAACAGGCATCTTCGCATCGTTCCATTACAGACCTAATCCATCGCTTTCCTTGAAGCGGCGAGATTGAAGTCACGAGTTAGCGCTAATCACAATAAAAAATACAGCTAAAAATGGTTCGTGAGGAGTATTGCAATTTTCTCTTTACAGATAGAGATAAATTGGGATTACTTAAGGACATCTATCAGCTCATAATGTAGGTGACTACTTCTGGGACACAAACGAGAGTCGGGCAGCTCTTGGTAAATTCTGTCCCTACACGTAAGAGAAAAAGTCTTACTTGTCCAGGTACTTTAGGCACTTTCGCTACAAGTACTTTAGTGGTGGGTACTCCTGGCATGATGCTGATCAGAGCACCGGCTTTGCCTGAATATATTCCGGAACCTGAAAATAATAATAATAAAAGGTTACTGAGACTAAAAAAACTGCACATCTGATAATCACAAGACATTTTTGAACTTGACGAAAACCAAAACATTATTAACATTAACATTTTGTAATTACAGAAACAATTAAAATGCCATTGTGTCTCGCAGAGATCTACGTTCGGTATACAAAAGGTTAATTGATATAATATCTTACCTGCACTGCCAACTCTGACGTTATTAGCTCCAGCTCCCAAGAAGTTGACATCCAGGGCGTAAGCGTACGCTTCCTGAATCTGGACCGCTGAAACATTACAGAAAACAGTTTTGAGTAAACCAATCAACATACCAAATGATTAACTATACAGATAAGACCTCGTCCCTGGTTAACCCTTTTTGTTCTAGACTTTTTATCACTCAGTTCTAGACTTTTTATTTTATTTGCAGTTTATACTAGCTGTGCCCGCGACTTCGTCCGCGCGGAATAGTATTTTTCTCCTTATTGCATCAGCTATCTGCCAGTGAACGTCCCGCCAAAATCGGTCCAGCCGTTTCAGAGATTAGCCGAAACAAACAGACAGACAAAAATTGTAAAAAAATATATTTTGGTATATGTACCGTGTTAACCGTGTATATCCATATGCGTTTAGTAAAAAGCGGTTATTTTAATATTACAAACAGACACTCCAATTTTATTTATCTGTAGGTATAGATGTATAGATTTTGTTTGCCTTTTAGTCTGTGCTAAATAAGTGTATTTTCTTTCTTTCTTATCTTTCTTTCTTTTCTTTTATTTCTTTCTTTCTTTTCTTTCTTTTTATTATTTCACTCACCAGTCAAGTACGGTAGCTCAGAGAACCACATGGTTGGAAATATGACATCTTTCACGTGGCTCTTCTGCACCACTTGCACAGCCGGCACTTGGAACATCAGGTCGAAGCAGATGAAGTGGCCGAAGGTTACTCCGAAGTCTGTGGTGAACAGGCCCAGCTCAGGACGTAAGGCTGGCGTGTGCGCGTACTCGCCGAATAAGTTGATCTTGCGGAATCTGGAACATACCCACAAAAGTAAGTTAGTTTTGATGGTCACCTTAACCATCATCAGTAGCACAGTCGAAGGTTCCGTTCCAATCAGACAGCAATCGAGATGTACGAAAAACAATTGAAAAATTTAACTCTTCGGAGATAGATTTTGTGCGACTAACGGTCGTTTAAATTAAACGAACACCAGCCATGACAACTCTGCAAGGTTGAAATTAATATAATCTTGGCCGAGAAACCTCAGACAAAACTTATCTACTGGTAAGTATTGCAACTATTCCTCGATTTTAGCAGTAGGTATCTGGTGGGCCTAATGTCAACCCTAAGGCCGGCTCCACACGTTGGCCCCAGTGCCCCTCGTCCCAACGTATGAATCTAGAAAACTACATTGGCCACAACGTTGGGTTGGAGCGAGCGTTGGCATATGTCCAGCGCGGGTCGGTTTTTTTTTTCATTGTAGTTGAAAAACATGTTCTCCCTTACAGCGATATACTCGTACGTCACTGTCTATTCTCCAACTGCAAATATAAGTTGGTCGACTATTACGCGTTAACTTGTAAAGCCTACTTAGCTGTGATAATCTTCCTTTTAACTTCGTTATAATTATAAACTACTACAGCCATGAATTGTTTCACATATCCGAAAACAACTATTTAGCTGGCAGGGAGGGGAGACACTTGACTCTAACAAAAAATTGCACTTTAAAGTTTAATATTACGCAAACGGATCCTAGAATCGAAAAATGGTTTGAACGGCCTATTCAACGATACCCCACACCATGGGATAGACGAGAAAAAAAAAATATTATCCCCACTTTACGTGCAATGGAGGTAACCCTACAATTATTTTTTTTCAGGATTTTATTTCACTACTTTGTCGGCATGATTAATATGTATACCCATGCCAAATTACTTCTAAGTAAATACTAAGTCTCTGAGCTAAGCCGCGGACAGCTGTCTGTTCGCCATGTCCGTCTCACCTCTGTGTGTCTGTTTGTACAGACACACAGGCGGACATGGCGAAACTGTAAGGGTTCCTTGTTGACTACGGGACCCTAAAAAGAGACTAGTCTAGAAAGATGAGAATACCGTGAAAAAAATATTCTTTTAGTTAATTTTTTTTTAAATTCCGGTCGTCTCAGCATCTTTCGTGCTACTTTTGTCATTCTGGTCCTTGTGATCTCACCTGTCGATAACCGCTCCAGTCCTGTCGAATACGACATTGGTGTTGAAAATGTATTCCTTTGCCTCAGGGCAGTACTCTTCCGAGTCCGTATCCTGGGCAGTGCAGTCCATGTGCTCGCGACCATTGATCACCACGTAGATGTCGTTCTGCCTCGCGGCTGTTGATATACCTACCATGAACTGGAACAAAAATTTCAAAACATAGATATTGCAGGCTCATCATATTCAAGGGAATTGCACTCAAACTAGATAAATTGTATGTCAAATTTGGAACCAATGCTGGCTTCAATGGGTAAATGGGTTGATAACTACAAAGGTAGGGAGGGTATCAGGCTACTTCTTCTTCACTTCGCTCTTGACAGAGCGGTCGTGGTCACGATGAAGCGTGTCCAATCGCAGGTGTAGTCGTTGCTCGCCTCACGATCTCTCTCCATCTGATTCTGCTAGTTGACAGTCTGGTGCATTCATTAACAGGACCTCCAACTGCGGATCTAATTTTGTCGATCTGCCTCATCGGTGACCTCCCGCTTGGACTATTCTCCTCTACTCTGCTCTGCACCACTAGATGTTCTATGGAGTCATTATTCCGTCTTGAGACATGACCAAAAAATGTTTGTATTTGAGACTGTACTAGTGTTGATAGACGCTGTTCGATGTCGAGTTCTTGGAGTAAGGGAACGTTTGTACAGAATTCTGTCCATGAGATCCCAAGCATTCTTGTCCAGCACCACATTGCTTTTCACCAGGCTACTACTAGTCTTCAAAGCCTTGAGGTTGATCATTTCCCTAGTATCCTCCTGCTCTATCCCAAATCCCAATTTATTTGGGGTCGACGCATGTTGGTCTCATGATACGAATATTTTTGTGGCATACGTAAAATGAAGTTTTCAATGAATACGTAGAAATGTAGTGTCAGAAGTTTTAATAAGTGTTCTACAAACCTCATCAAATATCAAGGGGTAGAGAGCTGGAATTGGATACTGCCGCAGTGCGCCGAGTATTGGCACTGTGAAGTAAGTCGAGCTGTTTGTGAGGGTCAGTTCGGGGAACACCACGATGTCAGCACCCTGAAAACATTGTATAATCATTAATTGGTTAATTATCCCGATATCAACGTTATCGTCATGGGGAAAGTCGAACACTCGTTATGGAAAAATCTGGTCCTTTTGTGCGATTTGGTAGATATTGGTGCCGATTCCCTAGTTTACAAACTAAACTAAATTTAAGTTCAGTGCATCTTTTTCTTTCTATTTCGTTAAGAAAAGGACAGAAGATAAATTTTAGTTTAGTCCTGTCAAATTAATCAGCGCCTGTCACTACTCCATACAAGTTTAGACGTGATTAAAAACTTGCCTACTAACATTACGTCAATTTACGTCAAGCGCTGATTAATTTGACAGGACTAAACTAAAATGTATCTTCTGTCCTATTCTTAATGAAATAGAAAGAAAAAGATGCACTGAACTTAAATTTAATTTAGTTTGTGAACAAGGGAATCGGCACCATTGAAAGTGCATAAGGTCTTCCAACTCTCGGAGTTATTACTAGATTAAAAATATGGCAATCTACTTAATAAAAATCTTAAATTCATTCATTCATTCATTCATTCACTGACTGACGGAAGGAAGGATTTTTGATAATATTCATGACCCTAATGGGGTTAAATAGGGGATAAAATGTTTCCCTCCTGCTCCGGTCAGAGCGGGAAAAGTTATTTGAAAATATCGCACCCAAAAAAAAAACTGTAAACAACAAACCTGATCGGCCGCTTCCTTTATAAGACTCGCGTAGTTAACAAGATTCGTCGCCACATTTCCGGTTACTGTGTACTCTACTACGGCGCCTACGTAGTGGTCATCTTGAGGTGTCGATTTCTGTGGAGAAGAGAAACGTAATAAATATAGATACTGAATAAATTAAAGTAGTGTAAGTTAGTTCAATGCCAGTTTCTTGATAAATTATCTTATTTTTGTAAGTGCACACAAATACTTTACCACGTCAATTATATCACAGTTTTCGTTATTGCACCTACCGCTGTCTGTCTCTGCATCACCCAAAGGTTGACTGGTAGAAAATGCCTATGGCATTAAGTCCGCCTCTGTACATTTGTGTGCATAAAGTATTAAGTAAATAAATAAATATATTGTAAAAACTAGCCAAGACTCTAACACCAATTAAAAAACCAAGACAGCGCTATAAACAATACAGTGAAACCATGGCAAAACTACACCTCGCTCTGTATGCATACACGCTCACACACACACGTTTATAACCCATTTCAACCAAACTACACTAAGTGCACACATGTTTACGGAATCGGCCTCACATCACTGTTGACAGCGCTTTGTCTTGATTTTTTATTTGGTCAGAGATATGACTGGTCGGCGTTTCCTATCCTGAGAAGAAAAGACGTTAAAAAAAGGAAGTTACAGTAAAAAAAAGTTGGCAACCCTACATAAAGAACATACGCGATAAAAGGCGGCCAGTCCGTTGTTGAAAATTGTCCCAAATGTACCTAACAATAATATTATTTTTGATGCACATCGTATCGAAAGTCGGCCAGCTGGCTAGTCGTCGTGTCCGGACGGCCCGGACCGCCCGGACCCAAGGACTAGACAACAAAATAAAGTGTTCAATCATTATACATTGAACACAAGGGTCGATAAACCACTACCTACAATACTACACAACACAGAATATCTACTTTTAACAAGAAATGTATCAGACACAACCACAATAAAGGCAAATAAACATGTTTATTTAATCATAATGAATCACTTTACCTCATAAGAATTCAACACTAAACAAAGAAATATGAGAACACTAACAATCGACATTATTTTCTGACGAAAACATCGGCTGATGAAATTGTTTTCGTATTAATATAAATAAGAGAAATTGATAAATCGAGGTCGAGACATCCGCCGTGAGAGGAGTCTCGCTCGCTACTGGGTTGGGTACTTACTCTACTACTTACTGGCTAGTCTGGCTACAGCTGCTGTTCGTGTCCCTGACATAGAACATTATGCTAAAGGTGAAGAGGTGAACTGTCGGTTCCAAACTTTAGGTCGTCTAAGTACATCATTTTTACCGGGAATTCTTGTTGTTTGTAAATGACTTCCGTAAAAAGATTCTAAATAGGTATGGAACTGTTTTGTGATTTAATTTCATAGCTTCTGTTTTGGTTAGTGTCAGTGAAGCTTAATTAAATTCAGCGTGACTGATTGGTTTATTCAAAAGACTATTATTCTTGTACGAGTATTAGGTATATTAATTTCTCTTGTATAGTCACATCAGTGCTGGAAGTTAAAAAAAAAACATTATAGGTAACTAGGTAGGTATACTTGTGGTATTTAAAAATGTTAACTTTAGAAATACCTACTACGAAAAACAAAAAAAAAAAACAAAAACAAGTGTTCGCACAAAACAATCGGAGTGTCTTTTTTTTAAGGGTCGGGTAATCGCCGTTCACCTTGGCCATACAAATAAGCGTCGCACTCACGCCACGCCGCCGCCGCCGTTCGGTATCATAGGGATAAATAATTCTTTATTGGCATAAATAATTTTACACGGTAAGTAGTGAGGCCCTGACTCCAGCGCTGGTACCTGTGTTACAGGAGCCAGTGTCTTCTCCCAATTTATTACATGAATCGGATTTTATGCAATAAGAATTCATCTAGATCACAAACAAAAATAATACAAAAATAAAAGAATAAAAGGAATATTGAACATAAAAAAAAACAAACTCCTTTTTCGTGGAATAATTTGTTAGTGTCTTTGGTGTATTTGGTGTGTAGTGTTTGTGGTGTGTATGAGTGTGACATGAAGGTATGTGGTGTGTGATGTTTATTTTAGAAGCGAGTTCGGTTTGTGTGTAGTCAAGCGTAAGTAGCCATGATTTAACCATAAGGCTCCTACATACTGGCGCGACTTGTCGCGCGACGCGTCGCGACACAAAGGCACCGCTTGTAGCGCTACACGCGGTGTCTTTGTGTCGCGTCGCGTCGCGCGACACGTCGCGCCAGTATATAGGAGCCTTTACTTTTAACTTTCTTTAGTGTAAAAGGATTTATTTTAAGCGCTTTGTTTGTTTTATTGTACAAAAAAATGGACAAATACTTGTGTTGCCTCCTAGCTGACGCAGTTCGACATTTTATCGATGAACAGATATTACGTATGGTGCGATTTTTAAAAATATTTTTATTGTATGGCGTAATAAGATGCTGTTTGGTGATAACTTCTAAAATATACATGTGCTGTACAGGTAGTACTTGACATTTCTCATATAAAGTTATGGTGGGGAACCTGAATGGCTTCAATGTCATTACTTTTAACCTGTTAAGCCGCGCGCGACACCGATTCGGTGTCAAACAATAGAAAATCAATTGTGTCTCATTAGCTGTCCTTGACCAATTAAGGACAGATCCTTGAGCCCTTTCAAGGTGAATCATATGTGCTTTACACGCGCCACCCCATACCCGAATACAGTAAGCGACAACTGATTGTATCAGTGCATAGTACACCGTGCGTAGTAGCTCAAGGTCAGCCACATCTCTTTATTAGTCTTAAAAAACCAAACCAATTTCCTATCCCGCGCGGTGGTAAGGTCTATGTGCTGGCGCCAGCTTAGTTTTTCGTCTAATAAAACTCCTAAATATTTTACTGTTAGGTACCGATTTCCCTATAGCCAGACATGAACAGGGCGTATTGTCATGAGGTGAGTTACAAACATGTAATTTGATGTCAATCTTTTTGGGAATGATAATAGAGAAACTGAATTGAATTGGTGTCGATTTCAAAAGATTCAGTGTCAAGAGATTAGCCTTTAGCCACTGGCTCATTCTATGTAGTCCCACCTCAGCGTTTCGTTTGACCTCGTCCCAAGTCTCGCCATGAAATATAAGGATATTTATGTTAGTACCTAAAGGCTTGTACACACTGGCGCGACTTGTCGCGCGACGCGACGCGACACAAAGACACCGCGTGTAGCGCTACAAGCGGTGCCTTTGTGTTGCGACGCGTCGCGCGACAAGTCGCGCCAGTATGTAGGAGCCTTAACGAAAATATTAATATTACATTTCCGTTGTGATGTCCGTTGTGCCATAAAATTTGGTCCTGACCCAGATAGCATTCTAAAATCTGTCCATACAAAAAAAACATGCAAATATCCTAAGTAGTTTGAATACATTCGCTTTTTATGCTTTGGATAGACAATACTTCTTGATTTTTTTTCATACAGTATTTTACTACATAACATCACGCCTTGTTTCCCCGGAAAGGTTGGACAGAGGTGTACCTATACTATAGTACACCCACATTTCGCCAGTTATGTTTAAGTCCAATGTAATAGGGGGCGAGCCTATTGCAATTAACTGGGCACAAATCCATCTATTTTACTACAATACTTAAATATTCATTTAAAGAATTGATGGCGTTATATTTTGCATAACTTACTTGCATTATATGAAGGCGTAATAACAGATAAAAGTCACTAAAATCATATAGATGCGCCTTAATTGGCTCGTACCCAAAACAACTGCAATCGATAATTCTTGGACACGGCTACGAATCGTCAAAAATATTTCCATCCTTTATTTTTTCCACTGAATTGAAAAGAGACAGAAATATGAGCTTTCACGTTTAATGAAATACTTTTTTAGATTTAATTGAGTGCAGTTAGTAGTAGATGATGCATACGGATGGTGTCTACGTGACCTCCTATTATCCCGTCATCTAAATACCACATTCAATTTTGAATTTAGTTGTATTATGGGATGGATAGCTAAACTGAAAATGACTAGCCCAAGGGGATCACCTTGTTGGCATCCGGCTGCAGATTCCAAAGCCATAAATTTGTGGTAACTCCTTTTATACTCCAACCAACAAAGTCAACAGAGTTGAAGGCTTCTTAACGTCAACCTTGATCTCACCTTAACTGGCATTTAAAAAACTGGAAAATGCATGTACAGCAGCCTCGCAGCCCTCTTTGTATCCAAAGCCCAAGCTGTAGAGCCTGGAACTTGTTAGTCAGAGTTTCGCTGTACAATTTGCAGCATATTTTGCATGCTACGCCTGCCATGTACGCCTGTAGGTGCACCCATCAGAAATGCGGTAAATACCGCCACTGAACACGACCTGAACCACTCCCCTGATGTCACCTTCACTTAATTTGGATTCTCTACATGAACATAAGCCCCTTCGTGACGGCGGGACGGTTGAGGGAAAGGCAAGTTTCGCGCCCTCTCGCCCCTAGCCGCCGCAGGAGACGCCCAGGGCGTAGGGAATCCCGGGCGGATTTCCGGCCACCGTAGGCGCGGGCTTGCGGACGGTGAGCAATGGGTAGCTCACCGTCCGGTAAGGACCAGGCCCGGGTCGACGGCGCGTAGTATTCCACGCGCGTCTCAAAGAGATGTCGTCAGCACATACAGTAGGGGTCCACTAGGGCCGATGCCTGCTGGAGTCGCGGGAAGGTACTTATGGGTCACCGAGGCCCCCGCAACACAGGCAACAGGAAGGAATACGGGTGGGTTTTAGTCAGTAAGAGTTTGACACACCCTCCCGCTCCGCCCAGAGCGGGAGAAGTTATTTGATGATTATCCACCCTCAAAAAAACAAAAAAAAAGTGTATCCGTAGCCCCCGTTTAAAAAGGGGAACCGGTGGCCGGAAGCAATGCGTGCAACCGTAACCATAGCTAGCAAGCTAGGAAGCAATGGAGAATCTCTTCTGGTCATCGAGCGATGTGGCAGCATGACTGGCGCTATTTCCGGCGTCGCTACAGCCGGCATTTAACATAGATATAAAAAGACTTAAAAGAAAAAATTCTATCAACGATGCACTTAAATAATTATTTACATGGTTAAAACATTCACAAAAAAAAACGATAGTAAATAAAATTGTATGTCAACTTGGTGGTCGTGGTGTCAGCGACACACTGGCGCTGACGCACACTGATCAAACGATACCTCACGCCATGGGATAGACGAGAAATAAAAAGATCATTCCCCTATACGTGCAAGGGAGATACACTACCATTTTTTTTTTCGATATTTTATTTTACCGCTTTCAAGTAATAAGTCTCTGAGCTCAGCCGTGGACTGACAGACAGACCGACATAGCAAAACTATAAGGGTTCATTGTTGACTAAGGACCCTAAAACCATTTCTTGAATATTCTGACACTTTACACCAATTGATTAAAACAATTGTTCAAAACAAGCGTTTTCTGTATATTTTTCCGCCTACATTGTGCTCAACAGCCAGCCTTCGTGCCTCGGAAAGCACGTTAAGCCGGTCCCGGCTGTCATTTTTAGATCTTTGACAGTCGTTACGGGTCGTCAGAAGCCCGAAAGTCTGACAACCAGTCTTAGCAAGGAGTATCGTGTTGCCCAGTAAATGGGTTGTGGAGGTCAGATAGGCAGACGATATAGAGCGACATAAAAAAAAACAGGTAAATACTGGTATTTAGCTGCATCCCGTTAGACTGGAAGCCGACCCCATAGTTGGGAAAAGGCTAGGCAGATGATGATTGTGCTCAACAGACAGTCGTTTTGCTGAAAATGTATGTTCCTAGCCTCATTCTTAACATAATAAACCCAGTATTTTTTTGCGTTTTAAAAACCTGAAATATAAGTTTTTGTCCAAAAACATTACATTGGTGCCGATTCCCTTGTTCACAAACTACACTTAATTTAAGTTCAGTGCATCTTTTTCTTTCTATTTCATTAAGAAAAGGACAGAAGATAAATTTTAGTATAGTACTGTCAAATTAATCAATAAAACTTAACATATTGTAGTTGAAAAACATGTTTTCCCATACAGCGATCTACGTCACGGTCAATTCTCCAACTGCAAATTTAAGTTGGTTGACTATTACTCGTTAACTTGTAAAGCCTACTTAGCTGTGATAGTTTTCCTTTTAATTTCATTATACAGCGTGTGGCGTAAATAGTGGTCCAACGTTAAGGCGTTGATACACCGTATATTCAGTTATCACGTACCACATTTTTTTTTTTAGGGTTCCGTAGTAAACAAGGAACGCTTATAGTTTCGCCATGTCCGTCTGTCTGTCTGCCTACTAGAAAGCTGTTATTTGGCATAGGTTTGTAATCCCGCCGACAAAGTTCTAAAACAAAATCTTGAATAAATTAAATTTAATGTACCTCCCTTGCACGTAACGAGGGGATCATATTTTTTTTTCTCGTCTACCCCATGGTCATTTTTCGATACAAGGATCCACTTGCGTAATTTTAAGCATTTAAGTGCAATTTTTGCCCCCCCGGCCTTGACTCCATCAAAAAATTGGGCCCGCCAGCTAATTGGTTGGTTATGGTGATGTGAATAAAGTCATGCCAGTAGTACATATAGTGAAATTAAAAGGAAAACTATCACGGCTAAGTAGGCTTTACAAGTTAACGAGTTATAGTCGACCAACTTAAATTTGCAATTGGAGAATTGATTGTGGCATATACAAGGTGTTGTTTTAGACCTACAAAACATTTTAGGAGGTAATTATGTTAGTGATTCTCGACCCGAATCAACAAAAAAAAAATTAAAAAAAAAATTACAAAAAAAAAAAAAAAAAGAAAAGATAAAATTTAAAAATCTGAAATAAAAAGTATTATTGATTATTGATTTGGTATCGTATTGTTATACGATTATTTACGAGTTTCATAACAACCTCCTGAAATGTTTTGCAGGTTCAAAACAACAGCTTGTATATCGATGTATAATAATAATAATTATTTATTTAATCAATCAAATAACAATGTTAACATTAAATGGTATCGTCTGTAGGTACACTTGACTTATGATAGTTAACAAAACAGGTAGGTGTTGCAACCAGCACCCTTACTAAGTTATGGAATAACTTGTATTAGGGGCAGTGGTACAAGCCCATACATAATTCAGTTACACAAAAGAATTGCAGGCAGAACAAGTGTTTAAGAAGAAACGAAAGTTAACATAAACTCATAATTGCAAAATTCAGAAATTACAAATCATTTATTTGACATTTGGATTATTCGTGTTTGTGTGCGCGCGCGCGTGCGTGCGTGTGTGTGTGTGTGTGTGTGTGTGTGTGTGTGTGTGTATGTATGTATGTATGTATGTATGTATGTATGTATGTGTGTGTGTGTGTGTGTGTGTGTGTGTGTGTGTGTGTGTGTGTGTGTGTGTGTGTGATTGTGTGTAGTGTGTATTGTGTCGGTGCAGAATGTGTTTTATGTTTTCGGTGGAAGGGTTTAAGGTGGGTTATTATCAGAGAAAAGCAGGCGTTCTGTTTCCAGGTAGTTATATGTAAGTAGTAAGTTTGTCACAGTTTTCTTGAGCGACGAGGTTGAAAGAGAGTAAAGTTTCAGTTTCCTATTCAGTTTATTATATAATTGTGGCCCTTGGAAGCAAAGAAATCGTTTTGTGAATGAGTACTTACATCTGTAGTTCCGACAAACTATATCTTTACGTCTTTTTTTTATTGTCATGTAGGGGGTATCTTTGTGTTGCAATAGGACTGTATTAAGAACAAAGAGTTGTCTGACAGAAAGTACTTTGCAACATTGATACAAATCTTCTGTTGGGAAAAGTATTGGGCGAAATGTGCTCACTTTCAACACGGCTCTTTGGGCCCTCTCCAATTTCAGCATTGAGGTCTTAGGAGCACCACCCCAGACAGAAACACAATATGATAAGAGTGATTGGCAAAGGGCAAGGTAGACCCTTTTGACCATCTGTGCTTCTGCCACATGACGAAGAGTCTTAAAGACGAATATTAGTTTTCTGACCCGTGCTGTCAGTAGATCTATGTGGGCTGAGAAACTCAGATTGTCATCAAGAGTCACCCCGAGGTATTTGATTGTGGAGGTACGTGCGAGTTTAGGGCAAGAGCAAGCTACGGTGCCTGGGCAGACGTTTGAGTGAGCGATTAGGGAATATGAGTTCGGCGGTTGTGTAGATTGGCGTAGGGTAAAGCAGATTATTTTTGTTTTATCCGTATTGAGGGTAAGTTGATTGCCATTAAGCCAATTCAGAACTTGATCTAGTCCTCCCTGCGCTGCGTCAAAAGCTTCGTGCCAGGTATCGCCAGTAAAGGTTAGTACAGTGTCATCAGCAAAGGCCGTGATTTTTCCATTTAGGAGAAGCAGATTACACAGTTGATTTACGTAAACCAAAAAAAGTGTGGGCCCAATCACACTACCCTGAGGAACCCCAAAAGCAACAGGAAGCTCCCTACTCAGATAATTATAAATTTTCACGCACTGAGTCCTATTGCTTAGGTAGTCGGCAAAAATTTGGAGTGGGAGACCACGTATTCCCAGTTCCTCTAGTTTCAACACTAGGTTGGGAATAGAAACTGTGTCGAAAGCTTTTTTTAGATCTAAGAAAACTGACACTACCTTCTTTTTCGCTTCAATGCTTTTGACAATGTGACCCGTTAAATTTAGAACAGCGTCATTCGTCGACTTATTTCGTCGGAATCCAAATTGACTGGAAGATAAAAGCTTTTTTTCCTCTAGGTATTTAGCGAGTCTATTGTTTATAATGCGTTCTAGGATTTTAGATATTGAAGGCAGGACAGCAATGGGACGGTAATTATTAACACAGTTTTTATTCCCTCCCTTGTGTATAGGATGCACAATAGCTTTTTTCAAGTATAAGGGGAATACACCGGTGCTGAGGCAAAGATTGAATAAGTACGTCAGTGGGGGGACAAGCAACTTTTTATAGCGTTTTAGAAACTTAGTAGAGATGCTGTCCCATCCAATAGCAGCATCAGTTTTAAGAGACATGAGCAGCCCTTCAACCTCACTCTCATCAGTGTCGACCATCACAAATGAGTGTAGTGGCGCAGGTGTGGCATTAGTGACATGCGGTGGAAACTATGGGAGAACATGTTTTTCAACTACAATGTTAAGTTTGTTTTTGGGATAAATTCATCCCAACTACGGAACCATTCATTGTGCGTGGTCCGACACGCACTAGGCCGGTTTTTCCCATAGGTCTCAGAATTTTTGTTTTAATATCGCGTTCATTATCCAGAATTGTACAAATTGTGCATTTAATTTTTAATAAAATAAACTAGGTACTTAGTATTATTATGTTGCATTATTTTATTTTATAGTAATCGTAGTGAAAAGTAGGGTGTAACATGTAGGGACTACAAGCAACAATAATATAATGCTAGGGATGCAAAATGCAATGTTCGCCCGCGCATATATTTTTGCGGCTAGTCGTTCACCCTGTATATATTAACTATTTGTTTAAGCGGAAGAGAATATTTTACCGGTGCTAAGAAATGCAAAAAAAAAAACAGAATTGGCAACTATATGGCCTCCGGGACCAGCGGTCACAGCGGCCCAGCTGCAGTTGACCGTACCACGAGATTCATACGCGTAATACCGTTGGGTATTACGCGTATGTATGTATGTATGTATGTATGTATGTAGTAATAGAAATACAAACTACGGCACTGGTTACAGTGAACATGAGGCAGTTATTCATTAATTGTAACTTCTTGGGAATTTAAAGTTAAGTGAACCTTAAGGCTCCCGCAGACTGGGGTGATATCGCGTTAGTCTGCACGAGCCTTTATATTGAATACAGAAATAAGAAACTTTGGCATGTCTAGACAATGTATTGTACTCCATAAAATGCTGTCGATAACAATTCTTAGTAACGTAATATAGATAAACAATGTATGTATTTACGCTTAGGTATGACGGCCGCAAACGAAATGAATAAACAGATTATTTAATGTCACGTATACTTATACAGTATGGTTACAGACATCGTGTAAATTGTGTATAGTTAGAAGTTTCGGGTTATTTATATTTTGCTGTTCGATCGTAGGTCACTCTGCAGAGTTTGTGTTGTTGGAGCCAGGCCACAATGGTGCCAAGAGAGAACAGCAGATTATAAACCAAACCATTGTTATTTTTTTTTTAAGGGAGTAGTTTGTATGGACTACTTGAAACAATAACGCTAGCGATGCAAAATGCAATGTTCCCCTCGCACCAAGCTTGGCGGCCAGTCGTTTGCCCTGCGCCGTGGTAATAACTTGTGTTTTGACAGGTAGGTAATGTAAGAAACGCCAGGTTTTTGATTTGGTAACTGTTAAATAGACTTTATTTACGGACTTCTGAATTTCATTTATTCTTCTTTCTCCAACCACATACCTAGTAGTAAACACAACATACCACACTTCGCTAAAAACCCATTATAACTCAGTATCTATTTAATTTTACTCCCTCGTGTATAATGGGTCATTTTAGCCCCTTGTATAAAAATCTACTATTTGGAAGATTTTATTTTACCACTTTGTCGGCGTGATTAATGTGTATACCCATGCCAAATTACAGCTTTCTAGTACTTAGGGTCTCTGAGAAAAGCCGCAGACAGACATGGCGAAACTATAAGGGTTCCTTGTTGACAACGGAACCCTAAAAATAGGACAATTAACTTCTTCTAAAGGTAGATAGACTTGCTGTTGTGAATATTAAACAGGTGATTGTTTATCGATGCAAAAAACGTGATACATTGATGCTAACAGCGGTATCACAAACTTATCTGAAATATATAAGTAGCTGGGAATGAGATAGCAACAATAAATTATGCATCATTTAAGTACAATGTGCTTAATATGTAGGTATTTATATATAGATCATTTGCCAAACGATATCCTAACTTGAGTTGTTAAATGAAACATGCAAAATATTGATATTAAGTCACAATAACACAATGAAAAAAAAAACTAAAAAACAAAAGTAATCTCTAAGAGAATGTCTAAATGTCTCTAAGAGATCAAAAATTTTCGGGACTCTGGAACACTAATTAAAATTCTGCCCAATACATCAATTGTCAAACCTGTTCGCTGTTGTGATTGGTCGAAAAAAAAAATAATTATGAATTATGAAATAATACAAACTTTCCGGAAACAGAAAATGAAATAATGTGTAGAACTTACCTGCACAGAGAGTCCTATACAGGATAACAGTAAGAAGAGACAAAAATGTTTCATTGTGTGTTGTTTAGTGTTCGCTCGCAGCACGTTGGATCTCCGACGCGACTCGTCCTGTGCTGACTAATCTCAGCTTATTTATGTTTAAATGTGTACCAGTGTACGTGCACATTATCGGACGACTGACGACACGTTACGATAAACAGGGAAAGATGGCAACAATAAACAGCACAATTTGTACACGCTGTAAAGACAATTCTTATTGTTCAAAGCTTCAATCACAATTTGATGGAAGGTTCATAGGTTCAAATAACAATAACAAGCTTTCTTAACTTAAACAAGATAAAGCCGAAAATATAAATTCTGAAAAGGTAAACGACACAGCTCATTCTTGAATTTGTTGGAACTAAGAGGACAAATTCCATCTTATGATTCCAGCAAATTATAGTTACTTATGTAAGTAAGTAATAGCTATACTTAATTCATTAAAGAAAACCAAGAAGGGCAAAATAAATGTAGGTAAGTAAATAACAACAATAAAAGGGTCTACAAAATTTAACGAGGAACTAATAAAACAATATTATTATATTAAGCTATTAAAGGTGCGTTTAAATGGAAACACACGAATAAGAATGATGACAATGTCGTGGTGGGATACGGGGAGATCCCGAATGTACCTACAAACACAATACATACAGATATTCAAGATGACCTGAATATCTGTATGTACATATTGTTGTCTGTATACATTTGTAAACTCAGTACCTACTCGGGTCATACTCATAAGTAGTTATAAGTAATTAAGCTGACAATTGAACTGATAATGAATCAATATGTAATGGAGTTTTACGCTTACTTACTGCAGGCTTATAATAGCATGACGCTTAGTATTTCTACTCTACGATACTATTATAGAAATCGCTTGTTTACATTTCTCCTACATTTCTCGGTAGAAAACTGTCTACTGTCTACACGGAAACCTTATTTTTGTCGTCTCTTCTGTGGACAAAACGCTTCTCTACGGTTCTCGTGCTAAACCTGCTGCAGGCTTAGCATGACACTCTCTATTTCTTCGAAGAATAGTCACGGCTTTTTCTATACAAAGTGACATTTCGTTTCTCAGTTTTTGACATCTCACCGTACTGTCGCTGTTGGTGTCAATGATCAATCTTTAAATACCTACTCCTAAATTATATCTCCGCTGAACAGCACCATCTGGAGAGGATGGTCGTAATGAGAACATTGAATTATGGTGAATTGTGAGGAGTGACGATAATAATAACTTGTGTGGCGCACCCTGATCATCCTCGCTACCAATTTTTAAAATATGGTATTTTTTTTAAGTTTGTATACTATACTCGTTTCACGATGGGAGGAGCTCGTGACTAAGTAATAACAGCAGCACGGGTCGATCCATCCTGGTTAAGCTACGTTTTTCGTGGGTTTTCTGTGGATGGGTGACCATCTTTACATACCGAAACTCCTTCGTACTTCGGAAAGCACGTTAAGCCGCTGTCCCGGCTGACATTCGTGGATCTTTGACAGTCGTTACGGTTCGTAAGAAGCTCGAAAGTCTGACAACCGACTGTGGAGGTCAGATAAGCAGTCGCTTCATTTGAAATGCTGCTATTCAGCTGCATCCGGTCAGACTAGAAGCTGACCCCAACATAGTTACTTTGGGAAATTGCTAGGCAGATTGACTCTTTTTTCGATGGTATGGGCTATATCATATGGCCCGTGTCACAAAAAATCATAGAATATAGGAACCCTTACAAAATGTAAGTACCTTATGTATACCTCCTTTAATGTTGGATCGAATTAATTTTAAAAAATCTCTTAGTAGTACATGCAGGACCTAGGGTTGCCAACTTTTTTTACAAGAAATAAAGTATATTTAGGTCTGAGAAGAATATTAAACAGTATTTTATTTATTTTATTTTTAAATACATATTTTTTTAGAGCTTCTCGCAAAAGTTATTAATTTACAGTCTTTTTTATAAACTTCATGCGCCTCACCACAATTATAACTAAAATTAAAAAAAAATGAAGAGCTCATTTTTATTAAATTAATATTTGCTCTATTTCTATCATCCCGCCACTTTGCATTCATTACTGAAAAAACAAGGTCCATACGAAAAAACGGTTATGTTCTGAGAACTCACACACTCGCATGTCTGTGTCGGTAGTGTTGACAGCATTTTGATGCTGTAAACAGTATTTTGTATACTTTATTTTTGTTCAACAGTAAAGAGTATAATGTAGTGAAAAACAGTATAATACTGTTTTAAACAGTATAGTTGGCAACCCTAGCAGGACCTAATGCGGAGGAACTAAGCTGAGGGCCTAGAGAAGAGGCAATCCCTTTTAAAGCGTTTCGTCTTTCTACAAGAACTTTCAACAGGATTGACATAAGCTGTTCAGTGGATGTTAGTCCCATACATTCTTGACTTGACATCATCGTTACTGCTAACAGAATGACACTTTGTCTAGAACCTCTGGTGTCTAAAAATTGTAGTCTTATTGAACTGTTTACGATGGTTTTCATACCTTGCAAGCTCGGGATGACTTAACTAAAATCATCTCTCACATGCGATCGATGTAGATCGTCAATATTCATAAAGATACAAAGTCCATTGAGTGAACTCTAAAATGCGACGTCTTCTATCATAATAATGTCATCACCTGGAAACAGTCACAATGTATCATCTAAATGAAACGCCTTATCAACAGTCAACAACTTGTCTATAGATACTGATACGAATCAAGATTACAACTTGTGTTTGTTTTATAACGCCATATTATCTAGCCACAATCAAATAATCCCCAATTTTGTTCCCATACATTTCCTACTTTATTTCTTAAACTATTATATGCAGTTATATGCATTTTTTTACGATAAGCTCCTGCAAAAACTTTTTATCCGGTAGTGTAGTTTAAAATTCAAACAAGTGGTATTTTTTCTTGACCAAGTTCCTGGTAGCTCTTATCTGTAGGTAATAATGCTGATAATTCTGTGACAAAATATGAATCGTAATCAGATTGTACTTTCTTATACATTAAATAGGATAAAGAGTAATAAAGTAATAATATTATCTTTATCAAATCACTTTCAAGTCAAGCATCATTTTAATCCCTTTGTTCCTGAGGTTTTGTCGATGTTTCTCAATAACGAGAGGTCCTACATCGGCCATAATTATCCCGATAAGATTTTCTCAAAATTGTCTATCAGATATGTCCTTTTTCTTTTTAAATCAAGATACTTTTTCGATTAGTTGTGTAACGGTATAAGCTACTGCTAATAATTTCTTATCAATTAAACGATTCTTTATTCCACCACTAATTTGCTTATCGTTTAAGAGTCTTATTCATCTTATTATTTTATTTTTGTTAGGATTTGTGACGTCTTTATATTTGTTGCAAGTAGCGATTCCTCGTTTCGTCACTAAAAGTAGCAAATATATGTAAAACTGGTAAAACTACTTTGACTCTTTTACCAATTACTTAACGCGATTCGTTGAGACGTGTGAGTATAGGGAAATCTCAAAACTACTAGAAGTAGATATTCTTCTAAGGCACCACTTGCTTTATACACAATTGCTGGAAAATCTTTGGGCAAAATCGTTAATTCTTTGTTCCTTTCAACACCTGTAAGCGCAGGTGCCGATATTATGGTCACTCCAAAAAGTGACAATGGAACAGGATGTATGCTTTGTGGATAATACTGTCGGCCTCCTTGACTCGGGAAAAAAATATCTAGGTATTTTCCTAGACCTCTCCAAGGCCTTCGACACCGTGTCTGTTCCTCACCTATTGCAGAAGTTGGAGGGTCTGGGAATCCGTGGTCACGCCCTCAAAATTTTTCATGACTACCTATCTGATCGAACCCAGTGCGTTTTAATTGATAGTGTTATCAGTGACAGCAATTCCATTGTTTACGGCGTGCCCCAGGGCTCTGTGATTGGGCCGACTTTGTTTCTGATATACATTAACGCGCTCTGCGGACTCTCCCTTCCCAATTGCTCAGTCTTTACCTACGCCGATGACACTGCATTGCTTGTTCATGGGGACAGCTGGACACACGCATTTGAATGCGCTGAACAGGGTCTTAGGAAAGTCATGAACTGGCTAACTAGCAACCTTCTCACCTTAAATCCTAGCAAGACCTTGTACATGACATTTTCTATAAAGGCCTCCTCCCAACCAGACCAGGATTCTTTTAATGTTAAAGTCCACAACTGTCCGGTAACTGCCTCTCGCCTTCCTTGCTCATGTCCTCACATTATCCGGACGGATAATGTTAAATATCTTGGGGTACAAATCGACAATCAACTGACCTGGAAACTCCACCTTAGGACATTGACTGTGCGAGTACGTAGACTTGTCTCTATAATGAAAAAACTCAGACATTCTGCTGTCATTGAGACACTACAAAATGTTTACTGTGCACTTGGTCACTCAATCCTAAAATATTGCATAACTGCCTGGGGTGGAGCGGCCA
This sequence comes from Atethmia centrago, assembly GCA_905333075.3. NCBI lineage: Eukaryota > Metazoa > Arthropoda > Insecta > Lepidoptera > Noctuidae > Atethmia > Atethmia centrago. The sequence continues at coordinate 10,753,018 of HG995387.1, forward strand.
AAACTCATCTTTTGCAGCTGGAACGAACACAAAGAGCCGTCTTAAAGGCGTATGACCTTCAAGCCCTACAGATACCCTACTACACAACTCTACGAAAATTGTCAAGTACCTACAGTGCGCCAACTTTTCATCCAAGAAATAGTGCTACGAAAACACTTTACTCTCCCATTCATTGCAAACTACACACTAAACCGTAGGAAATATCAAATCTGTACCACCCAATACTCCAGAACAGCTCTTGCTCAACGTCACTACACAACCACCTGTACAAAATCGTAAACAAAAACTGCAACATTTATCCAATGACTAGGTTACATTCGAACCTAGTCATTGGATAAATGTTAAAACGTGTTCAAGGATGGCTACAAAAACTTAATTACGAAGACACCGAACAACTGCTTAAGATATCCACTTAGCCACTCACTGTAACTTATACACAATTTCTTATTCAAGTCTAATTATTTTAAACTTACGACATCACACATACATACACTACACATACATAAATTACATATACATACATTACACATACCCTAAACATTCACTCACCCTCACACAGTCCACTTTACTTTATTTTCTGTATAATTTTTACTGTTTTATATTTTTTACTTCATTTCTCTGTGACAATGAAACTGCACTAATGCCCCTGCTGTCTCTCGTGGGAACCTGTGTACCGTTGTGTAATAACTTTTGTTGGAACACTGGTACTCATAACACAAGTTAGATCTTACTTTGAGTACCAGAGTTCAAATTACGCTAGTCTTGAAAAAAAAAGCACAGCTCTTAGCGTATCATAGTTACTAGTGTTATTGTTCACTTTTTTGCGAAATAAAGAATTATTATTATTATCTTTTATTGCATTATATACAGGGTAGACCGAGGTATAACTAGCCGCTTTTATTAATTGGCCACTATCCACTTCAACGACATAAATTAAGAGTTATCCACACGGTACGCCATCTATGATTATTTTTTTATACTACTTACTCAAGCAGCTTTCATTATAGTAACATTTTTTTCCACTATGACACTAGCGCCAATAATATCGACCATTTTGTGTCAGTCCGTGTTCAAGTTCTGACATGATCGGTAAATCATTACAAAAATCTTAACGTACTGCTCTGTAATAATTGAATTTTGTGGTAGCTATTTTGTGAAGTAATCGTGAGTTGATCGTGTTTGGTGTGTTGAATTTGGTAATTGATACTTTACAAATGTTTTATTGTGTAAGCATCTATTCTTAACCGAGATTGGGGGGTGGCTTGTATTTGATCGAAATTTTTGCATATTTTCAATTATTGGCCACCTATGCCAGTTACTGGGTTATAACCTAATATTCGAATTTTATTAAAAATGAAACGTATTAAGTAGCCGTTTAAGGTACACTATTGTCTAATTAAATATCAAATAAAAATACACACATTTACTAGTAACTGGCCATGGTGGCTAGTAAGTGATAATTGTATGGCCAGTTTCTGACGGAATGTTTCTTGTTGTACAGATTTTCCAAAATGTCGTTAAAAAAACGACAATACTCCAAAGAGGCAATAGAAGAGGCTATAAAATTTGTTGAAAATGATGAAGGTTCGATTCGTCAAGCAGCTAAAAAATTTGGCGTGCCCAGAAGTAGCATACAATTTAAAATACGAAATCCTAACACAAAGTTTAAGTCTGGACCTGATCCAGTGCTTACTGAAGCTGAAGAAAATGAGTTGGGTAACTTCATTATACAACAAGCTAAGCGAGGATTTCCCAGAAAAAAAGAGGATATACAGGTTTGTGTCCAAGACTTTTTGAAGAAAAATCCACGACCTAATCCATTTCGGAACGACAAACCTGGAGATGTGTGGTTTAAAGCATTCTTAAAACGGCATCCTTACATCTCAATTCGGACATCAGAGGGAGTTACGAATGCAAGTGCCTGTGTTTCGGAATCAGACATTAGGAAATGGTTCGAAGAAATAAAAAATTACATTGACGATGAAGGTTTATCTGCTGTCATTCAAGATCCTGCACGGGTGTTCAATGCCGATGAAACTGGTTTTAATATTTGTCCAAGAACCGGCAAAGTTTTAGCTGAAAAAGGATCCAGAAACGTTTACGAAATCGAAAATGCGCCAGCCAAAGAAAACATAACAGTGCTATTTACATTTTCTGCTGCTGGTCAGGTGTGCAATCCCATGATTATCTTTCCCTATAAAAGAATACCCGATCGAGTCACGTTGAGTGTGCCATCTGGATGGGGAATTGGCCGAAGCGACTCGGGCTGGATGACGGCTTCGGTCTTTTATGACTATATAGATAGATAGATAGATAGATAAAACATTTATTCAGTGCACACAAAAGACATAGCACAACACACAATAGCACAATACATGGATAACAAATTACAGGAATATATATAAAAACAAGGTGCCAATATACAAAAAAAAAGAAAAACATGCTTAAAGAAATAAAGTAACATTACGACATACTTCAATTAATTATCGAACAAGGTGCGGTGTGTGTCTCAAGGTTGCACCAAATGGGAGTCCAGCTCAGCATGTGTCAGGCAAATATACCTGACGCTGATATTCTGCTGGATCCCTGCAGTGACATACGGACGTCGAGCAGACGAGATACATTGGTGTTGTGACAAGTGTTATGCGTGGAGTGAAATTGTGTAAGTATACCCGCAACTTAAAATGATGTATTCTACAGTAAAATTTTGTATTGTATTGGGAAACTTTCTTGTTGAATGTTTTGAATGTGTTGATTGTGGTTTGATTACTTGATAATTTAGAAAGTTATATACCTAAATGAATAATCTTATTATAGTACAGTGGCAGTATATAGCCAACTGTTTCCATGAAGAACTAATAAGAAACAATATTCCTCTGCCAGTAATTTTGTTTGTTGATGGCCACAAAACTCATATAACGTTAGAAGTCTCCGAACTTTGTCGAACCTTACAAATCCATTTAATTGCACTTTACCCGAATGCAACGCGAATATTACAACCAGCAGACGTAGCAACTTTTCGTCCAATAAAAGCTGGATGGAAAAAGATGTTGCGGGATTGGTACAGTGCATGTAATTATCAAGAAAGCCTCACTAAAGAATATTTTGCTCCTTTACTAAAAAAAGTCGTGGATTCATGTGCAAAAAAAGAAACTTTGATCAATGGATTTAGGGTCTCAGGCCTGTATCCATTTCAAGCTGATAATGTAGCACAGTACAGCAAATGCATACCAACCAAACGACCTACAAATGGTGCACCTGCAGCAATAATTAACACGGCAGAAACTAATGCGAATGAACGTGTACTGACTTACTCCGATTTTTGTGAAATTGTAGGTGAATCAATAATTCTCAAATGTCAGACAGTCTCGCCATTAACGTTATCAGATTTCAATGACAACTTTACAGTTATTTATAAACTTTGGAAGAAATTTAAAGGGGTTCCGGAAGTACATACTTGTAACGACTTAATGAATACACAGGATTGGAATCCAAATCAACAAATGGATGAAAGTGACTTATTAGCCGAAAGTAGCTGTGCATAGATTCGAAAGAACAAAGTGAAGAATGTAGAATTATTCTAAATGAAAACACCGGTGAATTTACAGTAAACAACGAAGAAACTAATTATGAGATACATGACAAAGAAATGATAGAAAATAAAGAGTGCAGTCTCCAGGAAGAACTCATAAATTTTACATATTTCAACACTCCAATACCTATATCTACAACGCCAATCCAAACAGACATTGACAAATCAGACAGATTTACCGACACTAGTAATCCACAACCTACCACACCAAACCTAATAGACATGCAAATACCAAACACTATAGAGGAACCGCAACCTAGCACTTCGAAACAGATTGATTCAAGTAAAACAGTTACTAACATCTCAAATGTACCTTTCTCAGAATATCTGAAACAAAAGTTGCCTGATTCACCCAAACGACAAGGAAAGCGTCAAATAGAAAGATTTCCATTTGCGTTGACATCCGACCAATATGTTCAAAAGATAAGAGCAAAGCAATTAAAAAAGCAAGAAGAAGATGCAGCAAAAGAGGAAAGGAAGAGATTACGAGAAGAAAAAAAGAACCAAAAAGAGAATAATATACCAAATAAGCAATCAAAGAATACAACAAATAAGACTGCTAAAAGGAAAAAAAGAATAGTCAAGATGAGTCTACGCAATTGATAGAAAATAAAAAAAAACTATGTTTAGTTTTTTGTGAGTTTTGTCTCAATCCAATCACAAGAAGGGTGATTTCGTGCAGTATGTGCAAAAAACAATTTCAACAGAATTGTATCCCATTATCCCACAGAATTCATATTCCTGACGATCAATGTGATTCATTTTTATGCCATAATTATTACAGAGAGAGTAACACTTCATCTGATGATGGTGGTGATGATGACGATGATGATGTACACAATTTATTTAAACTTGTCAACCAAGATAACGGTTCTAAGTTCCTCATTCCTATAGACATAGAGTTTACAAACTAACTGTGGTATAATGATCTCTTTTAATTAAGATAAGATGTTGATTTTACTATAGAATAAGAACAATAATGTTAGAATTTTCTTTATTAAGTTTCTAAATATTTTAATTTGCCGTTTTTTTGTATTTCCAATATTTAATTTTCTTTATTTTGATGATATTTTTTATATGGCCAAGTATTAGTATTATGGTGGCTACTTTCTAAATTTTATGGCCAATTACTACTTAAAATTAATACTTTTTCATTCGATTAAACTATTTCTACGCAATTCTGTTTAATTAAATTTTTTACACATCAATTTCAATAAACTAATAGACGCTTTAACCAAACACACACATATTGATTTTACACTGACTTGAACTGGCCGGTGAGCTTAAGTGGCCAGTTACTGGTGAGTTTACCCCACATTATAATCATATTTTTAAATATTAGAATATAAAAAAAATATATAAAATCATTTAAAAATACAAAAAAAAAATGGTAGCCCACCGGTATCGGGAACACGGTCTAATCTACCGGCGGCGGTCAGGGCTCCAGAGAGAGAAACCTCCTAACAATGCGGGCCGTGTCCAGAAGTACCGCTTTCTGAATCAAGCCCTTAATCCAGCCGTCCAACGTGAGCCTCCTTAGGTGTTGGTCGAGGCTCTTGGCAATTAAGCCATTGGCTGATACGACTATCGGCACAATGATTGCTAAATCCACATCCCACATGTCGACAACCTCGCGAGCCAAGTCAAGATACTTGATCTGTTTATCTTTCTCGGCTTTCACGAGATTCCCGTCATGAGGGACTGTTATGTCAACAATCATTGCGCGCCGCTCTGTTCGATCCACCACCACTATGTCAGGCTGATTGGCAACAATAGTCCTGATGATGGATCGATCCCAGTGATGATGGATCGATCCCAGTACAATGTGATATTTCCATTGTCGAGAACTGGGTCGGCCACATACCTGTAGTACGGCAATTCTGATTCTACAAGGCTGTATTTAAGAGCAAGTTGCTGATGGATAATCCTGGCTACAAGGTTGTGTCTATGCAAATACTCTTCGTTAGCTAGACGAGAACACCCGGAGATAATGTGTCGGATTGATTCTCCTGGACGGTGGCATGCCCGACACATTTCAACCGTGCCGTCCTTCACAATAAATCTCCGGTAATTCTTCGTCATGATAACTTCGTCCATAATTGCACAGACAAAACCTTCGGTTTCCCCAAAGATGACACCGAAACGAAGCCAGGCTACGGACGCTTGGAAATCTACATCGGGTTCATGTAGGGCCCGGAAAAAGCGTCCATGAAGCTCCTTACTCTGCCATACCTCCCTGCGATCGTTAGTGTCAAGCACTACAAGCTTGTGCCAGTTCTCTTTATCCAAGGAGAGTGGGGTGAAGCCCTTGTCCACCGCGACCACATCTCGATGCATCCCCACGTCGGCTTCTAGGAAATATTCCCTGAGACTGCATACCTCGCGATTGTAAGACGCTAAGACCCTCCGTCTTAGCGTTTAAAAAGCCTCGACCTCCACACTTTCGCGGGATATACAGTCTCATTACCGATGACCGTGGGTGATGCATTCGATAAGCAGTCAACAGCGTACGGACCCTCCTATCCAAGGCGTCGAGTTCGGTTTGAGTCCACTTGAGTATGCCAAAAGAGTACATCAAAACGGGCATGACGCAACCGTTGAAGGCGCGCACCTTGTTTCCGCCTGATAGAAGACTATTAAATACTTTCTTCAGCCGGTCATAAAAGCGCTCCTTCAACGATTGCTTCATGTCAGTAACATTGATGCCCAACGCTTCCGACATACCCAAATACTTGTATGTTTCGGATGCGGAGAGGGCTCTAAGGTTTATGGAATCCGAGAGTTGGGTTCCCACGGATTCCACAATCTCCCCTCGCTTTACATGCATGACTGCACATTTATCCACTCCAAATTCCATCCTGATGGCGCTACTGAAAGTTTTAGTTATTTTCAGTAGCTCCATCAGTTGCAAATTATTGGAGGCAAAGAGTTTTAGGTCATCCATGTAGAGGAGGTGAGATATTACCTGACCACCTCTCCTCAACCGATAGCCTAGACCTGAATCCTCCAGCAGTGTGCTTAAAGGATTCAAGGCTAAGCAGAACCAAAGCGGACTCAAACTACCGCCCTGAAATATGCCCCGCTCGATCCTTATCGGTTCGCTATTTCTCTGGATATTTCGACATCCTGGATAGCGAAGGACCGTCCTCCATTGCCCCATACACGACATCAGGAAGTTGCGCAGAGTTGCATCTACTTTATACAACTCCAGCACCGTCATGAGCCATGTATGTGGCACCGAGTCATAGGCCTTCTTATAATCTATCCAACATGTTGACAGATCCTTTCGGAAACGACGAACCTGTTGGCTAATGGTCATATCAATGAGGAGTAACTCCTTAGTACCGCGGGACCCGTTCCTGCATCCATTTTGAGAGGCAGAAATGATGGAATTGGTGTCTATATGTTTGTTAATTTTAGCTCTCAAAATGGATGTAAGAACTTTATATACCGTCGGTAAACACGTGATCGGTCTATAATGTTTGGGTTCCGCGGTGCTACCTGATTTATGGAGCAGGTGGGTAACGCCTATCGTTAGGAATTGGGGCAGCGAACCAGATTCCAAAGCAGTCTGGTACTGAGCCGCCAAGCGAGCGTGCGACCCTAAAAACCATTTGAGCCAGAAATTGTGCAGCCCGTCCGGCCCTGGGGACTTCCAGTTAGGTAACGGATAGACTGCACGAGCTACATCTTGGGGGCAGATGGTAATAGCCCCCATTTCTGATAACGGATCGCAGGCTCGCTCGACCTTTCGAGCCCAATCACCTTCGGTGTGACTGACAGGCACTGACCAGATACTGCGCCAAAACGAACACATGACATCGTCATCTGGCAGGCGCGTGTCAGTCACACCTTGGTCTCGCTGCTCCCAACCCCAACCCACCTTTCATCGCTCTGGAAGATGCGATTCTGAGTATATCGGTCTACTCGCCGCTTATACCTACGAATACGGTTTGCCCATGCATACACTTTCTGCTTCAGGAAGTCGATGCGCTCTGTGACACGGGACATATAGTCCTGAGGGCCGATATCAGTCCCTGAGAACGCCCGCCTCACAAAGCGCATCACTCTAGGGCGAGTATTGCCCTCCCTGAAGCAGATTAGTTTTTTATTAGTTTCGATGAGCGCTCTGGCCCCACCAATACGGCGTTCAATTCTGCACTGCCTAATTGGTACGGTTGGTTTCGGTCTTGTAGCTCTAGAATCATTAGGAAATATTACGTGAGCTACACGACATACCGCTACAGCCGCGCAGTACAGAATCGAATGAGTATCAGTGAGGTCTTCGCAGTCATCAAAATAGTTTGACAACTGCGAATCCAGAACTGCACTAGCGCCCTATTTTTCTTATGCATGGGCAAACAAGGTAAGCGTGGCCTTAGATCGGGCGACATGAACCGATATTCTCGAATCGCATCCTCCAAAGCACTCCTCAATTCCACATTGCACTGGGTACTTACGTTTGTAGCCCTGTCATCACTCCCGTCAGCTTGATGTGTGTCTAACTGAGGTAAAACTACAACAGTCTGCGACGGGGGGGCGACATGGCTACTCTGTATTTCACTTCGCAGGCGCTCAAGTATACAGTGTCATCCAACATATGATTACGCTGGATAAACCGCACCTGATCCGACAGTCGTTGTGCCGAAACGTTGACAGCTGGCTCAAGCACCTGAAAAAGAGAGAGCATCCGAACACGGTACGCGGTCAGATTGTTTCCCCCCTCTGTAGCCCCATAGTATGAGCGCATGACGTTCTCATTGATAGATCGTGTCCATCTCATGCGCTGCACACTTCCGCCGGAAGCTGGGACCCTATCAGAGGCCGGTGGGCCTCGAGGTCCTAAACCGTCTGGCGGCCGGCGTCCTCCCCGTCGACGAACAGGTTGTGGCGTCGTGGGCGGAGAGAAATACTCGTCGCTCGAGCTCGACGCAACTACCGCGGCCGGTGTCGTCACAGCACTCACAGTGGGGTGGGTACCGGCGGCGGCGAGGCGGAGCTGAGCGAAGAGTCCGGAGGTGTTAGGCGTGCTCTACATGCAGCAGCAGCTCTTGTCAATATTCTTTATTATTCCAATTTTCCATATTTTCTGTAATGTTGTTTTATCGGAGGTGACATCTATCATGTCACCTCCGATTCGGCGGTTTGTATAGTTTAAATTTTGTTACATTTTGATGTAATAATTATTATTATTATATACTTTTAGACATTATAAAACTTAAGCTCGTTCTTGAATTCGTTGGAATTAAGAGAACTAATTCCATCTTACGATTCCATCAAATTATACCTAAGTATGTAAGTAATAGTTATATGCTATCCGCTTTTCAAGAAATGCGACATTTAATGAAAAATCCGCCGGTCTCGTGCGAGCATCAATGTGCCTGCTCTTGTTGAGCCGACAGGCACTGTCGGAGATGATGGCAAAATACCTGATGGTGTGTCTTTGGTTCCGTGGAGTTTGGGACGGATGCTTGTGTGGGACGCTACCTGTGTAGACACACTGGCACTGTCCCACCTCCAATGGACTACTTCTAAAGCGGGTGCAGCGGCAGAAAATGCCGAAAATCTGAAAGTTTTTAAATATGGAGGCCTTGGCAGAGAGTACAACATTGTGCCCTTTGGCATCGAGACCCTCGTCGTCCGTGGGGTCCCAGTGCGCATAAGTTATTTGCGGAAATCGCGAAATGTCTAGTAACTGGTGACCGAAAAGCTGGCAGCTTTCTCGCGCAACGCATCAGCATTACAATTCAGCGAGAAAATTCCGCCAGCATCCTCGGTACAATGCCCCGAGGGCCTTTTTTAGGTCACCGGCCAGGATTTGTGACGTCTTTATATTTGTTGCAAGTAGCGATTCCATGTTTCGTGAGTTCAACAAAAGTAGCAAATATATGTAAAACTGGTAAAACTACTTTTACTCTTTTACCAATTACTTAACGTGATTCGTTGAGATGTATGAGTATAGGGAAATCTCAAAACTACTAGAAGTAGAGATTCTTCTAAGGCACCACTTGCTGGAAAATCTTTGGTCTAAATTGTTAATATCTTTGATCATTTCAACTTTTGTAAGCGCAGCCGCGCAGGTGCCGATATTATGGTCACTCCAAAAAGTGACAATGAAACAGGCTGGGACTCCCAAGATGCTCTCGAGTCATTGCCCGAGTACCTAAGTGCTGGTACCGCTCCTTGCTATCATTGGTACCATATCTTGGTATATATAGGTGCCGATTCCCTTGTTCACAAACTAAACTAAATTTAAGTTCAGTGTATCTTTTTCTTTCTATTTCATTAAGAAAAGGACAGAAGATACATTTTAGTTTAGTCCTGTCAAATTAATCGGCGCCTGTCACTACTCCATACAAGTTTAGACGTGATTAAAAACTTGCCTACTAAAATTACGTCAATTTACGTCAAGTGCTGATTAATTTGACAGGACTGAACTAAAATTTATCTTCTGTCCTTTTCTTAATGAAATAGAAAGAAAAAGATGCACGGAACTTAAATTTAATTTAATTTGTGAACAAGGGAATCGGCGCCATCATGAATGTCGGCGCCTACTGTAATCGGAATATAAATGTTGTGAATATTCATACTTATGTGAGACATTGCTTTGATATCCTGTAGTGCAATCATGTGTTTTGGAGAGACTTTTTATTTATTTATAATCCAAAACAATATGATGATTAATCAATTAAACGGTCGCGATCGCGACGCTCGCAGTCTACTACTGGGGTGCAACCATCGCCTCTTATAGCAGTATTATTTTAATATTGCTTCACAGTGGGAAATAGATGGAGCTATACCCCCTGTGTAGCTTCATCTCATTCTCACACTGATGTAATATTAAAATAATACTGCTATAAGAGGCGGTGGTTGGCCCCCTGAACAGAACATAGTTCTTTTCAGTTTTCAAAACTATAATACGTTTACCAATGGTGAGGATCGGCATCCACACCATTGGTAAACGTAAAGCAGACAGTCTTGAAAGTGCTTAAAAGTGATATAATGAAAGTAAAGAACTTCACTTGATGACTATAATTAAACTAAAATAAAACTGTGGTTTAATTTATTTTAATATTATAAGTATGAAGTTTATTTGCTTTTCAATAAAAAATCAGTTTTCTTAATGAACTAGCCGAGAGAAGACCTCCTTATTATACTTTGCATTATATGTTCAACGCCTTTTATAATGTTCATTATACTTAGTAAATATCAGCGCAAAATATCCACTGATCAATTTGTAACAGGAACTTTCAACGCCTGACGATATGCTAATGCAAACACTATCGCTAACTCTTAATAATATAACATAAAAATCAAATACACGTAAAGGTGAAAAATAAATTGAAACTTTGGAATAACATATACAGGGTGGAATTTCGAGATGGGGCAGTAAGGACAGGTACCTCTACCGTTGTTGCTTTAAGAAAACGGACTTAGGAGATAGTCCTTAACTTTTGGGATATTTTGATCTGCATTTACAGATTTTGTAAAAAAAATGTAGTCAGCAAGAAAATGGGCAGATTTCACAAAAACTTTTTTTGATGCCTATCGATCCTGTTTCTTATAAGGGTCAAAAGCCTCTATGGGATCAACTGAGGTTTGAGTCATAGAAAAGTCAGAAATTGCAAAAACTTTTCCCATACATTTCGTGGGAAATGAGACACCAGCTCATTTTTTCACGATGGATTGACGAAGAATACATGGTTGAAGTTATTATTTTTGACTTTTCGGTCAAAAAAGAAAAAAATAACTTACAAAGGTTGATTGCGACCTTTGAGTTTTATTTTATTTATTTATTTATTTATTTACAACAACAACCTTACATCTACCATTACAGTTTCCCAATACGGTAGTGTAGTTATTAGGATAATTATATACAATTTATTTATATTTATACTATTCCTAGAATTATCTTACTAAGTGCAGAACACCTGTAACGTCACCCTTGCGAACTCGCCCCATGAACATGAGAACAATTCTTAAGAGAGATCTATTTTATTGGCAACCACATTCAGTACGCGCATTGTTCGTGTGAGGGGTGCATTATCCAACAATTTAGTTTGACCGCGCGGCACCGCAAATAAGTTGGGCTGTCGTCGGCGCCGCACGTAACCGTCGGGCACACTTAAACATATACCCTGTAGCACACCCGGGTTATGTATGTTACCCCAGAACACTCCAAGGATATACGACGCCAGCGAAAGATCGATTCTTGTTTCTAACTTGTTGTATCCTACCATGCCCAAAACAAACAAGGTTGGATACATCAAGGGGTAGAACTTATATACTCCATAAAGTCTGAGGTAGACATATCTCGTGAATTTGTTCTGTATGCGCTCCAACATGAGACTATACTTAGACTCATGTGGAGCCCATATTGCCGCATTCGCCTCCAACTGACTCCTTATTAGAGCGTCGTACAGTGCTGAAATTGCCTTAATATTTGTGAAAGCTGCGGCTCTGCGAAGCACAAATCCCAATCGCTTCTGTGAAGTATCTATGGCAAACCAGTAGTTGCTAAGATACAGTTGTTTATACTTTGATGTTGTCACTTATAATAAAATAACTGTGTACTTTCAGTCCAAAATATTGTATTTCTATATTTTATATTTCACAATATTTAACAGCTTCTTACAAATATCCGTGATATGCTCTCGAAATCTCAATTGAGTGTCCATACGAACACCCAGGTCACGCACTGCCGCCTCCCTTTTCATAGGCGCGTCATTCACTTTGTAGCTGTAGTGGAGCGGTTCCCGTGCACCGCTGAAAGTTAAAACAGAACATTTCGTAACATTAAATTGCAACTTGTTATTTCGACTCCACTCCACTACTCGATCAATGTCTTGCTGAAGGCGGTGACAGTCGTTCTCGTTTTCGATAGCCAGAAGCAACTTGAGGTCGTCTGCAAATAGCAGACACCTGGCATCACTTATTACATCAGGCAGGTCATTTATCATTATAATGAATTCTAACGGACCCAAATTGCTACCTTGACTCACTCCCGACCTAGTGAAATAAAGCTCAGACCGAAATCCCCAGTACTCCACATACTGTCGCCTGTCCCTCATATAGCTTCCAAAGAATTGGAGCAATGTAGGTGTACAGCCAACTTTCACCAACTTTGATAAAAAGACGTCATTATCCACTAGGTCAAATGCTTTCCTAAAATCAAAGTAGGCGGTTTCCACTTGCACCCCAGCATCGATATGAGGAACCAAGTACGTCATGGCATTCAGTATTCAGTAGGTTGCTGGTCGTGCTACGCGCTGTTCGGAATCCATGTTGGGCGTCTGAAAGTTGTGATGCTACTTGCCCCTGAACATCTCGCTGAATGGCAGACTCAAACACCTTCGCTGGTGTCGACAGAATCGCCACTGGTCTAAAAGACTTGATAACTATTCCCTCGCTGAATCGCAATTCTGATGCTTTGCGCGAGAAAGCCGCCAGCTTTTCGGTCATCAGTTACATCCAGGGGCGTCCATAGAGGCAATTAGGCCTAGCCCACCCTACCAACAACGCCAAATGCATTTATTTTAACTATGTAATACAATAATACAAAATATTTAAAAAACAAGTTAAACTCCTGTTATAAAACTTATAGCAACTTGTAGCGCCCGCCGTGTTACGTAACTCACAGTTCGACGGAGATCGGTACGGTACGCATTATTTATTAGGCAAGCACTCGTTGATACATTTACGCACACTGGTGTATATTTTCGTGTGTATGAACGGCACACAAAAGTGATATGGTTTAAATTATGTGCGTAACTCCTGCGGCTGGAGCTTGCCACCATGCATTCATTGGTTGTGTGTAAAGTTAAGGTTTATTGAATGAAAAGTATTGAAGACCAGGGTTCCCAATTTTTGGACAATTCCCCGAATTGCGGGGAATTTGAGAAACAATTGAAATGACTACTAGAGACAATTAAAAAAAACAAGGTGGTATTGTGAAATTTATACCTTCCAAAAAAATGATAAATTGTAAGGAATAGCAAAAGCCGTATAAAATAATTAAAAACTTCATAATTTTTATTTTTCTCCTCATATTTGGGAAATTTCGCTTGGTTTTTGGGGAGTTAGGAAAATAAGTTTCGGCAACCCTAGACTGTATTATCCGGCAAAATATGGTAGTCCCTTTTGTGGAAGAACACGGTATGACAATGATACAATTTTAATTGGTATCGTTTTTTATCGACAAATTAGAAGCCATGTTGTTTCATATGACACGCAATTTATATCCGATCTTGAATGTTTTGCTTTTTATATCTTATTAAGTTATAAGTAATTCGTTTTGAAACGTAAAGTAGTGTAAATATTATTTGTTATGTCATTATTTCTTTATTTACATAAGAATGGTGTTCTGCTGTAAAGTTTGCGCCGATGATGTGTGTTTGTTAGAAGTTAAAAGCAGTAAATTTTCGCAATTGTCGTTTAATGATAAAATTCAAGTTGTGTCTAAAGGTAGATGTGTGCCCGAATGACGAGAATTAATCCAAAAATATGATAATTCATGACTTCAGATATCTTGCAAGTGACGTGTTCTGTAATTATCACCCACCCACTTGGTTATGATATTTAAGGTGGCCGAATCTTTCTTCTGTTTGCATCGTCAGAAAATCGTGTCTTGAACTTTGAATAATGTGGTGAGTTCTTGTATTTAACTTTTGTTTTTACAGGATTATTTTCAATGTTTTTTTTTGTCTTCAAATATTATAAATCAATAATGACTACTTTGAGGGTGTGTAGAGCGACGCTGTGATATTGCCCGAATTAGTTTGTTTTTTTTTTTGGTGTCATTATGCGTGGCCTACCCTCTGTGGAGTACCACTGCACGCCACTGGTTACATCAGCTAGGCGTTTCGCGATTTCCGCAAATAACTTATGCAGTGGGACCCTACGAACCGAGGGTCTCGACGCCAAATGGCACAAAGTTGTTTTGTTATATCTGATTTTGTTTACTGCAGTGGATCACATACTTTTAGCCATTATAAAACTTATAAAACTTGCATTTAACTCTTGTAGTCCCCTTAAAAATACAAAAAACACGCAGAAAAGTCGTAAGCAACAGCTAGTAGAAAATAAATATCTTACCTACTATACCTGTTGTAAGTTCAGTAACTGTTAGGCTGGTTTGGGGGCAGCCACTAAACCAGCACACAAATCACTATCTAATGATTTTAAAGTAAATTGCTAATCCATTGCTTCAAATGTTTGAAAAATTTGTCTGCTCAACAACGTAAATTATAACGCAATGAATGTTGTTGAACTGTTAAAATGAAACTCATTGCTACTGATAGTGTGGTACACAAGTATCGCGCAGGTTACTTAGGTTCACCAGGACTTAGTCAAAAATGATGAAAAACATACCTAAGATTTATAATATTGGTGTGATAATTACCTATTGTGGGCTTGTGGCTTAGTAATAATTAGAGATCGGATATTCGGATGCATATTTACCTAAAGTTGAGATGTTGGCTAATATAGAATGCGCTTTTGTATCGAAAAAATCCCGTGGTTCCGGGAATACAAATTTAGGTTTCCGATTATAAATTCGAATGTATATTAACTTACTTTCAAATGTTGGCTTATAAGGAATGCACTTTTGCATCGATCGTAATCCCGCCCGCCATTCCGGAATCGACAAATTTTGTTTTTTTTTTTTACTATAGAATTGGCTGCATAACTACCTACCTTACATTGTAATTTAAAGTAGGTAGAAAGATTAATTTTAATTGTAAATAAATATGCAAGCCTTTAATCCCGGGTTTTTTTAAATAAATCTGTTTTTAGAAGTTCTTTCTATGCTATGCACCCGACTATGCATTCCCGGTATCCCTGGCATCCTAGGATTTTTATTAAAAAAAAATATTTTAACCGCTTCCATACTTTCATAGCCAAAAATGAACTTTAGGTAAATATGCATCCGAATATCCGATCTCTGGTAATAATAGCCGCACGGGTCGATCGATCAGGTTAAGCTAAGCTTGCCGCGGTTGGTCAGTGGATAGGTGACCATCTTTACATACCAAGACCCCTCCGCGTCTCTGAAAGCACGTTAATCCGTTGGTCCCGGCTATCATTTGTAGATCTTTAACAGTCGTTACGGGTCGTCAGAAGCTCGAAACTCTGACAACCAGTCTTACCAAGGGGTATCGTGTTACCCAGTGACTGGGTTGTGGAGGTCAGATAGGCAGTCGCTCCATGTTTAATACTGGCTGAATACCAGTATTTTAATACTGGTATTCAGCTGTAGGTAAGACAGGAAGCCGACCTCAACATAGTTGGGAAAAGGCTAGGCAGATGATGATGGTGTGATAATTAACGATTACACATTATTTAAATGATGCAATGTCCATTTGATGATGTTATTAGGTACTTTATGATATCATGTCATTGTGACCCCTGAGTTAAAAAAAAAACATCTTAAAATATATAACCATTCGTCTTGCGACTGGGAGATTGATGTTTTATGTCGATTCATGATTTCATTGCGTAAGTACTTACGCAATAAAATTAGTGCTTACATATTTTACGGCAACCAAGATGTTCTTTTCCAACATATAAAAAAGTCCATCCATAAAAATATCTTTTCTATAATAAAGTTGTCCTTGTTGTTGTTGTTTCCATTTTAATAAAATTGTCTGATTCCTATACATTACAAATAGTTTTAGCTAAGCTTTAGCTTCATCGCTCGGTATTATGTATGAATCAGGAAAAAGGCTGCTTATAACGATTGCCTAATTTGAAGCTGCTCTAAATACCTATGACACTGAGCCTGCGCTGAGCCGACAATGGACAATTTGTCCGACATCAGAACGTATGGAAATCTGTGCAATAGCGTCCACGGAGGAAACAACGACCCCACTGCCCGCCGATACCCGGATACCTACTTGTCGAATGATGTTTCTCGCTGTCATTTGCTGTCAAAATGACATTCGTCTGCGGGCGGAGAGCCCTAAATAAAGGATCAAACGTAGCATCTTTCTATCCGTAATCCGAATAAAGCCGCTGCACAAACTACGTATTATCGGATCAAATAATCGGTTGTATGCTAATTACAGAAACAATTAAAAAGCCATTGTTTCTCGCGTAGACGAATGGTTAATGAATTGAGAAAAGCAAACAATGTAACAAATGCATATCAAATGTTTTCAGAAGGTTTAATACTGCGCGGTCGCAAGCCAATTAGGTTTAAGTTGCCTATAATGTACCTACAGTCGCCAGCCCATAAAGTTACCACAAACTGTCAAATTTCTCCAAATGATTTTAAACCTTAAAATGTTAATGTTTAAGTTCAAAATCGAATAAGAAAATTTGACAGTTTGTGGTAAATTGATATGTTGGCGACTGTACCTATACTATTGTTGTCAACAATCTCATGTCAATGGGCAGATATACACAATAATAATAAAATAAATCAGCCTGCATCATCCCACTGCTGGGCAATTAAAAGAAACGTTTATTAGCCCAGAAAAAGTCATGATTTTATTTATTTTTATTACATAATATCTATTAACATCAGGTAACCTATTTAAATTAATTATTCTTATACTTAGGTACTTATTATTAGTTCTTAACTTATCTAAAGGCGAGTAGAATAACTGAACTAAAAGTATTCGTAACTTAAAAAAGAAATAACAAAAAAAATTATCGACTTCAAAAAGAAATTGACTCAAAATTATGAAATAGTATTTTTATGTAGGTATACTTACATGAAATTAACCAACAAAACGAAATAAAAAATTGGTACGAAACAAATTAGGGGCCCACAATTGTTTTTGAGAACGGTGCCAGCACTTAAGAAAAGTACCAAGGTACCTATCTAATATTAAAAAAAATGGTTTTGCTCCCCTAATAGGCCCCTAATTTGTTTCGTACCGTCAACAGTGGCATCTTCATTTTCCATGAGTTATCCGCCACATATCAAAGAGATACAAAAGTAGAAAAATCGACTATTTGTAACAGATTTTTAGTAATCGAGAGATATTTATTTAAGTACAGTACTCAAAGTAAAGTTCGTGGAAAGTAAAGATGCCACTGTTGACTGCTACTATTGATTTTTCTTACATGCACTAGAATTTGACCAAGGTTTTGGGATGTTTTCCCTTTGACACCACACCTGTAGCTCGTAAGCCAGGCTGTCATACTTACACTTATTTTCAAGCTTCTAAACTTATTAAATTATGACAATACTGAAAAAATAATTAAAACCACTACTTAAGGCGCTGACAAGACCCAATTGACCAAAATAGGCTTCTTTTAAGAAAAAAAATTGCCAAATCCGTATAGTTCGAGATAGCGGAAAAAATATATGTTAATTTTGAACATATTTCCCAGAATTTGGTTGATACCAAAACACGTTTTGAAAAAAAACCTCCATCCAAACTAACGTTAAACTAACCTCTTACCTTAAGTTTAATCCAAAATATCTGCATTAAATATCAACATACTTTACGTATTTAATTAATAACAAGAACGACTTATTTGAATGCAGAACTTGGTTGTTTTTTTTTTATTTTCGATTACCTAACTCAATTTTGAGTAAATAGATAATTGCTTCATATTTTGCAATAAATTACCAGCGTTGTGTCATCGCGCTTCTCTTTCTTTTCTATGCAATCTGACAGTGACCGCGGTTTAGGTGTTATCAGCGTCTTAATTAAATCACCAAATAAAAAACACACACTCATTCTCCTACATACATACACACACAGACACTACACTATCCATACACTTAGATATACAAATGATAAGCAGTATAATTGCGACCCACTTTTATTTTAATATTATATTTGACTTTTCTTTTAACTTTCATTTTAAAATAAGATTAAGTGATAAATCTGTCATAAAAATGTGAAACCATTAATTTCGTAAACAAACAAAGCATCTAAAAACTTTGCATAAATTATATCAACTTTAAGAACTACCCACAGAGTTAAAAAAAGAACGAAGGAGAAAAGAATGAAGAAGTCCAAAATGTTACGTCTACCCCATAAATTTAACTTACTTTGCTTTGTTTCAAATCAAAATACTTAAATTCCACAATTAGTACAGTTTATACTACATAGTAGGTACGGGCGATAGATTTTTTTTTTTTTTGGTCGTGGCTGTTTTGTAATTATCCCTCGGGGATTTGAACTACTTCACCGGGCAAACGGGGGACAGAATGAATCCGTATGAACTACAACCAATTATAATTATAAAGAATGTAAATTAAGCTGAGTGTAATTTAATATAATATTAGATTACACTCAGCTTAATTTACATTCTTTGATAAAACTGTAATAGAAAAATATTGTGTATGGTTAGATTAATTTAGAAAATAAAGTTTTTTTATATTTTTTTATTAGTCCATATCCTGAAAACAAGTGAACCGATTTTGATAAAACTTGCACTGTTCCCTAAGTTGAAGTAAATGTAAGAAGATTATCATTTATGTGAATATAATTATAACAGTTCCAATAATAATACATACATATGTAGGTATCGAATTGATAACCTTCTTTTTTTTGAAGTGTGTCCAAATTCCCTTTCATGGCAATCTTATGAAAATGAGAATACAGGAACCCACCATGTTAACAATAATAAGGTTGTTGACATGTGGAATGTGAACACGACTGTCATTGTGCCGATTGTTGTTACGGCCAATGGCCTGATGGCCGAAAGCCTCAACCATCATCTCTCGAGGCTCTCGTTAGGCATCTGGATCAAGGGCCTGATTCAGAAGGTAGTATCCTCGATACGGCTCGCATTGTGAGGAGGTTCCTGTCTCTGGAGCCCTAACCACCAGTAGCTTGGACCCTGCTCCTGACACCGGCGGACCACTATTTTTTATATTTTTAAATGTTTTTTTATACATTTTTCAAGAAATATTTAAAAATATATTTTATATGTAAAAAAATAAATAAACGAAATAAGAATAAATAGATTTTGATTGAACAAAAAGCTGATGTTATATTATAACTAAGTGGCTTAAGCTATGCACAACTCATTGAAACCCTGATCTCCAAACTAGAGGTGACTCTGTATCTTAAAGATCTGGTAAAAACTTAGCCTAAGCCTGGCAAACATTAGGTATAGAAATGCGTCAAAGTATGCTACTCGCTACGCAGTACCCCACCCCTCGCCCCCGCTGACACATGAATTCGTTACTGTGCAGCGGCTCGCCTCATGTTCCAAGCCGCCATAAAGTTTGAATCAGAGTGTTCCTATTGTTTGTCACATGCGCATCTTCGCAAACGTAGAAACACGGATAAAACTTTTCTCACGGATAAGATCATTTAATATTGTTCAAGTTTTGCATGTCGGCAAATAAACCAAAAGATCGTTCTGACGTTATCAACTTTCACCAGTGAAATATCTGTTCCTGATAGATGAACGATCTTTTATTTCATATTGCGATATGCCATCTTTTTCCCACTACAGGTAACCACAGTCGTCGTATACAATTGGTGATTTTAGTCATGATACTTGGTACCTATTCTTAAGTGGGTGAATTGAGTGGCGCGAGGAGGCGAAACGCCGGGGCGTAAGTCCGCTGCCGCGAGAAATCGCGGCACAGCGGACGGAGCTCCGGCGGGATCTCATGGCGTCATGGAAAGTACGGTTGTCGCAACCCAGTGCTGGGCACGCCACAATTGCGGCGATAAGTCCCCTCTTTGAGGAGTGGCTGGAGAGGCGCCACGGCGTCCTCACCTTCCGCCTGACGCAGGTCCTCACCGGACACGGCAGTTTCGGGAGGTTCCTGTGTCGGATAAGGCGGGAGGAAACGTCCGGGTGTCACCACTGTGTGGATCGCCCGGAGGACACGGTGGAGCATACGGTGGAGATCTGCCCGGCTTGGGCAGAGCACCGCCGTGTCCTCGTGGAGGCGATCGGCGGCAGAGACCTCTCGCGTCCGGCCCTGGTTCAGGCCATGGTACGGAGCGAGAGGGCATGGGCAGCCGTCACCTCCTTCTGCGAAGCAGTAATGCTCGCGAAGGAGGAGGCGGGACGGTTGAGGGAAAGGCACGTTTCGCGCCCTCTCGCCCCTAGCCGCCGCAGGAGACGCCCAGGGCGTCGGGAATCCCGGGCGGATTTCCAGCCACCGTAGGCGCGGGCTTGCGGACGGTGAGCAATGGGTAGCTCACCGTCCGGTAAGGACCAGGCCCGGGTCGACGGCGCGTCGTATTCCACGCGCGCCTCAAAGAGATGTCGTCAGCACAAAGTAGGGGTCCACTAGGGCCGATGCCTGCCGGGGTCGCGGGAAGGTACTTATGGGTCACCGAGGCCCCCGCAACACAGGCAACAGGAAGGAATACGGGTGGGTTTTAGTCAGTAAGAGTCTGACACACCCTCCCGCTCCGCCCAGAGCGGGAGAAGTTATTTGATGATTTCCCACCCTCAAAAAAAAAAAAAAAAAAAAAAGTGGGTGAATTGGGTAACTACAGCTAAATACTTTTTGCAAGTACCACCAGGCGACATGTCAAATTATATATTTTTAGTAGAAACTCACCTCGCAATGTAGGCTTCCTATTTAAGAGGCTGACAACAGCTAAAGCGCGGTCACTTTCGGACTGCATAGAAAAGAAAGAGAAGCACGATGACACAACGCTGCTAATTAATTGCAAAATATGAAGCAATTTACAAAAAATCTATTGATTGGATAAAAAACTAAAACACTATTATGCTAATATGTTGCTTGTAGAATAATCTGACAAAAAATCAGAATGATTGCATGCATTGCATCTTCGTGAGTTTTTTCTATCGTATCAAATTAGTTTTATTATATCTTCAGGATATCCTGAAGAATATCATATATTATTCTGATTTTGTTTACTGCAGTGGATCATATACTTTTAGGCATCATAAAACATACAAAATTTGCGTTTAGGTCCTGTAGTCCCCATAATGAGAGTCATCTTCTACTGAAAATGTATAGCTTGACATGTGTCATCTAGAATTGGTACTTGCAAACAGTTAACCAATTTAAGAATACCAAGTAACATGGCTAAGAAATAATACCAATTTAATTGATTGTAGCTTCCGAGTTACATTGCTAAATCCAAAAAAGCACGTTGGATATAGTGGCAGTTGTGCTTATGTCATAATAACCAAGTTGATTATTTACAGTTACCGATTAAATTGATTTTGAATAGCGGACTAGATTGTTTGTAGCTACTGAGCTACTTTGCTACATCCAACAAATTCGCTTGGTTAATAATACCATTAGGCCTTTGTTATGTTTACAGGGAGAATAACTTAAAAGTAACCAACCGAGGATCTATTTCTTAATAAATTTAATGAGTAAACTTTACCAATTTACGTTAACCAGGTTCACTTGCTCAATTCTAGCAACAAACTATGCAGGCTCCCTGCGAACCAAGTCACTCGGTTGTAAATAGCAACCAACTTGTCTATTTTTAGCCGTTACGTGTTTTCCGTGAGGTAAAATATTTGTTCTTATACAAGATTAACATTATTGTAGTCTAAGTCTGCTGGTGGCCATACAAAAAGTTCCGAATACAGAATAGCCCTCACAGATTCAAAAAAAGAGATTATTCGCTGTAATCGGTGGTGGTCTGGCGGGAATGCTGCAGATGACTCCTCAAGCTCTGGCTGTTCAGTTTCTGCCGCCTCAGAGCTTGTGTTCTTGCTCTTCGCCTACCGACGGGTGACTGAAAGCGAGGCGCGTTTCGGCGCCGGTCCAATACACCTGCTGAAAAATGACGTAGTAGTTAACGGGCACCTCAGGAGTAAAAACCGGCCTAGTGCGTGTCGAACCACGTACAATGAAGGGTTCCGTAGTTTGTTTTTAGAAACAAAAAACAAACTTAACATTGTAGTTGAAAAATATGTTCTCCTATACATCGATATACGTCACGATGAATTCTCCAACCGCAAATTTAAGTTGGTCGACTATTACTCGTTAATTTGTAAAGCCTACAATATCTATGATAGTTTTCCTTTTAATTTCATTATATTATGTACTACTGCCATATTTTTTTTTTCACATTTCCATAAACAACCATTTGGCTGGAGAGGGGACTTGACTCTAACAAAAATGAGCACTTTAAAGCTTAATATTGAGGCTCCTGCATACTGAGGCAATATCGCGGGCGCGACAGGCATATTGCTGTCTGTCGCGCCCGCGAACGGGTCTTTGCATCGAAAAATGGTGTTCAAAGTCCCGCAATATTTTAGATCGGTCTATCCAACGATACACCATGGGATAGACGAGAAAAAAAATATCATCCCCACATTACGTGCAAGGTGTGAATGTAGGTACTTACCCTAAAAAAATTAACGAAGTTCTGATGGACAGGCGATGGCGGCGATCACAAAATAGCGGCAGTCAACGCATCGCATTATGTAGTAATTTGGCAGTTGTAATTACGTTTATTTTAAGTTTTATAAATTTCCTTTTACTTTTTTATATCAAATTTAACTTCTTATAAACTAAAGGTTATTCTTGTATAAATTTTACGTAATAATATTAATGTAGTAAGGAAAAAAATACAGTTAATTCTGAGCGTTTTTATTAGTTTTATGGTTTTTAACTCAGAAAATTCTAAGGCCACTTTGAACTAAACCACTATTTAGAAGATTATTATATTATTATATATATTTCATTTCGTTTGCTTATGTACAGTAGTTCAATCCACGAGCTCGAAAAAGTGCAGTCGCACATTTCATGAAAACCTTCCTTCGGAATGTTGACTTTATAATAAATAGATAAGAAAAAATTGGGGAAAGGGAGACCGCTATAAACTGTACTAATAACTATCCTTCACCACTTAATAAGTAAAACTTGTCGAAGTCTTTCAGTTTCGCAGAATAATAACGCCAAAGTTGGCCATTGAACGCAAAAATCACGGTCGAAATGTAATAGGCCTCTTAAGAGCGCGTATAAAGCAAAATTACAAATCTTATATTTGATTTTACATGAAAAATTCCGGACCAAATCTTAAAATAAAAATGTATGAATAACTACATGATATTTGCGAGGGTTCACTTTGATCAAAAACATGAAATAATAACATTTCCTCGATATAAAAAAATCACGAAGTAACCTCTAATTCTCATATTTTTCTGTTTTGTACTCAATACGGTAATGCCTATTGCGACAAAAATTTGATAATTAATTATATTTATACAAGAGTAAAGGCTGTGCTTAGGCATTTTATGTAATTCCTTTTAGTTTTGGATTTATTACGATATAACAGTTTTGGCGCATACTACGTTTTTATTTCGCGCAAGAAATCATCGTCGGTCGCACGTTGCAAGAGCATCAAGCATATTTCTATTTCAGCCATCAGTCGCTACCGCTCCGTTGAGACGAGAGGACTACGCTCAAGTGTTTAGGTGCGCCGAGTTATTATCAATTCAATCGTAATTGTTGTTGTTGTTCGAAATAAATAGTGAAATGGGTAACAAGAAAAATACATTGAAAAGACTTCCGAAACGAGAACTTAAAAAGTTACAAATGGACAGGATGGCTAATTGTCGAAGGTAAGTTTGTGAGTTACCTGTTTGTTTTATATGAAAAATTAAAAATTTTATACGTACGAGAAAGTTTGTGCAGGCGATTTTAGATTTTATTTTGAGAGAAACCAGATCTAAATTCGTTTACCTACTCCCACATTCGCGGGCCGAGTAAGTAACTACCTAGATATGACGCGACGATATCAAAAAAATCGTAGTAGTTACTTTATAAGATTATTAGGATAGAAGGTAATAAATTAGATTCATAATAGGTAGCTATTTAGGTACTTTGTTATTTTGTTATATTATTATTCTTTACAATAAAATTTTCTGATAATTTTCCTTTAGTGTAGTAATGCGATCTTCCAAAAGTCTAGATAGACGTATCGACAACAATAATGATCTTGCGAGTATTCTATAAAAATATCTACCTTTACCATTTCTCCTTATTTAATATTTCTATGATCACTCGTAGGTAACGCGGGCAGTATAGTATTTGCAAAATAAACACAAGTTTTTAGTTGGTATCTGTGTTTGTTCGATGAAATATATTTATGTCGATTTCGAAACTATATATGTATGTCCATTAGGTATTTAAAACCTAGTTTTGTCTGTTTTTGTTTGTTTTGCCCAATTTATTGTGGACACGATTGTATAACAAGGAATTTGTTTTGAAATAATATTTTATTTTCAGAATTTCTGCGTCTCAAAATATTGTACAACCTGGAGAATGTGATCGAAACGAAGTTATAGCCGAGTGTCACCCTGTGTATGTTTATTTATATAGTATCCGCACTCGCACGTCCATCTTGAAATACAGTTCGTTTAGATAGATGAATAAAAGTGATGATGTCTGAAATATTAACAAATTTTACAGAACAACATCGAATTTGGAAAATGTGGACCCTAATGGACAAACTATACGTACAGACTATTCTCAGGCAGAACAAAATACTCACCATTATGATTATGCCTGGAATGAAGAGAGTGCTCAAGAAAGGTACCTGCTCCAATTCGTAAAGTACAATTAAAATAACAAAACCCGAGTTTTATCGAAGCCGCTTTTGTGGCACCGCTGGTTGTTCACTCGTTCGGCTTGCACGTTGTGTAGTCACAGCTTTGACCTACTAATACTTGGTAATTATAACTAATATTTTTTTTTTTTTAATTTTTTACAGTTCATTGAAGCCACGAGCCACTCAAAAGAGCCGACCATAAACACAGAGTACAATTCAAGATGAAAATTTGTATGATGCAGCAGAGAGAGTGATAATAGATAAGGTGTACTTTTTTGAAAAATTAAAAATTATATCGAATCATGCTCCTCAATTTGGCTGCACACTATCTAACTTAAACATTATAGGGGAAACTAAATTAGGTTTACGTTCTAAATTAAAACTGTCCTGTAATATGTGCAGAGGTGAATTTATAATCAATACGTCAGATCCACAGCCAACCCAGAACCTAGACATTAATACAGCAGCAGTTTCTGGTATTACTAGTGCAGGTATTGGCTTGGAGCAATTCCAAGGCTTGTGTATAGCCATGAATCTTACCACATTGACACAACAAATGTACCGGAAAAAACACACAGAAATTTGTGATCAATGGGAAAAAACAGCACATAAAGTTATGGAGGCTGCAGCAGAACGTGAAAGACTAGCTGCAATAGAAGAAGGAAAGGTGAAAAACGGAGTAGCAGTCATTGATGTCATTGCTGATGGCTGCTGGTCTAAGCGCTCGTACAAGAGCAACTATGCTGCGCTTTCTGGAGCAGCAGCCATAGTCGGTAGAAAATTTAGAGAAGTTCTTTTCTTAGGAGTTAGGAACAAGTACTGTTGTATTTGTGCCCGTGCTCAGAATAAAGGCATAGCTCCAAGCAAACATAAATGTTTCAAAAATTATACTGGTAGCTCATCTGGCATGGAGGCCGAAATAATAGCAGAGGGTTTCAGAAAATCAGTAGAGATGTACAACATTATCTACGGAAGACTGATCGCAGATGGCGATTCAAGCACCTACTCGAAGATTCTCGAAGAAAGGCCATACAAAGATGTTACAGTTGAAAAAATCGAATGCAGGAATCATATTTTACGGAATCTGTGCAACAAATTAGTTTCTGTCAGCAAAGACACAAAATACCCACTGCCTATGAGAAAAATGATAACTACGCAGAGAATACTCGCTATTAGAAAAGTCATTTGTTGTGCTATAAAAAAACATAAAGCAGAAACTTTGGAATTGGGAGAAAGAATAAATAACCTATATACTGATATTTCTAATTCGTGCAATCATGCATTTGGACATCACACCGAATGTCTTGATCACTACTGTAGCAGTGAAAAGAAAAATGAAGATCTCGTTCTAAGAGTTAAAAACTCTACATTTTGGGCCAAAATTCAATACATTGTAGGCATAGTTGCCGCACATTCTCGAAGCCTAATTAATGATTGTGATAGCAATGCCGTCGAACAATTTAATAGCATAATTGCTAAATTCGTAGGCGGCAAAAGAACAAATTTAGTACAACGGCAAACATATCAGTCTAGATGTGCAGCTGCAGTGGTGGCATTCAATACCAAAAGGCCATTGTATAATATACAAAAATCTTTGCTGGGGAAAAGTCCCAAATCAAAAAGTAAAACATTTGAAGAGAAAAAAATACAAAAGAACAAGCTAAGAAGAAAGTTGACACGAGTCAGAAGGATTAATTATAATGAAAAATTGACAACCACAGACAAACATTATGGAACAGACAGCTGCCATAAACCCGACATGGAAGAAGATATTTATAGGATAGCAAAAGAAAGTTTCTTGAAAAGTTTAGAAAAGTCGAACCAGGAAAGGTTGCTTATCGAACGTGCAACTATTTTGCAGAGAGATAGTAGTGAGTGGTTGGAACTTCGTAGGAATTTACTTACAGCGTCCAACTTTGGAAAAATAATAAAACGCCGTCCAACCACCAGCGCAAGTATCGTAAAAGCTATGCTGTATAAAAGCGATATCTCGAACGTAGCTTCAATAAAACACGGTGTGGACAACGAGACTATTGCACTCAACCAGCTAGCGGCACAGGAAGGAGTGGAAATAAGACCTTGTGGCCTATTCATAGATAGGGAAATACCTTTTTTAGCTGCTACTCCAGATGGTCTCGTGGGAAATGATACAATCGTGGAGATCAAATGCCCAATGTCAGCTTTTAATATGCCTATTAAAGAAGCTGTTGAAAAAAGAAAAGTTAAGTTTTGGAATATCAAAGACGAGACTATGGTTGTCAACACCAACGATACTTGGTATTACCAAATACAGGGCCAGCTTCATATTACCAAAAGAAATGTTTGTCTCTTTGCTGTATGGCTCGGTGAAAGACAAGCGATGGCCGTCGAAAAAATACAACGTGACGAAGACTTTTGGAAAAAAATGATTTCTAAGCTCACTGACTTTTATATGGATCATATATTACCAGAATTGATAGATCCACGTCATACAAGGAGCATGTCACTGAGACATGTTCCTTGTATGACGCGGAAAAGCTCTAAAAAACGGTTAACCGACGAGAAAATATGTAGTGGGCCCTTTAAAATATCACGTGACCAACCCGGTCCGAGCAGTACTGCTTCTAAAAGATTTATAATTGAAGGAGACCGAGATCTCGTTAATTCAAATAATTTTGCAGCTGAACCCTGTAGCCCTTTATTACAAGAAAATATTGTATCATTTACGGAATATTGATAAGAAAGACGTCATTGTTTAAAAATAATTATTTGAAATAAATATGATATTATTTTTTGGTATTGATTTTTTATTGATTCGTGTTCAGTATCAGTGGTATAGTCACCTCCTACTAACTTACTATTTACGTATTATTCGTGTACACAGAACATTTCGTAATATTGTATAACGCAGTCATACTTTGAATACAGTTGTTTCATCTGATTATTATACGTATACTACAGAAGATACGCGTCGAGCGAGCGCGTAGGTACCTACACGCGCGATCGTGTTCGATGTGAGGAGAGGGCAGGAGAGCGCGGGTGAATTTTAAAATTTTACTGGCTTTAGGCGCGCTCTTAACTACTGAAATAACTTCAAAGTTATTTCAGTATTTTAGAAACGGTGTTGAAAAGGACCACTCACAAATTTGAAATTCACAAGGGTTGAATCATCAAGTGCGCTTGCAGCGCAAGCATCCAACTATCGGTGGAGCATACGGTGCGGTCTGCCCGGCTTGGGCAGAGCACCGCCGTGTCCTCGTGGAGGCGATCGGCGGCAGAGATCTCTCGCGTCCGGCCCTGGTTCACGCCATGGTACGGAGTGAGAGGGCATGGGCAACCGTCACCTCCTTCTGCGAAGCAGTAATGGTCGTGAAGGAGGAGGCGGGACGGTTGAAGGAAAGGCAAATTTCGAGCCCTCTCGCCCGCCGCCGCAGGACGATTCCCGACGCCCTGGGCGTCGGGAATCTCGGGCGGATTTCCGGCCAACGTAGGCGCGGGCTTGCGGATGGTGAGCAATGGGTAGCTCACCGTCCGGTAAGGACCAGGCCCGGGTCGACGGCGCGTTGTGTTCCATGCGCGCCTCAAAGAGATGTCGTCAGCACAAGTGTAGGGGTCCACTAGGGCCGATGCCTGTCGGGGTCGCGGGAAGGTACTAATGGGTCACCGAGGCCCCCGCAACACAGGCAACGGAAGGAATACGGGTGGGTTTTAGTCAGTAAGAGTCTGACACACCCTGTTAAGCCCCGCTCGACACCGATTCGGTGTCAAACAATAGAAAATCAATTGTGTCTCATTAGTCGTCCTTGAGTGATTAAACACGATTCAGTATGAAGTTAAACAAAATTTCGGCGGATAAACAACAAAATAGACCAGGTGCACCTCTGCCTAACCTTTCGGGAAATAGCTACAGGCGTGATGTTATGTTTAAATTAAACAAAAATATTTGTCGTGTATATCCGGTGATTGTAAACTCGATGAAATATACAATGGAATCTCACAAACCTTCTCTCATGACTTCATAATTATGATTTCCGACGACACTGCGCAACCTTCTTTCATCTCGACTGGCAAAGCTTTCGATCGACTCCTGACTAGCCTTCAACATCTCATGGTACTGGTACATGGACTCCTGGTTGAGACGAGCATCCTCCAGAGTTTTTACGAACCTCTTCCGTAAGGCAAACCCGAGTGACTTCGTCAATGGAGGATCTGCCAACATATCTCTCAAAAGCACGTTTTCTGGTCTTATATTCTGAAAATGCAGAACTATTATTAGGAACACCATACATTAATTTTGTTCTATAAATAATTGATCCCATCGCGCCGGGTAAAAAGCGATGGATGAGGACTACGAAGAAAAGAGCGTAGCTATAGAAAATGCCAATTCACTCTTGCCTTTTAGGCTTTTGGGTTGGGAACCCAGTCACTCTCTTTTCCCGCGGGAGGCCTTTGCCTTTGGTATGATATAGGCTGACAGTAATAATAATAATGTTTTATTTTTATTTTTTTTTCTCACCACAATATTACAAAATACATATTACATGGTATCAGAGTCAGACAAAATTTTAATATTGTGGGAGACTGGTGCCTAAACTAAGCTCTAGGCCTGTATTTCAGATCACCAGGTCTCCGCCCTTTTACAAAATTATACATTTTATTTTTTTTTATGTACTTGTACACTGACAACCTAAAAGAACCCAGTAACCAGTAAGATCCAGTTCAATATTATATTATTATCATGAATAGAATCTACTTTACATAATACATAATTAGCCTATAATGTTCCCACTGCTGGGACACAGGCATCCTCTCTGTGAGAGGGAGTGGGCCGTAATCCACCACGCGGGCCCAGTGCGAGTTGGTAGATATCACATGTGTTCGAATTTTTGGTTCTAGGACATGCCGGTTTCCTCACGATGTTTTTTTATCCGTTTTGAGAGCAGTGATGATGAAATAATTTGCACAAAGTAAAGCGCCTGTCTGGGTTCGAACTTACGACCTACAACTCGGTAGTCGCGCCCGTTACCACTGGGCAATCTACTTTATATACGCTCTTAATCATTTTAAATATTTATTTGGTATTTTTAGAGAATCTAATGAATAAAATAAAATGAATGAATGAAGGAAAACATCGTGAGGAACCCGGCATGTCCTAGAACCAAAAAATATTGCTTCGAGAAGACACCCCAAAGGAAGTGGACCTGGCAGAACCCCGATAACGTGACAAGGAACGAGATAGACTTCATTATGACGGATAAGAGGCACATATTTAAAGATGTCTCCGTGATCAGCACGTTTAATACCGGGAGCGATCACAGGCTTGTCCGAGGCACTCTAATTATCAATTTTCGTGCTGAGAGAAGCCGCATGATGAGGCCTACTCTCTGACCTACGCAGCTTCAAGCCACTCTAGGATCTGAAAAGTTCCAACTGGAACTTCAAAATCGATTCGCCCTACCGGAAACCACAGGCACTATCCATGAGAAGGCCGACGAGGTGGTCAAAGCACTACGCATCGTGTCCCGCAGACTTTTCCCGTCGCAACGAAAAATTATGGTGTCCAAACTTTCCTCGGACTTGTGAGGAAAAGACGAGAGTTGCTATCTACGCCGCCGTCTTCGTCAGGTAAGAGGGCCTTAAACCTAAAAATTAGAAAGCTGACGCGACGCGACCTGCGGTGCTCTAACACTCGTGACATTATGGTCGCGATTGAGCAGAACCGAGGGTCGAAAGTGTTCGCTCGGCAATTAGGGATATCCCATCTGACGAAACTGAGAACTGCGGATGGTAGGATCGTGACGAGATACTCGAGGAAGTCGAGGATTTCTACGGGCACTTGTACTCAACGTGGATAGTGAAACCAGCGGGGCATAATGAAGATGACCATCGAGCCGAACTAACGCGCCACTACACGGAAGGCATCCCGGATGTCGACCAGTGCGAGATTAAGGCGGCTCTCGAGCAGCTAAAGAACAACAAGGCATCTGGTGATGACGGAATAACGACAGAGATCCTTAAAGCGGGCGGGGCTCCGGTCCTGAGAGAGCTAGCGAGTCTCTTCAACTCCGTCATCCAAGAAGGTACAACGCCGGAGGCGTAGAGCAGAGGTGCGGTGGTTCTGTTCTTCAAAAAAGGCGATAAAACCTTGCTGAAGAACTATAGACCCATCTCACTTCTGAGCCACGTTTACAAGCTGTTCTCGAGGGTCGTCACGAACCGTCTCGCCAGGAGACTTGACGAGTTCCAGCCTCCAGAACAAGCCGGTTTTCGAAAAGGCTTCAGTACCGTGACCCAAATCCATACTGTTCGGCAGATTGTACAGAAGACCAAAGAGTACAACCATCCGCTGTGTATGGCATTTGTGGACTACGAGAAAGCCTTCGACTCCATCAAAATATAGGCAGTTCTGGCCTCTCTGCAACGATGTCGAATTGACTGGCGTTACATCGAAGTGTTGTGGTGTTTGTATGACGCTGCAACGATGATTGTCCAGATCCAGGTTAAAAAAACCAGCCCTATCCAACTGCTCAGGGGGGTGAGACAAGGGGATGTGATATCCCCGAAACTTCTCTGTTGCTGGACTGGAGTGGACAGGGTATCAACGTAAACGGCGAGTTTATCTCACACCTTCGTTTTGCCGATGACATCGTCATAATGGCAGAACAGTAAGACCAGATGCTGCACAGCCTAAATGGAGCCTCTCGGCGGGTTAGCCTCGGCATGAATTTGGACGAAAAGAAGACGAAAGTCATGTACTATCGGCCAATCTTCCGCATGCTCACCTCTAAGGCGATAATCGTATAGCACGGCTCACGACTCGATCGCCCGATGCAAGCGTTTTGGCCAATGGGATGCATGAAGCGTATTTTAGCCGTGTTTGTATTAATGTAATTATGTATAGTGTGTGTGACAGTCACACTAGGCGCGTGCTATGCTCACTTGTTTGTAAGACATTTTTTTAATGGGCACGGCCAGCGAGAGCGCTTTATGAATTGTTATTGTTGACAAGAAGTAATTTCGTACTAATATCTTCCGTTTGGTTTAGAAAATGTATTATTGGTATTGCTATACGCGTACCCTAAAAAAACTTTATTTAGCATTTTTGTTTACCACTTTGCCAAATTACAGCTTTCTAGTAAGAGTCTGTGAGCTAAGCCGGGGACAGACAGACAGACAGACGGTCATGGCGAAACTATAAGAGTTCCTTGTTGACTACGGAACCCTAAAACGAAGCAAGTTACGTAGTTTTGTTAGAAATTGTCATTTGCTATCTCTTTCTTTTATTGCTGTTTTGATTAAAATAGCAAAATTACTTACAGTAGTATTTGAACCATTACTTGGCGCAGTTTATACAATGTTATCAGATTTTTTTATTATTGCTGTCGCAACTTTTGCAACTGCAATAAAAATAAGTTCATTATCTAAGCACCATTGTTATTCAGTGGGAACGTCAGAACATCTGGTTAAACAATAGATCGGCTTTATAGAACGGCCATAAAATACGGTCGCAAAAAATTACGAAATATTTCTTCAACACACTTGCTTGTAAAGTGACTCAGAAATTCAGCTTATTATATAGAAGTATTTTTACTTTACATTTCTTTTTTCAATATACGCAGTTTTTGTCCAAAAACAATGAATATTTTTGAGAAAAAAAAATTCGTAACATCAGATAAATCAATCATCAAAATTATCATCATTTCATAAAATTATATATTTTTCACTACATATTAACCTTAATTTGCTTATTCAAAACATTATTTTGTTTATTATATTTTTTATATAGGCTGTTTAGCGGTTTTTCCAGCGCCTTTATTTACACCTGCGGCGCGCGGGATAAACAAAACAAGCGCGGTATTTTCCAGAAATACTTGTTAACGTTTTCATTGTGTGGTTAATTATTATCAAAAATGTTGACTTCAATTAGGAAAGAAGAGCGAAGAGCAACGCGTAGATTTAACCCCCCGGAAATACTAATCTAGGCACGAAACGCTAGTGACAGCCTGTTGCCTGCAAAATCTAGAGAGAAATACCTAGCGGCGTACGAAACTAATAACAATACCAGTCTCTTTTTTTCCTCTCAAGTTGAAAACCGTCGTATGAAACGCGCACACACTCGACTCCCTTATCGCGCTCGCTCGCCCTCGGCTCGCGCGAATAATACCGGCTCGTGCAGTGAGTAACCAACATACCACACATATTTATATTTTTTGTTACACGCCCTATACTCACACAAATTCATATTGTCTCTAATTGGACGAAACCAGGAAGGGGTGTGGTTTGTCACTAGCTGCGCTTGCCGCAGAAATATTTTCTAAAGTGAGCATGCTTAAGTTTTGCCAATAGTACAATTCGCACGTCTTGCCGAGTCCAATCCACATCGAAGGGTCGCTTTTCGAAGTTGTGAAGGAGTACGACTACCTAGGACAAGTTATCCGGCTCGGCAGACACAATTTTGAGAAAGAAGCCGACAGGAGGATTCGTTTGGGTTGGGCAGCGTTTGGAAAACTTCGTCAAGTCTTCTCGTCGCCAATCCTGCTGTGTTTGAAGACTAAGGTCTTCAACCAGTGCGTCCTGCCCGTTATGACATACTGTGCCGAATGGCTGGTCCACAAATTCAAGATCACTCAGCGCGCCATGAACGGGCTATGCTCGGAGTTTCTTTGAAGGATAAGATCAGAAATGAAGTTATCCGGAAGAGAACCGGAGTTACCGACATAGCCGGCAGAGTAAGCAAGCTAAAGTGGCAGTGGGGTGGCCATATTTGTCGAAGGACCGATGGCCGGTGGAGCAGACGAGTCCTGGAGCGGAGACCACGTATCGGCAAGCGTAGTGTGTGACGCCCCCCAGCTAGATGGACTGATGACCTTAAAAAGGTGGCTGGGACAGACTTACTAAATTTCCAAAATTACTTCAGAATGGGGGGGGGGGGGGGGCTCGTAAGTCGAAGTGCCTAGGGGCCCTGGGTCTCTCCGGGCCTGTATATTGAGGTCGAATTCCAGTATAACCGGATGCAGCTGAATATATTATAGATATTTTACATGGAGAGACTGCCTATTTGACCTCCACAACCCAGTTTCTGGGTAACACGATACCCCTTGGTAAGACTGGTTGTCAGACTTTCGGACTTCTGAATACCCGTAACAACTGTCAAAGATCTACAAATAACAGGCGGGACCAACGGCTTAACGTGCTTTCCGAGGCACGGAGGGGTCTTGGTATGTAAAGATCGTCACCCATCCACGGACCAACCGCGGCAAGCGTAGCTTAAACTGATTAATCGACCAGTGCGGCTGGTATTACTTAGCCACAAGCCCCTCAATGATGTTAGATAAGTAGCCGTAGAAAAAGTTTTTTAATGAAAATACGTTACCTACTTAAGAGGCTGACAACAACTAAACTGCGTCGGACTGCGTAGAAAATAAAGAGAAGTGCGATGACTCAACGCTAGTAATTTATTGCAAAATGTGAAGCAATTATTTATTTACAAAAAATCTATAGATTGGATAAAAAAAATTAAAACACTGTTATGTTAATATATTGCTTGTAGAATAATCTAAAAAAATCAGAATGATTGCATGTATATTAGTTTGTTATTTAATCGTTTAAAAAAAAAATTGGAGTTTTTTTCGTGACTTTTTTCAACGGTATCAAATTAGTTGGATTATGTTTTCAACACACTATATACGAGTACGTAGCGTGTATCCTGAAGTATATTATATATTTTTCTGATTTTGTTTACTGCAGTGGATCATAAACTTTTTAGGCTTTATAAAACTTGCGTTTAGTTCCTGTAGTCCCCTTAGCTATGCTAATAACAATAACTGCTTGGTTTACCCTTTGTGGTAGTTAAGTCTTCAGAGGAATATAATATTAACCAGTAATACCTTCCTTACGAATTCAGTACCATTTATTTTTCTATCCCAGAAAAGCGAGAATGAGCCTGTGCCGCGCGGGACATTTAATTTTAGGTTAAAAATGGGGACGTCTGGCAACGCTGACAGCCCACTCCCTCTCGAATAGAGGAGGCCTGTGTCCCAGCAGTGGGAACATTATAGACTGATTATAATGACGCACCAATATACTAAATCAGTTCAATTGCTGCAAGTTTCAGTTCTATTGCAAGGACGCTTAAAGTCAGCGTATAGTACCTATTCAACTTTTTTTTTTAATTATTTGTACACACAGTTAGTTAACACTTTCACCGCTAAGTACATAGAATACATACAAATTGGCATGCCATATAATGTTTATTGCAAATCTATAACAATTCAATCAACAGAAGTCATCTGAACAGAAGTCATCTTTAGCTACATATAGCGACGACTCGGATGCGAGTTGTGGGCACACGAACGAATTATTTTTCGACCCATATGCTGGGTGCTTGGGAAAGTGTTAAGTGAGAAACTTAATAAATTAAATATCCACAATTTCATTTATAGAATGCAAGGCGGGAACCACACCATAATATTAAACATCACAGATACCTCTAATAATGAAAATAGAACCACGAAAACAGTCCACCATTCGGCCATCACTTTATCTAACACATTTGGTTATAACACAGCACTACATCACCATTTGAAGATCGGTACGATACAAAAGGATTCCTCTGAATCTCAGTCTACGTCGTGTTGAACAAACAATAGTGTTTTGAAAACGTAATACCACCGTTACGACACTCCCAAGAAGAAAGTGGCAAACATACACATTATACAAATTAAAACAAATGGATGAATATTTTCTATGATGTTAGTGGACGCTATTATGAGACGCAACGAAACAACTGAATAATAATAAATAACTTTGAATAATAACTACAACATTTTAAACGTGACTTCATCATCACCCTAAGCCCGCGTTCACCCATTGCTGGACAAAGACCACTCGTTGCTTCTGCTAATCCCCACGCTCATTTGCCAGCCTCATCTTGACTAGACGTGGCTCTATATAAAACCACAAAACTTTTCAAAAAACTCGAATCTTGGTTTGAACTATATAATGGACCTTCTCGTAATGATCGCCCAATTAACGGACAAAGTAGTCAATGCCATTATCAGCCCGAGCTTCCCGATTGCCGTCATGAAGGCCAAAGGAAGCTTTGCTAATAGAAAATAAAATTATTTTTTCGCTACAGTTGCAGTGTTCATGGCTGACTCAGTAATAATGGCGGACTTACGTGTCTAGATCGTGGTTCGAAGTTTTTGAACTTCGAACCCAGACGCGCACGCCATATGCCCTTTTACTCCGTAACTACAATTTTTTCATCACCATTGCTCTAATAACGGTGAAGCAAAACACCGAAACTCAAAGAGGAAGCAAGTTGAGCTCCTTAAGTCCTGAATTGAGCTACACGATTACTGACAAATGCTTGCACTGACTGGACAGGTCCACTTAAATTTGTGTGGTTCTTTCCTCAAAAAACCATTTCAGACACAGATCTACATAGTCTTCACACGACCGTACCCGAATTGCGTAACACAGTTTGAATCATAAATCAGAGATATTTTACGATGACGTCTAAAAGTGATTCCGATATCCTATTTACAGATTAAACAATTTCATTTCATAGCAGATCTTCTGATATTCACCAACCCGCAAGCCCACATTTTTACTACGCGATTACGATCAAATCAAATCAAATCAGCTTGCTTCCTCTCGCAGAGAGAAGACTTTATATGATTATCATTATAACACGACGTAGATATAATCATAGAAATATCTATTTCTACAACTATGTCGAAAGAACACCTCAGCTCTCTCTGTTTTCCATCGGGAAAGCCTCGTTAATTAAAGTTAATAAATTATCTTACTTAAGATAACACTGGTTGTTTTCATTTCAATAAAAACGGTTCGAACTGGTGTGGTCAAGATATCTCTAGATAATGATGCATGAACAACATACTTTAATCATACGTAATAATATGACTTTACATTTTCTGTATTAAGTAACTGCATCGTCATGATAGTCATGTCATACCTAATAATAGCGGTTCTTAGTAGCTGACAGTACCAATAGTTAGCTTATAAAACCTAAAGAGAACCTGTAAAAGTAAATAGGCAACAATGGAGACTTTATTATCATCGGTCTACCTGTATTACTGGATCTAATGCTGGATTGAGGCCTCTCCGTCCATCTATACCAGCTACCCCACGAAGATCTTCGCTGCACCTAGCCTGAGGGCGTTCTAACTCCTACACAACCTTTTTTTGTTCCGTGGTGGAAAATTCTCATGGATGTCCTCCGCCCTGGGGCAGGCGGAGGGGTCTGTCAGACTCTTACTGACTAAAAACCACCCCAGTGTTCCCCTCCCACACTTGCACCGGGGATCATGGGATCTAGTGCGACTTTCGCGATCCCCGGCTGGTGCCGGTCCGCCATTGCGGGCCACCTCAAGCTCGCGGGGGAAGTGAGGTGTAAAACTCCCCCCTCGACGTCCAATAGGGGCGCGCGTGGAACACTAAACTCCTACCCAGCCTACACTGACCTTTGACTCCTTTTTAGGGTGCCGTAGTAAACAAGGAACCCTTATACAGGTTGAAATTGAAAACTTGCGACAAACTGAAATGGGACATTGTATACATCATTATTAACAACTTTTACTAAGGGACCAAAGCTGTAATCCCAAAAAAAAATATGCTTTTCCTACATTTTGATGAGGTATTGCGAACATAAATGTAGGGGACAGCAGTTTTTTTTTTTGGGATTGTAGCTTTGGTCCCTTAGTAAAAGTTGTTCATAATGATGAGTACAATCTCCCATTTCTATTTGTCGCATGTTTTCAATGTCACCCTGTAGTTTCACCATGTCTGTCTGTCTGTCTGTCTCTCCCCGCTGTAGCTCAAAGACGCTTAGTACTAGATAGCTGTAATTTGGCATAGGTATACATATTAATCACGCCGACAAAGTGGTAAAATAAAATTATTTTTAGCTGTCTCTTCCTTGCACGTAATGTGGGGATGATATTTTTTTTTCTCGCTTACCCCATGGTGTGGGGTATCGTAGGATAGGCCGTTCAAAAATATTACAGGTCTGTAAGTGCTTATTTTTGTTGGAGTCAAGTATCCCCCCTCCCCCTGCCAGCTAAATGGTAGTTTATGGTGATGTGAAAAATTAAAAAAAATAAAGTAGTAGTAGAAAAATTAAAAGGAAAGCTATCAGAGCTAAGTGGGGTTTACAAGTTAACGAGTAATAGTTGACCACCTTAAATTTACAGTTGGAGATTGACCGTGGCATATATCGATGTATGGGAGAACATGTTTTTCAACTACAATGTTAAGTTTGTTTTTGGGATAAATTCATCCCAACTTCCCAACTACAGATCTCTTCATTGTGCGTGGTCGGACTCGCACTTGGCTGGTTTTATGAATTGATTTGGCATCGCGTCCTATGGCTCCACTGATCAGCTGTTGTTACAACGACCATTCAGCATCGCACAATTCGCATGAATCTCTGATTACATTTCCCTTACTGAGACACGCATAATACGATAATCTTAGGTAACCCCCTAATAATACCCTCAATCTTAAAAACTCACTTTGTTATCCGTTTTTCCTGGAAGAGAAACTATAACAAAAATAAAAGTTTTGACCCACCTTAAGGCTCCTTCATACTGAGGCGATATCGCGGGCGGGACAGGCAGCAATATGCCTGTCGCGCCCGCGATATCGCCCCAGTCTGTAAGAGCCTTTACTCATAAAAACTTGCAATGTTATGAATACAAAAGTAACCAGAATTCGTATCATTGTCTACCCAAAAACACGTCTTTGATAGCCATCCACCAAACAACAGCTGATATCAACGCCCGGGCCACTCGAGGTCAGTTCTCTGGCTATATTTCAGTCACTTATCTGGGGTCAATTTATCTGGCGTGCATCGTCACTGTCAATGGAACCGGATTCAACCGGATACCTTCACATCTTGTGTTAGGTACCTATTTAACTACTACATTTTGCAATGCTCGTATCGATAGAGTAGTTCTAAGATAATTCAATCACAGGCTACTGGAATCCCGGGTGTCACCTCTGTGTGGATCGCCCGAAGGACACGGTGGAGCATACGGTGGAGGTCTGCCCGGCTTGGGCAGAACACCGCCGTGTCCTCGTGGAGGCGATCGGCGGCAGAGATCTCTCGCGTCCGGCCCTGGTTCAGGCCATGGTACGGAGCGAGAGGGCATGGGCAGCCGTCACCTCCTTCTGCGAAGCAGTAATGCTCGCGAAGGAGGAGGCGGGACGGTTGAGGAAAAGGCAAATTTCGCGCCCTCTCGCGCTTAGCCGCCGCAGGAGACGCCCAGGATGTCGGGAATCCCGGGCGGATTTCCGGCCACCATAGGCGCGGGCTTGCGGACGGTGAGCAATGGGTAGCTCACCATCCGGTAAGGACCAGGCCCGGGTTGACGGCGCGTTGTATTCCACGCGCGCCCCAAAGAGATGTCGTCAGCACAAGTGAAGGGGTCCACTAGGGCCGATGCCTGCCGGGGTCGCGGGAAGGTACTAAAGGGTTACCAAGGCCCCTGGCAACACAGGCAATAGAAGGAATACGGGTGGGTTTTAGTCAGTAAGAGTCTGACACACCCTTCCGCTCCGCCCAGAGCGGGAGAAGTTATTTGATGATAAAAAAAAAAAGGCTGAAGCATAATTCTGCCATAATTTGGTAAGTAATTATTTAGAATATTCGCTCACATAATGCCACAGATTATAGGGTAAGATAATACCGATTTATAGCAGTAGGTAGGTAGGAACCTTGTATCGAAAATATTGTTCTCCAATCGCTAAGCTACTTGCCAATAACTAGCAAAATAAATGTATTCAACCTATTTACAATACTTAATTGTTTTCATAACACAACCGCTATTTAACCGCTTTTATTATTGAGAACCGCTTTTAACTGGTTTCGCTTGTTATCTTTAACTGTTTTAAGTAAGTAATATGTTTACCAAGTAATATCTTCAACAACAATTATTATTCATTGAACGGGGCGATAGTACAGTGCATCTGCTGCCTACCTACAGTTTACACTGCTTTAGAGCGTGCTATGGGGAAAATACCATGATATTCTTTCATCATCATCTTAATTACAGCCGAAAGAAAGAAATAAATAAAAATATTTTATTTGGGACACGCACAGGTTATACAAACAGTAAAAAAGTAGCATTAAAAAACCAGCCAAGTGCGTAGAGGACCACGCACAATGAAGGGTTCCGTATTTGGGAAGTTGGGATGAATTTATCTCAAAAACCAACCTAACATTGAAGGTAAAAAACATGTTCTAGTTCTCCCATACATCGATATGCCGATAAGGTCGACTATTACTCGTTAACTTGTAAAGCCCACTTAGCTGTGATAGTTTTCCATTTAATTTCATTATATTTACCACTGCCATGAATTTTTGCACATCTCCATAAACAACCATTTAGCTGGCAGGGGCGAGACACTTTTTTTTTGGTTGGGAAATCATCAAATAACTTCTCCCGATCTGACCGGAGCAGGAGGGTGTGTCAGACTCTTACTGACTAAAACCCACCCATGTTCCTTCCGTTGCCTGTTTTGCCAGGGGCCTTGAGGGATGATTTTAAGAAAACGTTGAAACACGTAATTCTTTATTTTTTTCTCAAACTCAAACTCAAACTGAAAGCATTTATTTCAATTAAACCATTTACAGGCACTTTTGAATTGTCAAGGAATCGGCCAGTTAGAAATATGAAGCGAAATAAGGAGGGTGTGTCAGACTCTTACTGACTAAAACCCACCCGTATTCCTTCCGTTGCCTGTATTGCCAGGGGCCTCGGTAACCCTATTGTACCTTCTCGCGACCCCGGCAGTTGCTACTAAGGGTTAGGTACATTACATTTAACAAATGTAGAGAGTTTTTATTTCTTTTATTCATAAGTCTGAACATTAGAAATACAAAATCATTGTTATTATTACAAATTAAGACACGTGTAAGTATTTTTGAGAAACATCAAGGGTTGATTTATTAGAGTAGGGTACTTATTCCTATACTCGTAGTTACGCGTAGTGTAAATTATGTTGCATACTATTGTGTAGAATCTATTTATTTTTTTTCTAACTGAACAGACAGCTGCTGTGCTGCTGGGGAGTTTGTTGCGCCACTTCTCCTTCCCAGCTAAAGCACTAGGAAGTGGTGAAGGGTGGGCGTTTGGGGGACTGTCTTATGTAATTTTGACGTTCGAAAAGTGCTGATTCTCAGCCTAGTTTGAATAAACGACTTTTGATTTTGATTTTGTATTTGACTCGTTCGAGTCTGGATTTGTGCGCGGTTGATGGCAATAGTCTCGTCCCCTATTACATGGGACTTAAATATAACTGGCGAAATGTGGGTGTATTACAGGTACACCTCTGCCCAACCCATCGGGGAAACAAGGCGTGATGTTATGTCGTTCACCATTAAAAGCAAATACATACCTACTACTTTTGTTCTTTAATGGTTGTACGAGTAATCAATTTATTATATTCCTAAATAAACGCAAAATACAATTAGTGAGACACTTATTTAAGCGGCCATACAATCCTTTTTGTTAAAGTTTGATGACTGGTAGCAACCTCTAAATCGTATCGAACAATTAAAAGACAGAGTGCCGCGATGATAATTAATAAGTCGAAAAATAAGGACTACCCTAATATGAATATAATAGGTTATTCAATGTTAGTACCTACTAATCTTAAAGGTTCCCGCAGACAGGTGCGACAGTACGACGCGGACGCGACACTAGTAGCACAATTTCTATGTAAACTTCATGAAAAGAGTCGCGCTGCCCGT
Source organism: Atethmia centrago (assembly GCA_905333075.3). Classification (NCBI taxonomy): domain Eukaryota; kingdom Metazoa; phylum Arthropoda; class Insecta; order Lepidoptera; family Noctuidae; genus Atethmia; species Atethmia centrago. The sequence goes on from HG995387.1 coordinate 10,794,851, forward strand.
CGCGCCAGTCTGCACGAGTCTTAATTCATGAAAAATATCCTGAAATACAATAATAAAAAATAAACTAATAATTTGTTCAGTAGTCTATAGTGATTTAATTTTTCAGATATTTTTATCAAACGCTCCGTTTCTCCTTTATGTTTAGTCAGACGCAGTATTATATCCTTTAGTATAATGTATAGCTTGGAATGCATAAAGAAAATTACAAAAGATAAACAGAGTAAAAGTGAATGTCTGAATCGGAGTGATTTAATTGATGAGCAATTAAATCACTCCTTACTCCTTAATCACTCATTTACTTTTCCCGCACTTAAACACGATTGGTTAAAAATTTGCTAATAGGGAAGGATGCTTTAACTTTCGTATTCGACAATTTTTTTGTCGATGAATTGTAAAATATACAGGTGTGGCGTAAACCGTGTAAATACTGGTCCAACGTTCTCATGCGTGTTCTCATGCCCCCTCAAATAACTTAACGTGTTTAAAGAAATCTACACTTACATATACCTACCATTTTAGAATTTGCGTTATCAGCACAAGTTTTTAAAATAATGGGCACCGACAGTGTAGTACATTTTTTTAACACCATTAACGCACCCAACCTCCCATAATTTACTGGAGCATCGAGTGGAATTTTGAAATAAAAACACATTTTTTTATATAAATACCTTTGAAATTACATTAAAAATGTTATACACATGACGTTTCCATAGTTATAAACAAAAAACAAAATTAAAAATATTGTTATTTTTAAAGAAATTACAGTCAGGTTATTGAGGCGAGTTGTAAATAAAAAAATAAAAAAGATGATGTTCCTGAGACCTATGAAAAAAAATGGTTCAAATTGTGATAGCTGAATAAACGGTGTATCGACTCCTTAACGTTGAACCATTACTACACCACACCCTGTATGATAATTTGAAACTATTCGATAGATTGTTTAGATCATTGCTTGGAGATATTTCAGTTAAAATATTCTTTATCTTATATCTACATTTTCTCAGTTTTGCGTGGAAATGCTAGTTACATTTTTTTTTCTCGATTAAAGTCGATACCGAATGCGAAATTAAGTGTTCCACTATTGTCACTGTCAGCTGTCTGTCATCACATGATGTATCACATCACAAAAAAAAATGTCAATCAATTGTCAAAAATGTAATGTTTTGGCGGCATTAGCAAGGCAACGCGTCTTTCTTTCCGAAATGAATACGATTTTCTTTATCTTTATCGCAATAAACGCTAAACTTACGGTAGCGATGTCAAGGCTAAGCCGGTGGAGGAGAAGCTAAATACGAGCGTACTGTTGGGTTCGTGTTAGTATGACCGCGCGCCAGTCGGCGAGAAGTGGGGTAACAAATTAACAAGTTGTTAAATTATTTTGAACAAATCAAGATTGCCTGTCGTTAACGAAAATGCCACCTATTTCATTGAATAATGATGTAAGTACTTTCTTGTGTCAATTTTATTCATTATAAACAGTGCGGCCATTCATTCATATAGCGGTTTAATCTATATTTAATAATATTATCCTCATTGCTTACCCGGGAATAAATGTTTGTTTACTATCTAAGCTCAGTGTCAATATTTTTTTTTTATTGATTATACTTTCCTCCTAAAACATCCCAGATCAACTTAAACATTCACTTAACAAACTAGGGAGAAAAATAATATTTGAATTAATTATTTCTAGGCTCCAAAGAAGAAGCTGCGGGTAGCCATAATTGGACAGAGCACATTTGCAGCGGAAGTATTCAAACTCCTGCAAAAAGACGGTCATGAAGTGGTCGGAGTCTTCACAGTGCTGGACAAAGGCAACCGGGAAGATCCACTTGGTAAATAATTAACTTTAATTAAATCAAACTAAATTTGAAAGTGAGTTTGCTTGTTACACTTTCATGCTAAAACGGCTGAACGGATTTGGATGAAATTTGGCACATGGGTAGATCATGACCTGGATTAGGATTAGGTTGTAAATATTAATTTTAAATATAATAAAAAACTGTAACATTAAACCATGAAGGAAAATTAAAAATTAAGTAGTACTGAAATTGCACATGCACTAGTAACTCATAGGCACTGTTGTATGAAGACTGACTCTATCCTCCTCAACAGATAGTTTGAACTTGTGCAATGTTCTTTAATATTTATCTCCATATTATTTTCTAATCATAGGCTGTGGACATCATCTGTCAAAATAGGACTGGCAAATAAGTTCTTTAATTATGTAAAGATACTTACAACAACAAAAAAACATCTGTCAATTATGTGAATATAAAAAAAAGAATATGAAAGTAAAAGTAAATGATTAATCATGAACTTAAAGCCGTGGAGTTTCTTGCCGGCTCTTCTTCATAGGAAACCACCAATTGGAACCGTGCACCTAGCGTCTGACGTTTTATAAGTGCATATACATATACATAGGTTTATGTGAAATAAAACATTTTGATATTAATCTGAAAAGCAAATCCTATGAAAAAATAAGTGATATATAATTATAAATAAGTTTATTAAAATTATTATCATGTTGTATATTATCAATAGTATACCTAATCCACTAAGTAAGAACTAAGTCTTTTAATCATAAAAGGTAGATAATAATATGTATACTCAAAAATATTTAGACTTTAAAAAAATTAATCATCCAATATAATTAACTTTATCATCTATCCTTATTGCATTTCAACAGGAAAAACTAGTAAGTCTAACTTACTATTTAAAAAATCTGTATATTTATGTGTCTTTTTAACATTGCAGCCACAATTGCAGCTCAAAACGGCAAACCAGTCTACAAATACAAGTCATGGCGGGTGAAAGGTCAAGTGATACCCAAAATATTGGAGCAATACCAATCTGTGAGTGACATACTTGATAATTGAATATTACCCATTTTAAATTGAGACAAATTGATCCTATTAGTTAGACTATTAAATCGAGCCTCCATGCATTTCCATGTAAGGTATATAGGCCTAAAACGTCAAAATAGTGTTAAGTCTACAAAAAAGTTTTGATCCAGTTTTGAAGCCAACATACTGGCCATCATTTTGGTTTCATCATTGTTCCAAATTTGAATACACAACCATTTAAAAATGTATAGACCTAACTTACAAAAAAAAAGCAGGGTGGCTCAGGGATTGTCCACTAATATGTTGCCTAGTTACGCAGGTAGTATAGACTCAAACAAGTTTGAGTAATTATTTGATTTCATCAACTGCTGGCCTCATTTTGCTTCGAAATTGAAATAATTGACTGGTGGTATAACAAATCTATGTGTATTTAGAATTCAAATTTAAATCAAATTGCTAAATAAAATGGAAGTGGTACCTTGAAAACTAGCTGAACGTGGACTAGGCAATCTTATTTATCTTGACGGTTTTTCTGGTTGGTCGTCACGGGAGTGTCAAGCTTACAGGAGTTTCAATGGCAGCTAGTGAGATGACTTGTGACATGACATGTTCACACAAGCCTTACCTTGAACATGTTTATGTCACTAAGCTAGGACTTAATAAAAACCCAGGAAATGTAAATCTGATTCAATATTAAGATAAAATTTTAGCACTAAATTGATTAAAAAGAATTGGGGCTTGATATTGACCATTCCACTTTTTTGTGCATACCTACAGATCGTCGCAATTAACACTTGTATTAATAACATACGTAAATGCACTTGTTTCAACAAGTTCAGGAAAATAACCGTCAACTATCAAGTGGTACCCATAAATATCGTGAAGTATTAGAAATACGGTCAACTTCAAGCATTTACACACAAAAATCGCCCTTATCGCTACGAAATAAAAGCGTTGTCAAAGTCAAACTTCTTTGCCATTGCGGTTGACGGTACCACATAATTATGGTAAAATTTTAAGTACGGTAATTTTAAAGTGTTCTGAGTAAAATTACAAAGATGACCTAATTATAATCAGTTCCAACTTATGAATAAGTGATTACTTCCTTAGATACTCCTTAACTAAAAGACGTAATGTCTAGCTGTCTTTCATCTGTCCGTCAGTGCGCATGCGCATATCAATCAAGAAATACTTATCCGATTTACGTGACTTTATTTTTAATTTCGTAGATAATCATAATAGTAAAATAAGCAGATGTTGCAATTACGTGTCTTCGGCGCTTAAATCTAGTTGAAACCAGCTAAAGATCTGAGAATAAAACATACCAGAAGATAATAATAATTCTGGCTAATTATGGTTAAAAATAACAAAAATAAGTTCTGAACTTACTTTTATCATTTTTTTCCATACAAGAAACGTGTTATTTTCGACGTTTTTTGCTAAATATTGTTGTGTACAGAACCATTTGTGTGCGAGTCCGACTCGCACTTGGCCGGCTTTTTTAATATTTTGTTATGTTATGGTTGGATTCTCATCTTCTCTCTAGTCAAGCTTTACGACAAAAGCTCATGTCGTGGTAATAAGTTCAGCCATACAGCAAAGATGCTAGCAGGGCTGACTGCCCATGGTACGCTGGACATACTTAATCCACTATTCCTTTTCCTGCCTGCAGGCTTTTTATTTGTTTTCTTTTTTTGGGTGGGAAATCATTAAATAACTTCTTCCGCTCTGGGCGGAGCAGGAGGGTGTGTCAGACTCTTACTGACTAAAACCCACCCGTATTCCTTCCGTTGCCTGTGTTACCAGGGGCCTCGGTAACCCTTTTGGACTGCCACGCGACCCCGGCAGGCATCGGCCCTAGTGAGGCCTAGTGGACCCCTACACTTGTGCTGACGACATCTCTTTGAGACGCGCGTGGAATACAACGCGCCGGCGACCCGGGCCTGGTCCTTATCGGACGGTGAGCTACCAATTGCTGACCGTCCGCAAGCTCGCGTCTACGGTGGCCGGAAGTCCGCCCAGGATTCCCGACGCCCAGGGCGTCTCCTGCGGTGAATACAGATAGCAAGCCCTTCATATTTTACTTTGTTTTTTTTTCTAATTGTGCAGTCACGACTTTCCTAGGATCAGCCCCTTCAGTCCAAACCAGGGGGAATTACTCTCTAAGTCCGTCAACGAAGATATGGGCTCGTCCGAAAGTAGTTGATCCGATAAAAACGGGCACAAACACCTTGCGAGTAGGGCCAACTGTCAAATCATATTGTCATTCATTCTCAGTTCGGGCTCCAAAGTAATCTTATGTCCGTACGCCATACAGAGTAGGAACAGCCTATAGCTTCCGCCAAAACTACGGATTTAGTGCTTAGGGAGTAGGCCTTCAGAGTTAAGAGGTCATAGTTGAGAACAGTTCCTTTTACCAACAACAAGCAATGCACTATAATAATAATACCAGTATTTTATTTCCCCACTGCCAGAGAAAAGACCTCTCAGAAAAGGCATGATCATTGATCACCACGCTTGCTCAAGGCGAATTGACGATTTCAAACTTATTTTTATTACTAGCTGATGCCCGCGTGGCCTTTTCTAAAAATAGCCTACGTTACTCCTACGTTAATAACATCAGCTATCTGCCAGTGAAAGTCCCGTCAAAATCGGTCCAGTGGTTTCGGAGATTAGCCGGAACAAACGGACAGACAGACCGACCAACAAAAATTAAAAAAAAATGTTTTTGTTATAAGTACCGTATATCGGTACATCCATAATTATGCATTATTTTATTTATCTGTAAAGATAAGAGGAGCTCGTGGCTAAGTAATAACAGCCGCACGGGTCGATCCTTCAGGTTAAACTACGCTTGCCGCGGTTGGTCCGTGGATGGGATGGGAAAGATGGTCATCTTTACATACCGAGACTCGTGGATCTTTGACAGTCATTAGGGGTCGTCAGAAGCCCGAAAGTCTGACAACCATTCTTACCAAGGGGTATCGTATTACCCAGATACTGGGTTGTGGAGGTCAGATAGGCTGGAAGCCGATCCCAACATAGTTGGGAAAAGGCTAGGCAGATTGATTTATTATAAGCCCAGGTTATAATGCACTTTAATAAATTATTATAGTTAAATTCTAACCATCCTCGATAATAATATAATGTTCATTTGATTATCTAACTGACATATAATTATTATATTGTTGTGTCGTAAACTGGTTATGTCACAGACTCAGCACTTTATATCAACATTTGAGCCACTATTCCTACTGCACTTTTGACCTCTTATATCTAACTTAACTTGGTCATCATATTATTATGTGATAATGGTGCCGATTCCCTTGTTCACAAACTAAACTAAATTTAAGTTCAGTGCATCTTTTTCCTTCTATTTCATTAAGAAAAGGACAGAAGATAAATTTTTGTTTAGTCCTGTCAAATTAATCAGCGCCTGTCACTACTCCGTACAAGTTTAGACGTGATTAAAAACTTGCCTACTAAAATTACGTCAATTTACGTCAAGCGATGATTAATTTGACAGGACTGAACTAAAATTTATCTTCTGTCCTTTTCTTAATGAAATAGAAAGAAAAAGATGCACTGAACTTAACTCCATACAAATTTAGACGTGATTAAAAACTTGCCTACTAAAATTACGTCAATTTACGTCAAGCGATGATTAATTTGACACGACTGAACTAAAATGTATCTTCTGTCCTTTTCATTTAGTTTGTGAACAAGGGAATCTGCGCCAATATGCACTACATATAACTAACCCTATATCTATCCTAACTTCCTAACTACTAACTAATAATATTATAATTGCAAAAGTGAGTTTGTTTGTTTGTTACGCTTTTACGCTAAAACGTCTGAACGGATTTGAATGATTCGGCACATGGGTAGACCAAGACCTGGATTAGGACATATGATACTTTTTATCCCGATATTCCCACGGGGTCGAGACTTATACAAGTGAAACCGCGGGGCGCAGCTAGTTTATTATAATACTACTAAATATTACCCGCGGCTTCGCCCGCATGGAGGTCGGTAATCAAATAAGTATCTTATGTCCCCTAACTCAGGTCATGGTCTACCCATGTGCCAAGTTTCATCCAATTCTGTTCAGCTGTTTTAGCGTGAAAGTGTAACAGACTCACTTCCGCATTTATAATATTAGTAAGGATAGTTAGGAAGTTAGGATTACAGAACATTGTAATACTTATGTAAGTAAGTATTTATGTGGGCTTGAGTTTGAGGTGGAAAGTAAAGGAATTTAGAACAGGTATGTAGGTTTTTCCGGCGGCGCGTACGTCGTTCCCGTCGGTACGGAATGTTGCCATTTTAAATATTTGTATTTATTTTATTCTTTTTTTTTTTCTTATTACAATCTCACTGTGTGCTGCACGGGTCGACGTCATCACGTCAACGCCGGCTATAGCTGAAAACGATAGCCAGCGCACAGCGCTTGGGCTCTGTCTCCCATAGGGTCGCAGCATTATGCTGATCATTCGCCGTTTTGCGTGGATGTCACATCCTCGCAAAACGGCCTATTCTCCCCCAAATTGTTTCTTTTTGTATTTGTGTTCCTTCTTTGCGTCATGTTTACCGCAAATAAACGTATTTTCTTTCTTTCTTTTCTTTATCATTCACAATCCGATTTCACCCACTACTGGGTATAGCCCTTTCTTTGTTTATCCATACATCATCACCTGCCTAGCCTTGCCCTATATTGGGGTCGGCTTCCAGTGTATCCGGATGCAGCTGAATACCAGTACGTTACGTGGAGCACCAGTACTTTACGTGGAGCGACTGCCTATCTGACCTCTACAACCCAGTTAATGTTATCCACTACGCGCCAGTCTCATCCACTAAGGGAAAGCGCCCACGAGCCACAACCACTGGTGGCTGTCGTCACTTGCTGCGGTATTGAGAGAGGCTGTAGCGGGTGGCGGCCACTGGCCACACGTGTGCCACGAATTCATACAAAACGTATAAAAAAGCATGTGAACTGCTGGTCGCTGGACTACCGGTGGCTGTAGCCGGTGACTCGTTTGCGCCTAGCCTACGAGGAATTACGTTATTTAATTTCGGTAAACTGTTACCTATTAAGATCATAGCGTTTCGCGGTTAGTGGCTTCCACCAACCACATATATGAAAGGCGTGATGTTTCAACATAAATTGTATAATCTTTTTAAATTAGGAAGATAGGTTATCTTTGTAATAAAAAAGTTCGTATTTGAATTAAAAAAATTCCGCTGATGGGTTCAATTATTCTGGCCGACCTACAATCATAGCTTGTTGGAGTACCTAGAGCGACATTATCTGTACCTACACGTACAAAAAAGTAGTCTGGTTTTAACGTTACAAAAAACATAGTCTGGTTTTAACTTTACAAAAAAGTAGTCTGGTTTTAAAGTTACAAAAAAGTTCACTTCGTAGTGTTTGTTTTGAAGCCGGTTGTGTTTTTTTGTAAAAGGGTTTATTATTTTTCACTTTTTAGGGTTCCGTAGTAAACAACCCTTATAGTTTCGCCATGTCTGTCTGTCTGTCTGTCTGACCCCACTATAGCTCAAAGACGCTTATTACTAGAAACCTGTAATTTGGCATAGGTATACATATTAATTACGCCGACAAAGTGCTAAAATAAAATCTTGAAATTTTTTTTTTTTTTATATTTTTTTTTTTGAGATCATTTCGCCATCGGTAAAACTCGGACCCACGATTTTATCCGAACGCGTAGCGTCAAGATTACGTCATGACAATAATTTATGATATATTGCGCTTATAACACCTAACTGCCGCCATCTTGGAAGAATTTATTATGCATTTTATTTACTATTTCTGTTTTGTAGTTTAAGTGTTAGCTTTTATAAATAAAAAAATGTCATAAAATGTGCTGAGCTAAAAAATTGTCGTCAACCTTTGAAAAATAGTTATCCATCAATATTGTTGGACTGACTTAATATCGAGTATAAGCTCCTTGGCTGTTTAGCAAAAGATCAAGCAAGCAGCAAAGCTTGCAGTCGTAATTTTAGTGTCAATATCAGTCCCTCGCATGTTTTCCCATACTTCTTGGCAAGTTGAGCCAGATCTTCTTTTATTTGTTCATTACGGTGATCCCGTCGCTGCACCATAAAACCCCACAGATTTTCTATCGGCTTCAGGTCAGGGGATTTAGCTGGCCATGGAATCACCTTTATGTCTGGATGTGCATCAAACCAGGTGCTGACAATCCTTGCTCGATAATTATCGTGTACAAACTTAATATTTGCCATTTCGTGTTGTGGATACACAATCCTTACAGAAATGATGATATAGTTCACGGCATTTGCACGAGGCGGTAGTTGAACAAGCACGCCTAGACCTTCAGAGCTCATCCAACCCCACATAATATTAACATTTATCCTTCCCGTTTCCCTATTTGGTATGACATGATCTACATCGTACCGTGTACTCTTATATCGCCATAAATGTAAGCGACCACGGTCGCTTGATTGGAATGTCTTCTCATCACTGAAAATAGTTGATTTCCAATCGAAATGTAAAAAATGGTGTGCAGACTTTACGCGTGCGGTTTTATGAGCGTCTGCCATATCTTCTTTGTAGGCAGGAATCCTATGATGCAAATCCATTGAATGAAGATGCCTTACGATCGTTCTCGGTTCCACGTCAAAACGTTCCAAGTAACGCTGCGCTGGTATAAATCCATCAACTTCGTATTCGCGAAGCATTTCTCTTCTCTGGGCTTCGCTTAATGCAGCGGTGCGATGGTTGTTCTGGCGACGATCGCTTATATTCCCTTCTTCGGCGTATCGTCTTACCCACAAAGCAACAGTGTTACGCCGTCAAGAGCAGATCTCTCTCGAATTTCCAAGAATTCTGAGACCCTGCTGATGCATTGTTACAATTCTATGGCTAATTTCTTCAGAAATTGCAGCTGGAATTATCTGGCGTAAATAACTACGAATACTTACGATTCACCAAAATTCGAAATTATCGTCTCTGACATCGACATTTCAACTGTCACTGTCTTCGGATAAGTTTTCAAAAATAACGAGTATTCAATGATTTCAAAGGAGGTCAGCATCAAATAGATTGGATAAATGCATGCAACATTGTATTTATTTTACATTGACAACTTATTAGTCAACCTTCAATATCTACGGATAAGACTATTTCCGATTATTACTAATTTGTCATCTTGTTTACGAGCATGCGGTTTGAGTTCGTGTTTGATCGTGTAATCTCGTGAATGTATAAAACTGCAAAATTGGAAAGTTTGAAATTGGCTCATCAATTGAAAGTCCGTGACTATAGTTCTATACTACTGCCATGATTTTTTTTTCACATCTCGATAAACAACCTTGCAGCTGGCAGGGGGGGGGGGGACACTTGACTCTAACAAAAGTTAGCACTTTAAAACTTAATATTGCGCAAACGGATCCTTGAATCGAAAAATGGTTTTCACAGACCCACAATATTTTTGTACGGCCTATCCAACGACACCCCACACCATGGGATAAATTAAAAAAAAGACATGCATGCTAAAAAAAAATGTGTTTGTTTTACAAATTTGTCGGCGCGGCGGCGTGATAAATATGTATACCTATGCCAAATTACAGCTTTCTAGTACTAAGCGTCTCTTAGCTAAAGCGGGGACAGACAGACAGCCGGACAATATGGCGAAACTATAAGGGTTCCTTGTTTACTACGGAACCCTAAAAACTACCCAAGCCTATTTTTTTTTTATGTATGTGGTACTATCGCGCAAACTTCCTCTACCAAATGAAGTAGAATTTCCAAAATCGGTCCACAATTGACGAAATATCGATGAACATAGATAAAAAAGAACATACAGACGAACATACAACCTCCTCCTTTTTTGAAGTCTGTTGAAATTAAACAATCCTTACAAAGAATCCCTTTAGAATTCTTAGAAAGAATCCCTTTAGAATAACTGGCTGATCCAATGAACTACTAAACAGGGAAATCCTGTCTGGCCTAATATACTACAACTGTATCAGTGTGTATTGGTTACCGAGTGTCAAACCATTCGATAACCTGTCAGTATCTCGTAAATTAAAGTTTACACGAAAGATGCACGTGTCTGTAAAAACAAACAGTTATGTAGGTATTCTGTATTTTGCAGAGATTGATAAATGAGAACAGCTGATCATTAAAGTTACGATAATTTGTTATTAAATGCTAGTTCCGTAAAATCACGTGTTTGGCTTCACAGAACTAAAGAGAATGGAAACCTTTCAGTACTTATCGCCGTTGGGCTAACTACAGTAAATGCTAGAGATGGGCCGAATGTGGTTTGAACCGTATCCGAACTTCGGCCGAACATTCAGTTAAAATGAAAAGTTCGGCCGAACTTCGCTTCAAGGGCTAGACAGATATCTCAATGAAGTTCTGCTACTCAAAGCAAGAATAAAGACAAGTTCCCTAACATGAGTTATTTGGCTCGAATATATTTATCGTCTCCTGGAAGGTCTGTATTTTCTGAGCGGCTTTGGCAGGCAGGAAACGTATATGAAAAAAAACGTAACAAACTTCTGCCAGATAAGGCAGTCTTTGGTGTTCTTGCACCATAACCTGCCTCTAGTAAATTTTAAATATGAGTGAGTAGATAGATGACAAAAGTTTGTTTAGTTTGATTGTTGAAAAAAATTCCTTTAATTGTAATAAAAAATACTTGATTTTAATGAATTATTAGTTTGTGAAATGTGAACCAAAAACGTGATTTTTTTATTCAATTTACGAATTGTAATCCAGATGTTTGTTAGAAGAATACAAATATTTTATGTAAAATTAATTAAGGCGCTGACAAGACCCAATTGACCAAAATTGGCTTCGCTTAAGAAAAAATATTGCCAAATCTGTACAGTTTGTGGTAGCGGAAAAAATATATGTTAATTTTGAACATATTTCCCAGAACTTGGTTGTTACCAAAACACGTTTTGAAAACAAAATCTCGATACAAACTAACGTTAAACTAACCTCTTACTTTGAGTTCTAATCCAAAATATCTGTATCAAATATTAACATACGTTACGTATTTAATTATTTAAAAAAACGTCTTATTTGAATGCAGAACTTGGTTGTTTTTTATTTTCGATTACTCAACTCAATTTTCAGTAAATAGATAATTACTTCAAATTTTGCAATAAATTACAAGCGTTGTGTCATCCCGCTTCTCTTTCTTTTCTATGGAATTTGACAGTGACCGCGGTTTAGGTGTTGTCAGCGTCTTAAGCAGAGATTTTCAAAACTAATTAGAAGAACTGATTTAATTTTAAGGTTTACATTAACAATGTTCCTAACTAAAATTAATAACCATGAGTGAGTAAAAGACATAATTTTATTTTACAGTAATGCTATTCTAATTCTATTAAATTTCAGTTAAACTAGTGCAAGTAGGTATATTTTTTCTTGTGCCGAATGTTCGGCACCTGAACTGAATTTCGGCCGAATGCCGAAGTTCGGTTCAAGCTGCCGAAATTCTGTTAAACCGAATGTGAACCGAATTTCGGCCTATCCCTGGTGAATGCAGATATATGATTTTAGTGACTTTTAAATCTGTTATTCTTCATATAATGCATGTAAGTTGGACAAAAAATGTATGTTCAATTAAAACGCATACACATCAATTCTCTATGTGTATATTTAAGTATTGAAGTAAAATATTTTATGCAATAAATTCAGGAAGCAACGCAAACTCATAAGATTTTTCCCTGCCAAAAATCGCTCAACGCGCCTTAAGAAGTTTTCAATTAAAAAATATCTAGGTTTCTTAAAATTAGCGCCGAGAAGCCAGAATTTCCAATAGACTACAAAGTTACATGTTACTGATTTACTATGTTCTGAATCAACAGGTGAACGCAGACATCAATGTCCTGCCGTTCTGCACGCAGTTCATCCCTATGGAAGTGATAACGCACCCAAAGTACGAGAGCATTTGCTACCACCCCAGTATACTGCCCAGACATAGAGGAGCTTCTTCCATTAACTGGTAAGTCCATCTACTTATTACTTTGGTCTCGACGACGACTCAACACGACATGCGAACCCGCGTAAACAGTGACAGAACCATCAACGCTTCAACAGATCACTAAACAATGTGGGATAAAATGGGTGATGTGGGTGGGATCGAACACTGCGACCCACGACCACGTTACCACGCAAGAATAAATAAATTAAAAATTTAAATTTTTATTGCATAAACTTAAATAACTTATTGTAATGGGGAGAATAATCCATTTAAGCAAATAGTTTGCTTGTGTTAGGATGCTCCGCCCTTGTCCAAGTTATGTAATAAGAGGCTGACAACAGCTACAGCGCGGTCACTATCGGAATGCATAGAAAAAAAAAGAGAAGCGCGATGACACATTCACGCTTCTGATTTTGTTTACTATAGTGGATCATATACTTTTAGGCATTACAAAACTTATAAAATTTGCGTTTAACTCCTGTAGTACCCTTAAGTTACTGAGCTTGTTCAAAATATGTAAACTTACCCAAACCGAATGATGCATGCAAGAAAATGAATGCATGATTGGAGAACAAATGCATCGCACAGCTAACGTGGATAGCCTCTCCGTGCAACTCCAACATCGCCATGGATGGTGGACTATGAAGTGGACCGGAAATTCTTGAGATCTATATTAAATCTTGAATATTATAATTATGACGTCTCTTCATAGTTCCTAAACGCGTCTACCAATATCACTGCGTATGCGCATCGGCGTGACGCTGCTTCCGAAACTGACGATATTAGAATAGAATAGGTCTTTATTTGTTTAGAATATAGGTACGTAGGTTCTTAAATTATATAATAGGATCCATGTTCATTCTGCCTTAATCATTATGAGCTCCCAGGAGAAGTCATACGGCACTTTTGAATTGTCAAGAAGTCTGTCAGTTAAGTCAGAAAGTTGAAGCAATTAGCCCGTCTAAAGCATAGAGTAGAACCAACAAGAAACATTAATATAGCATGCAAATGTAATACAAAGTAGAGGATTATAAAAATATTATACAAAATGATCATTTAAGAATTCCTGCACAGAATAATAACATTTAAAAGGCGTTTCACAGAATTACTTGTGAGAGGGCTGCAGTAAAAGTATCGGGAATGGAATATTTCCACTGTTCCTGTCATATTAAAATCTTTTTAATTGAAAACTCCTTGGTTTTAAAAATCGAATACCATTTATTTATTTAAAAAAAGATTCTCGGTCTTGTCACAAGGTTTTGTCAAACTTGTTTAGTCGTTGAGAAAATGGAATTGACTCGAGAAAATTCAAGAGCGATGATTTATTATGACTTTCGAAGTGGTTTATCACAAAAACAGTGTGTTGACCGGATGATTTCTGCATTTGGTGATGAAGCCCCATCTAAAACCACAATTTATCGCTGGTTTGCTGAATTTCAACGTGGACGTGTCAAGCTCAGTGATGATCCCCGTCAAGGTCGTCCAAAAACTGCAGTCACCCAAGAAAACGTTGATGCTGTGCGTAAGCTGATTGAGGAAGATCGACATGTGACATACCGCGAAATTCAGGCAACTTTAGACATTGGCATGAGTCAAATACAAATAATCTTGCATGAACAATTAGGTGTAAAAAAGTTGTTTTCTCGATGGATACCGCATTCGCTCTGTGAAGAGCAAAAAGCGGCTCGCGTTAATTGGTGCGTCAGAACTCTCGAAAGATTCTACGCAGGATCCTCAAATGCTGTATACAACATCGTATCAGGTGACGAATCCTGGATATACGCGTACGAACCCGAAACAAAAAACCAGTCACGAGTTTGGGTGTTCGAAAATGAGTTAAAGCCAACAAAAATTGTTCGTTCACGGAGTGTTGGGTGAAAAAAATGGTGGCCACGTTTGTCTCCAAAACCGGCCATGTTACGACTATTCCTCTTAAGGGACAAAGAACGGTTAATGCAGAATGGTATGCTAGCATTTGTTTGCCACAGGTCGTTTCTGAACTCCGTAAAGAGAACTGCAACCGCCGCATCATCCTCCATCACGACAATGCGAGTTCTCACACCGCGCACAGAACAAAAGAGTTTTTAGAGCAAGAAAACATAGAATTATTAGACCATCCGCCGTACAGCCCCGACCTAAGCCCTAATGATTTCTATACGTTCCCTAAAATAAAGAATAAATTGCGTGGACAGAGATTTTCATCACCTGATGAAGCTGTGGAAGCCTACAAAACGGCCATTTTGGAGACCCCAACTTCCAAATGGAATGGTTGCTTCAATGATTGGTTCCATCGTATGGAAAATGTGTCAAATTTCGTGGAGAATACTTCGAAAAGCAATAAATACATTTTTAAATAGTAATGTTGTGTCACTTCCTTGATTCCCGAAATTTTCAGTGCCGCCCTCGTAGATAAATTTATCTACAAGTAATTCTGTGAAACGCCTTTTAAATTTTTGCAACAGTAAGTTTTTATTTTGGTTAGGTATTTTATTAAAGGTTACAGGAGCCATATAAATCACGTATCTTTTTAATAAGCTAGTTTTAAATACGCCCGTGCATATTATTATAGTGCAACGATTACAGTTCTATATCATTAATACAACAAAAATAAGATTTGTCAAACATAAGCATGTCTCAAGTCATAACCCCATGATAATTATGTAATATGTTTATGGAACAAGAAAATCTCTTGCAACGTTACCTATACCTTGTCCAATGGACTTCATTATGTCATCACAGTTCGGAACACGTTCTATCGGAACAACGTTATGTAATTACGAGTCGCCAGATCGATTGCATGCACATTGCAACAGACTGCACATTAAAATCGATTACCTAAGGGCTACCACATCGATTCTCACATTCACTAATGACATGTATATATCGTTTTGCTTATCTTTGGAAGTTTGCTTGATGTAAAAATGTTTTTATCGAATAAAAGGGGCTGTATTTTTTTTGTTCCAAAGTTTAAGTCTAGTCGGTAAATAACTGCCAGAAAATTAGAATTCTAGACTTTTCACCTTCGGGAGTTTGCAACGGTTCCTTTGAAGATTTTAAAATAAATATGGCATTTTTTTTCGTCCAGAGGAATGTCCTGTCTTGTCGGTAACTTTTTTGTTCCAGAGAAATGACTCGTCGGTAACTTAAACCAGTAACGAAATTAAAGGAACACGTTATTTTACATTCCCCTGTCTAGAATTTTCAATTTGCTGCGGCGATTGAGGTTTTCCGCGAAGCTTATTTTCTGTAATGACATCGTTTTAAACTAATCAAGTTAAATTACATCATTATGGGAAGTTTCTGCTATTCGCTACCTCGTGTTAGAAAATTGAGTACACGTACCATATACTCAATTTTCCTCGCATGGAAACTTTTTGCTTGTTCACCACTGTAAATAAGCAAAAAGTTTCCATGCGAGGCTTTGTCTGGTCCTAACAGGACAGATAATATTATGTTTTTTTTTGTTACGACTCAAAACGATGACAAAAACCATAATATTCTCTGATACTGTCTGGACATAAATGTTGTCGTATAATTATGGCCAGTAACACGACAAGCACTTTTAGGTATTTTATGATTATTGTGTTTAGAGTTTTAGATATCTGTAGGACTTATAACTGACGTGATGTTGTTATTTTGACCACAAAATATTGGTTAACTATTCGCAAATGAAGAAAAAAAAAACGTCTGCAAAAAGTACTAATAGGATATTATAAAAGTGTTTCAAATGAGACTACAATCACTCTCATGTCTCGCATACACAATTACAGCTCGATTCAAACTGTATAGCGGTTCGGAACATGAAGCGAGTCGCTGCGCTGTTACAAATTCACATGTTAGCAGGGGTGGGGTACTGCGCAGCGAGTAGCGCACTTCAAAGCCGCCATCAAGTTTGAATCGAGCTGTAACGTAAACATTCGTTGGCAATTTCATGGTCATCTTTACAAAGGACTTGGCTCATTCTATTTAGTCATTCTTGCGTGTTTGCAACCCAGTATTAGCTACAAAATTACCCAAATTATAGAACGTTGCATCGTATGTAGTTAACTAATCACGTGTAGGAAACACGTCGGCTTATCGAGGCTTATAATTAGGTAATTTAGGCATATCATATCTGTTTATCAATTTTAGCACGCAACTATTTTTTTATACAAACTCTGTATTAGTAAAATTATTAGGCATTCTTAGTGTCAAACATCTGGCTAATTATTATTGGGCAACATCAAAAGTGAAGCTTATTTCAAGTATAATTAAAGACTTGTATGTCTTTAACTTAAGACAATCATAATCTTTGATGTCACACAAATCTCTTCCTAAAAACAAAAATAAATCGTAAGGGTAGGTGATTGTCCTCTCATACCTGTTAACATTGTAATTTGAAAACATTTTAAAAGTCAATTATTTTTAAACGAATAACCGTGGAATTTCTTCCGGCTCTTCTCCATAGGAAACGACCTATTGGAACCGTGTACCTAACTGACGTTTCATAAGTGCCCATGTAGGTTTATGTGAAATAAAATATTTTGATTTGATTTGACAGCAACCTAAATACACCTAGAGTGGCCGTAAGGAGCTCTAAAAGCATTCAACGTATTTTTTCCCAAGCCTACAGATTTAATATACCAGATATTTTTTCACCACTTAACTTGATATCTGTTATTAATATTAACTTATCTCAAATTCGCACAGGACCCTAATAGAAGGCGACACAACCTGTGGCTTGTCCATATTCTGGGCGGACGACGGTCTGGACACCGGCCCCATTCTGCTGCAGAAGAGCTTCCCGGCTGGCACAGAAGATACCGTCGACTCTATCTACAACAAATACTTGTATCCTGAGGGTAAGACACATTACATTAGAATTCTGCTATTTCTCGAAAGCGCTATTGCGACCAAAGTTATAAGAGAACATCGCGTGGTGAAAAAAATACTATTCAGAAGCTCTACTCTCTAAGTCCGTCGAAAGTAGTTGATTCGTCAAAACAAGTGACAATTTAATTAGGATAGGCAAATACATATCGGTTGCAGGGACAACTGTCTAATCGTGTAGTCATTCATTCTTAGTTGTACACAATGTAGGAAATGCCCGTAACTTCGGTCGAACTACGGACTTTGTGCTTAGGGAGTAGACCTCCTGATAGTTTAATTGACTGCCCAGGTGCGTTAGTCTGTTTTGTCTTGTTGTATAACACTCCAAAGTCATATTCCCTATATTATAAAAAAAATGGGGACCGCTGTAATTTGCAAATCAATCATTCATCTGCACCTTTTCCTAACTATGTTGGGGTCGGAATCCAGTCTTACCGGATACAGCTGAATACCAGTATTTTACATGGAGCGACTGCCTATCTGACCTCCACAACCCAGTTACGGGGTAACACGATACCCCTTGGTAAGACTGGTTGTCAGACTTTCGAGCTTCTGACGACCCCTAACGACTGTCAAAGATCTACAAGTCAATAATTATGCTGGTGAATCTTCTTAACCGTTACGTTAGTCGCCTTTTCAGGAACCCAGGTGTTTGAATATACTTTCAGATTTTCCTTTTCAATTCCGTGCTAATTTTATACTTTATCGTCAAAGTTTAAACTTAACATCACGCCTTGTGTCCCCGAAGGGGTGGTCAGAAGTGTACCTGTAGTACATACTCATTTCTTCATCGAAGTTTATCACCGAAATAAAATAGAAAAATGCTGACAAAACACATTTTATTCAGGTATCAAAGCTTTAGCGGAGGCTGTGAACCTGGTAGCAAACGACACCGCACCTAGAATCAAGCAAACTGAAGAGGGCGCCACTTACGACCCGGCCCTGTTCAAAGCAGAGACACATCAAGTAAGATTCACATTTATTTATTTATTTATTTATTTAAACTTCTCGCACACAATTAGGTACAAAGGCGGACTTAATACTTTAGGCATTCTCTACCAGTCAACCAAGGGTGGTGAAGAGATAAGATGGCAGGTGCTCTGAGAGGAAATAATAATAATGTAAAATTTTCAAAGATAACATAATAGATTATAAATAGAATAGGTACAGAAGTACATAAACAGGTTACAAACTTATAATACAGATACATACATATTTACTTTAATTATATACCTACATTATATATATACATACATTAAATTTTCAAATATTGTTGTTACGTCATTTGTCTTCTGGTATTGTTTTTCGTCTATGCGTATAACTTTCATGTTATTAATTATTCTCTTTGATTTTGTTATTTTCTGGTACGACTTTTTCGTATCTTTTGTCTGAATAACGAAACGACTTGCTTGTAATTAACCTATTTTTGTCTCTTGGCGTATCAGCGACCTTAGACACTACAGTTTCAAAACAGATATGTTGTTTTGGCTGCCTTCATAAACTTTAAGTCTTGATAATGTAAACTAAATACTCTTAGATGTGATACTTTTTGATCATACCAATAGCGTCTTTATTGCCAAACACTCTCTACTTATACCAACTCGTAGTAAATTAAGAAACAAACATATGTATTTTGTAGAGATACTATTTTTCATTTTGACAAAATCTATTTATTAACTACCTACAGCAACAATAAACAATGCTATATTATATTCTAAGAAATTATTCATTCATCATCCATTCATTTCAGCCGTAAGACGTCCACAGCTGGACATAGGCCTCCCCCAAGCACCGCTACTTCGACCGGTTTTGTGCTTCCCGCATCCAGCGGATTTCTGCTGTCTTCACAAGGTCATCGATCCACCTTGTAGGAGGCCTGCCAACGCTACGTCCTCCGGTACGCGGTCGCCACTCCAGAATCTTTCGGCCCCATCGGCCATCTTCTGCGAGCAATGTGCCCTGACCATTGCCATTTAAGTTTGGCAATTCTTCGGGCTATGTCGGTAACCTTGGTTCGCCTGCGGATCTCTTCATTTCTGATTCGATTACGTAGGGAAACTCCAAGCATAGCCCTCTCCGTTGCCCTTTGAGTGACTTTTAGCTTTTTAATAAGGCCCATTCTGAGCGACCACGTTTTAGTGCCATAGGTACACTGGCAACAGTTAAGAAATTATAAACGGTACTAATTCAAACTTTATTTTCCAGATCGACTGGTCAAAAGGCGGAGTAGCACTCCACAACTTCATCCGAGGCCTCGACTCCTCCCCCGGAGCAACTACCTTTATAAAACCACAGACTAAAGAAGGCATCGAAGAGGACAGTGAAAAGACCATAGAGGTCAAGTTCTACGGCTCTTTTCTATGGGTCGACGAGTACGAGACTAAAGGAGACGCGTTGGTTATTAAAGGGTTGAATAAACCGGCTGTGGTGCACGATGCTGGGCTGCTTATTACTGCTAATGATGGAGTTAAGGTATGTTGAATATTGGAATAAATCGTAGTTGATATTTGACTGTAGGATGGGAAAGAATGTTCAACAGTTCAGAAAGTATTCACTGTGTAATCGAAAGCAAGTCCTGATGCAATGGACTAAGATCGATTTTGCTAGTTTACTATTGGTAGGACAACGAAAATTCAGTACGGTTGATCACTATTTACTCAGCTTAGGGCGAATATGGTCAACAAAACTTGTTCCTATTGAATAACAAAAATCTTTTGCCCTTCTGCCAAGCTGGGATAATTATTTAAATAAATCTTTACCAATAAACTTTTATCAGTCTACTCTATACCTACCATAACTTTCCATTACAGCTAAACATCCAAAGACTGAAAGTAAACGGCAAAATGATAGCTGCCCAGAACTTCTTCAAAGCCAACGAAGACAAAGTACAACTCGAACTGACAGCCGAGGAGAAACAATTCGTAGAAAACGTCCGCGACATATGGAAGGCTATCCTTCGAATCGACATTGATGACGACACAGACTTCTTCTCATCAGGAGCCGGCTCCATGGATGTCGTCAGACTAGTCGAAGAGGTCAAAGACATAGCTAATCTAGAACTGCAAAACGAAGACATATACATGAATACCACATTCGAAGAATTCTTTAACATAGCTGTATTTAAATCTAGAGGTGGCTCAGCGAACCAGGAAATTGTATACGACGGTGTAGAAATGGAATGTAACAAAATGAAGATTAAATTTCCTACTCAATTGTTCTATGATGGTAAATTCGTAGACTCTGATAGCGGACAGACCTTGACGGTGATCAATCCTACGGATGAGAGCGTGATATGTAAGGTGCAGAGCGCGTCGGTAAATGATGTCGATAAAGCAGTTAAGGCCGCGAAGAAGGCGTTTGATGAAGGGGAGTGGTCCAAGATCAGTGCCAGGGAGAGGGGGGCGCTTTTGTTCAAGTAAGAATTGATTTATTATATTAATATGATTTGATGATAAATGATTTTATTTCTGCAAGTAGGTTTGTACAAACACTTACACATCAATCATATTTTTTTAAACTAGATGAGGTCGGCGTTTCCTATCTGACTACTCTGAGAAGAAAGGCCGAAACAAACTCAGAGGTCATAGGCTCACAGGTCTTTTAAAGTCCAGATATAATTTTGGTCAGATCATGTGAAGACCATGTAGATTGATGTCTGAAATGGTCTTTTGATGAAAAAAAAACACACAATTTCCCTATTACAAGATATAGTTATTTATTCTTGATATAATGTATCAACTACTTAGTATGGTTCTCTTATTGGCTTTTTGAATTTTACATGCATACTTGGAGAAATATTAAAGTAAGTTCGAAAGGTTCTGATTCTCGGCCTAGTTTGAATAAATCACTTGATTTTGTTTTTTTTTTTATTTTTTGTTTCAATTTAAGAGAAGATAGATAGATTTCTTAACAGATACCCCTTTTTCTAAAACCCAATAAAAAAAAAACAAAAGTCATTTATTCAAACTAGGCTGAGAATCAGCACTTTTCGAACGTCAAAATTACATAAGACAGTCCCCCAAAACGCCCACCCTTCACCACTTCCTAGTGCTTTAGCTGGGAAGAAGAAGTGGTCAACAAACTCCCCAGCAGCATAGCTGTCTGTTCAGTTAGAGGGAAAAAAAAAATGGATTCTATACAACAGTATGCAAAACAATTTACATTACGTGCAACATAAAACATTAAATTATTAGCCATATGTCAGCTAGCACACCACTATACCAACAAAAAAAAAGAAAAGGAAAACACCGAAAACTATTAATTCTCAAACAGAGATAAAAACGTAAACAGAACTTAATGCCCAAATAAAAGCCTCCAAGCATAAAAGGCGTGCCCGCTTACATATAGCTATAGCTGTAACAGTCACAAATGATGAACTAGGACCATCAAAGTAAAATAAATAAACAATTAATTACTAATAACAAAACAAAACAATGGTCAGCAAGATGACCAGTCACCACAAGCAGCACCCGTTCACGAGCATAACGCAAAGATCAGCCATCACTCCCTTCGCCATATTAGAGGGAAGGAGGTAACCCGACCCCCGACGCTACCGCAAGCAGTGACAACTAAGGGAGCATGACGAACTTGCTGCCGGTTGTAAGAATAATATAATCAAATCAAATCAATTTATTGAATACCCTTTCAAAACTCCGATTACCAACTGAAACTACCAACATATCGACGGTTTAAAGGTAATAAGGCATAAGCGACATTCAGGTCGAAAACGAGTTATGAAAGCCATCCTACTTAAAAATGGAGATTAAGTAGGATGGCATTCATAACTCATTTTCGACCAAAATGTCGCTTATGGCTTATTACATTTTTTAACCGTCGATATGTACTTTTCATTCAAAGACAGACAACGCCAGTAATAATTGCTCATCGAACATCAACCATTATTCACTGACTCTCTTCCCAACAGACTAGCCGACCTAATGGAGCAACACAAAGAAGAGCTGGCCACGATAGAAACCATAGACTCAGGCGCAGTATACACGCTCGCTCTCAAGACACACGTCGGCATGTCTATAGAGACGTGGCGCTACTTCGCCGGCTGGTGCGACAAGATACAAGGCGCCACCATACCGATCAACCATGCTAGACCCAACAGGTAAATATCAACAATATACGATCAATAGACACACGTCGGCATGATAACAGACAATGGTGCCGATTCCCTTGTTCACAAACTAAACTAAATTTAAGTTCAGTGCATCTTTTTCTTTCTATTTCAATAAGAGAAGGACAGAAGAAAAATATTAGTTTAGTCCTGTCAAATTAATCAGCGCTTGACGTAAATTGACGTAATTTTAGTAGGCAAGTTTTTAATCAAGTCCTCTTCTTAATGAACTAGATGAAGAAAAAGATGCACTGAACTTAAATTTAGTTTAGTTTGTGAACAAGGGAATCGGTACCACTATTTAAAAATCGCAAATAATCAATTCAATTTTTAAATATCACAGCATAATGCTGAGATAGGAGCCTTTTTGGCCTCGGACAAGTCTTGATGGTTTTTTTTTTGTATTTGGTATAATCGAACAAATATATAGAACTTACATAAGAACAGTAGTGGTCCAGTGTTAACGGCCGCGACTTATGAGTTGTAGGTCGTAGGTTCGAACCCAGACGGGCGCTTTACTTTGTGTAAATTATTTTATCACCTCTGCTCTCAAAACGGTGAAGGAAAACATCGTGAGGAAACCGACATGACCTACATCCAAAAACTCGAAGACATGTGACATCTACCAACCCGAACTGGGCCTGCGTGATGGAATACGGCCCATTCACTCTCACAGAGAGGAGGCCTGTGTCCCAGCAGTGGGAACAATTATAGGCTCATAATGTTGTGTGCGAACCAATATGTCAATTTTGTTAGTTTTAAATGCTCCTTTTTTACTTTTTGTATTTCCTGTCATCTGCCTAGCCTTTTCTCAAATGTTGGGCTCGGCTTCCAGTCTTACTGGATACTGCTGAATACCAGTTTTTTCCAGTTTTATAACCATTTCCATGAAGTCCACGAGTCGCCCGATGTTCAGTATTTTACCCAAAACTGCGATGTAAAAATTGTTGCGATACAGCCACTGACTTTGCTTCCAAATGCACTCAAAAGTTCAACAATTATTTTTAAATCTTTTGTCTAATCCAATGGAATGTAATACATACGTACACCCTGCTACATATCAAGCTATACATCACCAATATAAGCTGGCCTCTCATTGCATGAAAATCCTATATAAAACGAGATCAGCTTAAATTGGAAATGTAAAGCTTGACATGTAGCCGTCTGTACCATTACCTAGATTTTATAGCTTAGAGTTATGTAGACTTTTTGTGAATATTATGAAAAAACTAACTATTATTTGACTCTGAAATATTTAATTTCACATAAACCTACATGGGCACTTATGAAACGTCAGGAGCTAAGTGCACGGTTCCAATTGGTTATTTCCTATGGAGAAGAATCGGCAAGTAATTCCACGGTTACTCTTTTAAAAATAATTGGATTTTACAATGTTTTCAAAGCATAGCATTAATAGGTATGGGAGAACAGTGTAGGCCTGTCAAGAAGTGCCAGGTACTTAACGAAATAGGAAATAAGTAACTACTGTATTATTTTAAAATTCATTCATCACATAGGTACACTTTTAATTTTGTATGCCTCATTTAAGGTAGATTGTACAGGGATCGCCCATTTTATTGTAAGTACTTATTTTAAGTACCTACAAGTATTCATTTATAAAAAAATATATAACAAGTATAACAACCATAAATAGGGTCTTACACCCATTTTTGAAAAGTGTCTTAATTAAATTATATAGTGCTAATATGCCCCAAAATAAATCACAAAATTTTTATTCAATCGATAAGTGCCATAAAAATGCATTTAAATTTTACATTTTCATATTTCGCGCGTAGTTTGACGAAAACGCTGGACGCAGTGGATACCATGTTGCTCTGTGGTCATGACGTCACTTGGCTATGTAAACAAATGCGCTGATCTATTATCTAACTATCAGTTGACACGTTCATGGTGTTTTTTAACAAATTAGAAAAATTGAAAACGTTGAATTGAATTTTAAAATTTATTTTGTTATTTTATGAACTAAAACTAACATTTTCCGACTCCTTTTTGCCTAAACTATCTCAATAATCTATTTATAGATTTTTTCTCGTATGTAGTAAAATACCCTTTTGTTGCTACAGGAATCTGGCTATGACAAGGAAAGAGCCGATCGGCGTGTGCGCACTGATCACTCCGTGGAACTATCCTTTGATGATGCTGTCGTGGAAGATGGCCGCCTGCCTCGCAGCTGGCAACACCGTCGTTATGAAACCCGCTGCTGTAAGTAGAGACCTGTAGAACTTATTGACGTGTAACGTTGTTCCTCTTGCATTTTGTGGGAGTGATGTCACCAATACTTAGGAGTCAGGGCCAAGACGTTGTGGTCTCAGGTAGTTATGTTATACCTTTAAGAACAGAATATAATATTATTTATTGCCGAAAAATTCTATGCGAGATTTTGAGAATTATAGAAGTTAACCTAGCAGTCGATTTTTGATGTGTCTTTACTGTTGGTTTCTGTGGGAGTAATTTCGTGAAAAGGAACGGAAGTGTGTAGACAGGAAGTGGACAGCTTGAGCATGGAATAAGTAATTACTTTTTTTTTAATTAGTGTGCTCATGGAATTAGTAAGTACTATAAAGATTGTATGTAGAGGGGGTCGAATTTGGACCAGTAAAAAAAAATAATAATAATAAAAGTCATTTATTCAAACTAGACTGAGAAACAGCACTTTTCGAACGTCAAAGTTAAATAAGACAGTCGCCCAAAAATGCCCGCCCTTCACCACTTCCTAGTGGTTTAGCTGGGAATAAGAAGTGGTGGAACAAACTCCCCAGCAGCTCCCAAACTCGTGAGAAAACGACCACTAGTGATGAATAATTAATCGGATAAATATTTCAGTATTTAGCTTTTAAAATTCTGAGGTTAATTTCTGTCGCTGCTCAGTTGCTTATTACCAAGGTGAAATGTCATCATCATATGCGACTAATGTAACGCTCGCTCGATTTTTTTTTTTATTTTACCTGTTTTCTTATTATTGAATACATGGACTGCTAGTCTTGGGCAAATACCCATGAGTGGGACAGAACAAGAATAGCAAAGAGAAATCTTCACCTTTACTCAAATCACTAAACATAACTTTAGACAGCAGTTTTAATTAAGGACACCACACATATCCACGCAGAATCGGCTTCGATCAGCAGGCTTAGCATGACAGTCTCTATTTCTTCGAAGAATAGACACGGCTCTTTCCATACAAAGTGACATTTCGTTTCTCCTTTTTTGACATCCCACCGTAGAAATCTTTCTACATATAAAAGGACCTAGACAACGATCGTTAGAAACGAAAGACAAGATGACAGATTGTAGAAGGATTTCTACGGTGAGATGTCAAAAACTGAGAAACGAAATGTCACTTTGTATAGAAAGAGCCGTGTCTATTCTTCGAAGAAATAGAGTGTCATGCTAAGCCTGCAGGAAGAGTTTTATGTCCATGCAATAAAAGCAAAAAAGACGTCATTCGCCCCGAACTCGTCAAGAAGTAGAACTTAATACGTGATCGCCTTGGGTCGATTCCTCGTCGATATCGTTCCCTGAATAAGCTATCGGAAACTTTAGCTTGTCTTAATATTTCCAATTAGCTAATCGCAATTTTTCATATTATATAATTTATTAAATAATTAATTATTTTGAGGGGCTTGTGGCTAAATAAAAATAGCCGCACGGGTCAATCGATCAGGTTAAGCTACGCTTGCCGCGGTTGGTCCGTGGATGGGTGACCATCTTTACATACCAAGACCCCTCCGTGCCTCGGAAAACACGTTACGCCGTTGGTCCCGGCTGTCATTCGTGGATCTTTTACAGTCTTTACGGGTCGTCAGAAGCCCGAAAGTCTGACAATCAGTCTTACCATGGGGTATCGTGTTACCCAGTAACTGGGTTGTGGAGGTCAGATAGGCAGTCACTCCATGTAAAATAGTGGTATTTAGTTGCATCTGGTTAGACTGGTAGCCGACCCGAACGTAGTTGGGAAAAGGCAGGCAGATGATGATTAAATAATTAATTCTAGACTAGGTTGTCCATAGAGAGTTAGTAATACACTGAAACTTAAACACATGTTAATAATACACACATACAAAAACAAAATATAATAATTATCCTATATGTAGGCCAATCCAGTGCCTCCAGATAGGACTCAACATGTTCAGCAATGACCCTCAGGTAGCCGTTAGGGCTGTCTCTGCTCGGCTCAGCGATGCTGCTCTTTTCCTAATAATGGTAATGGCCGCGACTTACCAGTTGTAGGTCCTAGGATCAAACCCAGATAGACGCTTTACTTTGTGTAAATTATTTCATCACCTCTGCTGTCAAAACGGTGAAGGAAAACATCGTGAGGAAACCGGCATGCCCTAGAACCAAAAATTCTAAGACATGTGACATCTACCAACCCGCACTGAGCCCGCGTGGTGGATTACGACCCATTCCCTCTCACAGAGGGGAGGCCTGTGTCCCAGCAGAGGGAACATTATAGGCTGATTATGTAGCCTTGAATAATACATTATAGCTTGAACACAACTTTTCAAAAGGTAATCTTTTCTCAAAACAGCCTTCCTTTACCACAGGTATGTCCCCTCACGGCTCTCAAGTTCGCGGAGCTGTCGGTGCGCGCGGGCATCCCCGCCGGCGTCATCAACATCCTGCCGGGCAGCGGCGCGCGCGCGGGGCAGGCGCTGGCCGACCACGCGCTGGTGCGCAAGCTGGGCTTCACCGGCAGCACGGAGATCGGTCAGTGTTGTGGAGCACTGCAAAACAGCAATACTTCATTGTCTAGCAAGAAAATCGGAGAAAAATACTATAGGCAACACCAGGGCCGGTTTTAAGGAAGGGCAAAAGGGCGCTGGCCCCGGGCCTCCACAATTTTTTTTTTTTTTCCAAATAAGGTTACATTCACAAGGAACCTTTTATCGAAGATAAAAATTATAAAAAATAGACTTCGGACTACAATAACACAAAACCGCCTATCAAAGTTATTCTTAATGAGTGTTTGAACTGGATTTCACCGAAATTATCAATGACTTTCCACCATGCCTCAGAAATCACGTTAAGCCGTTGGTCCCGGCTGTCATTCGTGTATCTTTGACAGTCGATAGGGGTCGTCAGAAGCTCGAAAGTTTGACAACCAGTCTTACTACCCAGTCACTGGACTGTGGAGGTCACATAAATAAAAAAAACTGGTAACTGGTGGATAGAAAAATACTGGTATTCAGCTGCATCCAGTTAGACTAGAAGCTGACCCTAACGTAGTTGGGAAAAGGCTGGGCAGATGATGATGTTATGTTATTTTAACTTTCAGGTCAAACCATAATGAAGTCGTGCGCAGCTTCAAACATGAAGAAGGTGTCCCTGGAGCTGGGCGGCAAGTCTCCTCTAGTTATATTCGAGGACTGTGATCTCGACAAAGCTGTCAGAAATGTAAGTTGAAATAACCTTTAAAACAATACTGCTAGGGTTGCATTTTCTGTATACTTTCATTTGCTTTTCACTTCGATGACTAGCTAAACTCGACTATAGGCAGTCTTGTGGCGGCATCTACATCGCCACATGCGAACTACGCAACACACTGACGTCACGCAACATCCTGCATCGCGCAAGCAGAGTTTACTGAGAGTTTACTTTAAAGTCAGTTACAGAACTTAGCGATGGAAGTTCAAAACCCACATCTAACGTGTCGTTATCAAGAACGCATATTATAGGATTAAGGACTACGTTGAAGACAAGGAAGTTTGGCAATAATTCCTTCTGCTCATGTGGCTTCCTTGGTACATCAGAAACGGCATAACTATGTAAATGTCTATCCCAAATTACGATGTTTATTATTATTATTTTTTAGACATACTTTTTTGACATTATTTGACATTATATACCTACAATTTTGATTTCAGACTTGTTGTAATGGCAAACATGTCATTTGGTTTAAATAGGTTTTTATTTTTTTAATATTATTTTACGTGGATTCTTGTGTACGTTGTGAATGTGAGAACGTTGTAGGCTTAATAGACTAGATCTTTTGTAGACCTTTTTCTTTTTTTTATAAGTACTTCTCGACAGGCCTACACTGTCCTTCCATGCCTATTGACACTGTAATTTGAAAACAATGTAAAAGCCAATTATTTTTAAAAGAGTAACCGTGGAGTTTCTTGCCGGCTCTTCTCCATAGGAAACGACCAATTGGAACCGCGCACCTAGCTTCTGACGTTTCATAAGTGCCCATGTAGGTTTATGTGAAATAAAAAGATTTTGATTTTGATTACCGCGCAACTAGCATATATACAACATCCCGACATCAACCGTCGGAGGATCCTCCCTTTTCTATGGAGGATGAGTGAACTTTACACCCTGTTCGTCATGCCTCTGTAGTCTCACCCTTATTTCGTGAAAGTTCGGCCAGTCTTTGGAAAATCGGCAGTTATCTGCCCCAAATTATTTTCATTCACAGTTAGTTTACTTTGACCTTCCTTAAGACTAGTTAAATTCCTTGCCAAGAGTAAAACTAGTATTATCACAATTATTTATATATTTTATTTTAAATATTATTTTTTTACTTTTTATATAGGGCATGGCATCCGTATTCTTCAACAAAGGCGAGAACTGCATAGCAGCTGGTCGGCTATTCGTCGAAGAGACCATTCACGACGAGTTCGTCCGACGCGTCGTCTCGGAGACAAAGAAGATTAGCATCGGCGACCCGCTGCACAGAGGCACGTCGCATGGACCACAGAACCATAAGGCGCATATGGATAAACTTATTGACGTAAGGATATTTATTTTAAAAATACGTAACACAAGCTAAGCTGAGAGTAAACATTGAAAAGACTTGTTGGGTAGGTTGAATGTAATATAATCATGCACTTTTTGGCTTACGTAGTATAAACAAGGAACCTTTATAGTTTCGCCAAGTCCGTCTGTCTGTCTGTCCGCGGTTTAACTCAGAGACTCTTACTACTAAAACGCTTTAAGACGCTGACAACACCTAAACCGCGGTCACTGTCAGATTGCATAGAAAAGAAAGAGAAGCGCTACGACAAAACGCTTGTAATTTATTGCAAAATATGAAGTAATTATCTATTTACTCAGAATTGAGTTGAGTAATCGAAAATAAAAAACAACCAATTTCTGCATTAGAATAAGACGTACTTGTTATTAATTAAATACGTAATGTATGTTGATATTTAATCCAGATATTTTGGATTAGAACTTAAGGTAAGAGGTTAGTTTAACGTTAGTTTGTATCGAGATTTTTTTTTCAAAACGTGTTTTGGTGACATCCAAGTTCTGGGAAATATGTTCAAAATTAACATATATTTTTTCCGCTACCACAAACTATACAGATTTGGCAATTTTCTTTCTTAAGAGAAGCCTATTTTGGTCAATTGGGTCTTGTCAGCGCCTTAATTTGGTTTATAGGTACAAGTTGTGAAAGTGGGGAAAAAATATACGCCGGCTGAAACGTTTTTCATAAATAGTTGACAAAAACTAAGCTAAAAAAAATCGTCAGCTGCACTGTGGAGGGGGGAATATGTACCTACAATACAATTAATACAATCTGTCACCACACATCTAATTCTTATTTTGTAAGATTTGCTTTATAAGTGATACCTATAATATGTTTTATATTGCATGTTGACATAATTTATTATTGTATAGGACATAATGGATCTGTAATTTACCTAACATCTGTCTGTATAACCTATGCCCACCATAAAAAGATGTGATGTTGATTTGCAACGCTACCTCTCGTACTAGTAAGGGCATAGAGTATATTTCTAAGTTATTAACATTGACTGCCTGGTCTAGTAGCAAGCGCCAGCTGCTGACAAAGCAAAGTGTTATTTAGTATTACCATTAGGAATGTTTCAGTAGGTACTGTATCTGGATTTATGCCCGGTTTTTTAATTAATTAACGCCCACATAACATACATAATCAGCCTATTATGTTCCCACTGCTGGGACACAGGCCTCCTCTCTGTGAGAGGGAGTGGGTCGTAATCCACCACGCGCGCCCAGTGCGGGTTGGTAATGTCACATGTCTTCGAATTTTTGGTTCTAGGACATGCCGGTTTCCTCACGATGTTTTCCTTCACCGTTTTGAGAGCCACAGGGGCTTTACTTTGTGTAAATTATTTCATCACCCGGGGCCACCACTGCTCTATTAGCGCCCGACTAAACATATTTTGGGTGTACTATACACCTCTGCTAACGCTTCAAGGAAAACAAGCGTGATATTATACACTATTTAATCATATCTTTTCCCCTGCAGTTCGTCCAACGTGGCGTTAAAGAAGGCGCGACTCTCGTCCAAGGCGGCAAGCGTGTGGACCGCGCAGGATATTTCTTCGAGCCGACGGTGTTCACTGACGTGGCTGATGACATGTGGATCGCTAAGGAGGAGTCGTTCGGACCCATCATGATTATCAGCAAGTTTAGTAGCAAGTAAGTGTCAAGTGTGTGTTATACATGTTATCTAGCTGCGCCCCGCGGTTACACCCGGGATATCGGGATGAAATATACTTTACGACCCATTCTCATATCTACCAAATATACATAACAAAAAATAATTAAAATCGGTAGAGCCGTTGCGGAGGAGTGCGACCACAAACACCGTGACACGAGATTTTTATACAAGGTGTCGTTTTGCATCCTCGTCAAATTTCAGGAGGCTGCTATGAAAGATATATACAATCAAATAAAATTACGATACCTGCTCAATAATTAATACTTGTTTTTTTAGTTATTTAAGTTTGACAGTATTTTAGAATACACCACTTTCACATAACATAATCACCCCGTTGAGTATGCGGTAGTGTGTGTGTAAAAGGGCAGTTACAGTGCGTTATCACACGGGCCGCGTTTTATCACATGCCGATTTCCGAAAATTTGGAAAAAAAGAAAAAAAATTGATCTACTTATTTTATTATTGATTCTTGTCGAGAATCATTAGCATAGTTACCTCCTTGAATTTGCCGAGGATGCAAAACGACACCTTGTATATTAGAAGTTATTACGCCATATTTTATATTCACTGCCCTTCTAACACCTAGTTTTTTGGTCGAAGATTAGTTTCCAGCTTTCAATTGTCTGATCAGCGGGGTAATTGTGTAACACACTATTAATAGCAATGGGTTTCATTTTGACAGTTCAACAACATTCATTGCGTTATTTACATTGTTGAGCAGACAAGTTTTTCGAACATATGAAGCAATGGATTAGCAATTTCCTTCAAATTCATTCACATTGTGATAGATAGTGTGTTACACGATTAGGGTGCTGGTAAAACCATTAGAAAATATGAGTGTTTTATGGATTGTGTGCATCTATGATGTGTATATTGTTCAAAGAATTCCATAAATTTTATTGATGAAGGTGTTATATTTAGCTCATTAGACTAGAACGCAGATTTTTGTTGTTGATCCCTCATAATGTATATCTTCTCAGCAGGCTCCCACTATGCTAAGTTGTTAGATCAGTGCAACATTTAAATATCCCAATCTATACAGTGTGTCTGTATACGGTATAGCGAAAATTAAGGGTGTGGTACAGACCATCAAACTGAATAACTTTCTCCCGGGGACCAACGTCGTAATCGCGAAAAAAATATCAGTCGTCCCATACATTTGGTCGAGTAGGTATTGAAGTTTTGTATGGGACGACAGAATTTTTGTTCAGGATTAAGATGTTGGCCCCCGGGAGAAATTTGTTCAATTTGATGGTCTGTACCAAACCCTTAATTTTCGCCATACCATGTACAGACACATTGTATAATACAAGGTGGATTTTCGAGACGGGGCAATAAGGGCAGCCGCCTTAACAGTTGTAGCTACAAGAAAACGGTCTTAGGAGACCATCCTTAACTTTTTGAGACGTTTGGATCTGTATTCACAGATTTTGAAAAAATGTGCAGTTAGCAAGAAAATGGTTAGTTTCACAAAAACTTTTTTTGGTGCCAGTCGATCCTGTTTCTTAAAGGGATCAAAAAACGTTATTAGACCAACAGAGGTTTGAGTACTAGAAAAGTCAGAAATCGCAAAAAAAAGTTTTCCTTTACGCTTCGTAGGAAAGAAACTCAAATTTACTTTTTATGATGGACAGAATAGCCGTAAATAAACAAAAAAGTAAGAACGAATACGCGTTATACATTTATTTAAGCCCCGCGCGACACCGATTCGGAATCAAACAATAGAAAATCAATTGTGTAATGAGTCACAATTGATTTTCTATTGTTTGACTGTCTTGCCATTTAAATATCAAATGTACAATGGGAATGCCACAAGTTTTGAAAACAAACCCACTTACATCAATAAAATAATTTATTAAAGTTGAACAATGTGTCGTCTCCACAGAAGCATGGACGACGTAATCCGGCGCGCCAACAACACGGAGTACGGGCTGGCCAGCGGCGTGTTCACGCGCGACGTGGGCCGCGCGCTGCAGTTCGCGGAGCGCGTGGACGCCGGCACCGTGTTCGTCAACACGTACAACAAGACCGACGTGGCCGCGCCCTTCGGCGGGTTCAAGCAGTCTGGCTTTGGGAAGGACTTAGGTATGCATTTTACTAAAAAAACTAAGATCTAAGTAGATTTGGTTGTTACTGTAACCATCTTGTAAACAGTTTCTGAAAGCCATTTCTGAATAAATAGCCGTAGAAAAGGAAATAAGGCGTATTATACGCCCCTACACATAATCAGCCTATAATGTTCCCACTGCTGGGACACAGGCCTCCTCTCAGTGAGAGGGAGTGGGCCGTAATCAACGCGTACGAAGAGATTGGTATGTTCAATCAGTCATATAATCCTGACTGCTTTAAACTATTACACACCCCGAAACTAGTATCTGTGTCTAAAATTTAAATTTACTTTTAATATACCTTATTTATTTAACCATTTATAAACTAAATGAACACTTCCACACAATAGACGTAACGGACAACCCTCTGTGCAGGGCTTGCTTGGAGGCAGAGGCAACCGTTGCGTATGTGCTCTTTGAATGCACATGCGTCACCCACATTAAAACAGAAACCCTCGGGACACCTAGATTCTAAAGAGACCAGGAGATGTAATCAACTTCTGGAGAGAGGTGGGCTGGTTGGCAATAACCACCGAACGGCCGCCATGGCCCACGCACAATGGTCCACCTGAAGGTCTAAGTGCGGAAACCAATCCCTCTGGCATAGCATAGCACATATAAACAGAAAATACGTACAAAGGTTACGCTTATTTCTAAAGAAATCTCTTCCAGCATACCTGCGATAGAAAAGTAGATAAAGACATGTAGACACCGTGTGCAAGAGTAGAAGAGAAAATATAATACATAAAATCGAAACAATTTACAAAACGTATAATATGCTAACATACATACTTCTACAACAAATATCACTAGAATATTTAAAAAAAATATAGTGTAATTTAAAATAATAAATACATACGCAACTATATCGAAGTGGAAAGATAGTGTTCTTTCACTCTTCTTTTAATACCTTCTTCATCTTCCAAATACTTTTTGGCGATAGTAAAGCACTAAGTAACTTCATTCTTAATTGAATTAATTTTTATAATGATGAGGATTCCTGAGAGCAGTGGTGGCCCAGTGGTAACGGCCGCGACTTACGAGCTGTACGTTGTAGGTTCGAACCCGGACAGGCGCTTTACTTTGTGTAAATAATTTCAACACCACTGCTCTCAAAACGGTGAAGGAAAACATCGTGAGGAAACCGGTATGTCCTAGAACCAAAAATTCGAAGACATGTGACAGAACAACCCGCACTAGGCCCGCGTGGTGGATTACGGCCCATCTCTTACAGAGAGGAGGCCTGTGTCCCAGCAGTAGGATCATTATATAGGCTTATTATGTAAGCACTGAGTTGATTGGCATCAGATGCTACTACCAGACATGACATTGATAACCTAATCATACCTAACTCACGTATCTTTATCATTTGGTTCCAGGCCAGGACGCGCTCAACGAGTATCTCAAGACGAAAAACATCACTATCGAATATTAGGTTAAATTAATATAGTACCTACTTTAATTTATAAGATTTACTTATTATTTAGATGTATATTTATGTACATAATTAGTATGTAAGCGAATACTTTATGATTATATTCAATATTAATATATGTTTAAAAAAAACATGGTTTTATTTGATTTCTCTCTAAAAATAAAATAAATAAAAATTCCTGTTCATAACGATCGAAAAGGTTCAGAATTCAATTATGGAAATTGAATTCCGATAATTATGTATTATTGATACACAAATATTTGTTTTTAAAAAATAGTTTTATTCTGTGCAAATATAAAGTTTTCTTTTAATAATATTATCATCAGCGTGTAGGTACTAGATAAATCAACGAATTTTTTAATACTAAAATATATGAACGAGTTACTGAGACTGAGAGACGCATCAGGGTTTAACCGTTTACGTATTTCTTCCATTATTATTTCATACGAGAATATTTCTTCGTAACATAATGGCGAATATATTATACGACAAAGGTGTTGTACATAATACTTTTAATCCACTCTCTTTGCGTATCTGGTTTAGGTGACTTATTCCATTTTTCAAGTACTTCCGCTCTGTAAATAGAGAAAAATTTACAATTATGGATCTTGTGACTTTGCTATGCCATTGCCCGAACGATAAGTCATTATGATCATAATAGGGATGGGGCGAAATTAGTTTCACATTCGGATTAACCGAACTCCCGCGGTTTGAATCAAATTTCGGCCGAATCGAACTTTGGTTCAAATGCCGAACATTCGATACAAGAAAATGTTAAAATAACACCAGATGTGTTATTCTAATACTTTCTTGTATAGAATTTGTACTAAAATATTAAACAAAACCAGTAAAAAAAAATCGTAAGCATTTTTATATTGTTTGTAAGCTGTTACATATTTAACAATTTAATGTATTCTAAACATTATCAGAATTTTGACATCTCTAAACTTTGATGATTGAAATAATTATACCCAAAAATCACTATATTTAAAATTTATAAAAGTGTTAAATTGAAATCTTACCAAGGGCAGGTTATGTTGCAAAAACACCAAGGCAGGCGGATTATCTGGCAGGAGTCTGTTACGTTTTTGTTCGAATACATTTCCTGCCTCTGAGAAAAGTCCAGAGTGAGCTGCCACTAGGTCATAAGACTCGAGAAACCGCTGTGCAAATAACCGAAGTGCGACCGAATTATTTATTTCCATCGAGTATTCGGCCAAGGTTCGTATTCGGTTCAAACCACGTTCGGCCTATCCCTAATCTTAAATGTCTAGTATTGGATTTGATAGTCTCGCGTTTCGACATTATCTCACCTTTTTCGACCTGTTTCGACGATTAACCGGTGATTTCACCTGATAGTAAGCGATGATAATGTTGACGATGGTGGACGCTTTCCTAGTAGTATTCCTATTCTAAACACCGAAATAGTAATTTAACTTTTACTAGGTACTATCGGCAAAACTTAGGCATGCCCAGTTTAGAGAATATTTCTGGTTTCGCCCTATTAGTGACGGTATGCATTTGTGTGAGTACAGGTCGTATAACAAAAGATAACAACAAACAAAAATATTTTGTATTTTTTGCGAACGAAGGTATTTTATAGATATTAAGCCGTCTTATTGTTCGGATTTTCAGACGTTGTCACTAAATAACAATGGTACTTAGTTAATGAACTTGTTGCTGCCGCCACTTTTGCAAGTGCAATAAACAAGCTCTGATAACATTGTATGAACTGCGCCAAGTATTGTTTCAAATACTGTAGTATTTGTACTATTTCAAAACAGAGCAATAAAAGGAAAAGATACCAAATGTAAATTTCTAATAAAACTACGTAACTTGCTTCGTTTTTGACATATTCCCAAGTTTAAACACATTGAAATGTATCTAGTTATTTACTTTCCAATAGCATTGCTCAAGTAACAAGTCCCTGGCGGCCTCGTGTCTTTTACCACACAATCCTCACCTTTGAAAACTTCATGAAAATCAATTTTCAGAACGCTAAAATATAGTCATAAATAGTCACCTAACTTAAAAAAATAGTCACATTATGATTCCGAAGTTATAGCTATGCGTAGTCTGGTCTTAAGTTTTTCACACATGGAAAGTTAAATATATGACACAATGAGTTATGCACTACAACCATTTTTAAATCAAATGAAAGGGTATAAAATTCAGATTTAAAGCACATTAAAATTATTCGAAATGTCCTCCTCTTGCTTCGATACAAGCCTTCAATCTGCAAGGCCAGTCATCAATCGAAGCACGCACGACGTTCATGTCAATATCGGTGACTGCTTTCATCAGGAATGCTTTTAGTGACTCCAAGTTGCGATGGGGTTTGGCGCAGACCTTCTCCTCAGTACTGCCATATTTTGTATATCAAGGGATTCAACTAGTCTGGACTGGATGAGGGCCAATCCTCATGCCTAATGAAGTCTATTCCACGAGCCGTGAGCCAGTTTTGGGTAATTTTCGCCTTATGAGCCGGCGCAGAATCCTTCTGGAATACCCAGTGCCTGTTTTCGAACATTGTTTGTGAAAGAGGTTCCACAATCTTAGGATTATGTTAGGACTGTGTTTTGATATACGAGGGCAACAAAAACACTTCCGTTGGACCCAAATAGGACACCCCAAGCCAAACCAAAAATGCCGAAGGGTTATGACCACGCTGAACACGTGGCACACGTCTGCTCGCTTCTTCACTAGAGTGTGCATACATTTTGTTTATTGAAACTCTCCTCAACATTATATTTTCTTTCATCTGAAAAAAATACCGCGAAATACTTTTTTCGGATGAGTCTGGTTTTCTTCAGCCGTGCGTTACGATGTGCTGTTTTCTATAAGCATGCACTCCTAGGTCTTCATTTAACACCCTTTTAACAGTATTTTTGCTTAGTCCCATCTGCAGGGCCAAGATTTTTTGCTTGTGGACAGAATTTTGTTGGATACGCGCCTTCACTGCTTTGATGACCGCTGGACTCCGAACAATACGAGGTCGACCGCTCCTTTGTTTATTTTTTAATCTTGAATCTTCCCTGAATCGTTTGATAGTAGGTACGATAAAAAAAACCCAGTGGAATTTTAAAATTTTTCAGCCGTTTGAAAATCTCAGTTGGCGCGTGACCGCAACGATGCAATGCAATTACTGCGACTCTTATCTTCGTTGCGCGTCCACTCCATTTTAGAAAATGAACAAAATTCCAGAAACCCTTTGTATTTTCTACCCTTTACCGCATACCGTCACAAATTTGGAACATTCAGCTT
This sequence comes from Atethmia centrago, assembly GCA_905333075.3. Classification (NCBI taxonomy): domain Eukaryota; kingdom Metazoa; phylum Arthropoda; class Insecta; order Lepidoptera; family Noctuidae; genus Atethmia; species Atethmia centrago. The sequence goes on from HG995387.1 coordinate 10,832,927, forward strand.
TTGGTGTAACATATTACTGCCTGTGACCTCTATGATCTTTTCTTGGAACTATTTCGTATGTAGGGAGTGTAACTCACCTAAATATGTGCCAGTGGCGCCTCTACAGAGACGCTTAGGAACTAAAATCGAATGTTTCGTCAGTTGGTTTCCAAAATTTCACAGATTGTCAATTAGCAGGTTTTCAATACTGTTTTTATTGTTTTTTTGTTAATATCTGCGGAAAAATAGTGATTCACCTGATACAACAATGGACCCACAGGCTTTCTATGGCAAAAGAAGTAAGTTCAAACCACAATATGTAATGAATATTATAATTTTTGAAATGTTCCGAATTTGGAACACCATGCAGTTGTTATGTTTTTTGTAGTACCAAATATGGAACTTTCTGCACTCCAGTCAATAGTTTGACAGTTCCATATCCGGAACATTATGCAGCATACCACAATACAATTATACTTTCCGGTTATTAAAACTTTATCTCTTAATATGGAACAATATGCGCTCGAATCAATAATTTACAAGTTCCGAACTGGGAACATTATGCAGCTGATCTTTTTATACTTTTAGGTTATTACTAAACCCTGCAGTAAATGTAATTTTTAAGTAGGATGAGTAAAAGTAGCGCATACACAAAGTTTATTTATATAATTGTATTTTAGGCGTTTGTATTGATGCACAAAGACTCAAAAGTATATACTCCGACTACAAGCAAACGAGGACGACCACTGAATGAAGATGTTGAGGCACTTAAAAAGGTGCGATCAAGGCGACGCATAGAACTGCGTCCAATGGACGTAGCTGGAGACGGGTTTAACCACTGGCCCGATTGGAAAACTGATCGCCAAAGTTGTAAAATGGAAGGATGCAAACAGAAATCCCAAGTGATATGCGAAAAGTGCGGTTGTTATCTTTGTTTCAACAATGATCGCAACTGTTTTAAAAACTTTCACACATAATATTTTTTATTAAATACTTAAGCATAGTTTCACATTGTTTCTTTTGCTTTTAAAATTCCTGTTTTTCAATTAGGTATACATAATTTGATCACACCGCATGTTGTATCAAATTTGGAACGCCTGAGTTGTAGAACTGGATCGCATAGCGTTCCATATTTGGAACAATTACTTTTACCTTTGTATCTTTTTTACATGGTCTTATATATTTTTTTTTAATATTTTTTTGGGGACCTATAAATGCCCTATACTGACATATATTTTTTCCAAAGGATTTAAAAAAATCATGCGGTAAAGGGTTAAATATTCAAATTTCGAATGCCCATAATATTTTTTTCCTCGGCTTGCATTCTAAATTCTATATTTTACCTATGTGACACAACGTATGGCCCGACTACGTAAGTTATTGATGATTGTGGGGTGAACGTCTCCACACAATCCTCACCTCAGTACAAACAAACGGCTGAGACTATCGACTTGGGATCAATTCGAAAAAATAGTCAATATATGGCAAATCTCGAAAATAGTCATTAAGAGATTCCCGAGATACAAAGGTGTCTTGGTGAGGATTAGGTACGTGGTGAGCCTTTCTCGCCACAATACTTACCTGATTACCGCGGAACACTTACGTTTTTTAATTCGATTTTGGTGCCAAGAAATAGTTGTCTCCAACCATGATAATATCGACCTGGTTTACTGTGTAGAAGTATGTTACACTTCCATGTAAACTTCTACATACATTTTCGAGTCGAGCACAAAGTTATTAAGTACGTGTCACCTTATTTTTTGGTTGTATTAAATTGTTAGTTATGTAGCTTAGAGTATATGACACTGCAAAAGCTATAAGTGCAATATTCCAAACAAAACAGTCTGTCACTTTTGGTGGGGGGATGCAGTAGATACCTACTACCAAAAAAAAAAAACAAAAGCTGCTCGCCCGTAAAGAGAAGGCCGTACCTTCCATTTATTTTTATCGATATAGATATTCAACCGGAATTTTGCTTGAATCCATGAAATAAAACAGCTGATGCATAAATACTCAAAATTTTAGAAGTAGATATAACTACAATTAAATAAATTTGTAATAATCTCAATAATAAAATAGGTTAAGATAAAACTAAACAAAAAAAAATTAAAAACATTGGAATGGAAATATAATAATTAAGTATAATTATGTATTTTTTTTAAACAAAAAAATACTGATTCGTATAAGAAATTATCGATATGTCAATTTTGTTTTCAAACATGACCTCAACCCTACAGTAGTCTCGCTATAATTATACTAAAGGACGTAATCGCATATTTTCGTAATGCAAAAGAATTTTTTTTTGATCTTTATGAATATAAAAAGGAGGTGTAGAGCGAGACTCAGTGACTTCATAAATGCTTTGTGAGGAAAATACTCGATTCATGACATGTTTTATGATGAATAATGGTTGAATTAGTCTAAGATCCGAACTAGAAACGCCATTCACCGATCTGTTTAATGGATGAAAAGTATTTTATGTCAAATTTAATATATTAGAAAATATATCTCGAGTGGGGTTGTCTAAAAAATTCCTGGCCAGACTATGATTAATTAAAAATTGAAAAATGACTTTTTATTCAATATTGCACTCATGAGTTTAACGAATAAATAGACAACCTAACGTTTGTATATTCTATAGGCTTCATACTTTCGGTTGGTATTAAATTTACATCGGTTTAAATCCATTAAACCGATGGGTGAAGTTCGATTCTAGTGCGGATCCTCTACTAAATCGAATGAAAAATCAAAATGGCGCCGATTCCCTTGTTCACAAACTAAACTAAATTTAAGTTCAGTGCATCTTTTTCTTTCTATTTCATTTAGAAAAGGACAGAAGATAAATTTTAGTTTAGTTCTGTCAAATTAATCAGCTCCTGTCACTACTCTATACAAGTTTAGACGTGATTAAAAACTTGCCTACTAAAATTACGTAAATTTACGTCAAGCGCTGATTAATTTGACAGGACTAAACTAAAATGTATCTTCTGTCCTTTTCTTAATGAAATAGAAAGAAAAAGATGCACTGAACTTAAATTTACTTTAGTTTGTGAACAAGGGAATCGGCGCCAATGTCTTATTATGAGGTTAGGATTTTGAATTGCAATAAAAACATGAAAAATACGTGGAAAGTTATTCAGTTCTGCCAAAGCCACCGGAAGGAAATGTCTAGAAATGAAATAGCAGAAAACATAATGTAAGTACAATATTGTATTACCGTTTTAAATTAACATACAACAAAAAAAAAATAGTTACAGTAAAAAAAAATAGAGAAAAAAAATAGAAATTAAATAGGTAGTTCGTTAGTTAGTGGTAGTTTTAAAACAGTTTCGCAATTTTAGTGTTCGCGACGGTACCAAAAGAAAATGTATCTAGAAGTTTACTTGGAAGTGTAACATACTTCTACACAGTAAATCAGGTCGAAATTATCATGGTTGGAGACGACTATTTTTTGGCGTTCTCTAAATTGATTTTCATGAAGTTTTCAAAAGTGAGGATTGTGTGGTGAAGGACACGCGGCATCGCATAGGACATCGTGAACATTGGAAAGGCAGTTAACGTGTTAAAATAGCAATACAAATAATACATTTTCTAAACCAAACAGAAGATATGAGTACGAAATTAGCAACTTGTCAACAATAATAATTCATAAAGAGCTCACTCTGGCCGTCCGCATTAAAATATCATCTCACATACAAGTTAGCATAGCACCTAGTGTGAGTGTTTATACATCATTATATTTATACAGACACGACTAAAATACGTGTCATGCATCCTATTGGTCAAAACGCATACATCGTGCCATCGAGTCGTGCTATGCGATTATCGCCTTAAAGGTGGGCATGCGGAAGTTTGGCCGATAGTACCTATACAGTTCATAACTAACGGTATGTCCTGGCAATTCCGTAAGCGTTTGGGATCGCCTGCGAGAGAAGATGAACAACTACGTGTCTTCACCACTTCATAAATATTTGATCCTTGTCCGTAGCTGGGTGTCACTGCCATTCGCAAGTTGCGAAGCATTTCGCTATCCGAATTACTTAAAACAATAGACATAGATTAATGACATCATCAATACTCAGCGTCATCTCTATTACCATAGGTACATAAATATCTAAAGTAAAAAAAAAAACAAAATCACATACTTTTCAGGGGTACATGGTAACATGTTTAAACTGTTTAGAGGATTTGGCATGATATTAATGTTCGTAACGGTAGTAGATGGGATGGCGTTATTTCTCTGGAACAAGGATAAGAAATTAATATCTCTCTCTGTATGGGGTGGATGCTTTTCATTTAACTGCGTGCGATTATAAAATTATGACAGTTACCAAATATGAAGCTTGAAAGGCTTCTCGTAAGGTGTGTGATTAAATTAAAATTAAAGTTGAGTAAATTTTTAATAAGTTTAAATCTTTAAAACATATGAAGCAATGAATACTACAGATAAGAGTGGTCGGTCTGGGTCCTGGGTATGCGGGATTGTCCCACCAAATGTCGATTGGGTGGCTATAGAGGCAACTGCTACCGTGTAAAATAATTAAATATTTGAAACTTACAAGCATATTGCATACATTTCGAGCAATCATATATTGAGCCATATTTGCGCAAAAGGTCTGCAAAAGGATTAAAAAATAACCGGTAATTTCGACTACATATCAACATAGAAATAAAATTGTCAATGTCAAAATAAGTTTTATTTAGAACAATTTATGAAATCGAAAAGGTCTTTTATGAAAAAAAGGATTTATTTTATAACTAGCTTTTGCCCGCGGCTTCGCCCTAGTGGAGATCGGAAATTATACCACGGGAACATAAAACCGGGATGAAAAATAACCCATGTCCTTCTCCAGGTCATGGTCTACATATGCCAAATTTCATCCAAATCTGTACAGCTGATTTAGCATGAAAGCATAAGAAACAAACTTTCGCAATTATAATATTAGTTTGGATAATCTCATCACAACATGGAATAGCGATAATCTTGCCGTGGCATAAAATTAGAAATAGAAAATATATTATTGTCCAACTAATACAGTAAGCAGGTTCACAGGTCATCGAGGCTGGCGGTGAAGATTTAATAGATTCTCTCTCCCGTCAATATGGCGCCTAAACGCTTGTTTGCATGTCATGATCATCATCATTTCACCCGAGAGACGTCCGTAGGTTAAATAGTGTAGTGTTCTGTGAGACAAGGCCTCCCCAAGCGATTTAAATTACACAATAGCAACAATAGACTCGCCCCCTATTTCATGGGACTTAACAAAACTAGCGAAACATGGGGTTATTCGGCTATGCCCTACTCTTTCGGTAACACAGGCGTGATTTTATACTATGTTACTATGTAACTGGTGACCGAAAAGCTGGCGGCTTTCTCGCGCAACGCATCAGCATTGCAATTCAGCGAGGAAATGCCGCCAGCATCCTCGGTACAATGCCCCGAGGGCCTTTTTTAAGCCTAACTTAGTTTTAATTTAATTTAGTTAATGTTAATAATCATCTTGTAATTTGGTTATGTAAATAAATGTTATATAAAAACTTTCAAAACAATAAACAAACGATTCCGAACGAAATGCAATTTGTCAGTGTCGCTGTCAAACTGACGTTCCGTCATGTAATTTAAACTTCAAAATCAGATGTTTATTTCCTATTATTACTGTGAAAATCGCAATTGCAAAAAAGTGTTGATTTTCTCAATTTGCTAGTAAAATAATATTTTAAAATGAGTAAAGCAAATGTAGCGTTGCGCGATATATCGCCAATAATGCAAAGAGTTAGAGATTTCCTTCTTGGAGTGAGTATCAACGGTTTTGTTTTGGTCCATTATGTAACGGAAAAGGTTTTTGTAAACAGCTGTATTGTTTGTTCTATTAGAGGAAACACACGAACGCGCTGCGCTTCGAGCCGCTGCTGGCGGACAGGACTCAGCCCCAACCGCGGATTCCTGATGGAGTTTCTCACAAGTTAGTATCAAATGTAGCCTATAATAGTCAGTGCGTTAGTGTAGTATGTAGTCTATACTTGTTTAGTTATTTGGTCTTAGGTCTACTCATTTAAGTGTGTTACTATTTATGAGTATGAGTATTTATTTTACAGAGCGCGATAAACAAAAATTCTTAAAAAGCGCTTGTGCATACAACTGCATACTAAATAAATTTACTGTGTACTAGTCATGATCAGTTGCAGTTCTTAATTATTATTTTGTTAAAGGCAATGCAGAGCTATCAAACACATCCGCTCAGAGTATTTTGTTTTCAGGCACTCTCAGAATTACTACTACACCCGGGATGGACGTCGTGAAGTGGCACCACCTGTGGACCTTACCAAGAAGCTTCTAGCTGCTGGTGATGACAAGGGGTAAATATTGTTTTGAAGTGAAACCTAGCTATGAGTGAAATGAGTTTTAAACTCATGCGCATTATATTTAATTATTGTTGCATCTATGTAATTTGTAATTCATGGTATATCTTTGCCGGGAGCATATAAATGCGCTAATATAAGCTCTTCGCCATTCTCTTCATCATTGGACGAATCGTCGTTCTAATCAGTCTTTCTTGTTCTGAATTGTTAACAGCTCTCAGCCGTCATAATTGTGATGTATAAATCGAAACCCAAATTATTCATGTGAGCGCTGTGAGCGATTATGACTTAATTAGGAATATACCCTTAGTTGGAAAGGCTAAATTCATGAGCTGGGAATTACACATTTCTACCAGTAACGACAAACCAGTGGGGATGAACTATTTTCTACAGATGTAAACAGGCCTTATTTTTTTTTTTGGATGGGAAATCATCAAATAACTTCTCCCGCTCTGGGCGTAGCGGGAGGGTGTGTCAGACTCTTACTGACTAAAACCCACCCCCTATTCCTTCCGTTGCCTGTGCTGCGCCCCCACAGCACAGACAACGGAACCTCGGTGACCCATTAGTACCTTCCCGCGATGTAAACAGGCCTGCTGTTTGATTTTGCCCATATTTATCTGGACAGGAGTTGACAGTTTCCAGACCCAAGATTTCAAAATAGTATCCAAAACATTTACCATACCTATATTTTTGTTTGACACCTTTTTAACACCATCATTTCATTTCATTTTCATTCTATTGGTATGAAGTATTTACTTATAAATAGGTCATAGTTATCATCATCATCTGACTTTTCGGGGTTGGGATCGGCTTCCAGTCTTACCAGATGCAGCTGAATACCAGTATTTTACATGGAGCCACTGCCTATCTGACCTCTATAACCCGGTTACTGATACAATACCCCCTTTAGCAAGACTGGTTGTCATAATTTCAGGCTTCTGACCCATAACGACTGTCAAATATCCATGAATGGCAGGAGGGTCCAAAGGCTTAACGTGCTTTCCGCAATTAATTTCTTTGCTTTAATAAATAATCAGAATGGGAAATCGTCGTTTGACAAGAATAAACTGAATTTTGGTGATTTTAGTTTAGTGGCATTTGTGACAAGATAATCGGCACCATTGTATTTGTTGTAATAAAATTGTTCATTCAATTTAATTTTGTTTTCAGAACTCCCAAGGCAGCAGCCAATGTAAGACCAACCCCTGGCCCTGTATACCAGTGGGACAAACACTATGAATGAATTGTAGGAAAATGTGAACAAAATGCAGGTTTAATTTAAATAAAGTTGTAGAATAAGGTCCAATTGTTTTTGTTAAGAACTCCTTACAAATCATAAACCTTTTGCTGTGACCACGGAACAGAAAAAAACAGTGTAAGTGCAAAGTAGGCGTGGCACGCGTGCCACAAATAAGCGCTGTTACGCTTACTTGATGCCAGTCGTGTTCTAACATCGCGTCGAGTCGCTAGTCTCACGATAAATTTATTTTTCCGTAGCTATGCCGTATTGTTCCATTTTGGAGTGCAAAAATGATAGTAGGAGAAAAAATATTAAAAATGGAGGTGTTTCGTAGGTAGGTAGGTACGATTTTATTTATTTCTAATAAAATCTAAGTTAATTTCAATTCACTAATAATTTAATAGTGCGTCTAGTTAAAATCAACCTTATGTCCATTAAAATAAAGTTTATCTTGGTTTGATGATGTAGTCTGGTCGGATGTTGATTTTATCGATTGATATCGATAAAAGAAAATAAGTAATTTAATATTTATTATAAACATTACAATACAAATATATGGTCGAATAACATTCATACAAGAAATTTAATTTAAGAGGTGTGTAAATTGATTGATGCAACGGGCAGAGTTAATTGGATGCCATCCAAATAAGCACTATATACTCAAATAAAGTATATATACACGAAACCTACATCGCTTCCATCTATGAAAATCATTAAGTTTTTTAATGAAGTAAGTTACCATATTTTATTGTGTGCAATTTCATTACGCAGACAGTTCAGTTCAGTTCGAAAAAGTAAAAATAACGTGTTTTTTTATTTTAACCCAACTATCAGTAAAAAACATTAATATATATAAAGCAAGTAATTTATATTAGTACTTAAATATTTTATTTTTGAATACCGTAAAATGGGGTGAATAGGGACAATTTCCAACTTTATGAACAATTTTATATTTGTTGTTGATGGATATATTGCCATATCAAGATTGTAATGATTGAGTCTTGGTAGTATCTGTGATATCTAATTTAAAACTATGGAATTAACCTTTCGGTTTAAGCAAAAAAAACAAAAATAGATGCTATCCCTATTCACCCGAAATTAGGGGTTAATAGGGACGACAATAGTGTCAATAGGGAAATTTGCTAGGGCTGGCACTACTTGGTTATAATAATAAATAAAATCTACTTACCTCTTATTAGGGGATCAAAAAAAAAGTAGTGAGCATGAATTCTATGGTTTATTTATTTAATAATTAATAATTTATATATATTATTTAATAATTAATAAGTCTATATAGTCACTGTCCTCCACACTTTTTCCAGGAATAACGTTAATTTTTTTCTTTTTATTAACAGTTTTTGTACTTTGTGATCCATATCGCATTTCCTTTAATAATGACAAAACTGACTCGTCAATTGCTTCTTTTTCTTCCGTTCTTAATTCATTTCTTGTATAATTTCCTGGCAATCTATTTAATACTTTTTCTTTATTCAGAGGACTTATTCCCGCTTTCGAAAATCCGGCTAAAATATTTTGTTTTATATTTGGTTCCATTTTTTGTAGCATCTTTTTAAGTAATTTAGGAAACACATTCTTCGGTATTGTGGGTAATACGCGACCTTCAGTTTTTTTCCATGTGAATAAAATGTCACGCCACGCAATTTCCATAGGTCGAAAAAAGGCTACGTCCAGCGGTTGTGTCAAGTGGGTTGTGTTAGGTGGAAGAAACACAAAGTGTACATCCTGTTCTTGACATTTTTTTATGGTATCTAATGATAAGTGTGAAGAAAGGTTGTCTCCTATCAAAATCTTTTTTCCAGTTTTATTGTTAAAGTATGGAAGAGCCACAGTTTCCACCCAATCTTCAAACGTATTGCCGTCAAACCAGCCTGAAGAAGTGCGGTTATACCTACAGTTAGGAGGGCCATTAGTAGTCCAGGTATTGTATAGATGAGCGGCTTTGTACACGACGTAGCAAGGCAACAGTGTACCATCAGCGGATGCGGCCAACATAAGTGACGTCGACGACTTTGTATGGTTCATAACTCTCTCAGGGTACTTGACGCCTCTTTTAGTTAAGACTTTCTTTTTTCCAGGGTCATCGGCTAAGTTAGACTCATCATAATTCACAATGTTGCTTAAAGGTACACCCACTGTAGAATTTTGAAGCTGTGTAAAATAATCTTCAATAATTTGTGGTGATACTGCAGCTCTAGATCTTTTGATGTTCTGGCTTATCCTTAAAGAAATTTCTTGATGGTGACGCTTTAAAAAGCTCTGAATATAATTAACCCCTGGTAAATTATTAGTAAATCTTTTTACTTCTATGCCAATTCGATCTAAATATCCCTTTATTATTATGCGTAAGTCATAAGTATCAAGTGGATACCCCCAGTCTGAACAAATATTTATGTATTTTATAATGTATTTTTCTGCTTCGTCGCTTAGACATTTTTGTCCTCCTTGAGTTTTCATCATTCTTGTTACATGTCTATGCAAAACTGACTTACTTATATTGAATTGCTTAGCTATTTCATCTAGAGATTTATTGTCATTTTCATAGGCTTCAATTGCATTTTTTAATATTAAGGGATCATACCTCTTATACGGTTTTGCACTTTTAGAGATGTACACGCGAGGCATACTCGTATCTAAGAATGAAAAACAATACGTTAAATTGTTAATATAAATATTTGCCACCGAATATAATAACACTGCCTTAATAATGAAATAAAAGTTCTAGACAAAAACATGAATAGACTAGTTATAATTATACCTGCACATGTATACATAAAGAAATTTACAAACAAACATCTTAAATACATACTTGTGAAAAACAAAACCATTCTTTGGCATTCGGGTAAAAAAAAATGTTATAATTACTCAGTGACAACCCTACAAACCCATACCTATTCATACCTCAGTCATTCCTATTCAACTTGTTTTCATCCCAATTGACCCCCCTTTCGTTGTTATTTATACCTGGGACGTCCCCATTCACCCCAAAAACTACAGATTTTACATGTATTTCTTATTTATCAAAAAAACATTAAGAATTATTAACAATTGAGACTTACCTTTAATGTATAAGATGGCCCAAACACTAAATAACGTTTATAATAAACAATTGTCTTCTATAGCCGTCAAATAATTTACTGTGAGCAAAGTTTCTGTAACTAAAATAACGAGCACAAAGAGAGGTCCTTTTCAAATGCGTTTTTTTCCCATTTGCAGCTAATGTCATGCATATTCGGTGTGCCCATAAGAACTTTCAACATTCTACTATTACACCATAAAAAAGTGGTAGAATTTTTTACGAATTTAGTATTAATATTGAGCGCGAAATATTTTCCTGGTTTTATCCCTATTCACCTCTTAATCCCTATTCACCCCATTTTACGGTAATACGTACTACGTTATTTGTCCTACAGCTTTACTGAACTCCCAACGAGTCTTATTTTTTTTCGAATTAAACTAGAAATCGATATCGATAAAGTAATTCAAAATGCAATATGTTCTGCACTGGTCGAGTAGCAGTAGATAACGACCTATGACGCGAATGTCAACCTTATGTTTAACACATTAAAGTTTATAATTGCGACCACTGAGAAAACCGCCATCTATAGTCGGGTTACGGAATTTACTCGGCAATCGAATCTAGTTTGATTATAGATTACAAAACGTTGTAAAGACTTTTTGCACTAAAGCAAAATAAATCCTATTTGTAGAGACTGCAGGTTTATTCCCAGATGAAGGATCTGTGACTTATGCTAGTTTTGACTAAAATTAAAACGACAAATCAAACGAATTGTTTATTTGTAGTGCATTGTATGATTATCAGTTTATTTGTGTGAGTTTGGCGAAAACGGTTCGTATAGTGAGTTTGTTGCATTGCACTTCCGCTATTTTTTCTGTTCCGTGGCTGTGACATTCGGCTATAAGAATGTTTGTGTGCTTTTCAAAATAACTCAGCTGATTTTTTTTTTATGGAGATTTTATTGTCAGGTATACCATATTAGGTGAATATTAAGAAGATAAATGATACAACCAAATTCAAATACACTTTTATGTACTTTTCTACAAACAGGCAAGGCATAAAACAATAACAACTTTTAAATTTTACAATTATTTTAAAGAAATTGTGCCAAAATTTGGCCAGACATGTCAAAATAGTTTCATATTACCAGATACGCAAAATATTACAAAATAAATCAGGGGCTTTAGTAGGAGCTCAAACTTTCACACAATACAATACCTGAACATTAATATTTCACATAGAAACTATGTGAGACAGAGACGCAGCTCTAAAAAACCGATGTTTTTTATCAATAATGTGCCATGTTTACGGCCAGGACCTCTGTCTGGTAATTAGACTCCTAATACGCCCTCCGAAAAAACTCATAAACACACACGCATGCAACCTATATACATAACCTATTTCTTCAAAGTCTATCCTACATTCCCAATATTCAATTTATTATAATATTGTTTTAAAGTATACATGATTATGCTCTTTTTTCGTCTACAATAAACAGGAAAAAAGGAACCAGCGCGCAATTTTTCTTTTGGTAGTTCAGTATTAGAACACGTTTCCGTTATTTGTTCAATACTTTTTTTTCCCCGATTCTAAATCCTAATAAAATACCTAAAAACATACGCTGGCAAATCGAGCGAGCGCACAGCTGTTTAGGTACCTTCGCGCGTTTCGCTACACCGTGCGCCCGCGCCGGCCGGCTAGACACTTATTTTACCTATGATAACTTTATTTTTTTGTACTAAGACATATCAAAATAAAAATATATGTTTAATAAAACTCGCTAAAATTTAATTTGTCAAAATTTGCGCACTGGTTATTTTTTTTCTCGTATGGATACAATTCTTCACTAACCTCGACCTTCTAGATACAAATTGGATACATTTCAAATTCTATGCCTTACAAATACTTGTTAATTTCATGTTAATATTTCACAATTAGAACATTTAAAAGATTTTATAGCTGCACATTATGATGTCAATTCCACACATTGCGTCCTGCGTTCCATGATTTCATTGGCTAATAAGTTGTAATGTGATTGGCGCATCGTTTGTGGCTGCACCAATAGGAACGCGGGACAGAATCAAACGCACGTTAACGCAATATATTCGCGCGTATGAATTAGAATTTTATTTTAAATAATTCATTCAAACCATAATCCTATACAATATTGGATTGCGAAAATCATTATTCCTTAATTTTACGTATTCTTATCCAAATTCACCTCATTTATGGAGGGTTATGACTACACTGTAGACCTACCAATATATTATACAAGACTTACCGAAATTCATGTTAGTTACCGTCTTTACTGTTCATTTTATCGACCCAAATCTTCGATTTATTTTTCACAGTCAATCACGCTCCGCTATCTATTAGACATTACACGTCCCAAATAATAAAATGGAATGACTCCTTAAAAAAAACATAAAATAAAGCGAAAAAACGTATGAACTTAATTCAATCATCACTGGAATCGGTGGTGTCTGGGGTACGTATGTGCATAGTAGAAAAATGGCCAAAGCTGAAGGTTCTGTTTCGCGGCGGCCGGCGGGACCTGTACTTAAACTTTTGTCATTTGTCGTCACCGTGGACTTGCTTACGGAACTGCATGGCATCGCCGTACGCTTTCTTTACGGCCTTTCTGTCCGTTGGTTTGCGAGACTCGATGAGTTTCGCTTGATCGACACTTTTGTCGAGTCCTAGAGCTTCGAGTTTATTAGGAGGCAACCACTGCCAAGTGCGTTTGACGTCAAAGAACAGTACGAGGTAGAGGATGGGCTCGTGTGAGTGATTCTTCTTGAGGTTGAGCACGTCTTGAGGGGGCACCGGGAGGGGGACGCCGTTGTAGATGAAGCCTTTCGGTATCTTCGGGTCGATGATTAGAGCTGGGTACCAGGGATAGCCTCTGTTGAAAAAGTTTGGGTTAAAATTGGTTCGTACTATGAATGGGATTTAAAATGAGATAATTATAACAAGGAGTTTCAAAGCTTTGTTATCGTGATCAAATGACTACCGGAAAACCGGTATCGTCAACAGACTGTGGTATCGTTACTTCCATGAGCAACTTTACCCATTAGTACAGTGCTTAAATATCTCTTGATTATTTAAAATCTGTTACAAATAGTCGATTTTTATACTTTTGTTTCGATTTAATATTAAATGGCGCCAACAGATTTTTAGTAATCTCACGGAAAATAAAGATGCCACAGTTGATCGTACTCGATGTGTTCCCATGGCAGTAAATGGAAGAAGAATTCGTGCACCAAATTAGTCAAAAGAAGAAAATTGAAAATTATTTAGCAGCCAGTCTCTGAAGCTACTGACCGCCACATCAAAAAAGCAAACACGTGCCCTCGGCGCCAAGCTACCAATTATTCCTTAAAATCTGTCATGTAGTCGTGACCGTGGCGTGCTGGGCACATTTTGGGTCTGTCATCTATACACGACTGTGGCGGTCAAAAGGTTAAACACCTCCAATTTATTAAATTGCGGAGTGTAGACGGCAGTCGTTGCGTGAAAATTATTGAAATAGCTAGCTTCTGCCCGCGACTTCGTCCGCTTTTACCGGGATAAAAAGTGTCCTCTGTCTATCCTATGTCCTAACACAGGTCAAATTTCATCCTAATCTGTTCAGCCGTTTTAGCGTGAAAGCGTAATAAATAAACTCACTTTCGCATTTATAATGTTAAGTCAGAATACTGACAACTACAACAACAACTATACAACAAAAACTATATTGGAGCTTTCCAGTTAATCTGAATAAAGACTAACTGGAAATCTCCAACATAGTTGACAAGAATCATAAAAAAATATACTAACACCTGTTTTCACAAACACTAGGCGACACCTAGATGTAATGCATAAATAAAAGCGCACTGTCGGATTTCAACAAGATTTCCAGAGTTAAAAATCCAATAGTGTAAGTGAAAACGAGCATTAAACTTATAAATATCTAATAAACTAATACTGAGCAACGTAGGAAGTAATATAAAAAGAATGTGGTATACAGCTACTGACTTTACTGACCTGCATTTGGCCCAGACGAGTTGTAACGGTTCCAGTTGCAAAGTCGACGCCTGCGCCGACTTGACGGGGGTTTTTGACGTTGAAGATCTTGTTCCTCGGCTCTGCAAAGAACATTAAGTGCTATTTATTATCGGGCTTGTGGCTAATTAATAGCCGCATGGGTCGATCGATCAGGTTAAGCTACACTTGTCGCAGTTGGTCCGTGGATGGGTGACCATATTTACATACCAATACCCTCCGTGCTTCGGAAAGCACGTTAAGCCGTTGGTCCCGGCTGTCATTCGTGGATCTTTGACAGTCATTACAGGTCGTCAGAAGCCCGAAAGTTTGACAACCAGTCTTACCTCCACAACCCAATAACTGGGTTGTAGAGGTCAGATAGGCAGTCGCTCCATTTAAAAAAATACTGGTATTCAGCTGCATCCAGTTAGACTGGGACATCAACATAGTTGGGAAAAGGCTCGGCAGATGATGATTATCGGATAGAGCTTTTGTGAAACCAGACTTCCTCTTCAAAGATCCATGTCTTCGAATGAGTCCTTGTCTATCTATATGGAACATTGAAACTTATTTATCAAGATAAAATAATAAAACTCTCAGAGGTTTTGTACAACTTTCGTGCTAAATAGTGTTCCCACGTACAGCACAGGTAAGGAAACTGCTATAATCATCGCGCAAATGGACAGTGTTGGTGTAAGTCTTCTTGCAAGACTCAAAAAGTATTTTGTAGACTTCTTTATGAATTAAATCATCACAACCACAAGGAGAATCTGCCATGAAATTGTACATTACGATAAGTGTGACTTAAGTAGTCCATTATTGCATGGCGTGAAGTTAGCGCCCATGCGAAGCGAGGGTGGTAATAGACTTACTTTTAACCTGCCATATTTTTATTTATTGAAAATAGTATATTATAGTATTGGAGGGAAGGACAAGCACCCGGTCAACACGTATACTATTCAAACCTGGACAACGGGCAGTCACTTTTAGGTGTTAAAAGTCACGTTAATATAACGCAATCACACACAATTACAATAATTATAAACGCCGCATGTCAAGGACTCGAAAGTATTTTGAAAAAGGTCACGGTCAAGGTAAATTAGAGGTCATCCATTAATCTGTACTCAAGAATCCGGAGGTATCAGGTCTAACACTCGAAAATATTTTGAAAACGTCACGGTCAAGGTTAATTAGAGGTCATCCATTAATATGTACTCAAGAATCCCGGGGTATCAGGTCAAAAACTCGAATATCCATTAATCTATACTCAAGAATCCGAAGGTATCAGGTCAAACACTCGAAAATATTTTGAAAAGGTCACGGTCAAGGTTAATTAGAGGTCATCCATTATTATGTACTCAAGAATCCCGGGGTATCAGGTCAAAAACTCGAAAATATTTTGAAAAAGGTCAAGGTCATCCATTAATCTGTACTCAAGAATCCCGGGGGGTGTTGACACAAGGGGGATGAAAATTTCATTATTTTTGACCTAGGACGTCTAGTCTTTGAGATATTTGCTAAAAACTCAAAAAGGGGATTCCAAGTTAGGACGCAACTTACGATTTCACTTGTCTGAATTCATAGATGATAAAATTCGTGACGCGAGTGTACACCCAACAATATTTTGACAAGGGTCAACGCCACAAGGTTATTTAGGCACGTGACTAAAATCGGAACTACGGCTGACATCTTGTTTTGTCAAGAAATAATGATGCTACGGCCACATTGTCGCGCAGATTTGTGTCATTCGTGCATTTTCGCAATAAGACTACATGTTACATACTTCGGTTAAAAGACACGAAAAAAAAATGATAGATTCATTTACGCACGGTGTAAAAATTGACTACTTAGGTCACGGAGAAGCGTGGCTTAAGTGCGGGTTTAGGTCACACAGTGCTATAAAATATTTTTGAAGTGAAAATTTCTTTAGGCGCGTTGAGAGATTTTCGGGGAAAACTTATGGGTTCGCGTCACCGACATGCTATAGTAGCAGTAAGTGAAGTTAAATTGACCACATAAAGTTTAATTTACTGTGCATTGTTTAAATTATGTTTTTAACCCCCGACGCAAAAACGACGGGGTGTTATAAGTTTGACGTGTCTGTCTGTGTGTGTGTATGTGTATGTGTGTGTCTGTCTGTGGCATCGTAGCTCCCGAATGCATGGACCGATTTTGATTTTGTTTTTTTGTTTAAAAGGCGACTTAATCGAGAGTGTTCTTAGCTATGATTCAAGAAAATCAATTCAGTCGTTTGAAGATGATCAGCTCTTTTCCAGTTGATATTTACCTCACTCACCAACTTACAGCGCAGGTATCGTGTTTGGGCTCATTGTACTGGTCTCAATAAATAGGTTATAGCTAGATGGTGATCAGGGTCTGATGATGGAGAAGGAAAGATAAATGAGGGTAAACTAGTAAGTACTACTTTGGGAAAAATACCTACAGGGGCGCAGATTTCGGCGAGATACGTATCGATGGCAGCGTGTCTGACCTACTAGTAATGTATAAAGTTTAAAAAGTAGGTAATAAAAATTAAATTTAAAATTTAAAAAACCCCCGACACTAACAAAAACATCTAAAAAATAACAAAATAATACGTATTGGGTTCTTTCAGTTTAATATAAATTTAGGTAATATTTTGAGCCAAGCGTGTCGAGTCTGGGGACGGCTAAAGAAAACGTCAAACAGACGAGGCTTATACCTAGCAATAATTAATGCATGCTATTGTAGAAAGAATAGGCGCTGTTAACTTCCTATTTCTATTAGCCGTCCCCCGACTCGACGACGCTTGGCTCAAAATATTACCTAATTTCGTATTAAACTGAAAGAGCACAATACGTATTATTTTGTTACTTTTTAGATGTTTTTGTTAGTGTCGGGGTTTTTTAAATTTTAAATTAAATTTTTATAGATAATCATTATTTTATATGAAAACTTCCGTAGGGGCGTTGAGCCCTGCCGGGGTCGCGGGAAGGTACTTATGGGTCATCGAGGCCCCCGCAACACAGGCAACAGGAAGGAATACGGGTGGGTTTTAGTCAGTAAGAGTCTGACACACCCAGAGAAGTTATACAGGGTGACATTGAAAACATGCGACAAATCGAAATGGGAGATTGTACTCATCATTATGAACAACTTTTACTAAGGGACCAAAGCTACGAAAAAGAAAGATCCCAAAAAAAAAAACTGCTGTCCCCTACATTTATGTTCGCAATACCTCATCAAAATGTAGGAAAAGCACATTTTTTTTTTTGGGATTACAGCTTTGGTCCCTTAGTAAAAGTTGTTAATAATGATGTATACAATGTCCCATTTCAGTTTGTCGCAAGTTTTCAATTTCAACCTGTATGATGATTTCCCACCCTCAAAAAAAAAAAAGGGGGCGTTGAGCGATAAGTTTTCACTTCTGACTGCCTATGCTTTTTTTCTTTCGCTTATTGTTAACCCCCGTGACCTGCCTACCCCCCCACACCGCTACACCGCTAACTCACCCCGGGCGTGCGCTCGGTGTCGGAGCCGTCGGAGTGCGGCGCGCGGCGCGAGCGGCGGCGCGGCGCGGGCCCGGCGCTGGGCGCGCGCGCAGGGCCCACCGCCTCGTTGAAGGAAGACCTGGAAGGAAGAACCGGCCCCGTCACCATCATACCAAGCAAAATATGCCCACTACTGTCATCATCAGCCTACAGCAGTCCACTGCTGGACTTTGGCCTCTCCAATGACGGTGAGCAATGGGTAGCTCACCGTCCGGTAAGGACCAGGCCCGGGTCAACGGCGCGTCGTATTCCACGCGCGCCTCAAAGAGATGTCAGTACCATGTAGGGGTCCACTAGGGCCGATGCCTGCCGGAGTCGCGAGAAGGTACTTATGGGTCACCGAGGCCCCCGCAACACAGACAACGAAAGGAATACGGGTGGGTTTTAGTCAGTAAGAGTCTGACACACCCTCCCGCTCCACCCAGAGCGGGAGAAGTTATTTGACGATTTCACATCCAAAAAAAAAAAGGCCTCCAATCACACGCCCTTAAATTGGATTCTCGGCAACTCTCATCCAGCTAACACTCTCGTTACATTACTGTACCGTATTATTCATTTATTTATTTTAGATTCCTATAATTCTATACAAAACAAAAATGTCAAATAATTGAAATAAAATTGTGCATCGAATGAAATGAAATCAAACAAAATCCAAAAAGACATTAATTCAACAACAAATTAAAAATCAAATTGTGTTGTACAACACGCAGAAATATTCATAGATCTAAGACCTAAAACTCATTTAAAGCCATTTCATTGGTTGAAACTAGTTGTTAAGTAATGCTTGAGTAAAATTCTGTAACACTAGGCATAATTTTGGTCGAAATGTTTCTTTTATTATTCGAAACAAAGAATGATAGGTGTAATTTCAATAAATGAAGTCCAATAAATAATTCTTGATTATAAAATCCCGGGATTAAAACGTCATTATAATTATTCCGGGATTTTAAAGGAGGTATTATCCACTCTACGTTACTTCCTTCCTCGAAGTTTAGGTAAATATACTCTACCGATTCCGAACTCTGTAACACAATGCCTTGGCGCTTTATAAACATGGTAATTTTTAACCGGCTTTAGCCACTGTTGCCTACACATAATCAGCCTATAATGTTCCCACTGCTGGGAAACAGGCCTCCTCTCTGTAAGAGAGAGTGGGCTATAATCCACCACTCGGGCCCAGTGCGGGTTAGTAGATGTCACATGTCTTCGAATTGTTGGTTCTAGGTCATGCCGGTGTCCTCATGTTTTCTTTCATCGTTTTGAGAACAGGAGTGTTGAAATAATTTACACAAAGTAAAGTGCCTGTCAGGGTTCGAACCTGCTACTTACAAATTCGCAATTCGTCGTTATCACTCGGTCACCACACATCTGTTCCCTACATCACCCTCGAATGGAACTGGAAGAAGAAATCTAAAACGGGATATAAGAGATTATCGAAAAATAACTTGTTGTTTTGGCTTTCCCGGGAGATTTAAGTAGTTCAAAAAGTTACCCGTCAGTAGAACTCATAGAGCAGGAGTGGTGGGAGCCTTCGTCTTCGTAGTGCGTGCACGAGGAGCATGACTGTGACCACGCCGAGCTGCTCGACGACGATCTGTAACGATCAGGTGTTATCAGTGAGCTGGGAAGAGTAACTGATAAGGCTACGGGCACGAAAACATGGCGGCGAAGCGAAAGTGACAGATATCGTATGGGTTCTCCCCCTCTCGCCCGTTTCGTGCTCGTCACTTTTTGTGATTTTTTTTCTGCCGCCGCCGCTCCTTTTTTTTTGTAATGGGGTGGAAATCCTCATGGATGTCCTCCGCCCTGGGGCAGACGGAGGGGCCTGTCAGACGTCTACTGACTAAAACCACCTCGTGTAGGCTCGCACACTTGCACCGGGGGCTACAGGGACACTTAAGCACTCTGCAACGCAGCCCCCGATTGGCGCCGTCCGTCTGGTCATGCGGGGGGCGGAGTGAGCTGTTTGACTCCTCCCACGACGTCGAGCGAGGGGCGCGCGTGGAACATTACGCGCCGCCACCTCGGGTCTTATATGATAAAGGGCAGCGGACGTCCCCGAGTCCACCGTCCCTGGACCCATTTAGGGGGGCCGGAAGAGGACGTTATCTTATTTGCGTTCCGCTGCCTCCTTCTGCGCCGCCACTCCTGGGTCAACACAAGTATTACAAAACCTGCGGCTTTTAACACTTTTGTATCATAATGTACATAACGTTGTCTGCTTTCTAGGTTTGAAAGTCAGCTCTATAACCTCCTGACCAACACACAAGTGTGTGCGCAAACACAGATTAGATAGAATAACACTCTTTATTATGTACACATATCAAGCTATACATTTTCAGTTTATGCTAATCTCTCTTTATACGGAAATCCTATAAAGTGCAAGCTCAGCTTATACTGTAAATGTATATCTTGATATGTAGCCGTGTGTACACCATAAAAATAACAGATATAAATGTTGAAATTTTCCACAAGGTGACACAATGGGCGGTCTTATCGCTAAAAGCGATCTTTTACAGACAACCTTTGGATGGACTAAAGCGAGAAGGAGACAATACTGCAGGTAGTCAGTGGTGTACCAATAAATACATACTAACATAAAGCATATACTTATCTACATAAATATATACACAATAGTAAACATGAAACAAGTGCAGGGAACTATATTATGTGTTTGTGTGTGTTTGTTTTTGTATTATTTTGTGTGTGTGTGTTGTGTTTTGAAGGAAATAAATGTTTTCTATTTCTAAGGGTAGAGGAAGTGCTTGGACACAAGTGCACTTTCACAGTCCACTGGGACGGCAATCTGAAATGACCGGGAAGAGATCAGGGCTTCACTAGCTTTCCGGGGTCGGGGTCACTATTGTATTGCATAGTATAATCAGCCTGTAATGTTCCCACTGCTGGGACACAGGCCTCCTCTCGTCAAGAGGGAGAGGACTGTAATAAACTAAGACACCACGCAGATTGGTAGATGTCACATGTCTTCGAATTTTTGGTTCTAGGCCATGCCGGTTTCCTCACGATGTTTTCCTTCACCGTTTTGAGAGCAGTGGTGATGAAATGAACCGCTCGTAAGTCGCGGTCGTTCCTGCCGGTGTCGCGGGAAGGTACTTATGGGTCACCGAGGCCCCCGCAACACAGGCAACAGGAAGGAATACGCCCAGAGCGGGAGAAGTTATTTGATGATTTCCCACCCTCAAAAAAAAAAAAAGTCGCGTTACAACTGCTCTTCACCACACCATATTTTTTGCCTACACCACACTCGAATGGAACTGGCGCTTCACTAGCTTCCCGGGGTCAGGGTCACTATTGTATTGTACGTGCGGTAAAAGGGGGAATGCGTGGTCGGTGGTCGTGTTTACCTGGAGAGCGCAAGGTCGCTGTCAGAACCGACCTCCCCTGGCGGGCCGCGGTATTGCAGGAACGACGCAGCAACCGGCGTCGATATACTCTTGCCTTCGCCGCTTTGTGACGACCTAATCACACCATAATATAACACAATGTAGTATTTTTATAAGAAAAAATAAAAGCTGGAAGCAGCCGAAGTCGGTAACGCGTAGCAAAATGTTCACGCTAAATTATCATTGATATCCTGCCCTTATCCCAATTTATTTAGGATCGATGCAACATGTCTTTTGCTTCTTTCCTCCATACTTCTCTATTAGTTGTCATCCCGGTAGTCACCCCCTTTTTAGCCATATCATCTTTCACACAGTCCATCCTTCGTTTCTTTGGTCTACGCCTACTCTTCAAACACCACCAATACTAAACACAACATCCTCATTCATATTAATACTCAATTCTTTATTGCATTCCATATGTATTACACTGATGGTATAAAAAGTAAAAGACCGATAAGGACCCTGTCGGGCACAGCAACATTAGGAGAGAGGAAGAGAGCTACGTAGCAATTCAAGCAATTCAATATTATTATAAATTATTACATGTGTTGATTATATATATGTATATTATTAGATTTGTGTGTATAGGTATACTATACAGGTTGAAATTGAAAACTTGCGACAAACTGAAATGGGACATTGTATACATCATTATTAACAACTTTTACTAAGGGACCAAAGCTGTAATCCCAAAAACAAAAAATCTGCTTTTCCTACATTTTGATGAGGTATTGCGAACATAAATGTAGGGGACAGCAGTTTCTTTTTTGGGATTGTAGCTTTGGTCCCTTAGTAAAAGTTGTTCATAATGATGAGTACAATCTCCCATTTCGATTTGTCGCATGTTTTCAATGTCACCCTGTATAATAGTTTTTTTTTATTTATGTTTTGCATAAGAATAATGTAGGTAATTACTATGAAATTCTTAGAAGTATTTTCATTATTATTAAATGATGGTATTATTTATGTATTCATATTTTCTTATTTACTTATATTTGAATTACCTCACGACATGTTCCTCACTCCTCCGCGACACATGGGCCCCATACTATGACAACCGTTTTCCACACAACTTTAAAGTTACCGGCGCCACTTTCATTCAGACTTCCTCTTATATACTCATTTCTTATTCTATCCATTCACGTAACCCTCTTTTCCCAGTAGTTCCATGTAGCTAGTTCCACATGGAACTACTGCAACTCACTAGTTTCGTGTATGGAACTAGTGGGAGTATTAACAAAACTTTTTAGTATTTATTCCCAGTAGTTCCACATAAAGGAAAAATAAGAATATACACTTGGCCGTGGTTCTGTTTTGTTGTGGTGGCTATGAATATTACTGCCATACCACATACAGGGGGGCAACCACCACCTCTTATAGCAGTATTATTTTAATATTGCTTCACATTGGGAAAGAGATGGAGCTATACCATCTGTATAGCTTCATCTCACACTGATGTAATATTAAAATAATACTGCTTTGAGGCCAGGTTGGGTAAATCTTTGTGGATAACTGCCAATTATAAAATCGTAAAATGTATTGGTAGTTTATTCGTATTAGCATTCTCTCTGCATGCAATTGCCTTTCATTGCCCCCTTTTGCGGCCCAACCTTCGTGAAATGGCTTTATTTCTGTAAGTAGGTTTGTACAAACACTTCTTCACGTCAATCATATTTTAAAAACTAGATGACGTCGGCGTTTCCTATCTGACTACTCTGAGGAGAAAGGCCGACACAAACTAAGAGGTCACAGTCTCTTTTAAAGTCCAAGCATAATCTTGATCAGATCATGTGAAGATCATGTAGATTGGTGTCTGAAATGGTCTTTTGATTAAAGAACCACACAGATTGAGTGGACCTGTTCAGTCAGTACACGCATTTGTCAATAGTCGTGCAGCTCAACTCAGAACTTAGGAGCTTAACGATTCGGCGAACAATACCAAAGAAAGGACATTTGGGTAGGCCGCATAAATTGCTCAAACTGCCAGACCATGATAAAATCTAACTGAGAAAAAAAAAACGACAATGTAAACAATTAATTAGTGTGCATACTGTGCGCGTGACCGACTTCAACGTCATACTATTTCCAGCCTAAATTGTTTTCGTCAAGCATTAATGGCGAACCGCGAACTTATTCTAGTTACACGTGTTTTGTTAAATTCGCTACTATTTAGCTTGGCACAGCGTCTATTTTAGAACGTCATTGATGTTCGACGTAAATAATCTTACAATCATAATAATGTTTATCATTTTATACATAGTTTGTACAAAAAAGTTTTACACCTCTCAATTAAAATTCTATGAAATACCCACTCTCTGGTAAGTATGAGCTTTTTCCTCACTAGCAGGACACCTTAGCCCTTAATTATGTGGCATGCGCACCGTTGTCAAAACAAGCAATATTGATACATATTATAAGCGGTGCAAAGCTTTTTTATTTTACAAAAACGTAAGCGGTTTTGCCAAGGTCCGCTTAGAGACACAATCTTCTCCACGAAATCTATCATTTCACATTTGCAATAAAATAGAAGCATTTGTACTAACAATTAAACTGTTCGTAATTTCTTAATTAAACTGTTCGTACAAGAATCTATCTAATTTGCTAAAGCCTAATTTACATACTTTACTTGCCTTCATTAGCGTTCTCCCACTCCAAAAAATTGTGCTAGAGATCAATATCAAAATCATGCAATAAAATAACTGAAAGTACCCTTGGACCCGATATTATTATGATTACGAACAGCAGAACAACTTATAATTTAATAAATAAATAAATAATTAATTAATTAATTATAATAATTAATTATAATTCAATTTTGTATGAATGAAAAATAAAAGTTTGCTTCAAGGTCCACAGATATTTCGGTCTAGTAAAATTTACCTAAACAGATCTGGTGAGGATGTGGACTTGTCTTTATCTTGTTTCCGGGGTCTGCCACGACCCTTCTTCTTTGGCGATGGCTCTAAGCTCGAGCGACCCAGACTGGCTGATAATGTCGGCAACGACGCTGTTCGTAATGTTTTAAAAGTAAAATAAGTAGCTAACAGAAGCTGATTTAGGCTGAAGAAACCAATAAATAATGATAGAGAGATTCGTCAATTATGAGCAAATGCTTTTTTTTATCTTTTTTTGTTACTTTTCAGCTATAACACAATTTTTTTCAGGACATTGGCTCGTCAAAATCCATTTTTCTGAATTAATTACAAAAAATCAATTAAACAAACACAAGATTTTTTCTGAAAATTTAAATTGATTATAGTGTCCAATTGAAGTGTGAAAGAAAGCAGAGGTTATAATTACCATCAGAGCCGAAGCTCTTGGGAGGTGCTGCGACGGTAGATGGCGACACCAGCAGTGTGGGCTTCCTAAGTGCACCCATGAGCCCCAGGCCTGTAACTGGCAATATTCGCACCTATTACAAGTATTTTGATAGCAATGAGTTAAGTTATGAAGCAGTTACAGTCACCTAAATAGAAAAAAAGTATAAAATTATAATGTGACCTTGATTGACATCCCGCACATATAAAAAAAAAGTTTCACATAAAAAACCATTGTTTAAAAAAAATACAAATGTTTTATAAAAAAAAATAGTACTTATATTTTATAAAAAACAAAATTATTTATATAAATAGTAGTTTGTCAATGGAGAAGATTGGTCTGTCAAGGCGAACCCTGAACAAATCGCGCTAAACATAAAAGGAGGTTGTTTACTAACTTGGCGTTGTCTCTGTTTGTTTTACTGGTGACTTCTCTGGTGTGGACAGTTTGAGGGTGCGTTCAACTGGCTTTGGAGGCACTGGTGTCTCGGAACCCGATGTAGGGGTATCTGTAAGTTACATTGTCGATTTAACAATAATAACGAATTTTTGATAAGCCTGATTGAAGTTGTTGATGTCAGATAATATTTTAAACAAGGCAAAATATATTTTAAATAAATCATAAAGTGCGTATGTGCGTGTAGACCCATTTAGTGTACAAATAAATGATCTTATCTTATCGTATGCTCGTATAAAAGTGGATATAAATTATAAAAAAAATATGCAAGGTTTTTGAGACTGGGCAGTAAAGTAAGGGCAGGTATTTGAATCGTTGTAGCCACAGGGAAACGTTCTTAGGAGACTGCTTGTTACTCTTTGAGTAATAGGGTATTTTACTATATACGAGAAAAAAATCTATAAAAATATTATTGAGATAGTTTAGGCAAAAAGGAGTCGGTTACAAAGATCAGCGCATTTGTTTTCATAGCCCAGTGCCGTCATGACCACAGAGCAACATGGCGTCCACTGCGTCTAGCGTTTTCGTCAACCTACGCGCGAAATTTGAAAAATGTAAAATTTTAAATGCATTTTTATGGCACTTATCGATTGAATTTTTTTTGGGCATATTAGCACTATAGAATTTAATTAAGACACTTTTCAAAAATGGGTGTAAGACTCTATTGCCAACTGTATTCACAGATTTTCAAAAACTGGGATGTACGATCAGTTAGAAAAACGTCAGTTGTCACTTTTTATTTTAAGGATGCTTATGTCCTATAAGAATTAAGACTCTTTTGAACCAATATAAATAAGAGAACTAGAAAAGCTGCAAAAAACTTTTCCCAAAGACGTATTGAAA
This sequence comes from Atethmia centrago, assembly GCA_905333075.3. NCBI lineage: Eukaryota > Metazoa > Arthropoda > Insecta > Lepidoptera > Noctuidae > Atethmia > Atethmia centrago. Next base: position 10,859,123 of record HG995387.1, read on the forward strand.
TGAACATGGATGAACTAAGTGAAATTCAAAAGAAGTTCGTAAACATTTTACAAAGTTTACTTTAATTAGAAAAAGATACTGACCGCTCTGATTACCTCACTTACTGTCTCAAAAATCCTCCCAGTGGAATGTTTTCTAAATCATAATATCATAGTCGTACCGTTATCCCTGCCCCGCTCCGCGTGCGCGCCGGGCCGGCCGCGCCCGCGCCGCCCGCGGCCGCGCGCGCGCCCTCGCGCCCGCCCGCGCAGCCACGGCTTGCGCGCCGACGGGGCCGCCGCGGGGGAGCTGGCGCGGTGCGACTGATCAAATAATAATTATTATTACATTTTATAAACTCACTCCTATGGGGGTAGGCAGAAACTATAGAACACCACCTGCTACGCTCCTTACATACTCCTTTTGCTTCGTTTACGTTGATACATCTCACCATACATGCACACCGGTTGCGAATACTACGCACCTGACCTTTTTGAAAAACATCACCCAATGAGGTGACTATATGTTTTCCTGGGGTAGAACCCGGCATTTATCTATATCTGCCTTTCATTCATCCTCTCAACACGACCAAACCATCTAAGCATACTCTTTTCAATTTTTGTCACTACATCTTCCTTTAAACCGCACCGTTGCCTTATCACATCATTTTTCAGCCTATCATTTATAGTCACACCACACATGCTTCGCAAGGAACGCATTTCCACAGCATTTACTCTACTACCATTCTTCTTTTACCACACCCAACATTCACTTCCATACATAAGCGTAGGCACCAGCACACCATTATGAACAGCCATTCGAGCCTCTTTGGGCATAGATTGGTTGGTCTCCATCGCATGTATAGCACCATTCACTTAATTTCCCGCATTTACTCTGCTTTCCACATCTTCATCAATATTTACATTCCTTCCAGACTCCCCATTTAGGGAGTCTGTTAACAAGGAATAGACATACATAATATACAAATTCACTTACTTGCTCTACACTTACTCATTATTATGATTAAACTAAAAATAAGCTTAATATTCAGTACAACTAATTGAACACATTGTTGTATTGTATAATTTACATAGCACATGTGTGAGCATTATGTACCTACTTTAACGTCTATAATACCATTTACTAGATACGTATTTCATTGACTTTAATGTGTCCTGGCGGCTGAGAGCACGGAATAGCAAAAACAGTGGAAGTGCCCTTAGACTTCCTTAGTACGGGAACCAGTGTCGCCAAACTCACACAGTTGCAAATTAAAATGTACATTGCAATACACAGAAAACGATGATATTATTGGCTACGAATTATAAATGCAACTTTGGCGAAAAGTTTATTTATTGTTGTTCAAAATTAAGTCTTATTACAACTCGTGGACGTTGTTGTGACAAAATCAATGAAGCCCATTTTTCCATCTAACAATCAAATTTGAGTAATCAACAACGAGTTCTGCTATTTAACGCTAGAGAGCGCTGTAACCAATTTACTCTATTTAGCACGCTAACGTCATTGAAATAGATTTCATATTCGTATGCACCTGTTACCTATTTTTCTACTCAGCTATGGATGGGGACAAAATATCGATAATTTAATGTCGATGTTTGTACAATGTAATATTATAATTCTTTATCGTATGTAATGGACCAAATTTTATGAATAGGAATTGCGTTATCATTTAAAAATCTGTCTTAAGCCTTTTTTTGAAGTTCGTGAATTGTTTTCATCAAAATGCTCTGAACAGATTGTACTTGATTTTGACGGCATCCAATTATGTCTTCCCGTAGCTTCTATCTATTTCTCCTTGGTAGAAAGATCTTTGGGAAAACTGAAATATTTACATACTTTATTAGTATTAGGTACTTATTTTTGAGGCCTACGTCCAGCCGCGAATGAATGAATGATTGGTTTATTTGTCAGAATATAAGTACTCAAACTCAAACCATTTATTTTAATTAATCGAGAAGAACGACGACGAGTACATAATATGTCATGGTAAGGTATAAGGTTTCACTATATTCGACTTTGGACTTTGGACTTCATTTACGCATAATTTGATACTAATTTCTCGTAATTTTATTTATCACAGTTCAGTAAAGTTAGTTTAAAAATGCACATTTTATTATTTTATCGATACCGAACTATTTGAATATGTCCCATCCCTAATCGAGTAGCGTCGAAGAGTCTAGAATGTATACGATGATATTTAAGACAGCGAGCAAGTTGATTTAGACTTTGGTCAATGGACATAAGGTAGTTTTTAGTTCGCAACAAATTAATAAATATGGTTTTGTCAATAAAAACAATTAAATTGAAATATATCATAGTTTTATACAAACCGGTGATACGATACACCTCCGCAAGATACATTTCTAGTCCTGCTATTATTTTTGCATGTTAAAATTGCACAATAAGGCATGTTTGTAATATTTTTCGTTACGTTCGAGACGTCGTATCACAGCAAGTAGCTAACAGCGACTGAGCCGGTGTTGCGGAGCTCCGCATAATTGTGACACACGCGTAATAGCTGCGTGGCACTTCCACTGTTTTTAATATTCCGTGGCTGATAGTACGTCATGGTCACTCTAATGTCTCGCTGACGGTGGCGCGTGTGTTGGATCATTAAGTTCCCTTCAAAATGGTTTAGCTGAATGATGCTAATCCAATCAGTTCAACCATTTGAATCATGAATTGAATATGAATAATGTCCGTGAACAAGCGCCGTCAATAGGGACTGGTCATCTCCTAGCAGCCACGGCCCATTTTAATTTATTTGAATTGTTTATGATTTTATAGTTTTATTACGGACGCTTTTAACGTGCACGTCTTTCTACATTGTTCTCACACGTATAATTTAAACATGAATGATGTAACCAATATTTTGTTTTAAAAGAGTGTCCGTGGAGTTTCTTGCCCATTCTTCTCCATAGGTACCTACTACGCTTTGGAATGAGTAATTAGTTTCAACTTTTTGACTGACCGACTCCTTGACAATTAGAAAGCGCCTGTAATTGTTTTATTTGAAATAAATGGTTTGAGTTTGAACATACTGTTTATTTGAATCCGGCTGGCCAATTTGTCCGTGGTGTTTTTCTTGGTGTTATTATTTTGAATGAGCATGTTGTGCTCCAGCCATTATTTAACTGTCAAAATTTTCAACAGCATTTTTAATCCCAAAACTCAACAATTAATAAGTAACACATTATATAATCAGAGTAAATATTAGCTAACAAGAAAAGAAGGTATCCCTGAAATAGATTATCAGTGTTAATGACTGAAGTTACCAAATTTTTAGGACGATTTTCATACATTCTAAAATTTCAAAATGACAACAAGTGTTTGACAGATATTTAGGGATGATTTGCTAGACCGTGGCATGCGCGAGCCGTGCCATGTACGAGTTGCAGACGTGGCACGGATCCAAAACTTCACGAACATTTTATATGAAGCAGTTCCTGCTATACCTTGCGGCGTCCATGTCTCTGCCGAATCTTGGTCCCTACAATTCCAGCGGTCTTTTTTTTTTTTGTGCTTTTAAATCATCTAATAACTTTTCCCGCTCTGGGCGGAGCGGGAGGGTTTGTCAGACTCTTACTGAGTAAAACCCACCCGTATTCCTTCCGTTGCCTGTGTTGCCAAGGGACTCGGTATCCCTTTCGGACTTTCCCGCGACCCCGGCAGGCATCGGCCCTAGTGGACCCCTACACTTGTGCTGACGACATCTCTTTGAGGCGCGCGTGGAACACGTTGCGCCGTCGACCCGGGCCTGGTACTTATCGGAGGCGAGCTACCCTTTGCTCACCGTCCGCAAGCCCGCGCCTACGGTCGCCGGAATTCCGCACGGGATTCCCGACGTCCAAATCGAGCGGTCTAACATACCTTTACATGTGTACCAGGATGAGAGGTGAAATAAATGCGTAAAATAATACTTACAGCGATATTTTCATCATCAGAGTCTTTCATCGCATTGGACTGTCGCCTCTCGCTGCGAGCTCTTGACACGCTACGTTCATTACGTCTTTCTATAAAAACCACACGTCAAATAAAATAAAAAAAGTTTATTGACACAAAATACCTTTGTATACAATACCAATACATTTCACATAGGGATTTTGGGAAAAGGCTGCACAAATAGTGAAAAACCCTGCCTCCTAAACCAGGGGAACCCTGTGACCTAGGAGTCAGTGTTCTACTGTAACTTCGTGTACAAAAGAAACCATTATTTAAACCTTTTGAACCTTTTTTTATACATATGATTAATTATTACAAAATCTCGTAACGTATATCTCCGGTCTGAAAAAAATTGTTGTTCTATTGAAACGAAAACAGAGACAGCACGTGTAGCGCTATCCCCTTTCCGCATTGAAAAAATATATGAATTTACACTTTTCTATACGGCACCAGACGACGAGCACGAACGCGCGACGTAAATGTAATTTTTGAATTTTGGTTTAAATTTTTGCGACAAACACAATAATTAATAATATTATAAATGCGAATGATGCACAATGAATTTGTTCCCGGTTGATGGCAATAGGCTCGCCCCCTATTACATGGGACTTCAACATAGCCGGCTAAATGCAGGTGTACTATAGGTGCACCTCTGCCCAACCCTTCTAGGATTACGGGCGTGATGTTATGTTATGTATGTTTAAAAGTGAGCGAGTTTGTTAGTTACGCTTTTACGCCAAAACGGCTGAACGGTTTTAGATGAAATGGGATGGGTTAGGACATAGGATACTTTTTATCCCGTTAGTACGTTCCCGTGGGATATTTCCCGACCTCCAAAAGATAGTAAATTTACAAAACTTATAAAAGAGTGAAAGGAGTATTCAATTTTAAAATCGTTATGTTACGTTTTTTTGAATAAATATTATTATTATCCTTACATATCTCGGGACCATGGGGTCCCGGACCTTTGGAAGGTGTACGAGGGGCCGAAGCCAACTCGCAGAGGCCCCTTGGACAATTGTAATGGAATCAGGCACCAACCGATGATTATCCCTGTTTGCTAGTGCACCAATGGACCACCCCCGGTTAATGCAGGACTATTGCAGAACAAGGGAACAAAACTTATTGGGCAATGAATTTGGGAGGCTATAGTGGATCGGTTTCCTAAGACTATAGAAAGGCTATGGCCCCTACCTGACCAATGCTTTATACAAAATACACTGATAAAATGGCAGGGGGTGACTTGCACACTCAATAATGGGCCCCCGAAAAGCCGGCCGCTAGCACATAGTGACATATTATTATTGATGCGCGGTGATCTCTGGAGCTGCTGCAGTCGGATTAGAAAAATCTTTAAAATCATCTTCACAGTATTTTCTTTTACGCAAAGTTGTAGTATGAGCTTGGTAACGAGACCTTGTATTTTCATTTGGCTTTGGATCTTCAGACTCTACTTCCAATATACAGTCAGTTAGTCAGTCAGTTAGATTACTCTGCGCGGTCATGCTAAGCCCACTGTTCTCCATACGTCACTTAAAAATTACTAAAATGAATCTAGTTTTAACCATAGTTACCTGGCGTCCTTTCTCGCTCACTCTCACTGCTGGAGCGCGACCTGCTTGCAGCGCGACTCACACTGCGGCGGAGAGGGCTCGCGCGGCGCGGACTTGCAGTACTGAGTGCCAGAATAGGATATACATAATAATTAGAATACTTATTTTTAGGGTTCCGTGGTAAACAAGGAACCCTTATAGTTTCGCCATGTCCATCTGTCTGTCTCTCCCCGCTGTAGCTCAAAGACGCTTAGTACTAGAAAGCTGTAATTTGGCATAGGTATACATATTAATTGTAAATGGCCTATAAAAATTTTTAGGGCAGCCCTTTGCACGTAATGTGAGGATGATATTTTTTTTTTCAGGTCTACAGGTCTATCCCATAATGTGGGGTATCGTTGGATAGGCCGTTTAAATATTGTGGGTCTGTGAACACCACTTTTCGATTCAACGATCCGTTTACGTAATACTAAGCATTAAAGTGCTAATTTTTGTTAGAGTCAAAGTGTCCCCCTGCCAGCTAAATGGTTGTTTATTCATGGCAGTAGTACTTAATAATGAAATTAAAAGGAAAACTATCACAGCTAAGTGGGCTTTACAAGTTAACGAGTAATAGTCGACCAACTTAAATTTGCAGTTGGAGAATTGACCGTGGCATATATCGATGTATGGGAGAACATGTTTTTCAACTACAATGGTAAGTTTGTTTTTGGGATAAATTCTTCCCAACTTCCCAACTACGGGACCCTTCATTGTGCGTACATACACTTGACCGGTTTTTGTAGTTCATATGAGACCCTGGTGTTTAAGTTGTAAGGGCAGTTGTTATAAAAATAATGAAAATCAATATGACATTTTGGATTATCTTAAAATAAACATTTTGTCCAGTAGATTTGGAGGATTTCATCAAACTACCTAGGAACAATATATATGGGCTCAGTTCATCGATGAAATCGTTGTCGTACCTGTTCCTCCTAGGACTGGGCACCGCCCGCAGCGGGCTGGCGGGCGCTGGGGGACTGGCGCCCGCACACAGCGCCTGCAGGCCCGCTTCGCGCAGATCGCGGCGAGCTTGACGGAATAGCGGTATGCATTGTTCGCGCATTTTTACGCCGGCCCTGAAAATAGGGATGAACACTAAAATTTTGATAGAAGTTTTTTATACAGTCTGACTGTTTGGCCACAATTGACAAACAAGATGAATGTCGCTTTACACATATATTGGTTTAAGTGACTGAATCATCGCAGCTCGTATTTTTGTGCTGCAGTTACATAAACGACTTTTAAAATCCGGTTTCTGAAAGACACCACAGAAACAGAGCGCCTGTCATCTTATTTATTTATTTATTTCCAACTTACATCTATCCTTACAGAGAAACCTATTGCGATAGTGTACATCTGAACTCTTATCCTAACTTATTTACTAACACATTATTTTAATTAAATTTTGTAAGTTATTATCTCTTCACCACCCTTGGTTGACTGGTAGAGAATGCCTAAGGAATTAAGTCCGTCTTTGTACCTTAATGAGCGAGAACTTTAAATAAGTAAATATACTTCAAACCTCAGCCAAGCTTCAGACTGTCAGAAATCAGGGGTAAAAATGTAGGTCTGTAATATGTAATGGTGAAGACTCACAAATTCTTAAGAGATAAAAATTAAGAAGAAATAAGGGTATAGAAGCATGAGGAACAGGGTGTAAAGTTCACTCATCCTCCATAGAAAAGGGAAGATCCTCCGACCAGACGGGTGTCGTGTCTGGTGGGCAACTGCCCGACAGTTGATGTCGGGATGTTGTATATATGCTAGTTGCGCGGTAAACTCTGCTTGCGCTATGCAGGATTTTGCGTGACGTCAGTGTGATGCGTAGTTCGTATGTGGCGCTGTAGATGCCGCCACAAGGGGAATAAAAAACCCCAACACATTTACTTTTTTTATTTTAAGTGCTAGTTCTCTGTGCTCTTTTTTTAATTTTGCAAATGAAACTAGGCGTAACATACGCCCCAATTCTGAAGAGCGGGAATCGATTATTTAATAGTAAGTAGTACTTACTAGCCCAGCTACGTACGGGTGTATTTTTATCGCGGCGATTTTTTTTCGCGCACTTAATTTTTTGACGCGCTGGGATGCGCTCTATTGGATTTTCAAAGCTTGGCTCAATACCGAGGGTTGAAAATCCAATGTAGGAAAAATATCGCCGCGGTAAAAATACACCCGTGCGTACTTGGGTTAATTTCTGTTTAGATGCTTGTCACTTCATAATCACTTACTTATAAAACACAGTATCCTTATTATTATAGGTGAGACAGTTCTCTATCATGAGTTTGAAGTCCACCTCTATATCGTCTATGGTTGCGTACGCGCCGCGGTCCAACTTCTTGCCCATAGTGCTTAGGTCCATCGGGTATTTCACTATGGTACTGTAGTCTGGTACCTGAGAGGAAAGGAGGTTTATTAATAAAATATATCAATACAAGATGTTTTCTAAGGATGTCAGAGAAAGGTATGACAATTTTCAGTAGTATTCAAAACTGCTGAAAGTTAACAAACTCAGTAAAGTACTTGAATATATTTTAAAGGTCATCATTTAAAAGAAGCTGCATTCTGACATGACGAAATTACTTAACTAACTTGTGAAACTTGAAAAGTTTGAAATAAGTCCAACGTTGGGTCCGAACTGCATCTGTTGACAGTGAAGTACACACGCGAATACTGAGCCTTAAGAGGCCGACAACACCTCACAAGCGCGGTCACTGTCGGACTGCATAGATAAGAAAGAGAAGCGCGATGACACAACGCTGGCAATTTATTGCGAAATATGAAGCAATTATCGATTTACAAAAAAGATATAGATTGTATAAAAAAAATAAAACACTATTATGCTAATACGTTGCTTGTAGAATAATCTGACAAAAAATTGGAATTATTGCATGTATGGTCTTTTGATCGTTAAAATATTTTTTTAGAGGTATCTTCGTTATTTTTTTCTATCGTATCAAATTAGTTGTATTATTTTTTCAACACACTATCTACCTAGCATATATCCTGAAGAATATCATATATTTTTCTGATTTTATTTACTGCAGTGGATCATATACTTTTAGGCATTATAAAACCTACAAAATTTGCGTTTAGGTCCTGTAGTCCCCTTAAGATAACATACCTCTTGCAGGTCCACTGGCTCAGTGAATATATCGCTGGCATCCTTCTGCCTCAGCATGCGCAGCAACTTGTGCAGCGCGGCCCGCTCCGGCTGCAGCGAGTGGAGCACGCAGCGCTCCCACACGCGCGTGTACTCTGCCTTTAGACGCTCGCGTTTGCGTACTAGCTCGCAGAGTAATCTGGTGGAAAGTTGTCAAGTGAGTGAACATGAAAACTGCCACAGCTGCGACGGAATGGTAAAAAGTATTGTTAAACCATCGGCTAAGCGACCAAAGTGACTGAAAAGCGAGTGACGTTCGCCAGACGCCCCATAATCTCCGACCTTGTTCTAAATGGAGACGTGAATCCAAATATGCGTCGCCGACACGGGAAGGTAGCAACAGCAGAGTGGGAGGTGCGGATCGTATGGATCACAGATTAGGACGCAGACAACACCTAAACCGCGGTCACTGTCGGACTGCATAGAAAAGAATGAGAAGCGCGATGACACAACGCTTGTAATGTATTGCAAAATCTGAAGAAATGATTAATTTACTCAAAAATTTGTTGAGTAATCGAAGAAGTAATTGAAGAAGTTCTGCATTCTAATAAGACATTCTTGTTATTAAGTAAATAGAAACGTACGTTGATATTTAATACAGGTATTTTGGGTTGAAACTCAAGGTAAAAGATTAGTTTACCGTTAATTTGTATCGAGATTTTTTTTCAAAACGTGTTTTGGTAACAAATTTTTTTAAGACAATCCTACATAGGTATATCTTTTGCCTCTTGTCAGCGCCTTAACGACAATTTTCGCGTTTTAGGCACTCCCCCCCCCCACCCCGGTCCATACACTTGTGCTTGTGGAAAGAACACAAAGATATTGTATTTCAAAGTCTTAAGATACCTGGCTCGCTCCAAGTCCTGTCGTATTCTCTGCCAGTACTTGAGCTGGTTGCACAGTTCTCTGACATTGACTGTGCCATCCTGTATACCTCGAGTTCCTGTGAGCAAAAATAAAACATTTTTTTTTTTTTATTGAAACTTCGATTCTTTCTGGGAAAGGTGTCAAAATTATACAGAATATCTAAGGATGTTGTAACAGAAATTAGAAGTCTATTTAAAATAGGCGAGTTTTAATAGTTTTGAAATCCAACGAAAAATAAAAGTCGAGAGATGATCTTTTTGTGTGATCTTTTCATGGAAAAGTGTCCGTTTAAGTCCGAAAACAATCGGTAAAGCTCATAAATACATACACAACATAACGCCTGTATTCCCTGAAGGGTTGGGCAGAGGTGTACCTGTACTACACCCACATTTCACCAGTTATGTTTAAGTCCCATGTAATAGGGGGCGAGCCTATTGCCATCAACTGGGCACAAATCCAGACTCCGGGCTACTACTGAGAATTTCAAGATGGAAAATCCAATAACACTTTTGCCCGACCCGGGAATTGAACCCAGAAACCTCATGCTCGGCAGTAGCACTCAGCAAGCTCAAAAATAACGCAAGTAAAACAACAATAAACATTAACGATAAAAAAAAATATAAGTTATTTGCTTGGATGTCGGAAAATATCCCACGGGAACATACTACCTGGACTAAAAGTAGTAAATCCTATGTGTTAATCCACAAAAATAAAATGTGTAGGTAAGTAATAGACTAAACATTCTGTTCGCTCAGACCGCGGAATTTTTCTTACTTTTAGCATTTTTATACCCATCGTAACTTTTAAACGAAAGGTCTGATTCGAATAATTTAAAGAGGAATTTACAATCAACGTTCAATCAACCTTGATTATGAAGCTATTTAGTTGGATAAGGATTAATATCATGATACGAATGTCATCGTCTTTCGATTCTACCAGTGTTGTGATTGAGTAATTTGAACAAAAATCCGTTATTGTGACTTAACTACAATAGTTAGGCCTTGGCAGAGAGTACAACTTTGTGCCCTTTGGCGTCGAGACCCTCGGTCCGTGGGGTCCCAGTGGGCATAAGTTATTTGCGGAAATCGCGAAACGCCTAGTTGATGTAACTGGTGACCGAAAAGCTGGCGGCTTTCTCGCGCAACGCATCAGCATCAGCGAGGAAATGCCGCCAGCATCCTCGGTACAATGCCCCGAGGGCCTTTTTTAGGCTTAACTTAGTTATAATTTAATTTAGTTAATGTTAATAATCATCTTGTAATTTGGTTATGTAAATTAATATTATTTATAGTTAGACATATAGCCTCGCAGACTTTTTTGTGGGTAATGATGAATTCTAAACATGGACTACAGATATAGCTATATGTAAGTGGGCACACCATTTATGCGTGGAAGCTTATATTTAGGTATTAATTTATATTTCCGTTTTTACTAAATTTCTGCTTGAGTATAGTTTTCGATGTTTATTTTTGTTGTTGGTATAGTGGTGTGCTAGCTGTCATATGCCTAAAAAATTAATGTTTTAGCGTTGTGTAAATTATTTTTGCATACTATTGTATAGAATATTTTTTTTCTAATTGAACAGACAGCTGTGCTGCTGGGGAGTTTGTTCCGCCACTTCTTCTTCCCCGCTAAAGCACTAGGAAGTGGTGAAGGGTGGGCGTTTTGGGGGACTGTTTATGTAATTTTGACGTTCGAAAAGTGCTGATTCTCAGCCTAATTTGAATAAATGACTTTTGATTTTGAGTATTTTATGTATCATTAATAGTTTTCGCAGCGCACGCCAAATAATGACTTTTATAATCAACATTTTGATACCTTGGGTTACATTATTGTAATTTTCATAGGTACATAATAAAAAAAAATATATATAGCCCATGTTACTTGCTGATAATTTTGCTTTTTATGGGTGAAAGATTGTTTTAAATCAGTTAAGTGCTTTTTGAGTTGAATGGATCAACTCACAAACAAACAAAAAATCAAATCTTTTCTCTTTTGTAATATAAGTCAAGACTAACCATGATGACTCGTAAGACTCTGGAGCCTCCTCAACAGCGGCACTCCATTCCTGCTATGTCTCTTCAGCGTCCAGTAAGCTAACAGCCTCTTCATAAGCTGAGCCCTCGCGGCCGGCGCCCCCGGGGCCAGCGCGGCGACCTCGGCGACCCTGTCCGCGGGTAGTGTAGGGACCAGGACCACGGGAGCCCAGGTGCGTTTGAGGGCTAGGACGCGACGGGCCTGGGGGCATGACGATGTTGTAATGATGGACAAAGATTTTGTTGGTCATTTATGTGCAATCGTGAAGAAGAAAAAAGAAAACCCAACTACGATAGAAGCGCCAACTAAAAATGTATAAACAAGACATCAGCTCACATCACACTATCACAGGCAGACAAATAAATAATAACATCGGTTTTTGTATAGCTAAAGCGTTGGTATGGTTTCCTAAGAAAATGGTGCCACTTATAACGGTCGCTCAATGACGGCTGTCCATATAGGGAGGCTTTTTGCAAAACTCAAAACACTGATGAAAATTTTACGGCGGATTTTTATGGTAGCCATCATTTTACGCTGCTACATGACGGCAACGCTTTCTAAGGAAACCTCAACTACGGCCGAATAATCAAATGTCACTCAATTTTGAGAGCAGTGGTGGCGAGTGGTAACGGTCCCGACTTACCGAGTTGTATATCATGGGTTCGAACCAAAGCAGGCACATTTCTTTGTGTAAACAATTTCATCACCACTGCTCTCAAAACGTTGAAGGAAAAACACTATGAGGAAACTGGCATGTCCTAGAACCAAAAATTCGAAGACATGTGACATCTACCAACCCGCACTGGGCCTGCGTGGTAGATTACAGCCCACTCCCTCTCGATGAGAGGAGGCCTGTGTCCCAGCAGTGGGAACATTATAGGCTGATCATGCTTATGCACTCAATTTTAAATTGCCGTTAAGTCTCATGGTGTCAGTTTCACAATAGAAAGACTTAAGAGAATCGGTTTGAGTATTCGAGAGTTAATCGTTTTGTTTTGCTGGAAAAAATTAGAAGGAAATAAAGAAAGGTGCATGTACTTTTAACGAGGTAGTTTTTTTTCCATGACATACTTGTTTTATCTTCTCTCTGCCTTTCAGCCGAATCGCTGTCAGATCAGTTGATTTCGTATCTCCTTCAGATTCTTGTGCTCGACGCTCCTGGTAAACAGAGAATACATAACAAAAGTGTGTCAATAATAATGCAATAAGCCTCAGTAATATGCTTCTGTCTGCCGGCGTCGCGGGAAAGTCCGCGGGATACCGTGGCCTCTGGCAACACACAGGCAACGGAAGAGACACGGGTGGGTTTTAGTCAGTAAGAGTCTGACACGCCGTCCTGCTCCGCCCAGAGCGGGAGAAGTTATTTGATAATTTCCCACCCAAAAAATAAAAAAAAAATGCTCGTTTAAATAATTTTATTTTATTTATTGATTTAGGATTTCCAACAAAAGATGTACAATATACATGACACATAAATAAAGGGCAACATCAGGTATTGAGTAGGTGTACTCCTTCACTTATAGGAGACCACAGCATGCACAATAAAGTTAACAAACATTATTCCACATAATAATGTTATGTGGGATAGACCTCAGCAAACATGCATTTTTTCAGGACAAAAATTAAAAATGTCCCTTTACAAACAGAAACACTTCGATCCGTTACTGAGTGGAAACGGGACAAACTAAAAACATTCGTATTCATAATATAAAAATTAGAATTCCTATTATTAGAATTATTTTATTAATTACATAATAACAAGTGTTTAGGGTTAATAGATAATAGGATTTAATCACAGTGTGTTTGCCTAATTCTTTACCAAAGCAAGTCGGTAATATTGCCAGTAATACTAATGAGTCATTACCTGTAATATGTGCGCAGGAGTGTGTGCGTCGCAGTACGCCATCTTGGCGACCTGCACGGGCTGGCTGGGGTCGCGGCCCGCGCCCGCCGCCTCCATCTTCATGTACAGACTGAAACCATCACACGGTTTAGACACATAAACTTCTAATAAATATAAGTTTGAAATCATTCCACATTGAACAAGCGTGGTGATCATAGCAAACAAAGTCAAGCTTGTGCAAAGTATAGTGCTACTGACATAGTCTTAAGCCTTTTCAGGGTTCCATACCTGACTGGTGCCAAACGGAACCCTATTACTAAGCCTCCGCTGTCCGTCCGTCCTCCTGTCTGTCAACGAGCTGTATCTCATGAACCATAATAGGTAGACAGTTGAAAAATTCACAGATTATGTATTTCAATTGCTGCTATAACAACAAATAATGCTGCCATTGCTATCGCCATTGGAAGAGCACCTTAACAGAGTAAAATCACCTTTGGATGATAATAGAGGACTCACCCAGCTTGCTGCGCGCAAGTGACATGAAAAGCAGAGTAGCAACTACTCTTGTGGCACTGTATGCAAGCGCCGACGCTACGCTGTTTGCACACCATGCACTGAAGCTTCCATCGAGCCGGGGGAATCATCTCGATTGAGTCTAGAGGTAATGAACAATAGATTAAAGTAGTTTTCAACCAAAGCCATAGAGAAGTCTGAAATAACATATCAATACATCATCAGTGATAGGAATAGGTAGTGCCTATTAGCCTAAACTTCGAAGAACAGAGACAAGAAACGGAGACTTCCTTAGGACTAAATTATTTCCGGCACATCTGTCTCGAAATTTCGAGACAACACTTAAATACATTTAAAAAAATGTGTTATTTGGAATAAGTAATTCGTCTATATTTATCTAAAGTTTGTCTATAAATGTGATAGTTTGTATGGATGTCCATTACTCAATGCCACTGAAAATGCTGATTTTGGTAGTGATATAGATTAAGGTGTGGAATAGCACATATGCTACTTCCTATTAAAAAAAAAGTATAGTTCCCGTGGGATACAAAAACAATAGTACGCGCGGGAAAAGCCGCGGGCATTAACTAGTTAAAAAAAAAAAACGTAACGGTCCTTTCACACCACCGATATTGTCTGGCGATTTTTGGAGATTTCTATGCAAAAAAAAAAACGAAAGAATAAATGCTCAAAAATCGCCGGTCGATATCGCTCTAGGTTCATTAAATAATTAATGGGCTCTAAAGGAAAAATAAAACACATAGAATATTGTTGTAAAATGTATTTATGTGTTGTCTCGAAATTTCGGGGCAGATGTCAAGGAAAAAAAGTTAGTCCTAAGGAAGTCTCCGTTTCTTGTCTCTGTTCTTCGAAGTTTAAGCAAATAGGCACTACCTATTCCTATCACTGTACATCATGTATTTTACTTTTACAAAATTGACCTTAATCCAATACTGTTATGCTATACTTTGCATTACTCAAATAACAGGATTTTTCGCGCATATACAAAAAAAATCAGGTAAGCCTAAAGGTGGTTGAAAAAATCACAGACTGACGTTAAAAAGCCTAGGGTCTTATGCTATCTATGGTGTGTTCATTATTGTCTATGATTTTAGCATTGAGAAAATAGAAAAATACCTAAAGGATATGGGAATCATGGCGGCACACTCAATTCTCACCTATCGGCTCCAAGAAGACAGTGTTAGCAAAACGCACTTCAGGTATCCATAGCGCGCACACCACATGCGCCCAAGTGCTTTGGTCTGTCTGCTTGAACGCTCCTGAAGACAAACAATTTTGAATCATATAGCAGAAGTAAATAAGGGTCACTTTACTATAGCAAAGAGATGAAACACGAGATGTGAAGAATAGTTTATGGACGGCAACAGAACTTAATTTCACACGAGATAAGGTACATATTTGTTTGTTGTGTCAGCTATTACTGAAGACTTACCTCCGGTGTTAGGACAGAGTACGCAGTTGACAAGACGCGATGGTGATTGCAGACATCGTCGGCACAGCCATTGTCCTTCAGGTATGTATGGGACCTAAAACAACATAATATTTATTTGACAAAATATAATTACCAATGGCACTTTTATATTAGGGTAGAACAGGGGCATGGATGATTGTCATGCTGTAGGACAATGCAAGCCAAAACTTAAAACTTTTTGGTCCCAAGTGTAAGCATATTTTGTATAAATCAGCACCCTAATTGCATAACACATATCAATCACAAACTGAATGATTTTGAAGGATTTTGCTAATCCATTGCTTCATGTGTTCGAAAAACTTGTCTGCTCAACAACGCAATGAATGTTGTTGAACTGTCAAATTGAAAGTCATTGCTACTGTGTGTGGTACGCAATTACCCCTGCAGGTACTCCTCATCCTCAGTTATTCACGCTTCGGCAAAAATATAATATATGCTTGCCGACACAGCCCTCGAAAATATCGAATACGTTTCTCGAATTATAATTATAATATAATATAATAATATATACAGGGTGTAGCGTAGATAGTGGTCCAAAGTTAAGGGGTCGATACTCCGTATATTCAGCGATCACGTACCACAATTTGAACCATTTTTTTCCATAGGTCTCAGAATATATTTTTTATTTTTAGAAAAATTGACTTCTTTCTTTACTAATCTAGCTGTAATTCCTATAAATGACATTATATTTTAATGTTGTTTTTTGTTTTTAACTGAGGAATACATGTGCTAACTGCTAGCTATGTGCATGTGTTTTGGAGTTTCGAATTAAATTTTGAAATAAACACATTATTGACTTGACATTTAAAATTTTACTAGTTTGCATGTGATAACACTGATAACTAGAGATCGGATATTCATATTCACCTAAAGTTGAGATACTGGCGAATGTGGAATGTGCTTTGGTATCGAAAAAATCCCGCGTTTCCGGGATCAACAAGGTTTCTGACTATTGAATCAGATTAGTATTATAATCAGTACTACATATAACTTACTTTCAAATGTTGGCTTCTATGGAATGCACTATAGTAAAAAAATAAAACCCGCGATTCCGGAGTCGACAAATTTTGTGTTTCTCCTGACTATATAAGCGGATGCATAATATCTACCTACCTAATACTGTAAAGTAGGTAGGTAAATACCAAACTGCCATAGCAAAGAACTTTAATATATGATAACGGACTACATATATTTAGAATAATTGATGTAGGTACCTATTGAAACAAATAGTTAAAAATTATTGTGCTTAGTGAAATTCTGTTAAATTCCTTTCCTCTCCACATAGCGAAAAAAACAGTATATGTTAGCACCATTATATTAATAGAAAACGACGATAGGCATTTTGCGAGTTTGTGAGTGGGACGGCAAATTATACTTGCTTATGCGCAAGTAGCTACCCCGACAAATAGTTCTCTTAGTTTATTTAATTACAATAATTGCTTTCGTCGCTGTGCTTGCCATGCGTTCGGGTGTTTTTTTGTTTGTTTTAACTAACACACACCACCCCTCCTCTTACACCCTACATATACATATTTTAGAAGTCGCTTCTTTATTATACACCCGACTAGCTATGCATTCCCGGTGTTCCTGGCATCCCGTGTTTCTTTTTTACAAATAAAAATATTTTAAGAAGCCGCTTCCATACTTTCACAGCGAAAAATTAACTTTAGGTAAATATGCATCCGAATATCCGATCTCTGCTGATAACACATGTATTGTATTATTGTATAAATAAAATTATAAACAAACATTTTATTTTGAGACCTATGGAAAAAAAGTGGTTCAAATTGCGGTACGTGATAGCTGAATATGCGGACTATCGACCCCTTAACGTTGGACCACTATTTACACCACACCCTGTATAAATATTACTCTCGTAGAATTGCTTCTAGCTAGGGTAAGGATTTGGAGCCGAGACGGATTACCATTACCGTACAACGGATTAATATTTCCAGATTACGAATAGTAATTTCATAGAGGTCATTACCCCATAACAATCTTGATGCACAGCCAGGTTGCACATGTCACAGAACAGAATCACGTTGGTGTTCTGACACTCGCCATCCATGCAGATGCAGCACACCGCATCCTCGTCCACTGTTGCTGCAGTTTGTTGGCCGTTCTGAGATGCCTATAGCAGATAAAATGTGATGTTTTCTTTTGTCATTTTATAACAAGTAGGTACAGTACTCAAGACTTAAAAGGTGTCGTCTCTGTCGCAAGGGACATGCAACAAGAGTAATATTTTTACGTCGTGATTGCAAACACCGTTATTTTACAGGGGAAGACAAAAACTGTCTGAAAAAATGGCCGTCATTGACGGTCCCCTAGGTTCTCGTCATAAGAAGCATGTTAGAGCTTAGCACGTTTATTCTACACAATAAATAAATAATAACATAACTGAAAAGAGAAAATCAAGCATCAATAGAATTTATTCTTTTGATTATAATGCTTGTTTTTCTATACAGGTTGAAATTGAAAACTTGCGACAAACTGAAATGGGACATTGTATACATCATTATTAACAACTTTTACTAAGGGACCAAAGCTGTAATCCCAAAAAAAAAATCTGCTTTTCCTACATTTTGATGAGGTATTGCGAACATAAATGTAGGGGACAGCAGTTTTTTTTTTGGGATTGTAGCTTCGGTCCCTTAGTAAAAGTTGTTCATAATGATGAGTACAATCTCCCATTTCGATTTGTCGCATGTTTTCAATGTCATCCTGTATATGCTTGTTTTTTTTTATAATCAATAGAATAAATGCTTGATTTTCTCTTTTCAGTTATGTGTATTAGCAGTCTTTTTAGTTTTTTGTTTTTTTTAATAATTTGTTTTATTTCAAGCTTTTTAGTTCTATTAATATATATGTATGGAATTGACTCATTACTAGCTACTATTTGATATATCAATATTGTAGTAATTAATTAAAAAAAAAACTCCCTTTTTTTGTATTTGCAGATGCCATAATATATAAATATTGTATAGCCAATGTCACTCCCACAATTAAGACGAATCTAAGGAAACCTCATACGTTAAAATCCATCAAGCCGTTCAGGCTACAGAGCGTGCTAAAGAAATAGACATACATACATACATACATACTCTCGAAATACATTACCCTCCTTCTGGCGCAGTAGGGTAAAAAAAACGCAATTTGTTTTTCTTTATGAGGTTTCCACAGAACAGCGACGATATTGGTAAGTGATAACCACAAAACACGACAATGGCGCCGATTCCCTTGTTCACAAACTAAATTAAATTTAAGTTCAGTGCATCTTTTTCTTTCTATTTCATTAAGAGAAGGACAGAAGATAAATTTTAGTACAGTCCTGTCAAATTAATCAGCGCTTGACGTAAATTGACGTAATTTTAGTAAGCAAGTTTTTAATCACGTCTAAACTTGTATGGAGTAGTGACAGGCGCTGATTAATTTGACAGGACTAAACTAAAATTTATCTTCTGTCCTTTTCTAATGAAATAGAAAGAAAAAGATGCACTGAACTTAAATTTAGTTTAGTTTGTGAACAAGGGAATCGGCACCAATGCTGTTGTTTCAAAAACGAATTGATCTTGACTGCTTCAGCAGTGCACATAAAGCTCGGTAATAAATAACAACTTACTTGAAAATAAGACTCCTTCTCCAATCTATCCATAAGAAGTTCCAATGTATCAACTGTGACTGCAGGCAAGTTTTGCTTGACCCTGGTCTTGTTGATAATGGCGAGCCATGCAGTATCCTCTTCATCCACATCATATTCTACCTCGCCGTCCAACTCTTCGGCAGATTTTTCGATGAAGCGGATGTAGGCGTTTGGTCGAGCTGGTGCGTCACATACGCGCTCATTGTAGTCATCAACAAGCTGGAAGTAGAAGTATACTAATTCTCATCAAAGGAGTGTGTCATAAGGATAATAATAGGTGGATTTTATGTAGTTCTTACCTACCCCCATCTGAGAAAAAGGCGAGTTTGCATATGTATGTCGACGGTTAAAAGGTAATAAGCGACATTTTGATCGAAAATGTGTTATGAATGCCATCCTACTTAATCTCTATTTTTAAGTAGGATGGCATTCATGCCATCCTACTGCATGCATTACCTTTGCATGCATAACCTTTAACCATTGATGTCATTTATTCATTAATCTGTGAATGCTCATTGCTGAATGTTATAGTAATTATAATGAATGAAGATTGTGATAGCACACATAAACAGCACACATAGTACATAGCGGTGAATTAAGTGATAAATCAGACTTATCCTGAGTAAGCTTACCAAGTTTATGGTCTTGAACAAATATAATTACCTAGTTTACTCTATGTTTTTATAAGTCTATATAGCAAAACATAGCACACTAAGTTGAGTTTTAGTTTGTATTAGAAACATAATTTAAGTAGTAGGAATATCACACCTAAAATAACAGAAATTAAGTACATTTTAGAGAGACAAGAACATAAATTAAAATCATAAAATTAGGCACATGGTTAGTTTAATAAGCTGCTGGTAAGTCTGTTCTTGGGTATTTCTTGCGAAAGACAGACAAGTAGGTGATGTTACTATGTTCTAGAATAGAATATTTATAAATTTACTCATAAAACCTACAAGATACAGAATATACAAACTGATGTTTAAATTCCATTCAAATTTTGCTCAATACCTTGGGCACCTTTTGCATCCAAGGGTAAAAAGACTAGGCAGGTACTGTTCCATGAAACATACTGGCCAGCAAAGTAAGGCTTGCTTTATAAATAAAAAAATAACTAAGATCTTTTATGTTATGACAGAAAAGATCTTGGTTCATTTAGATCTTGGTATTTTTTAATTTTAAGGTATGCCTTAATATTGTCAGTTTAGGTACTTACGTCTACATTATATTGAGACTTTTGTCTCAATATAATGCAATAAACATAGTCAATTATTCTGTTTTATCAAAAAACATGAAAATGAAAGAAAAATAGATTTATTAACATTAATAATTAATATTAAATTTTATATCATTATTAATATTAATATTTTAGAATACAAAATTTAACAATCTACTCTAATAGCCAAAAAACCAGTGGTTAACTATTTTTCAATTGAAAACTAAGATTAATACATGGAACGATAGAGTGCTACTAAGATTAATACATGGAACGATAGAGTGCTTTACGCAGAATTGTGTCTGCCAGATGATATTCTCTAGGTTAAACCTAGTGTTTTCCTAGATTAATTAAAACTTTACTGCCAATATCTCCCTATAGATAAAATAATTATCTGTTGACACAGTTATTTCTTAGGCTATCAAATAGTTCCATAAGAAGAACAAACCAAGGAATTATTCAGGGTTGACTGTACTAATATTTTCCTAAAAAATTACAATTCAATTCCCATGACCTGATTTCTTTTCAAGTGTAGGGGTACACTAGGGCTGATGCCTGCCAGGGTCGCGGGAAGGTATTAAAGGGTTACCGAGGCACCTGGCAATACAGGCAGCGGAAGGAATATGGGTGGGTTTTAGTCAGTAAGAGTCTGACACACCCTCCCGCTCCACCCAGAGCGGGAGAAGTTATTTGGTGATGTCCCGCCCAAAAAAAAAAGGCCCGTATTATAGAACCTTACTCAAACCTCAAGCATTACTTAAAAGTTGTTAAAAGCCATTTGATTGGTTAAAACTAGAAGTAGTGCTTGAATCTTGAGTAAGGATGACTAAATCAATAAATGGTGAAGGGCGGGCATTTTTGTGTAAATTAAACAATAAAATGTCTGCGACTTGGAGAGTGACCATTTAAAATCTGTCTACCATTGGTAAAAGAGCAGATTCAGTGAAAAATTACTGACTTTTGGTTTATTTTTTACAGAGCTTTCTCCAAAAGTTTTCTTCTATTAACATATTTAAAAAATAAAACACATTATTAACATCACGGCAGTAATCCCTGAAGGGTTAAGCTAAAGTCTGATAGATATATGGATGGTCAAGAAGAAAAAACTGACTTGTCCAAGTTTCTCATTCTCAGCCTGATAATACAGTACCTAGTTGATAGCATTAAACTGTCTCATATCATCCCATACATTTTTAAGGCGCTGACAAGACCCAATTGACCAAAATAGGCTTCGCTTAAGAAAAAAAATTGCCAAATCTGTATAGTTTGTGGTAACGGAAAAAATATATATTAATTTTGAACATATTTCCCAGAACTTGGTTGTTACCAAAACACGTTTTGAAAACAAAATCTCGATACAAACTAACGTTAAACTAACTTCTTACTTTGAGTTCTAATCCAAAATATCTGTATCAAATATCAACATACGTTACGTATTTAATTAATAACATGAACGTCTTATTTGAATGCAGAACTTGGTTGTTTTTTATTTTCTATTACTCAACTCAGTTTTGAGTAAATAGATAATTACTTCATATTTTGCAATAAATTACAAGCGTTGTTTCATCGCGCTTCTCTTTCTTTTCTATGGAATTTGACAGTGACCGCGGTTTAGGTGTTGTCAGCGTCTTAAACCTGAAAAATATCTGTAGTTCGTGGCTACAGTAATAATGCAACAGAGAGCCTCGGTGTTACGGGTATCTTTCTAGAAATAACTGATATAAGTCTTTGAAGTTAAGTTTCACATTAGAGGACTTACAGGCTAATAAAAATATACCATTATAATCCAACTGCTAGTTTAAAATGAGTTTATATTGCTCTGCACAGATGTAAAAAAAACAAATTGTCTTTACCAATAAAAATACTGTATAATTGAGTTATTTAATCATCATTTTTTATGATAGCTAAACATGACTTTGGAATAAAAAATTTAATAATATTATTACAAAAATCAATGCACCATACCTTGAAGCTTGCTTCAGGTAATTTGACATGAGGTTCAGCTGGAGGTTCCACAATAGGCAAAGGTTTCTCCAGATCAGCATTTGTCTTCTCCCATTCTTCCAAAGACATAATTGGTAAAGGCTGATCAATTGGGATTCTGCTGATTTTGCCATCTATCTCAAATTGGACTACTTTTTGAGCTTCAGCGAAAGTTAGAGCCTCTTTCGGTGGACTTTGGAGAGCGATGTCGCCCGTTGGCACGGCCGCCCTGCCTCTACCCTTCTTCCGATGACTAGCTACCGCTGGCGTCGCCGGGGTTGGGTTATCGTGATCATAATGAACCAAATGATACTGTAGCCCACATAAACTCTTGTACACCTTGTCACACTTTTCTAAAGGACACTGATACGGCGGAGGCCGGTTTTGCCGCAGTTTTTTGCAAAATTCAAAGACATCAAAGTCCAGGCCCATTTTGCAAGTTTTTAGAACACTCCTCCCTATAAAAGTACGAGCATTGTTTATAGTTATTTACGCAACATTCACTGATTAAAGTTATCACAAAGTGAGAACATAATTTAGCAAAATAAATATGATTTTATTATAAACACTAAAGTGAAAGGCCACTGAAAGGCGCAAAATTATTTTTTTAATTTTTTGTTTGACTTCGTGGTTTACCTGTCAAATAGTGAGAACCAACAAGCGAAACTGATTCCTTCAAATTTTATTTTAGTCGATGTCGAGTCGATGTATAATAACGACCAAAGGATACCCAAGCCCGACCAAACGTAATTTTAGTCAAAGTAAACATGTTTCTGCATGTTCCTCAGTGATGCAGTATTGATACGATAAGACTCTTACCACTGCTGCATCACTACTTGCTACTTCGTAGCAAGAAGTAGTGATGCAGCAGTGATAAGTGGTTATTTTGCGTTGCAAGGCCAAGCTCTGATCGTCTATCGTTTGTACTACCTATAAATGAATGACGATAATTGAAATCGACTAAATGTGATATACTGCCAGTGTAAAAAAATATTACATGAAAATTAGAATTTTCAAGAACATTCTACCTTACAGAAGATTTAAAAAGTCAGCTGTCAATTGAGTACCACATCTGTGGTCAATTGTGTCGATAGTTTGTTGTTGTGAGAGTGTGTGGAGAGTGTTAATAAAAAAACGCAAAAACTCTTCCTGGAAGTGCAGGTAATCGGAGATATTTTTGCTGAGATTGTGCAGTTTTAACTCCAGTGAAAATGGATATATATGGGTATCCTGGTTTTCCGTATAATCAGTCAGATGAACTGGCGAAGCAAATGTTTGCTCATCAAGCACTGGCGTCGTCGATGCCTTTCAATCGTGGAATGTCGGAGCCGCACGCAATGCCTGCGCCTACGGGGGCGCCGTGGAACGTGCAGGGGCTTCCATGGGGCATGTCTTCACCGCCCCAACTGGTGCAGTTCACGGGTCAGCCAGGATTGGAGCAAAAGATCAGTCCTGTAATCCACTGCAAAAGAAAGAGTTTGGATGTAGAACCGGCCGTGTAAGTACTCTATTCATTATGTTTTTGTAAATTGCGTGGTACTTCAGCAAAATATGGAACAACACTACTGCAAAAGAACATATGAATGAAAAACCTGTTTTGTATGAATGGTCTTCGTCTCAGTTTCTTTCTAAAATCACTGGTTTACACTAAAACATTGTAAACAAAAATAGACCTCCCACTACTTGGTTTGTAGTTCTGTTTACATCACATAGTCACACTAGACTTACAAAAAATGTCCTTGTCAAGAGCTTTTCTTTTGTAAGAAGATCTTTTGCTGTCTTTCAGTGCCAGTAGGCAGAAACTACAGAGCACCACCTGAAGCGATCCTTACATACTCCCCATGCTTCATTTATGTTAATACATCTGGTCATAAAGGTATGCCTATATAAGATTTTTTGTGTAGATTACTATTTAATAGGTTATTCTTTTCACAGACCAGCAAAGCAACTTATAACTGAAGAGAAAATGGCAGCCCACATGAATAGTCTCCACATATCGTCAGAATACACTCCACACTCACTAGCAGCTGATGAAATCATGGACGTAGGCATGGAGCCGGTTAGCGAGAAGCTTAAGGGTCACACAATAGTTCTGTCTGAGGAGCTGAAGAAGTTACAAGAGGAACCGCTGTTGCCTGCAGCGCTTATTGATAGGTGAGACATGTCATTGGTCATCTCAGGCCAAAAAGCATAGAAACAGCTTGAGCATTGATCACCACACCTAAATGATGTGCCATTAAAGAGCCGGGACTGTGGCACTTTGAAAACCCATATAAACAGAGAAGGCAATTGATTGGAACCTTTTTCCAAAATCTTACTGAATACATACAATTCAAAAGTCAATATCAACTCAACAATGAAATCCTTTGTAATTTCTGTAAACCTTGGCAAAAAGACTAAATTATATTGACCCTAGATCTATTGTATTGAAATTCTCATGGTCTTAGATTATGTCATGATAGTATTGTCAGGATCTAACTCAATAAAGATAATCACTTTGGTATGAAAAAAAATCCATATGCTCCAAACTTAATAGTCTCTGAAGAGGAGAGTAAGTATAGGCCAACAAAAAAACTGAACAAGAGATAACTTGAGACTACTCAGGTTGTTATGTTTTGTTCAGATTTTGTTCTTATTTATACTACACAAAGATGTGATTCAATGAAAAATAAGTATATAATTAATCTATTGTTTCACTGGGTTGCATTCCAGTTTCATATTATGACACATTTTTTCTATAATTAGCTTTAGTTTTCATTGTTTCACAGACAAAAACTAGTACTTTGAATGTATTTATATTTCTACAAATGAACTTCATAACGTTTCCTGCATACATCTGCGAAAAGTGAACTATTTTGAGATGCATAACCTCTTGAAATGTTGAACCAAACATAAAGGCTGAGTGTTAGCATTTTGGGTACTTTTGTGAAAGGCGCTATTTAAACTATTTATCGAATATCCAACTTACGAAGCAAGAAATATAATACATATTTCAGTAAAAGTTTAAAGTAATTTGAGTGAACTGTGGTCATGTGTATTGTTTCGTCATGCCGTTATCTGCATCTGCACCTGCAGTCCTGCACCATTCTGCACATCGGTCGGTTCGTGCGTAGAGTTATCATTTCGAAATTTGAAAAGCCGGACATTAAACTTTTTTTATTTTCAAAAAAAGGCCGGTCTAAGTCCGGACGGGGGCCACCGAGCCCGACATGTCGGGACAAATCGGGACGGATGATAAATCTAATCTTGCGTCTAAAAGTTTAATGAAAACAGCTCAATCATAGAAAATCAGTTTCCTATGAAATTTCACCAAAATCGAACTGAGTCAAAACTGGTTTAAACACTTTCACTTTCGAACAAGGTTGTTTCACAATATTTACATCACTCTCATTTTTTTGTAGGCTGGAGAAGCCACACATGTCTCTTGTAGTTTGGAAGCCCAGAGAGAGTATCCTAGCACCACTAAAAGAGGATGAGAAGCAGGATGCAGAGAAGCAGCCGAGAAGAAATGGACTCCTAGTCCCCGCTCACCAGTCAATAGAAGATGTTGAGATGTGATACTGATGTAAAAGATTTGCATAAGACTCTGACACTGTGTACCTTTATGAAGATTGTATGTAAGTAGATATCAAGTTAATGTGTTAAGTATCTATGTTTTGCATCATAGCTGTAGTTTGCTTGGTATTTTTCGCTCTACTTTTTGTCAACAATATATAAGTTTCTTTTGTTTTTGTAGTAATATTTTTAATGATACAGATATATTTACGGGAAATAATTGGATATTACCTTTGTACTATTTGCAAGCTATAAATGTTTTAAAAAATTAAGGTAGTTGACTGTTTTGTTGTTTATATACAATAGAAATGTCGCACTTAATAGTTTTGTTATGTATTACAAAATCTAAGCAAGTTTCTATTTACATATTAAGTAATATTGCACAAATAAAATGCCCCATTTGAATAAGTGTAGAATGTGAATTGTAATCTTCATGTGTATTTGTAACAAACATACAGTGTATTTTCCTTTACCCAACTTATTTTGTCAACTTTACTAACTACTAACTTGTCTGTAATTGACTCAAAACCACACGGGTTTTGAGTCAATTACAGACAAGTTAGTATGAAGGTGTTTCTGTTTGGAAAATAAACATGGAACACTGCTTTGATTTTACCATTTATTTTCTCACAACCACAGTCTTTTATCGCTATATTACATTTAACACAATACAACATGACGCCTGTAATCCCGGAAGGGATAGGCAGAGGTGTATTAAATTAGACAAGACAAAGAAAAATACACTACCTACGTGCATTTGCGACTGTCGACATTTTACTTTTCTAGAATTTGTGTAGCTAAATGTACTAACTTCTTAATTGTGTATAGGTTAATCTTGAATATTCTTGAATAATTAATAATATAATAATTATATATTATATTATAATATATAATGATTATATTATTATATATTATATAATTATATATTATATTATCACGCACAATGGTCCACCTGAAGGACTACTAAGTGCGGAAACCAAACCCTCTAACATAACATATATTATATTATTAAATATCTTTTTAAGGCAAATTAAGCATGTGTTGAGCCTGCTGTGAAAATATGATATAATGTTACGAAAAATCAAATGAGCCGTGTACCTTTAGGAAACGGCAGAATTGAGTCCTGAACATTCATATCTCATACTTACTTTTTCGACCTTTTTCTCCAAATAAGTTCAGCGTCTGTCTGTTGTCTGCCAAAGGCCGATTGTTAGATTGTTATACCAATTAAGAATATCAAGTTTAAATGATAAATAATTGAGTTTTAAATTATGTATTTTTACTTGGCTTTATATAAAAACACTGTAATAACAATCGCACATAATTTTGAATGTATTCTTAGGTTTAATGTTTGTATATTACATATTGATATGATTGTCAAACAGCAATGCTGTGACGATCCAGTGCCGTATTTTGAGACCCACAGAAATGCGGGCCTCGCATAGTTGCGGGGCCCATAGATGCAGAGGCCCCGGGTAGCGTTAATTTCAGAGCAGCATTGATGTTTGACAAGAACTTTAACAAACTTACAAATCAGGCCTTAGGGCCTGATTTGTAAGTTGTGCTAGAAGTGTGTGTAAGGATGGAAGATTTTGTACTTGTTTGTCTTTAGAAATAAATTTAAGGTAATTATGTCTATTTTGTTTTTTTCTTTTCTTATTGTTGCTGATCGCAAAACCTCTTTGTCCATCGAATGAGCAGCATGCCAATCCACAATTGGCTATCGAAGTCGCTAAAGTTCAAATGTGACGGAAAAGGTTTAGGTACGTGGTAGGAATGCAATCCCGCAAGATAATTTTAATCCCTGTATTTATGGGACTGACGTTTCTTTGCGGGATGCCGCAGGGAGGATGTAGACTTATCAATTTAATCATAATAAAGACCTCATTTTAAGGGTTTTAGGGTTTTAACATATTAAATCCTTTATTAATTTTGTTTCGTTGGCTAAACACCTCCTAACCTAGGACACAATAGACTAGGTAGCCAGCTCAGCAGAAACGGCTCGTTCTGCTTCTACATTCACTAGGAACAATAGTCATAAATGAATTAAATGTGAATTGACGGTATGTATGTGCCTTAAAATCCACCCGACTTGAAATAATTCATCTCCTCTTTTTACCCGACTGCCTCAGGAGGAAAGTTTTTCGAGAGTATGTATGTATGTATGTCTATTTCTTTGGCACGCTCTGTAGCCTAAACGGCTTGATGGATTTTAACATATGAGGTGTCCTTAGATTTGTCTTAATTGTGGGAGTGTAGGCTATATAATATTTATAAATTGCATCTGCAAATACAAAAAAAAGGAGGGGAAGTTTTAATTTAAGTTTTAAATTTTAATTGCAACAATATTGGTATCAAATAAAAGCTAGTAATGAGTAATTTTCAAATATATACATATATTAATAAAACTAAAAAGCTTGAAATAAAATAAATTATTTAAAAAACAAAAAACCCGACTGCAAAAACACATAACTGAAAAGGGAAAAACAAGCATTATAATCTATATAATTTTGGTCTTGCAGGCGGGCCACGAATAACCTGAAATAAATAGTGTAACTTTTGATTGTCCCCGCCTGCGATACCAAAATTATATAGATTATAATGCCTGTTTTTCCCTTTTCAGTTATGTTTTTGCAGTCCGATATTTTGTTTTTTAATTAATTTATTTTTTCAAAACCTCAAGATTGCTATTGCCGGACCTTAAAAAGTTCTCCCCTTTCGCGCACCGCGCACTTACACCGTTTCCCTTAGCGCCACGCGCCGCTCGCATCAGTTCGGTCGCGCGGTGATTAACACGATATACTTCTTTTCTCCGTAATCCCGCCAGTCCCGCGGAATTCCGCTCAGTTTTCGATCGGCATAAGTCCCGCATAATGCACGCGGTATCCCGGTATTGCATTCCCTAGTGGAGGACATAAATAAGACCACGTAGAGCTGTCAGCATAAAAAATATGTAAAATAGATAGGTATGTAAAAAGTATAGAAGTAGGTGGGTACGTATATGGTCACAAATTAATTTAACGCCTTTGGGAGTAGCAGTACTCTCCTGGTTTAGCTTGAGTGACGAAGTTCGCAAAGGCTGTGCCACGCTGCAGACGCCAGGGAAGGACCGCGAAAGTATATCTGGAGGATGGAGTCTACAACGAGAACCAAGCTCGTCGACAGAGCCCTCAGTATAAGACAGCTGAACTGGCCATATAAGCTGGAGAACCGATGGCCATTCGGACAGATGTATCCTTGAATTGGGGTTCTCCGCGATTCTCCAAACGTAGGGTAGAGTAGGATACCCTCGGGTTAGATGGAGCTTAGAGACATGCACAGAGTAAGTACTTTTACTTTATGAGACATTGGACAGGTTTACTCAAAACTGTTTCTGGTACATTCCTCAAAAGGCCAGTCCAGATGCCAACCCTGCATTTTGTTAACAAGATATTTTTTATATTCAACTAGCTGTTGCCCGCGGCTTCGTCTGCGATCTAGGATGAGCCTATGTCCTTCTCCGGGTCATGGTCTACCCATGTGCCAAATTTTATCCAAATCCGTTCAGCCGTTTTAGCGTGAAAGCGTAGCAAACAAACTCACTTTCGCATTTATAATATTAGATAAGATGTCTGGACTTTATTGTCTTCTCAGAGGTAGTTAGATAGAAAAAGTCTCCATGTAGCTTATATTTTTTTATAAATGACGTGTAAAAGTGATTCGGATATCCTATTTACAAAATAGACAATTTCATTTCATTTCATGTCGACGGCGACGAGCCAGCGGACATTTATCGAGAATTGAACTTTTATGGTTTTGAATTTAAAGGTCAAATTCGAAAGTTCTTGTAATCCAGCGTGTTTATGGCATTCACCTACTAACTTTTATGGGATACGCGTTGACATCGACAGAAGTTCATTCTTACACGTAGGTAACATAAGACCATAAACTCGAACGTCTTCTTCCGATGGCAGAAACTACAGAACGTCACCTGTTACGAACCTTACACACGTATTTCTTTTACGACGCTTACGTTCATACATCCTGGTCATACACGCACGCCGGTTGCGAGTAGGTACTACGCACCTGACCTTTCTGACGAATATCACCAATGAGTTACCACTGTGCGTCTTTCTAGGGCGTCCCCTCCCGGCGTTTCCACGCACATCTGCCTTCGTAAGTTTATTCTTAGTTGAAGTCATTGGCACTTCAATTAATTATTTTCACCTCGCAGTCACTGTTTTGTTCAGCAGTGGACTGCCATTAGGCTGCTGAAGATGACGTCACCAACCCTTGCGCATCCAGTCACTTGCCATCAACATTGATGCAAAAAAAATAAAAACAAAAAAATATATAATAATTCATTATGTCGTATCTCTTTGTATTTTACTGTGTGTACATAAAAAATAAATAAATAAAATCATTTACCATATTATTTAATTCATTTATTTATCTCTTAAAATACTCATGTTAACAAATTCACATCATTTTAAATACTGGTTCAACAGCTCGAAGTATACATTCACTATGTTGGTCCACACGTTTAATGATTCTAAACTTAATATTTTTACTTATTTATTTTTCATTTAGATTCTCCCCTTACAGTCCTTCTAATTGTACATTACATAAAAATCTGGAAGACTGGTGGAAATATAAAAAAAAAAAACATTTGGGTATCTTTTTAATATTTCAACACCATATTACTGAAATTCCTAGATAAATAAGATCTTTAGTGACAAATAATCTGAATATCAGTTACATAGTCAGCACCATAAAATATAAAAAAAACTAAAACAAAAGCACATCAATTTTGAACCATATGACGTTGTCATAAGGTAGAAATTTAAATCTCATTGTACTTTTGAAAATTTTAACACTCCCGATAGTTTTATAAATAACTAGGTTATCTTTTAGTCTACTTATTAGTCATCTCTTTAAATATTTACACATTTCTTAGAAAAATTAAACTGTCTTTGAGACTTGTGCTTAACTGCCTACGCTTATTTGCTCTAGAGATTTCCCAAGTGTATGATAATTACATCGTTTTATATGACTCTATGAACGTGTATCATGCACGTAGAACATGTGATTGTCCACAATTCCTCATCAGTATTTAGCACTTAAAAGATTTCTAATCTGTGTGGGTAGTCTTACACTTACGTCACAATAGCTGCAAGTGCTAATAATAATTATGTGGATTCAGCAAGCACAGGAAATTCATTTGTATGTAAATCTTTTTAGGTCTATATCTCTTAAATTGGAGTAATTAGGTACCAGACCAAACTTTTACACATTTTTTATAAAGATTTCAGATTTTTCTTCTCAAATAAACAGCATCATTCATTACAGTAAGGAATAGTTTCGTCTCTTAGTACTTTGAAGTCTTAAAATATCGGAATCTAATTCGTTTACAAGTCGTTGCGTTTGTAGCATAATAATATTCGATTTCTCTGGAGATCACACGCTTAAAATATTATAATATCAAAGATTAACGAGGTCCTTCATCACAGGGAACAATTATTATAAGAAAATTGTACCTAGGCATTGACACTTAAAAATATATAGCTTTTTTAGCTTGTATTATCGTCGGGAATGTGAGCAGGGCTATCGCACATGTGACCACCTTTTATCGCCATTTGTCATGCATGATGACACAGTACTGAACTACTGACCACAATCCAACAACAAGGCGATAATTTTATTTGCTATTATATTCTAATAGGGCAAAATATCACCATGCAAAAAGGGTCCTGAACTTTCGATCAGAAATAGCCCATTACCTAATCAAAATGTCTTTTATTTTCCGCCGTCAATGGACTTATTTCAAAGCTGCCTCACGCTCAGAACATATTAACTTTGACAGTAGCAGTATCCAGGTCCCTCTTCATGCTTTCTAGCTGCTCGATGTCCTGGTCCGAAGTTTCGCATTTCTGCACCACCAAAGAATGATAGAAGTGAATCGCGAACGCCACGAAGACGATTAATACTGTAAAAGAAAATAAAATGAACGGTTAGATGAGGAAGTCCAGGAAGCAGCTAAGTGGACGCTCTGCAGGCTTAGCACGAAGCTTTTATACCGAAAATGTTCTACTGTCTACACGGAAACGTCATTTTTGTCTACTCTTCCGTCGACAAAACTCTTCTCTACGGTTCTCGTGCTACGCCTGCTAGTGATAAAAAAAAACACATAGGTGCGAAGAAGAAATATGTCGTAGGTGAGAGAAAAACGAAAAGTGCAGAAAAAAATAAGGGTCTAAAACCTGAAGAAATTGTGGTATTTACAGCATCTCTGTACATGATCAGTTCTAAATGAATTAAAATCGTGGAAGAGCAATTTAAATCTTATTAAAAGGCATCTTTGAAAATCTATGGTTAAGCTTTGTTTTGATTTCGGTAGGCCCGAAAGGCATGCATACTTGTTTTTGTTAGTCAAGTTATATAAAACTACATATGCATCCCATTACATGCGGTTAAGTTATCCCTCTCACAGAGAGGAGGCCTGTGTCCCAGCAGTGGGAACATTATATGCTGATTATTTGTAATGTGTTATTTAAGTTATAAAATAAAGCAAGACAAAAAAAATCAGTAAAGTTTTATTTTCTGTGCTAGCAGCCCTGCCGCAGACGTAAATAGCTTAGTTAAGTAATACAAAATGAATGATGACGTTATAACATACCTGATACACAGACCAACAGATATAGACGAAGAGACAGAGGGTGCACTCACAGAATGACAAGTGGTATCACTGTACCTGGTATAACGATGACCGTTGCGGCGGTGGCTGCCGCGAACGAGTAGTCCCAGAACTTCACCCAGCACAGGATCGCTATCTCCACCAGGAATAGGAAGAGACCTGTAAACGAAAAAAAAAGTACTTAAATACTGGGCACGGGCTGGGTACAAAAATGAGTTTCACTTGTCTTTCAATTGGATCGGAATGGATAATGTTTTCAAGCAAACGCCAACGAAAGCAATTAGCAATATCCAGGCTTAAGAGGCTGACAACACCTAAAGCGCGGTCACTGTCGGACTGCATAGAAAAGAAAGAGAAGCGCTATGACACAACGCTGGTAATTTATTGCAAAATATGAAGCAATTCTCTATTTACAAAAATCGATTGATTGGATAAAAAAATTGAAACACTAAAGTGTTGCTTGTAGAATAATCTGATAAAAAATCAGAATTATTGCATGTATATTAGTATAGTTTTTAAACGTTAAAAGACATTTTTAGAGGTATCTTTGTGATTTTTTCTATCGTATCAAATTAGTTGTATTATGTTTTCAATACACTATCTACCCAGCATATATCCTGAAGAATATCATATATTTTTTGATTTTGTTTACTGCAGTGAATCATATACTTTTAGGCATTATAAAACTTACAAAATTTGCGTTTAGGTCCTGTAGTCCCCTTAAACCGAGCTAGAGGCCAGCATTTTACTGCGTAATAAATGAGAATAACGAAATGTGTCTGTGGATCGGGCAAGAGCTCCCCTTTCTTTAATCTAAAGTAAAACTTACAGTCGATACGTGAAACTTAGAAAATGTTTTAAATTCTTAATCTCACCACCAGGTTATGTGCGGGGTGATATAAAATCGTTTTGTTCACCCAGGTCAATAATAAATATTAACCAGGTCATTAAGATAAGTAATCCCATAGAATTCCCATTGTAGTATGGTGCAGTGCCAATGCGGAATGCTCAGTAAAAAAAAAAACGTATTTAATAAAGATCGTGTAGTAGTAACACTTACCTAAGACAGTACTAAAAGCCCAAGCCAGCTCAATGAACCCCCTCATCCTTTCATGAGGCGAGTCCCTCAGGGCACTCGCGGGCGCCCTGGGCATCTCCATCTTACTGACAGCATCAATATTCGGCAGCAAATACGTCGATATCATCAGTGCGAAGATATGAACGGCCACGAGAACCGTCGTGCAGACTGCGAACATCACGAACAGCCATTCGGGCACGTTCGTCGGTTCGTTGATCTGGAGTTCCACCATAGCTACCATCGCGAAACCTGGAAGTTGCAAGGGGTTTTGTGAATGTTACGTTTCTTTGGTATGTTTTTGTTTATGTGAGATTGCGAGCAGCTGTCTAAGACTCGATTGAAACATTTTTTTAATTTCTCATACCTACTCGAAAAGTACTTAGTGTTTGTTTGAACCGAGTAGCGGGTGGAAGACGCTACTCCCTAACTTTGGGCGGGAAAGACTCATAATAATTTCATGTCTCTCTAGGGCGGGAATGAATTTTAAAATTAGAACTAAAGGTTAGGTAGTGGCTACGAAAAATTTTACTAATGATGCTATTCTGTAAGCTGAACCGAAATTCAAAATCTCGGTTTTATAGAGTAATATTTGATTAAAAATGAGTTAAAATGATTCCGAAATGTTGACTAAACTACTAGGTACTTTTTACTTTCCTTATATTTGAAATGAAAAGTAGTGTTTAACACGGGTGAAACCAACACCTAAGCCTCGCTGAGCTCGGGCGTCTAAATATTTCGTATGAGAATTGATTCCTTTCGACCCTCGTATAACAAGCTACTATTTTTTCTGGATCGGTAATAAGTATGTTTCCGTCCTACAACCCCTTTTTAGGATTCCGTACCCAAAGGGTAAAACGGGACCCTATTACTAAGACTCCGCTGTCCGTCTGTGTCTGTCTGTCCGTCTGTCACCAGGCTGTACCTCACGAACTGTGATTAGACAGTTGAAATTTTCACAGATGATGTATTTCTGTTGCCGCTATAGCAACAATTACTAAAAAACAGAATAAAAGAAATAGTTAACTCCAGTAGTAGTTAGCTCCCATACAACAGACATGATTTGTTTGCCGTTTTTATAGATAATGGTACGGAACCCTTCGTGCGCGAGTACGACTCGCACTTGGCCGGTTTTTATCTTAAAGAACGTGTCAAGTTCGTTCACGACACACATAATAGATATCTCGGGGGGGTAACCATCACCTCATAAAGCAGTATTATTTCAATATTACTTAGCGTGAGAAAGAGATGGAGCTATAAGTCCTGTATAGCTCGATCACTTTCCCACTGTGAAGTAATATTATAATAATACTGCTTTAAGAGGTGATGGTTACCCCCCAGAGGTCATCTGAAAACTTGACACATGAGATGCCTTAGATCCCTAGAGATGCATTCTACCAGTGTCTATGATAAGTCTTTTACAGTTCAAGCAGTACGGTTATGGAATGCCTTGCCCTTGTCGGTAATCCGTGCAAAATCATTGTACACTTTTAAAGTTATGGTCAAAAAACATTCTCTCTCTCCTAAAACATCATCATTATAAGAAAGAAGAAAAAACGTATTTTCAATACGTTTATTTGAGGTAAACATAACGCAAAGAAAGAACACAAACACGAAAAAATATGCGTCACATCTACGCAAAATGGCCATTGCTCAGCATAATGCTGCGACCCTATGCGTGACTGAGACCCAGCGCTGGGGCTGGCGCAGGTTATATATAGGTAGTTAGCTGTGCTCTTGTTCCATCATTATTTTGTATAGATGGATATTTGTACATGTTTTACGAGTATGTATGTATATGTAAATTGTACCCCACAGAGTATGTGCTTATTGTCTCTCCTTCTCCCTTAAAATACATCCAAAGGTTGCCTTTGAAAATCGGGTTTAGCGATAAAACTGCCCATTGTGTCACTCTATGTAAAATCTCTATTTTTATATCCGTAATTTCATATGGTGTACATAATAAGAGTATTCTATCTATATATCTATGCGGCTCCTTCGCTCCATTCGGAAAACGAGAAAATTTCAATAGTTCGATACTACCTATATTTTAGTTTGTGTTTGGTTGGTAGGTGTACGTGGGATTTCTGAAACTCCTTTCTGTCTTCTGATAATTGCTAACTACTCACGTAAGATACATTATACGTACGCTTAATGTGACATTATCCTCTGTTGACCTCGATAACGTGCACTGCATAGCAAACAGTTGAACAAGTCCCTTTTCAAATTCCTTAACTAATCGGGAAATACAGCTTGCATATTGGATTGCACAAGGAAAAACATCAAATATCACCACATTTCTTTTCTAATTTTAATTGTGTGGCATCTAACGAACCTTCTCACATAACACAGGCATGTAACTGGGTAAGTCCACGTTCTTCTATACATCTCTTCGATCAATATACATTTATACACATATTATAA
This sequence comes from Atethmia centrago, assembly GCA_905333075.3. Taxonomy (NCBI): domain Eukaryota; kingdom Metazoa; phylum Arthropoda; class Insecta; order Lepidoptera; family Noctuidae; genus Atethmia; species Atethmia centrago. The sequence goes on from HG995387.1 coordinate 10,895,144, forward strand.
GTCAAAGTCACTTTTCGTGTCTGTCTGTGTGACTGCTTGTTGTTGTTGTTGTTCTGTTAAACTAGGCATCGGATTTTGATGCGGTTTTCATCATAATTTAGAGCAGGGATTCCCAAACTATTTTGGGCAAGAGACCCCTTCTGCTTCTCCAAAATGAACTGATACCTCAGACCCCCATAGACAACTTTTTTCATCTTGTACGAACTTGTGCACGCTTATCGACTTGTTGAGTTTTTTTAAAGTACGAAAATAATACTTCATTACTTCCTACTAAAATATTAGTCACTAGATGCACCCCGCGGTTTCACCCGCATAAGTTTTGACCCCGTGGCCGTGGGTTTACCGGGATAAAAAGTATCCTATGTGTTATTCCTGGTTATAAACTATCTGTGTGCCAAATTTCATCCAAATCCGTTCAGTACTTTTTGCGTGAAAGAGTAACAAACATCCGTTCATCCATCCTTACAAACTTTCGCAATATAATATTAGTAGGATTCTTTTATCAAGTTGGTACACGTAACACAACTTATATAGTATCTTGAAAGTTTCAAATAAGTACTTGTGTTAATTAATAGGGGTCGATTTTTAGACCTCGTCGACCCCCAAAATCAGTTTTCGTTTATGTCGACCTCTGGGAAACCGATTTTTGACCCCAAGGGGTCGATATCTACCACTTTGGGAATCCTTGATTTAAGGAAATTATTCCGTAAGGTTTGTCTGCATATACATTAATATAAAACTAAAAAAAATAAGGTGTAAGAACCGTGCGAACAGCGAAGGGCAGTATTGCATAAAATAAGCGTCTCTTTACCTGACAGCAGTTCCGAGGTGGTGGCAGTGGCTTTCAATTTGGCACGGGACATGTGAAGTCTCCGCCACGAAAGCCCCTCAGGACCCTGAGGTAGCTCCTCGTTCCAGCCGGGAGACACCGGCATCGCCAGTGCCACCTCACTTACACTCTGGAAATAGGGATTGAGAAGATGAGTATTATAAAGTAACCTGCTTTATTTGTAAGGAACTGGAGGAAGATGGCTGATTCCTATGTCATCGTCATCCTCCTGCCTTATCTAATTTTTTGAGGTTTCATCCATAGGCATTTCTATTAAAAGTGCTGGTTAAATTCAGTTCTTACCATAATTAGCCGATAATGTTCTCACTGCTGGGACACAGGCCTCCTCTCTGTGAGAGGGAGTGGACCGTAATCCACAACGCCCCCGCCCGGCCGGCAGTGGTGATGAAATAATTTACACAAAGTAAAGCGCCTGTCAGGGTTCGAACTTATGACCTACAACTCGTAAGTCGCGGTCGTTACCACTGGGCCAACACTGCTATCTCTATTCAGTTCTTATTTTACGAAAATGAAGGCGTTTATTTTCTCCGAATCACTAACTACGACGAAAATGTTTGCACAGTTGGCGTGAATTTGCGGTAATTTCAAATCATTTAATTTTTCAACTGTGTGAAATCAAAGAATAATGGGGTACGTCTCTTTTTTATAAAAAAAAGCTCATGTATAAATAGTCTTCAGCGTTATCGATATGATAAATTAATATATATTTAGCTTGAAAAAGATATTTACCTATTTCTTTAAATTTTTTATTACTTTTTTAGGTCTTAAAATTTTATTACTATATTTTTTTTTAGTTTAAATTAATAGACATAGTATTCTTTCTTAAGTTTTCAAAATTAAGTATTTAATTTATTATCGTCATCGTCGAACGACTTATTGGAAGTCTGATATTGGTCTACAATGGCGTACCAACTCTTGTGAGTCTCGTACTTGTGACCAACCACAACTGGGGCCTACCATAAACTTTTGTAGCAAGTCAATTTTAGACGAAAAATTCTTATTTAATCTGTGGTACCATCCTACTGACCAGAGACTATGTAGCAGGTCAAAAGTTGTCATGATGCAGGTCAGCGGGAAATACTCATGGTGCAAAAACAAAACCTGTCAGGTTAACATGCTGAGTTGAACTGCCCTGAATGGGACTAGACTGCCTCTGTGATTCCTGGTAAATGTAGGTTATGTACTTTTGGACTTACTTTAATAGACTGGTTACATTGACAGTGGCCCTGCAAGTATCCAGGGCTCAGCAACACTGTGGTAGCTGATTTATTGGATGCCATCCCGTTAGGAGTGACACTGCCGTTTGGGCTGGTACCGCCTTTAGTGCACACGTATTCTAGGCTGTGGGGTGGGGTCACCGATATCGTGGGACTGTCTGTTACGTTGACCTTGAACCTGGGAACAAATTAAGGAATAAATCAGAGAGGTTCTTCGATCAGAACTGCAATTTGTAGATAAAGTCAGGGAAATATAAAAAAAATTACTAAGCAAATTGATTACCAACATAAATTGTAAGTATAGTTGTATCATTCTACAGATTGTAGACAGTTCTATGAAATGGCTATGGCAAATTTGCGTAGGGCTTTGCTAAAGACGCTGACAACACCTAAACCGCGGTCACTGTCAGATTACATAGAAAAGAAAGAGAACGCGATGACACAACGCTTGTAATGTATTGCAAAATATGAAGCAATTATCTATTTACTCAAAATTGAGTTGAGTAAACGAAAATAAAAAATAACCAAGTTCTGCATTCAAATAAGACGTTCTTGTTATTAATTAAATACGTAACGTATGTTGATATTTAAATACAGATATTTGGGATTAGAACTCAAGGTAAGAGGTAAGTTTAACGTTGGTTTGTATCGAGATTTTTTTTCAAAACGTGTTATGGTAACAACCAAGTTCTGGGCAATATGTTAAAAATTAACATATATTTTTTCCGCTACCACAAACTATACAGATTTGGCTATTTTTTTTCTTAAGAGAAGTCTATTTTGGTCAATTGATCTTCTTAGCGCCTTAAGGAATTTGCTTAATCATTAATTTCCATGACTGTACCTCAAAATGATTAGTGTCACTAAGTAAGTGGTTATTTTATAGAAAGTGTGTCAACTAGCAAGACTTGTGTGTTACAGTAGCGTGCAGACAGACAGGCAGACATGCAGGGATGTGGCAGTGCAACCGTTTTAAAAACCAATATGTTTTTGACCCTGTAATTTAGGCACTGAAATACTGCACTAACTTCGACCGGAGTGATATATCTCCCAGTTAGGGCAGTTGAATAACTTGTTAGATAATGGCGTCAAAAAAATACCCAGCTTGGGTAGGCCTTGGGACCCAAGCTGGGTATTTTGCACTTTATCATTTATGCCAAAACCTAATTTCTTTGTTTCGCTATTAGACAGCAGAAAAGTCTACAGTAAAAACAGATACAAAAGATAGACATGGTCATTTTTCAAACGTGTCGGACGTTATAAGCGTGTATTACATTATTTTTATCTCACGAAGCGACGCGCGCTTTACTTGTGGTAACATAGTGTACAAACACGTTGTGAATGTGTGCGTGAAGACGAGTAGCGTCAGCACATAACACACACACACACACACTAACACTTTAGACTTCGCCCATGTCTCGGACGGTACAGAGAGCTCCTGCGCTTACACAAACATTCACAGCATGTTTGTAGGTACTCTTGGAAACCACAAGTAAAACTGGCGTCGCTTCGTGAGAAAAAAATATAGATAGGTACTTACAATGGGCTTTTTACTTAGAGCGGTACAAAAAAATCTCGTTTATATGATCTTTAGTTAGACTATTTTGTGTTTGTGGTGACTAGGCTAAATTTTGAAACGTTTTTCGGCATCGGACACGTTAAATTCGGTTTGAACACTTATTATTTCAGTTTTTTGTGAGTTTATTTTACAGCGTTAAAAATAGAAAAGAATACCGAGACGTCACTATATGTAATGGCTATAATAATGTTCCAAATTATACTTTAACTGGCGATTTACCACTGTTCTTGCTAACTTTTTTACTCAATATAAACGTTGGGTAGACGATGTTACTAACTGTGTTCAGCTACCGTCTCTTGTTTGATAAATAAATAAAAGCTTGCGCTTAGAGTTTTTTTTAACGGAAACGTTTATTGAATCTATAGTTTGTTTTAATATTTACATGAAATAAATGTTTGTTACAAACTGTATACTGAAGATTTGTATTTGAGCATCATTCATTATAGATTAACAAAAAGATATTTTGGATTCACGTTTCCAAAATAGTTATTTGTTAGGTCAGCTAACTGACTTCACGAACGAACAAACATTACCTAAAGTCAAATTATTAATTCAATGGAGTAATTTGACATGTGCTAGCTGTCAGTTTGTGTAATAACATGGTAATATTTATTGTAATGGTGATCGTTTAGTTTAATCGATTTATATAAGTCTAAAATAAATGAATAAGTAATAATAAGTGTAAAAGTCTAGAATACAATAAATATGACATTTTTTACTACACAAGGTGACAGCTAGCACATGCCAGTTGCTCCAGTGAATAATTAATTCGATTTTAGTTCGGTGTATATCTATGTACCTAGATATCAAAGGAAAATATAGGTACTCGAGGTTTGGAGGCTTTATTACCATGGTTTGAAGGCGACAAGAGCTGTTAAGTTAGTAGTCAACAGACAGAAACTCTTGATGTTGTTCTTGTTGAAAGTTTACGTACTTGAACTATGTTTTATAAACGATATCTACTAACGTAGTGGAATCTGTATACAGTGTAACCTTAATATAACGAGCCTCAATATAACGAATTTCTCGATTTAACAAATTTTTCAAAATCCCCTAGAAACGTCCATAAGAGCTAATGCAAAATATACCTTTAAATTACGAATATATATATATATATATATATATATATTTAGCAAAAACCTTTTATTAACAAATTTTTAATAATTGCAGAATATAGATAAAAAAAAATATTGACCTCTATTTAACGATTTGTTCAACCCATAACCTTTACATAACGTATCCTATGCTTATCAAGGTAAGCAGATGAGCATCTACGTAATGTTGAGGTTAAAGAACAAGTTTTTTTACCTTGTTAAAACGAATCGTAGTCCAATCTAACCTCTATACAACAAACCTCATTGTAACAAATTACGCGGTATAACGAATATTTTTTAATTCCCTTGAGTTTCGTTATATCGCGGTTGCACTGTTTATGTAATGTCAAAACAAAATTAAACCACAACATATAAAGACCGACAACGTTCTGCAACAAAAGTTAGTCACATAAGCCTAAAATTGTAATTCTGAACCTTACTTTGGATAGTCATAGCTCGGCGGCTTCGCAATGAATGGGTAGGAGTCTGTGAGGCCCAGGCTCTTGGGCCTGGGTTCGTGCTTGAGGCGGTAGGTTCTGTGAGATCTCTCGTAGATGTGGTCTGATGTGTGGTACCTTTGCAGGGTCCGTGGGCGCGCCTTGCCACTCGGTGGCGTCTGCGTGCATTGGTCGACGCGGGCCGCCTCCTCGATGCTCGTTACGAAGCTTGCTTCTGATATCTGGAATTTAGAATGTGTGGTTAGTTTTGTGGTCATAGAAAACTTGATTTTGCCTGCAGTTTCACGCGTGGAGGTCGGAATAAATATCAACGCAGGGGCTGCAGTCTCGACATAGATAGCTTGTCCTTCATCGTTTTTGCTGCGAGAATGACACTTTGTCTATGCCCTCAGGTCGTCGATCCATACTATATACACGGTGTTACTGGCGTTAGGTACATCGATGCGCAAACTGTTACCATGAATACAGTACACGATTCTAGGCCCCGCCAGAGGGCTTGAAGTCTCGACATAGATAGCGAACGCTTTACGACCGAATTCGGTCGCAAAGTCCTAATGGGGTCTCTAGACTGGGGGCTTGATAAGACTGTGATTTTTTCGTGCCTGTCACGCAATTTTAACTGTCTCGATCGACGACCTGAGGGCATAGACAAAGTGTCATTGGCGCAGCAAAAACGATGAAGGACAATTCAAAAATGTAGGAACTGACCTAAGCAACCCAAAAGCGTATGTCAATCCCGTTGAAAAGTGCAGTAGAAATACGAAACGCTTTGAAAGCAATCGCCGTTTGCCCTCTGGTAAAGATCGCAGGAGCGGTCGGTGTTGCGACACTATGGGAAGACCTCGCTATATATTTTAATTTTCATACAAGTTTTCTGCTCAATGTCATTGCATCATTATAAGGAAAACAAAAGAAGCGATTTCAAGATGCTGGCCTATGTCACCAGTATGGGACAATCTTCGATCATCGAAGGGGATAACTGTGTCGTTTGGGAAGAAATAGAGAAATATGTGAAGCTGACCGAGTTTCTTCAATGCAGAACCAAAAAGTTAAATGAAGAGTGTGAATTAAAATGAATGAGGCAGAAGTAGGTATGAATTGGTACCGTCGTCGCCAGCACATAAAGTTACCACAGACTGTAAAATTCGCATTCGATTTTGAACTTAACCATCAACATTTTAAGGTTTAAACTCATTTGGAGAAACTTCACAGTTTGTGGTAACTTGTTGTACTGGCGACTGTATATTAAAGTACCTACAGTCCGTCCGTTGACAGAATGCGTTCCTGACACCTGTCTATTAAAAAATTTCTTGTAACTACATAATCAACCTATAATGTTCCCACTTCTGGGACACAAGCCTCCTCTCTGTAAGAGGGAGAGGGGCGTAATCAACCACACGGGCCCAGTGTGGGTTGGTAGATGTCACATATCTTCGAATTTTTGGTTCTAGGACATGCCGGTTTCCTCACGATGTTTTCCTTCACCGTTTTGAGAGCAGTGGCGATGAAATAATTTACACAAAGTAAAGCGCCTGTTTGGGTTCGAACCTACGCACTGGGCCACCACTGCAACTCTAATACTAGTAACTATAAGGTTCAAATCGCAAAACACGTATTCTATAGTATGAAACTGATTTAGTGTCAAGAACGGATTCTCTCGACGGTCGGAATATAGGTTAGGTCATAGGTTATGTTCATAGACTAAATCATAAAATCAGCTGTTTAATTGGGTTTATAAAAACCCAAAAAAAATAATCATGAGGTACGTTACGCACGTTTAAAAATGTTATTCACCGTATTGTGAAAATTATTCATACAAAGCCGTCAAAGATCAAATTGAATGATAAACGATTTCACGAACTAAACTTATGTTAAACTATGGTTAAACGTTGCTGACGTATCGTCAACGAGCCGTGACACCGGGTGGCTGTGGGAAAACTATAGAAAACTGTAATTTCACTGATTGTAGCAGCTTAGCCGGTTATTATCGAGTGACATTGACATTGGCGTGCGCGTGCGTGTCGATAGATGACGACAGCTGCTGCTGCTTAATCGTTTTTTTTTAAATCATGAGAATGTATGATTGCTGCAAGCTAAACAAATGCGTTCTTCTTTGTTTTTTTGGTATAATAATAACTACACGGTCCAACCAAATTAAAAGCGCTACAGCAAGCTAAACTTTTTAATTGCGAAGATTTAAAATTTGATTTGAATTTAGATTTTTTTTTTAGATTGTGATTTTAATCAATATTGCTGTTAGCTAGACAAGTGCGTTTCTCTTTAGTTTTTTGTATAGGTCAGGCACTGTCCCACCGCTGACGATATTATCGACTATTTTCTAGCTCAAGAAATGTACAACAGCAGGGTTTAATTTTGACAGTTCACCCACGTCCATTGCGTTATTTACGATTTTCTTAAACCTATGAAGCAATGGATTAGCAATATCCTTCAAAAACTCTCGTATTCAAACTGTGTTACGCAATTAGGAGGCTGATGTGGGTTCCATGTCAGTAAATGTTATACATAGGTATTTGCACGCCACACTTGGCAGAATGAACTCAAGACCAATATAATATACCATATTCTGACAAATAACTGATTATATATGATGGTTTCCCCGGATTTGTCCTAGTTTAGAGGGCGTCCGGGGAGCGTCCGGGCGGGATTTCTTTTGTAGTCCGGGTTTTAATTTTTCTAGTTTTTGGTCGACAGCGCGACTCGCGATTTTGTTGCTTGACTGTTCACTCTGCCGATGCCGGCGAGAAGTCTCTCTCAACTAGTTTGCTATAGCTATCAAAGAAAATACTCGCTCAGCGTACCTACATGCATATACATACCAGCAAGGTTATACCTTGATTACACGTACCGAGTAGATGGGCGAGACAGAAAAATTATACTAGACCGAGAAAGCTGGGTGCACGAGTAGGTGTTTACACGTATTCTTTAAAGTGCTGACAAGACGCAAATGACCAAAATAGGCTTGTCTTATGACAAAAAATTGCCAAATCTGTATAGTTTGTGGTAGCGGAAAAAAAATATGTTAATTTTGAACATATTTTCCAGAGCTTGCTTGTTACCAAAACATGTTTTGAAAGAAATTTTCGATACAAACTAACGTTAAACTAACCTCTTACCTTGAGTTCTAATCCAAAATATCTGTATTAAATATCAACGAACGTCTTATTTGAATGCAGAACTTGGTTGTTTTTTATTTTCGATTACTCAACTCAATTTTGAGTAAATGATAATTGCTTCTTATTTTGCAATACATTTTTCGCGTTCTGTCATCGCGCTTCTCTTTCTTTTCTTTGCAATCTGACAGTGACAGCTTGCAGTTTAGGTGTTGTCAGCGTCTTAACTTGGCAGCGAGTCACTCTATCAGTTCAGTTACGATGCTGCAGACTTTGTTTGGTCGATACTATCATTAACACTAGCATAAAATCGTATCAGTGTCCACCAAACCCTTCACGTGTAGGCGTCTATATTTCTATATTTTATCATAAAAGTACGGGACGTCCACGAGGATACATAATTGCTTATTTTATGATCAGTTTTCTACGTATCTTTTAATTGTTTTCTTGATGTTGTGTATGTTATCTAATGTTTTCTTTGTTCTGACATATTTTGATGGAATTTCTGAGATGTTTTTAACTTGGTATCTTAATTACGTACCTAATAATTACTCAGACTATGACATGATCCGTAATTTGCTACAACTGTTCAAATATATTCAAGAAAGTATAAAAATACGTGAAAATAGGCACGTAGCTTTTTAGGGTTCCGTCGTCAACAAGGAACCCTTATAGTTTCGCCATGTCCATCTGTCTGTCTGTCTGCGGCTTAGCTCAGAGACTCTTAGTACTAGAAATCTGTAATTTGGCATGGGTATAATACATGTGAAATGAAGAAAAATAACACAGAGAAAAAAAAAACATCCCCACTTTACGTGTACACGTAAAGTGGGGATGTTTTTTTTTCTCGTCTATTCCATGGTATCGATGGATAGGCCGTTAAAAAATATTGCGGATCTGTGAAAACCATTTTTCGATTCAGATACCCCGTTTGGGTAATAAGTGCTAATTTTGGTTAAGAGTTCCTCCCTTTTTTTTTGGGTGGGAAATCAATCATCATCATATAACTTCTCCCGCTCTGGGCGGAGCAGGAGGGTGTGTCAGACTCTTACTGACTAAAACCCACCCGTATTCCTTCCGTTGCCTGTGTTGCGGGGGCCTCGGTGACCCACAAGTACCTTCCCGCGACAAGAGTGCCCCTTGCCACCTAAATGGTTGTTTTAGATATGTGAAAAGTTAACAAGTAATAGTCGACCAACTTACATTTACAGTTTCAGAACTGACCGATGTATGGGCGAACATGTTTTTCAACTATATTGATAAGTTTCTTTTTAGATAAATTCATCCCAACTACGGAATTTTTCATTGTGCGTGGTCCGACACGCACATGGTCGGTTTTTTAATTATTTCAGAGGATTTTTATTGACATGTAACGTAATGATGTCCTCGCGTAAACAATTTCAGCGCACGACTGACTTACATAGGTGATTCATACATTCCTCCATGATGCACGGGCACGGTATGAAATTAAATAATTATTATTACTTCTTCATCTGATAACGCGAGGCTACACGAACGTGGAACATTATGGTGCACACAAAGGGGACAATTACAGTGCGCGTGCACATCAGCGGAGTGCAGCTACGAAATGTGGTAGAAACTAATACCTACTCATTTTAATTACATGATGATTTTAAAAGGAGTATGTATGGATTTGGTTTTGTGTAAATTATTTAATCACCACTGCTCTTAAAACACCGTGAGGAAACCGGCATGTACTAGAACCAAAAAAAATCAAAAATGTGACATAACCAACCCGCGCTGGGCCCGCGTGTTTGATTACGGCTTGCACCACCTGGGCATCGGCGCGGCGCGGTGATTCAGCTCGCCTTTTCAGAATAAAAAGTTTATCAGAATACTTTTAGATACTAGTATTCTAGTTAGTTCTGACACCTCAGGATTTCCAGAGTGAGTGTTTTCAATGATGAATGCTAGCAGGAGGGACGACAGAAATAGAGCTTCAAAAAAAAAGGTCCTCATCTATTTGGTGAGGTTACGTTACGAAGCCTTCAAAATTGGTGAGCGACCAGTTGCACGAATAGCACTAATTAATTATAAAAATAAAAATACTTAAAATATTATTTATTTTTCCGAGATACTGACTGAGATACTTTATTTTCCAAGTTTGACTATAATATACATATTGTATGTACATAGCATCACGCCTTGTTTCCCCGAAGGGTAGGGCAGAGGTGTACCTGTAGACCCTGTAGTACACCCACATAATGTACATATTATACGTTATTTCTTCAACAAGTTGGCAACCCTAGGGTAGACTTTTTTTTTGGGTGGGACATCATCATATAACTTCTCCCGCTCTGGGCGGAGCGGGAAGGTGTGTCAGACTCTTACTGACTAAAACCCACCAGTATTCTTCCGTTGCCTGTGTTGCCAGGGGCCTCGGTAACCCTTTAGTATCTTCCCGCGACCCCGGCAGGCATCGGCCCTAGTGGGCCCCTACACTTGTGCTGACGACATCTCTTTGAGGCACGCGTGGAATACAACGCGCCGTCGATCCGGGCCTGGTCCTTACCGGAAACCCTAGGCTAGACTGGGCTGTTTTTCCCTGTAACAGGACTGTAGAATGTAAACGTACTGACTATAAAACTCTGCTCTGCGAAACTACATACTTACGTAAGTACTGTACCTATTTAGGGAAAAGCTGATGATCTGTGGATGTAGATAGATGAGCTTTTCCTATACATCATCATCTGCCTAGCCTTTTCCCAACCATGTTGGGGGCAGCTTCCAGTCTTACCAGATACACCTGAATACCAGTATTTTACATGGAGCGACTGCCTATCTGACCTCAACAACCCAGTTACTGGGTAACACTATACCCCTTGATAAGACTGGTTGTCAGACTTTCGAGCTTCTGACGACCCGTAACGACTGTCAAAGATCTATAAATGACAGCCGGGACCAACGGCTTAACGTGCATTCCGAGGCATGGAGGGGTCTTGGTATGTAAAGATGGTCACCCACAGTGGCGTGCCTAGGGTTTCAAAATAACGCAAGCCCAATAAAATTTTAACCGATTTCAAAAAAAGAAAGTTCAGTTTTCGACTGAGTATGTAGGTACCTACGTATCTACGTATGTATCATCGCAATTTTCTCATAAACTACTGGTTAGGTACAATAAATTCTCTATCGAGCATTTTAGTAAGGCATGCCGGGGCTTTTGGGCTTATATGAAGGTACCGCCACTGGTCACCCATCCACGGACCAACCGCGGCAAGTGTAGCTTAACCTGATCGATCGACCCGTGCGGCTGTTATTACTTAGCCACAAGCCCCTCAAGCTTTTCCTATATCTACCTACATAATATGTAGATCAGCACACTTTGAATTACAATCCGAGAATTTTGAAGGATACTGCTAGTCCATTGCTTCATAGGTTTGAAAGATTCGTCTGCTCAAAACGTAAATTACGCAATGGACGTGTGTGAACTGTCAAAATGGAACCCATTGCGATCAATTGTCATTTTATGTGTGTTGCGCAATTGCCCCGCTGGTACATACCTACTTGCTATGTTCCTTATTAAAAGCAGACAGGCGCGACGCGAGACTAGCACCGAACACAATTTCTATGAAAACTTAATGGAAAGTGTCGCGTCGCGCTGTCTTCCGCGCCCGCGATATTACGCCAGTCTGCACGATGCCTTAATACGCTTTCATGGTGCATTTACAATTTCTATAAAAAAACTTATTGATGGCGACACGATAGCGGTGACTAGGTATAGGCTATTTTCCTCGATGTTCATGCAAGGGATACTTCAGCGGTTACGTGCCCCCGCATAATGTGATGTGCAGAATTGAACATAGACTATAATATCCTTTGTTATCTGCATATTTACGGCTGTTTCGTAAATTTCCATGGTGTTCAGGAAACAAACGAAAAACAACCTAAGTACACCTAACAAACAAATGAATTAAGATTATACAGGCTGTAGGACATAGACGCGCAAACTTGAATTTAGAACATGATTCTGATACCGATACATGAAATTCACCAGAGCTGACATTTTTCGTCGGTTATTAAAAATTAGATAGATTTTTTTTTCTTAAAAGAAAAGAGGCTAACAAAAGAAAATATGGTTAGCCTGTGTGAAAGATGGTACGTTAGGAACCAAATTAACACTAAGGGCCGATTCACACCGGAACGGCAGAAGCCGGCTGCGGCCGGCAGCGGTCGGCAGTGACGCGACGAGACCGGCGAACGCCGCGGAAGGCTCGCCTCCCAACACCACGCGCCTAGCCTCTCGTTTGTCGACGGTTCACCAATTTACGGGTGACAAAATCGGACAGAATGAATTCTGTCTAAAAGTGCAGGTTCGTTCGCATTTTTCTATAGTTTCACGCTGATAGATTACCTATAAACTAACGGAGATCACAATCTTACGGTGACAAATATACCACAAATAAATTGGGGAATTCATTAATTGAGGAAACTAATGTGAATCACCTACTTGTCGCCTGCCCATTTTATTGAGGTAGTTCATATTGAACTACCTCAATAAAATGGGTAACAGACATGTTTAATACGTTGTAAGGTGAAGGATTCATCGCAATTCGGATCTAATCTTTGTCAGTTCTAAGATTATTTAAGACGATATGCGGTGACGTGACGGTCAAGGTTTTATCGATCGAAATTATATATTTGAATTGGTCAAGGACAGCTAATGAGACAATTGATTTTCTATTGTTTGACTCCGAATCGGTGTCGTGCGGGGCTTTTCAGGGCTAGATAATCTTCCTGTTTTAAGCAATGTATTCTGAACAGTAAGGACCTTAGAGCAACCGATGGTGAAGCATTGGTTGCTCTATGTTCCAGACACCATAAATACGATCAAGTTCTTCAAAACGATAGTGCCATTGCCTGCAGACAGGTGCGACGCGACAGTGCGACACGATTTTTGTAGAAGAAAATCTATGAAGTTTTCATAGGAATTGTTCTACTAGAGTCGCTTGTCTACTCGAATATACTCAGTAAAACACATAGCGATCGGTAATATGCTTTGCTCTACTTGTACAGGTAAAGCTGATAGATATTTTTGTAAAGAGAGAGTCATTTACTAGTGACACCATTAGCGTGTACGGGATTAGAGGTATATGGGTGTTTTGTTTAGTAATAATTGCTGCAGAAATTGTAAACATACCTACTGCTTAAATGTTTTTTGTCTCGACGTTTCAAAAATGAATGAGTACCTAACATGGGGGAAATACAAAACCCGGGTTTTGTATCAGCAAGTGAAATGTAGCACATATTTTGAATCTTAATTATTGCCACATGATCCAATAACTCAACAGCTGCCGAGTTCAGTTTTGTCGAGCATTTCGAAGCAGCTGCGTTACAGTCTTCAGTTTGTCTATCTTTGTCCACGTAGGTAGGTAGTGCAGTTAATCCGCCTATACTGCGTCATCCACATCAAGTTCGTGATGTGTAATCGCAACCACATGGCATTATCCATCGTGGCATGTCACACAAGTTTGCAATTAGTATGTGTTGTGTTGCGCCCGCGCCGACCCACAATGGCGGCGATATCCAGTAAATAGTAATTATTACAGCGACACGTCTAACTCTAAACACGGTGCAAGATTGTACGGTGAGTTTTCTCATTACTACTCATTAGTCGTAGTAAGTAATTACCTATCGTAGTATTTTTTTAATAACACCGTCGAATGAGCCGTTGTTCAAAATCGAAACCAACTCAAAGGAATCGAGTGTCAACAACGAAAAGTGTTCAATTTGCGGCTACAGAACCACAAAACGTCTCAGTGTCGGTTTGCAAGCTATACATGCAAGAAATGTAACGTAAAAGGCCAGGTCGAATGTGCAAAAAGATAAATTTCGTAGGAACTGGTGGGTTGGACGAGAGTGACGGTGACGGTAAGATAAAAAACCGGCCAAGTGCGTGTCGGACCACGCACAATAAAGGGATTAGTTAGGATTACTTGGGACGAATTTATTCCAAAAACAAACTTAACATTGTAGTTGAAAAACCTGTTCTCCCATACATCGATATATGCCACGGTCAATTCTCCAACTGCAAATTTAAGTTGGTCGACTATAACTCGTTAACTTGTAAAGCCTACTTAGTCATTCAGAGGAGAACCTATGACTTTAGTAGTTTCTATTCAAAGTACCGGATCGGCAGCTGTAACTGCCGATCCGGTATCTACTTTGAACTTTTCAAAAAAAGTATATCTACATATTATACTAATGATGTTTGTTACTCTTTCACGCCAAAAGTACTGAACGGATTTGGATGAAATTTGTCAAACAGATAGTTTATAACCAGGAATAACACAGGATACTCTTTATCCCGATATACCCACGGTGTCAAAACTTATGTGGGTAAAACCGCGGGGCGCATCTAGTAAAAAATATTTTAAAAAACTGTTGCCATTATCACCAAATATGTCTTGAGATCTACGGGCCCTTGCATAATTCGCTTTAGTTCATGCTGGTAAAATTCGTTGATGTTGTCGGAAAACTATACTATACAATCAGCGGGGTTTGTGTACCACACTATCAGTAACAATGGGTTTCATTTTGACAGTTCAACAACATTCATTGCGTTAAGTATCTACGTTGTTGAGCTGACAAATTTTTTGAACATCTGAAGCAATGGATAAGCAATATCCTTCAAGATCATTCAGATTATGATTGATCATAGTGTAGGTATTACGCAATAAGGGTGCAGGTCAGCCGAGCTAATTTATACTGTAACAATCTCACCGAAAAACTTGAGCTGACAGTAGTGTCGATCCCTAGCATCCTGTGATGACAGCTCATTTAGTTTTCACGATGAGATTTTTACAGGATCGACCGGCTGATCTCCATTTTTAGTCCGCAAATTTTCGGACTAAAAATGAGATCATAAAGTACAAGATGTTACAAAAAGTTGAATAGGTTGGGCATTCGGCAGATGGGTTATTTCTAAGGCCCGTATTACAGAAGGAAACTCAAGCATTGATCTCTGTTTAAAACTAGTTTTAAGTCAAGTTTTAATTTTAGAACGTTCCTCAAGCATAGATTCATTGATCATAGTTCGTAACGCTTTATTTTAGAACGTTACTCAGTTCGTTCGCGAACCCAAGCGGTGATTTGATCTGTAATCGCCCAAGTGTGGTCGAGACCGCGCTTGAGCATAGAATTGTCATGCCAATTTTTGTTTCAAGCGTAAGTTGTCGAGTTTGTCGCGGGAAGGTACTTATGGGTCACCGAGGCCCCCGCAACACAGGCAACAAGAAGGAATACGGGTGGGTTTTAGTCAGTAAGAGTCTGACACACCCTCCCGCTCCGCCCAGAGCGGGAGAAGTTATTTGATGATTTCCCACCCTCAAAAAAAAAAAAAAAGTTGTCGAGTTTTAATATCAAAATGGATATATTTGAAGAAGTAGATCATTACAAAAATTTATTCAATGATGATGCAAATAGAAGGTTGAACTTTAGCGTTCCTCTTAGATATTTAAGAGATACACAGGACCCATATAATTGTGAAAACTTCATAAAGAGGTACAGATTTTCATAAGACGTGGTAAAATATTTAATTCTACCTATGATAGACCACGATTTAAGAAAACCATATAACCGTGGGCATCCCCTAGCCCCAGAATTGCAAATTCTTGTGTTTTATTTTTCTTTCGTCCTGCCATTTAAAAAGTTATAAAAATAAATAATAATCAGCAAAACAAATAACAAAACTAATCAAAATTATCTACGATGTTTTCATTTGCATAAATTGTTTGACATACTGACTTTTTTATTAAATAGCGTACCTATTTATGGCCATAGATACTAGTATTTTAAGCCTTACAATAATTATGCTTATAAAATTACTATACTTTATTTAAATAAATGAGAAATTGTACTACGAGTATTCGGGACCGAACTAGACCGAACTAATAACGCAGATTTCCTAAATAATTGGGCGCTTATGATATATTTTAATATTTCTAATCCAATGAAGATTAAAACAAAGTTGGTAAATAAAATAAATCGTAAACGAAAACAGGCTGATACATAGACAATACACATCTCTGCTTGAGGTTCGATTTGAGTCTCGATTCAGCTGAATAGAGATTGATTACCGTTCTGGAATATGACCGATGCTCGAGTACTGATTCTATACTTAAACAGTGATCGACTGAATGACGCTCAAACTAGACTTGAGGAACCTTCTGTAATACGGACCTAAGTGTGAAATAAAAATCAATGTAAGGGCAGTTTCACACAGGGAAAGCAGCGACCGGCAGCAACGCGGGGAGGGAGCACTTTCAGTGTGAAATAATTTTAAACTTTATCTAATTAATTAAAAGGCCAGTATCTCTTGAAAAGCACGAAAAGGTCGAGCGGCCGCCCGCGGTGCCGCGAGGTCGCTCGTGGCACCGCGGGCGGCCGCGCTTGTTGTCTGCCCGCGTCCCGTCGCTGCCGGCCGCTGCCATTCCGATGTGAATCGGCCCTAAGAAGGCAGAGGCACTCGTACCCATGCGATCTAGAGGCGAACGGAATCTCTTGGCCATTCTTCTCGCTACGAAACTACCTTTTTGAAGGCGCGCCTAGTATCAATTATATTTTTTTGTAAACTTTGACCTACTTGAAATAAACGATTTGAACTGCAGAAACAAACAGTTTTCGTCAAAGAGTGTAATGAAACGTCATAACGTGATGATGAATTCCAGGACAATATTTTTCATGAAAAGGGAACAAACCCACCTTATGAAATAGTAAGTTAATAAAAGAAGATATAGATATGATTTTAAGTATAATAAATTATTTGCCTGGTAATGTAACCATGCGGAAATGATAGTTTCGAAGGTTTAATTAATTTAATTAGACATGTATAGCCTAATCAGTATTATTATTGCTCTCAAGTACCTACAATTACATACATTTTCCTCAGACCTCTATTATTTATTTATATGGGAAAGGAAAACTAGCACATTATTATAGCCAATGCCTACGTTTTTCTTCAGTCTAGGCTTTTCCTCACCTTATGCCTTGTTTATTGAGTTTATTTGCAAGCTTAGGATGCCCAGGTTCACGTGTCACTGCAGTCACTGCAACGCGATCTAGAAGCAGACTTAAGCAGGGCCGGATTTAAGTCAGGGCAACAGGGGCACAAAGTTCATAATCACAAGGTACCCTTTTTCCCTCTGTTCCACAACTTTTCGGGGCCTCCTTCTTGATTGCCACAGGGCCTCCAGACCTTTAAATCCGATCTTGGGCTTAAGCCATGCCCTGTAGTCTTGTGGACATGTATAGAATATTTACGACTTTAGCGGCTTTTTTTTCCTTTGAAAAACAGTTAAAGCTCAAGGCACTCGTGGCACTTTAAGGCGTTACGGTATGTGAGAAGGTTAAATTGTCTCTTTTATCCAGCGGGGTAATTGCGTAATTCACTTAGAGTACCAATGGTTTCATTTTGACAGTTCCACAACATTCATTGCTTTATATACGTTGTTGGGCAGGCAATTTTTTTAAACATATGAAGCAATGGATTAGCAATATCCTTCAAAATCATGCAGATTGCGATTTGCGTGTTACGCCATTAGGGTGCTGGATTTTCGGTAGCTTATTTCAATCCAATACATTTTTGACTTTTTAATCGACATCCAATAAGGCAGGAGTTATATCTATATGCTCGTCTGTATAAACGTTTTTTTTTTAATGTATTTCTCCAATTTCTCCATCAATTGTGTACCGATTTTGAAAATTCTGTTTTTTGTTTGAAAGGGGATTTGTTGTCTCGGGGTGGTTCCATTGTCACTAAGTCAGAGTCTAATGAGGAATCCCATGGAAATAGAGGAGAATCCTCAAAATTATAGACACTAGTGTATTTGCTCTCGGAAAGCACCATTTGGTGAAGTGGAACTGATGATGAAGACCACAGATGGCCACCGGAACTACTAATAAGTATTTCACGGGTTTTAATATATGTAGTTGTTACGTAATTTATGCTTGTCACAATACATATGGTGAAATGGAGCTGAAGGTGACTTCACCATCAGCTCTAGTTCTCCTGGTTATTACCGGGAGAAGTCTCAACGATTAACGTCCCTGTATCGGGTAAATGCTATTTTGTAAAAGGTGATGAGGTCAGGATTCTAACCTAATCTGGAATCACTCGCTACGCTCGGAATTCAAAATCAACACTCGCTGAAAAACTCAACTTTGCTCTCTTGTTGCACAAGTACCTAACTATTTTATCCATCATCGTTACCGCAGATAGAACGTCACTTCGTCTAGGCCCTCTGAGCAGTCTTCAAGGGCATAACATAATAACTATTATATTGCCTGGCTTAAGTAAGAAACTTTCCTGAGTTGACAGTCGTAACAATGAATGAAATCTTCAAACAAACATCTATAATAAATAACACAGCACTTCATTCGTTTGTGTAAATTACAACAATGTTGTTTGTCAAACATATGTTTTTACCTCTTTATCTCAATCATAGAATCTGTCTGGTAGTTGTGAAGTCTCTGAGATGAACAAATATTATAAGTTAATCATTGTACAAACAATAATCACTCGGTAAGAACACGTAAATCACGTAAATTGTGGCAACTTAAATACATTATTTTATTCGTGGATTTTGACGTTTTGGAGTTGCATTAGCACATAATTATTAGTGTAGTTTTTGCCTTTCACGGGAAAACGGTGTGACTTTATGAATATGTTTTTATAGCACAAAGTAGGTATTTATGTGTTTACGTCAACAGCTGGAGCTCTGTGTATCAAGTTTAGTATAGACTAAAGGCTCCTACATGTCCGCGACACTAGTAGCACAACTTTTATGAAAGCTTCATGGAAAGTATCTCGCCTGTCTGCACGAGCCTTAAGGCTGCTTTTCCATCAGAGAAAGCTAAGCTACGAAACATGTGACCCTTTCCTCTAATGTTAAGCTGTGTAGCGGAGCGAGTAAGATGTACGAGGAAGATGCGCAGCTCGAGTTACGCGATGCATTGACAGTTAGAGAAGGCACGGGGAGGGGCTGCGGCACGATGCCGAGGAGAGGCACTTGATATCAAACGCATCCCTAGCATCGGACGGTGACCAATGGGTACCGTCCGGTAAGGACAAGGCCCGGGTCGACGGCGCGTACGGAGCGAGAGGGCATGGGCAGCCGTCACCTCCTTCTGCAAAGCAGTAATGCTCGCGAAGGAGGAGGCGGGACGGTTGAGGGAAAGGCAAATTTCTCGCCCTCTCGGCGCCGCAGGAAATGCCCTAGGCGTCGGGGATCCCGGGCGGATTTCCGGCCACCGTAGACGCGGGCTTGCGGACGGTGAGCAATAGGTAGCTCACCGTCCGATAAGGACCAGGCCCGGGTCGACGGCGCGTTGTGTTCCACGCGCGCCTCAAAGAGATGTCGTCAGCACAAGTGTAGGGGTCCACTAGGGCCGATGCCTGCCGGGGTCGCGGGAAGGTACTAAAGGGTTACCGAGGCCCCTTGCAACACATGCAACGGAAGGAATACGAGTGGATTTTAGTCAGTAAAAGTCTGACACACCCTCCCGCTCCGCCCAGAGCGGGAGAAGTTATTTGATGATTTCCCACCCAAAAAAAAAACCATAGCACGCATCCTTCCTTAAAAAACATAGCTTAGTTGAACCCGTTTCCACCAGTGCTTTGCTATGTGGACCAATGAATAGGATAGATGGATAGCAAACGCATCCATCACGACGGAGCATAGCACATCTCTGGTGGTAAAGTAGCCTATGAAGGGATTTAAGTCAACGGTATTGTAGGTACAGCGCTTAAGTTTATACAGGGTGTTTGGTAGAATAGTAATATATTTTTTAAGGGATTGTGGGAATCATATCCTATTGTTATCACCCCTTAAACCATGTCTTAAGTGTCAGTGATATAAGTGGTTCTATTGTGTCCTCTTAAAATTTTGTCAATTCTTCAATTTCGAAAATAATAAAAAAAAATGTGTTTTCAAGCGATTACGTACCCCCAAACCCACAAAAAATAGGGTTTACTGAATTGAACATCCCATCCAGTAGAACTGCAAGCTGCTTCAAAGCACCAAATTGCATTCAATCAAAGCACCTAATTATTGGTCGAAATACTAAAAGTCTAAAGACTAGTATTTTACCCATTTCACGACTTTGTTTGTTTGGAAAATAAAGGAATGAAACTCGGAACCTCACGTTCGACAACGATCGAAAGTTATGCTGAATACATTTCAGCTGTGTAGTGTGTGGGCATAAAAATCTGCAATATAATTTAATTTTGTAATTTTTAACCAATTTCCGGGAACGTTATCGGAAAACACAAATATCGTTGAGGTGCCTATGATACCTGCTAGCTATAATAATAATAATATATTATCATAGGTACTTAGTAGTAATTGGTTGCGATATACTCGTATAACAATATAGTGGTCGATCAAATTTACATTAACAATTAAGCTTTATGAATTGTATAAACATTATGTAAGTACTTAATCAAATCTTTCGTGATAATGTGATCTTTCCTCTGTCTACCTACTCAACTATCTAACTGATTTGAACAGACAGGTTGAAGAAGGGTAGGTATCCTAAACTTTGCGAAGGGGTCAGTTAAAAATAGTTAAAAATATTATTTACGCACGTGTTGGGCTGCATAGTAGGTATATGACACTGTTATTATTTAGGAAAAAAAAAAGAAAAAAAAGTTAAAATCGGACTAATTTCCTTTTAATTATTTTTTGTTCTATTTTAGAGTTTATCCAATGATTATAATGCGTCATTGGGTTTATCTCCTTTTAATCTGTTGGGTCATTAATAATAAATTATGTTCTAGGTGATGGTCGCACTTTTACGTGTCTAGCAGCCAAATAAAAGTGTGTTAATTGGTAAAATAATTAAAAATAAGATGACGATAACAATATTTTGAACTAGATAGAAAATAAAATAAATGTACAATCACCTTTTCCTTCATTTTTTACAGATGACAAAAACTTCGAAAAATAAATGCACTAAAATCTCACAATAATTTGCATAATTCACTAAAATCACAGAACACGATAAATCACTTTCACTTAGATAATTCTAAAATAGTCGATTTTGTTTAAAGTTACTAAAGAGTTCGTTTAAAAAATTGTAATACACATAGACAATAGAACTTTGCCGCGATCCAAAGGGCGGGAAAAACGGACATTTCTATGTGACGAGCATGCGCACCAACAGGGAAATGCTGACTGACTCCGCGTTAGTAGAAGATCGAGGTTTTAAATATTCACGCTTCGAAATGATTACTTGTGTGTTGTGTGTGGTCGTTAGCATTGCAATTTGAACTACAGATACCTACTTACGAGTAAGTTTTATTAGCATATCGTCAGCCTGAAATCCCCGAGGGGCGTAAGGCGCGATCTACATGACTAAATTATAGTTTTACTCCTAAGGGATTTGTAATTAGCAGTTTTTAGCCTATAATTAGCAACGTGTACTCGTGTTTAATTTCTCATGTTGTTCACGCGGTGATTATCGTTTCACCAGCTCGTAAACATGTACCAACTGCTGAAAATATGCAATTTAGAGCACCGCAAACAATAGACGGTTATGATAAGACTTTGGCATAATCAACGTTACGCAAAGGGATTGATGATCACAATATACTTTGGAGACAGTAGGTAGGTACTGTCCATTCTTGAGGCCCTTTTTTTTTTCATGAGAAGCTAAAGAGCCAATCGCCAATTTTGCCAAACATAACGCAATGTTCATTGCGTGAAGTTTGGCAAAGCTAGGTGGCAAATTTCAAGGTTATACAACATTAAATTAAGTTTTTTTTTTAATGAAATAACCAGGTATTTTCCCATAATTATACAATGCAGGCTTGGCATTTTTTTTTTTTTGTTGAAAATGCGATTCATTGTCGTCGTGTTTTTCACCAAATTTTCTTATGCTGTAAAATACAAAATGGGATTAGACACTCTATTGGGTCTTTTTAATCCGTTTAGATACTTTGGGATATAATTACTGAAGTTAATGTGGTAGTCCTGGTCTTATAAATGGTGCATTAAGGCTCGTGCATACAGGCGCGACGCAACAACGGTAGACCAAATTTCCGTGATTTTTTTATTGATATCGTTAAACCAGAGTCGCGTCGCGCCTGTCTGCACGAGTCCCAACGAATTTACCACATTTTAACTAAATAGGGGATATCAAAGAATCGGAAAACTTGGCACACATGAAAATGGTGGCCAAAAAGTTGTACCTAATACATTCGAATTGGCCACCCTACAGTTGCCGCTTTTATGAAAACTTAATATTTCAGTATTAGGTAAGTATTCTGTGATCATTAGGTATAACCCCACATTTTAATCAACACAAGTTAGAATTATAGATAATAAAATATACTGTTCACACAAAAAAAAAATCATGAAAATATCTTAATTAGTTTAAAAGTAGTATCGTTTTTTATACTTCGGGTAACATCACTGCCTGAATTTATTTCATAAAGTATTTTACTACAATACTTAAATATTCACATAGAATTGACGTGTATGCGCACCCTCCAAACATTATGTTCGGAGGGTGTACTTGTATGGATACACGTTCCAAGCATAAAAAAATACACATCATATCAGACTACTGTAAGGCTCAATCGTTTTATTTTTTTAATAACCGACGAAAAATTTTGTCCTAAATCATAGGTCAAATCCATGTATACTGAATCCATGATAACAGGTTGAGCGTCGATGTCCCTGCCACCCAGCAAGCTTAATAACGCTTTCTATTTCTACTAGTGTAGAATAGAAATCGCTTGTCTACATTTCTCGGTAGAAAACTATCAACTGTCTACACGGAAACGTCATTTTTGTCTACTGTTCCGTCGACAAAACGCTTCTCTACGGTTCTCGTGCTAAGTCTGCAGTACGTGACAAGCATATAATCAAATTATGTAAGTAATGGTAGTCATTCATTATTATTGTTGTTGTAGTGTGATCATTATCTATTGTGTAATTCTTGTAATACTCAATTATTTTTTGTTAAAGATAAAGATTAGATTAGGCACGAGACTTAACAGTCAAGTAGAAAATACAATGAACTTCAGCAGGCTTAGCATGACACTCTCTATTTCTTCGAAGAATAGACACGGCTCTTTCTATACAAAGTGACATTTCGTTTCTCAGATTTTGACATCTCACCGTAGAAATCCCTCTACAATCTGTCACCTTGTCTTTCGTTTCTAACGATCTTTGTCTAGGTCCTTTTATATGTAGAAAGATTTCTACGGCGGGATGTCAAAAAAGAAGAAACGAAATGTCACTTTGTATGGAAAGAGCCGTGTCTATACTTAGAAGAAATAGAGAGTTGTCATGCTAAGCCTGCTGATGGACAGAACATCGGATAATAACTATTGTTTTGCATTTTTTACTAATTTAAATAATTTTCATTATGGATTAGGTACCTACCTGCTACTACGTACCTAAGTACAGATACCTGTAGCAATATTCAGCCAATTCAAGTGTTTAATAGGAAATTCGCAAGTAAATTAAGTTATGTCACAAATATAATAATGTAACTTTAAAAAAAATAATTAGAGTCATTGCAGCGACATCAAAGACCCTTGTTCCGTCCACTGTTGAGAGTAAATCCCAGAAATTTACGTTATTGTAGTGACGGAATCTACAAGTAACCGGGTTTCTTGGCTACTGGGATGTCCCCGCGTGAGTGAATAGTGGACGCATCACCGCACCGCCCCGTTAGTAGTCTAGCGGCATACACAGAATATACAATGGAGGAAAGCCAACTCTGTCGCCAGTCGGTCAGAGGTTGTCTACGGAAGTCATTGGACATTCTCTTTCATACATAAAGCATGGGTATAATTAATTGCACGGTTCACTGATATTGCTTGTAAGTATGCTATTACGAGCTGTTTTTGCTAAGTATGTACATACATAAACTCTGAACGCTTTCTTCCCATAGGGGTAGGCAGTAGGCAGAAACTACAGAACGCCTCGCGCCACCAGCTACGATCATTTTGTTTCAGACATCAACGCAGTAATTGCGTAAGACACTACCAGAAGCATTGGGTTTAATTTTGAGAGTTCGATATAGTTGCCGGCATTTAACTTGAGCTCTCGGCGGAGTGGTGGGGGTTTGTGTGCGCATCGTATTGTCTCAGGAGTAAGGTCCAAAATCGCTTAAAATAATTAAGGATCAGAGCTCAAGATAAATGCCGGCAATTATAACATTCATTGCGTTATTTCGGTAAGTATTGTTGAGCAGACAAATGTTTTGAGCGGATTTTAGAAAATATAATATAACTAGCTGCTGTCTTCGTCTGCGATCCAAGATAAGTAGCCTATGTCCTTCTCAAGGCCTAGCCATGTGCCAAATTTCATCCAAATCCGTGCAGCCGTTTTAGCGTGTAAGCGTAACAAACAAACAAATTCACTTTCGCAATACCTATATTATTAGTATTACCTAGTTAGGATGTTAAAGAATGCAAAGCATTTGCTCCTAGATTTGGCAATCTTGGATGAATAGGTCGGTATCTAAAAGCACATGCAGTCTAGGCTGTACCTACCGACAAAAATTACGTTTTCGTGTAGACAGTAGAACATTTTCGGTAGAGAAGCCATTTTTATTCTACAGTATAATAGAGTAGAAAAAGAAACCGTCATGCTAAGCCTATAGTACCGTAAAACGGGGTGAATAGAAATGCAGGGGTGAATCGGGGCGAAACTTTAAAATGGATTTTAACGTTGAAATAATACAGTTTGCTGCCAACAAGGAAAGTTAGTCGTTAATTATTATACAATAAACACATTAGAGCCCTTTTTGGCAACAAATTATATTATTTCAACGTTAAAATCCATTTTAAAGTTTCGTCCCGATTCACCCCTGCATTTCTGTTCACCCCGTTTTACATGAAGTAAGATAGATACTTATTACAAGTAAAGACGGAATGAAATCGGATTGAAGATCGAAGTTCAAATAAAACATGTAACCTACTCAGTTCAGAGTCGTTCAAAGCCGGAAGACTCGATCGAGAACGGAAATGGCAATTTATGGCTTGGAAAGTCGAACCGGACCAAATTCCAGAGTGTTTCGATGCAAACGTAGTTGTAGTTAACACTTTTGCAAGTTTTCCATATTGTACAAACGGTTACTAACACCATACACACACATACATAAACTCACGTCTTCTTCCCATGGGGGTAGGCAGAAATTACAGAACGCCACCTGCTACGATCCTTACAAACTCTTTGTTCGTGCTAGCACCATATTTGGATAAAATACATATTAGTTTAAGGTTATGCAGCTTTTTTATCGTGTTAGATGTTAAAAGCCTTTAAATTTGTTTAGATTGTGGCGGCCATCTATATCGCCACATGTGAACTACACAGCATACTGACGTCACGCAAAATCCTGCGTTGCGCAAGCAGAGTTTACCGCGCAACTAGCATATATACAACATCCCGACATCAACCGTCGGGCAGTTGCCCACCAGACACGACACCCGTCTGGTCGGAGGATCCTCCCTTTTCTATGGAGAACGAATGAACTTTACACCCTGTTCCTCATGCATGCCTCTATAAGATTAGGTAACTACCAAAGGGGTAATTTTCTAACACACCATCAGTAACAATGGATTTAATTTTGATAGTTCAACACTTTTTCTAACATATGAAGCAATTGATGATTGATAGTGTCTTAAGGCTCCTACATACTGGCGCGACTTGTCGCGCGATGCGACGCGCGACGCGACACAAAGACACCGCGAGTAGCGCTACAAGCGGTGCCTTTGTGTCGCGACGCGTCGCGCGACAAGTCGCGCCAGTATGTAGGACCCTTTACGCAATTAGGGTGCTGGGGCTGCAGTCTCTACTTACATAGCGTTCGTTTTGCGACCGAATACAGCCGCAAAGTCCTAATGAGGTCCTTAGATAGTAAAAATTACTTGACAAGCTCAAGAATCACAATTTCAGTGATAAGCTAAGTTTTGGTAAAGAGATACCACCGGTATCTGTTTTACCTACCAAAAACTTAGCAAATGCGCTTGAAGTAAACAATCTAACACTAAAGGTAAAATAAGAAGAACTCTTGTCTGGTATACTAGATAGGTAGGTAGGTACGGATTTTCAATTTTATACATAACTAGCTTTTGCTACGGCTTTGCCCGCTTGGATGTCGGAAAATATCCCACGGGAACGTACTTCCGGGATTTAAAGTAGTAAATCATAAAACATCCATAGTACGTTTGACAAATTGGAGCAAACAACGATTATTGTTGAATAGCCTCGCGGACTTTTTTGTAGGTAAATGATGAAATAGGTAACTACTAAAAACATGTAGTACATTATTTCATGTCTCATCAATAGTTTACGCAGCGCATGCCAAATAATGACTTCTATAGGCAAATTTTTGATACCTTGGGTTACTTATTGCAATTTTCGTAGGGATCTTTAATGTTTTTTGAAAATAAAATACAGCCCATGTTACTCGCAGATAATGTAGCTTTCTATAGAAGAAATAAAAAAAACATGTAAGGTTCGAAGTGTAGATAGGTATTTCGAAGTAGGTAGGTATTCAAAAACTGTAAGCTAATCAAATGGTCACAATCTAATTTTGTTTTTGGTATAGTCCAAGTGTGCAAGCTGACATATAGGCTAATAATTTAATGTTTTGTGTTGGGCGTAGTGTAAATACAGGGATACAGTGGTGGCCCAGTGGTAACGACCGCGACTTACGAGTTGTACGTCGTAGGTTCGAACCCAGACAGGCGCTTTACTTTGTATCAATTATTTCATCACCACTGCTCTCAGAACGGTGAAAGAAAACATCGTTAGGAAACCGGCATGTCCTAGAACCAAAAATTCGAAGACATCTGACATCTACCAACCCGCACTGGGCCCGCGTGGTGAAATACGGCCCACTATCTCACAGAGAGGAGGCCTGTGTCCCAGCAGTGGGAACATTATAGGCTGATTATGTAGTGTAAATTATTTTGCATACTATTGTATAGAACCCATTTTTTTCCTAACTGAACAGAAAGCTTAGCTGCTGGGGAGTTTGTTGCGCCACTTTCCAGCTAAAGCACTAGGAAGTGATGAAGGGTGGGCGTTTTGAGGGAATCTCTTATGAAATTTTGAAATTCGAAAAGCCTAAAGCCTTCTCAGCCTAGTTTGAATAAATGACTTTTGAATTTATAGTTTCGGAGAAATGCGTGGACACCTATAAAAAGTTAGTAGGTATATTTGTTTGGAAGCTCTAATAAATTTTATCATAACGTGAATATACTGCAGTTCCAATAATATTACATAATTACATACGTATCGAATTGATAACCTCCTTTATGTGAAGTCGGTAAAAAACGTCACGACGAACCGACTGTAGTGACGAACACAGTTAACACAATCTACCACTAGGTATATCGCTCTAAGTACGATAGGTATTTATAACTTAATCAATTAAGATCGCAAACAATCCAATCTGTACGATTGGATGATTGGACAATGAAAGGATCTCTGTGCAAAATATTTAAGGATTTGGGTTCACAAAAAAGTGTCACGTTCCGCCTGAGCCAAGCGTGCTAGCGAGAGCGCGGAACTAGCGATAGAGAGGCACGATCGGTCTAAGTGTTCGGCTTGTGACGCATCTCTCTCTCGTTATCACGTAAAATTGTCGTCCGTAAACCGACTTTACAGACAACAATTTGGTTTTCCTCATTTGTTACAGGCAAGTAGAGCTTGTTAGGGCGCGTGAAATTTCGTATTCTAGATAGGTGCATACTCGCGGGAATCCCAAATACAATGAAATAAGGTTTTTTCTGCGAACACGAGCTCTTTTCCTTTGTCTAATAATTGCAATCCGATATTACATGGAAAAAAGTTATTATTATCTACTACTCATTCGGTGCATACATAAATTAACACGACCGCCGTCACTTCGTGTGCAGTAGTTTTTAAGTTTTTTATAGAAAATATGTATTAGTTTATAGTTATTGTTTTTATACTTATGTATGTATTGTGTTTTTATGGGCCTTAGTTGCCTGAAATAAAGGATACTTATATTATTATTATTATTATTAATTATTTCAGTTAAAAACAATAACAACACTTGCTCTTTTACACATCATCAAAATTGACGCGACAGCGCGACGCGACATTAGTAGCAGAATTTCTATGAAAACTTCATGGAAATTGTCGCGCTGTTTGTCGCGGCCGCAATATCGCGCCAGTCTGCACGAGCCTTAAAGAGTTTATATTCTTTTAATTTTGCATTTGTTCCGATTTTAATTATACATAATATATTATATTTTGCTCAATAATTTAGAAAAAAAGTCTAGTGGTCGCAAGCGCTACTGCTGAGCATGAGGTCCTGGGTTCAATTCCCGGGTCGGGCAAAAGTGTTATTGGATTTTTCCATCTGGAATTTCTCAGTAACAGTCTGGAGTCTGGACTTGTGCCCGATTGATGGCAATAGGCTCGCCACCTATTACATGGGACTTTAACATAAATAGCGAAATGTGGATGTACTATAAGTACACCTCTGCTTAACCCTTCGGGGAATACAGGCGAGATGTTATGTATGTTATATGTTATATATTATATTTTGTTAAAAAACTAAAGTGATAATCGACTTCAGTTGCAGACTGTACCTATGTAGATACTGTATGTATTTATGTAAAGTAGAAGTCATCTAATTACGAAATGCCGCCAGCATCCTCGGTACAATGCCTCGAGGGCCTTTTTTAGGCTTAACTTAGTTTTAATTTAATTTAGTTAATGTTAATAATCATCTTGTAATTTGGTTATGTAAATAAATATAGAGTGAGACAATTACGAAACAAAATATGTGGAAAAGGATTATAAACCCTTAAAAAAATAATTGTCGAAATCAATCAAAATCAAAGTATTGCTTCGGTAATAAAAGGTAAACTTTGCTAATCACGTGTACATTTTATCGTTCACATTTCACGTGTCATGAAATCTGAGCAAAGGCTTAAGGCTCCCGCAGACTGGATCGACGCGACAGCGTGAAGCGACTCTATACTCCATTTATTATGACATTAGAAAAATAACGATGGCACCCATTCGTTCTAATAAACTCCGATATTTCACGATGAATACAAAGCAAAGTAATCATTTATCATTAACATTAAAAAAATAACTAAAGTGCAGTAGTTTCAACAATATTACACAATAAATTCTACCAACCCGCACTGGGCCCGCGTAGTGGATTACGGCCCACTCCTTCTCACAGAGAGGAGGCCTGTGTGCCAGCAGTGGGAACAGTATAGGCTGACATGTGTGTACACAATAACTGTCGTTATTTTTCCGTTATTTCAGTAGACCAATTTCTATGAAAACTTCATCGAAATTGTTATACCAGAATAGTGTCATAAAGTCGCGTCGCGCCTGGCTGCGGGAGCCTTAAGGGTTGTACAGACTGGTGCGATATCGCGGGCGCGACAGTCAGCGCGACACTTTTCATAATTCATAGAAATTGTGCTACTAGTGTCGCGTCGCACTGTCACGTCGTTCGTGTCTGCCTTTAGTTTCGGCTTCATTGTGACGATTTGATTAGAATGGAAATTGTTTGCCAAAAATAGTGGATGCTAATGTTTTGTGTTTTGTTTTAAATTCAGTGCGTTGTTGGTCTGGTGATCGCAAGCGTTATTGCTGAGCGTGAGGTACTGGGTTCCAATCCCTGGGCCAGCCAGTGTTATTGGGGTTTTCTATCAGGAATTTCTCAGTAGCAGCCCGGAGTCTAGATTTCCCAGCTAACAAAATAGTCTTGTACATAATCTTAATCACATATGTATAAGACGATAGCGACGCGACGCGTGGCGCGCGATGTTTCGATAGCCCCGATGGCGCAGCGCGAGCGCCATGTCCGCCGCGAGCCCATGCAGGCGCTGCTGAGGAGCCGGCCGGCCGCCGCACGTACCGCCATTCATGGATCGGCCAATTGTTTGGTGGCCGCGATACGAGAATGGAACCACAGCCCCCTACATATAAGGTAGCAGCCCTACCACACGCGCGCCGATTACCTAATTCGCTGCTCCATTGGCAGCGAATTGGGTATTCGACGTTGTTTGTATAATGTGAATGTGTTATTGTATATTTATTTATTACGTTATCTGTGTTAGTATTTATTGAATTTTGTGTGGATTTATTTGTGTATTTCTATATCTCGAAATAAAAGATTTCATTTCATTTTCATTTGTTAAGAACAAAAGCATTATAAAAGGATTATAAGTAACCGCAACCAGCGTGCGTTATGAACGTAAACGAAGTAAAAGAAGTAAGGAGCGCATCAGGTGACGTTCTATAGTTTCTGCCTACCCCCATGGGAAGAAGGCGAGGGTTTATGTATGTATGTAAGTATCCTGAACAAGAAGGGCCTCTTATAAAGGCATGTATAAAGATGATTTGTACTAAAAGTACGTATAAACTTATAAAAAAATCAACATTATCAGAATAACTTGTAAAATATTTATAAGAACAAAAGTTTACAAGCGCACTTTGTCAGACTAATTCGTACCTACTGTTGATTTTTTTTAATAATGAGTAAGGCATCTTATAAGATCCTTTGTTCTTTATATAAAAGAGT
The DNA here is from genome assembly GCA_905333075.3 of Atethmia centrago. Lineage (NCBI taxonomy): Eukaryota > Metazoa > Arthropoda > Insecta > Lepidoptera > Noctuidae > Atethmia > Atethmia centrago. The sequence goes on from HG995387.1 coordinate 10,926,036, forward strand.
ACTGATCTTACTAAAGCATACCTAATACATCTGTTGAAATTAATTTGTCTTAGCTAAATCTTATTATATGTATTAAAGAGTATTAGCAAGTCGGAAGAAGTTAGTAGGAACATTTGAGCTCTCAAACTCGGTCGCAGTGGCGGTGCTTGCCTATGCCCAGCAGTGGGCGTCTTTTGACTGAAATGATGATGATGCTATAGTGGCTGGCTCACCTGGCGTCCCCTTGGTTACGCAGCCAACCATACATTTTATTGGTGACGCGTCCCAAGTGCGCCCAATTCCCTACCAACGTTTGAAAAATATGGTCTTAGGATACTCGTTTTGAAGGGGTCCACTAGGGCCGATGCCTGCCGGGGTCGCGGGAGAGTCTCCGGGATACCGTGGCCTCTGGCATCGCACAGGCAACAGAAGGAACACGGGTGGGTTTTAGTCAGTAAGAGTCTGAAAAGGCCAAAAAAAAACAGGATACTTGTAAGACCAAGTTTCGCAAGCTGGGTTGTGCCTACTTAAACAAAACTGGCGAAATGTTGGTGTACTATAAATACACCTCTGCCCAACCCTCCGGGGATTGCGTGATGTTATGTTATGTTGTAAATTCAATGTGTTTTATGAAAAGGACAGAAGATAAATTTTAGTTTAGTCCTGTCAAATTAATCAGCGCTTGACGTAAATTGACGTAGTTTTAGTAGGTAAGTTTTTAATCACGTCCAAACTTGTATGGTGTAGTGACAGGTTCTGATTAATTTGACAGGACTAAACTAACATTTATCTTCTGTCCTCTTCCTAATGAAATACAAAGAAAAATATGCACTGAACCTAAATTTATTTTAGTTTGTGAACAAGGGAATCGGTACCACTGAGATCAAATTATAAAATCATCCTAGGCATATCTTTACAATTTAAGCCTGTTGTTTACCGGGACGAGCAGACAGCTACTTACTGAAAAAGTCCCAATAGAACTTGGCCCGATTTGGGCATCAAACTCAGCACCCTGTGTTCAGCAGTAACGCTTGCGCCCACTAGACCAACGACGTCTCATTAATTTCGATGTAGGGTCAATGTTTAACCTGACTTTTATGAAAAGGTCCTTCACAGATCTTTATGACCGCTAAATTAAATGTGTATTGTTAATTTCAAGTGACATTTAGACCTTTCTTTATCCAGGGCGAGGATAACACGTTACCTACAATTTATTTACAAAAATGGTGGACGACATTATTAACGCTACCTGTGAGAACTTTTCGTTATGGTTCAATCATCTCAGCCTATCTCGTAGGGTTAAGAGGTTGACAAGACGCAAATGACCAAAATAGACTTGTCTTAAGAAAAAAAATTGCCAAATCTGTATAGTTTGTGGTAGCGAAAAAAAAAATGATAATTTTGAACATATTTCCCAGAACTTGGTTGTTACCACACGTTTTGAAAAAAAAATCTCGATACAAACTAACGTTAAACTAACCTCTTACCTTCAGTTCTAATCCAAAATATCGGTATTAAATATCAACGTACGTTACGTATTTAATTAATAACAAGAACGTCTTATTTGTTGTTTTTTATTTTCGATTAGTCAACTAAATTTTGAGTAAATAGATAATCACTTCATATTTTGCAATAAATTACAAGCGTTGTGTCTTCGCGCTTCTCTTTATTTTCTATGCAATCTGACAGTGACCGCAGTTTATGTGTCGTTAGCGTCTTAACACGAGAACCGTAGAGAAGGGTTTTGTCGACGGAAGATTAGACAAAAATGACGTTTCCGTGTAGACAGTAGACCATTTTCGGTAGACAAGCGATTTCTATTATTCAGTAGAGTAGAAATAGAATGCGTCATGCTAAGCCTGCTGGCCTCGTCTGCTCCACCGGACATCGGTCCTTCGACAAGCATGACCAGCCCATTGCCACTTTAGCTTGCTTACTCTGCAAGCCATGTCGGTAGCTCCGGTTCTTTTCCGGATAATTTCATTTCCGATATCGTGGTCCGCTCCCGAGCATAGCTGTTAAGGCTCGTACATACTGGCGCGACTTGTCGCGCGACGCGTCGCGACACAAAGGCACCGCTTGTAGCGCTACACGCGGTGTCTTTGTGTCGCGACGCGTCGCGCGACAAGTCGCGCCAGTATGTACGAGCCTTTAAGGTTTATTATATATAAAACTACGAATACTTATTTAATATATAAATTGAGCAAGATAAATACTTGTTCACCTACATTGTATGCTATCTAAGTAGTTTGTAATCAAATGAATAGTACGCAGAATGATTGTTTACTGGGTAAACTTAACAAATTCTGATAATTGTTGTGGCCTAAGTCACGGGCGACAGCGGGCGCGCCGAATTTATTTTTGCACAAAACAAAAAGTGTACCTACCTAGTTTTCTTGTTCGTTTAGTGTACCCAAATAAATCAAAGTTGAATCGTGGTAGAACAATGGCCGAGGATATCGTTTATTTCGTAAACGATGAAATGAAGATGCGACGCCGATCTCTTGCCAGCATCAATGTGCCTGGGGGGTTACCATCACCTCTTATAGCAGTATTATTTCAATATTACTTAGCGTGAAAAAGAGATGGAGCTATAAGTCCTGTATAGCTCCATCACTTTCCCACTGTGAAGTAATATTATAATAATACTGCTATAAGAGGTGATGGTTACCCCACTGCTCTTCTTGAGCCGACTGGCATTGTCAGAGATGATGGCAAAAGACCTGATGGTGTGTCTTTGGTCCCGTGGAGTTTGGGAGGGATGCTTGTGTGGGACGCTATCTGTGTAGACACACTGGCACCGTCCCACCTGCAACGGACTACTTCTAAAGCGGGTGCAGCGGCAGATAATGGCGAAAATCTGAAAGTTATTATTTTATGGAGGCCTTGGCAGAGAGTACAACTTTGTGCCCTTTGGCATTGAGAACCTCGGTCCGTGGGGTCCCAGTGCGCATACGTTATTTGCGGAAATCGCGAAACGTCTAGTTGATGTAACTGGTGACCGAAAAGCTGGCGGCTTTCTCGCGCAACGCATCAGCATCAGCGAGGAAATGCCGCCAGCATCCTCGGTACAATGCCCTGAGGGCCTTTTTTAGGCTTAACTTAGTTTTAATTTAATGTAATTAATGTTAATAATCATCTTGTAATTTGGTTATGTAAATAAAATAAAGCTATTTTAATGAAGATTTCTCGTTGGATATGCATTAAGGCGCAGATATTATGATTTGAGAGACTTTTAAATCTGTTATTACGCCTTCATATAATGCAAGTAGGTACCTTATTAAATACAAAAAACGTATGTTCAACTAAAATGCATATACATCAATTCTATAAGTGAATATTTACCTAAAGCATAAAAAAACGATATTACTTTCAAACTACTTAAGATATTTTCATGATTTTTTTTTTGTAAGAACAGATTATTTTAATATATTTAATTCTATATATGATTTTTTTTCCAATATACATATTTTCGTTACTAAAAATAAATATTCCCTATTAAACCGAACGGCGGGCGGCGAGGTGTGACCGTGACGCGCATTTATTTTGTATGGCCAAGGTCAATGGCGATTACCCGTCCCTTAAGACTAAAGCTGCCCTGTCTTGAAGCAATTACGTACAGGGGGCCAACCATCACCGCTTATAGTAGTATTATTATAATATTACTTCACAATGGGAAAGTGATGGAGCTATACAGGACTTATAGCTACATCTCTTTCTCACGCTGAAGTAATATTGAAATAATACTGCTATTAGCGGTGATAGTGGGCCCTCTTTTTTTTGGGTGGGAAATCATCAAATAACTTCTCCCGCTCTGGGCGGAGCGGCAGACTCTTGCTGACTAAAACCCAACCGTATTCCTTCCTGTTGCCTGTGTTGCGGGGGCCTCGGTGACCCTTTAGTACCTTCCCGCGACATGGTTGGACTCCTGACCTTGCTTTTTTCGTATCTCATAGATTATCCATAGTATAAATATTGGTTGAACTAATATCGCTGTATACAGCTGTACCAACTTGCAATAAGACTACTACAAACAAGATTCAAGGAAACTACAATGAAATTTTGATGATAAGTTAGAATTTTCCATAATGAAACGATGAATGATTATATTGATGTAATGATAATGATACAATTTTAATTAATATTTAAGACGCATAAAATCAAAGGCAGCTAAATCCACTACTGGTCATTTATGGGTTTATTTTTTTTTTGGGTGGGAAATCATCAAATAACTTCTCCCGCTCTGGGTGGAGCGGGGTGTGTCAGAGTCTTACTGACTAAAACCCACCCGTATTCCTTCCGTTGCCTGTGTTGCCAGGGGCCTTGGTAACCCTTTGGTACCTTCCCGCAACACACAAGGAGTCTTAGCTTTAGACTTATCGTATAGCGAAAATAACAATGAATCTATCCATATTCCACACACTTAGCCAACTTAACTAAGTACTAACGTCACAAATAAATTAGCAGCACAAAACAATGAATAAGATATGACGGTCATCGCCACTGTCCTACTGATGAGGTTTGCATACATAGAACATACCTACTTACTTAACTTACAAGATGTCCTAATAAACATTATTCAACTGAAATTGTGTTGAAAAATATTTGTAGTTTCCAACATGTGACTAAAAAGTAAATATTTTGAATAATTTGGACTAGTTTCTGATGCATGGCATCATGTGAGGGATTTCAAAGTTGTTTGCTTAGGAATACTACTTATTTAAATAATTTATTCAAATAAGTCTTGTGTTTATAATGATCTAAATATCATCATCAGCCTAGCCTTTTCCCAATTATATGTCGTGGGGTCGGCTTTCGGTATAAACGGATGCAGCTGAATACCAGTATTTTACATGAAGCGACTGCCTATTTGACCTCCACGATCACGATCTCCCTTGGTAAGACTTGTTGTCAGATTTTTGGGCCTCGGACTACCTGTAACTACTGTCAAAGATCTACGAATGACACCCGGGACCAACGGTTTCTTGTGTGATGCGTTTGCGTTTTCTAAACAGATTTAAAAATAAACCCGGCCTAGGGCGTGTCGGACCACGCACAATGAAGGGTAGTTGGGATGAATTTATCCCAGAAACAAACTTAACATTGTAGTTGAAAAACATGTTCTCCCATACATCGATATACGTGACGGTCAACTGCAACTGGAAATGTAAGTTTGTAATCGCAAAAAAAAGGATAAAACTACAAATTAACGATAATCGGGCTTTTCCTTTAATTGTGCTGTGAGACCTTGCTTCTTGCCAAATTTCATGATTCTAGGTTAACGGGAAGTAGGTAGGTACCCTATAGGTTTGATAATTGCGAGTATCAAAATATGTCGCATAAATGGGCGTATATTTTTATTGCCGTTGAATTTTAACTTGATACCTTCAAGCGTTCCTGACAAAAGGATCTTGACAAACAGACAGACGGACGACGAAGTGATCCTTTATGGGTTCCGTTTTTTCCTTTTGAGGCACGGAACCTGTAGTGTCTTATAATATGTAGTGATAGTGATTGTCACCTCTTACCTATAAAGCAGCCGATTTGAAAGAACACCACGTTTTTCAGAAAACAAACTTTCGTTTTTCTTTTTGCGATTATCAAATAGTAAATTCACTGAACACCATTATTTAAATCAAGATTTAAGGCTGTATATATATTGCCAATAAATAAATCTTACGAACAGGCAAAATACCGTCTTCTGAGGTTAACTTTTCGTACAACTGTGCGCGATGTTAATCTCACACTGTGTAATTTATTTACAAAACTGTAGGCGATTTAACGAGCGACGCTAATGCCTGAGCAGCCAATGAATACTTACGGTTTTACGATAATTTCAGGGCTGAAACGGCATGATAAATGAAATGGCTCGTACCTCAAGTAGGTACCTATAGGTATGCGTGTTTTATGTTTGCGGTGCAATCTCAGAAGAAAGTTCTGTCCTATCGCAGGTATGCTGGAAGAGATTTCTTCAGAAATAAGCATCACCTTTGTCCGTATTTTTCTGTTCCTTTCTTCTTGTCTGTTTATATGTGTTCTAAATAAACTGTTAAATAATAATAATAAATAAATAAAGGTATGTTTTGTTGCAAGCAACAAAATGATAGTGGCTAAATAATAATAGTAGATCGATCGAACATTAAGCTGTGCTTGCCACGGTCGGTTCGGGGATGGGTGACCATTCATTTCGTGCCTCATAAAGCACGTTCAGTCGTTGGTCCCGTCTGTCATTTGTAGATCTTTGGCAGTCGTTACAAATAGTCAGAAGCCCCTGTTAAGCAGTCTTACCAAGGGGTATCGTGTTACCTGGAAACTGGTTTGTGGTGGCCAGATAGGCAGTCGCACCATATAAAAATACTGGTATTTAGCTGCGTCCAGTTAGACTGGAAGCTGACCCCAACATCGTTGGGAAAAAGCTGGGCAGACCGATTGACATAGGTACCAATAGAAAAAAGATGTAGAGTTGGTACGGGTAGGTACTTTACCCTAACGATTTTCTTAAAATGAATAATAAGACTAGGAAATCTCTAAGCACATTTTTAATTGTTGTTACAATCATGACGATTTTTCGAACATATGAAGCAATGGATTAGCAATACTTCAAATTATTCAGATTGAATAATTTGAAAAAAAAAAAAAATCACAAGTACTGATTGCAATGGCGTTTTTCATGTCAGATGTAAACTGCGTAAGTATCTATGTCTCGTGACCGCAATCCGACACTGTCTCAAAAATTAGCTATTTATATTTATTTTATTTTATTTTTTAACTATAATTTATCCCGGGGTCGCGGGAAGGTACTAAAGGGTTACCGAGGCCCCTGGCAACACAGGCAACGGAAGGAATACGGGTGGGTTTTAGTCAGTAAGAGTCTGACACACCCTCCCGCTCCGCCCAGAGTGGGAGAAGTTATTTGATGATTTCCCACCCAAAATATTAAATAATAAAAAAACCCTTTCAGGTACCCTGGGGGGCAACCATTATAGCAGTATTATTTCAATATTACTTCATCGTGAGAAAGAGATGGAGCTATAAGTCCTGTATAGCTCCATCACTTCCCACTGTGAAGTAATATTCTAATAATACTGCTATAAGAGGTTATGGTTGCCCCCCAGGTCCTACACATATTACAAAATCTTTGCGGATCTGTCAACGTTTTTAGAACATGCTGAATGAACATCATTAAGTTTTACCATAAAATCAACCATGACGAATTGGCAGCCCTGAAACGGTGTTAGTTTGAGTAAAATTAGATGAAACGGTCGCTAATTGCTTATGTCAATATTTACGCTTACTCGAAGTCTCGAACAGTGATAGCATTGTTGAATAGGTTTAGATATGCAAATAAACTAGATATAGGAAACAGACAGCCATAAGGACCTTCTCATTAAAATAAAATACACAGTTAGGTATTGCTAAAGATCTCGTCAATTATCTAATTAGTTACGGCGGAGCTAATTGCTACAAACCATGGTAATTTTAAAATTAGAGTTTAGGTGTCTATAACTTCCTGCCGGGGTCGCGGGAAGGTACTAATGGGTCACCGAGGCCCCCGCAACACAAGCAACTGAAGGAATACGGGTGGGTTTTAGTCAGTAAGAGTCTGACACACTCTCCCGCTCCGCCCAGAGCGGGAGAAGTTATTTGATGATTTCCCACCAAAAAAAAACTATAACTTACCTACTAATTGTTGAATTGAACAGAAAATTACTTACAAGAGACCATAGCCTTTCTACATGGGAAAGTAACTGTCTGTCTGTCGCCTTTTCACCCCATCGCCACTGAATCGAGCCTGGGACCTGGAGATGGATATTATTTCCTTCTCCAGGGGGACTACTCTCTAAGTTCGTCAACGAAGATACAGGCCCGTCCAAAGTAGTAGGTCCATCAAAAAAAGTGACATATTCAATTTTTCGAACGGGCACACACAAACACATTGCGAGTACGGACAACTGTCAAATCGTATTTTCATTTATTCTCAGTCCGTAGTAATTTTATGTCCGTAGGTGATACGGAGTAGGAAACACAAGTAACTTCGGCCGAAACTATGGATTTAGTGCGTAGGGAGTAGGCCCGTCGCGGGAAGGTACCAAAGGGTTACCGAGGCCCCTGGCAACACAGGCAATTGAAGGAATACGGGTGGGTTTTAGTCAGTAAGAGTCTGACACACCCTCCCGCTCCGGCCAGAGCGGGAGAAGTTATTTGATGATATTCCTCCCAAAAAAAAGGGGTCCCAGGGTCCGTTCGGGCTACTTTTCATTCTAGATATTTGTAAAAACCGGCTGGTTTACCGGACCACGCACAACGAAGGGTTTCGTATTTGGGATGAATATGACAATAAACTTAACTTTGCAGTATAACAATGTTCTCCCATACATCGATATAAGTCGCGGTCAATTCTCCATCTGCAAATTATTTACAATAACTTTTTTTTAATGAAACTTTATATGAACGATTTGCGGACTTTGTTTCTTGCTTCTTGCCATATTTCATGATTCTAGGTCAACGGGAAGTACCCTATAGGTTTTGATTCATTTGCGAGTATTGTCGCATAAATGGCCGTATTTTTATTGCGTTGACTTAGCTTACTTTTTTAGAGCTCTAAGCAAGGGACCGTAGACCGACGTACCTATTAATCACCTTGATTAATCAAACAGAAAACAAATAGAATACGTATACTAAAATTTAAATTGTCTTTTAGATGGTAAAAGTTTCATGAAAATACGCACGATAATTTTTGAGAAATAATCGTTTTTTTGTCCGCGTTAGAAATTACTTTACAAATTAATTGCACTTTATTATAAACATATTATTTCAAATATTCATAAGTATATCAAATTACGAAGACAATAGTCTAGTTTATCATAAATTTATTTCAAAGTAATAAGACTAGTCGTTTAGAAGTGGTGTACAATTTAAAATCATTAGAAGTCGTCTAACTGCGCCTTAATTATATATAACCCGATACCACCACGCGTCAGACAGACGCACAACGAAGTGATCCCATAAGGGTTCCGTTTTTTCCTCTTGAGGTAAGAAACAAAAAAAAAAATACGAAATATAAAGTTCACGAAGATGGAGTCGTGGGCAACAGCTAGTTTATAACTAAATAATAATTACAGGCTGTCTGTCGTAACACCAAGATGCACAAATTATGCGGGTAAATAAATAGGTACGCATGCATCAATACCTAAGTACTTAATGTAGATATTTAAAAAAAAGCTAAGGAAAATATCCCTTATTATTCTTAATTAATATTATTAATTCTTAATGTTAAAAAGAACATAATTTAATAAATAGCAAACTCACCATAGATTAATAAAAACAAAACACTGTTATAATATAAAAATAACCATTTTCATTTTCAAATGAATAAAAGTAATCGATGAAATTCGATCGTGAACTAAGGTGAATAATATTGGATGGCTTCCAATTACTTCTAACAACATAGCGAAATTATAGCTGATAGATATAGGTACTGGTGACTATTATTACAACCACTCAAGGGCACTCAATTAAATAAAAAACTAACACAAGTATATTCTATTTAATTATTTCTGGAGGCATACAAATATTATGTTTGTACAGTGCGGGAATCGAACCGTGACACAGCGCTGAAACCAATTGCTCAGTCATTGCGCCTGCCTGATAAATAAAGTTTTGTAATTTGTAATATTTGCATCAAATCGATTATGAGTAGGAGATATTGGAGGCAGTAAACAATTAATACTCACATTATCTGGTATCTCCAACATTTTGCTTGTAGGAAATATCATAATCGGGGAAACTTGAAGAACATGATGATTAAATCTGTAAAGACAAAAAAATACATATATAAGTAGTTCAAGAGTTTTAATAACCTGAAATTAACAATATTTTATCATTTTTCCTCCATTCAAATCAAATAATAAGTTTTGAGAATTAGAGAACAAAAAGCCCAATATCTAAATTCAATGGAATTAAAAAAGTAATAAGAGGGTATTTACAAAGCTGGTTTCGCTGTACCCCGTAAAAGTAAAAAAAAATACTTAACAATAACTGCGAGATTATGTCCTTTATTTTGTTAGTGTATATTTTTGATTATTCAAATAAACTTAAAGTTCTATGATACATAACCCAGGTTTGCAACAAGTAATACCAAAATCTTGAATTTTGTTTAATCAAATACGTACAACAGCATTTGTAAACGTTTCTCTGAACCTCTGACACTTGACTTGACATCTGTCACGGTGTCACAGCACTGTTAAATGTTTACCAAACAAGTTTTATGTTTACTGTTTTCCTCATAAGCTTTTAATTTAATTAAATTAGAGCCACTATTCAAGTGTAAATTAAAGTTGAAATAGATTAGAAAACATGTTTGAGTTTACTCCTTAAAGCAGATTAGAGTTTCGTGGAATTTCGACTTGGAGTTTTATGTGCCGTATGCCCGGAAGTTCGTCGGTGAGTAGTAATTAAAGTTGTTTTAATAACCATTCATTTTAACATGATCAATAACTTTTAAAGTTTTAAACTAAGCACGATGTCACATTTAGTTTGTATTTTTGGTTCATTGAAACAGTCTGTGTAAATAGTTTTTCATAATTTATTAGGTATCAACAAACTAAAAACATTCGTAGTAAGTACGGTTAAAGTTTCGTAATGAGTCATTTCATCGCATAATTATTATGTTCATAGCAATATTGTTTTTAAGCGCATTTCACATCTGTTGTGTTTAATTATACATTTATACCTAACTATTACAAAAAATGTGAAATGGTGTTCAACCAGGGTTCAGGGAATTTATTGTAGAACATAACCAAATAGAAACATGTAAATATTTAACCTGTTAAGCCCCGTGCGACACCGATTCGGTGTCAAACAATAGAAAATCAATTGTGTCTCATTAGCTGTCCTTGACCGATTAAGAAGGAATAAGAGATTTTTTTTGTAAACTTATTATTGAAAAGAAATGATAGTCTACAGAATTATTTTTTAATAACATTATTGCATGCACTATACAACCCGCAACCAGTAGGTGAATTTATCAGCTAAAACGTTAAAATAGACTTCCTGAAAGTGAGACTACTGATATATTGCTGTAACATAAAGCAAGAGAGGATATTCTTTAAACAACATATCCTTATTAGACCATCCGGAGCACAATCAGGATATACTGTAACAGTATATTTTAATTTTGCTTCGTTCAGACAACCACGTAAAGCTGGCAGAGGTCCATATTGTCAATGCTATGTTGTGATGCTAGTCACATTAATAATGCATGGAAGATTGAAATGTAGACAAAGAAATTGATTTAAATCTGGTCATCATCGTCTGCCTAGCCTTTTCCCTACTATATTAGGGTGGCTTCGATTCTAACCAGAGCTGAATACCGGTACTTTATATATTTCAATTTAGTATCCTATTTAAAAGCAGAACAAATAAATTTATTTCAGAATAATGTTAAGAGTAAACCGTCTTGTATTAAAATGATTGCCCAAAAAAATTGAGTGTAATAACTAATGTTTTTATGGCTAAAATAGAGAAATGATTTTGATGACCTTTGATTCAATATTATGTATTGAGTCAAAGTTCAATTACATTTCAATAATAAATTGTTGGCCTCTACATTGAATTGTGTGCATGTTAAAATTAATAATGTGCGATTATGTCAAACAAATAAAATAACGAAAGTCGCGTAAGTACATATTATGCAAATTATATTTATTATGCTAGCCAATGTGTAATCCTATCTAAATATTATAAATGCGAAAATGAATTTGTTTGTTACGCTAAAACGGCTGAACGGTTTTTGATGAAATTTGCCACATGGGTAGACCATAACCTGGGTTAGGAAGGTTACTTTTATTTCGATATTCCCACGGGGTCAAGACTTATGCTAGTGAAACCGCGGGGCGCAGCTAGTGCGTTATATGGATATTTCACTCAATCAGCTCAGTCTATCCCAGTCCACTGCTGGACACAGGCCTCTCCCAAGCTGCGCCACAACACCCTGTCCTCCGCCTGCCGCATCCAGTCTGCCCCAGCCAATTTTTTAAGGTCGGCAGTCCATCTAGCTGGTGTCGCACACTACGTTTGCCGATTTTTGGTCCTCCACTCCAGGACTGTCTCTCCGTCTGCTCCACCGGCCATCGGGCCTTCGTCAAACATAGCCAGCCCACTGCCACTTCAATTTGCTTACTCTGCAAGCTAAGTCGGTAACTCCGGTTCTTTTCCGGATAATTTGATTTTTGATTCTATCCTTCAAAGAAAATTCGAGCATAGCCCGCTCCATAGCGCGCTGAGCGACCTTGAATTTGTTGTCTGATTGTCAGTGACAGTGTGTCAGGTATTAAAAAATGCTCAATTCAATTGGCATATTAATATTCACGATCCGCGTTATTTTGTCTCTGCCGCGGTCGTCCAAATCTCGCATCATACTAAAATGATTGTCTATGGACAGTGTCACTTGTCTCGAAGGGCTAATGAAAGGCAAAGGGCAAATGCAAATGGCCCTGAGCTACTTCCTATATGCTACTGCAGCGGTCAATGTTTTATGTAAATATTATGCTACTGTCGAATAAAAGATCGATATAATTATTATAAACTTAAACCGGTCTAACACGGTCAAAATTCTCTGAACCACGAATACTCAGAGCTGCGACATGGGGCTTCATCACCAAATGCAAATTGAAGTCTCTGGCAACTCTCTTGAATATCGTAAAAAATCATTGAGCGAAAATTTTCACCAGTTAATTTCATTGTAATAGTGACACACAATTTTCTAAAGGACGCCACATCTCCGCTAGTAGTGTTCTGTGCGCCACATTTAAAAAAACAAATGACAGTCTCGCAAATCAAAAAGTAGGTAACATGGTCCCAGAGAGTTCCATTTTCGAATTCCATAATAACTTTTTACTGTTTTTATTATAAGTGGCCAGTTCCAGAAACTTTCAGTGTGTCCCACGTATCTATTTAAAAATATTAAAGACGATAACATAGGCTAGCATAAATTAGGTGGTATTTTACAACGTTTTTTAGAAAATTGTATACGTAGAGCATTTAAAAACGAAAGATTTAGATTCATTCATAAACCTTTTGACCGCCACAGTCATGTATAGATGACAACCCAAAATGTGCCCAGCATGCCACGGTCACGACTACATGACAGATTTCTATGGAATAATGCGTAGCTCGGCGCCGAAGGGTATGTTTTTGCATTTATTTTTGCGTTAAATAGGTAGGTACTTAATTTGGAATTTTATTACCCACTTTAAAATAATTGTTATTAATTCATGTCATGCCGTTCGCGGATTATTAACCGACAAATATAGGTAGGTAATTAAAGTCGCATCAATCTCCCTAACTTATTTCCTAACTATTTTGGGGTCAGCTTCCAGTCTAACCGGATGCAACTGAATACCAGTATATTCCAAGGAGCGACTGAATGACAGTTGGGACCAACGGCTTAACGTGTTCTCCGAGGCACGGAAGGGTCTCAATATGTTATGGATGGTCACCCATCCATGAACCGACCGCAGCAAGCGTAGCTTAACCTTCGATCGACCCGGGCGGCTGTTGTCATTTAGCCACAAGCCCCTCTTTTTTGTAATTGTATAAATAATACAAAAAATCATTTGAAAAATTAATGATATGACGTGCTCGGACGATAATGGATGGTAGGTTTCGTACTCATGTCAATACAAGATATACTGCAATAATCACGGTTTGTTTGTTTACGTAACTGGTGTGTTCTTTTAAGAACTGACGTATTGTAGCAACTTGCTCTTTGGCAGAAAAGCCATGCAGGCTAAAAACTCTTCTGTATCTATAGAAGAGTTTTTAGCCTGCATGGCTTTACGGGTTTGGTGAGATAAACACTATTCATATTTAGAAGATAACAATAGAGGATCAGCTTGGAGAGCTGACCGTGGGCGTCATGGTGTAAAATGAATAGTATAAATAACTAACTGCGCCCTGCGGTTTCACCCGCGTAAGTCCCGTGGGAATATCGGGACGAAATATACTTTAAAACCTGTTCTCATACCTACCAAATATACATTTAAAAAATCATAAAAATCGGTCTAGCTGTTTCGGAGGAGTGCGACATCTACGAGGCGCGACAGGCATATTGCTACCTGTCGCGCCCGCGATATCGCCCCAGTCTGCTCGAGCCTTAACACCGTGACACGAGATTTTTATATACATATTATGAAAGATATCATAAGTTCCTGAAAATCTAAGTGCGCGCAGCGCTTATAGTACATATACTATAAGCACTGCGCGCACTTAGATTTTCAGGAACTTATGAATAAATGCGTATCATATAATTATTATATATTTTTATATATCTTTCTTAATATATAAAATCTCGTGTCACGGTGTTAGTTGTCGCACTCCTCCGAAACGACTGGACCGATTTTTATGATTTTTTAAATGTATATTTGGTAGGTATGAGAATAGGTTTTAAAATATATTTCCGATATTGCCACGAAATCGAGACTTACGCGGGTGAAACCGCGGGACGCAGCTAGTTATTTATACTATTAATTTTACACAGTGCACCTAGTACAGTCAAAAACCATATTATTATGTAACAATTACTTACCCATGATAGGTACATGTAGCAAAATTAACTATCTACACTGACCTACACACGATCACTACATAGGCAGACTCCAACATACCAATTTGGGGTCAGTGGGTCGTCCTAGGGGCGGAGAGAAAGACTAAGCAGATTATGATGATCAGATAGACAAGACATAATAAAATTTAAAAACTTTCTCATTTGATTCCGGAGCCTCCTTTTTTAGACACCTGTCTTAGAAACAGGTTATTGAGGAAAATAAAAATATTGTATTATTTATTTATTTAATACTTTACGCACACAAATGTACAGAGGCGGACTTAATGCCGTAGGCATTTTCTACCAGTCAACCTTTGGGTGATGCAGAGACAAACTGGTAGGTGCAATAGCGAAAACTGTGGAATAAATATTTATTTAAATATACGGATATCCTGGATATACATACATATACCTATTATAATCTTTAAATATATATACCTTATTATACATAAATATAAGACCTAATAAATACACATAAATACACGAATATACTAAATCAGATGAGACAAACAATGGGAAAACATTACCATTGTGATGATACTGCCAGCTTCTTACGAATATGCTCGCGAACTTTGACTTTAAAGGATAATCGGTTGGTTGCCATCCTGATTTCCTGGGGGAGCGCATTCCACAGAGAGATAGACTGAACGAAGAAGAGAGAGTGAATGAAGTCAGTGCGGTGAGTGGGACATTGAAGAAGACGATTCTGTGATGAACGTAGGTTTCTACTGTGGTGCGGTGGTGTGTATTATCTACTTTATATAAAAATCTTAAATTCATTCATTCACCGACAGCCAACGTACCTACATCCTAATCCAATAGGTCTAAAATCTATAGAAGCATGAAATTTTGCACAAGAGTTGAGTTGAGTTGATACATGTATATCTATGGAAACTAAGCACTACAGAGATTTTTAAAAATTCTTCCCATCTGATGGGGTTAAAATAAGGGATGAAAGTTTGTGTGGAAATTCGTCATTTTTGTCGAGGGAAAATCCCATCGGGCACACCACACGGCTTCAAACCAGCCAGCCAGTGTCGCTATCGCCCGTCTAGCCTGGGTATTTTTATTTTAGTTAGAAAGTTGAATGGTTTTCCCAAAAGCTATAGGAATAACAGGAAATTAAGACACAAACATGTTTAGTTACATTTTAAATGTTCTATTGTTAAGTTGCCGCGCGGTTCTAACGGCTTATAAATTTATTATCTATGGATTCTATGGTTTCTGCTGATAGCGGAGTATTGCTAATTAAGAACAGTTTCCTTGTCGCCAGGTATTGTCGGCTTGTGAACTGTAAGCTTAGATCTAGACTGGCGTAATTATAAACTGGATTTTTCACATTCCGTCTGCTATAGATATTGTATTAAGTTGCGGCTCTGGGCCTCTGGCTGCTCAGAACACTCCGTGTAGAAAGGATGGCTTCATTAACTGCATTTTTCAAATTCTTTCTCCTGTACGTCTTGTAACTTCTTGTGACCGAACAGAACAGTCTAGAGATCTGTGTCTCGGATAAAATGATAAACCCTGGCTTTGAAAGTCGAGAAGAGAGACCCGATGTTATACGGACTTCTATGAGAAAGTCGAAATTTTGGAAAGTAACAATAAGGCGTCTGATCTATATCATTTTAAGTTGATGCACTTGATGAGCTCCAAAACCTGGTGCTTAGATATAATTTTATTACATAAGGTGCTTGATGCTTGTTTATATTTCTGATATGAAACATAATCTCGTTCCTAAATCAAAGTCAACAATCGTTTATTCAAACAAAATATTGACAGTTTTTGAACGTCAAACGTTTCACCACTTCCTACTGTATTAGCTGGAAAAAAAATGATGTCATATTTCAAGAACAATATCGTTCATTTTGCATTATTATAACTACGTTACGGTTACGACGAGGCAATGATTGGACGACTTATAAACTATTGTTGTTTTAATAAGTTTTTGTGGTTCATCGCCGCAATCTGCACTTATTTCATATTATGTCCTATTGTGTATTTGCTATCTTTTAGTTTTATTAGGACATCACACGTCATAGAAAACTACTAAGAATTATCTATAGCATAGTTATTACGATGTGACTGAGCTGTTGTTGCTGTTTCTATGTCATATTCAATCAGCGGGGTAATTGCGTTACACACTTCCAGTAGTAATGGCTTTTTTATTTATTTATTTAAACTTCTCGCACACAATTAAGTACAAAGGCGGACTTAATGCCTTAGGCATTCTCTACTAGTCAACCAAGGGTGGTGAAGAGATAAGATGGCAGGTGCTCTGAGAGGAAATAAAAATAACGAAAAATATTAAAGATAACATAATAGATTATAAATAGAATAAGTACAGAAATACATAAATAGGTTACAAGCATAAAATACAAATACATACGTATTTACTACAATATATACCTACATTATACATATATATATACGTACAAATTCAAGGAAAAGAGATACATAATTGAGATGACTCTACGCTATTTGTTTTGAAAATAACTCTGCAATTTCCGCTTAAATGCATAGCGACTGGTGGCCGTCCTGATATCAAGAGGAAGCGCATTCCAAAGAAGAATGGACTGAATATGAAAGGAAGAATGAACAAAGTTTTTTGACAGTTCAACAACATTCATTGCTTTATTTACGTTGTTGAGCAGACTATTTTTTCGAACATATGAAGCAATGGATTAGCAATATCCTTCAAAATCATTCAGATTGTGATTGATATGTGTTACGCAACTAGGATGGCGATTAGCCTTTTGCAGGCAACGGGTTAGTTCATTGGTTAAATAGGCTGGACCTACACTATACTACTATCACCAGAGGTTACAGCCAAAAAAAGTAATTACTGAATATAATGGCCAAATCGTAGACACAACTTCAGTGAATAAATTCTTAGGAGTGCAGATTGACGACAAATTGACATGGAAATCTCATGCTGAAAATGTATGCCAAAAACTTAGTAAATCTTCATAAATATGTACTCTATAACCTCTCAAATAAAGTAAAGATAAATACATTAGTTACAGCCTATCATGGATTAGTTGCTTCGTTATTAAGATACGGTGTCATATTTTGGGGCAACTGCAGTGAGAGGGAAAGAATATTTAAGGCCCAAAAACGATGTCTTAGATCAATGACAGGTCTTAAGTTTACGGAAAGTTGTCAACCTGTATTTATATCCCTAAAAATTCTGACATTACCTTGTTTATATATACTAGAAGTTGCCATATTCGTTAAATTAAATAAACACCTATTTACCTCAATGATTGACATAAGATAACGCACAGCACCAGTGAGGTCCCAGTATAAAAACCAATTGTGCACAGGTGGTCATAAAACAGCCTTATTAAAAAATAGCATCCTTTCCATGGGAACGCTTATATATAATAAATTACCTGAAAATTTAAAAGACCTACCCATAAAAATGTTTAAAAAACAATTAACAAAACTATTACTGGAGAAATGTTATTACACAATTAAACACTTTCTAAGTGACAAAACTACATATATAGGAAAATGTTATTGTTAAGGCGCTGACAAGACCCAATTGACCAAAATAGGCTTCTCTTAAGAAAGAAAATTGCCAAATCTGTATAGTTTGTGGTAGCGGAAAAAATATATGTTAATTTTGAACATATTTCCCAGAACTTGGTTGTCACCAAAACACGTTTTGAAAAAAAAATCTCGATACAAACTAACGTTAAACTAACCTCTTACCTTGAGTTCTAATCCAAAATATCTGTATTAAATATCAACATAAATTACGTATTTAATTAATAGCAAGTACGTCTTATTCTAATGCAGAACTTGGTTGTTTTTTATTTTCGATTACTCAACTCAGTTCTGAGTAAATAGATAATTACTTCATATTTTGCAATAAATTGCAAGCGTTTTATCGTCGCGCTTCTCTTTCTTTTCTATGCAATCTGACAGTGACCGCGGTTTAGGTGTTGTCAGCGTCTTAAATGTACGTTGTCTTTGCAATTTCGAATGTTTTAGATTACTCGTCTATTAATGACATTGTTATTAATTTATAAGCGATTTTTTATTTATTTTTTATTTTTATGGTTGTTGTTTTAATGTAGTTTGACGTATCTGATTTTGACATTACCAGATAATCAGTTCTATACCTAATAATAATTGTGATTGTTGTTAATGTTTTTGAATATTTTAACATTAAGCTTTTTGACATTACACATTACGACATAATTATTATTCTTCATTGTATAATATGCGAGAGATTTATATTTAATTAATTAATTATTTTGATTTATTTATTGTAGTCTGATCCGTAACAACCTATTAAATTCGACTATGGCTAATGATAAACATAATAGCTGTATTTTTATTACTACTGATTCAAACCTAATATTTTGCATGCCGTAAGGTAAAATGTATCAGGACACTTAATAAATATTCCAACTTATATGTATACCTACATTATCAGCAAATAAATGATTTCTTTCTTTCTTTTCTTTCTGGGATTCTAACCCTCTTTGTACGTGTTAGTGTAGTGCTGTCACTGGATGGCCTTTGATCGACGAGGCACTTTGGCATACTTTAAATTTTCTCAATCAACTGAGCCTATAACAGTCCACTGCTGGACATAGGCCTCTCCTAGGTTGCGCTACAACACCCTGTCCTCAGCCTAGATTTTCTAAGTCCTCTAAAACTCTTGCAGCTCCCAGGGCATAATTGTATACCTTCTTCGTAAGCTCCGATTGCCCGCAACATTATAAGATGAGGGTAAAAAAATGAGAAATGACATTATTTTTAGGGCTCCGTACCTCAAAAGGAAAAAAACGGAACCCTTATGGGATCACTTCGTTGTCCGTCCGTCTATATCTTTCATGACCCTTTTTCTCAGGAACGTGTAGAGGTATCAAGTTAAAATTCATATCAAATACGTAGGTCTACGGTGGATTGGAGCTCTAAAAAAATGAAGCTTCTAAGTCAACGCAATAAAAAAATAAGGCCAATTATGCGACATATTTTGATACTCGCAAATAAATCAAAACCTATAGAGTACTTCCCGTTGACCTAGAATCATGAAATTTGGCGAAAAGCAAGGTCTCACAGCACAGGAGATCTTGCTTCTCGCACAAGTAAAGAAAAAGTCCGAAAATTGTCAAATTGTAGTTTTATCACATATTTTTTTTTGTGATACGATCTTACATTTGTAGTGGAGAATTGACCATGACGTATATCGATGTGTGGGAGTACATTTTTTTCAACTAAAATGTTAGTTTGTTTTTGGGATACATTTATCCCAACTACGGAACCCTTCATTGTGCGTCCGACACGTACTTGGCCGGTTTTTTTTTTATAAAACTAGATGAGTTCGCTAGCCGAATACTCTGAGAAATAAAGGTTGTCTTTAAAAGATCGCTTTTAGCGATAAGACCGCTCATTGTGTCACCCTATGTAAAATTTCTACATTTATATCTGTATTTTTTTTGGTGTACATAATAAAGAGTATAAAGAGTATTCTACTCAATCCATGTCGATTTCGACACGATAAAAATCTGCCATGTCTTCCTATTGCCCTGTATAGTCATTACCTTAGTATTTATATATTTTTAATGGCGCTGCGCGGCGCGTGCGCTGGCCTGTCACACGTGATTTATAATAACAAGTCGCGATTATATTCCGTTGCAACGAGCATTATGCGCCGATGGCTCGGTTGAGTTCATAGTTTGCACGGCCATTCTGGTTAAAACATGTTTATTTATTTATGTGCAAATTATCATGGCAGTCAATAGAGTAAGCAGAATTTTACGACGGCAATAAAGTTCTTAGTTCTTACATACAAGCTGCATACAAGAAATTTATGAAAGAGAGAACGGCTTTTTCTGAGCATGGTATGGCATTTTATTTGACCTTAGCGTAGGTAGTCGATGAAGTCTCACTCTCCAAACTAAGATAACGGTCCAACAAAGTTCACCTCATTATCAAAATTTTATACAGTCAATTCCTTTAGTAACCCCACCGAAAAACCGTTAAAAATGTATGTAATACCGGTCCAATCACAAAAAGGCCTTTCATACTACTCGTTGTTAGAAAATCGCATTATTGGCACAAACCCTCAAAGAAGCTTCGTTTGGTTGGTGGACCGGTCCGACCTGCCGCGTTATTATAGCTGGCTGGACACACTAACGGATGTCTGTCTGTCTTTGAACTTAGAACGTACAGTCGGCAAAAGGATTAGGTTTGCACTCTCACACTAGTCACACTATACACTAAGGCACCAGGCAAATAGACATCTTTGCATTATACATACAATGTGTTTTCGAATAGTTGCATTTTAAACTCAAGACAGATTGAGACAAGTGATGTCAAACTTGTCGTCTTAGCAAACGTTGTGGAGGCATGAGTTACTTTTGAATTTCATTAAATATAATGGCTTCTATATAAATGGATGGAATCGCCTAAAGTTAGCACGCAAGGTGGTGTTGTCTATTTACACCAGAACCCGTAAAACTAGTCCTCAGCTGGTGTCGCTAACGCCCGCCTAGCCTGGGTATGTTTAGTTAGAAAGTTGAATGGTTTTCCCAAAAGCTAAGTTACTCTTTTTGATATGAAACATCTATTGGCGCGCCTTGGGGGTAAGACCGACTCGTATACCGTGACGCCAAACGGCATGACGCTCTCTTATGCCGCTCATACACCCGCTGCTCTTTTCGATGTTTCACATCCGCCGGGCGTCCGTTGGCCTAATTTTTTTGTAACTTGTTTGTTTTGTTGCCTGTACACTCTGAAATAATTGTTTTCAAAATCAAATGTTTTCTTAGAAAACAATAAACCTACATTTTATGTAGGTATGAGTCAATCAATTTAGTTGTCTCTTTTTGTAACGGTTTTTATTGATTACGAAAGGTTAATTAATAAAGATAACTATTAGAGAGAGTTATATGTATAAATATAATCATTGATTAATTTATAAATTATTTTATTATTCTTGCCCGTACTGTTCTGTTTGGATAATATTTCTTTGTTCATCAATAAAAATTTAAAAAATCAACCCCCAGTTTTTTAAACCCGTATCATTGATAACAATCTTCTGTCAAATCTTATATTATTTACAGTAATACCATAATACCTGCGTTAAATAACTTGTTTCTTCCGATCGATGCACTTTAGCGCGAAGAGGAAAACCAAATTGGAAATCAAAAATAAGACCTTTGTAAAACCAGTTTTAAACGGATTACAGTCAACGCTCCTTTTATCGCCCTAGGAATTTTGCTTACAATCTTCAAAAGAGATTAGTAACTAGTCAAGATTTACCTATAACCATCGTTTTTCAAGAATTCCAAATATTCGTCAAAAGCACTGAGCACATATACAAAAGCAGACTCCGACCCAATTTCGTTTTTAGTTTTCGGCAATTTTCGGCCGTAATAGGTATCCGTTTTCGGTCGATCTCTATTAAAATGAGTTAGCTGCCTGGTTACTTAATTCTTTTGTTGACTGTACATGAAGAAGGTTTTATAATGACAATCCCTTCATTAGTAAAGGTGTTATTCAATTTGGTCAAGGAATTGGCTGCGCTGCCAATAAATAGTTACTGATTTATGTTCTAAGTGGGTACTTCGATGACTAAACCAATAACTGGTTTTGCCCGCGGCTTCGCTCGCATCATCGCATTGAAATTATCCCAGAGGAACGTACTACCCGAGATAAAAAAGGATCATATGCCCTAACCCAGGTTCCATGGTCTACCCATGTGCCAAAGAAGAATTGCAGTTTTGGTGTAGCTTAATTTCAGAAGCGTTAATGAACATAATGTTAATTATATAAAATAGTTACAGAGGTTTACTTTGTATGCATTAACTTTTTTTATTAAGCTGCACAAAGAAAAAAATAAACCAAATATTTGATTAAACCTGACTATCAGAACGCAATTTAACTTTCATGGCAACATTAAATTTATTGATTGCATCAAACCAGAAATGTCTTAACCTTTTGAACGCCACAGTCATGTATAGATGACAAACCAAAATGTGCCCAGCACGCCACGGTCACGACTACATGACAGATTTCACGGAATAATTCGTAGCTTGGCGACGTGGGCACGTTTTTGCTTTTTTGACGTGACAGTCAAAGGGATATACAATTTGAATAGTGTTTGTCTCACATGCAATCAACTCACCTTTACAGTACTTACATAATTAGATGGTATGGTGTTCAAAAAGTGATGAAATTATACCAAAAAATCTGACAAAAAAGGTCTTGACACAGTAAAAAAATATCAACACAAAGTTAAATTGTAACTGTAACAGATCCAAAGGAAATGTTGTGTGGCAACATTTTTTAGTTTGACACAATTTATCTTAAAATTCTGCATTAATTAGTAACTTTTACTTTCCAATTTCCCACCTGTCTACACAGTTTTTCAAAACACATTCGTTCCACGTTATAATGAATTGTATTCGTCAAATTGGCTGGTATCAGCATGAATCATTGTTTTGTTAGCAAACTTGCCAATATATTCTTTTCTTGTGATAATAACATTTTCAATTTCATATAACTGTATTGTTTTTCTTAGTGTATAACATTTGCGGTATGTTTCATTATATGTTAAATGTTTTGTCTGAAAGTGTTATTGCGCACTGCTACAGGCTAGACCACAGAATGACGGAATTAAGTTCGTAACCGTAAGCTTATTTAATGATCAGGAAAGGGAATTTAAATCAATTTGTATTGGTTGATACCTTGATCATGTACAGTCTAGTCTTTTTTATTCGTTCGTTTCAAACAGACATTCCCTATATAAACAGTGCGAACATTGTACGCCTACATAGCTCAAATTGTTTAGTTTTTTGTAGTGTTCTGGATTCAGGTTTACTGGACACACTTTTTATTTTTCCTTCCTGTCTCTATTTTTTTCAGTATGTCTGTACTGAAAAAATTTGCACGGTTACTGAAATGCCGATTTTAGATGTTAGTTTGTTTGAAATGTAAGTGACAGTACTATTGGTGTGCTAATTATAAATAAATATCTTTGTCAGTTTTCAAATTCTTTCCTTTGTCAAGTTAGGACACATTATACCCTTTGACGCTACGGCACTGACAATACTACTGTATCGAAAACTATTTTTAACAGCTTGATAACAAAAATCAAAACAGCATACACTTAAATAAATATACCATATACCAATGTCGAGTTGACATCAACCTAAAACCTTTTTAATACCCTGGACGTGCTATGAAATATATATTATATATATTTTAAGTGAAAACTTCTTTAGGCGCGTTGAGCGATTTTTGGTAGGGGAAAAACTTATGGGTTCGCTTCACCGACATGCTAACCGCGACATGCGAATCTGACGTGTCGCGCCAGACTGGCGACGCGCCGCGACCTATATTATGTTATTTCAATATTTCAGTTCACTAGTTAGCGATATTTCATATAATAATAATAATAATAATCTTTATGTATCCAAACAAAACATACAGAGTTTGAAATAAGGTGTGATATTTGGTTTAGAAGTACATTTATACTGTTTATGTTGCAAAATCTGTACAAGAATAATACTCTACCTCTTAAGCTAGGGTATACCTGTACTTTAAGAGGTAGTATATTTCCATACAGTAAAATTGCCAAATTAATCAAACAAGCGAAATATTTGACAGCTATCAGCCCATTTTCAGAATGCACGTTCACGGCTATACATCAAGCTATACAGTTTCCAGTTTACGCTGACCTCGCATTGTACGGAAATCCTATACAATGCGAGATCAGCTTATACTGAAAATGTATAACTTGATGTGTAGCCGTGTGTACGAACATAATTTTGGATCTACATCAATGAAACCTTTGTTGCACCTATATTTTTCATTTGTGTAAACTGGTTTGTAGGTTTGCATCAATAATAAATTTTCTTGAGAACTCTAATAATACGTAATTGCAAAATAATTATGCACTATTTTACATCCATGCTTGCACGAATACCATAAACATAGGTATTTTTATTGAAGCACTATCTTCTGTCCGCGACTTATTTCGCGTGAAATTCGTTTTTCTCCCGACCCATCGCATCGCCCGTCCGCCGCCGGGCGCGCTATTACTTCGTTGTCATTTAGCGAGAGGCTTTATTTCTTTTTGCTCGGCTCCTGAAGATCGTAGCATGATGCTAAAAAACTATAACCTTCCTCAAGAATTGTGCTATATCATGCAAAAATATTTTTTCAAATCCGACTGGTAGTTCCAGAGATTAGTGCGTTCAAATAAACAAACAAACTTTCAGCTTTATTATATTTCCATACAGTGGGACAAAAGCTACAATTGTGGAAAAAAAATCTGCTGTTCCCTACATTTGACGATGATGCGAACATAACTGTAGGGAACAGCTGATTTTTTTTCGACATTTCTGGTTTGCTCCCATAGTAAAAGTTGTTCATGATGATGAGTACAATCTCCTATTTCAATTTGTTGCCTGTTTTCAATTTCAGCCTGTATAATAAAATGAAACAAAATGCTTTAAGATCAAAATGTGTTGAAAGTTTTCAGAACAAGATTAATTGGCTTTAAGGCTCGTGCAAATGCTCGTAGCAATATGCCTGTCGCGCCCGCGATATCGCCCCAGTCTGCGGGAGCCTTTATTCTTTACAAACCTATTTCTTGTAATTCAAAGAAAAATCTGTGCTCACGAGTACACGACTGGGCATAACCAAACATATACGGCTACAATGCTTTCAAGGGGAAATATTATCATTGTTGTTAGGCAAAATATGGCCCCTTGATGAATCTTTAAAAATTAAACCAATGTTTTTCGTATACATAACATACATGAAATGAAATCAAATTAAATTGTTTATTCTGTAAATAGGATATCAGAATCACTTTTACTCGACATATAAGAAAAAAAAAATAATAAGCCAGATGGAGTCGACATTTCCTATCTGAATACCCCTGAGAAGAAATGGCGAAACAAACTCAAGGGTCAAAGTCTCTTTTAAAGTCCAGACATAATCTTGGTCAGATCATGTGAGAACCATGTAGATCCATGTCTGAAATGCTCTTTTGAGGAAAGAACCACACAAATTTGAGTGGACCGATCCAGTCAATCACGCTTGTATTCCCCGAAGAGTTAGGCAGAGGTGTACTTATAGTACACCCACATTTTGCCAGTTATGTTTGCCAGTTAAGTCCCATGTACGAGCCTATTGCCAGCAACCGGGCACAAATCCAGACTGCGGGCTGCTACTGAGGAATTTCAGAAGCAAAAACCCAATAACACTTTGCCCGACCCGGGAATTGAAACCAGAACCTCATGCTGAGCAGTAGCGCTTACTACCACTTGACCAAAGAGGCATTCGAGGTTACATTACATTAAGAAATCCACTTCTGCATTGTAATTGAAGAAGCACGTCATTGTTGGTAAACCCATAAGGTTGCTTCGTGTAAATTAAGTTTTTAATTTGTTTAATTATATGTCTTTTTGTGGCTGTAATTTGCTGCTTCGGAGATGGTAGATTTCGTGAGATAAGACTTGTTAGAGTCATGTAATGACTTGGTCGAAGTTATTTTCAGGAGTATGCTGTAAAACGATTAAATCTATGGACTGTGGTTCTCCATTGAATACAGTCCATAGATTCATAGTGATAATGGATGTGAAAATCAGCGCTCTGCTGTGCTCCCCATAGCATAGCATCAATCTGAGTGGAGGCCTTGTCAGTCACGGCGTGCAGCTGCCGTCTATATACTTATACTATATGTTTTGTGTTCATATTCTGGGTGGTAACTATCACCTCTTATAGCAGTATTATTTCAATATTACTTCAGCGTGAGAAAGAGATGGAGCTATAAGTCCTGTATAGCTCCATCACGTTCCCACTGTGAAGTAATATTATAATAATACTGCTATAAGAGGTGATGGTTACCCCCCTGTTCTGTGGTTTATAAGCAGAAATCAGTTTTGTTTATTATGTATTTGAATTATCATAGCTTTTGAATTCAAAAGCTATGATATATGCCCGTGTTTATGTGACAAATAAGTATGTTTTCCTTTCTTTCTATGTTATTCTAAAAAAAAAACCGGCCAAGTGCGTGTCGTACCACGCACAATGAAGAGTTCTGTAGTTGGGAAGTTGGGATGAATTTATCCCAAAAACAAACTTAACGTTATAGTTGAAAAACACGTTCTCCCATACATCGATATATGCCACGGTCAATTCTCCAACTGCAAATTTAAGTTGGTCGACTATTACTCGTAAACTTGTAAAGCCTGCTTAGCTGTGATAGTTTTCCTTTTAATTTAATTTTATGTACTACTGCCACGATTTTTTCACATCTCCGTAAACAACCATTTAGCTGGCAAGGGCGAAACAAAATTTAGCACTTTAATGCTTAATATTACGCAAGCGGATCCTTGAATCGCAGTGGTGTACACAGTCCCGCAATATTTTTGAACGGCCTATCCAAGGATACCCCACACTATGGGGTAGACGAGAAAAAAAATATCATCCCCACATTACGTGCAAGGGGCACCCTAAAAAAATTTTTTTGTCGCGATTTTATTTTGTCGCTTTGGCGGCGTGATTAATATGTAGACGATTAGTACAAGAAAGCTGTAATTTGGTATGCCAAATTACAGCTTTTAATCGTTTTTTAAATGACAGCTTTTAAGCTACTAATCGTCTCTGAGCTCTGAGCTACAGCGGGGACAGACAGACAGGCAGACGGACATGGCGAAACTACAAGGGTTCCTGTTTACTACGGATCCCTAAAATACATCTAGTTTCAGCAAGTTTCCAACACAGAACTTATCTAGAACTTCCGATCTTCAAGTCTCAATCGAAGTTAGTAGGACAGTTCCCACCCCTTATTGACTAGATCGCAAAAAGCTAAGTTTTTCAAACAGATGTTCTATGCAATTACTTAGTGACTTATAGTTGAAAGTGGCACCCGTGACTGAAAAGTTGTTTGTGTTAGTATAAGCATGTGATGAGGAGGGATAAAACATATGTGATGTAAAGAGTGATGAATATGAATGTGGATGAATAGAGGGGTAGAGGAAGGGCTATAGAAAAGATTATAGATTGTGTGAGGAGTGATTTGAAAGAAAAGGGAGTGAATGATAGCGTAGATGGTTGACAAGAGAGACTGGGCGAAGAAACTGTTGTGCCGACAAAAAGTAACATGGGAGACGGGCAGGACAATAATGAGTGATTTATACTAAGATTCTATTATTCATAGTATACGGTAACATTCATCAAATAGTTTGTAGTGCGCATACACAACAGCCGTTAGACGTTACATAGCAAACTGTATTGAATTGTTTAACATTTCTAGCGTGTTTTTTAAACATGTATTACACTTGATAGCCGTGGGTGAGTTCAACAATCGTTTCGACTCGTAGCTATGGAAAAATACTTGCCTCTACCTTTTTTTACAGAAAAGATTTCAAACAGGACAATGAGAAACTGTAGGTTTAAAAGACGAGGTAAGTATAAGGAGCACCAGGAAATGATACTCAATAGAAAAGATTGGAAAATACTGCATCGTATTTATAGGATAGGCATTGGCTTTGTCCTGTAAGTTAGTAGCAAAATATTGCGATTGATCAGTCACATTCGCCCAGGTAAGGTAAGGTAAGGTAAATAAGTCTTCTCAAGCTCTTATAAAAGGTCAATTTATGTGTTACGGCTCCAATTGGTTCGTATGGCATTTCTTAAAACCGTTCCTTGTCGTGGTCCCATAGTCGTGACTGAAATGTTGTGCGGATATCGGTTGTTATATTTAGAATGGGCATGTGATGCGGAAGAATGAGGGAAATGTCGTGAGGAAAGTTTTGAGTATGAATATCGATGGCTATAAGAGTCGGGGAAGACCAAAGAAACTAATAGCTAATAGAGAAATCTGGAAAAAAGGGACATGTTGCGCCGACCCCAAATGAATTGGGATAGGGGCAGGAGAATGATGTTGATGTCGTGGTCCCTTTATTAAATCACCTGATTAGGAGTCGACGAATAACCCCTGAGACTAAAATCAGTCAGACTAATAAGTGTAATGTTATTTGTGTATGTATGTGATGCAGATTTAATTACCCATGATGTATATCCTATGTCAGTCTCTTACGTAAGCTGTCTTTCATATCGACCTCTCATTTTCACGTTTAAATTGAACGTTTTAATTAAATCCATGGACGGGCCTGTGGCAATTTGCTCGCGGTAAGTAGATTATGGACTACGGATAACTACACGAGTTCCCATTTACGACAGGAAAATGTATCGTTATCTGGTGGATTGACGATTTCTTTATGTTTTCGCAGCTGTAAATCTGTTATTAATGGTCATAGAGATCTTATTGAGTGAAAGTGGTGCCGATTCCCTTGTTTACAAACTAAAGT
Source organism: Atethmia centrago (assembly GCA_905333075.3). NCBI lineage: Eukaryota > Metazoa > Arthropoda > Insecta > Lepidoptera > Noctuidae > Atethmia > Atethmia centrago. The sequence goes on from HG995387.1 coordinate 10,954,968, forward strand.
TAAGTTCAGTGCATCTGTTTCTTTGTATTTCATTAAGAAGAGGACAGAAGATAAATTTTAGTTTCAATCAATCAATCAATTAATCAACTCAGCCTATAACAGTCCACTGCTGGACATAGGCCTCTCACAGGCTGCGCCACAATACCCTGTCCTCCGCCTTCCGCATCCAGTCTGTTCCAGCCACCTTTTTAAGGTCGTCGGTCCATCTAGCTGGGGGGCGTCCCACACTACGCTAGATAAATACGCTAAATAAATTTTAGATTAGTCCTGTCAAATTAATCAGTGCCTGTCACTACTCCATACAAGGTGATTAAAAACTTGCCTATTAGAATTACGTCAATTTACGTCAAGCGCTGATTAATTTGACAGGACTAAAAATGCACTGAACTTAAATTTTGTTTAGTTTGTGAACAAGGGAATCGGCACCATTGTCTCACTTACGTGTCTAATATCTTTGTGATCGGGATGAACAGAGTATGACCCATCTGCAAGTCCCAAATGTTCCGCGACGCCGCAATAAACGTGGCCACCTAACCGGCCAAAACAGTATACTTGTGTAATATAGATGTACCGACGAAACGAAAAGAAGAAGAGAGGAACATCCTTTCTCATTCCACTTTTATATATAAAATGTCTGCCATTTATGGCATTTAGTAATATATTAGTCGAAATTATTATTAAACATTGAAGTCCATTGAAGATATGTGACATCTACCAACATACACTGGGCCCGCGTGGTGGATTACGGCCCACTCTCTCTCACAGTGAGGAGGCCTGTGTCCCAGAAGTGGGAACATTATATTGGCTGATGATGTTTGATTGAAGTCCTGGAGGGCCAGTCAGTTTGGGCTTTGTTCGTATTTACTATTAGGATAAAACTTTGCCACAGTTCTTCTTCACGAAATCTTAAAATTGCTATGCTACTCTGGCACATTCCACAAGACAGCAGGCAGCAGCAGCAGCAGCAGGCTTTTTTTTTTGGTGGGACATTATCAAATAATTGCTCCCGCTCTAGGCGGAGCGGGAGGGTGTGTCAGACTCTTACTAACTAAAACCCACCCGTGTTCCTTCCGTTGCCTGTGTTGCCAGGGGCCTCGGTAACCCTTTCGGATTTTCCCGCGACCCCGGCAGACTCCAGCGGACTTAGCACGAAAACGGTAGAGAAGCGTTTTGTCGACGGAAGAGTACACAAAAATGACGTTTCCGTGTAGACAGTTGACAGTTTTCTACCGAGAAATGTACTCGTAGACAAGCGATTTCTATTCTACAGTAAAGTAGAAATAGAAAGCGTCATGCTTAGCCTGCTGAAATTCACGCTGTTAATTATTAATTGTACGATTAGAACAAAGCAACAAATGATCGCAAATAAATTGTAATAACCATGAAGTTGCTAGCTCTTCCCCTGATGACAAAGTGCAAAGTGCCTATTAAGTAACCTTTATAAGTATAAATAAACACTTGTTTTCAGCAGATTTTTTAGGGTTTCGTACACAAAGGGTAAAACGAGACCCTATTACTAAGACTCCGCTGTCTGTCCGTCTGTCACCAGGCTGTATCTCATGAACCGTGATAGTTAGAAAGTTGAAATTTTCACAGATGATGTATTTATGTTGCCGCTATAACAACAAATACAAAAAAATACAAAATATTTAAGGGGGCTCCCATACAACAGACATGTTTATTTTGCTGTTTTTATAGATAATGGTATGTAAGCCTTCGTGCGCGAGTCCGACTCGGACTTGGCCGGTTTTTGTCACTTAAATGCGAAATCTATTAAAGTCACAACCACGCTATGGTCACAACACAATGCCATTGTCGGAAGCAAAAAATGTAGAATTTGGCTTTTAGTTTTGCAGTTGCAGCGTCATTATTGAAACCATAAAAAGTTCACAAGACTGGCCATGGATTTCTTATATCAAATAATTGTTAATTGCCTTAGGCGGCAATCAAAGCGCAGCTCACCGACAGAATATCGATATAATCTAAAACTATACCTAATCTAAAACTTTAATTTAAAAGCGAAATATATCGGATCCGCACGATATCGATTAATACACACACCAATTGCTTTTCGATGTATAGAGAATCGATTTGAGACTAAATTTATTAATAGCAATAATAGCTTTATGGTGTGGACACGATAAGAGAGAGGGGGAGTTGGTGACATATTCACAATGACTTGTAAGAATTGATGGCAAAATAATCCTTATAACCAAGACCAAGGCAAATTCGGTCATCTCTGGCTTTGGTATTGTTACCCAGCTTCTACGAGTTTGTGATCATATGGCATATCATAATTAGTATGCATCATATAGAATGCATCTAAAACGACGTCGGTAACATAAGAAACCTATTTATTTGCATCTGAATAATTGTTAGGATGTTTTCAATGTAGGTATTTTTATGTGCACAACGTGTGAAGGAGGATTACTCACCGAGAGCATTTGCTTCACGAATTTGTTTTGCGAACATTCGCGAGCTTAGGTCGATTGAGACCAAACGAGCGGACCGAACATTCCTTCGTTGGTCTTTCCCTACTAAAATGTCAAGAATATCAACAAAAGAATGCTTTAGCTCTTGTTCTGGTTCTATGTTCGTTTTCTATGGTCTTACCCAATTTTTTTTTTTTGGGTGGGACATTATCAAATAACTTCTCCCGCTCTGGACGTAGCGGGAGGGTGAGTCAGACTCTTACTGACTCAAACCCACCTGTATTCCTTCCGTTGCCTGTGATGCCAGGGGCCTCGGTAACCCTTTTGGACTTCCACGCGACCCCGGCAGGCATCGGTCCTAGTGGACCCCTACACTTGTGCTGACATCTCTTTGAGGCGCGCGTGGAACACAACGCGCCGTCGACCCGGGCCTGGTCCTTATCGGACGGCGAGCTACCCATTGCTCACCGTCCGCAATCCCGCGCCTACGGTGGCCGGAAATCCACCCGGGATTCCCGACGCCCAGGGCGTCTCCTGCGGCGGCTAGGGGCGAGAGGACGCGAAATTTGCCTTTCCCTCAACCGTCCCGCCTCAGTCTGCACGAGCTTTAACTGCTGCGCAAAAGGAGATGACGGCTGCCCATGCCCTCTCGCTCCGTACCATGGCCTGAAGGCGATCGGCGGCAGTGGTCTCTCGCGTCCCACCAGGGTGGGACCTCTGCCGCCGATCGCCTCCACGAGGACACGGTGGTGCTCTGCCCAAGCCGGACAGACCTCCACCGTATGCTCCACCGTGTCCTCGGGCGATCCACACAGTGGTGACACACGTACGTTTCCTCCCGCCTTATCCGACACAGAAACCTCCCGAAGCTGCTGTGTCCGGTGATGACCTGCGTCAGGCGCAAGGTGAGGACGCCATGGGGACTCTCTAGCCACTCCTCAAAGAGGGGACTTATCGCCACAATTGTGGCGTGCCCAGCACGGGGTTGCGACAATCGCACTCTCCATGTCGCCATGAGATCCCGCCGGAGCTCTGTCCGCTGTGTCGCGATTTCTCACGGCAGTGTAGTTACGGGCTATGGCCCGGCGCGGCGTTTCGCCTCCTCGCGCCACTCCCATACGTGCGCGAGGACTTTTGCCTCCAGATCCCATGGCGGTAATCCGGCAAGGAGGCTCGCCGCCTCACCGGAGACCGTGCGGTATCCCCAGGCCAGCCGGATGGCCTTGACCCTTTGGGCCGATCTTTACCGGCGGGCTGGCCGCAGCGCCAGGGAATGCGCCCACACAGGTGCCCCGTAAAGGGTCAGGGACCGCACGACCCCCGCGTAGAGCCTCCGGGAGGAGGCGTTTGGAATCTAGGGGGATTGGGTAGGTGCCGCTTCAAGGCAGCCCCGGCCCGCTCCAGTTTGGGAGTCAAACGTCGGAAATGCTCCACGAAGTTCCGAGGACCATGAAAGTCTTAACCTACCTTTACGCGACGAACATTCATTCGTTTGCGAGCACAATTGGCTCTCGGAACGAATGTTCGCTAAATAAACTTAAGAAAACGTTGTTTCACAAACAATTTTGTAAAATCTTCGCTTCACATAGTGCATACTTACTTATTATTTTATGATTCGGGAAAGGAACTATTTTTTAATTAAATCTGAAATCGATTTTACGCTTCTGCGTCAATAGCATCACGTGATTTGTTTGATAAATTATCGGGTTTTTTACTTTTCTCAAAGAAGAAGGCTTTATCAATTAATGTGGGTGTTTCGTTAGCACTTGCTAACGCTTTGTTTTTCCGGCGACGGAGGTCATAAGCCCAGGCAAGCCGATTACAGAATTCGAACACAATGAAATCAAGACGGTTTTTTACTAGCTTTTATATCAACTTCATAATTTTTCAAGAAGACGTCCTTAAGAGACTCTCCTAGAACACGAATAATAAAGAAGTGTTTGGAAGATTTTTTTTTTAAGGAAATGCAGTTTGAGATAGACTGTGTTTGTGTAGTTTGCGTCTTTGGGTCGCAGGCGCTACTGCTGAGCATGAGGTTCGATTCCCGGATCGGACAAAGTGTTTATTGGGATTATCCGTCTGGAATTTCTCAGTAGCAGCCTGACTTTCTCAGTCTAGATCTAAATGTGAGTGATAGGTGCACCTCTGCCTGCCCCTTCGGGGAATACAACCGTGGTGTTACATTTTATGTTATGAGAGAGATTGTGTTAGTCATGTTTAGTCGTGTTGTTCATTTAAATTCCTAGAACAAAACAAAAATATAAATTTCAACTTCCACGTGCATGATTGATAAATCATACATTAACATTAAATATAGCTGCCATTTTGGATTGGTGTTGCATCATTTAAAAAAGAATAAAACTTAGTAAATATGATTTACTATTAACTTTTTGCCTCGTTAAATATGTATTCGAGTTCGTGCAAAAAATCCATCTTTTGAGAGATATTTAATATTCGACCTTGGAATAATTTTTTTCTATTTTTATTATTTTTGTCAATTAATTTGTCAATGAACTTTTGTATCGTGTTTATGATCTAATATAAACAATATAATTAACCAAAACAAAAAATAAGTATACAAACCAAAGTTTGTTATTTAAGGTTTAAAGCAGTATTTGACCTTTTACCAATATGTATCAAATTAAACAGTTTTTTGTACCTACCTGCCCTACTGTTATTGTTAATGCATTATAGCATACAATACAGTTCTTAACACCTTTAGAAACTATTTGTTTCAAACGTGGGTAGTTTGACATTGTGTATTGAACACCTACACGTTACACTACACGTTAATTACGATGTTCCCACGCAGCTGAAGAGTACTACTTTTTATGCTTACTGTGACATCACAATTTGTTGACGTAATGTTACCATCACGAGTGTCTGACGGCTTCGTGCCAGAAAAACGAACACGTGAATTATTGTATTGTTTTATTTATAGACAAATATGAAACAGTTTATGCGATCAGCGTATTGTGGTCCAGCTGGAAAATTCAATAAAACGCGCAAGAGGATACTGACTCTTTATTCAACAACTTGCTGACCCGACAGACATTGTCCTGTCCAAATTTCAATTATAGAAAAATCTCATAGAAAAAAGGATTCTAGTTTTTCCCGATATTGAACATCTTCCGGGTAATTTTTCAAATTTTTCTTTCCATAAAAACCTCATTCCTGTTACGAACATTAAAAAAAAAATGTACTTATAGAATCAAGTACTTAGTAGAAAACGCATAATAAACTACTGGAAATACCCAGAATTAAAGTGCAAAAGAAACTTGGAAGACTTCCAGCTTAAAAACTAAATAAAAAGAACAGTATATATATAACAGTAGTAGTATATATACAAAAGTATATATATAAAAGTATGTATATAACAGTAACACGTAATACATTGTATTATTTAAAAGGTCTAAAACTATTTGGTTTACATTTTAAGGAGAACAAAATAATAATAAAATTAAAAAGGTAATAATCGAACGAATTTATGTTGGCTATTTGAAAACATTGAGGCTTAAACACCTTCTGGCTGACGTCATTAGTCGTAACGAAGAACAAAGTCCAACGCGCCTATTTTGAAGCATCATCGTTACAAAAAGTTACTTGTAGACGGCTCCCCTACTTAACCACGGAAAAAACAAATCCTAATAATCTATCAAATTAAAGTTAAGAGACCATGAACATTTAAACACAAAGCTTACAAGGAGTACAACTCCAACGCGCCTAAAGTTTTGAAGCACCGTGATAACAACAAAAAATTGACGTCTGGACTTTAACAATAATAATTTTTTATTCGCAGACCTTGAAGTCCATAGTGTTAGTAGTGACATGAAATATAGGTACTTATTTAACTATTATTAGTAATACATACAAACAAACAATGAACAAAAGCATAATAACTTAACTCCTCCTTAACTTTGCTCCTCTATACAGGGTGACATTGAAAACATGCGACAAATCGAAATGGGAGATTGTACTCATCATTATGAACAACTTTTACTAAGGGACCAAAGCTACAATCCCAAAAAAAAAACTGCTGTCCCCTACATTTATGTTCGCAATACCTCATCAAAATGTAGGAAAAGCAGATTTTTTTTTTGAGATTACAGCTTTGGTCCCTTAGTAAAAGTTGTTAATAATGATGTATACAATGTCCCATTTCAGTTTGTCGCAAGTTTTCAATTTTAACCTGTATAGCTTCTAATTGAAACCGATGGGATAATACAGAATGATGTTGATTACAATAAAGTTAAGTAAGAAAACCCTGAACTTTGAAGTTAATAACAATAGCAACTATGAAGCTTTAAACCAAGAGCAGAGTCCAACTTGTTTATTCTGAACGTAACAACGTAATTAAGACGTATGTACTACCTCTAAAGTTATCGTATAAAATTAACATCAAGCTGTTGGCAGTATAAATTCGGTTTCTCTGAATTTAATATTTTGTCTAATGATGTAACCATTCATTAGAACTTGTTCTAAGAAACAGAACTGGAAAAATCGCGGTACCCAGCTGTTTGTGTAGGAAAACTTTAACAGTAAGTCACACTTGTATGAGTTTGTTGATTTAATATGGAGTCATAAGAAGTGCTGGGTAAATATTATGTCACTTGATATCGGTAACTTCAATATTAAGGCTACAGTGTTGAATTTGTAAACTATACTTCACTAGCTGATCCATAATACTGTAGCAACGGCGCCTTGTCTCATTATCTAAGCAGATGCCTTTTCCCAATTATGTTTGGGGTCGGCATCCAGTCTTACCGAATGCAGCTGAGTACCAGTATTTTACATGGAGCGACTGCCTATCTAACCTCCTCAACCCAGCTACTGGCTAATACGATACCCCTTGGTAAGACTGGTTGTCAGACTTTCGGTCTTCTGGCGACCCGCAGCGATTGTCAAAGATCCACGTACGACAGCCTGAAACAACGGCTTAACGTGCTTCCGAGGCACGGAGGGGTCTTGGAATGTAAAGATGGTCATCCATCCACGGACCAACCGCGGCAAACGTAGCTTAACCAGATCGACCCGTGCGGCTGTTAATATTTAGGCAACGGTGCCTTGTCGACGCCCAATGATTTTACAAAATTTGGAAGTTCAAACTCTTTACTTATAACCTTACTTGTTATTCGGACTTTCAATAACAAGTACCTAAGGTGCCAATATTAACATGAGATGAAAAAGAATCATTAAGGCTGAACGAAAATTGTTTATCATTTTGCAAACGTATAATCAAAACGGAGGAAATGAGTCATAATTACATGGCGACGAAGCCGCGGAAGCCTGCAGAATACTAAATACGAATGTAACAACACATTGAACCCATCTATCATGTCATTATGTATTTTTTCTTCATTTCAAACAATTTTGTACTGAGTTTTATGATTAGCAAGATTTTAGTTTAGCTCGTAAATTATTCTGTTGTGATGAATTGATGATAGACTAATAGAAACAAAATGGCAAGACTTGCAAATATCGTAGTATTCTAGGTATACATTTAATGAGTTTTGAAAAACGGTAAATCAACACACAATACCCTTTTATGAAACAAGCGTCTATAAGGTGTTAGACGAGCAACAGATTGTGTTTCAACTTCAATCATCCCTCTGCTCTTATCCCAATTAATTTGGGGTGGCACGTCTTTTTCCTCCATACATAGCCTCTAAGAGCCGTCATCTCAGAGTTTACTTCCTTCCAAGCCTTATCGTCTTTCACACAATCCCATCAATCTGTACTCATAATATTATCACTGAATTTAAAAATCTTTGCTAAAAGCTTCCTTGTCAAATGATGCACCGAACTGCGTTCGTATTATTTGTCAGTCTATCTATAGATACATGCACTTATCCGGAAATGTAATGGTGTCAATATAACCGCTCTGATATATTATTATGCTCCCCCCTCGCAGACTGGCACAGCCGACGATCTTGATGGTTTGCTGACCCCACTGTACCGTATATCCACAACAACGTGTACGTACTTACGCATATTACGTACAGAATGTAAACGAAAGTTTGAATTCAGACTTTAGATGCTAAAGAAAAAAGTAGAAGGGTGGAAGAATTTACAATAATAATACTCGTATTAATACATTTTTGGATCGGGGTAAACGGAGTCGGTAATTAAGTGATAGATGAAGGACTGGAATGCCATGGGTAAAGGCAATATTAACTACATGAAATTAGTTCTTTACATCGTGATACATCGAGGCAGGTGAAATAGAACTCGGTCAATTCTGTGTTTTGTGTTGGTCTTCCGGGTATCTCTCTATTCATCTTGTATAATTTATGCGAGATACACCTATTATATTTATGAACTAGCTGCTGTCCGCGGCTGCGCGTGGCTTTTTCTGAAATCAAAGAAGCCTAGGTACTCCTTATAACATCAGCTATCTGCCAGTGAAAGTCCCGTGAATATCGGTCCAGCCGTTTCGGAGATTAGCCGGAATAAACAAAAAGACTGACACAATTATTTAATTTTTGAATTGTTACAAGTACCGTATATATACTTTCATATACATTTAGTAAAAAGCTGTTATTTTGAAATTACAAATAGACACTTCAATTTTATTTATTTGTATAGATTTATATCACTTACCTAATATACAGTGACATACACAGTGATGCATGTGTCCTTGCTCACTTATTAACATTGAATGAATCAAATGAATGCAACTTCTTCCTATTCTGCATCGATATTGTATCCAAGTTTGGCAGGTGACCCTAACGAATGAATTAGTATACAAAACACCAATAACAATATAATTTTGGAGAACTTTACTAAGAATTTTGGCCAAATATAGCTTCCGCATCTGAAAATTAACCAGTTTGTTGATGCAGAAGAAAAATTAAAATGGATTCAGGCACTTGTTGTTGCCCAAATTTCTCGATTTGTGAAAAGAGATCATGCTCAGTAGCAAGCTCCGCAAAATGAGCGTGAAAAATTATTCATCTGTGGTAGTTAGATATGCCAGGGAAATACTGACGCTAATGTTTTTAAATATCAGGCTAGGAAGCTACATAAAGTCACGTCTTCTTCCCATGGGGTAGGCAGAACCTACAGAACGTTACCGACTACGATCCTTACATACTCCAATTGCTTCGTTTACATTCATGCATCTAGTAATACACGCACGCCGGTTGCGAGCACTACACACCTGAACTTTCTGAAGAACATCATCAATAAGGGCCTCCAGCAGGGGCTGCGGGGGGCTCCTAGGGCGTCTCCAAAAGGGGGAAATGACTACTTATCAGATAAAACGTAAAAGACCCAAATAACCACCAGCATTTAGAAGCAACAAAGCTAACACTAATCACGTTATACGAGAAGTAATGTGATATGTACTCATAATTCTGCAATACAAAGGTCAAGTGTAATCTGCCTAGTTAATGGTCCGTGCTTTAATTGACGACCCAGATTGCTTGATTGATTCGACGATCCAATTGCCATGATTGAAACTTCCAACGTAGTTCTGCATTCCTGGTAGCTGTAGAACTTGCGTTTAACTTCCTTTGATTTCATAGATTGTTGCTTAATACTCGTATGTGTGAATTTAGAATAATAATGACACGTGTCGACGAAAACCTGTTTGAAATTATATTAGTAAAAACTGCATAGGTAATATAAATCCGAAAGTGAATGCGGTTTACTTCGGAAGTTTCCAACATCTGTAGTTTTTTTTTTACGTCATAAAGACGGAAAAATTCGCGTCCAAACTTCCAAATTAACTTGGCAAACCTGGGCGAAACATAGGTTCAACACCCATTTGGAGGATTATCTCGAAAAATAACATCTACAAGTTTCATTAAGAACTGTAGAAATGCCACAACATATTCAGCATCAACATTGTATCCAAGTTTGGCAGGTGACCCTAACGAATTAGTATACTAAATACCAATTACAATATCATTTTGGAGAACTTTACTAAGAATCAACATTATTCTGCATTGCCAACCTTGTTGAACCCACTGCTGCATCTTCCCTATTGTGCTAACTTCCATAGTCTCTGTGAGTCTTCTCCAGCAGGCTTAGCATGACACTCTCTATTTCTTCGAAGAATAGACACGGCTCTTTCCATACAAAGTGACATTTCGTTTCTCCTTTTTGGACATCCCACCGTAGAAATCTTTCTACATAAAAAAGGACCTAGACAAAGATCGTTAGAAACGAAAGACAAGATGACAGATTGTAGAAGGATTTCTACGGTGAGATGTCAAAAACTGAGAAATGAAATGTCACTTTGTATAGAAAGAGCCGTGTCTATTCTTCGAAGAAATAGAGAGTGTCATGCTAAGCCTGCAGGTCTTACCTGCCGTGAAGGTCATCTACTTATACACAACTAACAAAATGCAAAAAATAATGCGTATCTTTTCGCTCACGCGTTTAGAAACATTCCTGCCTATTACTATATTCCGGTTTTACTTTAAGTCGTGAGCTCTCTCAGCCTATAAACATTACAAATCCAACAAAAAAAAACCTTGATTTTTTTATAAGAAAATAATATCTAAATCGTGCGATGTTCAACCATTATGAATAGAAGAGACGATAGAACACTTTATCGTAAAAAAGTCATATCGACTTCGACATGGCAATACTCAATTCTTTATTGCATTCCATATGTATTACACTGATGGTATAAAAAGTTAAACACCGATATGGACCCTGTCGGGCACAGCAACATTAGGAGAGAGGAAGAGGGCGATGTAGCAATTCAATATTATTATAAATTATTAGATGTGTTTAATTGGCTGTATGATTATTAGGTTTCTATGAATAGGTATGGTATATAATAGTTATTTTTAATTTATGTATTGCATAAGAATGTAGGTAATTATTATGAAATTCTTAGAAGTATTTTCATTATTATTAAGTTATGTTATTATTTATGTATTCATATTTTCTATATTCCATATTATATTATTTTATTTTATTTTATGTAATTTTATTTTCAATCGATTTATCATCTAAAAACTCTTTTACTGAATAGTACGACTTGGATTCCAGAAATTGTTTCAATTTATTAATAAAAATATTTGTTTTTTTTTTATTTCTCTAATGTCATTTTGCAATTTATTATGGACATACGAGTAACTGAAGGGCTGGTTGAGTGCATTTTCAGTCGGGATTGATGTATGTTTATTTTGTTTTTGTTGTGTCGAAAAGTATATCTTGCTTGTGTTTCTTCGCAAGTGGTGTAAAAATCTGGGTGTTTCCTGACAAATTTATATAATTCTAAGATATATAAGCAGGGAAGTGTGAGTAATTTTTTGGAAGTGTGGTTTGCAGCTATTTGTTTGTTCTATGTTAGTTATTATTCGAATTAACATCTTTTGTAAAATAAATATGGTTTGTGAATCCGTACTGTTACCCCATAGCATGACCCCGTAGCTGAGCCATGCCTGGGTATAAGCATTGCGACAAGTGCAGTTTGCAGGTTGGTAGTTTTTTAATTTCGCGTAGGGCATATGAAAATTATGATAGATTTGCTCTTATTTTCTGTATATGGGATTTCCAATTTATGTGGGTATCTATAGACAAACCTAGGAGAGTAAATTCATTTACTTGTTCCAGTTTTGCATTATTAAAAATAAAATTTAGTTTTAGTGGGGATTTTTGATGAGGATGAAAGTAATTAATTTTGTTTTGGTGAAGTTAATTTCTAGATTATGGTTATCCATCCAATTTACAGCTGTAGAAGAAGGGACTTTAATTTGGCTTTTATATTGACATCGTTCTGGCATGAGGTGAGCAGAGAGATATCGTCCGCAAAAAGGACACATGGTCCGTTTGTAATTTTAGGAAGGTAATTTGTGTAGATAAGAAACAAATGGCAGCCTATAACACTTCCTTGGGGAATTGACGCGTTAACTGCTTTACTGTCTGCAATAAGCCATGTCATAGTCCAAAGCATATATTTTTTTAACTTTAACTCATTGGGTACAACGGTTACTTGGAATTAACTTCAAAATAAGATGTTTATAATGAATAGCGCGAATTTAATACGTTAATTAATCACGATTCCAATATAAATACCATTATGGTTTTCATCGCAAGCAAAGTCTATTAACGTGCTACGGAGTTCTGAGGAATACATTTGTAAGCATACTTACTTGTTTATATTATATATATATTTTACATTATATATATATTTATACATTTTCTATCACCTATTTGTTGAGACTTGTGATTTATAATGGCACATATGTAGTCTTTTAGTAAGATGGTTTTATCGAACAACATATAATAGTACGTTAGACACGTTTACAATGTAATATAGTTAAAATAAATACGATATTCTTCAGTGAAGAGACTTTTACATGAAAGATAATCACAACTCAGTCGTTTTTGTTCTCATTGTTTCGCGATCCAACAATTTTCAACCAGAGTCATGTTCTGTCGCTGAGCGTAAGTATGTATATAAAAACAAAATAGAGATGACAGGTATCCTGCCGGGGTCGCGTGGAAGTTTGAAAGGGTTACTGAGGCCCCTGACAACACAGGCAACGGAAGGAACACGGGTGGGTTTTAGTCAGTAAGAGTCTGACACACCCTCCCGGTCCGCCCAGAGCAGGAGAAGTTATTTGATGATTTCCCAAACAAAAAAAAAGGTATTGAGGCCAATGATATTTAAAACTATAGATACGTTGTCCGCACTCTAAAATGACGCCAATTGGCCACATCGCGCTTAGTTACGCACCAACCTGTCGCGCGACACTACGTTTGTTTTTAATTTATATTGTGTGTGTAAACCTGTGCAAAACATAAAAAAAACATGCTGTCGTGTGTTTTCAGACGATGTACAAATTATACTCCAAAAGTTAAAGACAAAAACGTGTCATTTCATGCGTAACTTCAGGAGCTATCTAGTATTTTCGTCCGTTTTTAAGCGCCGCGATGTTGGTTCATGACGTGTCTATACATAATACGTCATTGATTGAGGCAAATATTGTTCTCAACATCCATGTTACTACTTCGCGTCTGAAAACTAGCATGTGCGGAAGGGTCAAAAGGAAGACATGAAAAACACAAAGTCAAATCACTTATTTAAAAGCAATGAATCAAGAGTCACTTTTCCATTCTGTTTTGAAGAGAGACCAACCGAAGTTGATATATTTAAAAAAAATGGTTTCCGATTCAAAAACGTTATTGGGCGAGTGGGACCGCAGTCTTAGTTTAACAGCGGTCTTTGTCGCCTGACTACTCAGGGCTTGACTGTCTATTTACATATTCACTATTCCGTATTCTTTTCATAATTAAATCCTCAGGAAAAAGCAATCTGACAATGTACTATTTCTGCCGAAACAGAACAATACAGTACAGTCTAGAAAAATATGTATAAGTACGCAGTTTCACAAGTTATTCATATCGCACCTCACTGAGGTGAACAAAATATTTACTACGTGGTACACGTAATACCCTTGACTTGTGCTTTTCATAAGAAATTGCTCAATTTAGATACGGTGTTAATAGTATTAAGTATATCTATCTCTAGACTTTGATACAGTTTATAATTTAAGTCATTACTATATAACGTAATATTCTTTTATCACACAAATAGTATTAATTAATTGATTAATTTCTTTCTTTTTTTTAATTAATTTATCTAATTTTTCATATTATAAATTATTATATTTTAAAAGTAATAATAATAATGCGGGAAGCACAGAATAGGTCTAAGTGGCGGTGCTTGGGGAACTGAAATAATAATGATAATAATTTACTTTAAAATAAAAAATAAAATATTTCATAATAGAAGCATGAAAGCAGAGCAAATGCTGTGGAAATGCGTTCCTTGCCAAGCATGTGTGGTGTGACTTTAAATGATAGGCTGAAAAATGATGTGATAAGGCAACGGTGCGGTTTAAAGGAAGATGTAGTGACAAACATTTAAAAGAGTATGCTTAGATGGTTTGGTCATGTTGAGAGGATGAATGAAAGGCGACTAACAAGAGGTATTGACAAGGCAGATGTCAGTGGAAACGCCGGGAGGGGACGCCCAAGGAAGACATATGGTGACCCCATTGGTGATGTTGTTCAAAAAGGTCAGGTGCGTAGTACTCGCAACCGGCGGCGTGCGTGTATGACCAGATGTATGAACGTAAACGAAGCAAAAGGAGTATGTAAGGAGCGTAGCAGGTGGTGTTCTATAGTTTCTGGCTACCCCCATGGGAAGAAGGTGTGAGTTTATGTTTATATTTCATAATTGTCCTGCCTCTATCCCAATATATTTGTGGCACGCAGCATTTCCTTTTTATGTTCATACATCTCTACCAGTCATCTGAATATTCACGTTCACCCCCTTTTTAGCCATAGCATCTTTCTCACAATCCCGGTTCCTTGGTTTTCATCTAGAAGGTACCTACTCCAAAATTGCTTAGTTCCTGAATGTCAATCACAGTACCTAAGCTAGAGATAAAATAAACATCAATACATGAATACAATGCACATAATATTATCATCTCGGAGATGAAAAGTGATCTAAAAATGTATTAGCAACTCGGTCAGGATTGTCAGGGTCATGACTTGATGAGGCACCGGTTTCAAAATGCATGTCATGCAAACTTGCTTTACTTTTGCCGTTAATTTTACGCCATATTGTAGTGTAGAGATTTCTTTAATTCAAATTCGGAGACTGCGGAACTGCGGAACTACAACATCGTCTCGTGCTCGGAATCGATTAAGATTTACGCGTTTAGTTATCGATACTGTTTTTTTAGTTCCGTTTGCATTCGCGGTTAGGTATCGGATAAGTTTACAAATGATCTGCCCTTCTGGTTCCGTGTTTACCTAAAAGTCGTCTGCTGATATGAACCTGCTGACATTGCAATAATTAAATCTATGATATTCTTGCTATGGAATTGAACAAATCAGTGTCAGACTGAGGCGATATTGCGGGCGTGACAGACAGCAATATGCCTGTCGCGCCCGCTATATCGCCCCAGTCTGTAAGAGCCTTTAAACATTGTCACCACTGGATTGACAGGTTTGTTAACTTGAAAGTTGGCGATATTCTGGCTACAGGTGTTGCCTCTTTAAATCGTTGTTGTTTCCGGTCGTTGACACCATCACATCTAATAATTATGATGTATAGAACTGAATATATATATATATATAAAAAAAATTGAACATTTCTTGTTACTGATGTCAGTGACTACTTGAATAGAAGTGGTGTACGATTAGTATTAAAGCCTATGCACGCATTAGTATCTATTAACAATTTATATTTTCAAAATACAAACTATGACTTCTTAGCTACTTTTGTTTTAAGTCTACTGAGGATCAGTATTATGAAATCCTGCTATGAGTTTCCTATTTTGTAGAGTATCTAAACAGCACGTGTCTAAAAATTTCCGTTTTATCACATTTTGTATAACTGCTTCTAATGTTTGCCCATAAAGCCTTCCAAATTACCACTCATACTTACATACTCGTATAAAAAACCAATGCATAACAACCATTCGACGGTTAAAAGGTAATAAGGTATAAGCGACATTTTGTTCGAAAATGAGTTATGAATCCTATCCTACTTAATCTCTATTTTTAAGTAGGATGGCATTCATAACTCATTTTCGACCAAAATGTCGCTTATGCCGTATTATTTTTAACCGTCAATATTAGCCGAGCATCTACGGAAGTGTGAAAGCCATCAACCGTGAGACGTACTGTCGGACAAGGCTCAATGAGTTCAACGCTGTTTACAATACATATTTTAATATTCCTACAGCGATGTAGGTAAATCGGTTTATTGCTTGTTTATAGATTATATACTATTGTAAGTTAACGTTATTACTGCGGAAATGTTGGTCAAGTACCGATGGTAACTTCAAGTCGTTTAATTTTCGCTGACAACACATAAACCGCGTTCACTGTCAGATTGCATAGAAAAGAAAGAGAAGTGCGATGACACAACGCTTGTAATTTATTGCAAAGTATGAAGCAATTATCTATTTACTCAAAATTGAGTTGAGTAATCGAAAATAAAAAACAACCAAGTTCTGCATTCAAATAAGACGTTCTTGTTATTAATTAAATACGTAACGTATGTTGATATTTAATACAGATATTTTGGATTAGAACTCAAGGTAAGAGGTTAGTTTAACGTTAGTTTGTATCGAGATTTTTTTTTTCAAAACGTGTTTTGGTAACAACCAAGTTCCGGGAAATATGTTCAAAATTAACATATATTTTTTCCACTACCACAAACTATACAGATTTGGCAATTTTTTTTCTTAAGGGAAGCCTATTTTGGCCAATTAGGTCTTGTCAGCGCCTTAACGGTAATTTTCATTCAAACATACCTATAACTTGTTTTTGCTTTGATTGCGACACGAGTAAAATTAGAAAAATCAATGGGTAGCTTATTTCAATTCTGATTCAACAACCGAACCAAATAATTTGTTATTCACATGGACTTTTGAAATGGTAATAGCTTCATCATTATCGATTGAATGCGCTTAATCAATGTCACTATTAATTCACAAAAGTACCTTACTATATTTGATGATTCGCACAACTTTTTGATACAGCTAAGTGCTGAGAAAGAGAAGTGTCCGTGGCCCCTTCGTTTTTTGCCCCTAACTCGTATAACGACTTCGGGTGACCCAAGATTAAGGCGCAGATATATGGTATTAGTGACTTTTATATCTGTTATTACGTCTTCATATAATGCAAGTAAGTTATGCAAAAAAAAAAATGTTAAGCTTGAACATACAAGCATACAATTCTTTAAGTGAATATTTAAGTATTGCATTAAAATACTTTATCAAATAAATTCAGAAAGTAACGTCTACCCAAAGCATAGAAAATTATATTACTTTCAATCTACTTAAGATATAATCAACTTTTTTTTTGTATGAACAGACTATTTTATTATCTCTGATTATATCTGAGATTTTTTCAAATATTCATATTTTCGATAAGTACTAAAAATAAATATTCCCTTTGAAACCGAACGGTAGTGCGCGGCGGCGTGAATGCGACGCGAATTTGTATGACCAAGGTCAACGGCATTTAGCCGACCCTTAAGAGGCTGTTTTATCTGAGTAGCTTTTTTCACATTTTGTTCATTAGTTCGCAAAACCCCCGAGTAAGTGATAAAAAACTTGAGATCCTTTACGTTATGCGTGATGATTTTGACAGTTGAACCGAGCTCACTAATAATAATGACGTAAGAGTTTGCAGTAAAAAAAACTTAATTACCAAAGCTCGTTGAGCATCTTGTAAATTCTTGAGTTATTGTGCTGACATCTTGTAAAAAATCTCGTGACCCTGGAGATATAACTTCCTGATTTTTTGTTGTACATCAAATATGACCGATATTGTATCTTCGAAGACATAATTTAGAACAAGGGTTTGATAAATAAAGCTTAAGACGCTGACAACATCTAAACCGCGGTCACTGTCAGATTGCATAGAAAAGAAAGAGAAGCGCGATGACACAACGCTTGTAATTTATTGCAAAATATGAAGCAATTATCTATTTACTCAAAATTGAGTTGAGTAATCGAAAATAAAAAACAAGTAAGTTCTGTATTCCAATAAGACGTTCTTGTTATTAATTAAATACGTAACGTATGTTGATATATAATACAGATATTTTGGATTAGAACTCAAGGTATGAGGTTAGTTTAACGTTAGTTTGTATCGAGATTTTTTTTTCAAAACGTGTTTCGGTAACAACCATATTCTGGGAAATGTGTTTAAAATTAACATATATTTTTTCCGCTACCACAAACTATACAGATTTGGCAATGTTTTTTCTTAAGAGAAGCCTATTTTGGTTAATTGGGTCTTGTCAGCGCCTTAAGGTCGATCTTCGATATCTGTACTTATTATAAATTAAAGTTGCTTTTCGCGTCTGTCTGTGTGACCGCGTTTTTCTTCTAAACTATGCAACGATTTTGATACCGTTTTAACTTTTTTATATTTATAATATGTACATTAAATTTACATATAATAGAGAAATCTCGGTTTTTGTCAAGTCGTAAAAACCGTGCGAAGCAGGGGCGACTCGCTGATATACCTATATAATCAATAATCCATTTCATCTAAACCTGTTACAGCTAATAATGCTGCAAAATATTTAATAGTATGAAGTTCTAACTGCCTTATGGTTGGATTAATAGGACGATACGAGACTTTTTTTTTTGGTTTTACGACCACATTCGCAATGTGTCAAAGATTAATAGAAATTAATTTAAGGAAACTCACACGTGCTTTGAATGTAATGAGCTTATGATATGTGTATGATGCTTTCAAGATCCTAATCGACGATAGAGAACTACTACTAGAGGACTCAGAGATCAGTCTAGCATGTGTCCGTTTGTGCCTAGAGCGCCAGCTAGCTAGAATACTCGTAGACTCGTACACTACATGAATTACAGATATTAAAGTCTCGTGGTCGCAAGCGCTACTGCTGAGCATGAGGTCCTGGGTTCAATTCCCGGGTCGGGCAAAAGTGTTATTGGATTTTTCCATTTGGAATTTCTCAGTAGCAGTCCGAGTCTGGATTTGTGCCCGGCTGATGGCAATAGGCTCGCCCCCTATTACACGGGACTTAAACATAACCGGCGAAATGTGGGTGTACTACAGGTACACTTGTGCCTAACCCTTCGGGGAATACAAGCGTGATGTTATGTTACATGTGTTAAAGTAGAAATTTTACATAGTGTGATGGGCAGTCTAGAGTCTAGCTAGAGTGTTCTCGTAACGTTTACATACGGTTGACTGCTCTAGTAGAAAGCTCTATTAGAGCAGTCAACAGTATGTAAACGTTCTGCTCGTAAGTGAAATTGTTCTCATGTTGGGAGGCTTGGTCAAATCAATTTGTTGAAAACTTTGTCTGTCTGAAGTGATTAATTTCAAAACGTAGGGTGACACAATGGACAGTCTAGAGTCTTACCTTGACTGATCTCGTAATTTTTACATACTGTTGACTGCTCTAATAGGGCTTCTCTAAGTGAAACTGTTCTTATGATGAGTTGTAGAAAGCGCTGCCTGTCTGAAGTGATTAATTTCAAAACGTAGGGTGACACAATGGGCAGTCTAGAGTCTTAACTTGACTGATCTCGTAACTTTTACATACTGTTGACACTAAAAGAGCTTCTCTAAGTGAAACTGTTCATAAGTTGGGTTGTAGAAAGCGCTGCCTGTCTGAAGTGATCAATTTTAAAACGAGAATTATTATTTACTAAACCTGTCTGGAGTTCTTGTTTATATAATTGCGAAACAAATCAAGACACCCATCAAATCCATGTTCTCTGAAGTGTACAAATTAGCATAGATTAGTTGACCAGTCATCGTTACATTCATTACAGCTTACGTAGATCTCTCTTTGTCTCCTATGCTTGGCTTTTTTGGGTGGGTTATTATCAAATAACTTCTCCTGCTCTGGGAGGAGCGGGAGGGTGTGTCAGACTCTTACTGACTAAAACCCACCCGTGTTCCTTCCGTTGCCTGTGTGGTTCCAGAGGCCACGGTATCACCTTTCGGACTTTCCCGCGTCCTATGCTTGGCTACATAATAATAAAACGAACGCCAAGTATCTGTGACTTTTGAATGCAGATCCCCGACAGTCTACTTCATTACTTTACTAAACTTCTACAACTAGAATTTGTATCAGTGATTGACCAGTTCCTAAACACACCCTGGAACAGATGGGGTATAGCAAGACAAAAAGTGGAAGACCTTGGATTAAGAAACTACAGTTACCTACATCTATGTATATCACCTTCGACAACAGGATGAAGAGAAACCAGATAATGTAAAGCAAGGACATCTAATCGATATAAATCAGGGCCTTCGAAAGAGGTCTCAACAAAAACAATGGGTCGGACAGGCTTCACTGACATTAAAACATGTTACAACTAAACAAGTTACGGTCGTACTTATTAACTTAAGGGTCGGAAAATCGCCGTTGATCTTGGTCATACAAATGCGCGTCGCACTCACGATCACGGCGCCACGCCGCCGTGGGTTTCATAGGGAATATTTAATTTTAGTAACGAAAATATGAATATTTGAAAAAAAAAAACAGAAATATTAGATGATAAAATAGTCTGTTCATATTAAAAAAATCAATAAATTAAGTAGTTTGAGAGTAGTAATATCGTTTTTTATGCTTTAGGTAGACATTACTTTCTGAATTTATTTCATAAAGTATTTTAATAAAATACTTAAATATTCAAACATAGAATAATTGATGTGTATCGTTCTAGCTTAACATATTTTTTTTTTGCATAACTTGCATTATATGAAGGCGTAATAACAGATTTAAAATCATAATAATATATCTGTGCCTTAAAGTTTAAACGGAACTGCCTGATTGAGCACTTACAATGCGGACCATAACTTGAACCATAACTTGAATAAATAGACATTTCATATGAACATCAGCTGTCAACGTTATTACTCTGTTCAAAGTTATCTAAGATTGGAAACTTGAAGTAGGTACTTGTAGAAGAACTTGACTAACATTGTAAAGAAAGTTGTTCACTGAGTGGTAATCGGCTAGTGAAGTTCTCAATACCTTGCCTCTGTGCCTCAACCATTCCCCTTATATCTTTCATTCGTAAAAACTCTTATGTGAGCCTCCTAATTACTTACAGTTAATGTAGCAGAAACTATAACGAAAGAAACTGCACGGTAACTTCATTCTTAATTGAGTTAGTAACACTGAATTATTTCCATAATAATGAGGATTCCTGAGAGCAGTGGTGGCCCAGTGGTAACGGCCGCGACTTACGAGCTGTACGTCGTAGGTCCGAACCCAGACAGGCGCTTTACTTTGTGTAAATTATTTCATCACCACTGCTCTTAAAACGGTGAAGGAAAACATTGTGAGGAAACCGGTATGTCCTAGAACCAAAAATTCAAAGACATGATGTGACATCTACCAACACCCCAGGGCTCGCGTTGTGGATTACGGCCCACTGCCTCTCACCGAGAGGAGGCCTGTGTCCCATCAGTGGGAACATTATACACACATATATTTTCTTTAGGGATAAGTTTTCGAAAGAAGATAATATCGGAACTCTAAGTGAGAGCATTAAAAATATAATTGATAGGCTTATATTGGTCACAAACATGATTGATGATGCTGTAGACAATGCTATGATAATAAATAATAATGATAAGAGACAGATAATTAAGCATTTTCCTAGTCTTGATTGTAACAAATATGCTCACATATAATATCATAAGAATAAGTCATCAACAAATCAATAAGTGGTTGTTTAATCAGTTTAACTAGCTTGTTTATGTCTGTCTCCTCATTATATGAAAAATAAAATATAATATACGTTTCAATAAGTATGTGTGTAATTGTTAACAAATTTTAAAGAAAACGTATCGTATGTTATGCATAATAATGTGACTACCTACCTACTGTTTTTAAGTGCAGATAATTTTTACTTAGCTGCGGTTATTATTATAATGAATTATTATATGTCCGTGGCATTGAACAGGTTATAAACGTTCAATAGTTTGTTAGTAACGTAGGACAAAGTTATAGTTACATTTGACCACAGTTTAATTTAGAACAGGTGTTCAATCACTGTGATTTGAATATCAACATTCAATAAGTGTTGCTATCATAATAAAACTAAAACAAATGAAAATATTGAGTAGCTTACCATTCGGCGCATTAGACAAATAGCTGCTTGCGATCATAGCGATCGACGCATGAGTTACTACTGTCCACCACCTGTGTTTCTTGACCTTCCAGGAGCGTGGCACAAGTTCAGCCCAGCGACGATCGCGCTTCCGTCAAACTTCAATTTCATACACAACTATACACTCGATATAGTTTAAAACGAACTCGATGTACAATTCACTCGCGTACCGAACGCAAACCGAGGAAAGCGTTTTGTAAACAGTGTTCCTTTTTCAAAACTTATCCGTCGTTGGTCGAGCG
Source organism: Atethmia centrago (assembly GCA_905333075.3). Lineage (NCBI taxonomy): Eukaryota > Metazoa > Arthropoda > Insecta > Lepidoptera > Noctuidae > Atethmia > Atethmia centrago. Next base: position 10,977,315 of record HG995387.1, read on the forward strand.
AATCGAATTAATTTATCGATGTTATCGCCAGTATTTTGTTTATATTTATTTTTTCTCGATTTTAAGGTGTTGGTTAACGAGCGAAGAGGCGGGAACCGACGTGCGTGCTGCCGCGACGATGCAGCCGCTCGCAATAAAGCAAGTGGTTGGACCGTTGGATTCTCTAGCGGCACAGCCGAAGAAAAAGCATGCCATGCGGAATCGAACTCTCATGCGATTAATATCGATTAATCGAGGCGGCGTTCACGCGGAAAAGCGGATTGGAAACAATAGAAACAATTTGTTGCTTTATTTGATCGCTGTTGTTTATCATTGACTCAGATGTTTACCCAACAGGTGCTCCGGCGATTTTCTTCGAATCTGATGATGGATGAAACTTCTCACAGGTTTTAACACTTCTTGTGTACAATTGTTACAAAGGTTTTCTAAGTAAAAATCCTCTATGGATAATTATAATTGGTTATCGCATTTTAAGTGTTATATTAATAATGCAATAAGTCACGTTTTGCTGGGTCTTTCCTGTTTCTTTGCACATTATCTCATAATTTTCAGAATAACCAAAAATGTTTGTTTATCTCTGATCTCGTTATACAACGTTTTGCATCCTCGTCAAATTTCAGGAGGCTGCTATGAAAGACAAACATAATCAAATATAATTACGATACCTGCTCAATAATTAATACATACTTGTTTTTTTAGTTACTTAAGTTTGAAAGTATTTTAGAATACACCACTTTCACAGAACAGAATTACCCCGTTGCGAATGCGGTAGTGTGTGTGTAAAAGGGCTGTTACAGTGCGGTATCACACGGACCGCGTTTTAACATGCGTGTCTCACACATGCCGATTTCCAAGAATAAGGAAAAAAAATATTTACTTATTTTATTATTGATTCTTGTCGAGAATCATTAGCATAGTTACCTCCTTGACTTTGACGAGGATGCGAAACGACACCTTGTATAGGCAAGTCAATCAATTACGTTAACTGATGTTATTAAAAAGGAAAATGTTTGATAACCGAGAGTACCTACCGTCCCCTCTTTATACTATGGTTCCATGATAAGGTACAGTCGCCAGCACATCAAGTTACCACAAACTGTGTTTTCTCATTCGATTTTGAACTTAATTACCATTTTTTTAAGGTTTAAAATCATTTAGAGAAATTTGATAGTTTGTCGTAACTTGATGTGATGGCGACTGTACCTAATCATGGAACCATAGTATATAGAGAGACGGTAGGTACTCTCGGTAGATATCAAACATTTTCCTTTTTAATATCAGTTAAGGTAACTGATTGACTTGCCTATACAAGGTGTCGTTTTGCATCCTCGGCAAATTCAAGGAGGTAACTATGCTAATGATTCTCGACAAGAATCAATAATAAAATAAGTAGGTAATTTTTTCCTAATTTTTGGAAATCGGCATGTGTGAGACACGCATATCAAGTACAAGAACTCCTCAGGTACACAAGTAGGTATGATTAAATAAATAGGTATTACATTGTTTTAGCAATATTAATTATTTTAACAGTTGTTATCTTAAATAGGACATTTGAAGAGTAAACTACAGTCAGTGCAAATTCCGTACTTAGTCTTCTACAGGTAAAATTAAATTAGTTAGAGAAACTCTGCAGACTTGATGGCTATCGATATCTAAACACGATAAATTTATAAAAATTGTTTTAGAAGTCGCTTTTATATTATACACCGGACTAGTTATGCATTCCCGTTGTTCGTGGCCTCTTTTAAGAAGCCGCTTCCATACTTTCATAGCTAAAAATTAACTTTAGGTAAATATGCATCCGAATATCCGATCTCTGTTCATCAATCATCATCATCATTTTTGATTGGTGATGTTCTTCAGAATGGTCAGGTATGCACCTGACCTTTCTAACTCGCAACCGGTGTGCAAGCAAAAGGAGTATGTAAGGAGCGGAGCTGGTGGCGTCTCATAGTTTCTGCCTACCTCCGTGCGAAGAAGGCGTGAATTTACGTATGTGTGTGTGTGTAACAGATATCGATGCCCACAACGTCTGCGGAGTTTTGCTAACTAACTTATTTTGACCCTGTATAGAGGTAGTACACTCACAGCACCTAGTGCATTCTCATTTTTAGGCATTCAAGGCTGAAATTAAAATTGAAAATGAAAACCTAAACTTTACTACTGTCATTAGAAGTGATGCACATAAGTGATGCACATAAGTGATGCACATAAGTGATGCACATAAGTGATGCACATAAGTGATGCACATCATCATTTCTAATGACAGTAGTAAAGTTTATGAAAACAAAAACAAACAAATGTCACACGTGTGACGATGGCCTGTGAACGTCAACGGCCAAGAAAGGGCAATGCCATGTTGCTTCATTTTTACGTTTTTGGGGTTCCGTGCCTCAAAAGGAAAAACGGAACCCTTTTAAGGCTGGGTGTTCCCGTTTTTGCCTGTTTTAGAATTTTGTTTTGATAGGCAAATCATTACATTTAAATTCTGAAATAAATATATATTTTAGATACATTCTTTCTCCTTACCATGTACCCGTTCAATACACGACATAATACAATTTTTTAGATAGAAAAAAATAAGGAAATAAGTGCGATTTGTAGTTTTTTTACAAGCTAAATTTCATTTTAAACTAGTACTAATACTCCTTTTTTTTTATAAATGATATCAATTTATAGGTATTTCATTTTGGAATCGATTCTACCCGGTCGTTTTTTTTCATTAAATTTATTAAAAATGTAATCGATTATTCAAGTGATTATTGATCCGCGCGTCGCTTGCCAGTGTCCCGCGGGACGTTACCGAGGGAAGACCTGTGCCAAATTTTTACGCGCGCGCTTCTGTTCTGCTGCGTAAATAATATTAATAGGAAATAAACTAAATTTTAAATAATTATTGTTTTATAGAACTTATATAGACCAGTGTTAAGCTTTTGTTTGTGTGTTTATTTCTCATTGTGTAAATATTTGTATATAACTTTTAAGACAATATTTTTGTGATTGTTTTGTGAAAATGGCAAATAAAAATAATAAAAATAAGACTAAATCAAGGTTGAAGGCAAAAAAAATCGCGAAAGAAATATGGTAAGTTATATTTTTTATAGATTTATCTCTATTGACCACAGTCACAGGATTACCTTATTATTTCCCTGCCAGTAGTGAAACACCTTACTTTGTACTTACGCTTAGGTACTTATGCCTTCACACGCAAATTTTGTATTTCGAGCTCGCGAGATCCCCGCCGCCGCTGCGTCTTTTCTCTACGCAAGAACATTCGTTACAGATTGTAAAACTGTGCCACCACCTAAATATAATATCAGTAGGTTCAAAGTTTTTTTACCTTTATACTTACCTTTATTGTTTTAAGTAGTTGATTATGTCCTGCTCTGATACTTTTATTGTTTTAAGTATTTAATTATGTCCTGCTTTGATTTTGTTTTTTTAATACCATAACTTAATTTTATTGTTTCAGTTCAAAAATGAATCGAAATAAAAAGGCTTATTTGCTAGGAAAAAAAGCACTGAAGAACAGTAAGTATTTTTTTTTTCGTGGTAATTGGAATCCTCAGCACAGAATAAATAGTAATACTATTTACTATACTAATCAAAATGTATGGAGCTGGCCACGCACAACCGAGGCAACTTGAGCAATTTTGTGCATGGTGGCCGGCTCTCGACTATCCGATGTGTCTCGCACTTAGTGCTGCAATACTATCTTAGGTTTAGTCAATTTTGCATTTCAATAAAGTGGAGTTTTTTTTTCTTCAGAAAACCCTGTGAAGATACATCTGATAAGACTCACGTATCTTATATTACATTAGAGCCCGTTGATTTGCAACCGTCTGCTACTGAGTAAGTTTTTTTGTTGTGTTTCAGGGTCATACAAATCTAAAATTTGTTTTGTAAATACGGTTTTTTTTAAACATTAATGTTAAATAAATAATTATTATTTCAGGACATCGACATCGCCAAATGATGATACTTTACAAGATGTTCCATTACCAATGTCTTTGTTATCTGCGCCCGAACCAGTTTTTGATTCTGAAACTACTCAGTAAGTTATCAGAACTAACATAACACTTACACATGTGAGCAGCACGCAAGTCACCGCTAGCCTGTATAAACTCTATCTATTATTACTAGTACATTTAAAATTGTGTTTTTTTTTATTCTAATTTAGAATAAGGACCGAATTCTAAAAGTGCATAACACTTTTATTAAAATTGTTTTTCAACATCAGTTTTTAGGCTCCACGTTATACTATCTCCATATCTTATTTTATATTGTTACAGAGAAAATGATGGAAGTGAAGACGCGTTTATTATTGAAATGGATAACAAGGAAAACCATTTCCAACCTATATCAGGACGGCGAATAATTGATATTAATTACTTTCTACAAGAACTTCAAGAAAAAGCACGCCACAATAATTTATTTGATTGTAAATCAAGCAACTTCTGCTTAGTTGGTGAAAGAAGACATGGACTTATATCGATCTTTAAATTTAAGTGCAATATGTGTAAAGAAGTTAGTTTGATTCCATCCGAAAACACCAAAGACACTGAGCATGTAAATGCTAATATAGCTGCTACCACTGGAGTTGTAGCCTCTGGTATAGGATTTTCTCAGATCGAAGAGTTATTTTCGGCTATAAACATCCCCATATTTTCTTCAAAATATTTTAATCAACTACAAAACAAAGTTTATGAGAAATGGGAAGAAACTGCAAGTGTGACAATGGAAGCTGCTGCCAATAAAGAAAAAGAGATTGCTTTAGCAGAAGGCCGGACCAAAAACGGCTATCCTGTCATAGATGTCTATGTTGATGGGGCATGGTGTGCTAGGTCATATGGTTCGAACTATAAAGCTTCATCAGGAACAGCAGCCATAATCGGCAGAAATACCGGTGAGGTTCTATACTTCGGTGTCAAAAATAAATATTGCCTCGTATGTGCTCGAGCCGAAAATAAAAAAACTGCAGCACAAGACCACTTGTGTTTCAAAAATTTCCAAGGATCGTCTAGTCGGAAGCCGACATAATCGTTGAAGGTTTCAAAACATCGATTGCGACGTATGGCCTTATATATGGCAGAATGGTAGGAGATGGCGATGCTTCGACCTACGCAAAAATTCTCAACGCAAAACCGTACGAAAGCCAAAATTTGACAGTTGAGAAACTTGAGTGCCGCAATCACATATTGCGCAATTTTTGTAAGAAGTTAAGAGCGGTGATTACAGAAACTAAGTACATGTTAGCGCACCGAAAAACTCTAAGTAATCAAAAAATTATGACAATGCGAAAGGAAATAGTGAAATCTATTAAACATCACAAGGCCTCACAGTGTCCTAAAAATGTAGCAATATCCGTTCTGCACAACGATATTATTAACTCTGTATCTCACGCCTATGGTAATCATGAGATGTGCCAAAATTACTTTTGTGACAAAGAAAAAAACAGTGGTAGCGAACTGCAAAAAATAGAAAATTCAACTTTTATCTTTAGAATAAATGCAATTGTGTCTAACGTGGCTTCAAAAGCACGTAGTTTGATTGAAGACGTAAACACAAATACGGTAGAGTGCTTCAACAGTGTAATAGCAAAATTTACTGGCGGTAAAAGAATAAATTTTGCTCTAAAAGGGGGCTATCAAGGAAGATGCGCGGCAGCCGTTGTTTCATTTAACACAAAATCTGCAATATCAACGATCCAAAAAGCTTTAACAAGTAACGCTCCCGGAGGCAAAGTTGAAGAAATTGAGAAAAGACGTGCGAAAAAACGACAACTGAATATGGAACACCCAGTAAAGAAACGTAGAGTTCTAAAAGATGCAAATAAAGAGCAACACGACACGGTCCAGCCTGTTCATCGCCAGATATGTCGCAAAAAGAATATGAGACATCAAAAGAAGAATTTCTCAAAAATCTAAAAACCCTTACATCTGATAGACACAAGGTAGAAAGATCTACAATATTACAAAGAGACAGCAGCGAGTGGCTCGAAATAAGAAAAAACTTAATAACTGCTTCCAACTTTGGCCCAATATGTAAAAGAAAAGTCACATTAGATACAGCTCCCCTTGTTAAAAATATATTATACAAAAAGAATTTGGCCCACATTACATCCATCGCACATGGAGTTGAGCATGAGCAGCAAGCTTTGCAGCAATTGCAGCAACAGGAAAATATTATCATTGCACCCTGCGGTTTATTTATAGATAAAGATTACCCTTTTATAGGGGCAACGCCTGACGGCTTAATTGGAGGAGATGCAATTGTCGAAGTCAAGTGTCCAATTACAGCACACAAAAAAGGATTTACTTATTCCGTACAAGACAATAAAATACAAATTTTAAAATATAATAAAAACACTAAAACTACTACGATAAATAAAAACTCAAACTGGTACTACCAGATACAAGGCCAGCTACATGTGTCAGAACGACAAAAGTGTCTTTTGGCTATATGGGCAGGTGAGAATGTAAATATATATACAAAATTCATAGAAAAAGATAATATATTTTGGGAAACAAAAATGAAACCCAAATTAATAAAATTTTATATGAAATGCTTGCTGCCCGAAATTATAGACAGCAGAAATGCACGTGGTATGCCCATTAGAAACTTATCCATCCAAGATGATAACGAAAATGTTCACCCTGATGATTCACAACTGGGACAAAGCACACGCCAATTAAATTTAAAGGATTTTTAAAAAATGTGTGGTAATTATATTATTGAATTTAGTTTTTTATAAAGTAAGTAATCAAATTAGGACGTTGAAACAGCTGACAGTAGTCAACTGTTTTAGATTTAGAAAAAAATACCTATAATTTGTGACAAATACATTTTTTTTTTCGCAACGTGTATTATTTTTATCTATCCCTATTTTATTCGAGACAACTTTGACATAGTTTTAACTAAGTAGTGCTTTATCGCAAACTTCATACAAAACTCAAAGTGGAACTAACTTTATTATAACATAATACGAGTAATATCACTTACTTACAGTACCTATATAATTAATTTCTAATTTTTATCAACTTTATTAATTTGTCTATACCGTTGGAATACTGTTCTGGGTAGATTGTGGCGCGCCAACACGGGGTTTACGTAAGTGCGGATTCACGCGCGCGGCCGACTCGATCTAAACGGAATTCGCACGTAAATACCTATTGCGCTTGGAACCCCAGGGGCCCCGGCCTATAAAACAATAATGGATCAACTTTCGTATATTATTATTTTTTTAAAACAAATTAATAAAATAAGTTGACCTACTGCCTGCACGACACGCTTATCTCTACTGCGACACTTCGCTCGGGTTCATATAAGTTCACGCCGGCGACGCGAGCGCACGGCTCGCTTCGCGTGAAGGATAGTTGCTTGAAATGCCTACTTCGCTTGGTCTACCCGGCCTTAAGATCACTCGTGTGTCTGTCTGTCGTCTGTCTGCCCGTCTGTCACAGCTAATTTGCTCCGAATCTACGGGATTGATTAAGTTGAAATTCGGTACACATATGAATCTGTGACCCAAATACGGACGTGTAACGTAAATAAATGAATTTTGAATAATGAATATTGAATACTTTTGGGGAGCAAATTAGAAAATTAAAAAAAATGTTTTACATATCAAATGAAAGGGGTTATAATACGGATTTCAGATATTTTTATTTATAACTAGATGCGCCCCGCGGTTTCACCCGCATAAGTTTTTGACCCCGTGGGTATATCGGCATAAAAAGTATCCTATGTGTTATTCCTGGTTAAAAACTATCTGTGTGCCAACATCCAAATCCGTTCAGCACTTTTTGCGTGAAAGAGTAACAAACATCCATCCATCCATCCATTCTTACAAACTTTCGCATTTATAATATTAGTAGGATTTTAAAATAAATACTTTTAAAGTTATTTTAGAAAATTTACCATTATCTCCAAAACTGCCGAGTCTAAAAAAATACAGAATATAGTTCTTTACTTATAGATTACAGGAAAACCTATAAGAAGTCTATGGCCTTGGAACAATATGGTAAATCTCTCAATATTGTGTGTACATACTTACATTTGCAGTTGGAATGTATGAGGGAACATGTTTTTCAACTATAATGTTAAATTTGTTCTTGGGATAAATTCATCCGAACTACGGAACTTCATTGTGCGTGGTCCGACACCTGGCCTGACCTGGCCGGTTTATTGAATATGTAACCTTTTGTAACGACATCTCACACCAATATAAAATCAAAGGCGCGTCTCTCCTTCTGTTTAGTAGGTACAATATTAAACCTTCATGTCAGGGCAGAGAGTTAGCATGGTCCTAAAATTTAGGGAACATATTTATGTCCCGAAATCTACAGGACTAGAGAGATTTATTTGGTTGTCGTAGTATGGACATGTACGTAGCATTTCATGATCAGCTTACAATGTTTCCACTGCTGGGACACAGGCCTCATCTCTTCGAGAGAGAGTGGGCTGTAATCTACCACGCGGGCCCAGTGCGGGTTGGAAGATGTCACATGTCTTCGAATTTTCGGTTCTAGGACATGCCGGTTTCCTCACGATGTTTCCTTCACAGTTTTGAGAGCAGTGGTGATGTAATAATTTACACAAAGTAAAGCCTGCCTGGGTTCGAGCTCACGGCCTACAACTCGTAAATCGAGGCCGTTACCATCGGGCCACCACTGCTCATATGGGCATATGATGCAGAAGAGATGAGGAACACGTCGTGAGGAAAGGGGATGGTTGTAAGAGTTGAGGAAGACTAAAGTAACGGTAAAGTAATCATATGGCTAAGCCCTAAATAAATGAGGATAAGGGCTCGAGGATGATGGTTGAGAGATTCTCATGGAGGAGGAAGCCTTCCTCCACCGAGGGGGAAACGAATAACAAAAAAAACTGGCCAAGTGCGTATTGGACCACGCACGATGAACCTTCATTGTGCGTGGTCCAATACGCACTTGGCCTTAGTTTGGATGAATTAAGACGCTGACAACACCTAAACCGCGGTCACTCTCAGATTGCATGGAAAAGATAGAGAAGCACGATGACACTACGCTTGTAATTTATTGCAAAATATGAAGCAATTATCTATTTACTCAAAATTGAGTTGAGTAATCGAAAAAAAAAACAACCAAGTTCTGCATTCAAATGAGATGTTCTTGTTATTAATTAATTACGTAACGTATGTTGATATTTAATACAGATATTTTGGATTAGAACTCAAGGTAAGAGTCTAATTTAACGTTAGTTTGTATCGAGATTTTTTTTCAAAACGAGTTTTGGTAACAACCAAGTTCTGGGAAATATGTTCAAAATTAACATATCCTTTTTCCGCTACCACAAACTATACAGATTTGTCAATTTTTTTTCTTAAGAGAAGCCTATTTTGGTCAATTGGGTATTGTCAGCGCCTTAACTCAAGAACAAACTTAACATTGTAGTTGAAAAACTTTTTTTTTGTAATGTGTGTGACGGGTTTTTCCTAGTGCAGATACCAGTTTCCCACAAAGGATGTATCAGATGCAGTGTCTTTTTACCCGACTGCCTCAGGAGGGAAATGTTTTTCGAGAGTATGTATGTATGTATGTATGTCTATTTCTTTGGCACGCTCTGTAGCCTAAACGGCTTGATGGATTTTAACGTATGAGGTGTCCTTAGATTCGTCTTAATTGTGGGAGTGACATAGGTTATATAATATTTATAAATTGCATCTGCAAATACAAAAAATAGGAGGGAAAGTTTTTTTTTTAAATTAATTGCAACAATATTGGTATCAAATAAAAGCTAGTAATGAGTAATTTTCAAATATATATATTAATAAAACTAAAAAGCTTAAAATAAAATCAATTATTTAAAAAACAAAAAACCCGACTGCAAAAACACATAACTGAAAAGGGAAAAATAAGCATTATAATCTATATAATTTTGGTCTTGCAGGCGGGGACAGTCGAATAACCTGAAATATGGTGTAATTTTTGATTGTCCCCCGCCTGCGATACCAAAATTATATAGATTATAATGCTTATTTTTCCCTTTTCAGTTATGTGTTTTTGCAGTCGGGTTTTTTGTTTTTTAAATAATTTATTATTTTTAAGTCGCCTTTGTGGAAGAGAAATAAATATTTATTATATTATGTTCTTCTATACATTCCAACTGCAAATGTAAGTTGGTCGACTGTTCCTCGTTTAACTTGTAAAGCCTACTTAGCTGTGATAGTTTTCCTTTTAACTTCGTTATACAAATATACCTCTGCCGTGATTTTTTGAAATATTAAAAAATAACCATTTAGCTGGCAGGGGCCACACTCGACTCTAACAAAAATTTGCACTATAGGATCCCTGAATCGAAAAATGGTTTTCACAGACCTGCAATATTTTTTAACGGCAGACATGAAAAAAAATATCATTCCCACACAACTAAGTGCAAGGGAGGTACTTACCATACTTTTTTTAAAGATTTTATTTTATCACTTTGTCGGCGCGATTAATATGTGAACCCATGCTAAATTACAGCTAATACTTACTAAGAGGCTCTGAGCTAAGCCGCAAAATGACAGACGGATATTGCGAAATTATAAAGGTTCTAGGTGACTTCGGAACCCTACAGGTTAGTGAATTTGGGGCCGACTTTAAAACAAAAACTATGGTATTTCGATTGCGACTTTTAGGGTTCCTTATTCACCTAGAACCTTTATAATTTCGCAATATCCGTCTGTCCGTTTCCGACTTTAAGCTTAAAGTCTAGTACCTATTAAAAAGAAACTGTCTACACTTCAAGATGCACCTTTTACTACCTATTCGTAATTTCGATTGCGACTTTTAGGATTCCGTATTCACCTAGAACCTTTATAATTTCGCAATATCCGTCTGTCCGTTTCCGACTTTAAGCTTAAAGTCAAGTACCTATTAAAAATAAACTGTCTACACTTCAAGATGCACCTATAACTATGCGTAAAAGGTTGTTAGTCGCTATGTAGCGAGCTAGACATTGAATAACCCGTTCCCTTAGCTGACTTTTACATCTAACTTTGGAAGATCAACATCATTCAGCCGGCTTGCACACATTCCTCAAAGCATTGCTAATTATGACAACCACTTTTAGGTATTTACTAACAAGGCAGATCTCATGATTAAAGTTAATAACCTTCCTTTTTTTTTTAGTTGAGGGCGTTGATAATAAGTCTTCGTCATGTTTGAGTTTTTGTGACAGAACGACTTTATGACAAATTCCGTCTAGTACATAAACATGTTTATACCTTTAATAATGTAATGAATAATGATATAAGAAAACATTATTAAAATAAAAACAAACTTCCTTGGTTTTTTAAGGTTCCGTAGTAATGGAACCCTTATAGTTTCGCCATGTCCATCTGTCTGTCTGTCCCCACGGTAGCCCAAAGACGCTTAGTACTAGAAAGCATAGGTATACATGTTAACCTATTGACCGCCACGTCAAAAAAGCAAAAACGTGCCCTCGGCGCCAAGCTATGAATTATGTTATGTAGTCGTGACCGTGGCGTGCTGGGCACATTTTGGTCTGTCATCTATACATGACTGTGGCGATTAAAAGGTTAATTACGCCGACAAACTGCTAAGATAAAATCTTGAAAAAAAAATGGGGAATTCCTTTACTGTCATGCCTAACATTTCTGTAGGCTTGGCGGACTTCTAGATGTCCTACGAACACACCAGTACCCCTATTCTTCAACTTCATCCTGGGGGTGTAATGGAGCAATGTTACAGCTTAGAGCAAAAGTTCTTGCTAGCCCATTAAGTATGGCTCTATGCTCATCAATAACTAACTGGGGTGCATTTTAAAATAGCCTCTACGAGTGGCGATACTCAAGTTTACCTCCCGCGCACACTGCGGGGTAATTGCTTAGCACACTTACAGTAGCAATGCCTTTCATTTTGACGGTTCAATACCATTCATTGCGGTATTTACGTTGTTGAGCAGACAAATTTTTCGGACTTATGAAGCAATGGATTAGCAATATCCTTCAAAATCGTTGAGATTGTGATTAACAGTGTGTTACGGAATAGAGGGGCTTGTGGCTGAGTAACAACAGCCGCACGAGTCGATCGATCAGGTTAAGCTACGCTTGCCGCGTTTTATCCGAGGATGGGTGACCATTTTTACATACCAAGACCCTTCCCGTGCCTCAGAAAGCACGTTAAACCGTTGGTCCCGGCTGTCATTCGTGGATTATTGACAGTCGTTACGGGTCGTCAGAAGCCAGAAAGTCTGACAACCAGTCTTACCAAGAGGTGTTGTATTACTCAGTATCTGGGTTGTGGAGGTCAGATAGGCAGTCGCTTTATGTAAAATACTGGTATGCAACCGGTTAAACTAGACGTCGACCCCAACATAGGAAAAGGCTAGGCAGATGATGAGTTTGTTACGCAGTAATGGTGCTGGACCACCCCTTGCTACGACCCTGCAGACTGGCTTATATATTTACCAAGGTTGCTATTGCTACTTAGTTCTTAGAATGACTAAAGGCTCCTACATACTGGCGCGACTTGTCGCGCGACGCGTCGCGACACAAAGGCACCGCTTGTAGCGCTACACGCGGTGTCTTTGTGTCTCGTCGCGTCGCGCGACAAGTCGCGCCAGTATGTAGGAGCCTTAATACGTACTTGTCTACATTAATTCACAAAGTACTTCAAATTGTATAATGATTCGTAGGTAGCAGGTACTTAAGCCTTTGAATTTCCTTTGAAAGAACGAAGTATCGATCATCTATTATTACTTTAACCCTTAATAGGGCAAGATGAGCATTATTCCCACAAAATGTGTAACTGTTCCCACAAAATTTCACTGACATTTTTTTCTCAAAAGACTCGTTTTCGCAACGAACGAAGGGAATATTTTTCTGAAAAACTGGAAACACTTGGGGATGTACTGGTTTACAATCTTACAACACTACACCTATAATGCTATTTTTTTTCAAACACCTACAGTTTGCCCATGCCCTATTAAGGATTAACTATAGAGACTCTAAAGGCTCTTACAGACTGGAGCGATATCGCGGGCGCGACTGACATATTTCTGCTTGTCGCGCCAGCGATATCGCCCCAGTATGTAAGAGCCTTAAAGGAACCTCATTCGTTTACTACAAGTCATACCCAATAATAAACGTTAGCACTTGTACCTTGTATTTACTTGTTTTTACTTCAGTACTTGACTATTCTTAAGGGTCAGATAATCGCCGTTGACCTTGGCCGCACAAATGTGCATCGCGCTCACGCTGCGCCACCGCACAGTGGAACGAATGTATGGGAGCGGTTGGACGTAGACATGTCCGAAAAATAAGAGTAAAATTATGACAAACTAATGATGCCATCTTATTCGATTACTTAATGCCTTCATAAATTGTGGTGATGAATTTCTTCATAACTCCCATATTTCGGGAGTAATTTGAGAAAATGTGAAATTTTACTATGAAAATGAGTGTATCGAGCTCTCTCCCTCCTGATTCCGGGCTTGTTTCAAGTAGCGGTCTCTAATATCGTAATGCTATTACTAAGAGCTATATTTAATACTAAGACACATAGTGCGCCAAATGTGCACTTTCTGGGATAAAAGGAAATGAAAATTTAAAAAAAAAAACGTTTTTTCCCCATTTGTATTTACTTTAAACCGCAGACAGACTTATTAAGAGGTCTATAAATATATTATATATATACAGAAATATATATTAACAAAAATATTCACAAGAACTGATGAGAGTATGACTTTTAAGTAAGTTGATAATAAATTACCTAGTTTCATTAAAAGTACAATAAATAATTAAGATGTAAGCTCTAATTTACTAAGTTACACATTTTAAAACAATAACATCATTTAATTATCTTCGTCATCATCATCATCATCAATTAATTCAAATTCAGAATCGATGTCCGCTAAATCATTTATGTTAACAAATTCGATATCACTTTTCTCAGAATCCGTAAGCTCATAAAATTCCTTAAAAGAAGATTTTTTTACAAACTTATTTCCTTTTGGACGGATACTTGTAACAAGTGGATCAGAAGACAGTAAAAGATTGTGCATAATATCTTCATTGCATGAGATACTGCTATGCTTTCGAGAATGCCCCTCTCTATATTTTCTAAAATCTTTATTTCTAGCCTCAGATGCCTCTTCGGATAGAAAACCAATGGGCACAATTGACATGTTCTGAACTATGTCTGGCCCATGCATTAAAATTTTATGAAGTGAAGAAGGCATATAATACCATGGGTATAACTCCACGTAAAGCTTAGCAGTATCAAAGCAGAACTCTCGGAATTTAGTTACGTTGATCTTCTCTCCTGATGAAATACACTGCAAGATCACACAGATTTTTCTTAAAAGCATAGCATCTATTCCGGTCAGTTCAGCAGATTTAGTGTAGTTTTCAAAAAATCTCCTTGCCGAGTTGCCATTGTTGGTGGATCCACTGCCTTGTTTCACAACATCGAGAAGTAAGCCCGTTTCTCTTCTTACAGCCTCTTGAACTCTTTTCTTCCTGTCATCAACTTGCCTTTTTGCTATATCACCCCTTACTTGCCATGATTTTATGTCTAATTTGTAGGAAATGTGTAATAAGCATTCCATTGAGCGAATCCAAGCGTGAAGGGTGCTTAAGCTATATTTATACATGTCCTCGTTTGCGTGTTTATCTTTGATTAACTCTAAATTATTCATTTCTTTAGGACAAGCCTTGCATATGTCACACACTGAAGCTGCTGTATTGGATATAATGGAATGAATTTTACCATCAATCATTGTCAACAGCAGTTGGTGTTTGACACTAATTCCATCAGTGATGGTGGATGGAGTTAAGGCTTCAATCTCTGCTTCGATTTCAGCCATCTCTCTCTGCACATTTTCTTTGGTTTCCTTTATAAACTTAAACAATATTGGCCGGCAAAATGAAGTGGAAGATGGTCGCTCGTTTTCCCAAATTGTTACACCTTTTGAGACGAGCCGCAGTGGTACAAGACTAATCATAAAATTACTAGCAAGATCGATTTGCTCATCTTCACTCGTCCTTTGATGATAAATGCTTTGGCTAGATGATCCGTCAAAACCCCATTTGCTGGTCAATACGAGCTGTTGATTGGGATCAACAGGGGTTTCTAACGACCTAATAAGTCTTCTTGAGGTTAAATCCATCAAGGCTTGTAATTTGATTTTTGCAGAGCTCTCTGTAACTGTGAGATCTTCTTTGGCCGGATAGCACTTAATTTTTTCTTTAACCAACATGTAGTAACTCGGGTATTGAAGAGCTCCTTCTTGAGTGTTGAAATCCCGAAGAGTGTTATAGCGCCATTTCGATAAGTTCATCGATACATAAAGAGCCAATGCCTTCAAAGGGGATATTTCCCGTACCTGAATTGATTTACCTTCAATGAAGGCTTTGATTTTTGAGGCCTCTTCTGGATTCTCCGTCAAGTATTTCATAACATAAGCTGTATCGCTTTGTCCTGCCTTTTGAAGCGCCCTTTCGGCCGAAAACATAATTTCAGCGCTGCTACTGCTGCATGAAAGACTATCTTCAGTGCGTCTTCTTTTTTGCCGGTTACTAAGGTCCTCAAAAGATTTACGAGGACTAGGATGTGTACAAGTTGAAGCATCAGATTTAGCAGGAGAAATTATGGGCTCGATGACGTCACTTATATTTTCTGTAGAAGGTTCCATATTTTCATTCTGTAATTCCGGCCATTGAATTGCAGCCTGTAGCCAAATCTCATGTTTCTTCCGAAACTTATCTGTGCTTCTTCCAGACTGTGTCCATTTTGCATAAATGCGGTAGCAAAATCGACGACACCAGTCTTTTAAACTTGTTTCAGCACTTTCACATAACTGAACACAACTGTTATCTTTTAAAACACTGAACAAATAGTTAAAGTCGCGTAAATCTTTATGTGCGCGTGCGCATAAAGCAACGTGAATATCAAGATTTGTATTAAAATTTGGAAAATACATTGCGAGATTAGCTTGGATACAACGAGGTGTAAATCAACACTGATTTTAAAGTTACTAATAGTGACCTATTTATATAAAATCCAGGTATCCCAGGTATCCTTTGTTAAATATTGCAAGGTAATTAGTTATTGTGATAATTAGTAAATGATGCATGCTAAATTAGTGTATTAAGAGCCATTTAGTAATTAAATAATAGCAATGTTCTTATCAGTAATCATTAGTGCATCAGTTTTATATGTAAACCTTAAGTCCCTAATTATATATCCTAATTAGCTTATATCTTCTCTAATTGGCTGCTCAGAAATGTTATTGTAATAAGGTAAACCTTTAGAAAAACGGTTTTAATCAACAAAATAAACAAAAAATAAAAAAATTGTGTTATAAAATAAACATCACTCTTTATCCCAGAAAGTGCACATTTGGCGCACTATGTGTCTTAGTATTAAATATAGCTCTTAGTATTAGCATTATGATATTAGAGACCGCTACTTGAAACAAGCCCGGAATCAGGAGGGAGAGAGCTCGATACACTCATTTTCATAGTAAAATTTCACATTTTCTCAAATTACTCCCGAAATATGGGAGTTATGAAGAAATTCATCACCACAAGTTATGAAGGCATTAAGTAATCGAATAAGATGGCATCATTAGTTTGGCATAATTTTACTCTTTTTTTTCGGACATGTCTACGTCCAACCGCTCCCATACATTCGTTCCACTGTGCACCGTTTGGTTTCATAGGGAATAATTATTTTTAGTAACGAAAATATGAATATTTGAAAAAAAATCACAGATAGAATTACTTATAGATAATAAAATAGTCCGTTCATACAAAAAAAAATCATGGAAATATCTAAGTAGTTTGAAAGTAATATTGGCGCCGATTCCCTTGTTCACAAACTAAACTAAATTTAAGTTCAGTGCATCTTTTTCTTTCTATTTCATTAAGAAAAGGACAGAAGACACATTTTAGTTTAGTCCTGTCAAATTAATCAGCGCTTGACGTAAATTGACGTAATTTTAGTAGGCAAGTTTTTAATCAAGTCTAAACTTGTATAGAGTAGTGACAGGCGCTGATTAATTTGACAGGACTGAACTAAAATTTATCTTCTGTCCTTTTCTTAATGAAATAGAAAGAAAAAGATGCACTGAACTTAAATTTAGTTTAGTTTGTGAACAAGGGAATCGGCACCATTATCGTTTTTTTATGCTTGGCGTAGACATTACTTCCTGAATTTATTTTATAAAGTATTTTACTACAATACTTAAATATTCACATATAGAATTGATGTGTATGCGTTCTAATGATAAAACTTGTTGCGAATATTAGTGATTTTCCATGAATACTTAATTTATTTGAAAAATGCCTTCCAGCCACATGCAAAACAAAGAACTCGAATTTTCAAATCCCAAATAATTTTGTTTAAATTATTTTTCTCTATCTCACAACCAATGAACAAAATTATCAAAATCAGTCGATTACATGTACGGCGGCCCCTTAAACCGACTTTGAAATATGTACTTACAGTCATACCTTTGTCCGAGTATCACATGGTTACAACTCGCACCCACCGTAGGTACCTATCTCTTCTCAATTATATAAAGTAAATATGTAATTTACTTACTTACAAAGAATCCTTGGTGCATTCAGAGTTACATGCAATAAATATACAAATACAAGTAGAATTGTTGATGATAAAAGAACTTACTCATCGTGCCTTTTATATAGTATAGGTACATCTGCTTTATAGTGAATAGGTCAGTAAAAAACCTTTGGCGAGTTCAAACAAAAAACCATTTACATTGAATTTACCAGTTTTATGTATGCGAAGATCAATACAAAGAACAATGCCCACTTCCCATACATTTAAAAACCTGATAATGAAAGTTAATGCATAGTTATGACTTGAGGTATAGAAGAAAGACTACCTATAAGTTTTTAACAATAACGTCTTATAGTAATTTTACTGTTACTTTTTACTCTTCTTAGGTTAGGATTTGCCGTTACCAAATAGATAATACAGAAATAAATGTGCTAGAACTAATTATTAAAGCTCGAAGTTTAGTCTAAAATAAGAACACTTATCTAGCTATGGTAAAACGTCTTTTTTACTTTGTGAATTCCTTGAAACCAACACATTAGTGGCAGTGGCGGTACCTTCATATAAGCCCAAAAGCCTTACTAAAATGCTCGATAGAGAATTTATTGTACCTAACCAGTAGTTTATGAGAAAATTGCGATGATACATACGTAGATGCGTAGGTACCTAGGTACATACTCAGTCGAAAACTGAACTTTATTTTTTTTAAATCGGTTAAAATTTTATTGGGCTTGCGTTATTTTGAAACCCTAGGCATGCCACTGTAGTGGGTACTTAACAGTTATTAACTAAATTTTTAGTAAAAAAACGATAGTTGAGATAGTTTATATGTATACTTAAGGCGCTGACAAGACCCAATTGACCAAAATAGGGTTCTCTTAAGAAAAAAAATTGCCAAATCTGTATAGCTTGTGGTAGCGGAAAAAATATATGATAATTTTGAACATATTTCCCAGAACTTGGTTGTCACCAAAACAAGTTTTGAAAAAAAAAGTCTCGATACAAACTAACGTTAAACTAACCTCTTACCTTGAGTTCTAATCCAAAACATCTGTATTAAATATCGACATACGTTACGTATTTAATTAATAACAAGAACGTCTTATTTGAATGCAGAACTTGGTTGTTTTTTATTTTCGATTACTCAACTCAATTTTGAGTAAATAGATAATTGCTTCATATTTTGCAATAAATTACAACCGTCGTCCACACTGCGGACGACTGGGAATGTTGCGTTCTGTTCGTCTACACTGTGGACGAACAGAACGCATTATTCCCAGTCGTCCACACCCCGTCATCTCACGTCTAGTCTAAGAGTTAATAAAGAAAATATGATGATAGTATTTCCTTATATAATAAACATAGGTACTTTTAAAATATTATGTACTTAGCTTTATTACTTTAGTAAGGCAAATACTTTAAAAGTACATACCGGGTTGTTCCCGTTCGTCCACACTGCGGACGACTGGGAAAGATGCGTTCTGTTCGTTCACAGTGTAGACGAACAGAACGCAACATTCCCAGTCGTCCGCAGTGTGGACGAGGGGGTGTGGACGTACGGGAACAACACTTTATTAATTATCATAATTTTCATCTAAATCTCTTATAACTACGTCGTCCAGAAATTCTGCTGGAGCAGATATATTTTTTTGATAACTAGCCCATCCACACTAATGTCATGACGTGAGCGCAACATCCTATGGTCCGTCGACCGACCAACCAATCGCAGAACTGTCAAAATAAATCCGTTTCACTCGTGCGAACACAAATACATACTGCATGATTCATTTATTTAATTATTTTGTTGTTCTTAATTAATCTTTATCATACACAGACGAATAAAAAAGTACTTACTGATTAAATAAAATGTAAAATAATGTATAAAACTCAGAAATAGAGTTGAAAAAAGTCAAGCAGCAGTGTGTAAAATGGAACGTCATAAAAAATGTGTAGTTGAGATGCGTTCAGGTTAATTGAGATGCGTTCAAAACATGGTAAAAGGTTACCCTTGAAGTAGAGTAGAGAGAAAAATTTAAAAATATTATTTTCCTGCGTTTCTTTTAACATTGTGATAAGCGTAATTAATATACAATTAAGTTAGCTGAATTTTAAGATTTATTTCATTTCTATACATGGTCAGGTGAAAAATGGTCATTCTTCTTTCGTTCTTATTTCCAAATGAATTAGGAGATTAATTAAAACTTGTTTCTTAATGATGATTACTACCTGAATCAGTATCCATAACCAGAAAATATAGCACCTTGTATAAATTGAATGTCCTAATCAAATATTCATAGATATGTTTTTATACAAAATTTGGATCCTGTTATGTATATTCAATTTTAAAAATTAAACTAGATCGTCTCTTGGGTTTTCCAGATTTTTATTACAGCACTAGATCTTTCCCGCGGCTTCGCCCGCGTATTGGTTTTTTCTTACATAATACCTTCTTCCTGACAATAACAAACACAACAAAACAATAATTAGTGAAATCGGTCCAGCCGTTCACGCGTGTAGCCGTGACCAAGGGAAATAGGAATTTATTTTTATATATTACGTATAGATTATGGAAAGCAATTTTTATTGTTTCGTGAAGCATGCGGTTCCAACGGCTGATTAAATTACACTGACTCCCTCGTGCTCGTGCCTCTCACAACAAACTGTGTGGAAACTGTGGAAAGCGGATGTCATCAGCGAGCATGCGCAGAAATTCCCGCTCTCGTTATGTTGGTAAAGTGAATGTTATGTTCCTTTCCTTTCATTTTTATTCCCGGCATTCGCCCCGCGGCCGCCGCGGTGCTTGGTCGTCTACCGTGGTTTCTGAAACATGAGAATTCGTTTTCGCTACTTACGACATCGCATCGTAATACGCTAACCTAAAAGCTGACTGATGAAAAAGGGTGGAAGTAATAAATCTAAAGGAGGTTGAACTTCTATATTGTGACAAGAATTTAACGATGATAAATACTTGTTTACGCTATGAAGACAAAGTAGCTAAAATATTACAAGTAGAGGCAGATATAGACATAAAAATGTACCTATTGTAAACACTGACCTTCCTACAAATTGATCGGAGCCTGGCGTTCATTAAATTAAGGTGGCTATGTATGTGACCGCACGTGTATATTATAATTATGTTATAATTGTTCCTATGTATTCTGTTCTGCGTTTTGTCACGGAATAGGGACTAAGTTGGGGTGCGGTTACATGGTTCCTGTTAGGTCAATATTAGCCTTCTATCATCTTACAGCAAGGCAAGGCGCCCTTTGTCTTCTAAATTTTGCGCTATTGTTGCCCAGTTTATAGTAAATCTGTCCAAATTGTCCCGCCACCGCTTTTGCGGCCTGCCCGATCCAGTGTAAGCACCCTCGTATTGCATCTGGTTCACCATTTCGATGTTT
This sequence comes from Atethmia centrago, assembly GCA_905333075.3. Taxonomy (NCBI): domain Eukaryota; kingdom Metazoa; phylum Arthropoda; class Insecta; order Lepidoptera; family Noctuidae; genus Atethmia; species Atethmia centrago. Next base: position 10,998,283 of record HG995387.1, read on the forward strand.
TTGATGCTCTATAAGCATATTATTAGATAAAGTGATGAGTTTAGAGGATGATTTTGCTTCGTCTTAAGCAGTATACTCTCTCATTCACACTTATATCGAATCGAAGAAACATCTTCACTTGTAACTTGTTGATGCCGAAACAAGACGTGATGCCGAAAAAATATTGTAGGGTGTGCGTTTTGGGGGCTAATGGCGCACTCAGGATTCTGTTAAGGGGGCAGGCGAAGGAAATCCAAGAATATACCTACATGGTGCAAAAACATATTAATAGAAAAAATGATTGCCCAGCAGTTGGACGTAAGAACCGTTTCAACACATCACCGTAATTTTTCCTTATTTTTTTTAGTACCATTGTTCGATGTACACTAAGCATACACAGACTGTTTATACGGTTCTCTGTCATCGTTGACCTTCGGCAAACCCTAGAAAACTTGACAGATGCACCTAAATTCAGCAATTAAATTTTCAATTTCACTCTTCAGCGCCCTCAGAAAATTCAGTTTCAGAGCGTAATAAATTTGCTGTCACCTATTTTTTTCTAGAATTATGTTGTCTAGTAAAGAAATATATTTTCAGACTAACAATATTGTCAATAATTAACATGCACGACAATAATAAAAATTTCGTAACGTTTTATAAGTAAGTATTATGTTCTTTTAAGAAAACGCTATTGATTTTACCTACCGCTTCAGATTCAGGGGTATGTTGCCCTTTGAGTACATCGGACAAATAACCAAAAGCCCCTCCAGCCCAGTTGTTTTCGGTGCTTTAGTTCGCGTTCCTGACTGTTTTTGTCCAGGGTGATGGTTTGTCCAAGGTAGACGTACTTTTCCACTTGGTTGATACGCTGGCCCTCAACTTGATGCGGTCTGTGCTGGTGTCAGTGCACATGAACATTGTTTTCGAAGTGTTAATCTTCAAGCCCACCTTTAGCAACCTATCGTTCAGCTTTTCGATCACGTCTTTGAGACTTCCGACAATGCCAGCAAGCACGATGGTATACATGACATAGTAATTACATGTGACGCTAACTATACGAAATCTGAAAAAAAAGGTGTCGATGTCTTGTTAGTTGGAGTTTTTGTCGTAGTTGGGTTTAAGTTTTTAACTTTTTTTACATAAATGTAAGTAACATAGTGTCCGACCAAAATGGATTTTCTGCCGAAAATTAAAAAGAAGTTAGTCTTATTTTCGGCCGAAAACGAAAATAAATAATTTTCGTTTTCGACAGACATTAAAAATATTAATATTTCGGCTGTACACTGAAATCTTGTTTGTTTTTTTTACACCTAGGGAGAGAAAGAGCTTTGAAAGAAGTAAAACACGATAATTTAGAGATAGTTCACTAATCACATGTTTCACACAGCTTTGTCAATTTGAGTGAAAAAAGTTCAAAACCCATGAATTTATGCGCGTGAACAAAAAATACAACAACCTAGCTCCATGACTTCAAAACAAAATTGCGCCCGTTTAAGTCAGCTCAGTGAAACAAACCACGACCGGACCCGATTCGCCCCGAAGTTAGCCGAACGTCACCTGATATTACCGAGGTTTACGAAGTATGAATACCTACGCGCGACAATTCACGAACTGCTGATTTTAGGCCGAAAATGGCCGAAAACAAAATTGTATATCGATGTTTTATCGATATATACTTTTACCGTGGCTATTATTTTGTAGGTATGAAAGAAGGAATTTGTCGTTTGGCGCGGAGAACACAGATTTTCGTTATTGACGTGGCGGTCAAAAGGTAAATAAAACTAAAAAGCTTGAAATAAAGCAAACTATTAAAAAAAACAACAAAAACAGTCGACTGCAAAAACACAACTGAAAAGAGAAAAACGAGCATTATAATCTATAGAATTTTGGTATTGCAGGTCCCCGACAAACCAAACCTGAAATACGGGTGTAACTTTAGTTTGCCCCCGCTTGAGATACCAAAATTCTATAATTACTCGTATAATACTTGTTTTTCTCTAAATTATTTGCTCTTTTGTTCTGACATACGATCTTATCGTTTATTTTAATTTTATCAGGTTTTAGTTGTTGAATAATGATTTTCTCTCCTTTTGCTAGTATAGTTTTGTATAATTTAGAAGCATTTTTTCAATTTTGTAAATATGTGAGTACCATGGAGCCGTTAATTATGTTATGATTGACTTAAAAAAGCTTGGCAGTTGAGAGTATGTCATGCTCACTTGCTCACATAAATGTCTCGCTTATGGTGGCGCGTGTGTTGGATCATTCGGTTCCCTACAAAATAGTTGAGCTGAATGGTGCTGCTCCACGCGTCATATTCGTGAACGGGCGCCGTCAGTTGAGACTGGACATCTCGTAACTGCCAGGTCTTATTTTTAATCTTATATTTTTAATTGTTTTTAATTTATTTATTTTTACATTGTTCTAACATACAGAAGCAACAAGAATAATGTACCCAGGATTTTGTAATATTTTGATGTAAAAGAGTGACCTTGGAGTAGAGTTTCTTGCCCGGTCTTCTCCATAGAGATCTACGTTTTGGAATGGGCAACTAGCTTCAACTTTCTGATTAACTGACCGACTCTTTGACAATTCAAAAGTGGTTGTAATTAGTTTAATTGAAATAAATGCTTTGAGTTTGAGTTTATAATAATGTTACTAAGGTTTAGAGGTATGACGTCACAAATAATTGTATTCTTTATTACCACATTCACATAATAACGATGATGTTTGTAAAAGCATTCTTCTGTTAGTTGCCACTCAACAACAAGACATACAATCATAAGGAATCAAGGATAATTTATTATTTCAAATTTTATTCCACAAATGGCACCTAGAGAATTAGTAGGTACTAGTGTTGGAACGTTTATTATTTATGGGCGTCAGTCAAAATTAAAAATCAGTAGAGAGTTTTGGCGCAAGTGATTGACTGTCTATTTATTTAGTAAGTTTATTGTAAAAATGAAAAATTATACCTTTTGAGACCTGTGCTGGCAAAATGTGTTTAAATAAATGAATACCTGCCGTTTTTTCATATCATAATAAATTATTCCACTAATGGCACCTGTGAAAAATATCGACAGGTGCCGTATGTAAAATATCTCAGGTGCCATTCAGTCAGGTGCCGTCTAAGCGGGTGCCCAATGTGGAATACGTCTGCAATTCGTTACATTTTAATTGGTTTTATTGATGGGATGATAACTCAACAATACGATAAAAAGTACAAAGGATTTTTCCTTTAATGTGTTAGTAATAAATTATCTACACCTAATTAGATCCAGGATTAGGTATAACCTACACAGGCGGACAGCCTGTGTAGGTTATACCTAATCCTGGATCTTCTAGTTTAAGTTGGTATATTAGACCATAGTTTCATTCATTTCAAACTTTTACTCTAAAATGATATTCAAAATACAAATTAGAAATTCATGAAAATGCTACAAAACTTTTAAGAAGCAAAACCTGTCAACACGTTCTCCAACTTGACAGTTACTTTGTAGGTATTAATTAGCTTGTTAAGATTAGCCACTAATCTTAACAAGCTAATTAATACCTACAAAGTAACTGATTGCAGCACTCAGATGAAAAGTTTGTGATAATCACGTAACCGTGTAGGTACCTATCGACGACGCTTAAAAGGTAATAAGGCATAGGCGACATTTTGGTCGAAAATGAGTTATGATTGCCATCCTACTTAAAAATAGAGATTAAGTGGGATGGCATTTATAACTCATTTTCGACCAAAATGTCGCTTATAGTCGGTGATATTCTGAAACCGCGGAACTAACAGTGTTTAAAACCGCGTAAGGTAGGTGCAGCGAATTTTACAGGAACGAGGAAAAACGTAATATTTACTAAACCACTTGACTTTATATTGTTTAAACTTTTAAATTGTCAAATTCCTCTGAATATTGTAGGCATTAGTTATGTAAAATATGTAATAATGAATTAGAAAATCCGAAATCTCGATTTTGCTACTTTTGTTAATATGCGGTTTTAAACACTGTTAGATCCGCGGTTTCAGAATATCACCGACGTTATGCCTTATTACCTTTTAAGCGTCGCTATGTATTGTAACCGTTAGCGATTATAATTATGATTTATCTCTGTGATTTATGATTACAACTTACCTATGACATAACATAATAGGTACGGAAAACAATTATGTTCCTTGATAATTGCAGTACAACCAACAAAGTACGTTTGGTGTTATCCCGCTGAAAAAATCGCAAAAGAGCGGAAAATGATTTTGTCAACATAATTAATTATGTATCTGTGCTGTTATATGTATAAAAAACTCATAATAATTAAGGAAAACATAGGTAAACAACGTGAGGGATTGTACCAGATCGGGCGATATGATTTTAATTGAAAGGCTATTTACCTGCATAGTCATGCATTACAAATAAAATAAAACTGCAAATTATTAATTACAGTGTCAAATGAATGGGTATTCTCATTTTATTAGTTGCGAGCGCAAAGTTAGCTTAAAAAAAAAACGTACAATCTGTAGCGCCTGTCTAGGTATTATTCTCTAATGTTGTTAATTATTCTCTTTCATTGCCTGCATTCTTTTGTTATTATTTTTCTACCATTGTTAGTTTCCAGCTGTTTTTATTCCACACACTACACTGTGTAGCGAAACAAAAAAGAAAACGCATCATTCATTCTAACACGTATATAATTTAATCATAAAAAATATCGAACACGCGATATAAAAAAAATAAGTTAAAAACATAACCCTCCTTGGTCTGGAGCAGACGGGTAAAATGATCAAAACTGTTACCTAACCGAGAAAACTTAATGTACATCAGATGGTAAATCTAGTCAGTAGAATCGATTGCAATCAAATATGGAATCAATTGCAATCGGTTTTAGGATCGCGACCCCAAAATGACGTAACCTGTCAAATGAATATTATCTTATAAAGATGAACCTAAGTTATCCCGGCCGAAACAGATCTGGTTTAAAAAATATCAACTATCGCAGAAAATACTAATAACTATAGTAATTAAGTGTGAAGGTTTAAGTAAAAAAAACATTCCTGACGAACTGCAAGGCGTAGCGCGCCTCGACTGAACTGCAGCTGACGCGACGATCATGCGACGCACACCCATACGGCGGAGAGGACCGGTCTACAGGCTCCAATGATTGTGCGGCTGGTAGTGTCGAACTGAGAGCATGCAGATTAACCCTAGAGTACTAATCATCGCCTGAGAGGCCGACCGCGGTCGGTTTTTTCTGGTTATTTTGAAATTGCGGGGACGTGTCGCGCCGTGCTTTCGCGCCAACTCAGTGTAGCCCACGACGCGGCGGGGAGAGCTTGCGCGCTCGGCGGGGATACAGCGTTCCCGAGATATTGCCTACGTGATCGCCTGGGAGGCGATCATTAGTATTAAAGGTAGGATTTTTACTATTGACTTAATTTACATTTTTGAGTTTTTTCTTTGTTTACTCACTATTATAAGATATAAAATACATGTTTTATTTCAAAGATGGATCTCAACGAGCAGCAGATAGCAAATTGCTTGGAAGATGACACCTCTGATAGTGAGACCGAGGATAATTTAGAAGTCGCGGATTACGATTCTGATGACAGTGTGGTTGATCCCACTTTTGTTCCATACCGACTCGAAAATGAGTTACAAAATATTGTGCTAGATGACCCTGATCCTCAAGACCGAAGCTCCCCAATACCGTCATCATCCGGAAGCACTTTACCAAATCCACAAACATCACCTACTTCAGAAACACAGACGACGGAGGAGCTCATTGTTTTGCCTTCTACGCCTGTTGTGAGAGGTAAGAACAACTATATTTGGGCTAGAGATACTTCTGGTAGACCAAGGTCTAATAGAACTGTTGCCAGGAACATAGTCTACATTTTTCCTGGTCCAAAACTAGATGGAAGGGATGTCATAAAACCTTTAGAATGCTTTGAAAAGTTTTTCACTCCTGACATGTGGGATGAAATACTCCTACGCACCAATGAAGATATTTCAGTCAAAGCCAGCAAATATAAACAGCAAAGCTCGACTATTGCACCGACTAGACAAGCAGAACTTCAGGCTCTTCTCGGACTTATAATTTTTAGTGGCGCTATGGGCAATAACGATTTACCAACTAAAGAACTTTTTAATCCTGTACTTTGCGGATCAAAATATATAGCTGCAATGAGTTTAGATCGTTTTGAGTTCCTTTTGCGTTGTCTCCATTTTGATGATCGTAGGACTCGTGAAGATAGAAAAAAACATGACAAATCTGCACCAATTCGAAACATCTGGGAGATTTTTATACAGAGATGTCGAGACCTTTATAAACCAGGCTCGTATGTAACGATTGATGAACAATTACTGGCGTTCAGAGGGCGATGTCCATTTCGAATGTACATACCAAATAAACCCGCAAAGTATGGATTGAAGATAATTTTAGCTTGTGATGTCAACAGTAAATACATGTTTGATGCTTGTCCATACTTAGGGAAAACCGGAGAAATCACCCCTACCGAACCTCTAGGTACTCATTATTGCAAACTGCTTACAAAGACAATTTATGGGAGTAATCGTAACATCACTGCAGATAATTGGTTTACGTCTGTGCCTCTAGCAGAACAACTTCTCGAAGATCCATACAAATTAACATTTCTGGGAACTATCAAAGCCAATAAAAAAGAAATACCAGCCGAGTTCAAGCATGACCCATCACGCCGTGTAGGCACATCTATGTTTGGTTTTCACGATAAATTGACACTAGTTAGTCATAAACCTAAGCCTCAAAAAACAGTACTATTGTTATCTACGATGCACGATGAACCAACTGTTGATCCTGTAACGAAAAAACCTGCAATCATATTGTCTTACAATAAAACTAAAGGTGCTGTAGATACATTTGACCAAATGTGTGGTCACTTGAGTTGTAATCGCAAAACTAGACGTTGGCCGCTTTGCTTCTTTTATGGAATGATAAACATGGGTGTACTGAATAGCTATATATTGCATATATCTAATTCGAAATCTTGCGGGGCTAAACCAATGAATAGAAGAGATTTCATGAAAGAACTAAGCGATGAAATGTGTCGACCGTGGTGTGCAAAACGAGCTGAAGAAAGACCAAAACTGAGGAAACGAGTTAGAGATGCTATACATGAGGTGATAAACACTGAAACTACAGAAAATAATGAAGAACCAAGTATAAAAAAAGGCAAGCGCAGTATGTGCAGTTATTGCCCCGCTAAAAAAAGACGCATGAGTGTTTATTACTGTGCTAAATGTAAAAAAAAATATTGTTTGGAACATCGATCTCCTAACTGCTATTCGTGTGATAAAAAATAGAAGTCTGAGTTCGACTTAGTCTGCAGTAAGCTATGTGATGATTAGACTAGTTTTTTGTTATGTTTTTCATACTTTTTATATTATATTGTAGTTTTTATACCAAAACAGTGGTCCAATGTCAACATTTTTTTTTTAAATATAATATCCCTTAAGGCTGTGTTAGAAAGTTAAGTATTATGTGTAAGGCTGATTTTAAGACAAATAAGAGTTTCTCAGATATATATTTTTTTTGCATTTCATAAAGGCAGAGGTATGCCTGTTATTTGTTATAAATTTTGTTACATTTTAATAAAAGTTTAGTACTAAAATTATGCTTTATTTATAAAGTAGCCTCCCAGGCGATAATTAGTATTAAGCAGTAATAAATTTATATTAGTACTCTAGGGTTAAAAGAAACTGAGCGCACGCATGTCTAGTAGATAGTCCGGTACCCGAAAAAATGGGCGGAAACATGCGGCCCTTTTCAACTAGTTCTACACCTATGACAATTAAAAAATAGGGTATTACACCAGGGGAAAGGATAATAAAACTCCGTTTAATGAGCAAATAAATGAAAGTTCATACCAAATTTGAAGAGAAACACATAATTTGCACCACCGTTTGCAGAACTCAACAATGAACAGAAATGCGTGTATAAAGGCTCCTACATACTGGCGCGACTTGTCGCGCGACGCGACGCGACACAAAGACACCGCGTGTAGCGCTACAAGCGGTGCCTTTGTGTCGCGACGCGTCGCGCGACAAGTCGCGCCAGTATGTAGGAGCTTTAACTTTCATTTTGTTGACTGTAGATAACACGACATCGTAACTTGATTAGGGATAAAATAAACTTGGCACAATTTGGAATGAACAGCCCAAAATGTTGAAATGGACTTGATTCCATACATATTTTACCACGATACAATTTTTTTTTTTACAGAAAGCATATTTGATAGGAGTTCAAACGAAGCTGTCAATAACTTCGTTTCGTTTGAACTCCTATCAAATTTGAATATCTATAAATTTAAGAATAAAAACTTGATGACCTGCTTAGCATGACGCTTTGTAAATTTCTACTCTACTGTAGAATAGAAATCGCTTGTCTACATGTCTTGGTAGAAAACTGTCAACTGTCTACACAGAAAGGTAATTTTTGTCAACTCTTCCGTAGACAAAACGCTTCTCTATAGTTCAAGTCCTAAGCCTGCAGCTAGAGAGAGACCAAACAGTTGCAACCGCAGACGTCACGCTGCAACTGGCAATAACTTCCAACACTTCCAACATGTTGTTGACTATGAGTGCTAAAAAAATCACTGCAATACAACAGTTTCTTATCTTGCGTACGCTCATCACTTAAGAATCACTGACCGACAGTAATGAGACTTTCACAGTGATCTAAGATCGTGGATGCTCATCTTTATTTAATGATTTCTCTGAAGAAGTTGTGGGTTAACTAATTAGAATTTGATGTACGAGTATCTACCTACGAAAGAGTTTAATTAGTAGTCTTCGTTCGGGTTTCAATGTACAAGTAATCACTTATAATCTTTTTAATAAGTACCTAGTTTATAGGCGTGCTTCAGTGAGGGCGCTTACAGACCAACGACACTCGATCGACGACGAGTTGTGTCCCAGTTGTGTCGTTGCAGTAAGTCCGTGCAGTCGGCAACAAATTTTATTACTATGTTCTTTGGATTTGTAGTTCCAAATAAATACGTGTTTTTTAATTGCAGAAATTAATAAATCGACACTAATTTCGTCGCCACTCATTTTACTCGTAATTTACGTGCGTATTCTAGACTATTTGTTGCCGACTGCACGGACTTACTGCAACGACATAACTGTGTGATGTCGCCACCGCTAGGTGACGACGTCGTCGTCCACGGTCGTCAGCAAGGCGACTACGCCGCAGCGCTCGATCGAGTGTCGTTGGTCTGTAAGCGCCCTGAGCTTTAATATATCATAATATAACATGACGCTATTCCCCGAAGGGATAGGCAGAAGTGTACCTAAACTACACCCACATTTCGCCAGATATGTTTAAGCCCCATGTAATAGCGAGCGTATATCCATCAACCGGGCACAAATCCAGGCTCCAGGATGCTACTGAGAAATTCTAGATGGATAAACCCAGTAACACTTTGCCCGACCCGGGAATCGACCCCAGGACCTCATGCTCAGCAATAGCGCCTGCGACCACTAGTCGAACGAGGCATCGAGGCTTTGATATAATTTATTTATTTATTTTATTTTACAGTTTTAGGAAAACTTACAGCTAAACATTTTTGCACGATTGAGAGTAACAAAACACCGGCCAAGTGCGTGTTCCGTAGTTGGGAAATGTTGGGATGAATTTATGCTAAAAACAAACCTTAACATTGTATGTAGTTGAAATACATGTTCTCCCATACATTGATATATGCCACGGCAAATTTAAGTTGGTCGACTATAACTCGTTAACTTGTAAAGCCCACTTAGCTGTGATAGTTTTCCTTTTCACATCTCCATAAACAACCATTTAGCTGGCAGGAACACACACACTTGAATCTAACAAAAATTAGCACTTTAATGCTTAATATTACACAAGCGGATCCTTGAATCGAAAAGTGGTATTCACAGACCCGCAACATTTTTGAAAGGCCTATCCAACGATACCCCACACCATGGATGAGAAAAAAAAACATCCCCACATTATATGCAAGGGAGGTACCCTAAAAAAATATTTTTTAAGGTTTTATTTCAGTACTTTGTCGGCGTGATTAATATGTATACCTATGCCAAATTACAGCTTTCTAGTACTAAGCGTCACTGAGCTACACCGTGGACAGACAGACAGACAGACGGATATGGCGAAACTATAAGGGCTCCTTGTTTACTACGGAACTCTAAAAATAAGGCCAGTTACAAGTTTTCACAGATAGAATAATTGTTAGAAGTGCTCTGATTATAAAATTACTTCAACAAAATGAACTACATTTTTAATTTAAAGTAAACCTAATGCAGGTAGCTTACTTTTCAATATAAACAAGCAACCATATTTGAAATTCATAGGAGATGCAATACTTAAAAATACTATAGAAACTCCAGGAGCGAGCCCATCAAAAAAGGTCATTCCATCTAAAAAAGGGCGCTCTATAAATCCTGTATGAACCTCACAACGGTTGGCCTAAATTGGCTGGCCAACCTGTTAACATTAGTTCGAACATTTGTCGCCAACGCCAACGTTGTTGGTCGGTATATTTATCTCTGTTCGTACCAGTATTTGTTTAACATGAGAAGTGGTACTATTTATCAGTGTGCTTTTGTTTTGAATGACTTGTCCCCAATGACGGTTTAATTCTCTTTGCTTGTACCATTATCATTTTTTTTTGCCTTTGGTTTTAGACCCCTATTATCTTATTCGTACCTCCAACTCAGTTATTTAATACCCCGAGGGTATTTTTTAGGGTTCCGTACCCGAAGGATGCCAAACAGAACCCTATTACTAAGCCTCCGCTGTCCGTTCGTCTATACGTCTGTCTATGAAAGGGCTATATCCCATGAACTGAAATAGGTAGGTAGACAGTTAAATTATATAAAATTTATTTCTATTACCGTTTTGACAACAAATAATACGAGAAACGTGATTTTTTTTTTTTGCAATTTTTTTTTACGGTCGACACTTCGCCGTTTTTTATTCCTCGAGTTTTGGTATGTAGGTACCTTGCTCGTCTGATTGATTCCAAGAACAGAAATAATTATAGCGATAAAAAATCTTCAGCATTTAATTTATCATAGATCCTTTGCATAGAGATTTAAAATGCTGGATTTACAGTAGAAATATGTACATAGATAGATTATGCCGAGGCCTGCTACCAGGATGCTACTGAGAAGCTATTAAAAATAAGCTTGAGCGCTTGCAAAACTTGTACATTCGCTTTGTTTTCGGTCTTCGAAAGTATGACCATGTTTCTTACCTTCACTAGGAACTGAAGTAGCTCCCAATCCGCAACACAAACACTCCTCCTCTCCTTGTCTCCTCTTCAACATCTTACACAACCCGTCTTATACTTCCTACCTGCGTGAGCGCTTTTCTTACGCTCGCCATAGCGACGCACCGTGTAGATCACACCTTAGATCATAATGGGCAACAACCGGCCCGCGGGCCGGAGTCGGCCCACTGTAAGATATTATCCGGCTCGCGAGACATTTTGAAAAAACCCAATTTAAAAAATATTACATTAGGTACTTATACAGGTTGAAATTGAAAACTTGCGACAAACTGAAATGGGACATTGTATACATCATTATTAACAACTTTTACTAAGGGACCAAAGCTGTAATCCCAAAAAAAAATCTGCTTTTCCTACATTTTGATGAGGTATTGCGAACTTAAATGTAGGGGACAGCAGTTTTTTTTTTTTGGGATTGTAGCTTTGGTCCCTTAGTAAAAGTTGTTCATAATGATGAGTACAATCTCCCATTTCGATTTGTCGCATGTTTTCAATGTCACCCTGAACTCACGGGAGTGACAGTGAGGCGCCAAACATCAAATCCTTTGATGTTTGCCGCCTCACTCTTTGGAATCGCCGCCACTCGGCTTGCTCGATCAAACTACTTTATTCCAGATTATTCCTTCATTTTGCTGTGTGGATGGCCCGAACGTTAGTTCCCGGCCGACGCATATATTTTTCTAATCAGATCCAGCCTGTCCCACCTTGCTGTCCTCCCCCCAGCGACGCCCTAAGCCGAGGTCCGTACCCCACAGGGGATGCCCTTAGCGTGCAGTCGCTTAGTATTATAGGTAATTCGCCCCTGGCTGGAGGCTTTGAGTTCGCTTAAGGCAGCCACAGGAAAGTCCGGTTAAGTAGTCACGACCTCTCAAGGTCAACTACGAGATGCCATACCAAAAAAAAAAAACGAACGTTAGTTCAGTTCTAATTGAGCTACCGAGGTGATAACTTGGACAAGCGATATCCTAGCGAACTGCTCGAGCCGTCAACATGCTTAGTGACTTTGTGTGCATCTTGAGTGGTTACTAACTATAGTTTGTTATTAAGTTTATTGAACGAAAAGTAAACAAAAATGATGTCTGGTGGAAAGAAACGAAAAGTAGATACAGAGGGTCGCCAGTTTCAAGAAAAATGGACTGAAGAATTCTTTTTTATCTGGCACAATGGTAAGCCTATTTGTTTGCTGTATAATGAATCCATTTCAGTAATGAAAGAATTCAATATAAAGAGGCAATACCCAACTAAGCATGCTACGCTGCACTCACTGACAGGACAATTAAGAACAGACAAAATCCAGAAGCTTACCGCAAATTTGGAAAAACAGCAACAAATGTTTCATAAACAAAGTACACAACTTGATAATGTTGTGAAAGCTCGTTTTATAGTTAGCTCAAAATTGGCAAAGGCATTAAAACCATTTGCCGAAGGAGAATTTATCAAGGAGTGTATGTTAGAAGTTTGCAGTATTTTGTGTCCCGAAAAGAAAAATTAATTTGAAAAAATTAGTTTGTCGAGACGAACTGTTGTTCGACGTATAGAAATGATGGCTAATGATATAAAAACAACATTGACTGACCGGCTGGTTTTGAATCATTTTCCATAGCATAAGACGAGAGCACCGATTTGTCTGACACAGCTCAACTGGCTATATTTATTCGAGGTGTTGATAAGGAGTTACTGAGGAATTGCTTGCTTTACAGCCGCTTAAAGGAACCACTACAGGAGAGGATATTTTTATTGAAGTTCAAAAGGTATTCACAAGTTTTGGCTTGCCATGGTCAAAATTAATTGGAGTATGCACTGATGGTGCACCTTCTATGGTCGGCTTACGTAAAGGTTTCATCGGACTTTTGAATGAAAAAGCAACAGAATTAAATGTGCAAAAAGATGATTTGATAGTCCTTCATTGCATTATCCACCAACAGAACTTGTGTTCTAAGTCCATTCGACTCCAGAATGTTATGAATGTGGTAGTAAAAACCATCAACTTTATTCGATCCCGAGGTCTTAACCATCGTCAGTTCAAGGCGTTTTTGGATGAAATATCAGCTGAATATAACGACGTAACATATTATTGTGAAGTCAGATGGCTGAGCAAAGGAAAAATGTTGAAACGGTTTTACGAGCTTAGAAATGAGATAGCAGACTTTATGAAAATAAAAGATAAACCACTATCTGAATTAAGTGACCCAAAATGGATATGTGACTTAGCATTTCTGGTCGATCTTACAGGCTATTTGAATGATTTAAATTTGAAACTTCAAAAACAAGGACAGTTAGTAAATGATTTGTACAGCCATTTGAAAGCGTTTCAGATCAATCTACGCTTGTGGGAGTCACAGATGCTGTCTGGTAATAGTTACCATTTCAACACGCTCTCTGCGTATGAAAATATTGCTTATGCTCAATATGCTGAAGAACTCAAGTTACTGTCGGAACAATTTTCGAACAGATTTAGCGACTTCAAAAACATGGAAGACTGTTTCAGTTTATTTGCTACTCATACAAAACGTAATGTACAAAATGCTCCAATACACTTACAAATGGAGTTGATCGAGATTCAAGAAAACTCACTCCATAAATCCAAATTTGAAGACGTAGAGTTGTGCGATTTCTACAAAAAATACCTAGAAGAAGACAATTTTCCGCAGCTTAGAAAATTCGCAAGAAGATTGATTTGTGCGTTTGGCAGTACTTATAAATGCGAACAGTTCTTTTCATTGATGAAAGTTAATAAATCAACACATCGTACAAGACTGACTGACGATAATTTGGAAAATTCTTTACGTGTTTGTATCAGTCGAATTAATCCAAATATCGATGGATTAGTTTCCCAAATTTAAGCTCAAGTGTCTCATTTATTTCGGTGTATTTAACTTTCTTAGTTGTGAGCAGTGGTGGCCCAGTGGTAACGGCCGCGACTTACGAGTTGTAGGTCGTAGGTTCGAACCCAGACAGGCGCTTTACTTTGTGTAAATTATTTCATCACCACTGCTCTCAAAACGGTGAAGGAAAACATCGTGAGGAAACCGGCATGTCCTAGAACCAAAAATTCGAAGACATGTGTCATCTACCAACCCGCACTGGGCCCGCGTGGTGGATTACGGCCCGCTCCCTCTCACAGAGAGGAGGCCTGTGTCCCAGCAGTGGGAACATTATAGGCTGATTATGTAACTTTCTTAGTTTGTAACAATTGCAAATTTAACGATTTAATTATAATGTACCATTTTTTTTAAATTTAATTTTGTTATTTTAATAAATTTTACTATAACAACATTGTCGTATTATTTCCTGTCTAACATCTATCGCAAAAAATATGATCACTACTTAAAAATGCACTAAGTACTTACCTACTTTTATCGCGGCCCGCGAACGTATTTGCACGCTAAAGTTTGGCCCTCAACATGTCAAAGGTTGCCCATACCTGCCTTAGATCCTTAGGACAGTAAAATTGTGGAACTCACTTCTGCCTAGAATTCGTGATTTAAAAACATAACATCACGCCTTGTTTCACCGAAGGGTTGGACAGAGGTGTACCTGTAGTACACCCACATTTCGCCAGTTATGTTTAAGTCCCATGTAATAGGGAGCGAGCCTAATGCCATCAACCGGGCTGAAATCCAGACTCCGGGCTGCTACTGACAAATTCCAGATGGAAAAACCCAATAACACTGCCCGACCCGGGAATCGTACCCAGGAAGGACCTCCAGGTTCCTAAAAAAAGTTTCTTATTCAAATGTCGAGTAAAAGAGCATTACCTTGATTACCTTTCCTCTCAACTGCGAGTGTTTTTATACACTCACAGGCACAATTAACCGCCCGCGCCCGTATCATTCGTCACCCTGTTTGTTTAAGAGGTCCAGATGGACGTCAGCGTATCTATAGGGCCAAAACGAAAGGTTTGCTCCATGCGCTATAATCGAAACAGTGGGTTACCAGAGAGGGCCCGTAATGGTTTGGGGAGGTATCGCTTAGGAGGCTCGTACCTTGTTGTGTTCGATCGAGGCAGTGTGAACGCTCAAAGATACGTGGAGGAAGTTATTCAAGACCATGTCATGCCTTTCGCACCATTCATTGGTGACTACTTTAGATTAATGCATGACAATGCTGGTTGCCATACCGCAAGATCCATCACTGAGTACCTTAATGAGGTCGGGATTCAAGTTTTACCATGGCCGGCATGCAGTCCCTATCTTAACCCAATTAAGCACATTTGGGAAAACCTCAAAAGACGTGTCCGAGCAAGATTACCAGCCCCTACGACCCTAGGAGAGCTCAAGACGGCTGTGGTAGAGCAGTGGCACAATATCCCGCTGTCGGATACCCAAGATGTAATGGATGGATTGCCAAACCGGCTCCAAGAAGTCATTAGAGCCCGAGGCGGCAACACCCATTATTAATTGTTTTAATTTTTAATTTTATTGGACGAGTTTATACAATATTAAAATTGTTAAATTTTTATCAAAGATTTTCATAAAATCGATTTTTGGTATGAATCCTTCAAATAAACAACTCTTTTTTATACTTTTGTGTTTTTTGTACCTTAAAGGTCGCTTTCAACGTACCTTTCATCAAATGTTGTCTACATTTGAGGATTTCTGCTAATTGAAAGAAATATAAGGTGGGCGGTTAATTGTCTGTGAGTGTATAGATATATATGTACTTGTATACATATCGAAGCTAGAAAGGCATATTGTAATAACGACCATTACATTAATTGGGCAATAAATTGATTTGAAGTTTTACTTTTCATTAAAAAAAAAACATAGTAAATTACGTACTGGGGTATTAATATTGAAATTCAGAATAGTTATCATTTAATATGTTTATTAATTAATTACTAAGCCAAATAAAATGTACATCGCCTTTTTATCATTTTATAGGAGATAATACAAGGTTATGAATAATCTTGGTTAGGTAAAATTGACATAAGTCGCAATTCCAGCATTAGAGGTCGTGTAAAAAATGTTTTAACAATCTAATAGCATACAACCTACAACTAAAGTATCTTACGTTCTATTCGGTAAACTTTCACATTCTAATAAAATGTTTTAACAGGCCGAGTTAGTCAACCGAGGAAAACCAAAACATCTAATCTTACTAATTAAACTTAGTTACGGTTTAGGATCAAGGTATTATATACCAATATTATAATAATATTTTTACCGATATGTATAAAATAAAATACTAAATAAAGAAGTATAAAAAATGTAATTACACAACAGCACACTTCACAAATAACAACAAAAACATAAAACAACTTGTTTATAATAAAAAAAAAACTAAACTTTGAGATCAATATTAGTCACATGAAAATAAAATCTTTTGCTACAACATGTTATTCAGATATCACAAAGATTAAATAACTTATATATTTATAAGGATCTCATTTTTGAGGTCAATCAGTCTCATGAAAATTATGTAGATGTTCGTATAATATGTAGTAACAAAACATAAAGCAACTTATACTTTTTAATTAAAAAACTACTCAACTTAGACATCAATCAGTGTTATGAAAATTATACAGAAGTTATACCACAATTAAACATGAATAGTTTATAACTATAACTTAACTATAACTTATACTACTATGTGTCTAGTAGACTCATAAAGGCACTAGGTAGCGTAATACAAAGTAAAACCATTTAAAAACTACTCGAATAAAAAAAAACAGTGTTCAATTGGGAAACGGGTAGGGAAAATAAAATAACGAAAAATAAATCAAATAACTAACGATTTTGGTGAAATACCTAACTTAGTATTTAGTATTTTCCAAACTTCGATCGTCGACGACTTCTACATCAGTGTCTGGCTACAATAATTGTTGCCAGACAACAACACTGTTGTTGGTGTTTTTTTATTCGAGTAGTTTTTTTAGCGTTGCAAGTTTGCAAATAAATTGCTCAAGGACAGCTAATGAGACACAATTTATTTTCTATTGTTTGACACTGAATCGGAGTCGCGCCGGGCATTCCGTCCCATTCGCACAAGGTCGCCGTCACTTAAAATGTCGCTCATGATACCTACGTGGGAAAGCAAAGGTTTTACAAAGCTTTACCAAATCAGCATATTTTTGTTCAGGAATAGGAAGTCTGTTTTTTATTAAAATTATCTCCTGGACGCCTATTCTTACCAATTACTTCAACATTTTCGGTAGCTGTTGTGTCGCTCAAATTGTATTTTATAAAAATATTATCTAAATCTTCGTGATGATGAGGGCATGAACAGGGAACGTAGGGCGCTGTCGGTCAGCGCGAATATGATTGTCCACAGGCGATGTAATGCTCAAGTCAAATTAACACTTTTTAGAGCGCATTGTACTTCACTATACACATGCTGCCTGTGGGCTCAGTATGCGCAAAGATCCTTCAGCGCTCTGCGAGTCCAATATAACAATGCGTTCAGGGCGCTGTTGGGGCTGCCGCGCAGGGCCTCAAGTCTGCTATTACAATAGTGTCATAAAATGGTCTGTTCCGATCCTCATTAATGACGCCATTATATTAGTAGATTACCAAACTTGTCAACAGATTTGGTTTTTTCCTGGCCAATTCAAATATCGTTAACCATTGTGAAGGAGCATAATCCAACTACAAAATTATCTACACTCCTTTCTGTTACTGCATGGACACGTCGAAAACATACAAATGTTTTTTTTTTTCATAGACGTGTGCCCTACCAGGGCACACGTCTGTGTCCACGTCAAAATATATTAGTAGTTTAATTATGCTCCTTCACAATGGTCAACGATATTTGAATTGGCCAGGAAAAATCAAAAATTCATTTGTACTTATATTAATAATATACTTCTTATTAATATATTCAATTGAATTAAACTACATTCATCAACTCCATATTCAATGTCAATAAAAATATATAATAAATTACCAGAAGACAAAACAATTTCGCTATTCATGGGGTAAGCTGATGCCAAAAGGGGCGGGAACGAGATTGCGATTATTTTATATACTCGTAAATACATTAAAATTGTGGACAAACGTAAAACGGTACGGTATGTACTGCTTTACATAGAATCAAGTTATTCTAACTGAACAGACAGCTGTGCTGCTGGGGAGTTTTTTGTGCCACTTCTTCTTCCCAGCTTAAGAACTAGGAAGTGGTGAAGGGCGGGCGGGCGTTTTTAGGGGACTGTCTTATGTAATTTTGACGTTCGAAAAGTGCTGATTCTCCTAGTTAAAATAAATGCCTTTTGATTTTGATTCTGAATATCGACACCAATATATTTTAAGTTCAACAGGGAATTCTTAAAAAGAAAATCATACTTAAGATCATGCCTACTTACTAAGACAACAGATAAAACTGCTCCTGTATATGTAGTTTAATAAAACATTATATCTCTTACTTATCATATCAATTATGTACTCGTAGATATAAATCATCATCATCATTTCAGCCGAAAGACGTCCACTGCTGGACATAGGCCTCCCCCAAGCACCGCCACTTCGACCGGTTTTGTGCTTCCCGCATCCAGGATATTCCTGCGGCCTTCACAAGGTCCACCTTGTAGGAGGCCTTCCAACGCTACGTGTTCCGGTATGCGGTCGCCACTCCAGAACCTTTCGGCCCCATCGGCCATCTCTTCTGCGAGCAATGTGCCCTGCCCACTGCCACTTAAGTTTGGCAATTCTTCGGGCTATTTCGGTAACCTTGTTTCGCCTGCGGATCTCTTCATTTCTGATTCGATCACGTAGGGAAACTCCAAGCATAGCCCTCTCCATTGCCCTTTGAGTGACTTTTAGCCTTTTAATAATGCCCATTGTAAGCGACCACGTTTCAGTTCCATAGGTCATCACTGGCAACACGCACTGGTCAAAGACTTTCGTCTTGAGACACTGCAGTATGTGGGACGAGAAGATATTGCGTAGCTTCCCGAAACCAGATTGGATATAAATATACCTTGACCCTCGGTCCGTGGGGTCCCAGTGCGCATAAGTTATTTGCGGAAATCGCGAAACGTCTAGTTGATGTAACTGGTGACCGAAAAGCTGGCGGCTTTTTCGCGCAACGCATCAGCATTGCAATTCAGCGAGGAAATGCCGCCAGCATCCTCGGTACAATGCCCCGAGGACCTTTTTTAAGCTTAACTTAGTTTTAATTTAATTTAGTTAATGTTAATAATCATCTTGTAATTTGGTTATGTAAATAAAGATTCCTTAATATACCAAGGGAAGTGCACAATTTATTATTTCTTTTAGACATTATCAATCGATTCGATTAGCGTGGGATGATCCTGCGCAGGATTTTCTTAACTTCAAGCTGCTAATTATGTAAGTACTAATTATATGGCTTTATTTTACTTCAGTTCAGTCTAAGTTTACTCAATTCGCAAAGTTATTGTGGTAAATAATTAGTCTGTAAATGCATATTATTTTTACACTGACAAAGTTGCCAACTCAACCACACCTTTTGCAATAACTTTAACAATTTATTTTTATGAGAAGCTCTTTGGTTAATTATGATTAGCATTTATAATATCAAACGGTTCTGATTAGTGGTCAAGGACTTTTTGTTACTGTTATTTTATTATCAGACCCGACATTAACAGACCCGACTTCCTGTCCAAATTTCAATAATTCATACAAAATTCCCATAGAAAATAAGTAAAGCTCCTGTCTGGGTTCTAACCTACGACCTACAACTCGTAAGTCGCGGCCGATACCACTGGGCTACCACTACTCTCTACTTTGTGTAAATAATTTCATCACCACTGCTCTCAAAACGGTGAAGGAAAACATCATGAGGATACCGGCATGTCCTAGAACCAAAAGTTCGGAGACATGTGACATCTACCAACCCGCACTGGGCCCGCGTGGTAGATTACGGCCCACTCCCTTTCACAGAGAGGAGGCCTGTGTCCTAGCAGTGGGAACATTATAGACTGATTATGTTATGTTATGTACATAATTATAATTATTTAAATACACCTTAATAAAACCCGATAAATTATTTTATTTCGCAGAAAAAGCCCCGGACAGTAGCTAGTTGTAATTGAGAGTATGAATGAAGGTCGCGAGTAACAGATGGGCCCCAGAGACCCCTTCAGAATGAACCAGTTTTTTGTTGCAGATTATTCCAGTTTTATTTGTGGAAGTACATCTTTTGAAAGTATAGGCATAGGGTCAGGAAGGCAACAGTGACTCACTTTTTTTTCCAAAGCTTAAAAAAATAGATATCGCTTTAATATTGGCCTAACATTTGCTCACATTTTAGATACACTATTGATCTGTAACTGAGCACTCATGATTCTCCATTATTTACTATTTATGTCAAAGTAGGAACCTAAAACAAAAAAATTATAATTGAGCCACTGTGGACAACTAGGTGTACACACTGACTCACTACTGTGGTACACAGTGGCTATAGTGGTACACAGTAACTCGGCAGTATTTATAAGAAAAGAAAATGCCCATTTCACGTAGTTATTTTTATTAGAAATAATAACAAAACTGTTACAAGCTATTCTTATTATAATCAACACGACTCTTAGGACTTTTATTGCTAAATAATAAGATCTTAAGTCATCTCAGTCTCTTCGTTAACAATTTTAGTCTTTTTATCGATTAACAACCTATGGTAACTCTTGTTGATGCTTTTCTTATAGATTCTCCCATCCTTATGAACTGCAAGCCTTCTTTAATTTTTTCATGCGAAGTGTTCCCTATTTTTCTGTCGGTTTTTTTCCGTGGCATTCTATAAATAAAATAACAAAATTTGATTTAAAAGTTAGAAAAATATTGAATTCCTATAAGCTACAAAAGTAATGAAATTGAGAAGGTATTTTTAAAGGTACACAGTGGCTCATGAGCCACTGTGTACCTTTAAAAATTGAGTCACTGTGTACTTCTACGCCACTTTGAGAATATTTGATCAAAACAACCGAGTTGTAAAACAAAAATGTCTAAATACGGGTTATAGACAATTGATACAAGACCTACCATCCGATAAATATAATGGCTATTACCTATAGCAACAAACAAACATGAAAACAATCGAAACTCACCTTAAAAAGTAATTTAGTGGGCGCGAGAACAAAAAACACTCCCTCAGCATCGAGAAAAGCAATATTTTGTAAAAGGTGATGAGTAGTTGACATTAGGCTGTTGTAACTTAGATCAATTACAAACTGACCACACTTCCGCACGGCGCTCGACCGCCGAGCAAACTGGTTTAAACGTGCTCGGATACCAAGACCTTCGAATCGGTAAAAGAGACAAATATATATTCCTATCCCTTCAGGTCGACACATGACTGAGCCACTGTGGCCGACCGAGTCACTGTTGCCTCCATGACCCTATCCCTATTTTGTACGAACGATGCGAATGTAGGGACTTTGTTTGTATTATTGTGCAGGGAAGTTGTACGCAATGATCAGCGAAAGAGGTATTCACGAGTACCTCTACGTACCACCTGTTTGATAAAAAAAAACATATTGAAAAAATATAAGTAGGTAGGTATGTAGTAGGAACCTATTAGGGTCTGTTTCTCCCAGTTCACTTTAAAATTGATTGCACGGACGACATTAAAATAACCTTAGCAAGTAGACAGTGTTTAATTTCCCAACATTGATCAGAAACAAATTAAATCAGATGTCGAACTGGTCACCGTATTTTCCAAAACACGAGTAAAAAGCTAGCTATCACCAATAAACATGGACGCAAAGCTTTCTGAACATGAAGCGTTTGAGTGTATGGAACTGTACGATTTAATTTCCACGGAAGTGAACTAGATTCATTTAATCTGCCCCGAACCCGACTCCCGAAATAAAGGCCTTTGTTATTTTCATCTATGTGCTGGAAACCATACTATTTTATGTCAAGTTGTTTAAACCATATCACAATAGAATAAAGCCTCTATTTTTATACCTTTAAAACCTCTATCCTGTAGTGTTACTGTTATTACCTCCAGAATCATTCATATTCAGCCAAATTCTGATTTGTTAAACAATAAACTTAACACATATTAAGAAAGGAGCAGTCGTGGCCCAGTGGTAACGGCCGCGACTTACGAATTATAGATCATAGGTTCGAACCCAGGCAGGCTCTTTACTTTGTGTAAATTATTTCATCACTACAGGGGTCCTTACCGGACGGTAGGCAAGGGGCGAGAGGGCGCGAAATTTGCCTTTCCCTCAACCGTCCCGCCTCCTCCTTCGCGAGCATTACTGCTTCGCAGAAGTAGGAGACGGCTGCCCATGCCCTCTCGCTCCGTACCATGGCCTGAACAAGGGCCGGGCGCGAGAGATCTCTGCCGCCGATCGCCTCCACGAGGACACGGCGGTGCTCTGCCCAAGCCGGGCAGACCTCCACCGTATGCTCCACCGTGTCCTAGCTTGGAGAGGTCTAAGGCCTTTTAGAAACTGTAATGTGTGATTAATGTTAGATAACAAGTAGGTAGGTACAACATAGCTATCACGTCTATATTCAATGACAGGATAGATTTAGAAGTGTTAGAAGTGTATTGTGAATGTCCTCCCACATTTCGCGGAAGCTTTTCAATACAATTAGACGCTTATTTCGCTTGGTGTACCACAGGGGAGCTTTGTAGGTTCGCTTCTTTTCTACATGTACGGTTGGCTGGTAACAAACCCAGTATAAGCTGGCCTCCATTCTATTGAAACTCCAGAGTAAGGTAATTAAGTTAAGAGTCATCCATTATGTTAGCCAAGCCATAGTTTTTAAATATATATGATTACATACCTATGTAAGCATAATTTATATACTTAAAACTATGGCTTGGCTAAAAGTATCTTTACCATTGACCAAGTCAATGATAAAGATACTTTGTTGACAATATTTATTTTTTCAACTTCAATTAAGAGTCCGACAACACCTAAAGCGCGGTCACTGTCGGACTGCATAGAAAAGAAAGAGAAGCGCGGTGACACAACGCTGGTAATTTATTGAAAATATGAAGCAATATCGATTTACAAAAAAGCTTTAGATTGTATAAAAAAAAATAAAACACTATTACGCTAATATGTTGCTTGTAGGATAATCTGACAAAAAAAATTGAATGATTGCATGTATATTAGTGTGGTTTTTAATCGTTAAAAGAAATTTTTAGAGGTATCTTCGTGATTTTTTTCTATAGTATCAAATTAGTTATATTATGTTTTCAACACACTATCTACCTAGCATATATCCTTAAGAATATCATATATTTTTCCGATTTTGTTTACTGCAGTGGATCATATACTTTAAGGCATTATAAAATTTATAAAAATTGCGTTTAGGTCCTGTAGTCCCCTTAAGTTATCAACAGTTTCTACAAATAAAAGGTCTCGATATAAAACTGTTTTTATTTAAGAACTTAGAAGGCACTTAACAATAAAGGTAAACCAAATAACCAATCTATATTTAATTAATTAGACGTTTTTACCAGCAAACAGTCGAAACAAAAAACATTATTCATAAATAAATACATAATGGATTTCTATACAATAAATAAGCAATGAGCATGAAGCTTTGTTCGGAAATGTTTTGAATAACAAACTTGTTGACAAAAAACGTTTTTTCACGGGCAATATTTCACACCTAATCAGCGTTTTTCTTTTGACATTTTAAGGTGCCCTTATATCAGACGCTTTTTAACCTTAACGAATGAATAAACTATGATGAATGTTAGATATACTTCATTTTTATTATTGAATGCCTTTTGTACTTTATTATTTTTAACAGACTTTAAAAAAGGAGGAGGTTCTATGTTCGTCTGGTATTTTTTTGTATACATTCCGACAGATTCTTTATTTTTTTTTATTTAATCTTTTGTATTTTAAGTAAAATACAAAAATAGTTATTTTTAGCAGATAACAGTCATATTAAGTGTGCTTTAAAAATTCACACACACACAATCACATTTTCTTAACTTGTGTTGATACTAAGTCTAAGCAAAATGTTCAAACTAATGATTTTATAACTTACACTTACATACTTTATATTCGTACTTCGTTTTTTTATTGTGTACTTTTTATTTGTGTATGGATAAGAATATTTAGAGCATTGTAAGCCATTATTTATAGCACTAAAAAGTCTTCCACTTCCTTGCTTTTACATTTTTGAATTGTGTTTAAAGGTATTCGAAATGAAATGAAACGATTTTATTTCTGTAAGTAGGTTTGTACAAATACTTTTACACGTCAATCATATTAAAAAAAAAAACTAGATGATGTTGGCGATTCCTATCTGACTACTTTGAGAAGAAAAGCCGAAACAAACTCAGAGGTCACAGTCTCTTTTAAAGTCCAGACATAATCTTGGTCAGATCATTTGAGGACCATGTAAATTGGTGTCTGAAATGGACTTTTTAGGAAAGAACCATACAGATTTGAGTGGTCCTGTCCAATCAGTGCACGCATTTGTCAGTAACCGTGAAGCTCAAGGAGCTCAACGACTCGACGACATGACATTCGCACATGTTCCCATTGTATGAACACATTTTTAAAAGACTTAATAGCAGAAGCCCAAATAAATTACTCGCACCTAGCCAGACTACATTAATGTATAGCAGGAATTGCATGGCAATCAAAATTCACTAATAAATTCAGGAAAACAATATTTGCCTGGCTTTTAGACAACTGTTTCTATTCAGCTAACGAACTTTTTAATTATAAAGGGTCTAGCCGGATAAGTATGACGAGTTGGCCCCCAATTGGGAACCTATATCGAAACTTGTTTTAAAATCGACTTGATGTACAAACACAATTTATGTACATTTTGCAACCAGCTTCCGTTTTGTCCTTGAGATATGGAAAAAAATAACCGTACGCATGACTACTATTCAAAGTAATATATCTCAAAAACTAATTAAGCTAGAGAAGTGAAACCAAAGCGAACCTTTAGGTTACATTACAGAGTACATTATCTATTTTTTTTTTTTTTATGATATTTTTTTAAATAAAAAATAATAAAAATAGAAAAACATTATTTTTTTCATATTCTCTAAGAATTACAATCACGAAAATAATATATGTTATGCTCCTTTATGTGCACTATTACTCATAAAAATTACGTGGAAAAAAAAGTTGGTGCAACATTTCGAAAAAAAATAAAATGTGATTCGCGCCTTGTAATGTATGGATATAATGCACCTGTGCGCGCGGTCACAATTGTAAACAAACAAGTTCGTAGAGTCCGATTCAAACTTCACGCTAATTATTGGTTTATTATCGTCGTATTTTCATTGTTTTTGCTCTAGAAGGTAGTTTGTGACTTGGATTGTGGTGTTTTGTTATTAGTAACTGTTAAAGCAAATTATTTTTATTATAATTAGTAATAATGTCCGACAAGTGTAAAAACTGTAACAAGTAACAACAGTTCCCAACTGGGGGCCAACTCGTCATACTTATCCGGCTTGACCCTTTGGACATTACATTTTATAAATAATTTGTGTGTTTATTGACTTTTTATTTTTATTTATTAAGCATTTGACATTTATATATAATTAGTATATTTTGACATTTCATTATTTTATTTTTTGATGGGCTTATAAAAATTGACTTACCTTGCTTCATCATTACCTATATTTATTTCAAACTAATTTACTTATTTATAATCATATTAATTTTAAGTACTTATTTTTTTATATTTCTACACTGGCAATGATAATACTTATATGTAAAGCTGTTTAGTAATATAATATATACTCTGAAATAAATCATATTCTATTCTATTCAGGATTTTGTGAAAATAATATTCATTCATGGTATAAAAAAACATTCTTCTAACAAACCGCAATGTGAACGCTCCATTGTACTAACAAAACAACACAGGTTACTTACTTAGTTCTTGTGACTAAACCTTGTTTGTTACTTTTAACTCAAGTTGAGGATTCGGCTCATAAACTCATTAGTTACACTGTGTAGGTTTCAGTCATAATGTCTGCTTAGAATAATGTGTATTTGAAAATGTTGAAAACGTAAAATTATGTACTTACTGGGCAATGCATACAAGATGGGTAGTTTATCAGGAGTCACTATGACCGTATTTGGGATGGGAATATTTGCCATTAGCACTCCTTTAATGAAGTTCCTCATTAAAAAATAGGTACAGTCGCCAGCCATCACTATTATACGAAGCTGTAAAATTTCTCCAAATGATATTAAACCTTAAAATGTTGTTGTTTAAGTTCAAAATCTAATTAAAAAAATTGACAGCTTGTGGTAATTTGATGTGCTGGCGACTGTACCTACATTAAATGGTACTGAAAAAAAAAACCTCAGCCTGCCAGGGTCGCGGGAAGGTACCAAAGGGTTACCAAGGCCCCTGGCAACACAGGCAACGGAAGGAATACGGGTGGTTTTAGTCAGTAAGTCCGACACACCCTCCCGCTCCGCCCAGAGCGGGAGAAGTTATTTGATGATTTCGCAACCAAAAAAAAAAGCCTGCAGCTCTGACTACAGCCTGCTATGACAGCTCTTTAGGATGGCTAAAAATAACTTTTTTTCATCACCGGAATCTATTTATAAAATAGATGCTAGTACAGTCAGCAACTAAAGTCGATTAACACTTTAGTTTTTTTTTTTATTGTAATAATTGAAAACGAAATTTAAAAAAAAGTAACTGATGTAACATAACATAACATCACGCCTTGTTTCCCTGAAGGGTTATGCAGAGGTACCTGTAGTACACCCACATTTCGCCAGTTATGTTTAAGTCCCATGTTATAGGGGGCGAGCCTATTGCCATCAACCGGGCACAAATCCAGACTCCGGGCTGCTACTGAGAAATTCCAGATATGAAAACCCAATAATAATTTGCCCGACCCGGGAATCGAACCCAGGACCTCATGCTCACGTAACATGTAAAATTCAAATAATTCAAACTTTCAATTATATTACCTATAATATTTATATACCTATAATATATATATATATACCTATAATATATATACTACATGAAATGCCCAAAACAGTAGCTGAAATAATGTTGTGGCAATTTTGATGACACATAAAGGTTACAATATTAATCGACTTTCGTTGCTGACCGTATAATGATACCCCATCCCCCATATAAATCCCAAACCCAGTTTTGTTGCCGATCACAATATTTATTTAATTTTCTCAAAATTACACTGAATTTAAAAAGCAGCTTGTATTCATTTCCTGACCTTCGATTTAAACTCTTGTTTCCTTGTTTACAGAATCATGGAAGACTCGGATTGTATCAGCAGATTCTTCAATGAAGAGGAGAATCTTACAGCTATAAGTCCTCATATACTACAGCTGCCTTCCTCACCAACCAGATCCTTGGATTCATCTCAAGATCTGAGTCAGGCGTCCTTAGAGTCTGACGAACTAAGTATATCTCAACTGACCCTAGAAGAACTTAAGCCTTTAGTGATACAACCTTTTTTCAACATCACACCACGAAAACTGCCAGTATCACCACACTATGTAGTTGAAGAAGAATTCTCCTCAAATCCCTGGGCGATGTTAATAGCAACAATATTTCTGACGAAAACTTCAGGCAAAATTGCCAGGCCATACATGAAAACCTTTTTTGAGGAATATCCAACGCCTTATCACGTTTTAAATGACACTCCGGTATCTTTAGAAAGATTTTTTGATAACCTGGGATTAAGGAAAAGAGGTCATATGATATGGAAGCTCAGTTATCAGTTTGTTTCTTCAAAATGGTGCAGAGCAAGTGACTTATGCGGGATCGGGAAATATGGTGAAGATGCCTATAGGATATTTTGCTTGGGGCACACGGACATAGACCCTACTGATAGGTATTTAAAGTTGTATTTGGATTGGTTAAGAGGCCACACGGAGTTTGTGGAGGAAAATGGAGCGGTGGACAGTGAATTTGTGATTGAAGATCCAGTTATGAAGTATTATAGAATTACTTTGAGAGATGTTACTTCGATTTCTGTGAAATGAGTAAAAGTTCTCTAACATCTGTGATGTGAAACAACAAAATTATTTACCTTTAATGCCTACTTACTATCAATGTTTATAATTTCCTAGCTTGTGGCCTCGGCTTCGCCCGCGTGGATGTCGGAAAATATCCCACGGGAACGTACTACCGGGATTAAAAGGAAACGAAAGCGATCGCATACCTCATAGCCGAGCGCTGCGCCCGCCGCGACAACCATAATTATTTTTATTCGCGTAATTTTGAATCTGTGATATCTTTTAAAGCATTCATTTAAATGATATGATGTATAGGCATATTTTAATCTAAATAAAATGCGCAATTTCATTATCACATTTTATTGGATAACGATTAATATAATACCGGTTAAAATAGCTTTGGAAATAACAATTACATTTTTATCAAATTCTGAAAGCTAAAAATAGTTACTGTGGCTCATCCTTAGAAGGTAGACATATGCTGCCGCGGACTTTTTTGTTGAACTCTTTAAGATGTACAATCCTGTTGAACATACATTTTATGTATCTCGTACGGTTTACGCCGCGCTCGCCCGTAAAGCTGAAGTCGTCATGATTTTACACGTAAACCTTCCCCATGAATCACTTCGTCCATTTGTGAAAATCCGCTCAGTAGTTTTTGAGTTTATCGCGTTCAGATAGACAAACAGACGCGGCGCGACTTTGGTTTATCCAAAAATCAATCCTTTGGTTTTTTTTTTTTGTTTAGTAAGTATTAGTTAGGTCAAGATAGTAAAAGGTGTGTTTTCACTTGTTTTGTTTTATGAAAGCTAAACGAAAACAAAGAACTTATGATTCCTTTGTCAACGTAATAGGGATAAACTGTAAAGAAGGTTAACTCAGCGTTCAAAGTTTCGACTACAAAGTAAAATTTTGTGAAAATTATAATTTATACATAACATAATTCTTACATGTTAAGTACGGTCACCAACGCTAAGTCTATTAAAACTGTTTCTATTATACAGGGTGGAATTTTGTAATACTAAAATACTGGATCTCTTAAGAAACGAGTTAAATGGTTTCCCCGAGGAAGAGCGAAACCAAATAATTCTACAGCAAGATGGTGCTCCAGCACATAACAGCAGAATCACTACTGCCTACATTAATAACCATTTTAATACCTGGATTGGTACAAACGGCACAATCAGATGGCCTGCGAGATCGCTAGATTCACCCCATTAGATATTTTTTTGTGGGGATATGTAAAAAATCAAAACATGAAATCTTATGCGAATGACAACGAGTTGAGAGTTGAAGTTCAGAATACGATTTATAATATTCACCACAACATTAAAGGTTACTAGAAATGAATTCGTTAAAAGAATAAATTTGTGTATCCAAGAGAATGGAGCCCATTTCGAGCAACTAATTAGTTAGTTTACCATTTTTTGTAAATAATTAAATTAATTTAAGATTTCCTGGTTTTCCTTTCATTTAATTTGTTTGTTAGAGAGATTTCATCCTTATAATTGACCCTAACGATCGATGCAATAAAAGTACAGGGTATAATTTTTTCAGATTTTAGCTGGTTCGATTCCCGGGTGTGGGAGAAGAGAATTTTCGAAAATCTTTGAATGCAGTTTGCTTTCTATTCAAAAATAAAGGAATGTTTCCTTTGAGTAAAATTTTCTATCTGCAGTATTAAGAGTACTTTCCCTCCAGGTGGAATTACAAAATTCCAACCTGTATATGATATATTATATCATGACATTATTAAACATATTCCTATATCCTAAATAATATAATATAACTTGCACAAAATTATGATTTTATAGTAACAAACTTTAAACTTTATATCTGTTCAGACTTTTTTTTATTTGCTCTTAAAAACTGAAGTGTTAATCGACTTTCGTCGCTGACCGTACTCATAGCTTAGCTTTTATATAACATTTATTTTCTTCTGCTTTTGTTAATTAGGTTTTAATCAACCATTTGTGATTAATAAGTGATGGCTATATAAGATAAATATAATAACTCTTCAAATGGCCATTAGCCATTAGCATTGCAATTTTAAAATAACTATATTTGTGACTGTGTATGTGTGTGACCTACCGATATGCACCTGTAATGATCAAGTAATAAATAATCTTATTTATAAAATTTTCATGTTTATTTCATTATGGTACTTTACTCAGATGAAGCTTGGCTTCGCTGGCTATCTTGGATTCATGAAGGTGACGGAGTCTAGATTCTCTGTCCACAATAGGGTCAACTTTAATTAGCCGGTAAAACTCTACAGACTTGACCAATGTCTAATGACAATAAAATAAAGATTTTCTAAACTCGGAAGCGCTACTACTGGCCTGATCAGGTCCTGGGTTTGGTTCCCGGGTCGAGCAAAGTGTTATTGGGTTTTTCCATCTGGAATTTCTCAATAGCAGCCCGGAGTCTGGAGTTGTGCCCGGTTGATGACAATATGCTCGCCCCCTATCACAGTATTTTTATCTCACGAAGCGACGCGCGCTTAACTTGTGGTAACTTAGTATACAAACACGATGTGTATGTGTGCGTGAAGACGAGTAGTGTCAGCACATAACATACACACACTTCCGACTTCGCCGTTGAATTAAAAATACTATACTTATGGGACTTAAACATAACATAACTTTAATAACAAACCGAGTAATAATTTAAACTTTGTATTGAGTATTTTTTAGCTTGCCCTTATTGTTATTATTAACAGTACCTACGCTAAGTATTTTATATGGTAATCTGTGGATAACGTCGTGAGTAGTGTAAGTATTTGTTAATTCT
Source organism: Atethmia centrago (assembly GCA_905333075.3). Classification (NCBI taxonomy): domain Eukaryota; kingdom Metazoa; phylum Arthropoda; class Insecta; order Lepidoptera; family Noctuidae; genus Atethmia; species Atethmia centrago. The sequence goes on from HG995387.1 coordinate 11,029,227, forward strand.
ATTATTTTAGTACTTCAATCATGTGTAATATTTAATATACTGCTATTTTTTGTCCCTAATAAAATAAAATAAAATAACTGGCGAAATGTGGGTATATTATAGGTTCACCTCTACCTAACCTTTCGGGGAATACATACAGGCGAGATGTTATATTATTTTCTAAACTCATAATTTCAAGTAACTATAGTTGATTAAAGGGTCAACGGCTGCTGGTACTGAAGTTACTTTAAATTAACAGTTTTCTCAATACCCATCAAGTTCGTGAAGTCTCTCTAGCTAATTTAATTTAACCCTGTATATTATACCCAGTCAAGGCTTGTGGCTAAGTAATAACAGCCACACGGGTCGATCCATCAGGTTAAGCTACGCTTGCCGCGGTTGGTCCGTGAATGGGTGACCATCTTTACATACCAAGACCCCTTCGTGCCTCGGAAAGCACGTTAAGCCGTTGGTCCCGGCTGTCATTTGTAGATCTTTGACAGTCGTTACGGGTCGTCAGAAGCCCGAAAGTCTGACAACCAGTCTTACCAAGGGGCAACACGATAGTGTTGCCCAGTAACCGGGTTGTGGAGGTCAGATAGGCAGTCTGAAAGCCGACCCCAACATAGTTGGGAAAAGGCTAGGCAGATGATGATGCCTGATAAAAACTTTTTAAGCGCCTACTTGTTTACGATTAGCTCGCCAACTCCGTGATGCCACAAAAGCGCCTAGTAAAAACACGAACGCAAGAAAACGTCAATAGGCTACTTAGTGCCAATATTTCATCAACGAAAATGTACGCTATCAGCACATCTAAACAGTAGGGTTGCTCACACTTACAGTAGCAATGGCTTCCATTTTGACAGTTGTACGACATTCATTGCGTTATTTACGTTGCTGAGCAGATACTTTTTTGAACATAATTATGAAGTAATGGATTAACAATGGTGCCGATCACGGAATAGATAACTATTCCGTGGTGCCGATTCCCTTGTTCACAAACTAAACTAAATTTAAGTTCAGTGCATCTTTTTATTTCTATTTCATTAAGAAAAGGACAGAAGATAAATTTTAGTTTAGTCCTGTCAAATTAATCAGCGCTTGACGTAAATTGACGTAATTTTATTAAGTTTTTAATCACGTCTAAACTTGTATGGAGTGTGACAGGCGCTGATTAATTTGACAGGACTAAACTAAAATTTATCTCCTGTCCTTTTCTCAATGAAATAGAAAGAAAAAGATGCACTGAATTTAAATTTAATTTAGTTTGTGAACAAGGGAATCGGCACCAATATCCGTCAAAATCGTCCAGATTGTGGTTCTAAGTGTGACGGTACTGCATTCAAGAGCTGTCAGTGTCAAAATTACAATGATGACACTGAGAGCTCTCGAAACATGTCTAGATATTGTGATGATCGTGTTCAGTAATTCAGTTTCATTGGGGAAATACACCGTTAGGTCAATCTCGGGGCTTGGACTACTAGAGGTATATCCTAGACTGGTTGTTGAACTGGAAGGTCGCTAGTACCGACTAGCGACCTTCCAGTTCAACAACCAGTCTTACCAAGGGGAATCATGTTACGCACCAACTGGGTTGTGGAGGTCAGATAGGCACTGGCTCCATGTAAAGTACTGGTATGCAGCTACATTCGTTTAGACTGGAAGTCAATGCCAACATATTTAGGAAAAGGCTAGGCAGATGGTGATACTAGCGACCTTAACAGGATACTGGCATTTTTGGGTAATATTGGTATCAATAGGTAATTATAGGCACGGATAACGTTAAAAATGTAATATCCGTCCGTACCTACATTAGGTTCTAAATTCGAAATCACAATATCATTTTTATCTTTTTTTCTCATTCCCGCGTGGAGGTCTTTTTTTTTTCTTACGTAAGAACCTTCTCCTGACCATCACAAACACATAAAAAAAATAACTAGCGAAATCGATCCAGCCGTTCACGGGTGATTCCGTGACCAAGGGAAATAGGGATTCATATATAAACTATTATTTAGGTAGGTACTAATTGTTACCTACTTTAATTGTAATTAGTAATTCCTGAAATTAGTTTCCGTGGTAAACATAATATATAAATAAATTAGATGCGAGAAGGATGATTTGTTTGTAAATATTCTCCAAATTATTACATTTTGTTCCTCAATTATAATGAATTTGGTAAGTTTGCTGCGCAATAGTTGAACACAATAGGTAGGTATTATTTAAAATACAGTTATCATTTTTAAATAATACTCTTAAAAATATTATATTTTAAACAAAATTCCTAGCTATAAACAGGTACTGAGACTGTTATTTTTTGTATTGCTTATTATTTGTTTTATTTTAATACTGCTGTTGCTTACTTTTTAGGGTTCCGTAGTCAACAAGGAACTCTTATAGTTTCGCCATGTTCGTCTGTCTGTCTGTCTGTCCGCGGCTTAGCTCTGCGACTCTTAGTATTCGAAAGCTGTAATTATGCATGGATTTATATACGCATTAATCACGCCCACAAAATGGTCATTTAAAATATTGAACAAAAAAGTTGAGGTACGAGTATTTAGAGACAATCCTAAATAAAATTTAAAAAATGGCCAAGTGCGTGTCAGACCACGCACAATGAAGGGTTCCGTTGTTGGGATGAATTTAACCCATTAACATTGTTGTTGAAAAACAAGGTCTCCCATACATTGATACATCGATATACGTCACGGTCAATTGCCAGCAAAAAAAAAAACCGACTTCAAAACGCCACTGAAAATTTATTTGAAGCTCACTCATAAACTTCTCAAGCAAAGATAATAATCCTGTACCAAATGAAAAAATGATCACGTAAATGGCCCAGTAATCACGGAGAAATTAGTGTACATACATTAAAGAAGAAAGATACGCCTCCCTCCTCCACCTCCTCCTTTTTTTGAAGTCACAATACCAACTGAAAAATAAAGTCGTGATGCTACGGCTACATTGTCGCGATAATGCGAAATACACTTCGCGCGCTCTCTGTTCTACAGACGACGAGTGGTGTGCGAGAGAGAGCGCGTAAAGTGTAGTGTACCGACACGACTTTTTTCAAATTGACTGATATCAGTTTTTTCTGGTTTTTTCTACCCCAGTAATATTTATTCAATAGTGATTTAAATTATCAACCAAAGCGTAATTAAATTCATATTTTTTTGATGTGTAACATCTTTCCTCTCGCTTTATGTGGGAGTGATTTCGTGAAAAGGGACGGAAGCGTGTAGACAGGAAGTGACAGTTTGAGCATGTAAAGAGTCATAAAGTGCAGCACGCTTATCTGGCCCGGCGGCTTTTATTGGAACTAAAAAAATCACTATGAAAATTGACAGGCTCTGTCCTTTTTTGTTCACCGACAGAGCCACCGTCACCGTGTCAGATGGGCTTACTGCACTTTATGTACTCTTTAAAAGCATGGAATTAGTGCGTGCTTTATAATAGCACGGAATTAGTAAGTTCTATATAGATTAGAGGGGATCGAATATCGACCAATAGTAATGAATAATTATTCGAATAAATATTTTAATATTTTACTTTTTATATTCTGAGGGTAATTTCTGTCGCTGCTCAGTTGGTTATTACCAAGGTGAGATGTCAGATGATACACATAATATGCGACTACTGTAAGGTTCACACGTTTTTTTATTCTTCACTTTCAATAATATCTTTATAGAACCTATACAATTAACCCTAGGCCCCACGATATCCCTTTCGCAATATGCTAAAAGATACAACAAAGTGAAGTGTTGTGAGCAATCAAGTAATATGTACAGTAAAGGAAGTAGGAACATTCCACCATCCACATAATTATCTTGAAACTTCGTAACAGCGCTGCATGCCAAGAAAAATGGCATTTACGTTTATATCTTACTGCCGATGAATGCATACTGGTCATTCTGTACTTTGACAAAATACAGTAGGTATCTTTGTGAAAGCTAATATAATAATAAATGTTCCATGAAGGAAGAAGGAACCCGGGATACAAGATGACTATAATATTATGACGACCTCTACACATCTAACATCCTTACTTCCTGCAGACCTGTGCTACATCCACTCGTTGTTTTTTCCAACCGAAAATAAATATTTCCACTTCACCTTCATGAACGATGAAAAAGTTGTAAAAGTTCTTGCAGTGCACGTGTATGTATACAGGGGTAAATTTAATTATTATTATTATTAAAAAAAACTCCGCAGACGTGATGAACATGTTTGTATAATAAAAAAGAAATTCATTTGATGAGTTTTTTTTTTTGGGTGTTCAACCACCGGTAGTGGCTTGAAATATCAGTTTAGGAAATCTTTTTTTTTTGTGTAAACTTCAGAGGCAAGATGGGTATCGATAACTAAACACGAAAAAAAAACAGATTTTCTCAACTCATACAGTCGTTGACCCCAACAAAAAAATCACCAAATTTTTTTATTTTTTTTTTATGAATGAAAATTTGATTTCTGTAAACAGGTTCACACAAACACTTTTACACGTCAATCATATTTAGAAAAAAACTAGATGAGCTCGGCGCCTCCCATCCGACCATTCTGAGAAGAAAGGCCGAAACAAACTCAGAGGTCACAGTCTCTTTCAACGTCCAGACACAATCTTGGTCAGATCATGCGAAGACCATGCAGATTGGTGTCCGTAATGGTCCCCCGAGGAAAAAACCACACAGATTGATAGATATCGACATCCATCACTTCAGAGGAGTTTCAGCTAGCTGATATGACCCTGTATATAATATTTTTACCCGACTACCCCAGAAGCCGGGTAATGTTTTTCGAGAGTAGGTATGTATGTATTTATGTCTATTTCTTTTGCACGCTGTGTAGCCTAAACGGCTTGATAGATTTTAAATTTTAACCTATGACCTGGGGGGTAACCATCACCTCATAAACCAGTATTATTATAATATTACTTCACAGTGGGAAAGTTATGGAGCTATACAGGACTTATAGCTCCATCTCTTTCTCACGCTGAAGTAATATTGAAATAATACTGCTATAAGAGGTGATGGTTGCTCCCCAGGGAAACGAAGCGGGAAGGATGTTGCGGTGCAATGACGAGTCGGAGCGAAAAAAAACCGGTCAAGTGCGTGTCGGACCACGCACAATGAAGGGTTCCGTAGTTAGGATCCAAATTTATTCCTACATTCCAACTGCAAATGTAAGTTTGTACGCACAATATTGAATAATTTACCAGGTTATTTTAAGACCATAGACTTCTTATAGGTTTTCTTGTAATGTATAAGTATAGAACTATTTTCTGTATTTTATTTTTATTTATAGGCTCTGTAGTTTAGGAGATAAGGGGGGGGGGGGGGGCGGTACGTGAAATTTACATCTATTTTCTTAAATATGTTAAAAATATTTATTTTAAAATTATAATAAAATATATATTTGAAATCCTTACAACAAGCCCTTTTCACAGTACAGTTTTTCTTATTTGCCCCCAAAAGTGACCCCATATTCAAAATTCCTTTACTTTATGTTACACGTCCGTGTTTGGGTCACATAAATTCATATGCGTACCAAATTTCAACTTAATCGGTCCAGTAGATTCGAAACAAACGTGCTGTGACAAACGGAAAGACAGATAGACCTATAAGGATTCCGTTTTTCCTTTTGAGGTACGGAACCCTAAAAAAGGGAGTGGATGTTTTTTTACATAAATTACAAAAATATTGGTATCAAATAAAAGATAGTAATGAGTCAATTCCAAATACATATATATATAATACACTTATGAATTAACAAAACTAAAAAGCTTGAAATAAAGCAAATTATTATTATTATTAGTTCGGTCTGTCTGTCTGTCCGTCTGTCCCGGGCTTAGCTCAAAGACTCTTAGTAGGTACTAGAAAGCTATTTAGCAAGGGTATACATATTAATCACGCCGACAATGCAGTAAAACAAAATCTTGAAAATAAAATATCTTTCTATTTAATGAATTATTGATAATTTTTCTCGTCTATCCCTTGGTGTGGGTGTATCGATAGGATAGACCGTTCAAAAATATCACGGGTCTGTGAAACCGATTTTCGATTCAGGTAACTTTTGTTAGAGTCAAGTGTGTGTCGTTAACCGGTAACCCAATTAAGGCGCTGACAAGACCCAATTGACCAAAATAGGCGTCTCTTAAGAAAAAAAATACCAAGTCTGTATAGTTTGTGGTAGCGGAAAAAAATTTAATTTTGAACATATTTCCCAGAACTTGGTTGTTACCAAAACACGTTTTAAATAAAAATCTCGATACAAACTAACGTTAAACTAACCTCTTACCTTGAGTTCTAATCCAAAATATTTGTATTAAATATCAAAATACGTTACGTATTTAATTAATAACAAGAACGTCTTATTTGAATGCAGAACTTGGTTGTTATTAATTTTCGATTACTACTAGGCATGGGTAATATCGCTTTTACGCTGTATCAAATCGTATCTATGTATCGGTTTGAAATATCGGATATCGCATCTATATATTTCAATATATTATAAATAATAATATATATACCTTTATCTTGGCTGAATGTGTGTGGAACTCTGAAACGAATGTGGTAGGTAAGGTACTGTTATTTTTAGGTTTCGGTTTTGTTCGATTTATGTACATCATTGTATTTTATTTTTTACCGTATACTCGTAATCAGTGAATGTCTTGTCTGGTAGTGTTGATAATATGGCACTCTGAAATTAAACTACATAGTACAGTCGTTTCGGTATTTCAGATATATTTTTATCAAGTATTTATATAGGTACTAATCAGTGAATTGAACTTTCCTTTATACTTTTCTGAGGCTTAGGATTGGCTGCATTACTAATAAGCAAATCATAAGAATACAAATATTGTATTTGGTATTGAACTCTATGCTCCTGTAAATAGTGTTTAAAATTTGTATAAGACATTAGCGAATCGCAATCGCACACAGTACCACGGTATTACAAGTACCCGAATACCGAATATCATAGTGCGATACGATATTTTTTGTAACTCATACAACGCCACGCACTTGGCCGGTTTTTTAGAACATTGTTGATATGATCCACACCCATCATTTTGGAGACCAGGTTTACTCCCAGGAACCTGGCCTTTTCAATGATCGGGATAACTTGGCCGGTTTTTTTATTATTATTGTAAGTTTATCGTGGAAATCACCTACAATCATAATAAGTAGATTATCTTACGAGACCTAAAAAAACCCGAATAATTGTTTACCGCAGATCTCTACTCATCCAAACAACACTTACAGGGGGTTGTACACAGGTACAGCCCCCTGTTGCAAGTTACGGCATTCATGAAATGATCATGACTGACAATTAGCCACAACAATCAGCCAACCCCTCTGCCCAGAGTACTAAACAGTATGACAGTATCCAATAAATAATTAAATTATATAATTTAAAAACATAGAATGTCCAGTTATCTATTTATTTTTTTAACTGAATTCAATATTTAGTAAAATGATGAGCTCGGCACTTATTTTATTTTATAAATTATATAGTCACTCGACCTAAGTCTAATGACTTGGGCTGTAGTTGACTAGTTGTTGCTTTACCTGTTTGGTAATTAAAACATATGTACTATACTGCATTGTTTTTGTATTACTTTTAGTTTTGTAAGGAAACAAGTCAAATCAAAATATTATTACATTTATTAATATATTAACAAGATTTTAGCTCAAACTCAATGATTTTGCGATGTTTTGAACGCTCCCGCCATCTTATTTCATAAATAAACCAATAGGGCATTTCACGTCGTACCAACCTCCAGTAGTTTACCGGAGTGATTGCTCGCCGCACGGTTGGCAGCAGTGTCGACTATTGCAAATGGTGGATTGCGTTACTTTTTCTCGAGCTCCGTGTAAAATATTTACGTAAAATAGTGTTAATTTCGTGGTGCAGTGTTTCTGACTAACATAAACATGTCGGAAACACTGCCGAATGCTAAAAAACAACTTCCAAGACAGCTGGTGAGTGTTTATTGTTAGATTTTTACGTATTTAGTCCCGGGTGACGCCATGGTGGCTTTATCTGGGATCACGTAAACATGAAATGGTGCATCGCTGCATCGTGTATCGATTTACGAAAGTTACGGGACGATAGGAATCTTTTTGTGAATGTGTTTTTTGTGTGTGATGATGATAGTTATTGAGGGTCATCGGACTCAGTTTTTTGTGATCACGCCGCGGCCGAGTTTAAAACGCGGCGGCCGTATGCATTCGCGCATGCGAGATGGTGTCAAAATCTATAATAGTTCCGGAGATCGCGGCATTGCGATTCAGCGGCGATGATAATGAGAGACGTGACAATAAATTGCGCGCGCCAGCGACGTCTTCGACGCACGAGGCATTGTGGGCATCTGGTAGGGACAGAGTGTCGAAGGCGTTTCCCTCCCGCGGGCTGGCGGAGAGCAGGCGGCCAGGGGCGTGCGCGCTACGCTGCGGCCACACGTCGACGAGCCCGAGTCCGCTCGCTGCTCGCGAGCAATCTACTTTATTACTTGACTAATCTGCCGCCGAACAATTACACGCTGGGCGAGAGTCGATCGTCTAAAACACTTGCATATTGATTTAAATAGGATACGACACGATTGTCGAGCGACCGACTGCTCTTTGTTACGCCAAGACCGCAAACAGCCCTCGCATCTTAAGTTTTATTGTTACAAGTTAGGTTCACTTATTCTTTTACTTGTATTTCATTGGCCTTGGGTGGAAAAAAATAACCTACTTCGTAACGCGAGACGCTAAACACTCTTGCAGATGCATTTTTTGTACGCGATCGGAAAACGATAAAGAAAATTCATCCACAAAACCTGTCACAAAAGGTGTTAAAAAGTGAAAGTCACTAATCACTTCAGTGCGCCGCATTGTCAACTTTTCTAGCTGAGCAAATTTACGGATGAGACAAACACACCTACAATAAACATTGAAATATTTTTATCCAAGCGACCTAATATTTCACGGTGTTTACTATACCTACTAATGAAATTAATGGTAATTATTAATTCAAGATTAGATTAGGTTGGGAAATTAATTTTGCTGTCCACATTTTTATACACCCATAGTCATTTATTTTGTAGTGAGTTCAGTTTTGTTTGAATAGTGGTAATTTATAGCCTTGTAAACTAGGTAAAGGTCAGAATAAAATAAAGCATCACATTCAGCTGTCAGATAATTTCATGTAACATGTTTTCACTTTTGAATTCCTGGCAATACTTTAGTTCAAAAGGGTATATTATCATAACAATTGACACAATAATCAGAATGATTGCACAACAAAGTTCTTTTCAAATATAAACATATTGTACAACCATTGCCACATCATCGAGAAATCAGCAATAATGTTACTAAATAACAAATTCAAAGTAAGCACTTAGTACCTTACGAAACTGTGGTCTTTAAATAATATTTCTTCAAAGAAAGAGAAGTAAATATTTCTTGTTTTCTCTGTAGCGTGAACGCAAACAACGCAAGCTATATTCCGATGAGTGGGCTCTGGGTGACGATGAGGCTGAAGGTGGCCGGGGCTTCTCCCTGGCTGACAAACTGGAGAGCCCAAGATTTGAGCATTCTGGTGCGGTGTTGGATATGCATGGAACAGACCTGACTGTGTCATATCTACAGAAGAATGGATTTACTACTCCGCTGCTGTTTAAGGAGAAACTTGGATTGGGACTCAGGTATGTACTTGGGTTTTTCTTTTGTTTTTAAATTAGGAATTTTATGTACGTATGTGATGTTAATATTGATACCTCATACATCTTTTTTCTAAAAGGATTACAATGAGTCCCTTTGCTGTTAAACTGTTTATCTTTGAACAATTTGTGTACTTTTCAGTCCATGCACCTCTGTCATTTTACCATTATTATCGGCTAATTGCCAGGTGGATAATAGTTTTAGTTATCATCTTTATTTTGGTATAATACATTAGCACTGTTAGAATCTGAATACCAATATTAGGCAAATAGATGTTAATAATACTGGAATTTATAATGTCGAAAATATTTGTCGTAGGCATTACGTATTTTGGCGGAAGATAATGACAGGGGTCCCTTCAATGATACTGAATTATTAACATCTGTGGTTATTTAAATACGAATGTACCTACGCCTCTGCTGTATATAATGTCGGGAACTCGGGAAGCATGATTATAAATGGTCATCAATTCATCATAGACTGCAGACTTTCAAACTATAGCATTTGCCACACATCATGTAATAATCGGAAACTCGCTATAACTTTTAAAATAATTTATGCATTGGCACGCGTACGGACGATACCATAATGCTTTAGTGCACTTTATTACAGTATGGACTGTAGACTAACAGAGTGCGTAATCGACTAACGCAAGTTAATATCATGTTACCTATATATACCATACGTATACGATACGATATGATACATATGACAGACGGAAATAATTACAGTGATACAACAACTAGCAGTGGTATCGCGTATCGGGACTTCACTAACCTAGTTTGAATCTACGCGTTGATCCACAGTCATGCCATAAATATGGGTGCGAACGACATCCTATTGTCTATGGTCGGGTCGCACCGTTGTTTACATAAAAAACTAGGAAAACTGTTCAAGCTATCTACCAATGTAGGTGTACACTAAGGGTGCCGAGCATTTTTAATCTTGTTAGAATTCACCAAACAAATGTATCTTAGAATTTTGTCTTGGCTTGGGCAGGTAGTTGTTTTTGTATACCCAGATTATAAAAAAGCTCTGTATTGTTAGATGAGTAAGCTTTTTATAATGGTACTCCAACGAAACGGAAACAAGTTTTTTAAAGAGCTCTTCCTACCTAGGTACGTACTTACACATTTTTCGAAATATAATATATTTCGTCTAGAGCAAACGTTCTAATCTAAATAGGATGTAAAGAAGGCGAATGCGGAGGATTAACATAACTTACTTTTGAAGTTAACCCTTTGTTTTTCAAGCCACATTCTACCTGGATCCAAAGACGAAATACAAATCAAAATAATTAACGTAAAACACGCCAAAATAAAGCTCAAAATATTTCTCTCAACAGGTTTTAATAGTTTATCGTAAAGTAAACGGTGTACCAAGTGTTTTATCTCGGCACTATTATCTCACGATCGTATTCGTCCTCAATCACTGGGATATTGGAACTTATCTTAATTTCATTCTCGGTATCTGTTAATATTATTTGTGAGCCGGCCGCCCTAGTAGATTTTAACTAGGCTCGACTACTGTATGCTCCAAAAGTATTTGATGTAAGTGTACACAAACCCTGCTCTGTTATCGCAATCACTCATTGGGTTGCCATCTCAAAAATTTGGCAACCAGTACAAAAAGCTTAAAAACAGTACAAAAAGATTTTGTGTGGGAATGGGGACGTCAACAGTTTTTTTTATTTAGTCAGTATAATAAAAAATAGTTCAAATAGTCATAAATAGTTTAATTATTTATTTTCAAACAAACTTTTAAAACCAAATTAAGTCATCTTTAATTGTAATCAGTGACAAAACAGAATATTCTTTTGATGTTTTGAAAAACCTTTTCAAAATAGTAGTATACTTTTGACAATCTTAAGTTATTATTATTTTAGTTAAACAAAAAACCTAACCAGTCAAAAAAAAAAAGTTACAAATTTTATGAGACCATTTCAGTATTCAGTGTTACTTTTTTTTTTACTCTAAACAAAGTAATAATGACCTTCTTAAAGTTTTCATCAGCAGCCATATTAAATTTAAGCTAATTATAGTCCTCTTACAAGTTAAGCAACAAAATCGCGAGTCGCACTGCCGCCCAGCGTCGACCAAAAAATTGAAAAAATTAAACCCGGATTACAAATGAAACCCCCTCCGCCCGGACGCTCTTTAAACTAGGACAAATCCGGGGAAATCCGGACGGATGGCAGCCCTAACTGTAGGGAATTAGTAATACATTCATCCATCAGTATTTAGACAGTGCCAACGTACCTATATCAATACCTTTTTATTAAATTGTAATTAAAAAATCATCGACTAAAATTGAGGTTATAAAAATTAACCTCAATAATTGTCAAATGAAAAACATCTCTGAGTCTAAAGCGCAGATATATATATGATTTTAGTAACTTTTAAATCTATTATTACGGCTTCAAATAATGCAAGTTATGCAAAAAATGTATGTTAAACTGGAACGCGTACACATCAATTCTTGTGAATATTAAAGTACATATTTTAGATGAAATAAATTCAGGAAATTAATGGGCCCAAAGCATGAAAAACGATATTACTATCAAACTACTTAAGATATTTCATATTTTTTTTTTGTATGAACATACTATTTTATTATGTATAATTGTTATGTCAGTGATTTTATTTTTGTAATACTTGTATTTTCGTTACTAAAAATAAATAATTAATCCCTTTGAAATAATAAAAACTTATTTTTTTTTTCTCTTTGAAACCGAACGGCAACGTGCGTGGCGCGACGCGTATTTGTATGGCCAAGGTCAACGGCGTTTGATTAATGATTATAATATTAGTATTTTGGGTTTAAGTATTCAAATAATCGAATAAAATCACTCAATTTGTAAGTGGCACAAAAGATGGCATCCACCACAGGTGCGTTTACTGATCCATTTGTCTACATTCACTACACAGATATGATATACATCAGATACTTATGGAACAGACCACAGTGTTCAGTCATTTGTGCTTTAGTTAGTTGATGCGAGACAAAAACTTTGAATGCAGACTTTTGTTAAAGTGCATCTGCACCAATAGGTAGTACCTACTTAATCTTGTTCGAGCTTGGATTGTTTTTTACCAGATCTTGTTTATAAACGAACTTCGTCGTAAATAATGCACGGTTAAAAACATTTTTCTAAAAAGTCTCGGCCGTAGGTACCCTTAAAATTCTTTGACAAAATATTTTCACGAATAGCTTAAAATATGATTATCACTTTGTAATACCGGCCTAAGTGCTAAGTCGGTATCCTGCGGTGTCTTCACAAGACTTACAAAAAAACATCGCCAGACTGGGATCTCTTATCTCTTCTGTTTTTATCATGACGTGGTAGAAAAGTGGATTTGTTCTGACCGAGCCCTAATCTATTCCAGGAATGTCCAAAGCATTTGAAACTTGTTTTTTGTTACTTATGTCATTTTAAGACGCTGACAACACCTAAACCGCGGTCACTGTCAGATTGCATGGAAAAGAAAGAGAGAGAAGCGCGACGACAAAACGCTTGTAATTTATTGCAAAATATGAAGTAATTATCTATTTACTCAGAATTGAGTTTAGTAATCAAAAATAAAAAACAACCAAGATCTGCATTAGAATAAGACGTACTTGTTATTAATTAAATACGTAATTTATGTTGATATTTAATACAGATAATTTGGATTAGAACTCAAGGTAAGAGGTTAGTTTAACGTTAGTTTGTATCGAGATGTTTTTTTTCAAAACGTGTTTTGGTGACAACCAAATTCTGGGAAATATGTTCAAAATTAACATATATTTTTTCCGCTACCACAAACTATACAGATTTGGCAATTTTCTTTCTTAAGAGTAGCCTATTATGGTCAATTGGGTCTTGTCAGCGCCTTAATTTATTTAGTTAGGACTTAGGATATTTTTTTATTTCCGACCTCCACGCGGGCGAAGCTGCGGGTAAAACCTAGTAGTATTAAAATAGACTAGCTGTGCCCCACGGTTTCACCCGCATAAGTCTCGATCCCTTTGTAATATCGGGATAAAAAGTCCTTACCCAGATCATGGTCTACCCATGTGCCAAATTTCATCCAAATCCGTTCAGCCGTTTTAGCGTTAAAGAGTAACAAACAAATTCACTTTCGCATTATTTAAAGTTACCTAGTATTCACAAAGATATAAATAAAAAAAAAATGTGCAAGTCATAGAATACTCAATTTTTAAAATTTCTCTAAAAATGTCTCCAGTAAACCTAAGTAGGTAGGTATAACTATTATATTTCTGTTGAAACGAATGAATGCATTTAAATAAAATATAAATTGGTGTCCTACTGTATTATTTTATTAAATATAAATTATACACTATCGTAGAGTGTGGCCGATACTGAATAATATATGTAGATTGTGAGAAAAATAAATCGATTACGAATCGCCCGCGCCGGTGCCTATAATAATATTCACATTACGTGTACTATCAGAGGAATATTATTGCTATAACTTTTGCGGTAGGCCTCCATATCGAAATCCCTGAAGCTAAATAAAAATAAAACTAGTAAAAAGTAATATATTGTTGTTGTTTATACTGTTTTTCCTTGACTGAGAACGCCTTCTGATAAGTTTATTTTAGATCGTTTCAGGTCGAATTGTGTCAACAGGAGTATTATACGTAATGTGACTTTCTTGTGTGTAGCTTGTTATATATACGTTTTCATATACTAAAAAAACTTCTCTTTCTCTCAAAACGGTGAAGGAAGTCATCGTGAGGAAACCGGTATGTCCTAGAACCAAAAATTCGAAGACATGTGACATCTACCAACCCGCACTGGGCCCGCGTGGTGGCTTACGGCCACCCACTCCCTCTCACAGAGAGGAGGCCTGTGTCCCAGCAGTGGGAACATTATAGGCTGATTATGTTATATACTAAAAATTGTATTCATTCAAGTTTGGTGTTATGTATGACTCATACTAATTGATTACCTGTATGAGTCAGAATCCAAAAGTTTTGCTGTAGGTACTTTGCCCAACAAAAAGAAAACTAATTATATCTTTACCAAGCTACAGTCAGTAAGTCTAGCGTGCTGGTTGGAGGTAGATCTATAGAAAAATGTATCAATGATGTGTTAGAAATTGTGCTGATACACGTTCATAAGTTTCCATAATTAGCAAGTCGTAGTGTGCGTAGGCGGAATGCTAAAACATCTCACACAGTCTTGAGCTTTATATCATTATTACTCTGGAACTAACTAATTATTTAGCTCCTTAAGGCGCCGACAAGACCTAATTGACCAAAATAGGCCTCTTTTAAGAAAAAAAATTGGCAAATCTGTATAGTTTGCGGTAGCGGAAAAAATATATGTTAATTTTGGACATATTTCCCAGAACTTGGTTGTTACCAAAACACGTTTTTAAAGAAAAATCTCGATACAAACTAACGTTAAACTAACCTCTTACCTTGAGTTCTAATCCAAAATATCTGTATTAAATACCAACATAGGTTACGTATTTAATTAATAATAGGAGCGTCTTATTTGAATGCAGAACTTGGTTGTTTTTTTATTTTCGATTACTCAACTCAATTTTGAGTAAATAGATAATTGCTTCATATTTTGCAGTAAATTGCAAGCGTTGCGTCATCGCGCTTCTCTTTCTTTTCTATGCAAACTGACAGTGACCGCGGTTTAGCTGTTGTCAGCGTCTTAACGTGTTTTCCAAGTATTGCCAGTTCTAAATACAAACAGAAATTCTGTCCTTCCTCACCCTAGGGAGGTACACTAGCGTAAAACTGTAAATAAAGACAAAAAAGCGTAAAATTCGGACCTGTTTGAACGATACTGGCTGGCTGGATCGCCATTAAACGCGATTTGCATACTAAGTAGCATAGTGTAACGATTTCACATGATGATAGTTCTTTAAAAGTTCAATTTTAATTAGTCCATTTAAACTTGAGTCGCGTAGATAATAATGTATTCATTTATTCACAAAAAGCTCAATATTAACAAAACATATCTTCAATATTGGCATCAATAAGGAATCTCAACTAAGTACGTTTCATTTTCTACAGTTATTCCTGATTTTATACTACAGTGGGTACTTTTATTGTAATCGATAGAACTTGATAATACAATAATATTGTAGGTATGCATAAAATAGCTCTAAGATAAGTTTACGCAGGCAAATATATAATTTTACTTACACGTTCCATGTTGCTATCTGTAAAGTAATCTTTATTGCTTTTCTGAAGCACTATTTCGTGTAAGGATCTGTGTAAGTTGAACTCGAGTTTTATGTATAAAAGAAAATATTCCAGCATGAAACCTCTTCCGTAAATATTCCACGTCGCCGTGGGGATCGCTGCAAATTTTAACCTTGAAGTTTTTGATGTAACATAAGCCATAACATCACGCCGGTAGGTGTACTTATAGTACACCCACATTTCGTCAGATATGAGTCAAGTACTTTGTAATAGGGGGCGAATAATTCCTAATAGAAAAAACACTATAACACTTTGCCCGACCTGTGAATCAAACCCAGGACCTCATGCTCAGCAGTAGCGCTTGTGATCACTAGACCAACGACGCAGTTTTGGATGTAAGTTTTTTTAAAGTGACTACATCTAAAAAAGAAGTATTTTTTATAATTATGGAAACACCCGCCCATTGCCCATTGTATATTTTGTAGTGTTTGATTTATTTTTTGTTATGTATTTTTGTGGTGTACCTACCATAAAGTATAAATAAATAAACACCGGATTTGTATGAAGATTTCGAAATATGTGTGTATTTAGAATCTAAAACCCACAGAGTGGCGTTAACCAGCTGAAATAAACTATCTGTAATCTTATAAAACAAATCTATTCACAAAAGGATATTATTTTCAATGCATTTGGATTCCACTTAGTATCCAAATAATACCGATGACATTTGAGTTATTGGAAAATCCCGAGTGCAATGTCAGATGGAAAATATTCCCGTCGACATGTTTACAAGAGGGAAACGACTTCAGACGACTTGATGCATATTGATATTCTTCCTATAGAAATGTTTGAATAATACAAAAACGGAAGTTGGTGAAATATATCTGTTTAACCGCCGATATTGTGGTCTGGGAAGGAAAAAGTTACCTTGGGGTCACAGAGAATTTTGTCAATGATAACTTAATGAGAGTCTACGGCATAGGCTTGCCGCCGATTCAAAGTAGTGCACAAATTTGGTCGCATAGCAGACTACTACTAAAAGGATGTGAAGATTTTCAAATGCATTCTGAAAAGGTAGCAACAGTTAACAGACAATGGATCTAATGTGAGAACTGTGTCTTCGTCAATTCAATTCAATTAATCTTTATTGCAATCCATGATGTACACAAACAGGTGGTGGGGAATCTGATAAAGAAGATCTATTATCCACAAGTGAATCAAGTGACGAGTGAAGACGAAATTACGTTTACAGAGAGAGTACAGTACTTAAACACAGAGCAGCAAGACGATAATGGTCGCATTATAGTGTCGGTTCGTTTGAGGTGATGCTCGCATTGCTGGCAAAGACATACCATTCTTGTTCAATGATGAAACAAGTGCTTTGGGAAAGATCTTGCTTCTCGAAGTGATGAAGAAAGGCAATGCATTTTGGAATTTAGCTGGGCGACCAAAATCGGCTGAATGTATCCGAAACGTCCTAGGATACACACTGTCGCGCCCGGTCCTAACAAGATGGAACAGTCTGTAAGACAGACTCAAGCAAATACTGAGTATAAAAACATCAAACCAGCAAGGCTTAAAAGCTACAAAAAGTGCTTTGAAGACAACTGAATTTGAGTACATCGAAGAATACTTACAGTGTGCGGCTTCCATAGCCGATGCTCTTGATATTCTTCAAGGAGAGATACTTCTTATGGCATCGTTAGACCGTGCCTATTAGCTCTACGAAAGAAGTTACAAAAATTATTTAGACAAGCTACAGTATTGCAGACCCATTGTCAATACGAAAAAAACTTGAAGGAAGATTTTCGGGAGTTCTACAATGTTTCAAGCACTAATTCAGTGAAAGCTCTTGATGCAGCTTTGACTCACCTAAAGTTCAAAAATAAGTTGAATGTATGTATGTTTATAACCAACTGAATACAGAAAATGCAGTGTGCTAGAATTAACGAGTACTTAATAGTCGACCAACTTACACTTGCAGTTGGAGAATTGACCGTGACGTATGATGACGTTGTATGGGAGAACATGTTTTTCAACTGAGTTAAACGGCATGTAATTTCTCAAAATTCATTAGATACGGAAACAGCTTATCAGAATGAAGAAACTTTTAAGTCAGACAAGACGACTTTTTTAACAATAATTAAGATTTTGGAAGTGAATCTGACTAGAAAGAGAGCAGACTTGCTGATTAAACATTATTTTGCTGATGTAAGCCGTGAAATAGAACTCTTGCATCAATATCCTCGTTTGAAAACTGTTTGTAAAGTACCACACGCCTATAGTCGTCATCAAGACCAGTTGAGCGAATGTTTTCCTATGCCACCATGACCAACTCACCGAAATCACACAAACTAGCCAATGAAGTGTTTGAGGAAAGAGTCGTCATGAAAAACAATTTAAATATATTGTGAATAGGAAACTTTGACGTAGAAAACCAATAACAATGTAACTACAGAGAAAACCATTTGTTTGATTATATTTAGTACTAGTAACGGAATAACAATAAAAGTAATTTAAAAGCATAAGAAAACGGTGGTTGCACCAACAGAGAGAGAGTATACAATGAGGGTTTTCTGAAATGGCGTTTACTAGGTGGCAGCACTGAGACGTCAGGAGAAAATATAGGTGTATTGACAGGTCCTGAACATGTTAACGCCTAAATTTTCTTTAGTCGTGACTGAACGATAAACATATGAAACGAATGATGAGAATCATCATATTTTATATTAAGACGCTGACAACATCTAAACCGCGGTCATTGTCAGATTGCATAGAAAAGAAAGAGAAGCGCGATGACACAACGCTTGTAATTTATTGCAAAATATGAAGCAATTCTCTATTTACTCAAAATTGAGTTGAGTAATCGAAAATAAAAAACAACCAAGTTCTGCATTCAAATAAGACGTTCTTGTTATTAATTAAATACGTAACGTATGTTGATATTTAATGCAGATATTTTGGATTAGAACTCAAAGTAAGAGGTTAGTTTAACGTTAGTTTGTATCGAGATTTTTTTTTCAAAACGTGTTTCAGTAACAACCAAGTTCTGGGAAATATGTTCAAAATTAACATATATTTTTTCCGCTAAAACAAACTGTACAGATTTGGCAATTTTTTTTCTTAAGTAAAGCCTATTTTGGTCAATTGAGTCTTGTCAGCGCCTTAATATCGAAATGGAAGACCTCTTGTCAAAGCGGCACCAACTGGCAACGTAAGTGTTCATAAAAACGTTACATTTAAACATAATAAAATTGTTTTTTGGACACATGACTAATAAAATAATAAACCATTTGTTTAATTTAATAATAGTTTTTTTTTTTAATTTGCCTTGGTTAGTATTTCAATCAACATTTAAAATAAAAACTAATTCAATCGTCAATCGTTAGTAAACTTATTACGTTAGTTTTAATGTCTAATCGACAATCAAACATAATTTTTGCCAACACTGCACAGAAAATATAATTCCATTTAATTATATTGGAAAGAAGATTAGGTTTATTCTGTGCCACATCCCGACAGATGGACAGACAGACGGAAACTACGAAATTATAAGGATTCCGTTATTGACTACGGGGCCTTAAAATCCAATATGAACGTTGATTTTTCGTTGTTTGACATTGTGTAAATACTTACTGTTTAGTTATGGCAATACTATAACAAAAGCAAATAATCGTACGATGATTTTTCGTGTCAACTACTTGTGTTGTAACTTAAGACGCTGACAACACCTAAACCGCGGTCACTATCAAATTCCATAGAAAAGAAAGAGAAGCGCGATGACACAACGCTTGTAATTTATTGCAAAATATGAAGCAATTATCTATTTACTCAAAACTGAGTTGAGTAATCGAAAATAAAAAACAACCAAGTTCTGCATTCAAATAAGACGTTCTTGTTATTAATTAAATACGTAACGTATGTTGATATTTGATACAGATATTTTGGATTAGAACTCAAAGTAAGAGGTTAGTTTAACGTTTAGTTTGTATCGAGATTTTGTTTTCAAAACGTGTTTTCGTTACAATCAAGTTCTGGGAAATATGTTCAAAATTAACATATATTTTTTCCGCTACCACAAACTATACAGATTTGGCAATTTTTTTTTCTTATGCGAAGCCTATTTTGGTCAATTGGGTCTTGTCAGCGCCTTAAGCACAACGGGGAAGTTCAAATGGGACCGGACAACCTTATAATCCGGGCTATTGACACCTTCAAACTTCATCCGCTGAGAGAGCCAACAACTGCCGATAAAGCCTTGTTATCCCTGCGGCCCGAGGCTTGGGCCAAGTGAAACTTAATGTTCTGGCTCGAAGTGAAACTGGTCGAATTCATTTATTCAAACGGGGCTGAGAAGTTTTTTGGATGTCAAAGTTACTAAAGACAGATGTTCATAGTACCTATTGTTGTACTGGTTGTGGCTTAAAATGGCGCAATGAACTGCGACATCAAAACGTCTCACTTTGTTATGATTATGAGAATGTCTAATTCTATGCATGCACATAAATCCAATCATCTGTTCAAAGGTGAAAACACTAAGAAACCAAAAATATTCAGACGAGATATGCTCACAATTTGCATGATATCTTCCAAGAATTGCTTACGCAAAAGCTTTCATTTCAGTTCAGATGAAACGCGATACTGGGAAAAGGTGCGTTGGCTCGGAAGACCGAACTAGGGTTACTATTTCGAAATTTAAAAGTCCTGACAAAACGCCCGACTTTTGCTTAAAAACATTTTACTTTTACTCTTTCTTTTTCAGTAACTACTACAGAACTAAATTAAAAAAAAAAACTTCCGTTGAAGACACTACGGACACTACAGAGTCTTCAACGTACCTAAATGTTTTTTTTTTATTTAGTTGGTCGAGGCCGAACGCCGGACCAAAAACTAACATCACGCCTGTCATCCCCGAAAGGGTAGCCAGAGGATTACATTTCGCCAGCTATCTTAAGTCCCATTAAGTAGGAGGCAAGCCTATTGCCAACATCCAAGGACAAATCCAGACTCCGGGCTGCTCCGGAGAAATTCCTGATGGAAAAACCCAATATCACTTAGCGCAGGATCTCATGCGCTTGCAAAACCACTAGCTAGATCAACGAGACACTCAAAACCCGACCTTGTCCGTATGAATAGTGACCCTTTTCTTTTCTTTTTTTTTTTGGGTGGTAAATCATCAAATAACTTCTCCCGCTCTGGGCGGAGCGGGAGGGTGTGTCAGACTCTTACTGACTAAAACCCACCCGTATTCCTTCCTGTTGCCTGTGTTGCCAGGGGCCTCGGTGACCATTTAGTACCTTCCCGCGACATGAATGGTGACCCTAAACCGAACTAAAATAAGTTTCAGGTCGAAAGGTCACTATCAGTAGACGCGGGAGTATTTTGATAGCTTTCTCGGTTAGACTTTTATAACCTCCGCTGCTGCGATTAATAAATAGATGCAAAGCTAAGATATAGACACTGATAGAATAAGGATACAAAAATGTATAGTAATAATATTAGTAATAATCGTTTAAATGTTATCATTTATGGGGCACATTTATAATACATAACTTAACAATTTCGCCTTGCTTCGTTGGTCTAGTTGTCGCAAGCGCTACTGCTGAGCATGGGGTCCTGGGTTCGATTCCCGCGTCGGGCAGTGTTGTTGGGTTTTTCTATCTGGAATTTCTCAGTAGCAGCCCGGAGTCTGGATTCGTTCCCGGTTTGATGGCAATAGGCTCGCTCCCTATTGCATGGGAATGGGACTTAAAAACATAACTGGCGAAATGTGGGTGTAGGTACACCTCTGCCCAACCCTTCAGGGAAACAAGGCGTGATGTTATCTATCAATTTAAATAGAGCTAGTACAGTTGCTTATTTGCCTGAACAAGGTTGTACCTGTGCTTCAGGCTAGAAATTGCCTAAATACTTAATGTAAAAAATTAACAATGAGTAACTATAAAATAAAAAAGTAAATTAAACCTTGGTACTTAAATTGAAGTAAACTAGCCTGTTAGCGGTTCTATTTGCAGACAACACATAGATCTTCTGTCTCTGCATAAACGATGGTTAGTTTAATTTTTAAGTATATTTTTTTACTGCTAAAGCATTTTAATTTATCAGTACTTAGTTTTCTAGAGCAGTGGTGGCCCAGTGGTAATGGCCGCGATTTACCGAATCGAGACAGGCGCTTTACTTTGTGTAAATTATTTCATCGCCACTGCTCTCAAAACGTTGAAGGAAAACATCGTCTTAGAAACATAAATTCAAAGACATGTGACATCTACCAACCCGAACTGTGCCCGAGAGAGGAGGCCTGTGTCCCAGCAGTGGGAACATTGTAGGTTGATTATGCTAGTTTTCTATTTAATAATTGTATATAAATGGGCCTTAGAATGTAAAAAATATCTTGTTAAATCAGTAACTTACGTTACAGTTAAATATAGTGACTGTTTAGGCTTTCTTTTATGACGTCAATAAGGATCTTTATATAAGTTTCCCATTTCGAAACTGAGCAATGTTTGAAGCTTTAAAAGTGCTTTCGAGGACTTTTTTGAATAGAGTACTGGTTGTTTTGTTTTCTTTGCAACAAACAAGTTCCGCACATTAATTTTAAACGAATATTCGAATGCAAAAGTTGAAATAAACGGTTAGGATAACCCCATGTAAATCAGCAAAACAACCACCTTATGAATAAAGTTCATTTGTATATTTATTTATTAATATTTATTAATAACCAGCTTATAAATACGCTCGCGGACAAAAAATACGGGCCAGGAAACGAAAAACAAAATTACTCTAACAGAGCTAGCGGCATGAATGAAACATAGATAACTTACCAGTTAATAAAATAAAAGCAAATGTTGGAAACATTATTAGTTTAATTGTCAAAATTACGTAAAAAACAAAATATCAATAATTTTTACATTAAAAAAAATAATGTTTGGTACCTCACATACAACACAAAAATGAACTTTAAAACAAAATTAATACTTTGTATTGCCTCCACGGGCACTTCTCACAGCTGCCAGGCGATGGGGGATGCTGTTTATTAAGTTTCTAATGCGATGTTGCGGGATGTTGGTCCATTCTTCCTCTACTAACGCATGTTTCAGGTCTCGAAGTGTAGCTGGGGCGGAGTTTCGATTTCTTATACCCCAATCTCGTCCCAAGCGTGTTCAATTAGATTCAAGACCATGCGATTGATGCCAACGTCTTGAAAATATTCATTTACAATTTGAGATGTATGTGGCCTTTTTTTTTTTTCTTTTTTTGGGTGGGAAATCATCAAATAACTTCTCCCGCTCTGGGCGGAGCGAGAGGGTGTGTCAGACTCTTACTGACTAAAACCCACCCGTATTCCTTCTTGTTGCCTGTGTTGCGGGGGCCTCGGTGACCCATAAGTACCTTCCCGCGACCCCGGCAGGCATCGGCCCTAGTGGACCCCTACTATGTGCTGACGACATCTCTTTGAGGCGCGCGTGGAATACAACGCGCCGTCGACCCGGGCCTGGTCCTTACCGGACGGTGAGCTACCCATTGCTCACCGTCCGCAAGCCCGCGCCTACGGTGGCCGGAAATCCGCCCGGGGTTCCCGACGCCCTGGGCGTCTCCTGCGGCGGCTAGGGGCGAGAGGCGCGAAACTTGCCTTTCCCTCAACCGTCCCGCCTCCTCCTTCGCGAGCATTACTGCTTCGCAGAAGGAGGTGACGGCTGCCCATGCTCTCTCGCTCCGTACCATGGCCTGAACCAGGGCCGGACGCGAGAGGTCTCTGCCGCCGATCGCCTCCACGAGGACACGGCGGTGCTCTGCCCAAGCCGGGCAGACCTCCACCGTATGCTCCACCGTGTCCTCCGGGCGATCCACACAGTGGTGACACCCGGACGTTTCCTCCCGCCTTATCCGACACAGGAACCTCCCGAAGCTGCCGTGTCCGGTGAGGACCTGCGTCAGGCGGAAGGTGAGGACGCCGTGGCGCCTCTCCAGCCACTCCTCAAAGAGGGGACTTATCGCCGAAATCGTGGCGTGCCCAGCACTGGGTTGCGACAACCGTACTTTCCATGACGCCATGAGATCCCGCCGGAGCTCCGTCCGCTGTGCCACGATTTCTCGCGGCAGCGGACTTACGCCCCGGCGTTTCGCCTCCTCGCGCCACTCCCATACGTGCGCGAGGACTTTTGCCTCCAGATCCCATGGCGGCAATCCGGCAAGGAGGCTCGCTGCCTCACAGGAGAAGATGTATGTGGCCTGGCGTTGTCATGCATGAATATTGGATTTTCACCCATATTAATTAAATATGGGCCGACATGCTCATTCTTCCACATATCTTGAACTAGTTAGCGTACCATTTTCTATCAACACTAACTCCGTGCGACTTTCTGAAGATATTCCAGCTCAAACCATAACAGATCCACCGCCGAACGGCACTTTTTCCTTAAATCAAGCTGGAGTAAAACGTTTCCCTGGCCGTCGGTAGACTCTTCGCCTCCCATTATGTGCAAACAGCATACATCTGGATTCGTCAGATACGTTACTCTTGTCCATTCTTCGTCTCCCCATTGTGCGTATTCGCGGGCGTAACGTAATCTTGCCGTTTCTACGGGTCTCCCGAAGTTGATTTGTTACTTCAACTGCCGTGAGGTGCCAATTTCGGAGCATGGTCGTAACAAGAAATCGATCCTCTCAAACCGTAGTACATTTTGGTCTGCCCGTTCCTGGTCTTATGTTCTATCCAGTTTCTCGGAAACGTTGGACCACTCGTCTAAACTCAAAAAACTCAAAGCATTAATTTCAATTAAACCATTACAAGCACTTTTGAATTGTCAAGGAGTCAGTCAGTTAGAAATATGAAGCTAGAAAAAAATCTCTGTGATATAAAGTTAGTTTTCATGTATGTACCATTATTAATTAGCAAGTTACAGGGTTTTTCAGTCTGCACACACACAAGGTATCAGTCAATACAAGTAGTTACACAGAATTAAAAAAAAAAAAATTTGAACAAAAGAACCTATAGAGGCATGAGGAACAGGGTGTAAAGTTCACTCATCCTCCATAGAAAAGGGAGGACCCTCCGACCAGACGGGTGTCGTGTCTGGTGGGCAACTGCCCGACGGTTGATGTCGGGATGTTGTATATATGCTAGTTGCGCGGTAAACTCTGCTTGCGCTATGCAGGATTTTAAGTGACGTCAGTGTGATGCGTAGTTCGTATGTGGCGCTTTAGATGCCGCCACATCACTCCCCTCCGGAGACCGGAAGTCGATAGTGGGCTGAGTCGTGTATCTTGCGATGCTTGCCAGTGCCAGGTGGGGTTCCAGTGGGTCGGAACCGGTTGTCGCATAGTTCGCGGTGGGTCGGAACTGTCTGCGGTGATGCCCCAGTGAGTCGGGGTGGCGCTGCGTTATGCTCTATTGAGTGGGATGTGGTACAGCGCCGGGTTGAGGGCTGACTGCTGGCGTCGACCAGGAGAGGGTTGAAGAGCTCTGCTTGTTGACGGGCCGAAAGTGCAGTGTGCTGTGCCAAGGTTCCTGATGAGGCTTAGGGTGATGACCAGGTATGCGCGGTCGCTGCATGCTGGTGGTCAGGGTACCCGTTGAAGCCGTGGGTGCTGGCTGGCTGTGTGATTCGCCGCTCGAAAGCTTGAGGAAGTGATGATGATGACGTCACGCTGAAGTAGTTGCACGAAGGCTGCGCTGACGTTCATACTCGGGGTCACCAGTATAGAGGCATGAGGAACAGGGTGTAAAGTTCACTTATCCTCCATAGAAATGGGAGGATCCTCCGACCAGACGGGTGTCGTGTCTGGTGGGCAACTGCCCGACGGTTGATGTCGGGATGTTGTATATATGCTAGTTGCGCGGTAAACACTGCTTGCGCGATGCAGGATTTTGCGTGACGTCATTGTGATGCGTAGTTCGTATGTGGCGCTGTAGATGCCGCCACAAACCAATCTGTAGAATTTGTGGTTATGTCAGTCACATGTCACATCTCCCCTTTGGAACTTCGAAGGCGGATCAATAAAGTAAACAAGTCTGTTCAAGTTGCCTTTTTACAGCGAAAGCTGTCTTACGAAACTCTCCAAAGTTTCTACTGAAGCTTCAGAAGTGCTTCTCAGAACTTGATACTATTATTTCGAGTAAGGTAATACTTGAGGACTTCTCCTGTTGGTAAATAAGCGGTTTAAAAGAAACAAAGCCACAACAATATTGCCACATAATATTGTGTTGAGTGGCAAAAATCAGCGGGATGAGCAAATTATGAGCAGTGTGCAAGCCACAGGCGCCATCAAGCTTCTAAACCTACTGAATTAAAAATGATACTGACGAATTGAGAAACTCCTCCTTTTAGGGTTAAAAATTAACTTAAATATTTTTTTTTTAAATCGTGCTTTAAGTTTCAATACTTAGTAAATCATCGACATCTCAGCCGAAGCTGGAAGTGGACTTCTCCCAAGCACCGCCACGAAGACCAGCTAAGGTCATGTACTCATTAGTTACGCGTAGTCTTAGTCTGTACTTTGAGTAAGTACATTGTGCAATAAATTAATAAGAAATTTATGTGTAGCAAATTTCTACTTAATTAGTCCAATAGATTCGGAGCAAATCGGCTGTGACACACGGACAGACAGACACACGAGTGATCCTACAAGGGTTCTGTTTTTCCTTTTGGAGGTACCTACGGAACCCTAAAAAAACTTAAAGAGGCTGACAACAGCTAAAGCGCGGTCACTGTCGGACTGCATAGTAAAGAAATAAAAGCGTGATGTGATGTCACAACGCTGGTAATTTATATCAAAATATGAAGCAATTATCAATAGATAATTGCTCCATTCACAAAAAAATCTATTGATTGGACTAAAAAATTAAAACACTTACGTTAATATATGTTGCTTGTAGAATAATCTGACAAAAAATCATAATGAGTTTTTAATCGTTAAAAGAATTGTTTAGAATTATCTTGTGATTTTTTCTATCGTATCAAATTAATTGTATTATATTTTCCACACACTATAACTAGCATATATCTTGAAGAATATCATATGTTTTCTGATTTTGTTTACTGCAGTGGATCATATACTTTCAGGCATTATAAAACTTACGTTTAGCTCCAGTAGTCCTTAAGTCCTAAGTGCTAAAACATTTTTGTTTGTTACAGGGTCCCGACCAGCAACTTCACGGTGAACGATGTGAGGATGTGCGTCGGATCGCGTCGGATGCTCGATGTCATGGATGTCAACACACAAAAGAACATCGAGATGAATATGAAGGTAAGACTGCATGACTTATCGTCGGTGATATTCTGAAACCGCGGAACTAACAGTGTTTAAAACCGCGTATTTACAAAAGTAGCAAAATCGTGATTTCGAATTTTCTAATTCATTAATATATATTTTACATAACTAATGCCTACAATATTAAGAGGAATTTATCAATTTAAAAGTTTAAACAATAGAAAGTCAAGTGCTTTAGTAAATATTACGTTTTTCCTCGTTCTTGTAAAATTCACTGCACCTACCTTACGCGGTTTTATACACTGTTAGTTCCGCGGTTTCAGAATATCACCGACGTTATCACTATCAGGATTAATAGTATAAATAAAGACCGGATTTTTTTAACATCGACTATTCCTATACTGTTGTTATTAATTAAATACGTAACGTACGTTGATATTTTGGATTGGTTCAAAATTAACTTTATCAATCCTCCTTGGATTGAAGCCCAGTGTTCACGTATCCACGTAAATTGTGGTATAGGTGTTAAGGCGCTGAAATGACCAAAGTAGGCTTGTCTTAAGAAAAAAAAATGCCTAATCTGTATAGTTTGTGGTAGCAGAAAAAATAAATGTTAATTTTGAACATATTTCTCAGAACATGGTTTGTTACCAAAACACGTTTTGAAAAAAAACATCTATACAAATTATCGATAAACTAACCCTTTACCTTGAGTTCCAATCCAAAATATCAACGTACGTTACGTATTTAATTAATAACAAGAACGTCTTATTTGAATGCAGAACTTGGTTGTTTTTTATTTTCGATTACTCAACTCAATTTCGAGTAAATAGATAATTGATACATACTTTGCAATAAATTACAAGCGTTATGTCATCGCGCTTCTCTTTCTTTTCTATGCAGTCTGACAGTCACCGCGGTTTAGCTGTTGTCAGCCCCAAAGCGACTAATTTCGCCTAGTATAATATTGTTATCATACTTTTAGGTTCAATGAGACCTATAGGTATTTATTTACAAGTCAGCCTTTTGCGGTCACTGTTTCCCCTCAAACGGCTTGTGGCTAAATAATAACAGCCGCACGGGTCAATCGGTCAGGTTAAGATACGCTTGCCGCAGTTGGTCCGTAGATGGGTGATTATCTTTACATACCAAGACCCCTCCGTGCCTCGGAAAGCACGTTAACCCGTCAGAAGCCCGAAAGTCTGACAACCAGTCTTACCAAGGGGTATCGTATTACCCAGTTACTGGGTTGTAGAGGTCAGATAGGCAGACGCTCCATGTAAAAAAAGGCTAGGCAGATGGTGTTTTCCCTCAAACCCCTTTACAAATTCCTACTGTGAATATTCACAAAAAGCTAATTTTGTTAACTGCTAGTAAAAGACTAATAAAAACCTGATATTGAACAGTGCTGACCAGCACCCTAATACACTATCGTCAATCAAAATCTGAATGTTTTTGAAATATATTGCTAATTCATTGCTTCATATGTTCGAAAAATTCGTCTGCTCAGCAATGTAAATAATGCAATGAATGTTGTTGAACTGTCAAAACCCATTGCTACCGATAGTGTGTTACACAATTTTCCCGCTGTTATTATGGATACGGGTTATCTATCAAAATATGTGGCAGAGATAAAAGTAAACATATCAAGTACCTACGTATATATTATTACCTACGTATCAAGTTTTGAAAATAACTTGGAACTTGCCAACACCAATCTTGTCCTGGGGCTATTGACCTAGAAAAGAAATTCAATAATAACATTAGGTACCTACCTTAGTAACTTATAAAATAGATTATGTATCAAGTTTTGAAAATAACTTTGAACTTGCCTACACCAATCTTGTCCTGGGGCTATTGACCTAGAAAATAAATTCAATAATAACATTAGGTACCTACCATAGTAACTTATAAAATAGATTACGTATTAAGTATTGAAAATAACTTGGAACTTGCCAACACCAATCTTGTCCTGGGGCTATTGACCTAGAAAAGAAATTCAATAATAACATTAGGTACCTACCATAGTAACTTATAAAATAGATTATGTATCAAGTTTTGAAAATAACTTGGAACTTGCCTACACCAATCTTGTCCTGGGGCTATTGACCTAGAAAATAAATTCAATAATAACATTCGGTACCTACCATAGTAACTTATAAAATAGATTACGTATTAAGTATTGAAAATAACTTGGAACTTGCCTACACCAATCTTGTCCTGGGGCTATTGACCTAGAAAAGAAATTCAATAATAACATTAGGTACCTACCATAGTAACTTATAAAATAGATTATGTATCAAGTTTTGAAAATAACTTGGAACTTGCCTACACCAATCTTGTCCTAGGGCTATTGACCTAGAAAAGAAATTCAATAATATCATTAGGTACCTTAAATAGTAACTTATAAAATATTATGAGCCGTGAATGAAAATAAATAAAAACTCGTCGAATGTTTTCATTAATTTTCGCGGCTCTTTCATGAATAAACCATTATGCTGCAACTTCAACAGTCGTGCCGTAGGGAACTGCATAAAATAAACACCGCAGCGAGAATATCGAGCTTTTACACATCCGTCAATATACAGTACGAACGGAATTATTGTAATATATTGTTATTTAAATCTTCTAATATTATTATATAAAAATCTCGTGTTACGGTGTTTGTGGTCCGCACTCCTTCGAAACGGCTCGACCGATTTTTATGAATTTTTTTATGTATATTTGGTAGGTAGGTGAGAATAGGTTGTAAAGTATATTTCATCCCGATATTCCCGCGGGATCGAGACTTACGCGGGTGAAACCTCGGAGCGCAGATATTAACTTAAAATAATTCAGCAACATTCTCCTGACCGTACTCAATTTTATAATTTTACCTAAGTACTTAATTACTTTCCTTTGTTATCGTATTCTTAAGGTGGGTTTAGAGCCCAAACGAACATGAACAAGAGCATTCTTTTCTTGATATTTCTGACATTCTTGTATAGTACGCAGGGCCGGATTAACCATGTCGGGGGCCCCTAAGCAATGCAATTCTCGGGGCCCCTTTACCCTTTTCTACTTCTTATTGTAGAATTTTTGAAGCGCTTTGCGTTAGAAAAGCTACGCTTACTTTTGTTTGCCATACCGTCGCGGTCGTCTGATTAGTTGGCGTTATATTCGCCGCGAAAGATCAAATATCATTTGAAATATGACAATGTAATATCCTGATAGTGCGCGTCAAACTTTATGGCGGCTCTGAAGTGCGCTACACGCTGCGCAGTACCCCAACCCTCGCTCCCGCTAACACATGAATTCGTTACTGCGCAGCGACGCTCCTCATGTTCCGAGCCGCCATAAAGTTTGAATCGCCCGATTCAAACTTGTTGTATTATAATATTATGATTCTGATAGACCGACGAAAGAATGCTGTTTCCTCTGTTTACACTAAGATAAATTATTGGTAGAGTCCGAATAAAATGCGCATTCGGTCGTTCGGGCTAATCTAAACCGACCTTTTTGCTGAGGATTGCAGTTGCCCGTGTCATGGTGCGGTTCGATTCCACGTTTAAGGCTTTCACAGACTGAAGCGATATCGCGGGCGCGATTGGCATATTGCTGCCTGTCGCGCCCGCGATATCGCCTTTGTATGCAGGAGCCTTTGAGAGTTAACACCACCACACTTTGATCCCTCACATTTAAATCTTAAACCATTATAGGCCTTACTAAAATATCTCTGTCATTCGTTACTCCACACAAACGCGACGTTTATGTCAAAGCATACGACATATCTAATGCCAATAAATGCTGATAGCACTTGTAATATTTTACTATAACCACATATTTCATTTTCAAATCGGGCATCAATCACTATCTATAGTTGACAGCGGTAATCGTATCGTCGATTGTCGTATCTACGCTTTGTTTACACAAGGCCTAACATCGACCTGGAGTCCAGAGACTGAATGTACAATTCATATGACTGTTTTGTACGCGCAATGTCTTGTAAATTTTGTTTACGTAACTTCATGTAGAATTCTTTTTGCATGTAGACATACTGTGGTTTGACATAGGCCATAGGCTTCTCCCAAGCTGCGCCACAACACCCTGTCCTCCGCCTTCCGCATCCAGTCTGTCCCAGCCACCTTTTTAAGGTAGTCGGTCCATCTAGCTGGGGTTCGTCCCACACTACGCTTGCCGACACGCGGTCTCCACTCCAGAACTGGTCTTCTCCACCGGCCATCGGTCCTTCGACAATCATGGCCAGCCCGCTGCCACTTCAGCTTGCTTACTCTGCAGGATATGTCGATAAATCCGGTTCTCTTCCGGATAGCTTTATTTCTGCTCTTATCCTATTAGACATAAGAAGATCAATAATCTAAAATAAAACGAAATCGAATCGGGGTATTAGCGATCTCTGTCATCTCTCATGTTATTAACCCAAAAGGGCGGCAAATTGATAAAAATAAGCTGTCACTTGTATGACGTTCAGTTTAGTATACATATTTTACACGGACTTCGTATTTTACAAAAAGTTGACTGAACACTTTTCACAATTACACAAATCTTTACTGTTTGTTTTGTGATTTATGGACCTCCTAGAGTCTACCCTGCTCTTCGATGACAAAGATTTGGTAAAAGAAAAAAAGGTACTGCTTGTAACACAGGGCAAACGATTTAATTATTATGAGTCATGCTTATTATCTACTTAATGCGAAGTAGCAATAGGTACAGTCACCAACACACGTCGTCGTCGTCGACGTCGTCGTTACCACAAACTGTCAAATTTTCTCATTATATTTTGAACTTAACCATCAAAATTTTAAGGTTTAAAATTATTTGGAGAAATTTGACTGTTTGTGGTAGGTAACCTGATGTGCTGGCGACTGTACAAAAATAATAAAGTAGTTTTATAATTAATATAACTCATTTCCTAATTAATATTCATCAAGAAAGGAAAGATTAATCTTATCCAGCATAGATTAAATGAATTAATCAAAGAAATAATTTTGCAGCGATTCATAAATCTAATTCATTACGTGTGGCTCCTTATCAAATTCAAGACACCTCTGTTTTTGATAAGACTTTGCGCACATTATAGACAATTTGTTGCCGTCAGCGGGAAGCTTGCGTGTATAGATGATGTGGGTGTGACATCAAACCGGAATGCGAGACGCATTGACACGTAATTAATCGATTTTAAGTTTGCCGATCAACCCTTTGACCGCCACGTCAAAAAAGCAAAAACGTGCCCTCGGCGCCAAGCTACGAATTTTTCCTTAAAATTTGTCATGTAGTCGTGACCGTGGTATGTTGGGCACATTTTGGTTTGTCATTTATACATGACTGTGGCGGTCAAAAGGTTAATAATTAGATAAAATTCGTTAAAACATCTCTTTACGTACGAGGGCGGCACTGAAAAATTCGGGAATCAAGGAAGTGACACATTACTATTTAAAAATGTATATATTGCTTTTCGAAGTATTCTCCGCGAAATTTGACACTTTCCATACGATGGAACCAATCATTGAAGCAACCATTCCATTCGGAAGTTGGGGTCTCCAAAATGGCCGTTTTGTAGTCGTCCACAGCTTCTTCAGGTGATGAAAATCTCTGTCCACGTAATTTATTCTTTATTTTAGGGATAGTTTAGAAATCATTAGGGCTTAGGTCGGGGCTGTACGGCGGATGGTCTAATAATTCTATTTTTTTTTTGCTCTAAAAACTCTTTTGTTCTGTGCGCGGTGTGAGAACTCGTATTGTCGTGATGGAGGATGATGCGGCGGTTGCTGTTCTCTTTACGGAGTTCAGAAACGACCTGTGGCAAACAAATGCTAGCATACCATTCTGCATTAACCGTTCTTTGTCCCTCAAGAGGAATAGTCGTAACATGGCCGGTTTTGGAGAC
Organism: Atethmia centrago; assembly: GCA_905333075.3. Taxonomy (NCBI): domain Eukaryota; kingdom Metazoa; phylum Arthropoda; class Insecta; order Lepidoptera; family Noctuidae; genus Atethmia; species Atethmia centrago. The sequence goes on from HG995387.1 coordinate 11,062,173, forward strand.
AAACGTGGCCACCATTTTTTTGCAACACTCCGTGAACGAACAATTTTTGTTGGCTTTAACTCATTTTCGAACTCCCAAACTCGTGACTGGTTTTTTGTTTCGGGTTCGTACGCGTATATCCAGGATTCGTCACCTGATACGATGTTGTATACAGCATGCTTTTTGCTCTTCACAGAGCGAATGCGGTATCCATCGGGAAAACAACTTTTTTACACCTAATTGTTCATGCAAGATTATTTGTATTTGACTCATGCCAATGTCTAAAGTTGCCTGAATTTCGCGGTATGTCACATGTCGATCTTCCTCAATCAGCTTACGCACAGCATCAACGTTTTCTTGGGTGACTGCAGTTTTTGGATGACCTTGACGGGGATCATCACTGAGCTTGACACGTCCACGTTGAAATTCAGCAAACCAGCGATAAATTGTGGTTTTGGATGGGGCTTCATCACCAAATGCAGAAATCATCCGGTCAACACACTTTTGTGTTAAACCACTTCGAAAGTCATAATAAATCATCGCTCTTGAATTTTCTCGAGTCAATTCCATTTTCTCAACGACTAAACAAGTTTGACAAAACCTTGTGACAAGACCGAGAATCTTTATTTAAATAAATAAATGGTATTCGATTTTTAAAACCAAGGAGTTTTCAATTAAAAAGATTTTAATATGGCAGGAACAGTGGAAATATTCCATTCCCGATACTTTTAGTGCAGCCCTCGTACTTAATTTGTTTACCTATACAGGGTGAAATTAAATTCCTAAGCATTCTCTGAAGGGTAAGCGGTCATTGTACTGATCATTATGAACAACTTTTACTATGGGACCAAACCCGAAGTCGTGAAAAAAAAAATCTGCTGTTCCCTACGTATGTTCGCTTAACTCGTCAAAATGCAGGGAGCAGCAGATTTTTTTTAGCGGTTTCAGGTTTATGTTTTGGTAACTAAAGAGTTACCTATACAGGGAACATAAACAACCTATAATGTCCCGCTGCTTAGACACGGGACTCTTCTCAGTGATACGGTCATCCATCACGTGGCAGCTGGTTTTAATTTATTAAATAAAAACTTCCAAAAAAAAAAAACAACAGATTTTCAAAAAACACTACATAACGAAAAATAACTTTAATGTCGGAAGTTGGTGGCAAAAAACTAAAAAGACACCGACTTCCGAAATTAAGGTTTTTATTTTCACTAGTATTTTTTTAAATGTCTGTTTTTCTTTGGACAAAGTTTTTTATTTTTCCACTCTTTAGTCGGCCAGTTTGTAATTTATCTAAGATACAGTGTCTAATGTCAATTGCTCATCACATTTTACAAAATATTGCTTTTCCCGATGTAGGGACGTTAATTGTTGAGGAGTTCTCTTGGTATGAACCAGGAGAACTGCCACTGCTTAGCAACCATATCACAGTACCTAATTGGATGGAAGTCTTAAAAATTCATACGACGTTTTAAGATTTGAAACTCTGCAAGTTGTGACCAAACGCGAGTCTAAGGGCCTGTGCACACCACGTTTTTTAAACGCGCCGTTGACGCGCGTTTGCTGCGATACAGACGCGATACGTACCCGAGTCAGACGCAGCCTGTAGTCCTTCTGTGGGATAAAAGCGCACCGTCGACGCACGTTTCAAAACGCGCGTCAACGGCGCGTCTAAAAAACGTGGTGTGCACCGGCCCTAACCGCGTCCGGGTCCTTGACTGTTTTCATGAACTACTTATACTGTACTAAGCGACCCGCCCCTGCTTCTCCCGGTTTCTAGTGCCTGATAAAAAATCGTACACAAAATGATACACTTAAACCTTCCTCATGAATCACCGGTTTGGAAATCCGTTTGGTAGTTTTTGATTTTATCGCGTTCAGACAGACAGAGGCGGCGTCGGGATTATAATATGTAGGTAAGTATAATATTTACTAGGCATATTGTATCACTTAATTTTTTCTTCAATTTCGATTAAAAAGAGATCAATAACCCTTTTCCATAAGTGTTCTTTCACGACCACATGGATTATTAGCACGTCATAAAGTTTAATATTAAGAGCGAATTACTGTGATTACAGCTTAAGAGCTTGATATATTATGATGTAAAGGACCAGCGAAATCAGGCAACTTTTATCGCTTTTCGCTGAAACTTACGTAACTTATTATGTTTCTTCTCCAGCTTCTATAAATAGGGTATTACACTATATGTACGAGAAAAAATCTATAAATAGATTTATTGAGATAGTTTAGGCAAAAAGGAGTCGGAAAATGTACTTTTAGTTCATAAAATAACAAAATAAATTTTAAAATTCAATTCAACGTTTTCAGTTTTTCTAATCTGTTAAAAAACACCATGAAATAGTAGCCGCCATGTTATTACGTCTTACCGCTATGTAAACTAAAACGTGTCAACTGTCAACTGATAGTTAGATAATAGATCAGCGCATTTGTTTACATAGCCAAGTGACGTCATGACACAGAGTAACATGTCGTGCACTGCGTCCAGCGTTTTCGTCAAACTACGCGCGAGATTTGAAAATGTAAAATTTAAATGCATTTTTATGGCACTTATCAATTAAATAAAAATTTTGTGATTTTTTTTTTGGGGCATATTAGCACTATAGAATTTAATTAAGACACTTTTCAAAAATGGGTTTAAGACCCTATATAATGCTATTATTAAGTACAATTTTCATTTCTTCAAGATATCTTTTAATAGACTAAAAGCTTTATGAGAAAATACATTTGATATTTTTCTTTCTCTAAAGTTCGTCAAGGTATTGAAATACTGCAATTGTTGTGAAGTAAGCCGCTCACTTTCTTGATTATTATGGTATGAGTAAGCTAGTTTGTTATGTTTCGGAAGAAGCATCTTTCTTTGTCTTAAGAACGAAATATATAAACATAATAATGCCACTCGTCTATTAAGGGTCGAGTAATTGCCGTTGACCTCGGCCATACAAATACGCGCCGCGTTCACGCCGCGCCGCGCGCCGTTCGGTATCATAGGGAACATTTATTTTTGTAACGAAAATGTGAATATTTGAAAAAAATCACAGATATAATTATAGATAATGAAATAGTCTGTTCACACAAAAAAAAAAACATGAAAATTTCTTAAGTAGTTTAAAACTTATATCGATTTTATGCTTTAGGTGGACATTACTTCCTGAATTTATCTCATAAAGTATTTTACTACAATACTTAAATATTCACATATAATTGATGTATAAATGCGTTCTACTTATAACATACTACTAGGGTCATTCAATAAATACTTAGCCTACAAAAAGTAAACGAAAATTTTGGAAAAGTGGCAATTTATTTTTCAACAAAGTCTCCTTTTAGTTCGATACACTTAGCCCAGCGATGCTCCAACTTTTTTAACCCGTCCGAAAAATAGTTTTTGTCAAACTCTGCAAAATAGGCCTCCGTGGCGGCGATGACCTCCTCATTCGATCCGATTCGATATCTATTCCCGGCGAGTGATTTTTTCAGATTAGGAAACAGAAAGAAGTCACAAGGGGCCAAATCTGGAGAATACGGTGGATGGGGCAACAATTCGTAACGTAATTCGACCAATTTGGCCATGGCAACGGCAGACGTGTGAACCGGTGCGTTGTCGTGGTGAAACAGCACTTTTTTCTTCGCCAGATGGGGTCGTTTTTTCTTTAATTCGGCGTCGAATCGGCCCAATAAATCGGCATAGTATAGCCCTGTAATTGTTTTACCCTTCTCGAGGTAATCGATGTAGATCACACCTTGTGAATCCCAGAAAACGGTGGCCATAACTTTTCCGGCCGATTTTACAGTTTTCGCCTTCTTTAGAGCACGTTCCCCGGTCTGGATCCATTGTTTTGATTGCTCCTTGGTCTCTGGTGTGTACCAGTGGATCCAGGTTTCATCGACAGTCACAAAACGACGCAAAAACTCCGCTGGATTCCGCTTAAACAGCGCCAAACACGTCTCCGATGTGGTCTCACGGTTGCGCTTGTTTTCTGGTGTGAGTAAACGCGGCACCCATCGCGCCGACAGCTTTCTCATGCCGAGTTCCTCGTGAAGAATATGATGCACTGTTCCTTCTGAAATGCCTACAGTCTCAGCTAGCTCCCGAACCTTCAATCGGCGATCTGCCAATACGAAATCATGGATTTTTTTACTGTTTTCCTCCGTAGCAGCTGTTTTCGGTGCACCTGGACGTGGTTCATCAAAAACCGACGTACGGCCACGTGCAAACTCGTTGAACCAATTCTTGACGGTGGCCATCGATGGAGAAGAGTCACCGTACACAGCATCCAAGCCCTCTTTGATTTCGATGCGCGTTTTCCCTTCCAAAAATAGGAATCGAATCACCGAACGATATTGCTCTTTTTCCATTTTTGTAAAACCGATCGACACGTTCGCTTCCATAAGTTGTCAAATTAAAACAAATGAAGGGATTGGAATGAAAATTTGAAAAAATGTGCTACACTGTGGTAAAACTCTTTTGAAACTACAGCGCCCTCTGGCGATAAGGCTAGGTACTTATTGAATGCACCTCGTATTTTTGCATAACTAACTTGCATTATATGAAGGTGTAATAACAGATTTAAAAGTCACTAAAATCATATATCTGCGCCTTAAGTGTGTTCATGTAGTATTAAGGCTCCTACATACTGGCGCGACATGTCGCGACACAAAGGCACCGCTTGTAGCGCTACACGCGGTGTCTTTGTGTCACGTCGCGTCGCGCGACAAGTCGCGCCAGTATGTAGGAGCCTTTACCGACAATTTACAACAGCGGTAATTTAACATGTCACAGTTCTGAACTAACATTCACACGTGTAATCTCTTCTCGTCACGCAGGACTGGCAGCGCTACTACGACGATCCCAACAAGGAGCGTCTGCTCAACGTGATCTCGCTGGAGTTCTCGCACACTCGGCTTGAGAACTATGTGCAGGCGCCTCGCATCGTGCGCCTTATCGACTGGGTGGATACCGTGTGGCCAAGACATCTTAAGGATCAGCAGGTAAAGTGCTACAGAACTTTGAGACTACTTTTTTATTTATTTCGTTATTGCTAAATAGAGGCCTATTTTGCAATCAAAAAATAAAATTTTCTAATATAAAATAAAATGCTCTTGAACTCGATCTGGCCCGATAGAAAGTGAAGGATGCGACGATGGAAGGAGCGTGCCCAAAAGATGCCTGTCCACTCTTGCTTGGAAGGGGTTGTGGAAGGGAACAAAGACGCTGGCAGAGAGTTCCATTCTTTGGCGGTGTGCATAATAAATGTGTTCATATGTGTATGTGTTGTATCATGCACACGGCTGGTCGGGCTATCATCCAAGTGTAAACGGAACCCTGCAGTATGTCTGGTAGTCAGATAGTGAAAAGGACATGGTAGGATTAGGTCGTTCGTGGAGTTCCTGCGCACACTCCGAAGTACTGTCTGACCGGCAAGCAACAAAGCGTTACGCCGACAGATGCAGATGATGGTCACTTTTACAGATGATTCAGGTAGTTGCATAAACCATCCGATCATGCAGGGTTTAACATGTAGCCGTTATCTACGCATTCTGTTCATCAAACTAAGTACTGTAAAATTGAGCATCAAACTAAGTAAAATTGCTGGGAAAATATTTTTATCTTGGTGTGAAAAATTGCAGTTTACGGAAACGCGCAATGTAACGCATGCAATATAATGTATCGTGCTTTTGGGTGCATGCAACGTACAGAAGTTGTGGGGAAGTTAAGTTATAACGTTTAAAACTAGGTTTCGTGATAAAAAAGTGAAATAAAATTTGGAACTTTGACCTTCAATATCTCCGTAACTTAAAGGTAATGTCTAGTACAAAAAATATTACATTATTGGGAAGTACAAGTAAGTTTCGGCTGCGTTAAGGCGCTGACAAGACCCAATTGACAAAAATAGGCTTCTCTTAAGAAAAAAAATTGCCAAATCTGTATAGTTTGTGGTAGCGGAAAAAATATACTTATGTTAATTTTGAACATATTTCCCAGAACTTGGTTGTTACCAAAACACGTTTTGAAAAAAAATCTCGATACAAACTAACGTTAAACTAACCTCTTACCTTGAGTTCTAATCCAAACTACATGTATTAAATATCAACATACTCGTACGTTACGTATTTCATTAATAACAAGAAAGTCTTATTTGAATACAGAACTTGGTTGTTTTTTATTTTCGATTACTCAACTCAATTTTGAGTAAATAGATTATCTATTTACTCAAAATATTTTTTTTTCATATTTTTCAATAAATTACAAGCATTGTGTCATCGCGCTTCTCTTTCTTTTATGTGCAATCTGACAGGGACCGCGGTTTAGGTGTTGTCAGCGTCTTAAGCATCTTTTTACACCCGTAAAGCCGGGTCCGCTGCGCCATGTTTTCGTGTTTTACAAACATAACAGTGTTTGCTAACCGAAAGGGGGCGTGTTTTGTTAGCAAAAACACAATAACATGTTTACCGCGACGAACGGATAACATAGGGGCGTTCGGCTGCGGGAGATTCACTAATTTCGTGTTAATGCTCTTCAGGCGAAGATATTTCGTGATTTTTTTGAGGTACGATGAGGTGCGGTTGGACCCAGAATCTATTTTTATTTATTATATTTATATATTATATTTATTTTTTATATTTGTTCTTTGTAGAACTAAATCTAATTTACTGGAACAACAGCAGACACATCTTCCTCGCCGGAACTTACTTTTGATGTTGTCATTGACGATGTTTTTTAATTAAAATATTACACCAAAAGTCGCAGAGGACAGGCTGTTTTGCTAACATTTTTAAATAACATGTTGTGATAATATATTTTGAGAAAATTGGCGCAGGGGACCCGGATTTATATACTAAGTTCACTTATTTTCCTAAAAGCAGCCCACCGTCATCGCTTGTTAGGTTGAAATATATTTTTTTTTTCTGGCGGATTTCGGTTGTCAGTGACATAGTGAATGGGGAAAGATCTTTCCATAGCTAACGTACGGTGTATTAGTAGTACGGTGTCATAACTTATTTCTCGTAGATTTCTGAAGATAAGGATTTTTGATTATGCGTTAATCCAAACTTTTAATCCCCAAACACTTGCTTACAAACCCAAAGGAATGCTACAAAAGCCACCCAACCCCCTCCACCAGCCTAATTCCTTTACAAATAAAATTCTCTGACATAGCTAAAAGAAAATATTTACTACGAGATCCGAAAAACGAAAATAATATTTTGCAAGAGTTTCCTACGCTGAAAGTATCCGGCGGAAAATAAGCTGACTTGGGCGGGATGGACTCGTTTGCTCTCGTGAGAGGTCGGATTGTTTCGGGTGACCGGGTGGATTTAGCTACATTCACCCCGCCTCTACGACCTATGCCCTTGAACTGCGTAGAAGTATCTATGCATAAACAAAACAAACAAAAAAGACAAAGGAAATTGCGTAACTTAACCATTGTGAAGAAGGTTGCATTGAAGAGTTGCGGCTAGTTCTTATATCTTTAATCGTGATTTTGTAGTTTATGAATGGGTTTGAATATACTTACGTGTCACGCACGAATACGCACGACACGATTGAAATATTACACGGTCTATCCGCACGCGAGCACGATAATGTTGGAACATTTATTTAGATCCAAGTACTTTGCTTATGTCTCTCAGCAATCATCACATTTCAGATTACATACGAATGCTAATTTCCATGTCCATCAATTATTAGATTTATTTGAATTCTGAACTAATTACTGAAAAAACACGAAGTTTGTCGAGAGACATTAAGAAAATACAATAATTTCAGAATGACAGGCTTGTTGAAAGGCCTATACTGTCCCATACCAAGTAACAGTGTAATTTAAAAACATTGTAAAAACCAATTATTTTTAAAAGAATTACCGTGTAGTTTCTTGCCGATTCTTCTCAGTAGGAAACGACCAATTGGAACCGTGCACCTAGCTTCTGACGTTTCATAAGTGCCCATGATTGTGCAATAAAATATTTTGAATTTATTAAAATTAAAAATATTTTATATAAAACAAAAGGATTAAAATATTAATATTAAAAATATAATTAAATAATAAGAAATTACATTTTTATTAAATTATTAATTTCAGTTATTATATTTTTAATATTTAATAATAAATATATATATTTTTAGGCGTAAGTACAAATGCGTTCTTATTCAAGAACGCATTTGAACGTACGCCTCTTATATTTACAATGCTCGTTGATAGACGTTCAAATATTACTCTAAAACATAGTAGACACAACAAAATTTCATAACAAATTCAAGGTCTTCTTTCTCATAACAAAATAATAAACGTCTATTTGGCTAAATTCCTAGTATTAAAACTTACAATGTATCGTACACTGACTTTAGTGATAAGCATAGTACACACGACGGCATATAAAGCATAGTTTCCAGTATAAGTTGATGTCTCATTGTACGGAAGGCCTATAGAATGCGAGGTCAGCTTAAATACTAGTAAAGTGGTAATATACAGGGTGAAATTTAATTCATGGGCATCCTCTTAAGGGGTCATTGTACTCATCAGTATGAACAACTTTTACTATGGGACTAAACCTGAAATCGCAAAAGAAAAAAATGTGCTGTTGCCCTACATTTTGACGAGTTAAGCGAAACATAAATGTAGGGAACAGCAGATTTTTTTTCGCGACTTGGTTTGGTCTCATAGTAAAAGTTGTTCACAATGATGGGTTCAATGACCCCTTAGGAGGATGCCCATGAATTTAATTTCAGCCTGTATAGCATGGTGTGTCGTTGTGTGTATTTTTACATAATGAGTTATACCTAAAAATGTACTTTATTACTTCCTCAGACGGAATCAACAAACGCTCTGGATGATATGATGTACCCGAAAGTGCAAAAGTATTGCCTCATGTCAGTCAAAGGCTGCTACACAGATTTTCACATTGATTTTGGCGGTACCTCCGTTTGGTACCATATTTTGCGAGGTAAGTTGTTCGTTATAACATTGTAGAATACAAAGTAAGCAAATTCAAAGACATGTGACATCTACCAATCCGCACTGGGCCTGCGTGGTAGATTACAGCCCACTCCCTGTCGATGAGAGGAGGCCTGTGTCCCAGCAGTGGGAACATTATAGGCTGATTATTCATACAAAGTATAAAAGTTACCGTTACAATAAAGCTAAGTTTATAGCAAATGTTTCAACCCGCATCTATTGTGTTTCTCTCCATCATACTTTGGTTGGAAGGTGTTTTTAAATGGTTTTTTTTTTTCATATATCAGGTGCCAAAGTATTTTGGCTGATCCCACCAACTGAGAAGAACTTGCAGCTTTATGAAAAGTGGGTGCTTTCTGGCAAACAGTCAGATGTCTTCTTTGGCGATACGGTCGAGAAGTGCATTCGAGTTCATGTGAGTATTACACCTTATTTGTACTATTAATTATCATTGATATTATAAATTCGTCTATTTTTGAACTAAATTGAAGGTCATTTAGGGTTACAGACGGAAGGTAATCTGCGTAATTTCCGCCTCTATGGATTAACTAACGAAGCGACGCGCGCTTTACTTGTGGTTACCAAATGTACAAACACGCTGTGAATGTGTGTAAGCGAAGCTCTCGGTACCGTCCGAGATTATGGCGAAGTCGGAAGTGTGTGCGACTGTGCGTGTGTGTTATGTGCTGACGCTACTCGTCTTCACACACCCATTCACGAGTGTGTTTGTACACTTGGTTACCACAAGTAAAGCGCGCGTCGCGTTATCGTGAGATAGATATACTGTAATCGTGAACTAAAAATATAAATAAAACGTAAACGTGTGGTTCCGTGACGCGGCTTACCACGTACGCAGCCACGGTTTCACACAACAATCGTGGTTTTAATAGCTTCATAAAAAAAATCTTGGAACGCGTAAATTATAACATTAATGAATATGATTGTTTTATATCTTTAGTAATATTATAATTTTACGCTAAATCAAGGAGAAAAAGACTTGACAACCTAACAGCAGTACATACCAAATCGACAATATTTTATATTGCTGAATTGAAAACTTATTAAACCCACACTGGTCTCGTGTGTGGATTACAGCCCAACTCCTTCAGAAAGAGTGGAGGCATAAATCTCAGCAGTGGGAATATTACAAGTTGAATATTATGGGTTTTTGTATCTACTGGTATTTCGACGTACATAACTTTTTACTCCATCAAAAATCATGTATCAAGTATGTGATACTAGCATTTGGAAATTTTCCCATGGAAACATATTACCGGGATAAAAAGTATCCTCCGTTCTAAACCAATGTGTCTATCCATGTGAACTTTATCCAAACCCGTGAAGCCGTTCAGGCGTGAAAAGGAAAAAGGACAGACAGAGTTTCTTTCACATTTATAATATTAAGTATGTATGATTAAGGTTTTCCTTATGATATTTCAGCTGCAAGCCGGCCACACATTCTTCATCCCGACCGGCTGGATTCACGCTGTATACACTCCGAGCGACTCCTTGGTTTTCGGCGGAAACTTCTTGCACCAGTTCGGCATTGAAAAGCAGCTGAAGATCGCTCAAGTTGAAGATGTTACTAAGGTGTGATTTTGTTTAATTTCCTAGGTGGAAAGTTCCACTAACTACTACTTCGAAATTTGCAATATTCTATCAACTATATATATTTTAGTATCAGATGATCAAACGTCTGATATACAAGTAGCCAATTTATCATCATAATTTAGGCCGATAGTTTTCCACTACCTACTGGACATCGCCTCCTCCAACATCCATCTGTATTTACAAGGAATCCACTTTTCCCAACAACTTGCCGGAATAATCATACAAATTTCAATTTGTATTTCGTCTGACGATTCCAGGTGCCACAAAAGTTCCGCTACCCATTCTTCACGGAGATGCTGTGGTACGTACTGGACCGCTACGTGACGGCTCTGCTGGGCCGCTCGCATCTCGCGCCCGAGGGACAGTCCGCGCTCGCCGCGCCCAAGGAGCACCTGCACCTCACGCAGAACGAGCTGCATGGCCTCAAGGTGAGATACATCACATGTTACATTCTTCAAGAATATACAATATCGCGCAAACCTTGAAAAAAGCCTTTACGTTGGTTTATTTTTAAGATAGCGCCAAGTAACTTTTTGCCAGTTTAAAAGTATTGTAGTTTTGAAGAAATTTCTACACGTAAAAAACAGGGTTGAGACAATTTAAATCGCAATCAGATTTAATTCGCGATTAAAATCAAGTGATTTTTTTAAAAACATCGTTGTGATAAGTTAACCAGTAGGAACATAAACATTAATAGTACATTACGATACGTGTGGCTTAAGTAGTCCATTATTGCACGGCGTGCATTAATAGACTTACTTAGATCACGACAATCGTATACTATTTTATAGCTCGTGTGACATAAACCCGCTATATTTTAATTTATTGAAAAGATTTAACAGAAATACTATATTAAGGATCTGTCCCTACAGATCCTTAATATAGTATTTCTGTAGTAGACCAATTCAAACCGCGTGACAAGCATGCGGTCAACACGTATACTATTCAAACCTGGGCTAGGGGGTTCGGGGAGCGGAGCGCTTGAAGGACACTGTTAAACTGTGACTTTTAGGTGTTAAGGTCATGTTAATATAACGCAATTACATACCATTACAATATCAATACACGCCGCAAGTCAAATACTCGAAAATATTTTAAAAAAGGTCACGGTCAGGGTTAATTAGAGGTCATCCATTAATCCATATTCAAGAATTCCGGGGTATCAGGACAGACATTCGAAAATATAAAAAAAAGACACGGTCAAGGTTAATTAGAGGTCAGCCATTAAACTGTACTCAAGAATCCCGGGGTATCAGGTCAAACACTCCAAAATATTTTGAAAAAGGTCACGGTCAAGGTTAATTAGAGGTCATCTATAGGGCTAAAACTCGTAAATATTTTGAAACAGTCACGGCCAAGGTTAATTAGAGGCCATCCATTAATCTGTACTCAAGAATCCCGGGGGTATCGGGTCATCCACTCGAAAATATTTAGAAAAAAGTCACTGTCAAGGATAATTAGAGGTCATCCATTAAGCTGTACTCAAGAATCCCGGGGGATGTTCGCAGAAGGAAGGATAAAAATTTTATTATTTTTGCTGATTTGAGATATTTGTTAAAAACCCAAAATGGGGTTCAAGTCCTAACTTGGAATCCCCTTTTTGAGTTTTTAGTTTTAAATCGTAAGATGCGTCCTAACGCATCTTACGATTCATCAGCATTCGGACGCGAACTGCCCAACAATTTTTTGACAAGGGTCAACGTCACAAAGTTATTTAGGCGCGTGACCAAAAGCGGAACTAAGGCTGCCATCTTGTTTTGGCCAGACACAATGATGCTACGACCACATTTTCGTGCATAGGTTCGTGTCGCATTTTAGTAATAAAACTACATGTTCGATCTACGATGGACTATATTGGTCACATTGTTTAAAAACTTCGGTTAAAACCCCCGGGAAAAAATTTATAGATTCATTTTCGCAAGGTGCAAAAATTGACTACTTAGGTCACAGAGAAGCTTGGCTTAAGTGTGGGTTTAGGTCACACAGTGCTATAAAATATGTTAAGTGACTGCAACTTCAGTAATACCCAAACGGTTAATATAAATTTTAAGTTGTAGATTTTCTTAATTTTTACATTGTTGATTTTTTTGTTTGTATTTTATATGTAGTCACACAACATTCAATCAAAAAATTAACAATATTGATAATTTTAGAAGAACTGCAATGTTGATTATACTTTATTTTTTAATTAAAATAAAGAGATGTTTTTTTTAAATTATAACCAACTTCCAAATGAAAAAGATTGGAACATAAATCAAAAAAATCTGATTTAAATCATATAAATCCGATTTAAATCAAATAAATCCGAAAATTATGTTTTGTTTTTTTAAATCCTGATTTTTGTCAATCATGGTAAAAAGCACCCTCCCTCTCACCGAGAGGAGGCCTGTGTCCCAGCAGTGGGAACATTATAGGCTGATTATGCTGTTATGCTGGTAAAAAGCCGCATTGTCAATTCAATCTATTGCAGTGTATCGCAGTCTCTCCCAAATAGTTAAGAAAGCGCCTAATGCTACTGAAATTGAACGATCTTCTTCGTAACTTACCCTAGTAAGATCTTAAACCTCTGGCTTTTGCATCAAGCCTTTTCAAATATCCAGAATTGTAGTCATTTTTAATCAAAATTCTTTAGCAGCTTACCAAGACATCGAACAGAAACAGCATTTTCTATCACACTTCATCTCTTAATTTCCAGGCAATAGTAATGTACCTCCACCAACTGCCGGCGGCTCGCAAGTCTGTGCCGGAACTGCTGTCCGACCCTATCGCGTTGGTCAAGGATGTGCGCACGCTTGTGGAGCAGCACAGGCATGACAAACAAAATCTGGCTGTCACTGGCGTGCCGGTACTCAAAGGTAGGCGAAGCTGTAGATTTTTAGAGAATATTCCAAAATAAATATTGTTTATCAGAGGTATAAAATATACAGGTTTCTGATGTTGATTCTGATGGCTTTATAGCAATTTGGAAGAAGAATCTATCGATTGAAATAGTTTCTTACTTATTAATTGATGTTCTGTTTTTGTGACATATCCGAAAACCAGAAAAAACCCAACCAAAATAAAGGGGGGAAGTTCTCTAGCATTTTTGCTGAACTGGGCCTATTTGGCGCAGCCTCGAGGCACACTTTCCTGCAAATTTCTTTAATTTTTACACTTTCTATTTGTATTCTTTTTAATTATTTTTCTTGTCTGAATTCATGAATGACAAAATTCGGTACTAAACTGGGCGAACTGTACACCCACCAATATTTTGACAAGGGTCAACGTCACAAGGTTATTTAGGCGCGTGACCAAAAGCGGAACTAAGGCTGCCATCTCGTTTTGGCCAGACAATGATGCTACGGCCACATTGTCGTGCATAGGTTCGTGTCGCGTTTTCGTAATAAAACTACATGTTCGATCTACGTCGGACTATATTGGTCACATTGTTTAAAAAACTTCGGTTAAAAGCCCCGGGAAAAAAACGATAGATTCATTTTCGCAAAGTGTAAAAATTGAGGAGCTTGTGGCTAAGTCATAACAGCCGCACGGGTCGATCGATCAGGTTAAGCTACGCTTGCCGCGGTAGGTCCGTGGATGGGTGACCATCTTTACATACCAAGACCCCTCCGTGCCTCGGAAAGCATGTTAAGCCGTTGGTCCCGGCTGTCATTTGTAGAACTTTGACAGTCGTTACGGTTCCTCAGAAGCCCGAAAGTCTGACAACTAGTCTTACCAAGGCGTATCGTGTTTTACCCCGGAACTGGATTGTGGAGGTCAGATAGGCAGTCGCTCCATGTAAAATACTGGTATTCAGCTGTATCCGGTAAGACTGGAAGCCGACCCCAACATAGTTGGGAAAAGGCTAGGCAGATGATGATGTATTCTTTTGTATTTTTTTTACTTGTAGTATAATATGTTGTGTTGTGTGCCTTTTAGTTAGTGCTAAATATGTGTTTTCTTTCTTTCTTCTTTCTTTACATGTCCTTTTGGTAAAGGGCCTTAATTTGCATCAGGATTTCGTATCGTATTAAACAATTTTCAACTTTGTTGAAGGCTAATTTCTGTTTATATTTTCATTTTATGTAACGCCGCAACTGTCATTGTTTCACACTCCCTAAAGATTATCTGTTTCATTTCAAAGTGTATTGCTAACAACGAAATTAAATTGTGTGTGCAGGTCCGGACGACGTGGTGCTAACGGAGCGGCGCCAGTCGAGCGGGCGCGGCGCGCGCGGCGGCCTGCCCCGCGGCGGAGCGGCGCGCGCGCGCCCCGACCACGCCAACAGCGCGCCGCGCAGGAGGCGCACGCGGTACGGACTATGCTTACACTCTCAACATCTACATCCATTCATTCACAGCTTGTAGAAGCATGAAATTTTGCACAAGAGTTCCTTACGTAACGAAACTGAGATCTTAAGATTTTTGAAAATTCTCCTCACAAAGAGGTTAAATGTGGGATGGAAATTTGTATAGAAGTCCCTCAGTTTAGTTTATAGAGAAATCCAATCGGGCACATGGTTTCACGTCACGTAAGTAGTAACACTTTACTACGAAAACGACTGCTACTGCTCGAAAACAACCATTGTCAAAACCAAATCTTTATCTAGTATGGGCGAGCGTTTGATGGTACATACAAGAAAACACAATTTTCCCACTTTTTATTACTAAGATAAATATATCAATCGATCAAAAGCCGTACTCTTTTGCATTATTTGCAAATTTAAATGTTTACTTAGCGAAAGTCTTGAACTTGATAATTGTAGTGAACGTCGTACAAATAAAAGTTATTCGATATTTTTACGTCATTTTCAATAATAGCAAGCATTCTGGAGTGCTGCATTATGACCTCTTTGGTTCCATTAAAGTTGATAGCTGGACATGATACCTTATGGACGATTGCAAAACCCTGCTCATCTACTTATTGTCGTCCAGTGTCCAGTCCAATGGCATCCATCCATAGAAAAATTGCCAGGAAGGCTTAGTTCGGCAGTGGTGGCCTAGTAGAAACGGCTGCGACTTACTAGTTGTAGGTCGTAGGTTCGAACTCAGACAGGCACTTTATTTTGTGTAGATTACTTCATCATCACTGCTCACAAAACGGTGAAAGAAAACATCGTGAGAAAACAGTCATGTCCTAGAACAAAAAATTCAAAGACAGGCGACATCGACCAACCCGCACTGCGCCCGCGTGGTGGATTACGGCCCACTAGCTCTCACTGAGAGAAGGCCAGTGTCCCAAATGTGGGAATATTACAGGCTGATTATAATTCTAGAATCAACCCAATTTACACTAACATAAAGTTGACTTTGCAATCTACCGATTGAAATGTTACCTAATTTGTAAATAATTTCAGATGTAAGAAGTGCGAGGCGTGCCAACGCACGGACTGCGGCGAATGTGTATTCTGTCACGACATGGTCAAGTTCGGCGGACTGGGCCGCGCCAAGCAGACTTGTGTCATGCGACAGTGTCTACAGGTAACGTTTATTGTTATTCATCTTAACCCTTTGACCGCCACGTCAAAAATGCAAAAACGTGCCCTCGGCGCCAAGCTACGAATTATTCCATACAAATCTGTCATGTAGTCGTGACCGTGGCGTGCTGGGCACATTTTGGTTTGTCATCTATACATGACTGTGGCGGCCAAACGTTAAAGGCGCTACTCCACAACAGCTCACGGCTAAGCTAAATACCTACCTTTCGTATATTTACATACCTTCGCCTACATTTTTTTTTGAAAATGTTCGGGATCGTCTATTGTGACCGACGCCCACGCTACGCATGAATGCGTGCTTGCCAAAAAAATAGCTGGGCCCACACCGCCCACACCGGACGATCCAAATCGGATCGGCGCTTTTCGGTCCACGATCATGGAGGGCCAATCCTGGATCGAAGATTCTTTCGCACGATCAGTGTTGAAACCGCGATCATGCCGCGCGCTCTAGTGCCGATCCACGTTTTACCTAGATTAAGTTGAGTTGAACACATGCTCGATATTGAGCCGCACGTACCGTACGCGTCGTACGACTACAGTGGCAGCTGTAACCTCTATTTATATTATAAATATATTACACGGTGACTTTGCACATTATCCATATTGCCCGACCACCACAACCGTCCACACCGAGCGCGCCGAACGACTGCGGCACCTCTGAGCATTGTCAAAAAACCGACAGCGCTCGGGTCGGCCGCTCCACGAAGCGGCGCTCAACCGCGTGCGCCACGTCCTCACCGACCGTGCATTTGTTCGGATGGATCGGAGATAGATAAGGAAAAAACCTTAAAAGTGCAATCAATTCTTGTGGTACAATTTAGGCTTTCAGCAAAAACAATCGACAAAAAAAAATATAAATACATTTTTTGGCTTTGGTTTGTGCATTTGGTTAGAAATTTTTCATTATGACTGTACTTTAATGATGTTGAATTAACTATTTTGTTATATTTTACAGCCCATGCTGCCAGTTACAGCTTCATGTGCAGTGTGCCATCTTGACGGGTGGATGCAGACGCCGGTAGCGCCGCAAGCTAAAGGCAATAATGGTAAGTAATAAACACATTTTGTTACTATTAACCCTGTTTCTCGAAGGAAAACATCGTGAGGAAACGTCATGCGGCATGTCTTAGTACCAAAAATTCGAAGACATGTGACTTCTACCAACCCGCACTGGGCGAGCGAAGTAGATTACAGCCTGAACCTTCTCGAAGAGAGAAGGTCTGTGTCCCAGCAGTGGGTGGGAACATTATAGGCAGATTATGTAACCCAATTTCTAAAAAAAATGCCATATAAGGCATGCTCGTGACATTATCTCTGTCGCTCTTGTTTTTCGCTGAAAACTACACTGTTCATAAACATCTCAGTCAGCTGTAAATATTGTACTACTAGCTGCACCCCGCGGTCTCACCCGCATAAGTCTCGATCCTGTAGGAATATCAGGATAAAAAGTGTCCTATGTCCTAATACATGTGCCAAAATTGATCCAAATCCGTTCAGACGTTTTACCGTGAAAGCTTAGCAAACAAACAAACTCAGTTTCGCATTTATAATCTTAGTTAGGATACACCATGAAACATAAGTTGTATATTTCCATCTTCGTCAAAGAAGTCAAGATATCAAGAAAACCATTTGTTAGACCTTCTATCTATAGGAAAACTAAAAAGAAATAATAAAACAATAGTTGCACTTTTCGAGAATAGATTAATTAATTTACACACACACATGGTAGGTAACATGCGCCACGGCGTCCTCACCTTCCGCCTGACGCAGGTCCTCACCGGACACGGCAGCTTCGCGAGGTTCCTGTGTCGGATAAGGCGGGAGGAGACGCCCGGGTGTCACCATTGTGTGGATCGCCCGGAGGACACGGTGTAGCATACGGTGGAAGTCTGCCCGGCTTGGGCAGAGCACCGCCGTGTCCTCGTGGAGGCGATCGGCGGCAGAGACCTCTCGCGTCCGGCCCTGGTCCGGGCCATGGTACGGAGCGAGAGGGCATGGGTGGCCGTCACCTCCTTCTGCGAAGCAGTAATGCTCGCGAAGGAGGAGGCGGGACGGTTGAGGGAAAGGCAACTTTCGCGCCCTCTCGCCCCTAGCCGCCGCAGGAGACGCCCTGCATACTAAGACTGTTGTTCTGCAGGTCGAAACGGTCCGTCATCTCTGCGCGAATGCTCCGTGTGCTACAGCATCGTGCACCCGGCCTGTGTGCCGCCCGGCGGTCAGGTCAACGAGGACCTGCCCAACTCCTGGGAGTGCCCCACCTGCACCACCATGGGGCTCAACCATGATTACAAGGTAGGAAGACATGTCTTTCATGAAATTGTTGGATTCCAGCATAATTATTTAATTTGAAGTCTATTTTGGCACCTGCTCTTGCCATGTATCGTAAAAATGCAACCAAGTGAGGTAGTGGTGCCGATTCCCTTGTTCACAAACTAAACTAAATTTAAGTTCAGTGCATCTTTTTCTTTCTATTTCAAAATAAAAGGACGGAAGATAAATGTTAGTTTAGTCCTGTCAAATTAATCAGCGCCTGTCACTACTCCATACAAGTTTAGACGTGATTAAAAACTTGCCTACTAAAATTACGTCAATTTACGTCAAGCGCTGATTAATTTGACATGCAAACTAAAATTTATCTTCTGTCCTTTTCATAATCGATTTGGAGAATTATAACAGTTGAAGGGTTTGAAATAGAATGAACACGGTTTGAACATGTTGAGAGGACTAATGAAATACGACGAATGAGATGTGAGTGAAAACGCCGGGACCCCACCTTAGTAGGACATAGTGACCTAATTGGTGATGTTCTTCAGAAAGGTCAGGTGCGTAGTACTTGCACCCGGCGTGCGTTTATGACCGGATGTATGAATGTAAACGAAACAAAAGGAGCGTTCTATAGTTTCTGCCTATCACCATGTGAAGAAGGCATGAGTTTATGTATGTAAGTATGAATTATTCAATGGATTTATTTATAAAATGCACTATCTATACTTGCATTGTTTACTATAAGCCGTGTAGTTATCAATAAACCTTACGGCAACGGACCGCACGGGCGTGGATAGTTAAAGTACAAATATATAAAAAGGAATATTGGATTTATTTCAGCCTCGCCACTTCCGCGCCCGTCAGAAGTCATCGGACCTCAGGCGAATGAGTGTGGGCTCCGACGTCGGACAAATCAGTCATGGCATACAGGTAAAAAACTATGAACCTTATTTAGGGTCTTATTTAACCTTATTTTGCTCCCCTTAGGCATCTGTCTCACCGCCGACGAGGAAGCGACTGATTATTGACTATTTTCTCGCTCAAGACGCGTACAAAAGATTTAGATCCCGTGTCAGTAAAAGAGATACATAATTATATTAACAGTTGACCGCTAACTGGAAGCCGGCGAAAACTGTCTCCACTAGTTTGTCGCAGCGACAAGAACTGTCAAAGAAAAAAAGTTACAATTTCTAGTAGCTGGCTCTACTCGCTTTTCGTTGCTAATCCTCGGCGATGGGACAGTCGCCTAATCTGAATTAGATTTTGAAAAGTAAGATAAAGATAGGATAAGGCTAAATCCCATCGACCAATCAGCCTGACCTCCTTTCTACTAAAGACTCTGGAAAGGCTGTGTGATAGGGAGTTGAGGGACGGCGCTCTAAAAACCATACCGCTACACGGTAACCAACATGCATACAGCTCGGGTAAGTCGACCGAATCCGCTCTTCATCTAGTGGTTAGACAGATAGAGGAAGCGATTCATCAGAAGGGCACCTGCCTGGGCACTTTCATAGACATCGAAGGAGCCTTCGACAAAACAAACTTCTCCAGCATCAGCAGCGCCCTCTCCAGACATGGAGTAGAACAGGTACTAACGGACTGGATTACAAACATGTTAAGCAAACGTGTGGTTCGCGTTGAGGATGAGCGACAGCTGGCCATGATAGCCAGAGGCTGCCCCCAGGGAGGGGTGCTGTCCCCCCTTTTATGGAATCTGGTGATAAACGATCTCATCACCAAACTCAACGCGAACCACTATTACACAATAGGTTATGCAGACGACCTTGCAATCCTTGTTTCGGGGAAAGTAACGGGAACAATCTGCAACCTCACTCAGCAGGCACTACGTATCGTAGAAAAATGGTGTAGGGATTTCGACCTATCGGTGAACCCCACCAAAACTGAACTAGTTATGTTTACCCATAAACGAGCATTAGGCCCTTTCCGCCTACCAATACTGTTCGACACAGAACTTCAGTTTTTTGGCAGTGCAAGAAAATGATAGGTAAGAAGTGGGGCCTATCCCCCAAAATTATACTATGGCTGTACACGGCGGTAATCCGCCCCATGATCTCCTACGGGGCCGTGGTCTGGTGGCCCCGCACCCAGCTAGTCACAGCCTCCAATAAACTACAACGCATGCAAAGACTTGCCTGCATGGCGACCACGGGCTGCATGAGGACAACTCCGACTGCAGCAATCGAAGCCATGCTGGGACTGCCGCCGCTCCACCTGTTCATACAGCAGGAAGCGACGATGGCGGCAGTACGCCTAAATGCACTGAATCTCTGGGGCAAGAGAAACACTACACACCGCGCTGCTTGAGGGACTCAATAAAGAGTTCCCCATCACGAAAGCAATAAATGACCAGGTACCCAAACAATTTATATTTGATAAGAAATACAAGATCCAACTCCACGAGGATCGCCGATGCGAGGGGCTGCGCCCCGCAGAGCTGCGCATCTTCACAGATGGATCCAAAACAGGTAGTGGCACAGGTGCTGGAATCTTCTCGGAGGACTTCAACATACGCATAGCCACACCATTGGGGGTCCATAACACGGTGTTCCAGGCCGAGTGCTTAGGTATTTCTCTGGCCGCCTCAGCCATCACGGCCAGGGAAGTTAAGGACCACTCAATCCGCATACTCTCAGACAGCATGGCTGTCCTGCAAGCGCTAAACAGTCACACAGTTGACTCTGGGCTAATATACGAGTGCCACCAGCGCCTCAACCAAGTGGGTAGCCTCAACAACATAACCATTCAATGGATTAAAGGACACAGCGGTTCGCTAGGCAACGATGCAGCCGATGAACTTGCCAGAAGGGGGTCGAGCATGGCACCAGTGGGACCTGAACCCATCGTGCCACTTCCCTTCGGGTACCTACGCACTCTGGTAAGGAAACGCACCAGAGATAAACATCTCAAACTATGGTCGGACCAAGGTGAGTGCAGGCAGGCCAAGGAAGCTCTCCCTACAATTGATGGTCGCCTCACGAAACGGGTTCTCCGACTAACTAAACTACAGCTGCGCACTGTCACAGCAGCTATAACAGGCCACGGGTCATTTAACAAACGCCTCTTTGTCATAGGAGTCACAGACAGTCCGCTGTGCAGGGCCTGCATGACGGACGACGAGACAGCAGCACATGTGTTACTAAACTGCCCGGTCGTCGCCACATACAGGGCAAAGTACTTCGGTAACCCAGGTACCCTTCGGTACCCTCCGTGAGATGGTCAGTAACACCAAGGCGTTGCTGGCCTTCCTTGAGGAGCTAGGGTGGATCGAATAATCGATTTCCCACCCGTACGCAAATTACGCGCATTGACGTGGAGTTGCGGACACCAGCCCGTTTTACCTATTTACCTATTTACCTAGGATAAGGCTACGATCCTAATTAAATTGTTAGATTGATTCTTGTCTTGTTGGATCGCCAAGCTTCCTAGTTTCGAAATACTGATTAACGCCATTATAAAGGTACCATTATTATTGTTTTCAGAATAAGGCGCCTGCACTGATGTCACAGTCGCAAATCAAATCAGAAGCCGGCTCAGATAATGAAGGCAAGAACGAAGTTCCACATATCAAGTCTGAGGACGGTAAATACATGCCATCATTCAGTAAACGTCCGCTGCTGAATATAGGCCAAATAAATAAATAGGCCGAAAGTTGTGGCTACAATTTGAGTAATCTTGACGAAATATTGTCATTAGCATGAAGACGGATTGATGTTTTCTGTTCTTTGTTATTATAGCTTTGACGCTATATCACATGTTTCTGACACATGAATCCCTTAGTTTTCTTTTCAAGAAGTAAAACTATTAGTAACGTTCCACTTTATTAAATAGAGCTGATTCCAATGCGAAATGAGCGATTAGCTGACAGATTTTCTATGGGGGAGGTAAAATTTTCGTTTTTTTATGCTGTACGTTTCTTTGATAAGGGGATCAGTTCATGATAAGAATTAAATTGAAGGTATTTATAAGAGATGTTCCCACTGCTGGTTTCCTGTCTGTGAGGGGAATAATTCAACACTCGGGCAAAGTGAGTGTTGCTGGATGTCGCGTTTTCGAATTTTGGCTAGTAGGACATACTAGTTTTGCTCACTATGGTAAAATTAATCTACCTTATTTTACAGAAATAAAGCGCGAGGACGAAGGGAACCCTGTCGGCGAGGGCGAGGGCTGGGAGCCGGCGCTGAAGAAGCGCCGCGCCAGTGACGAGGACGAGGCGCCCAAGAAGCAGGCGCTGCGGGCGCATCTCGCGCTGCAGCTCACACACCACTCCGCTAAGGTGAGGAAAGTTAGTCAGAAATGTTTATTACTTAATAACAAGCTGGTGTGCCCGAAGGGATTTCCCGTCGTCAAAAATGAAGAACTTCCATACAAACTTTAATTCCCTTTAAGGGAATTTCCTTTGCTCACTTTCGTTATTTAGGGAACTCGTGTGGAAAATATGCTTCTAGAGACAGCAGTTTTCACTGTGCGTTCGTTTGTCAGTGAATGAATGAATGAATGAATGAATGACTGAATTTAAGATTTTTTATTTAGTAGGTGTGTATTATTTAACTCCCTCATTGGTGTAATGATCGCAAGCGCTACTGTTGAGCTTGAGGTTCTGGGTTCGATTTCCAAGTCGAGCAGTGTTATTTGGTTTTCCAGTAGGAATTTCTCAGTTGCAGCCTTCTCTGGATTTGTGCGTAACTGGTGAAATGTGGGAGTATTAAGGTACACCTCTGGCTTACCCTTTGGGATTACAGCAGGCTTAGCATGACGCTTTCTATTTCTACTCTACTGTAGAATAGAATTCGCTTGTCTACATTTCTCGGTAGAAAACTGTCTACACGGAACTACTCTTCCGCTTCTTCTACAAAACGCTTCTCTACGGTTTTCGGGCTAAGCCTGCAAGTGTGATGTTGTTTATGATTGATTGGTGTCGGCTTACCCCATGTCCTAGTAGAAAGCGATCGTCGTGATCATTTTTTCAACAAATCCGAATGCCTCGTCGCGCCGCCAGAGGGCTAGTTCGGGTTTTACGAACAAATGAATGACAACCAATCACTTATATTAGGACTAGACCTTTTTTTTTGGGTGGGAAATTATCAAATAACTTCTCCCGCTCTGGGCGGAGCGGGAGGGTGTGTCAGAATTATTGACTAAAACCCACCCGTGTTCCTTCCATTGCCTGTGTTGCCTGTTTCCATACGTTTTATCGTCACGGACAAAAGGGAGGGTCTGCGCAGGCCTGTACTCATTAGCCTCGGTCATTGTAAACGCGAGACCGTGCGGCAACAATATCCTAGCCTTTTCTTAATTTCTGATATCCATTCGCAGATCATGAAGAAGCCGATGTACCCGATCCGGCCCGCGCCGTCGCTGAGCGCGGCGTGCAACCCGGCCGGCTCGCCGTGGCTGGACCGCGAGGCCATGCTGTGCGTGTTCGCCAAGCTCACGCCGCATGAGCTGGCCACGTGTGCGCTCGTCTGCAAGGCTTGGGCCGAGTACTCAGTAAGTAATTGATAAGCGTTTATAATATAGCATAACGTTGATACACGCTAGGCGAATTTTTGTGGTGTTAAATTAAGTGCACCTACAATGTTTTTATATTACCTAAAACATAATTAACATGTCGACCGAGTTTCCTATGCAGCTACGCAATGATAGCGATATTCTTGGAAATTAATGCAATTTCCAAGAATATCGCTATCATTGCGTGTTGTGTACTCAATAATATGTGAAACGTAACATAAGTTGAAACCAACATGTCGTCCAAATAATAACCGAAAAAATACAGTATGAAATGTAACACATGTGAATCAAATTTTTAGTTGTTGTGTTACATTTCATGTTGCATTGCATATATTCGGACGTCATGTTGGTTTCAATGTGTTATATTTCATGCTACGCGCCACATATGCGCACACCATTATGTGAAACCAGCAAGCCACATCTTGATGAAATATTAATAACATTTACGTTGTATTTCCAGATGGATCCCTCTCTGTGGCGCAGCATGTCGTTCGTGCAAGTGCGCGTTTCGGCCGCCCAGCTAGCCGGCATCGCCAGGCGACAACCATTATCACTAGGGCTTGAGTGGTGCCATCTTGCTAGGAGGCAACTTGCATGGTAATTTAATAATAAAAGCTGTTACTGAAATAACTCAAAAGGCAGGAACAGCTGATTTTTAGGATCCGTACCTCAAAAAGAAAAAAAGGAACCCTGACGAACACCAAACACGTGTGTTCGTCAAAAATGTTCGTGGCGATCCAATTTCGGTGTTTTTTGTGGACGGTGTATGGTGTTCGTGTTTGCTTTGCTTTTTGTTCGCTCGTGCGTACACGGCTTTTTAGGATCACTTCGTTGTCCGTCTGTCAAGACCCGTTTACTCAGGAATGCGTGGAGGTATGAAGCTGAAATTGATATCAAATACGTAGGTCTACGGTCCCTTGGAGCTTTAACCAAAATCTAGTTTCTTAGACATATTTTGGTACTCTCAAATAAATCAATACCTCTAGGGTACTTCCTGTTGACTTAGAATCATGAAATTTGGCAAGAAGCAAGGTCTCACAGCACAAGTAAAGAGAAAGTGTCTTACAGTTTTAGAAAAAAACTTTGAAGTTGGAGAGTTGACTGTGGCGTATATTGATGTATGGGAGAACATGTTTTTCAACTACAAAGTGTGTTTTTGGGATAAATTCAACTGGACTACGGTACCCTTCCTTCATGGCGTGGTTCGACACGCACTTGGTCGGTTTATTTTAACAAGCAACCAATAGTAATCAATAATCATCATGATGAATAACTTGTACTGCATGCTGTCTATAATGATGATTATGGATTATTGATTGACATAATTATTAATTTATATAATTATTGATTACTGATTTACATAATGATTGATTGATGACTGATTGATATTTTATTGATTACAAACTTTTCAGTTGTTACAATTACAATTTATGTGTAGGTAATAGGTAATAGGGAAAACGGGCTGGTGTCCGCAACTCCACGTCAATGCGCGTATTTTGCGTACGGACGTAATTTATGTGTAACGTGAATGGTTAGACCAGTAACTTATCACACAAGATGTAATAATGGAAATAAATGAAATCATGGTCTAACTGAGAACTGTCCATGATGGGATACATATTTTTACAGAATCCTCGTGTAATTTTGGATTTTTTTTTATTTTATTTAATTATATGGTTCATTAACAACTACAGTTTACACTAACATCTTGATAAAAATAACGACTTAAAAACTTTGAACAGTGTAACAATTACTTAAAGGTAAACACCACCCTAACTAAAATTACGCTAATTTGTAAGCCTAAGTACATGTACAGTCTACAAGTCAACTTAAATGTTAGATACTGTAACGTGTAATAAATTTTCATGGAAGTAAAGAGCTAACATAAGGATGTTACTTACTGTGCAGGCTGCTGGCGCGCCTGCCGGCGCTGCGCTCGCTGTCGCTGGCCGGCTCGCCCGCCGAGGCCGCGCTGGCGCTGCGCAGCGGCGCGTGCCCGCCGCTCACGGCGCTGGACCTGTCGTTCGCGCGCGCGCTGGACGACGCCAAGCTGCGCGGCGTGCTGGCGCCGCCCGAGAGCTCGCGGCCCGGCGGCGGCGCCACCACGCGCGCCGAGCCCTCGCGCCTGGCCGCGCTGGCCGTGCTGCGCCTGCCCGGCACGGACATCACCGACGTGGCCATGCGCTACGTCGTGCAGGTAGCAAACCTGCTAACATACTAAAGACAACGACGACGACGCTTAACTGTGCGCCATCTTGGCGTTTTCGCCTTAACGTGTTATCAAATTTCATCACCTCATCAAGTATACCTGTCTCGCACGTAAATAGCATTTTGGTCCGTCTAGAGCCCCATGACCTAAAGACGCTCATCCAGCCATATCGAAATAAAATATACCCCAAAACTAGCTAAATTATGATATTTTTCAAGGCATTACCAAAGCTGGTGGAGCTGGACGCGTCGTCGTGCGCGCGGCTCACGGACGCGGGCGCGGCGCAGCTGGCGCACCACGGCCTGCAGCGCCTGTCGCTGGCGGGCTGCCGCCTGCTCACCGAGGCCGCGCTCGACCATCTGGCGCGCTGTCCCAACCTCGTGCGGTAAGGGAACACTCGTAATCAAATCTCCACATCAATGTATTAAACAAGTTGTCAAACTGCTTTGCCATACATGTCAAAATTTGCCTTACACCACCACGGGCACTGTTGGTAATAGGCCTCCCACAAGCATCGCCCACACAACTAGCGATCCTATGTTTCCCGGATCCAGCGATTTCCCGCGATCCTCACCAGGTCGTTGTGGCTTACCCAAACTATGCCTTTCGGTGCACGGTCTAACTGCAAAACTTTTCAGCGTCATCGGTCAACCGTTCTGAGAGCAATGTGTGCCGCCAACTACCACTTAAATTTGACATTTTTCGGACTCTACCGGTTACCTTGGTTCTCAAGCGTCTCACTTCATATGGCTCTCTTGACAGAACACATTTGATTAATGCAATAAAATCGTTTTACAAATTGTTGTTTGTTTAAACTAGAGTGGAAACTGACCTGAATATTTTTTTCTCAAAAGACTGGATCTCCGACATGTGCCTCTCGTCTCAACGCAGGCGGTCATCAAATTCGCAGCCAAATCCAAACACAACCTGCACGTTAAGGACGTAAAGCTGGTAGAGTTGCGGAAGACCTGATCCGAGGACGAGGGCGCCTCGCTCGAGCCCGAGGCCGCGCAGACAGACGCTGCCTGAACAGTGATATATAGTAAGTGACGGTGTGTTGGTCGCATACCACGAACAGTTCGGTCGCCCCGCGATATGTTCGCTACACGTTGTTGATATTTTAAGTTAGCACATTCTAGTCTAGTTCTACATCATCGACCCTAGAAATAACCCGCAATCAACATTGTCTTCTTTCATGACAGCTTCTCGAGTACTTAATCTAATCGGCATTTATCCTAAGATTTGGTGTGTTTGTTTTCTAGAATGTTACAACAGTGTGAAGTTAAAAATAAATAATTATGTTAGTTTCTTGAAGATTTTATTTTACTAGTTATCTTTCGCACAACGTATCATCAAGCTATGCTATCAACACACAGTTTCTACAACTTAATGTAGATATTTTTGCAAAGACTTGATGCCTACCCTGGTACTATTATTAACGTGATACGATTTCTGATTAGGAAAAATATGATTAGGAAAGAAATTTGGTTAGAAGAAATGTACTCAAAATAAGGTCATAAAATAAAATGTTTAAATTGAATCAGTTTTTAGTTAATTATGATTTGTAATTTCAACTCTGCAATACAATGACTTGTGCCAACATATAGTTTCTATATGAGAAAGCACATTTATCACTGCACAATCAAATAAAATATATTATAGTTATATATATTAATTTTATTGCATGCTGTTGCATCGGTATTATATTTTATTATTAGTTTTACGTTTGTAACTCTGTTAGTTGAAGACAAGACCATTTGGACCACAAGAGGCTCCCATTTTAAAATATTGACTGAAAATTCTGAAATATTGTTGAAACTTGTTAAATAGCATTTTGCAATATCACACTTAACTTTTGGCGTGAAAGTATATTTTTATTAACTTTGTATTGTTACTGCACAATAGATATACAATGTGACGCACAGATTGTATGGCTATTGTCAAAGTTAGCGTGATACTGCAGCCTAATACAGTGTATGTATGTATGTTCATATTTACTGCAATATCTTCGTTGTAAATAGCATTTTAAGTTTATTTATTAAACAGTAATATTCCTAAAGAAAGCTAAGTTTTAGTTACATGACAATTCAAAATTGCTTTGGTTGTATTTTTTAGTTCTAGTCCCTTTGTAGATTTAAGCTGTAAGTTCTGTGACATCGGTCGATTTATGTGAAAGTATTATAAAATGTGGACTTTGTGATTGGCCTGGAGATGTCCTACGTAGAGGATAGTTTATCAAATTAGTAGCATTTCTGCATCATGCAGACTTGTCTATCTTCTTTATAGTGACATCTTTCTTCATAGTCAATTCTCTCGCTGTTTCACTCATTAAACATGCTTTTATCCAAATAGCTTTTGATTTAGACATGCGACTTACCTCGCAGCTGGCCCCCATACCATAAAGTTACGGAACAAACATCTCAAATATTCGCTCCAAAGAACTCCATTTTTTAATTTACCAACATTAAATTATATTAAGGAAAGACAATATTGTAAAGAGACATTTTAAATAAATATATACAGATGTTAATGGGCAGCAAATGTAAAGAAATTCAAGATTTTTATCATTATGTATTTTAAATTAAAAAATGGGGTGACATATCTGTTTGCTTCCAGAGCCTGTACATATTATGGGAAACAGTTATGTCATAAGTTAGCGTGTAAGATAACCGACTCTGGTCACAGTAAGCGAGGTCGGAGGGCCGCCTATAGTATTAGTTTAGGAGAAATAATGACCTTATAGCATAACTAGTAAGAAAATTTGTGTACTCACTTGTCAAATTTTGTGAACAATGCCAGTTTAACAGTGTGACTTACTTGAGAAATATGTTTTACTTATCAGATAATGTGCAAAGATATAATAGTTATATTATAAGTCCCTTCCAGTCTGTCAGGACTGGAATGGAGCATCGTAAGTAATACTGGCTTCGATAGAGCGGCGATAAAATTTGACGAGTGCTACAAAACTCCATGGACTGTACATTGTTAGATTAAGTTCGCTGTCGAGTAACATTTTTACTTGGAACCGTGAGCTCCACAATATCGAGCTAGATTCTAAGCATTGTGTGCCTCTGTTATAGACAATTAGATATAGAAAACAAATTTGTTTATAAAAAATATACTTGTGACATCTTTGTTCATCAAAATATACGGATTTAGAAAAAAGAAAAAAAAAAAACAAATTGATGAGTGATTTTTGAGCGTTAATTATAAGATAGATATTATCTAGTTTTTTAAGCTGCCTTTATGCGAGAGTTGATCAATATGAGATAGCATTTTTATATGTCTCGCATGGGCGTCGTCGTTGGCAGTTACGGTGATATTACATGCCAATGGCTAGGTTTATGTATAGCGATATTACGCGACGTACCGCGTTCACGGAAAGTAACATTGTATCATTGGTTACCATAAGCATAAAATAATATTGGAAATTAATATTTACAATGAAGTATTTATTGTGTTTTATTTTTATAGTTTTAAATCCTTACACACCATATTTTCGTACCATTACTAGGCATACCTTTCGTACTCCCACATTACTGACACTGGCATGTCTACCATTAGGGATTTTAATTTAAATAACAAAAAAATAGTTAATAAATTATTCGAAATTTGTCGCCAGATATCAGAATTGGTCACTGGTTCAAAGTTTATAAGGGTTTAAAGATCGAAGCGACAAAATTTGGGAAAAACAGATCTTCGCTAGGTGCCTAGTTTTTGAGATATAAATGTGGCCAAGCTGGGGGAGATTCTCTCCAGGTCGGCCACCTAGAAACGCTTATAACTTTTGAACCAGTGACCGACTAATTCTGTTATTTGATGTCCATTTCAACCGCGCGGCCAACTCATAAAATTTGATGAAACTGCCAGGAATTAGTGGTAATTTGTTACTATAAACACCTCTTTTCCTGAATTTGTTGCAAAAAATAAAACTAAGACGCTATGACCAAAAATATTGGGCCGCTAGAACCGCCACTTGCCTTAGTCATCGACTGTGATTACACAGAAACTAAATAATGCAGATAGGCGACTGTTGCATCAAAACAAAGGTCTTAATTTGTTGTATGTGTTGCAAAAATAAAAAATGTCAAAACGTAAATAAACAAAAATTTATGCTCTATTTAGTTTCCAGGTTATGGTAGGTAGGTATCTCACCATAAATATCAAATTAATAGAGGCTTATGTGGATGGACAATTAGTTGCTAATTTGTTGCAGCGAATAAACAAGAAAAATACTAGAGAAAAGGTTCAATAATTTGAGTCGATTTGAGTTGGCCGCTCGGACGGCAATATGCCTAAAATACAATGGCGTTCATTTCGTAATTAAAAATAGGTTAGGTAGGTAACCTAGTTTGGATAAATGTGGCGAAAATAACGGTGAAATTCATATTTCAGGAGATATTCACTAAAATATTGTAGTATGAAACTGTATTAGAGTAGACCATGAATTTTCACAATGAAGTGAGATTGAATCGCGAATATTGGAATGTCCGATACTCATATCTTAATTTTTTTAGGGCGAGTGCTTACACTTTATGGTATCTTAGAGCATACTTTATTAAAGTAAAAGTCACAAAACGATTAAAAATTTCTTTATTCAAAATCAACACAAAGGCAAAAAAATCAAATAATATAAGTCAACAAGATAAATACAAAATCTTTATATATTAACATAACATTTATAAAACAACTGACACGAATATGAGAGAATGTCGACATATTTTTCTTACAGGTACTTATTTCAAATATAAAAGAATTGTCGTCGTAATATATAGCATAACTACTTAATAGCATAACTTTTTGTTTATTTATGTTTTGACGTTTTTTATTTTTGCAACAAATTGACCTTTCTTTTGATGCAACAGTCGCCTATCTGCATTATTTAGTTTCTGTGTAATCACAGGCTATGACTACGGCAAGTGGCGGCTCTAGCGGCCAACTATTTTTGGTCATAGAGTCTTAGTATTTTTTGCAACAAATTCAGGAAGAGGGGGAAAACAAATTATCACAAATTCCTGGAAAAGTTTCATCAAATTTTATGAGTTGGCTGCGCGGTTGAAACGGACATGTTATTTGGCGACTAACTTCGACTAATTATTACCGACAATAAAATCTTGAAGAAAATATTATTTTAGGGTACGTTCCATCGCGGGAAAATACGAAAGGGGTTCCGAGGCCCCTGGCAACACAGGCAACTGAAGAAGGGGTGGGTTTTTAGTCAGTAAGAGTCTGACACACCCTCCCGCTCCGCCCGACGCGAGAGATCTCTGCCACCGATCGCCTCCACGAGGACAAGGTGGTGCCCTGCCCAAGCCGGCCAGACCTCCACCGTATGCTCCACAGTGTCCTCCGGGAGATCTACACAATGGTGACACTCGGGCGTTTCCTCCCGCCTTATCTGACACAGGAACCTCCTGAAGCTGCCGTGTCCGGTAAGGACCTGCCTCAGGCGGTAGGTGAGGACGCCGTGGCGCCTCTCTAGCCACTCCTTAAAGAGGGGACTTATTGCCGCATCTAAGCCGTTAATAAGCATATGAATGATTTGCGTGTTGATTCGTTGTTTGCTCAAGATTCTTTTGATATATGTGCTTAGTGGTTAATCATGGTTCATTTGGGACGCCTAATTTGACCGGTTTTTATGAAAATGTCAAGAGAACTTCTCTAAAGCGTGGCGCTTCTATACGTTGGACTTATTATCCTAGATGTAAAAAGCGTATTGAGACTAGTGCTTTGACTTCGAAAGCTCGGATAGATGCGTTAGTTGTTGCTATGGGTACTCCTGATGTTAATAATTCTCATGCTGGAAAGGCTACTTACTTATCTATACACATACCTACACATTTACACAACACAAACCCTGTTTAAATATAAGACGTATATACAGGCTAACATAGGCATACAACTAGTTACACAAAGAGCTGCAAATTAGTTTATAAGTCATTTACTTTTAAGGCTCCTGCATACTGAGACGATATAAGTCTTTTCTTCCTAAATTTAATTTTTAGTCATCTTTTGTAAACAAACGTCTCAATATTGTTAATAATTAGGGGAAAGAGCGAAATAGCCTCAACACAAGTACATATTATCAATTACTTACTGCGGATGTCTCATTTATAATTTATTCATGTAACTGATTTGGGACAAATAAACGTTTTTCATTTAATTTCATTTTCACCTACTTGAAAATGAAACATGAGCTTAGAAATAGTTATTTGTGCAACAAGAGAGCAAAGTCGTTTTTTGCTGCGAGTGCTGATTTTGAATCCTGAGTGTGGCGAGGGATTCAAAGGCACGAGATGCAAGAAACTTTGCTCTCGTGTAACACACATAACGTTTCACTTCAGCAGCGAGAACACTTTAGGAGATAAAATAATAAACAGGAATAGATTGAAATAACTATTTATGGTGAATCAAAGTAATTAACAGAGGTAGAGGTACCAATTTAATAAAATGGAACATTTTAAAAGTTAAAAGTAAAATTACTGCAATTCTGCAAATTAAAAGTAACAGATTTATTTGGCAACGTTATAGTTGCATTGACTTTAGTTTGGTTATCCGGGGTTAAGGCTCGCTACATACTGGCGCGACTTGTCGCGCGACGCGTCGCGACACAAAGGCACCGCTTGTAGCGCTACACGCGGTGTCTTTGTGTCGCGTCGCGTCGCGCGACAAGTCGCGCCAGTATGTAGGAGCCTTTAAGGTTTCTGTTTCGGTGGCGGATTGAGAAGGAACAACGGTGAACGTTGGTGACTCTGATCGGCTTTCTGTATAACTATGCGTCGTTGGAAGTGGATGGGCGTGGGTGAGACCAAGGATCCGAGGTCGAATTCAGACTTATTGTTTCCACTATACGCTTACAGAGTTTCGACTTATTTTCTATTGAGTCTTCAATATAGCCTTCTGCAACCGTATCGAACTTCCACCCGCCGTGACGTTTTAAAGTGGTGAGATCGGCTCCGGAATCAGTCAAGAGCCGAAAGCAGTGACCCGTGTATAGCTGAGGCTCTTCCAGTTTTTCAATTATTTTGATATTACTTAATGTAATGTCAAAATAATTGTAACTTTGACATTGCTTAATGTCAAAATAACTTGACGTTATTAGGTACCGCCGATAACTTGTTTTGTATTTCATATTGTTCGATGTTCTAGTAAGTGAAAACTCGGTACTATATCAGTAGGCAATATATTCATGAACTCATATAAAAATAAATACAAATTATAAAAAAAAAATAAAACATATTTTTCCATTTAACTGACGTTTTCGTCAATCATTAAACTAAATCTCCATGGAAACCACATACAATACGGTTAAAATGAAATTTCATGTTATAACATTCAAAGACAAGAAACTATTAGGTACGTATTGTACCTAATGTAGTGTAAAAGACATGGGTACCTATACAATTTCCGTTCATTGTTCGTTCGTTAATTTTTGGTAGATTACATATCAGGGCAAAGACATTGCAATTCTATTTTATGTTTCGTCGATTGAACTGCAATGTTCCAAACACTAATGTCAGGTTAGCTTACCCGGTGTTACTTTTTAGTGGCGCAACGCGTAATAAGAATTAAAATGTTAATTACTTGACTCAGAGTTTACAAACTCTACATTTATTTAATTAACCCGGCTAAACGTGAAAGTGGGCCTTAGCAAATAAATTATTTCATAAACATCCTCATCTTATGGGCTATCCAACGAGCTATCAACATAAAAAAATATATTCAGAGCTGCCCGTCAATAGAGATGATGACATTTCTTTTTGCCCGTCAGGTACCAAGATTGTTAAAAAATATTGGACTCGTGTTTTTTCTTTTTTTACGTTATCTAAAGATGTGTTAAAATGTGACATGACGTCACGCCTTGCTAGATTTTATACTGGATTGTGACGTAGCGAGTCCCACTCCCCAACTTTTAGGGGGTCTACAGGACCTAAATGCAAGTTTTGTAAGTTTTATAATGCCTAAAAGTATATGATCCACTGCAATAAACAAAATCAGAAAAATATATGATATTCTTCAGGATGTATGCTAGGTATATAGTGTGTTGAAAACATAATACAACTAATTTCGTACGATAGAAAAAACTCACGAAAATAGCTCTAAAAATTTATTTTAACTAGTAAAACCCATACTAATATACTTGCCATCATTCTGATTTTTTGTCAGGTTATTCTACAAGCAATAAATTAGCATAATAGTGTTTTAATTTTTTTGTTCAATCAATAGATTTTTTATAAATAGATAATTGCTTCATATTTGCAATAAATTACCAGTGTTGTGTCATCGCCCTTCTCTTACTTTTCTATGCAGTCCGACAGTGACCGCGCTTTTGCTGTTGTCAGCCTTTTAATACGTTTTATCTAAGTAGTTAATTTTTTATTAATATGATAGAGCAAAAAGTACGTGTCTAATATTTTTTTTTATTATCTGACTGACGGACTAAATAGGATTTTTTTTTTGACCCAGGTATCATTGGCAGCTTTTTTTTTTTGGGTGTGAAATCATCAAATAACTTCTCCCGCTCTGGGCGGAGCGGGAGGGTGTGTCAGACTCTTACTGACTAAAACCCACCCGTATTCCTTCCTGTTGCCTGTGTTGCCAGGGGCCTCGGTGACCCATAAGTACCTTCCCGCGACGATCATTGGCAGCTTAATCAAACAATAGGTGTTTGATTAAGCTGGCAAAGATGGGAAACCGCATTTACTAAAATTAACGAAAACCATGAACTAACGCCTTATTTACGTCGTAATACTTTCTATTCAAAGTTTTATAGTAACCATAGTTTTTGCGAGTTTTGCTAAATAAGCTTCAACACCTCTGCTTAGGCCACCAGCTACGAGTTAACTAAATTAAATGAAAGATCATGAGATGCCTACAAATGTATTTTTAACCGACTTCTAAAAGAAGGAGGTTGTCAATTTATCAGTTTCTGGATGGCTAAATCTGAAACTATAAGTAATAGCGAAAAATATTAAAAAGAGTTTCGGAGGCGACTTTGATGATAACGAAAACTGCATCATTAGATTTTTTAAAAATCAGTTTCTCTATACGGAACTTGCTGATTTTGAAAAAAAAACACTCCCTGTATATAACACAGTTCGATAATGTCGTTAATAAGGATGAAATTCTGTGAAGTAATAAAATAACACACGGAAAAGTAAAACATGATTTTAGGGCTTGAAAAAATACTGAATAGGCAATTCAATACTAATTTACGGAGACGCTCTTATGTACCTACTTAATAGGTAGGTCCCTACATAAGAGGATACCTATTTCTATTTCAACACGCACTCCCCTCTTATAAAATACGAGAGGCGTCGAGATTAGTCCAGAATCCAATTACATTTTCCAAATTTCCCATTTTTCCCTCGCCGCGGGTTCAAAGCTCACAGAAAATTATTTTCTTCGCTCCCTAAGAAATGAAAAATAAAACGTAGCGCGGGTGGAGCGTCTCTGAGAAAGAACCTAAAGCAATCAGTGCGTGCGAGTGGAAGGGAAGATGCGTAAACATTGAAGCGTGAAAGAGATAACTATATACAAGGTTTGTGTTCGGCCGCCCGCGGGGATTTGTCAAATACGTAGTGCGCGCTTTTTTCTTGTTTTTTTTTTTTCAGGCGAGACGTTGTGACTTCAATTGCAAATGAACCTGCGCTGAAGTGCAAACTCGGCTCGGGGGCGAAAGAAAAGCTGACACAGAAAAAACGTTTTCATAAATCTGGGTCAATTTTCAAATGTAATTTGTAGACGCTGCTTTCAGTAAGGAAAATGAAAGTCTTTTTTAGTGACAGGCCAATTTGTATATTCTACTGTAGTACCTACGCATGTGGATCCTTGTACTGTTTATTTTATGTTTTTTTTTCCCAAGTACAGTAAACAAATACCTACCTAGTTGAAAATTTGTTTAATGGATTTGAAAACCTTAAAAAGTACAAAATTTACTGTTTTTTTTATTATGTATAAATTTTGCCTATTTTTCTATAACTAGCCCACCTTGCCTGTCAGAAATGCGCCATACGCCATGAAAGGAATTTGATTAAAACCTTAATTAAAACAAAGACAACAGCGGGTAAGTTACACACTGTTAGTAGCAAATATAAATAATAAATTTAATATAAATAAAATTAAACAAGTACCACATACAAAGTTTTTAGGAGTAATAATTGATCAAGATATAAACTGGAAGGAACACGTACATAACGTCAGTGGTAGAATTAATCAATTCGTATACGCCTTGAAGCAAGTCAAAAATGTAACAAACATTAAAACTGCTATTATATCTTACCATGCATATGTTGAATCGTTACTACGCTATGGTCTTATAATGTGGGGAAATAGCACTGATCTAAATAGAGCGTTCATCGCTCAAAAGAAGTGCCTAAGATCAATTTATGGACTTCAGCCGGATGATACATGTCGGCCAATATTTAAAAAACTTGATTTGTTACCGCTTCCATCTCTGTATATTTACGAAATATGTGTGTTTGTGACCAAGAATAAATAATTATTCAAGACAGCAAGCGATGTATCTCCTCGAAGCAGACGTGATCCTTATGGACTGGTGTTAAATGACTTACCAAAGCTAACCAAATATAATAAAAGCTGTCTAGCAATGTGTGTGCGTATCTATAATAAAATACCGAACAATCTCAAACTATTAAATGTTAGATTATTAAAAAAAAAATATATACAAATGGCTAAATGAATGTAGCTTTTATAGTTTGACAGAATTCATGGATAAAAAATATTGACATTACCTATATTCTAACAATAATTAAACCCTGTAACATTAAATTTTTGCATGCTATGTTTTACCTTAGCTAAACATGTTTGTGCCACTCTGACCTATGCTTAACACCATTGTATACCATGTTTTACGCAAATAAATTATTTTATTATTATTATTTATTATTAAAGAGTTTCATTTTGACAGTTCAACAACATTCATTGCGTTATTAACGTGTGCAACAGACAATTTTTTCGAACATATGAAGCAATGGATTAGACATATACTTCAAAATCATTCAGATTGTGATTGATAGTGTGTTACGCAATTAGGGTACAGAAATAACGTAGGTACAGTCAGCGACAAAAGTCTATAAACACTTCAGTTTTTTAAATTTAATTATTGAGCAAAATGCTTTTAATTAAATAGAATGAAAGCAATAATAACGCTTAGCTATGATATGAAATGCTGAAATACAATGCACTGAACAATTTTTTGTCAATTTAGATGATGTGTCAAAGTATCAGTGGTAATCGACTTTTATCGCTGACTCGTACCTGTAGACCTAAGTTTACCTACCTACGTACCTAGGTACGTAGGTAGGTAAACTTAGGTCTAGACCTACCCGAATTCTTTACCTTTTTCTTAATATATTATCTACCCATACTCTACGTCTATTGCTTTTTTGTTTTCCTCCCAGAAGGAAACAGCTAAAATCCTAATGTTCCCCAAACCAGCAAAACTTCTTGAAAACCCGAAGTCATACCGGCCTATAAGTTACTCCCAATTGCTTCAAATTTTATGAATCGTTCCTTCTATTACGTTTTGAGCCTATCATTAAAGAAAAACATTTAATAGCCGACCATCAATTTGGGTTCCAACAAAGACATGGCACAATAGATTAAGTCCACCGGCTCGTTAGTAAAATTCACAATAAATTTGCGGATAAGAAATATTGTGCATTCTTTGACATTTCTCAACCGTTTGATAGAGTTTGGCATGAAGATCTCCTCTATAAAATAATAAAACAGCTTTCCACGCAACATCTTTCTAATCTTGATGTCGTACTTGAGGGATAGGTATTTCTTCGTGCAGAGTGGCGAAACTTTATGCCCAATTACTGTTGGGGTTCCTCAAGGCAATGTGCTTGGACCGATTTTATATTTGATTCATACTGCTGACTTCCCAATATAAAATTTAGCGACACAGTCACTAAGAGGAAGGATACCTGCCCACCAGTACAATTAAAAATATAGTACAAGTTCCTCAAGCTGACCATGTCCTTGGTTTATACCTCGACAGACGTCTTGGAAAATACACTTTTTCACAAAACGGAAGCAACTTGGACTGACATTAAAAAAAGTTCTACTGGATAAGTCAAAAGTCACAATTACACTTAGAAAATAATACTCTCTTATACAAAGCTTAAATCTAACAACATCACACTTTAACGTAGAGATCATACAGCGATTTCAGGACAAGC
The DNA here is from genome assembly GCA_905333075.3 of Atethmia centrago. Classification (NCBI taxonomy): domain Eukaryota; kingdom Metazoa; phylum Arthropoda; class Insecta; order Lepidoptera; family Noctuidae; genus Atethmia; species Atethmia centrago. The sequence goes on from HG995387.1 coordinate 11,100,424, forward strand.
TTTTAAGAACAATTGTTAACGCCCCATGGTTTGTTCCAAATGAAGCTCTACACAATGATCTAAAAATGCCGCCATTCAAAGAGGAAATAAAAAGCTCTATCAAGTCTAAAATCAAGTATAAAGAAATAATACAAGGCCCAAATATACTGGCAAGGACCTAATGGATAAAAAAGTCAATTCAGCTCAGCTCGTTGGTTCATAATTATGAAGCAACGAGCTGGGTTTGAAATTTCTTGCTTAGAAAACGAAAGAAAGAAATTTAGAACACGTCGTAAAAAATACTGAATGTCCTATACATAGTTAGAGATTGTAAAAAAACGGAGACACGAAGAAAAAACTACCAATACCTTAAAAGCATACCCAATACAAATACCACAGCATCTCTGTATCAAAGAGAAACATTGACAGATGGCGAGACGATTTAGATACACCCCTCCAGCAATTGGCCGCAATAGAAAGTGAATTACATACTTGTTGGCGTAGACATAATGCAACACTTTATGGCCACAGTACAGAGGGGTTTGCTCGACCTTTGGTATCATTTGCATTTTTATTGCAGCGAGCCGTGATTGGAAAATGATCGTAATTTTAGTAGGTAAGTATCTAATATCTGTTCTAAAAGATCTGATGTAAGTGTAAACAAACCCTGTCCGGCTGCCCAGTTTATACTCGTATTCTTACGCAATGTCTCACCAAAGGCAATAACACTTTCGTCGGTATTTAAAAGGTTCAACTTCATGTCTCACCTTTTTTCCAACAATTAATATAATATTTGCACACCATTATTCAATTGTTATTGAAAATCTTAGTTTTTCAAATGAAAATCGTCCGTATGGTGGTTTAAAATTAGAATTTCGGGTTTACGTATTCAAAAAGTTTTAACAAAGTACTCAATTCGTAAGTGGCACTATGAATTTGTTGGCATGCACAGGTAAGTAGGAAAGTAAGTTTTCTGATCCATTTGTTTACATATATAACAGATACTTTTGGAACAGACTATATGTTCTAAGAAGAAGTCAATTGTTACATACCTTAAATGGCAAAGTTGGATTAGCTAATACAGTTGACCGAAGTACCTACATAGTTTAATTAATTGTTTGTAGTTAGCGATGAGTAATCTGTTTCAGTCAGGTCAGGACTAGGTATGCGATGAATGAATGAATGATGCTTTATTTTCTTTTAATTGCTTGGAATAGTGACAATACAAGTTAATTTCTTTAAGAACTTGCTAGATACGCAGTCCTTCCAAGGCAACACTACGTACCTAGGAGACTACCCGGGCGTCGGGAATTCCAGGCGGCTTTCCGGCCACCGTAGGCGCGGGCTTGCGGACGGTAAGTAGCAATGGGTAGCTCGCCGTCCGATAAGGACCAGGCCCCGGGACGGCGCGTTGTGTCCCACACGCGCCTCAAAGAGATGTCAGCACAAGTTTAGGGTCCGCTAGGGCCGATGCCTGCCGGGGTCGCGGGAAAGTCGGAAAGGGTTACCGAGGCCCGTGGCAACACATGCCCATGGCAACGGAAGGAACACGGGTGGGTTAAAATCCACCCGTGTTCCTCCCCGTGTCACACCCTCCCGCTCCGTCCAGAGCGGAAGAAGTTATTTGATAATTTCCCAACCAAAAAAAAACACTACGTACCTACTTAAGTACTTCAAAAGCCAGCAATTAGCTGTTGGTCTGGTAAAAGATCCGTTTTGGGAAACCAGCGATTCACGTTTTAGTAGCCAGAATAAGTTCAGTTGAATACACGCTCAATATAGAGCCGTACGTACGGCAGCGTCATCAGACTGCAGTGGCAACTGTTAGGTACCTATATTTTGCTCATTAAAAAATTACGCAAAAGTTCACTAAAAAAACGATTGAAAAGACGGTTCTGGATGAGAAAAATATATAGAAACCGGTAGGAATATGGAATGAGGATCAGTTTAAAAAACGGCGACTGCGCATTATCCAAATTGGCCGATCACCGATCCACACACAACTGTTCACACAGAGCGTGCCAAACGACTGCGGCACTTTTGAGCATTGTCCTAAAACAGACTGTGCTCGGTCGTTCTACGGAGCGCGCGCTTTACCGCGAGTGCTCGGATCGCGCGCGGCTCGTCCACACCGATCGCGCATTTGGATCGCGCTCCTCCGCGCACGACCGGAGCGTACTGGATCGTCCGGTGTGGACCCAGCTAATTAGCAATCTTGATTGGATTGAATGAGAACTCCCAACATATAAAAAAGCTAAGACCACAGCGTACGAAAATTTGATCCCAGTAAAAACACCCCGTTTCATACCAACTCGTCAATAGACGTTTGGGGTAACTAGGTGTTGTGCGCTTTGCCTCGTAGGACTCATGACCTTTCCAATATAGAAAGTAACTGTTGTCACTTTCAGTTGGTTGCTGAAACCTGCAGAAGTTCTGCAGAAAAGCTATCGTAATAGCTTTTCTGCAGAACTTCTGCAGGTTTGTCGACCCTTCCCATCGCCATCAGAGCCTTCAGGAAATCAGGATAGTCAGTTATCTCTATCGGCAAGACCACAGAACATACACGATGTATATCGATGATATGTATCGACGCGCAAATTGTTACCATGAATTCGGCAAATGACTGAATAATAAAAACCTGTATGAAACAACAGATTATTGAAACACGTGTCGACCACAACGGTACCTAGTTGAGATAGATTTCCCGAGTTAGCTGATATCAGGTGAATTGGAGGGTAGATATCGATCGGCGCCCGCACGCCATGCTAACCACTGATTCGCGCGCCGCTGACGTTGACGGGCGTCTGGCAGCTGCCTTGTGTACTGTCGTGAAGGTAGGTTGGTAGCGTTAGCAGATTCATTGGGATGATTGGAAAAGTGTTTTGGTAATATACTTTAAGTTTTTGCTTAAAAAATTCAGAGTAAGCAGGTAGCATAGATTTAACTTGATCGTCTCTGTACTTAATTCCGGATAGGCATTGTAATCTATCCGAGTATAATAATAATAATAATAATAATAACCTTGTAGCCAGGATTATCCATCAGCAACTTGCTCTGAAATACAACCTTGTGGAATCGGAAGTGCCGTACTATAGGTATGTGCCCGACCCAGTTCTTGAAAATGGAAATATCACATTGTACTGGGATCGATCCATCATCACTGACACTACTACAACACTATTGTTGCCAATAAACCTGATATAGTGGTAGTGGATCGAACAGAGCGGCGCGCAATGATTGTTGACATAACAGTCCCTCATGACGGGAACCTCGTGAAAGCCGAAAAAGATAAACAAATCAAGTATCTTGACTTGGCTCGCGAGGTTGTCGACATGTGGGATGTGAATTCAGCAATCATTGTGCCGATAGTCATATCAGCCAATGGCTTAATTGCCAAGAGCCTCGACCAACACCTAAGGAGGCTCTCGTTGGACGGCTGGATTAAGGGCTTGATTCAGAGAGCGGTACTTCTGGACACGGCTCGCATTGTTAGGAGGTTCCTTTCTCTGGAGCCCTGACCGCCGGTAGCTTGGACCCTGTTCCCGATACCGGTGGGCTACCATTTTTTATAACCCGCAGAGCAGCATGTGGCGAGAAGTTGGGCAGTAGCGACTAAGTAGGAACTTTTAAAAAAGTTTTCCGAGTAACTTTTCAATCTCCTCGTATGTAAGAGTCGTGAGCCATTTACTCACTTTCTTTTTACACATAAATATTGCAATGTTTGTTGTAATATTTATGGCACGGTGTCGAATAAACTGCATTATAAATTCGACTACCTAATACTCGAAAGTGTCTTTCAGCCAATTTAGTTCTGTAACGTTCTATGGGACAGACATATTTAGATCTTCTATTTGCCAGGTATTATATTTTAGAGAACCATGCCTACGCAAGATGGTATTGAGCACAAAGAGTCGTCTAACAGTCATAACTTTGCAGTCTTTTTTTTTTTTTTGAGGGTGGGAAATCATCAAATAACTTCTCCCGCTCTGGGCGGAGCGGGAGGGTGTGTCAGACTCTTACTGACTAAAACCCACCCGTATTCCTTCCTGTTGCCTGTGTTGCGGGGGCCTCGGTGACCCATAAGTACCTTCCCGCGACCCCGGCAGGCATCGGCCCTAGTGGACCCCTACCTATGTGCTGACGACATCTCTTTGAGGCGCGCGTGGAATACAACGCGCCGTCGACCTGGGCCTGGTCCTTACCGGACGGTGAGCTACCCATTGCTCACCTTCCGCAAGCCCACGCCTACGGTGGCCGGAAATCCGCCCGGGATTCCCGACGCCCTGGGCGTCTCCTGCGGCGGCTAGGGGCGAGAGGGCGCGAAACTTGCCTTTCCTTCAACCGTCCCGCCTCCTCCTTCGCGAGCATTACTGCTTCGCAGAAGGAGGTGACGGCTGCCCATGCCCTCTCGCTCCGTACCATGGCCTGAACTAGGGCCGGACGCGAGAGGTCTCTGCCGCCGATCGCCTCCACGAGGACACGGCGGTGCTCTGCCCAAGCCGGGCAGACCTCCACCGTATGCTCCACCGTGTCCTCCGGGCGATCCACACAGTGGTGACACCCGGACGTTTCCTCCCGCCTTATCCGACATAGGAACCTCCCGAAACTGCCGTGTCCGGTGAGGGCCTGCGTCAGGCGGAAGGTGAGGACGCTGTGGCGCCTCTCTAGCCACTCCTCAAAGAGGGGACTTATAGTCGCAATTGTGGCGTGCCCAGCACTGGGTTGCGACAACCGTACTCTCCATGACGCCATGAGATCCCGCCGGAGCTCGGTCCGCTGTGCCGCGATTTCTCGCGGCAGCGGGCTTACGCCCCGGCGTTTCGCCTCCTCGCGCCACTCCCATACGTGCCCGAGGACTTTTGCCTCCAGATCCCATGGCGGAACTTTGCAGTCTAGATACAATTGTATGATGCTATATACGGAAATGTTTAAAAGTCATGACTTAAAGAACAGCTCGTTGCGCTCTTTCCAGTTTGATAATACAACTCTTTGAAGTACCTCCCCAAGTCGTAATCCCAAACGAGAGTACTGACTGGCAGAGTGTGAAGTAGACCATCCGAAGTGTATCCAAGTCTGCACTATGGCGCATACACTTGAAAATCGCTATGAGTTTCCTCACTCTGCCAGTCGTTTCATCAATTTGTGCATTCCAGAACATTAGGTTGTCAATACCGAGGTACCTGACTTGCGTTGTTCTGACTAGTGGAGGGCAGAGGCATTATTTTGGTGATTCAATGCAAGTGTGGGCTTTGATAACAAACGAGTCATCCAGCCGCGTACATGATTGAATTGAAAACGGGATATATTTCGTTTTATCGATATTTAAAGTATAATATTAGCTTCCAACTTCTTAGTTGGACATCACGATGCCCAGCGCAGACTCCGCTCGCTTCCGGATTTCTCTCCAGTCCAGAGCATGTACGAGCAAAGCCGTATCATACGCATAAGTATATATGCTACAGTATGGGATGGATAAATTACATAGGCTGTTTACATAGATTAAGAAGAGGGTAGGTCCAAAAATAGAGCCTCGGGGAACTCCAAATGACAATGATTGTTTGGCACTGACGTATGAGCCAATTTTGACATATTGTGTCCTCTCAGAGAGGTAGCTGTTAAAGATTGCCAATGCTGGACTCCTTACTCCTATCCTATCTAATTTAGATAACAGGGTAGGGCCAGAGACAGTGTCAAATGTCTTAGATAAGTTCTCCACCCAGACATTTAGACTTTATATCAAGACCCTTTTCAGCACTATCAACAAAGGCAGCAACAGTGTCCTCGCAGGATTTATTTCTACGAAAACCGTATTGATTAGCTGATAAAATGCCATGTGCTTCCATAAAGTTGATGAGACGACTGTTAAGGACTTTTTCCAAAATCTTTGACAGTGTTGGAAGGACAGCTATAGGTCTGTAATTATTGTCACTGCCTCTGTCTCCACCCTTGTGAATATATAGGATGCACTATCGCTTTCTTTAAGTGTGTACCTGGTATATATTTTTTCCGTCGATAAAATTAAGCATAGATTCCCGTATTTCGATATGTGCACATAATAAAGACTCACACTGTATAATGTACAGTTGCCAGCACATCAAGTTACCATAAACTGTCAAATTTTCCCTAATAATTTTGAATCTTAAAATGTTGATGGTTAAGTTTAAAATCGAATGAGAAAATTTGTCAGTTTGTAGTAATTTGATATGCTGGTGATTGTACAGTTGTTTGTTTTCCCTAAAAAAAAAAAAAATTGTCTATGTTGACTAACGAAGGCATGAACTTTGTAGCCAGTGAGGGTTCTGAGCTCGGGTCGAAGCTAACATATTACTGTCCAACGGCAAAATCACCGCTTTGCAGCATCATTTCGGTAAAAATAATTCTCAGCACTCAGCAGTAATCTGTCTCAAGGCCGAAACCGTGAAGCATTGCTAACAATCATGAATATATCTCAAGGTCATTAAAATAAATGTGGTTAATATTTATAAAAACAAAAAACGATGATTTCTAAGCTTAGGGTCCTGATTTCTAAGGTAAAGTTGAAATCAAAATCAAAATATTTTATTTTACATAAACCTACATGGGCACTTATGAAACGTCACAAAAGTTGGATGTAAGAACCTTCCTATTTACTGATAAACTTTGGTACCATTCTGTTCGGAAAAATCCGCATAAGAGACCCTGTATTTTCCGACATGATTATTTTATCTAGCACCAACTTATTACAGAACTAAATACAAAGTATTTCCCTGCTATCCTTCCCTAAAGCCCTGGGCTACACTGAGTGGCGTGCACGCGACACGTCGGCCGCGTCTGCCGTCACGCACAGCGTTCGTCGAAAACCTGTGGTTTACACAGACCTAGCTGAATAAATAACAATACGAGAAATAACAGTGTTAACATGACGGTAATTGTTAATGTTAACTCGCGTAGGCTCGGGTTTAGCGTTAATTTTTAATGATTGATTAGATTTGGATTTTTTTTGTTCTGTGTCAAATTTCTAAGTAGGCGTTAAGGCGTAGGTGATACTGATAACTGTTATATTCTATTCTATTTTCAAATATATGGCAAGCAAAGTCGGTGTAGACTATTCTGCCAATGTCTTAAATGATTTGAGGAAAAAAAAACTGTTATCTGGTAAACAAAAAATAAAAAAAATGGTCTATATGTAGGTATTCATTGACAGGGCGAGATAATCTTAAATATTGACTTATGAAGTACCACGTACAGGGAGAAGGTTGCAGCTTTGGCTTGCTTGCTGAACGGCTCATTATATTTTGATCCCTGATCATGCTGCTAATAACTATGCCATTGTGATTATAATAGCTTCTAGGTAGTGGCATAGAGTAATTAAGTAGGTGCAAGTAGCATCAAACCATAAGAAAGCATCTCCACAATAAAAAAGTAATAATAAAAAATTGACTTTAAAAAATGTACATAAAACTATGAAATAATATTTTTATATGGCGGAACATGTTTTTCAACTACAATGTTAAATTTGTTCTTGGGATAAATACATCCCAACTACGGAACGCTTTATTGTGCGTGGTCCGACACGCACCTGGTCGGTTTTTTATACAAGGTGTCGTTTTGCATCCTCGTCAAATTCAAGGAGGTAACTATGCTAATGATTCTCGACAAGAACCAATAACAAAATAGGTAGGTAATTTTTTTTTTCAAATTATCGGAAATCGGCATGTGTGAGATACGCATGTTAAAACGCGGTCCGTGTGATACTGCACTGTAACTGCCCTTTACACACACACTACCGCATACGCAACGGGGTGATTCTGTTCACCCCGAACAGAATCACCCCGTTGCGTATGTATTCTAAAATACTTTCAAACATAAGTAACTAAAAAAACAAGTACATATGTATTAATTATTGAGTAGGTATCGTAATTTTATTTCATTATACATATATGTCTTTCATAGCAGCCTCCTGGAATTTGACGAGGATGCAAAACGACACCTTGTATTTGATAGGTACTTTTCTTAAGTACTGTGAGCACTGTGTTTTATAATGCCATCATAAGAAAAAAGGACGTCATTACATAAAACGAAGTGACCGATTTCCCACCTTTTTTCTTATGACGACAGTAAGGTGTGTGCACACCTGTAAAAAGTTTATATATTTGTTTGGAAGCTCTAATAGATTGTGTCATATGTGAATATCATGAAGTTCCAATAATATTATATATACGTATCGAATTGAAAACCTCCTTTTTCTGAAGTCGGTAAACAAAACAATAATTTCAATCAAAAATCTTCATTGACTTACATTGCGAATTTCCCTATAAATCACTCGATTAGGCAATTCATTTTCAGCTTCAAGATTGAAAGGCAACATAATAAAAGTTCAGTGGCAGTGAATGAGAATGAATTATGATAAGCGAACGAATGGGAGGTGAGCAGAGAGCTGTAATCGCGACATGTGTCCTAGCGTGCGTGATGGATGTGGCGACAAAATTATAACATATTAATATGTGTGCGGGTGAAGAGGGTGCACGTATTACGTATTGTAGAGCGAATATGGATGCAGATGTGAATCTTGAAATTAAAATCTGACACATTTAGGCCTACGTGCACCACAAATTCCATAGTGCATTTAACGCTAGACGTGTCTAAAACATCATTCTGTCTCTGTCATCTTCAAACGATTGACTAACAGAAAAGGAACTATGTTCTAAACTCCTTTAGCGTTACATTCATTTAGTGATTCGAGGTGCAAAGTGGGCCTTATCTTTCTCGAAAAGTCTAGTTTTAACGTTCTACTTAATAAATTCTAAAATAACTAAAATTTAATATGTTTTTATTGTATAAAATAAAATCGTATTAGAAACTGCATTTTATTACTACAAATAAATATTGTGATCTTTTTTCACTGTAAATCTTTTGTACCCCTTTTTTTTTTTTTGAGGGTGGGAAATCATCAAATAACTTCTCCCGCTCTGGGCGGAGCGGGAGGGTGTGTCAGACTCTTACTGACTAAAACCCACTCGTATTCCTTCCTGTTGCTTGTGTTGCGGGGGCCTCGGTGACCCATAAGTACCTTCCCGCGACCCCGGCAGGCATCGGCCCTAGTGGACCCCTACCTATGTGCTGTTTGCTGTTTTTGTACCCCTGTCTCATGGATCCTTTGCTTTCGAACTGACCATTATTTTGGGCACCTGCTTGACCTACTTACCGAACTTGTTAGACAGTAGTTTTTAGTTATTAGGACAAATAAAAGTACAAGGATTTAATAAGAAAATATTGGTACTTAACGTAGGTAAACACAACATCATTTAACTGTATATAACCCACAAAATAGGGTTTAGTGCAATAAGCCAGCCCCTTACAATTCAAACGTCGCACCACAACCGTTCGTACATCCTACCGACGGGTGTTAGTAGCTCAGAGCCGGGTATTCCCTGAAGTTATTATGGCCCAGTGAACCGGGTAACGAACAGCCCCTCGCCCCCCACCCCTCCCCCCAAACACCCCGCTGTAAATAATACATTATACCCTTTATCATAAGTGCGCGCCGATGAGTAAATAATATGGTGAAGATTCATTGGGAAATCGGTTATTTCTTCGTGAAAAATGGTGAAAATGGTAGGCGTAAGTATCTTGTTGTGTTGGTTGTAAGAGTTTGGCATGGAACAATTTTCATCGTTCCATCCCAAACTCTTATTATCTATCTATTCATCTTACTATATATTATTATTATTTTTCTTTTCTTTCTAAAAGAAAAATAATAATATGAATAATAATATAATATGAATATACTTAGGTAATTATACTTACCCATATAGTTACAGTCACAAGCATTAATATATTAGTATGGTTAGTTCGGCAATAATATCTGATTTCGTGATTGATAAATAAATATTTGTTCATAAAAAGACGCCAAATACCTTTATGTGATCATCTGTGGAAGGCATATTCCAAGTAGCGGCACAAATATCTGACATCAAAGAAACACCAAAACTATCTGACGAGACAGACGATGGTAAAATATAGGATACGGCTACAAATGACGTGTCGGACATGTCTTGCGTCATAATATCTGCCTACTCAGTTCAGTTCAGATGAAGGTGAAACATCGTTGTGTTCAAAAATATCTGACAATATTTTGGCAGCATAAAAACCTGACAGTAGGGTTTCAAATTTTCTTCTATATGGAAATCACTGCCTATTGCAAAAATATGTGTCATCCCACCGGAAGCCATCTATTAGTCCTTCTATAAACCAGCTATAGTTAACAACGAACCTACAGATGATGTCACCTATGGGGTTTGGCGCGAACTCACTCTGGAAGGCCACTAAAAACTTAGATAAGCCTCAACAGGCATATCTAAGTTTTTAGTGGCCTTCCATCTTGCCCGATCTGGAGTGGATGTAGTCTTCCAATCAGATCACAAGCTTCCTGGGCAAGAACTGACTTGGAAAAGGCTGAAGTATTCGCAATGCATCTGAATTCTGTATTTAAACCCAACGAGAGCGTTGCTGATGAGCATGAAATTGACACAATATTGGCACAAGATCTGCAGATGTGTATGCCCATGATACCAACAACACCTAAAGAAATAGCGAAGGAAAACAGGCTCGAGAAAAATCCCGGGATTCGATCTTTTCACGCCCTTAATAGTCTTCCCAGAAAATGCATTACTTTTCTAGCTAGTCTCTTCAACGCAATCTTTCAAATATCTCTCTTTCCTGAGCTGTGGAAAATCTCATGATCCACAAATTAGGTAAATCTGAACACGAAGCCTCTTCTAATCGGCCGATAAGCATAACGCCTGTACTCTCCAAACTCTGGGAGAGGATATTCCTTAACCAACTAAAACCGTGCATGGACGCAAGTCCGTCTCACCAGTTTGGCTTTCAGAAATATCACTCAACAATAGAACAGGTTCACCGAGTTTAGCAAACAGGGAAACAGGCTTTTGAATGCACAAAGTATTGCTCAGCGGCATTTCTTGATGTACAAAAAGCTTTTGATCGTGTTTGGCACAAAGGATTGCTGGCTAAAGTGAACGAAAAACTTCCGCACTCAATGTTCCTGCTAATCTAATCGTATTTATCAGACCGCAGCTTCCAAGCGAAACCGGGCGAAGCAAGATCAAGATTGTCTGAAGTTAAAGGTGGAGTACCACGGAGATCTGTTCTTGGCCCATATTTACATTAGATCTATCCGCATTGGATGACAATAAAAGCAACATGTGTTGACGACATAGTCTATTAATCAGTTGATGACAACCCAGAAATGGCCAGCAATAGACTACAAAAACAGCTAGACGAGACATAAATGGCTCTGTAGACTGTAAGTGCGGAAATGTGTCTGTGCATTCAAGTGTAACCATATCACCTTCACAGCCAGGAACGGAAACACCCCTCCTGTTAGACTTGGTCCTGATACGCCACCACACACAGATTGTGTAAAGTATCTTGGCTTCCACTTAGATAGGCGCCTAACATAGAAGCATCACATCAAACACAAACGGGACGAGATAAACCACAAGTTCCGCAACCTGTATTGGCTCTTGGGAATAAACTCGGTGCTCTCTCTAGGCAACAAACTCCTCATTTACAGCTTGGCCCTAAAGCCAATACCTACTACGGGATTCAATTGTGGGGTGATGCCAGCAAAACCAACATATTCTGCTCGCAGAGTCCAAAATGGTATCCTAAGAACAATAACAATTGCACTTTGCTTTGCTAGGAACGACAAAATCCACGACTCTCTACAAATGCTATCGCAGTAAACTCTGAAATTGAGCGGTACAAAAGACAACACAAGACCCAAAAACCTTGCAACCCACTGGTTACTGAACTTTTAAACCCAAAAGCAGTGGTAAAAAGCCTGAAGATGAACCACCTTCTACAAGTGGCAGGCGCAGCACTGGCTGCTCCATCACAACGCAATTTGACTTCGCTTAAGGCCCAACGATCGATTGCAAATATAATTCATACTTATAAAAAAAAAAACCCACCGGAAGCAGACATCGGACACTAATGAAAGAAATATATTTATTTGAGATATTTTGGTGTCTAAAGCAGACATCAAAATATCTCAAATCTACTAATTTGAAAGCTAACACCCGCTGTCAAAACATTTGACTACAATGGCTACCGTGGCAAGGTGTCGTCTGTCACCAACTCACCGGGGTAGCAGGGCAGCAAGGGTGGTTACCCTTAACTAAACTAGTTACGATTAACAAGCCTAGGTGTCCCACAAGGCACTCCCAAGCGACGGTCACATTTCATTTTGGTACAATTCATTTTATTCGGTAAATATTAAGTAGTTTGGGGTTTGTGTGTTTACCTAATTGGTCATTAATTGTGGACGCACTGATTTTCCAGTAGAAGAATGCTTTTTCAGAAAGTAAGAATTTTAATATAAATAATAGATAATAAATAAAATACTATTTTGCTAAAATACATGGTACAATATTTAAAAAAAATATACACATACATTACGTATGAAACCTTTAGCGCTAGATTTTTACATTGTTTAGTTTATGAATTATCTAGGTAATGAAAGTCCACGAAAATATTCTGAACCACGAATAGATTACGTCTGTAACTTGTAAGAGCCCTGAAATATTTTTTAAAAGATTCTGCTTAACCGTTTGAGTTTCCCTGATATGTTGAATGAGTCAGTTTCTACAATAATCATAATTGCAAAAAACAAACTTTCAGCAATTAGTTCTTGAGGTTCCACCGACTGAACCTAAAAGTTTTATAACTTAATATATTGAAAAAAATCACAAATTATTTTTAATTTTATTACCACATTTTGAGCTGTGGACATTACATAGATTCTCCCCAGATCACGGCTGTCGTGTGTACATAATGAAATGAGTGCAATATGCGTCCTCTGTCCCAGGAGACCACGCATCCACCACGGAACTTAAAGCGAGGGAATTGGAATGGATATGGCATGTTTATTTGTCGTATGGTATGGTAAGTTATACTTAGTTCCACCAAGACCTAGTGTCGAAAAAACCCCCTTACCGTGCAATGCCTTGGAATCTAAGATATTTTCCAAAGAATAAAGAATGACTGAATCATTACGTAGTCTTTTCAGATGTATTACTTATTATATGTTATTATTTATTTAGTTAAATTGTAAAATATGTAAAGTTTGATATTGCAAAAAATAGGATTATGGCATCGGGAGCAGTCCAAGCTTCCAGTAATCAGATCTTCATAAAGAGGAATCTCTTAAACATGTGTGACGATCCTCCAAGGTAAAATTGGTCTATACATTTATTAATTAATGTGAAATTTATATAGTGTTGGCGTAAGTACCTATTAAATTGTTTTTTTATACTAGCTTGCGCTATCCCACTCTTAGTCAAAGGCTTCCCTCCACACCTTCCTTCTTTTGCGAGCCCGCGTGTCCTCCTTACTGCAGTTTTGACGACGGAACCTATCCAGTTCCCACTATCTCTATTTTAATTTCTAGTTTAAATAAATAAACATTTTTGTTAATTTTGCACCAGGCTCAACTCAGTTGCTGGACGAAGAGTCACTCAGGGTTCGGATAGTGAGTCCTGGCTTTAAGACTATTGGCCGTATGAATTATCAAATGTCGACGCAGCGACCACTGAATCGAAAGACTTTTATTACCATCTCCTCACGATCGTAACTCCAGCTACTTCAGGTCTCTCGGGACCTCGCCCCAGAGCGCTATCTATTCTGATTTATTTGTCCTCCCTCGGTACAACAGACATCAACGTGTTCCTATATCGATGTACTGATGGTAGCAAGTGTTTGCACACTGGTGTCGTCTTTGTTTACTCGTCGTTTGTTTTTAACTCTGTTTACTGACACTGTTTGATGATACTTTCAGTTGTCATTGTCTACTGAGTGGGTGGAATTTTTGAATTTGATTGCGTCGTGTTGTTACCGGTGTTGACGTTTGTCTCCAGGATTACCTATAAACATTCACTTGTTAATTGTTTTGTTTTTTTACTTACATTGTTCTCCCAGTATCGTTGTTCTACTAGTAGGTAGTGAGGTACCTAATAAACGCAGACCGGAGCGGCGCAACAGTGCGAAGCGATTTTAGTAGAACAATTTCCATTAAGTTTTCAAATTGTTCTACTAGAGTCGCGGCGCACTATCGCGTCGCGCTGCAGTCTGCAGAAGCATTAAAGTCTGCCTATTTCTAGAAGGTACTTAAATTTATTGCTGACTTTGTAGGACTTCTTCAAAAAAATATTTGTAAGCTAGGTTAGTTCAGTACAAAGTATCTAATGATGCTATATTTAATCTGAAAAGGTTAAATGCCAGGTCAGCTGTATCATTACAAACTAGTTAGACAGACTCGCATTTCATCTGATGAAAAAATAGATATTCATTAGTCATAGACAACAGGATCTACAAGTTTTTTTACCAATAATTAATTAACTACCCAATAAACTACTAAATATTGACAGCTATATGATATATATATTAATGGCAATTACGTATAGAATATTCTAGATTTACGATTTATAATTTGCTTAATTTATTCAAAATCATTGATGTGATATAAAAAAGGTGTCGTTTTAATCGTAAAAAACACGTCCTACACCCGTGGGATATGCAAATAGTGTAGAATTTCGCATTTATAATTCAAATCCGACCGAACTTAGCGAATTTCCTCCCCCAATCCGCACACAATTGACGTCTCGCCCGCGACCCGCGCTTTTGTGCGTGCGACGTGAAAGCGCCGCCTAATCTCGATCACGTGACCGCCACGCGCGCCTCTCCTGCATACGACATGCCCCTGAATAGACAACTTTAGAAATGGTTCCCTTGTATGCATTCAGAACAACAAAACACAACTCTATTGCTGCAACGCAAATGTCAAAATGCAACTGTCAAATTTTGGCGGTTAATTCTAAACAAGATGTCTGCCAAGTAAAAAAGCGTGTCCTTTATCTTAACTGATTGGATAATCTGTGTTCAAACGCTATAGTATATCGTATCGGAAACAGAAATATAACTCCCTTCGTCCTGATTAAGTTTTCTGGTGTGGGGCGGTCCCAAGTGCGAAATTACAGTGATTTTTTGACGTCGGTATTGGATTTCCTTTGTGTTGAGTACAGTTTTACGTAAAATCCGGCAAAATCGGTCGGATCTAATTATTAGCTTTGTCCCCGATCCTTGGGGTTCGATTGTTGGTATAATGAAGTAGGATATTTTGGTTAACAGATTTATACGTGATTTTTGGATTAAATGTATTGTGTTGCTAGAAAAATTGGTTTTATGTAGGGTTTTTATGTGATTAGTAACGTTACGACATCAGTTAGTTATGCGCTCCCGTGGTTGGTGTTTCATATGTTTCCAAAAATCAAAGCAGGCCACCATGTCATGTACCAACCCGCACTGGGGCCGCGTGGTGGATTACGGCCCACTCACAGAGAAGAGGCTTGTGTCCCAGTCCGCACTACAAATCATTAAATGCATTTAATTCTAAACGCTAAAATGGCAAAAGACAGTTCTTCTAGTTCTAAAATCTTTGTTTTGGTTAATGTATAACTTTGGTACCAGCTCGCTGCCTTGAAGAAGTCTATTATTTTGATTGCGCGTATATGCCCTTTAAAGACTGGTTTAAAATAAAGATGGTTCATGAGGTTGACCTCCCCAATTCGTGTAATACAACTTTGAAGCTACTTTAGTTATTTAACTTTGACTATTTACAATATCAAATGCTTTTGAAAAGGCTCGTTTCTTTATTGAATACGTTCTACGATCTGATGCTACTATGTTGTCTTTTCAATAGAGTTTTGTAATAGTCAGGAAGTAGACAGGCTGTTAGCGACTTTTTAGTATGGTTTTACGGTCTTAGTTCTTCTATAGGGTGCGACTTATTATGAAAAGCCTTCTGTAAAAATGCTTGTAACCACGATATAGCCATATCGTGAATGCAAGTATTTTTTAGCGGCTATTAAGCCTACACAGCAACGAATTTAATTAAATTTATTTTAACATTAAAGATAAAAATCTTGCTTAGCGTAGCACAATAAAAAAAAAACAATGCTGACGAGGTCGTAGCCTCGAAGGGTTGTAGGCGCATATTTTTGCAAATATTGTAACTGTTTGACCCTTGCATATAGATGAGGTATTTCCCGCGCCGTCGAGCCGGGACCACCTGATTATGTATTCATGGGGGTGATCAGTGACGCCATAGAACCATCGAGTAAGGAATAATCGCGATTAGATACGCTAGGTTGGGTGGTTTCTAGGTGTAGAGTGAACCTCAATCATTAAAAAAAAATATGAATGATTTAGCTAGGAAATCTAGCATACTTAATTTTTTCGGGTTGAAGTTATTGTGTCTTAATTTTTCAATGATCAAATTTTACTCATGACAGCTGGTTTCTCACCAATTCAACTAATCTCATGATTCTTTTTGATTTTACGTTTATTGCTAAACTCTACACGAAAGCCGGTCTTAACCCAGAATTAATTATAATTTGATAATAGATTTGGTTTAGCTTATACAGTCAAATTAAAAATAAATCAAGTCTATTCTGGGTTTCCTAACTAGGATGAAAATAATTTAAACAAATTACACTTAAATTAACTCCCCGAAATTATGTTATTATTATATTAATTAAGAAGGCGTTAGACAACGAATATTAAATTATATTATTGATTACATTGCTTAATCAGGTGGCAATTTCACACATCATATTAAAAGAGAAACGGTAAAGAAAATCCATCTTTAGACCAATGTATTTGTAGTTATAATAGGAGTAATTAAATTAATTAACAGAAATTAGAGATTCAATTAATTGAATTCTTGATTACAGTCGGCAACTGGTTTCATTTTATATTCCTACTAATTGGATTGTTAAAATCAATTTTACGATAAGAATCGGCAATAAATATTAAAATATCGAGGTGCATCATCAAGGTTTTGATACCAATTGATTAATGTCTACCTATTGCTTTTAATTTTTATCACATTATATGAGGTAGCATAGAACTACATTTCGTGTAGGTATCAGAATGGTGTGGTCATATTCAAGGGTGAGGTACAGACCTTCAAACTGAATAACTTCCTCCAGGGTAAAGGGTCATCGTAATCGCGACATCATCAAGCAAGGCAAGGGCAAGGGGCAAGGGTCATCGTAAACTGTCCCATACAAAATTTCAATACCTACTCGACCTAAATGTATGGGACTTCTGATTTTTTCGCGATTACCATATTGGTCCCATAAAGAAAGTTGTTCAGTTTGATGGTCTGTACCACATCTTTCTGATACTCCTGTATAAGTAGAAAACCTATAAACCAATATGTATGATAATAAATTGAATACGTCGTGAATGCACTAACTAGAAGTAAATTAATTACATTGTGAAGCCTTCAGTCTATTCTGGTAGTCAAGCGACTGCCTATCTGACCTCCACAACCCAGTTACTGGGTAACACGATACCCTTTGGTAAGACTGGTTGAAGAAGAAGAAGAAGCTACAATATTCTTATTAATTTATGATTTTCTACAATATGTGGAAGGAATCTCATTTTGTACGGTAATTAACTATAAGAAAAAGATCTAAGATATATATGGATTAACAAAAAACTTTTCGAAAAAAATGCTTAAGAAATAAAGAAAAACGGAAAACCGAGTTTTCTCTTGGAGAACTTATAATTCTTTACCAAATCCAATCCATTAGAATTTTCGTAGTTCCAGCCGGTACTTGCCGAAAACGATATTAGGATAATCTAAGTATGATTGTAGCGGGAACATTCTTTGCTTGCACGGGGCACTCCCTTCACTTGTGTAGTATATTCCCTTATGCTTCACTATAAATGAGGGTTTTCTGAAATGACGTTCACTAGGGTAGCACTGAGACGTCAGCTCCGGGCACCTGTCAAAAGTGTCAAAGCGCCTATATGATTTTAACCGACTTCCAAAAAGGAGGAGGTTATCAATTCGGATGTTTATATATATATTTTTTTATGTATGTTCACCGATTTCTCCGTCAATTGTAAACTGATTTTAAAAAATATTTTTTGTTTGTAAGGGTATGCTCTTGTGGTGGTCCCATTGTCAACCAGTCATAATCTGATCTCATGGAAATCGAGGGAAATCCTCAAATCTTATAGGAACACCTAGAAAGAAAGAAAGAAAAAAGAAAACTGTGTGTGAAAAGTGGAACTGATGATGAAGACCACAGATGGCCACCGGAACTACTTATTAATAACTATTTCACGAGTTGCGATTCGATTAGGGCTTAGCACCCAGCTAAGCCATTTATGTTCTTCACAATACATATAGTGAGTGGCAGTTCTGCTGGTTCTTACCAGTTTCTAACTCATCAACAATTAATGTCCCTGCATCGAGAAAAGCAATATTTTGTAAAAGGTGATGAACAGTTGACATTAGGCCATTAACTTAGATAAATTACAAACTGAAGCACTAAAAAGTGTAAAATTTAAAACTTAGTACAAAAAAAAAAAGATTGGCTTCCAAAAAAAACTACTAAGTGAAAAATAACTTTAATTTCGGAAATCAGCAGCAAAAATTTAAAATACAGATCCAAAGGGACTGACTTCCGAAATTAAAGTTATTTTTCACTTTGTAGTGTTTTTGGAAGTCGGTTGTTTTTTTTGTAAAAAGTTTTTTTAGTCGTGACTGAATGATGAACGTATATATTACATTCATTGTCGAAGACCTCTTGTCAAAGTGGCGCCAACTTTTGGCGTGAATTTTCATGTCACCTCACTATCTTTTGTTTATATTATAATGCCAGTTAGGTATGTACGACTGAAATTAAGGCATTGCCAAAATTACCACTTATAGAAACTAGTATATTTAGTTCGTAAATATAATTTTAGGAACCTATGCTATGGAATTGATGTTAATAGCTTTATTTTGTCCTAATTTTTTTAAGGATTTTTGATGTGTAACATCTTTCCTGTCGCTATATGTGGGAGAGATTTCGTGAAGGGACGGAAGTGTGTGGAACAGAAACTGACAGCTTGAGCATGGAATAATTAAGTACTTTTAATAGCATGAAATTAGTAAGTACTTTATAATAACATAGAATTAGTGTAGGTACTCATGGAATTAGTAGGTAAGTAGTATACCAAGGTGAGATGTCAGATGTTAAAGTCTGTCTTACGAAAGTCTCGCAGACGCGTAGTTACAGTCATGGAAAGTAACAGCCATAGACACCGCGTCACATGGAGGAACTACCTAGTGGGACTACCAAATACCACTGGTAGTTGCAGAGATTAGTGTGGTCAAACAAACAAACTCTTCAGCTTTATAATATTAGTATATTTATATAGATTTAGTTCACTTCCACTTATTGCTGTGGGACTTCTCTTGTGAGACAGACTTTACACAATCATCATATGCGATACTGTAGATAACCAATAACTATACGTTGTTTAATTCTCTTTGATAGTAACGCTCGCTCGTGTTTTTACTTATATTAAAATAACTAACTATCTGCCTCTTTGGTCTAGTGTTTGCAAGCGCTACTGCTGAGCATAAGGTCCTGGGTTCGATTCCTGGGTCGGGCAAAGTGTTATTGGGTTTTTCGATCTGGAATTTCTCAGTAGCAGCCCGCAGTCTGGATTTGTGTCCGGTTGATGGCAATAGGTTCGCCCCCTATTACATGTGACTTAAACATAACTGGCGAAATATGTGTGTGCTACAGGTACACCTCTGCCCAACCCTTCGGGGAAATAAGGCTTGATGTTATGTTATTAAATATATTATATTATTAAAATAAGTCAAGGCATTTGTGACAAATATGAGTAACGATAGAACAAGAAATAAATATAAAGAAGGAAGTTATTTTTATTTTTTTCACCACCCAGTGATACATGAGCTTATAGGTCGGTAACTGCGTGTTACTATATGTAGATATCTATCTTATATCATTCTGCTGTAGTAACAAAATATTCAATTACCGCCAGTGTAATCGGCTAAATGGATTGGGCTGATGGGCTTTCGGTAGAATATTAATGACCCTTTATTAATTGGCTAAATCAGTGCGCTCTATTTCACCACTTTCCTTTTATGTAATTGGTCAATAGACAGACATTTCTCTGTAGGTAGCGTCTTACATTAAATATATATATATTATATACCGCTTCAAATTATAAGGAAAAAGCGGTACACGAAGGGTACCACCGTACAATATTTAACACCACATATTTCTTTAACACGTTTCTTGTATGGGGACCCCTTTCATTTTAAGCTTTATTATTTGTTGGTAGCGGTTTTAGTAGTATACAGCGAGCCTTACAATAGCCGCATATGATGTGTAAAATCTGACATCTCACCTTGGTAATAAGCAACTGAGCAGCGGCAGAAATTAACCTCAGAATTTAAAAAGCTAAATACTGAAATATTTATTTGAATACTTAATTTATTCATTACTAGTGTGCGCCCACTGGTCGAAATTCGACACCCTCTGGTTACAATCTACACTCGGCGTCACAAAAATCGCACCTCTTCGAAAATAAGTTTCAAGCATGTCCCGCCAGCAACGAGTACATTAAACCCAATTAATATTGGTATCAATTGAAAGTATGTTTAACGACCTTTAAATTAACAACAGTTAGAATTCCTAAACACAACAGATCTCATTATCACGTAACTTTAAAAAAATGTTGTCAAAATACGCATTACAACGGCCACTAATTGCACCTCCCTACAAGGGTATAAAACGGGCGACCCAGGTTAAATGTGGGGGTCACGGAAGCTGCTCCGCGCGCAACAGAGCATTGCGCTGCGGACTATCGTTGACGCTCCTCGCTTCGTGAGGAACGATGTAATCCAGCGGGACCTCGGGATCGAGAGCCTGGATGAGTTCGTGCGGCGCCTCGCGAAGGGGATGTACGCGCGTGCCGACGCGTCTGATTGGCCTCAAGTCAAGCAGATAGCGCCCTGGCATACGCGCCCCCCTGACGCGAGACCCTTGCCCCGCGACCTGGTAGCGGACGAGTGACCCCATACACCGGACTGGACGCCTCGAGTAAGTCGCACCCAGGTTACACGCGGCTTACTCGATTCAACTGAACTCTACAGATGACACACATCTATTGCGTGGCGTGTACTAAGTTAATATAGGCGCGTCACGTGATTAAACCAGACATTCATAACTAAACAGGCATTCAATTCACACGTACGGGCGCGGCGCGGGCTGCGACGCACGTAGACACTGAACGGCGTTACACACAATACAATGCCGTTCACACACACACGACAGCTCTTTAGCCCGGACCGTGATCGGCTAGATCTGAGAGCGGGGCGGGCGGGAGCTAAACACCTATTCTGTAGGAACGTCGAGTCGGCTCCACTGTCGCTGGTCGTCTTCGTCAGGCCTCCCCCGGGTAACCGGGGGTCTCCCTGGCGGGGACTGACCGCTGTGGAGTCGTGAAGAAAGCGGCGCTAACGTACTAGCGTCGTGGCGCGCCTACAGATTTACTCATAGCAATCAGTTACACGGACGCGTTAAAACGCGTCCGACGTTTTTAAACCGCCGACATTAGGCGCCAACAATGAGGGGTCCGTTTACACGGACCAACGCACACCCTCCGCGGCCAGGGGGCTATGCCTCGGTTCCGCATGCCGCGCCCCCTTGCGGGGGCGCAGCGACATCCCCGATGAATGTGGGGGTCATTCGCTATTCAACCTTTGAAGTGAACACACGTGAACAGTTACAGCAAGAAAAATACCCCAGAAGATAGATACCACTGCAGATGAAGCCGCTGAAGTCATTGCACTACTGCAATCAGGGATGCGGCAATGTGATGTTGCTCGGCAACTGAACTTGAGTCGTTTTTCCGTTCGACGAGTGTTCCAACGCTTCCAAGAGACTGGTGGCTATATCCGAAGACGTGGATCTGGAAGACAACGGTGGACATTTCACCGACAGAACCTTATATATGCGTCACTTTCGACGACAGTAATAGAGGGGATCTGGCGTTAATGGTCACTGTTCTAACCTAACCTTTTTTTTTTTTTGTTCCGGGGTGAAAAATCCTCTTGGATGTCCTCCGCCCTGGGGTAGGCGGAGGGGTCTGTCAGACTCTTACTGACTAAAAACCACCCCGGTGTTCCCCTCCCACACTTGCATCGGGGACATGGGATCTAATGCGACTTCTACGATCCCCGGCTAGTGCCGGCCCGCCTCTGCGGGCCACCTCAAGTCTGGGGGGGGTGAGGTGTTTAAACCCCGCGACGTCTGAAAGGGGCGCGCGTGGAACACTACGCGCCGCCACCTCGGGTCCAGTGTGATTGGGGGCGGCGGACGTCCCCAAGTCCGCCGTCCCTGGACCCATTTAGGGGGGCAGGAAGAGGGCGTTGTCTGCCCTCTGCGGACGCCCGGTGCACCTGCTGCGGGCCGGGTGAGCGGAAGAGATCTCCCGCTCCCGTTCCGCAGCCTCCGTCTGCGACACGACTGTTTCGCAGAAGGATACCACCGCGTCCCAGGACTCCTCGCTGCCGACCATCGCCTCGACCACGGCCGGTAGCGACAGGTCACTGCCCACTCCTGAGATGAGGGCACGGCGTGGCTCCTCCCAAGCGGCACACTCTGCCAGCGTATGCCGCGCCGTGTCCTCCCGACAGTCGACGCAGTGGTGACACCGGGCGTCCGGCTCCCTGTTTATGCGACACAGGTACTTCCCGAAGCAACCATGCCCCGAGAGCACCTGCGTCACCCGAAACGACAGGGAGCCGTGCCTCCTCCCGAGCCAGGGCTCGAGCACTGGCCGGACCACCTCGATGGTGGCGAGGCCGGCGGTAGGGCGTGAAAGCCTGTCCCGCCATTCCGCCACCAGGGCTGCGCGGAGCTGTGACCGACGCAACTCCGTATGTCGCTGCATCAGCTACTCGCCCCGCGCCTTCGCTTCCTCGCGCCACCGGTACAGCGACGCGAGTACTTTCGCCTCGAGGTCCCAGGGCGGGGAAAGTTCTAACCTAACCTAACCCAACATTATCCTTCGCTGTAGCTGCCAACCTAGTTTATTTGCTACCATAAAAGTGACGCATATGAAAGGTTCTGTCGGCAAACTGGCCATAGGTGAAACGTTTTATCGACGAATCTCGCAAAAACGAAACGTCCTGTCGGTGATCAGTCCAAAGGAGAAATCACTGTCGGAGAACGCTTGCAGACTAGATTTCACTTCACTGTGCATTGATTTTATAAATGTCCATATTTATTGCAACTGCAAAAGCGAGCGCGTTTTCCTTTTGCCTTGACATTATTATTAGAGGTATTCTTGTGCTTTGTAAATAACGCAAAAGACTCAGAAACTTTCACCACCTGTAAAAGTTTTGTCTTGACAAAGTCTGATGAAATTTTTGTCAGAACTTTCCACTCCCATGATCATCGGTTTATAATTATCCTCTAGACCTGCCAGCATGAGTGTTTATGTTTTATGGCATAGTTGACTATCAAGCGGGTGGAAATCGTGGGCAGAGAACGTAATTTATAAATTAACTAATTATACACGACAATGATACCAATAGAATAAAATTATATTAAAATGTAACGATTAAACAGAAAACCAACTCGATTAAAATCATTTGAAGTTCCAAAACACATTGCATTTTGCTCTAAAACTTGAAACCACTCAACACGAGAGTATTATGAAAATTATCGGGCACAGTGCGAGCCTGTTGAAGTCCTCTTAACAATATTTTGGCCGGGAGCTACGATAGCCCACTGTGCAAAGTTTGCGGAGCATTTTGCGCGTTTGCCGAGTGTTCGTCCCACCGGGCGGCTTTTGTCTCTGCAATGTTACAAAAAATGTAACAAGAAAAGCTTTTGTGTTTATATTTTTAGGGTTCCGTTGGTCGAAATGTTGTTTTATGTGAATGGATTTTACGGTATTCGCATAGAGCACTTGCAGTGGTGTATAATAAAATCGATAGTTCGCATGGAACGTAAGAAACGCCCTGGAAAACATTCTGGAAACCTATACTCCATTGGTTTAGGTAATTAAATAAAGGTAAACAAATCAAAAAAGGGTTTTTATAGATGAAACTTTCTTTTTTAAAAATACTTTGTAACTTTTAAGCAAATTAAATTTATTTTTGATTTTTACGATAGTTTTCTATTCATAAACTACTCTTAGTAGATGTAACTCCTTGAGCACATTTTTTTTGTTAGATTTATAATAATAGGTATTATAATATTTTGTAATCGGCAGATTACAAAATATTAATCAGCGCTTGACGTAAATTGACGTAATTTTAGTAGGCAAGTTTTTAATAACGTCTAAACTTGTATGGAGTAATGACAGGCGCTGATTCATTTGACAGGACTAAACTAAAATTTATCTTCTGTCCTTTTCTTAATGAAATAGAAAGAAAAAGATGCACTGAACTTAAATTTAATTTCGTTTGTGAACAAGGGAATCGGCACCAATGTCAACTTCGGCATTTCTTTAAGGCTCCCGCAGACAGGCGCGACGCAACTGTAGCAGAACAATTTCGATGAAAAATTCGTGGAATTGTTCTATCAGAATTGCATCGCATCGTGGGAGCTTATATTTTAGCAAACTTTGCTACAATATTTTGGCATTTTTTTTCCTATTAATATAGTTCAACCCTAAATCGCCTGTGGCTATACCGCCCGGCGCGTCACCATATTGCCGGCGCACGCGCCTCTCACCATGCGTATGCGTCACACAGCTGTTACACTTTACACACCTATTTTTATTTTGCAACGAAAAATTAAAAAAAAAACGAAAACTTGAATTATTTGTTCGAAACTTCATAAATCTTCTTAAATTACCAACATATTTACAAGCCCCAAGTAACATTTTAGGTTTTAGAAAGGTTTTGAAAAGGTTCTAGAACCTTTATATGGAAATCTGCTCGTAAGTCTTAATAGGCTCAATAACGTTATATTAACCTTATATTAACCTCCTGAGTGCAAAAAGGGCCCACGTTTTAGAACCTTTCTGAGAGCTACAGCAAAACCTATAGCTCAAATCCAGAACCTTTCGAACTACTTGCACAGTACCCAATTATAACCTTCACAACCTTAATTTCACGTTAATATAACCTTCCAAGGCAGCTTTTAAGTTCTAAAGTAGTCTTGGATGTAACCCTATGACAACTTAAAACCTTTTTGATGGACATGAAAAAATACCTTTCCAGGACTCTCGGGTTTTAAAATGTTTCTGTGTAAGACTTTTTTACACAGAAAGACCAATCGTGAATATAAATAGGTACTTATTTATAATGGCGCCACATTCCCTGACATTATACCAAGTTTCAAAATGGCTAACTACGTAGTATTTATAAAAAAATATAAGTATCTTGCTGAAGTACGGAAAATATAAAAAAATTGTGCGACTGGCACTTCATCGTGAAACTTTAGGATAATAGTGCTGTATACGAGACGGGCCTTGCGTTAGTTTATAATTTTGAAGATATTTTAATGAAATAAAAATTATAAAATTATACGGTTGGTGGTAAGTTGCATTAGAAATAAAACTTCTGTTCATCTAAAAAACATATATTGTAAATGGTATAGCACAAGTTACTTAATTTAGCCTTATTGAATTAAAATATTGCCTTTTGGTACGATTTTTTTTTAATTCGGTGAAAAACAATGGCTGGCGTTAGGAAATTACTAGAAAGCATTAAAATTAACCTTTTCAGAACTGTTACAGCTAAAAGCTCTTAATTTTTGCCAAAATAAGAGCTAAAGGTAATCTCGCAGAGCTACTTAAAACGCATAGGCGGTTTTCGCAGCTTTAAGGCAATCGCCAGGAGTAGTTCAAGACTTGCTAGTCGCAAAAACAACCCCTGCGCACAATTTGTTGCTTTTAAGTTTTGGTTGAAGGAGGACGTGCGTTCCGGTTCAACAAGAGTGCTGAACAAACAGCTACAGGCTGCTCTAAGAGTGCAAGTAAGTTCCTATTTTTTTTAAATAATTATGTTTGTTAGGTACATTTTAACTAAATGCTCGCTATCGCTACCCTTACCTACCTATGTCGACAATATGACCGATGTTATTCGACAGTAACTGTAGCCTAGGTATATTCTAACTGCAAACAGACTGTAGGTATGTACTTATTTTAGTATTTTATCCATACAATGGTGCCGATGCCCTTGTTCACAAAACAAACTAAATTTAAGTTCAGGGCATCTTTTTCTTTCTATTTTATTGAGAAAAGGACAGAAGATAAATTTTAGTTTAGTCCTGTCAAATTAATCAGCGCCTGTCACTACTCCATACAAGTTTAGATGTGATTAAAAACTTTCCTACTAAAATTACGTCAACTTACGTCAAGCGCTGATTAATTTGACAAGACTAAACTAAAATTTATCTTCTGTCCTTTTCATAATGAAATAGAAAGAAAAAGATGCACTGAACTTAAATTTAGGTTAGTTTGTGAACAAGGGAATCGGCACCAATGTGCACTTTACACTCGCACACAAAGACTAGCACCAAATCAAGCAAACAAAAAAAAAAACTAAAGCAAAATCGTTCGATATAGACTGGCTGTTTCGACTCGATTACTAAAATATATTATAAACGTACCTACATGAAGAATGACGTCGTAAGTTAGTTTACTTAGTTAGTTTGCTAGATTTAATACTTGTCATTGTGTGTGAGTGCACGATGTAAACTACTAAAGTGAGTAATACCTATAAATAAGTAGGTAGCCCGAAACTCTCCAGCTTTATCCATCAAAACATACCTACTCCTACCTTAAGCGGCTACTCTGCCTAGCACGGCCCGATTTACCCACAGGCTAATAAGGCTAGAGCCTAGGGCGCAAGGACCGAGGGGTCACCGCCGCACACTGGTCCCGAATGATAAAAAAGTGGACATTAAGAAATTTTTGACAGAAGGTCAACGGATTCGGCTGATTTTTTTTTTGTAGACAGCTGATGCAATTACAAATCACTTTTATAGATTGAGTTTTTGCCAAATAAGCCGTATTTTCAGAGAAAAAAAATATTCAAATATTTTTTGTATGAAAGAAATCCTAATTTTGTCTTTATCTTCCAAGATTCAAACGTATTCAAAATAAAACTTAGCGCAGCTTGTAGAGGTGCTAATTGCTCACCACTTTGTCATAGACACTCTTCTGCGATTTTGTGCTCCTTTTGAGTTACAGGCACTTTAAATATTTTTTGTATGAAAAAATCCTAATTTTCTCTTTATCTTCCAAGATTCAAACGTATTCAAAATAAAACTTAGCGCAGCTTGTAGAAGAGCTAATTGTTCACCACTTTGTCATAGACACTCTTCTGCGATTTTGTGCTCCTTTTGAGTTACATGCACTTTAAATATTTTTTGTATGAAAAAATCCTAATTTTGTCTTTATCTTCCAAGATTCAAACGTATTCAAAATAAAACTTAAAGCAGCTTGTAGAGATGCTAATTGCTCACTACTTTGTCATAGACACTCTTCTGCGATTTTGTGCTCCTTTTGAGTTACAGGCACTTTAAATATTTTTTGTATAAAAAAATTCTAATTTTGTCTTTATCTTCCAAGATTCAAACGTATTCAAAATAAAACTTAGCGCAGCTTGTAGAGTAACTCTTACAAATATATGAAATTATCAGTATCAAATAAACAAACAAGGAAATCTCAAAACGTGTTCAGACATGTTTATGTACAGGTAAGTTATTGTGTGACTCGTATGTAAATTTTTTTTTGTATAGAGTCATTGCTTAATTACCCTATAAGTGACGATTTCGGCTCTATTTGGTCATCTAGTCGAACGCGTCGAAAACGCTGAATGATGAATAGGTATATAAATTGCAATTAAAAATTCCCTTTGTAGTTTTGCGGTATTTATGTAGGAGCACTTAGTATGTTTTATTTTCTCGTGACTCATCCAAATTGCAAGAATATTTGGCTCATTATCTAACTACCCCATTAAGTAATGAGGTAGTTAGGTAATGAGCCATTATCTAACTACCCCATTAAGTAACGGGATAGTTGGGTAATGAGTCATATATCAATAGTATAAGGGCAAGCGGAACCCGTTTTTGTTCATTACGCGTCTTGTGCTCGTAAAAACAACACAATTTTTTATCAACTATCACCACATTGTAACTTTTATTTATTTGCCTGTAACATTTTTGTATCAAAATGACTACATTTGTGACTAATTTAGACATT
Source organism: Atethmia centrago (assembly GCA_905333075.3). Taxonomy (NCBI): domain Eukaryota; kingdom Metazoa; phylum Arthropoda; class Insecta; order Lepidoptera; family Noctuidae; genus Atethmia; species Atethmia centrago. The sequence goes on from HG995387.1 coordinate 11,128,513, forward strand.
TTTTCTTTTTTGAGTAATAGTGGGTGCCTTAAAAATAGTGATTTACTGTGTCAAACCATTATAAATCGTATTTCAAGTGAAATTCCAAACGAAGAGCTCAGTATTATCAAAAAGTTTTGCCAAAATTATACGTCAAACCTAGCTAGAAGATGGGACAATTCAGGTAGAAACGAAAGATTTGGTGTTAAAAACAAGGAGTGGTTGGAGTCTAAAATTTTGTGGCCAACTTTAACTTCTGTGAATTTTCCTATGTTGTTTGATCCAGAATATACCATAGAGGACATTTCAGTAGACGTAGAAGAGCATAATTTATCGTACGAAGAGGAAGCGGGTGCATCTACATCAGAAGCTACCACAAATACTCCCAGAACTAGAAATAAACGACCATTTGAAGATTTAACAAATAAGCAGAAGAAAAGACGTTCTTTGTCTCTTTTGGAGCATTCCGAAGAAGAGCTGTTCTATGCTCTTATTGCTAAACTTAATGAAAACGGGCGCACTGTTTGTTCTAAAGTTATTAAGTGCCTCTCAAATAAGCCAGAAAAGGTGCAAGAAGTAAGTGACTTTTTATATAAAGCTTCTGATAAATCGATTTCCGAGGAAGACACCTTAGCTCTTGCCACAGCATTGAGTTTATCAAAATGGCAATATCTAACTTTGAGGTCCATTTTAAGTACAAATGGCACAGCGGCTTTTCCATCTTACCAGAAGTTACTGTTGAAGAAGAAAGAATGCTATCCAGCAAAAGAAGATATTGTGATATCGGAGTCAGGAGCTAAAATTAAGTTACAGGCAGTTCTAGATTTAACTGCCGAGAAGATTTTGAAAGTGACTGGTTCAAATATTAATGGTGGTGTTTTGAAGCTAGTTAGTAAATGGGGCTGTGACGGAGCTTCTTCACAAAGTTGTTACAAACAAAAACCAACTGGTGACATATTTTCAGAATCTTCTGTATTTATGGTTAGTTTTGTGCCACTTCGCCTTATGAGTGACAACGATGTGATAGTATGGGAAAATCCGCGCCCTTCTTCAACAAACTATTGCAGACCAATTATGTTCGAATTCAAACAAGAAACAAAAGAATATATTCAGCAAGTAGAAGCAACATTACAAGAAGAAATTCAGAACCTTCTACCAACAAAGTTATTTGATGGCGAATTTGAAGTATTTCATGAATTGCATATGACGATGATCGACGGCAAAGTATGCACGGCACTTTCACAGACACAGTCTGCAGCCAATTGCAACATTTGCTTAACAAATCCGAAAGATATGAACAACTTGAACCTCGTTTTTAACAAACCAGAAAACCATGATATGTACAAATATGGTTTATCTTCACTTCACATGTGGTTGCGATGCATGGAATGTATTTTGCACATATCTTACAACTTAGATTTCAAAAAATGGGCGGCTCGGGGTGAGGACAAACTGCTCCGAAAATCAAGAAAAGAGTTAACGCAGCATGAGTTTTTTGTTGTAACTGGCTTAATGATTGATATCGTCAAACAAGGCTTTGGGACAACAAACGATGACAATACAGCTCGACGGTTTTTCAATGATTACGAAAGGTCAGCTGAGATAACAGGAGTTAATGCTAATTTGATTAAGAGATTTGCTGTAATTTTGCAGGCAATATCTTCTGGGAGAAATGTAGATATTGAAAAATTTAGAATTTATTGCAGAGAAACATCAGAACTTTATGTCAGCGAGTACTCGTGGTATTACATGCCTTCGAGTGTACATAAACTTTTAGTGCATGGTGCAGATATTTGCCAGCATTTTTCTTTTATTCCAATTGGTATGATGTCCGAAGAAGCCTCAGAAGCAAGAAACAAAGATTTTCGTTCAATCAGAGAAAAGCATACTAGAAAGATAGGGAGAATGCAAACAAATGAAGATATTTTACACCAGTTACTTATCAGCTCCGATCCGTACATTACGAACATAAGACCGAAGTTCACCAAAATTCAAAAGCAGCAGAGGTTTGAAGAAGCCGAAAATCTTCTAAAGGATGACGTTTCACCCAATGAGCTCGATTTAGAAGTTGCTGATGAGGAAGAAGTATACGTCGACATTGAGAATAATCCCCCACAAGATCCGCTAGCATAATTCACATTGTAACATACGCACGTTCATGTTAGTTTATTTAAGTTTGTAATCTAGTTTATTTAAATTATTAAGTTTATAGGTACTGAGAAAAAATGCGCTTAAAATTAATTTATGTTCTAGTTTATTTAAATTTGTAAAATAATAGTTTACTTTAGTTATTAAGTTTACAGGTACTGAAAAAAAATGCGCTTTGTTTTATTTTTTGTGTTTGTTTTATTTATTTATTTATTTATTCATATTATGTTGACGACAGCCCTAGCAAAGTATTACATTTGTAAACAAAGACTACCCACTGTTGGGGTAGTCAAATAAAAAGTTGTATTTTACATTTCATATGACTTATTAGGACAAAGTAGGGTAGAACAATATTGTTTATTTTTATTATACCCTGATATTTTATTGTGACAATGACTTGACATTGAATCTTGATCGCACGAACATTGCTCTGTGAATTAACCTGTGAAAATAATTGTAAAAGCGTGTGTTTTGTTGTGGAACTATAATTAAAAGACTGTTAATAGTGCAAGTGCCGTTTATTATTGAAGAAAGTGACCAAAACAGATAAGCACGCCAAGATCCCTGCCCTAAATCAAATACATATTAAGTGATAAAGTATAAAATAAATAAATAAACAAAACATGCATGTAAAGATAAATTAAGCGTTAGGGTTACAGGTAGTTCAAATTTTTTAAGTACGCCTTAATACAATACCTATATTATTATATAGGTTTGTATTTTGACGGTCCTAAGCCCGTTAAAGTACGAAGGAAAAGTTTTAATTGCAATTTATACCTTTTTATCATTCAGCGTTTCCGACGCATTCACTAGCGTTAGATGACCAAATATAGCCCAAATTGTAAGTAATCGGCTAATTAAGCAATGACTCATTACCAAAAAATGCTTATAATCTGAATATGAGTCACACAATAAATTACCTGTACCTGAACATGTCTGTACACGTTTTGAGATATCCAAGTTGTTTATTTGATATATTTAAAATAAGACTTTTTTTAATAGAAAGACATTTATAAGAGTTACTTATTAATGAAGAAAATGTTATTACATCTTAGTCTATCTTTAACAAGATTATTTCTAATCCGCCTGAATTAATTTTTTAACTCTGAAAATACGGCTTATTTAACAAAAAATACATCTTTAAACTAGTAAAGCTCATCCGACAACGAAAAATTTAAAGTGCCTGTAACTGAAAAGGAGCACAAAATCGCAATTGAGTGTCTATGGCAAAGTGATGAACAATTAACCCCTCTACAAGCTGCGCTAAGTTTTATTTTGAATACGTTTGAATCTTGGAAGATAAAGACAAAATTAGGATTTTTTCATACAAAAAATATTTAAAGTGCATGTAACTCAAAAGGAGCACAAAATCGCAGTTGAGTGTCTATGACAAAGTAGTGAGAAATTAGCCCCTCTACAAGCTGCGCTAAGTTTTATTTTGAATACGTTTGAATCTTGGAAGATAAAGACAAAATTAGGATTTCTTTCATACAAAAAATATTTGAATATTTTTTTTCTCTGAAAATACGGCTTTTTTGGCAAAAACTCAATGTACAAAAGTGATTTGTAATTGCATCAGCTGTCTACAAAAAAAAAATAAGCTGAATCGGTTGACCTTTTGTCAAAAATTTCTTAATGTCCCCTTTTTTATCATTTGGGACCAGTGTGCGCCGGGCGCGGCGCTGAGTTGAGACATACTTACATGATAATATTTAGTAGGTACCTAATTTTTATGAAAATACGTGCGTTAAAATAAAATTCCTGCGTGCGCTCTCACTCACACTAACCCCCAGGCCCGGATTCGGCGGCACGGCCGCGCCACGCGCCACGTTCATTGCACAGCAAGTTTAAACCGGATTTTTCGTAGTATAAAGGGTGTAAAATACCTCTTAACGAAGCCGAAAGGCACTTGTTCTCCTCGTCATTGCGATCTTTTTTTTTGTTTTACACCATACCTGGGAACCTTCTAGTTACGGAGATATTGGGGTTCAAAGTTCCAACTTTTTGACAACTTTTTTTTGAAATACAAGTTTTTAATCTAAGACTTTTACTTTAAACACCTCCACGACCCCCGTCATAAACAACTAAAACATAATGTAATTAAAATAGTGTTTTGTTTTCTTCTTTCAAACTCAAATCATAGGTAGTTAATTCTAAAGAAATTGTTAAAACACTATTTTAACTTTGTAGAGCGTTTTAGTTTTTTTTTATGAATAGGGGTTAATACGTAACTGTATCTTATCGGCTCTTTCATTAATTTAAATTTGTGTTTTGTTTTCAGTATGCCTTACAAGATCGTCCAAACCACAGATAATGGAAAAATATGCCTTTCCGTTATACCCAACAACTGGGAGAAAGAGGGCACTCTGTCTTGGCCCCCAAGGTCAGAAGCCAGTAGCATGTTAGATGAAAATTCTGTCCCTGGAAAAAATTGGTCGACCTTTCCATGTATCATCAAAAGGATATGCAATACATATAAGGCGGCTCGTCTGGAACTCAAGGCCATGGAAAATGTGACCGACACGGAAGAAGAAGTCACTCAAGTCATTCAACTTCCTCAAGAAAACGATGTTGTTTTGAATTTAAACCACATAGCAACTTGATGACAATATAGTGACACCAATTACTGTGACCACAAGTGACAATGCGATGGTAAGCTTTTCATTAACTTTACAAGAATTTTTACATGGATTGCATTTCTAGGTGAATATCAAAATGGCTGCAGAAAAAAGGTCAATTCTATCACTGGTGCTAATAGGTATAAATGTGCGCCATGCTGACATTGTTTTTTTATTTTTCAGACGGACCTTTCCCTCAATGATGTCAACGCTTCATTTTTACTGAAAAATGATAACGATGAAGTGGTGAAAAATCAAACAAAAATATTAGAAATACTTTAAGATGTGCAAAACACCCAAAAAAAATATTGCAACAACTCGCTAAACACGATGTACAGTACAACGACTATTTGATATTTTCGCGTCGCGTCGTATTGCCGCGTTTGTCGTACACCTAGAACAACGAGTGACGGTCGCCGACGGTCGCTAACGGTCGCCGATCTGTAAGAGCCAGAGCCAGAGTTTACCAGTCTTCTTACACACACTTCCCACACTTCCTACCTTAATAAATAATAAAAATAATAAAAACTTAACGATGTATTTATTATTCCTAAGAAATTTTTACGCACTTTACGTTTAAAATATCCACTCCGTTTTTTTTATATCACCCTGTGTTGATTCATCTTGCAAGACAACGTAATGCTTTGAAGTCGCGGAGACAGCTGATATTTTTTGAGGATGCCTCTAAAGCTTTAAAATATTCTTGTAGGACGTTTATCATGCTTTCAGCTCATAAAAAATAGCTTATTGGTTTGTGTTATCACCATGCACTCCTAATTTGTTTGCCTAGACACTCTAAAACAGCCTTCAGGTTAGAGGTAGGTTTTAAAAATTACTTATAAGCAATTTCAACATTCCATAACTTTATGGTCAAATCAAAGTTAAAAATTGAACCTTTAGATCAAATTTCAGCATAATGCTAGCCTTTTCAGAACTTAATCAGGAGTCTACGACAACTATAAGATCCTAGGACTATATGCTCTTGAAACACAAGTCAAAATAACGTTAATTTAAACTCTTGTCAGCGGCTCCAAGGTTGTAATAAAAAACAACTAGTTTTAAGACCTATTAATCATTCTCAAGTACTTAATATGACCAGATAGCAAAACATTAACCTATTTACGGCCTTTAGAAAACCTAAAGGTATTTTTTACAACCTAGGCCCGAATGAAATGTTACTTGGGAGGCTTTCTGCTTCGATATATACGGATCTGTATAGTGTCTGCCTTGTTCGTAAACGATCTGTCAAAGACTAATCGAAAAAAAAAAAACAACTTTGAAACACAATAAAAAAATATAGGTACTTAGGTACTGAAGATGTTTGCGAATTAGAGACACATCATACAATTAAAAATTGGATATGAATGTTGAGACGAGACACTGAAATAATCCAGAAAGTATAAAAAAATAAATTACTTCTGGTGTACTGAAAATATTACTTCATTGCGATATTTTGTATCCCATATTTCCAAAAGGCACATAAATGAGTGAAGAAATATAAAGTACCAATACGTATATTTAAAACAAAATTGTTCATTTATTTGAACTAGGAATGCTACTACACATTGCATGAGCATTTTGAAAAAAAAAAAATAAAGTAATGGATTAATTGCTCAACATTACTTGTACCTACATATTTAATTTATTTGAATTAATTCATTTTATTTTGATATAACTTATTTTTATTCTTTAATTCTAATATTAAATAATATAATTCGAAAGCTACTGTAACAATAAACAATAATTATTATATTCTATTGATTTGAACTACGTGTTTTTGTAAAAATGACACATGAATAAAATATATTGCATTGTGCTGTAATTTCAATTTGTTTTGTTTTGCAGTATATTGACAGGGTGCATCTTATTCCAACCTCAGTACAACAAGTTTGCAATAAACTGATTTCATTTGATTGATTTGAACCCCATGGACACATTGTGCAGCAGTTTATAGAGTACAGTTGGCATGATTGACAACTGTCTACTTGGTACGGAGCGATTACCGATGTAATTCTATTTGGTCAAGAGGTGTCGAGTGCGTTTAAAGTTTAATATTCGACTAGTAGCACTCATTGATCGAATAAGGGGAGAATGTGAAGCAGAAAGTTGATGTGTCCCATGGAGATTATGATTATTTTATATTGATATTGGCTTATGTGGAATATACTGCACTGTTCATCAATATTTTAGTCTCTTACTTTGCTAGTTGAGAAACCACTAATAGTGCAAGCATGAATAAATTCAGCAACCCCAGCGTAAGAATGTTACAGGGACAACTATAAGGTTTTTTTTCGATAAGATCAAAGGTCAAAGGTCTCGGCTTCCCCAGATGGAGACTATCCATGACAATTCCCTTACCTAAAAATAATAGGTGTGTGTGTGTGTGTCGGATGGATAAATAAATTCACCAGTTTTCAAAGGTGAAAGCAAAAGCCTTGCTTGCTAACAAACGGACGCACAACCCATCCCCATCGATATTGTTGCGAAGACTTCCTCCTTGCAGCAGGTACTTACGGCTTTACGACTAAAAATATGCCTTGTATTCTATTAAGTATCAATTTTTATAGATACAAACATCAAACCATTACAAAAAATGTCAATTAATTAATCTTTTAGTGGTATGTAGCTTGGCACAAGGTACCTTTGTGCCAAGCTATGATTATTAAGTGCACTAAAGTACCATAGATTACAGCGTGGCCCACTATTAGCAAAAGAGCTAATTATTGTGATGTGGTGCACAAAATGCTACCCCTGTGTAACGAATTCTACGCCTTGTTAGAAATATTGGTCATAGAGTAGACGGGCGATGTGCAGAGGGCTAATTTAGCATGCTTTGGATCCAAATATTTTACGATAGTGATGTCGTACAAAGCCAAGATATTCTTCTTCTCTTATGCATTATTATTGTAACTCCCGCCCTGCAGGCTTAGCACGAGAACCATAGAGAAGCGTTTTGTCGACGGAAGAGCAGACATAAATGACGTTTCCGGGTAGACAGTAGAACATTTTTGGTAGACAAGCGATTTCTATTCCACAGTAGAGTAGAGATAGAAAGCGTCATGCTAAGCCGGCTGGTATTTTATATAGGAAAAGGAATTGTTACCAGAAACATAAACGCCAGAGTTATCGCAACATACTTGGTTAACTGCTTCGTCAGTTTTGAATATTGATTAAGACATTGTTAAAATTAGTACCTAGGGACTTCTTTCACTTTATGCTGCCTCAGAGAGGCAAAGTGATCACCCTGTAATAATCACATTAGCCCAATTGTCTACTCTCTTCATGAATCCACAAATGAATGGTGTTCTAAACAAATCGGCAACAAGGTGGGGCGTGGCGGCATCCCGCAGCGCGCGTCTGTCGTCGTGTTGCCAACATAAAAAAATATAATTCTACCCATTGTGCTAGCAACCCCGATGACAGGTCGCCATAAGACACATGTTTGAGGCATTTTGGGGCAATTCCTTCGTGTAATGGGCGGTGTTTTAATGTTCTCTATGGATTTATGGCATGGGGTCGCGTCCCTCAGTTTAGTTTAACTCAGTTAGTGGTGAAATTACCTATGATATTGCGGATATGATGAGCTGTTTTATGGTTAATCACTGGGACTGTTCGTAACTGTTTTCTGTAGTGTAACTCTTAACAGACACGCACGGTTTCGAATATATGTAAACTTTTGATAATATTCAAACAGCTGATGTTATTTTTTTAGGTTTTCGGTAACATACCAGCATTTTTATTTTCGATAGCTTCGAGTTCTTAATCAAATCTATTTGTAATCTAATTAGAATCTGATATACCTAAACTATTAGGGGAAAGGTGTACGAGATGATTCACGTAAGGGAGAATGCTTGTGGTTTAAACGATATTCAATTTAATGCATAAGTAAAAGCGTTTATTCATACTAAATTTATCTGTCTACCTGTTGTCATACTCTTAACGTTAATTTGTTTGATCTAATAATATTATAATTCACATTTTCTAAAACACTACCAAAGAATCATCTTGGACACCGGGGTGTACAAGATGATCCCTACGGTAGGGGCAAGATGATCCTGGGGATCATGTTGCCCTATTTTGGGAATGTCCTAAGTTTTGGTAGAATTAAATAAAAAAATTGTGTGTGAAAGGTGACCATCTAAAATCAACAGCACTGGGTCCTTTGCAGAAGCCTTCGTGTGGCGTAAAAAATGATGACACCATTTGCTAAAAACTTCCAGATTCATCCATCATATTTGCCTTATACTTAAAGTCAGCCTTGCCTTAGATCAATGTCACGTAATTTTTGATTTTTTCCACAAAAAAATCGGTTGTCATCTACGACGCCATTACGATTTACTGTGGCGTGGTAATATTGGGGACTACGTTTTACCAATGATAACAACTAGATGTCGCTAATAGTTTCGTTGCAATAAAAAAGGATCATCTCACCTCAACGGATCATCTCGTACACCTTTCCCCTACATATTATACCTTCGATTTTATCAGAATGTTGGGCCACAAAAGGAATGAATGAAAGGCAATTGCATGCAGCTGAGATGAGAATACTAAGAAGAATGTATTATATTATATTACGCGAATGGATAGAATAAGAAATGAGTATATATGAGGAAGCCTGAAAGTGGCACCAATGACTGAAAAGCTGTGTGGGAAATAGGTTGTCATAGTATGGGCATGTGATGCGGAGGAACGAGGGAAAGTTTAGAGTATGCATGTGGATGGCTATATAAAGAAACGACGAAGATGATATGGCTAGAATGGGTCACTCCCATTCTAGCCATATCATCTTCGTCGTTCCTTGTCGTGGTCCCATAGTCGTGACTGAAAAGTTGTGCGGATATCGGTTGTTATATTTAGAATGGGCATGTGATGCGGAGGAATGAGGAAAATGTCGTGAGGAAAGTTTTGAGTATGAATGTCGATGGCTATAAGAGTAGGGGAAGTCCAAAGAAACGATGGATGGACTGTGTGAAGGATGATATGTCTAGAAAGGGGTTGACTACCGAGATGACAACTAATAGAGAAGTATGGAAGGAAAACACAGGTTACGCCGACAACAAATATTGGGATAAGTGCAGGAGAATGATGATGATACCTTCGATTTTAAGTCTGAAATGTCAGAAAAAAGTCGGTAGTTTTGCATTTGCCACGAAAAAGAATTATTACAATAGGATACATACCTATTACTTAAGGGGCTTGTGGCTAAGTAATAACAGCCGCACGGGTCGATCGATCAGGTTAAGCTACGCTTGCCGCGGTTGGTCCGTGGATGGGTGACCATCTTTGCATACCAAGACCCTTTCGTGTTTCGGAAAGCACGTTAAGCCGTTGGTCCGCCGGTGATCTTTGACAGTCGTTACGGGTCGTCAGAAGCCCGAAAGTCTGACAACCAGTCTTACCAAGGGGTATCGTGTTGCCCAGTAACTGGGTTGTGGAGGTCAGATAGGCAGTCGCTCCATGTAAAATACTGGTATTCAGCTACATTCGGTTAGGCTGGAAGCCGACCGCAACATAGTTGGGAAAAGGCTAGGCAGATGATGACGACATACCTATTACCTAAGGATTTCTTAAAGAATATGCTTCCAAAATGTACCTACTTTTTTGAGTGTGGGAAATCATCAAATAACTTCGCCCGCTCTGGGCGGAGCGGGAGGGTGTGTCAGACTCTTACTGACTAAAACCCACCCGTATTCCTTCTTGTTGCCCGTGTTGCCAGGGGCCTCGGTGACCCATAAGTACCTTCCCGCGACAAAATGTACCTACTAAACCTCTCTTAAAATGTCCTTGTTGAATAAGGACTTTCTGTTTTGACCTGACTGTCCTCTTTGAACCCCATAAAAGGTCATTTGTGATCCAACCAGCTCTACGATTTAACCTGTATTTAAAATTAAACTTGATCTCTTACAATCAGCTATTTCATATTCTAAGCTTTTTAAAAACCATTAATTCATCAGCTTTACTAGAACATACTATAATGTTCCCGCTGCTGGGACACAGGCCGCCTCTCTGTGAGAGGGAGTGAGCCGTAATCCACCACGCGGGCCAAGTGCGAGTTGGTAGATGTCACATGTCTTCGAATTTTTGGTTCTAGGACATGCCGGTTTCCTCACGATTTTTTCCTTCACCGTTTTGAGAGCAATGGTGATGAAATAATTTACACAAAGTAAAGCGCCTGTCTGGGTCGACCAACGATCTACAACTCGCGGCCGTTACCACTGGGCCACCACTGCTCGGCCAGCATTACTAGAACGCAATCTATCAAATCAAATGCACCTTCATCACATAAAGAATAATTGCGGCGCCATAGGACAGTGGATATAATTTCTAAACTTCATCATATCACCAATTCATCAGTTAAGGTCAATAGTAAAAAAGCAGTGAGTAAACCAGTTGAACGAGTAGTGAATGAACGCTCATCGGCGGTCATCAATCAATCAATCAATCGACGATTCATTTGTGTGATTGACGCATAGACAGTGGTATGCAAATGAGCTAGAAGCGATAGCAAGCTCGTTAGAACGGCAACAAAAAAACTTAACAGACTTAGATTAAGTGACGGAGCTATTATTCAAATTTAAATGCCTCTTTCCTAAATTTAGTATGCCATAAAGTCAACCAGCACCCTTGCTGTGATACGAGCAGCATTACGGCTTATCTATGCACGTCAGAGACGCCTGCACCCTTCGAGCGTTATCGTGATACTGGCAGATATTGTAACAATGCCACCCCCTTCCATTGGTTTATCTTTTCGCCAATCGCAAGGGATTCGCGTGGATTCGAAATTTTAAATTTGAGAATGCTTTTTTTTCTTTGATTTGTTTTAGTTTTTGTTTAACACAATGTTCTGCATGTCTATGGTGACAAAATATGGTGCATAAAAAATATGGGTTCGTTGTGCTATTTCAGTAAGAGAATTGACGGTGTTCGTTGCCGAGAGTTCAGTTGTAGGTACTGCTGCAACTATCTTTGATGATGATCATGATTTGAAATAGTTCTTTTTCTCACACAGAGGTATTATAAAGCTTTTAAACTCTATTCCTATTCACCGATTAGATATGCGGCAATATGTGACTTTTCAACTTGTTCTCTAAAATTTTACCTCACGACGCAGTTTCCTTTACATGGCGTTCCATTGACCTGATACTTTAGCCTGTAACATGAAAAACATTAAATAAATTACTTACTCGTATCATGTTGATAGGTACAAATGATTTTGCAGTAAGATAACCAGAACCAGATTTGACTCTTTTGGAACCAATTCATTGTCAATCAAACTAACCTACACTGAATACATCACATACGGCCAACTAAACGATAAATTAAGAGTGCTTCCACAACAAAAACTCTCAACAGACCAAAATTAATCGCAGCAGATACCATAATGAAATCGGTTTCATCCCTCGCCATACGGACGCATCTCTTGAACTACCCCAGGACGACCATAGACAGCTGTTACGATGATACCGATATGTTGTTCTGTTATGCTGTTGGATTACATGCTTGTACAACTGGTGTTGTTTGCAAGAGTACGGCGTGTGTTCTTGATCGGTTGTGATTTTGTGTGGTGATTACTGTGGTAGTCTTCACAGGAACTGCAGTAGGAATTTCATCTTATTTAACTGTTACGTCGAGTAATTTAAGGCAGACGAGGACTTTAGTTCTTCTTGTCTCTATGTAAGATTGACCAGTTGTTACTGTCCATGCATGAACTATACACAGTCGCCCTGAATTGGACGGGGAAAGGTTCAGTGATACTTATTAATCATCTGATTTTTGAGACAAGAAGAACTGTGTCCGTGCCCAACTTATGAGCTGTCCTCAAGTTTGTCACTAATTGTTTCCACACATTACGAAGAAAGTGTTCATTGTTCTCAGTGTGAATATGGCTAGCTCAACTGCAGATTGGAACCAACTTAATTCTTAATTCCAGATATCTGTGGGTGTAGTGCCATGTTCGGTGTTTTTTATTAGTAACAAAGTCGTTTCAATATGTGTGTTTGCGTATGTGTGGGTGTGTGCGTATGTGTATGTGTGTGTGAGTGAGAGTGTATGTGTAATATGTGTTTGTTTATTTTTTTATAAAAAGCGGACATCGAGGTTTCGGACGAAATAAACATACGACTATGATCAAACCAGCGTTCAATTCAATGGGTAGGTACAGTGCGGCTGTCGTCATTTAGAGGCAAAACATTGTCAGGCCACCTATGACGTAATTTTTACCACATTTTCCGCTGTTATATTACAAACTATCCATTGTAAGGCATTCAAGTCGTTCATTCAATTGTAAGGAGTATGTCAACATTATTTCGTACGTACATAAATTGGTTTCCATTTTACAAAGGCAGAATTGATCAAACCTCTTTTTATTTGTGTAAAAAGGAATACAAAAACTCGATTGACAACAAAAAAGACTATTATAAATACAATTTCGGCTTCCAAATTGTCTATTTAGTTTGGGGTTAAGAAGCCGTAGTGTGCCACAATGGGGTGTATTTTAACACCGACAATTTTGATGGGACCGGTCTTTTTAGCCATTATAAGCGAAGGGTTAGCGCCCCCGTATTAAAGGACCATTTTTTTCCTGTCAGTTTTGATATTTTTTTAACGTGCTGATTGAGGTTGTTACGAAAAAATCTGTCAACAAACTTTTTGGCATCTTTTTGGTTTCTTGAAGAAAAAAAATGCACTTTAACACGTGTTTTGAATGATGCCCTTCCTAAAAAATGTCATTGATTTTTCTACTGTAGCACACATCGATATTGTTGTCATTCACACCACGTATCTTTGTTTGTTTGTACGATCGGTTTCCAGTTAACAAATGCCAGACGAAATACCTACATAGTCTCTACGTTCTCTATAATCTATAATACATATCTGTCTCGCTCCTCCTAAGGGATTATCCAGATAAGAACACAGAATATAAACTAAAATAAAGCAAACCAGCCACATATGTATTTAAACACAATTTGCGAAATTGATGAATGTTTTACGAGTTCAGGGCTGTGTTAAAATTGTCATTTAATTCTCCCATCTCTCTTGAGACCCGCTGTGAAAGAAATATACGGAGGAGTATTGTGTAAGCGCACGCTGGAGGCCATTTTGTAACGTTGTTCTGCATCTTATTGGAAAGGAATGAGGATAAACTTATTGCAATATCACCAGAAAGTTAAAACAGTTGTTTTAAGTTGCATAAGTATAATTTTCCTTACAAGTAGTTATTTTTTGTACCCCAGAAACGTGCTTACTAGTTAGAGTGCAAAACACATATTAAATGTGAGCAATATTGAACATTTTTACTGACGTGCACTAGTAATAGTATTTCTATTAAAATTTAAATTTGACTGGTATGATCATCAGCCGAAAGACGTCCACTGCTGGACATAGGCCTCCCCTATGCACCGCCATTTCAACCGGTTCTGTGCTTCCACATCCAGCGGATTCCTCCGGCCTTCGCCAGGTCGTCGGTCCACCTTGTGGGCCTTCCAATGCTTCCGGCCCCATCGGCCATCTGATCTGCGGGCAAAGTTCCCTACCCACTGCCACTTATGTTTGGCAATTCGGGCTATGTCGGTAACCTTGTTTCTCCTACGAGTCGCATTATTTCGGATTCACCTTTGGTGTCTTTCAGCCTTTAAGAGGCATAGGCCTCACTAGAAGGCTTAAAGACTGCTATGATAAAACAAAAAACTTGCACTATACAAAATGCTGCTACACTAAACAACTATTATCGATACTAACTACCAGACCAAACGTCGCGTTCCCGTCTCAACCACACTCCCCGTGGATCCCCACAATATTTCTCCCGAAGCAGAGGGTAGCAACTGCCCTGTTGGAACACACTGGCGACTTTATAAGCGTCGGTCTAAACACGCAGATGCGACGCGGATGATGTATGATTAGATTCAGAAAGATTAGGGGAACATTCAGAATTATTGATGATGGCTCACAATGAATTGAACATTTGTTTTTACTGGTCTCAGGAGGAACAGATTTAGTGGATGTATTGTTAAGGGTCAGCTAGGTTTGAAACAGTGATGGTGTATTGATTAAACATACGATATCAATAAGATTTTCTTTGCAAAGAGAACAGAGAAATTTAAGCTTCAAACCTGTGATCAAAACTTTAAAGAACAGCCAATAAACGAATAACCTTCTATGTTTAGTTCTATTAATTTTGTCGTTAAAACGCTAAAAAGAAGTTATATAAAATTGCAATAATTACATAAAAAGTTTGTGAACATTGCTTTGGATCACACATCACATCTACACATCACACACAACACATCAGCAACACACACACACCTCCACGCGCACACACACACCCACATCATCACATCTATTAATAATTATATTAACAGATGTGATGTAGCTGTAAGCTGTCGCTTGGCCGTTTCAGTCCCTTCTCTTTCATAACTTCAGTAATGCGGCTGTCATTTGTAGGTCTTCCTATCTTGCACTCTGGCCGAATGAGGTCATCGGGATTTGCAACTACGCAAAACATATGAGACTAGGTGTCTATATTTTATCGCTTCTTCTCATATAAGTTTTTCGCCGTTAACTTTGCAATTCACCTTTTATCTCTTCCACATCATACATACACTGAAACCATAAATTATAAATCTTAAACCATCCAATTGAATTCAACAGTTGATATAATTTGTCAGTAGTGGGGCTTTGAATTAAAACGATTCTTTTGTGTCACTTGCTGGGGTTCATCCTCAAATAATTGCTTGTTTACATTGACAAATGTGCTCGAATGTCGAGCACTGACAGAATAGGATGCTTTAGTTGTTTCGAGCACTTGATTGATGGGATTCATGTTTTTATGCTTACAGTTTTGGGTGGTAATTGTCTTTGCAAGTGTTTGGCAGGTTTTTTAGTGTCCGAAGGCTCTTGGAAGTTTTTAAGTTTTGAAACTTAAAAGAGTTTTACGATGAAGGTAAACAGGTTTCATCATGTGGGAATACATCTATTACTAATAATCGCAATTCACAGACATTTCAAGGCTTTACTTTTAAAATAGGTAATTCTCATTAAAAAACAGTTGAACACCCTCGTATTCGAAAAAAAGAACACAACACAACAAAAAAATACCCAAGAAAAATAAAAAGTTCTCACCCACAGGAATCAATGTTCAGCTAAAAGGATTTGTCTAATTCGACGTGACTGGCTTGACGCGTTAAGCCAAAAAAAGTAAAATAATAAAGTTGACGCGACCGCGCTTACGAGGTTGTTAAATCCGTCCTTCTGATAAAGATCTGTGACACATTGAAAAAAAAAACTGTCCAACAACACCTGGCCAGAGACTACTGTATTCAAATTATTTTTTTAAGAATCCCCGTGGATTTTTGGGAAACAACCCCTAAATGTGTGAGGTCGATTTTAAAACGCGTTTTGATAGTTTGTTTCTGAGTATTTTTTTGAATGACATAATTTTGTGTTCGAAATTGAGGTGGTTACGATAATATCGGGGCTCAAGCATTTTTTGTATATTGTGGCTCGTGTCCTTCCAAAGTTTTACGTCAGAATCAATTTCTGGAATTATGGCGTGGCGTGGGCGTCGGAATGCAATTATGTTATGAAGTATAATTATTTTAGGCAGACGTTTTTATTTTGTTATTCTTAACAAGATCATAAGGTAGTGGAGTTAATTTGCGTTAAGCTGTATCGTTTTTAAGTTCACATAAAGATGAATCATCAGTGCATAACTCAAAAATTCTATTTTTGACATATCCTATCTTTACAAGTGCCCACAGTTTTTTTTTTAATAGGTTGTAGTAAGTCCATGAAATCCTTTTACAATTCTACGAAAGGGACTTCTTTATCGTTTCTCTGACTTATTAACTTTAAGAGAACAATCAACGTCGTCAATGGTGTGAAAATTTTTGTCCACCCCAAACCTCAAGCTCTCGGACAAAAAGCATCTTAACTACCCACAATTTGCCAAAGAAAATTGAACTTTGCGTGGGGATGATGGAGTTTCTTTTTGATTTTTATTTTTTAAGTGGTTTGTCTCGCCCAGCCCATTACAGTGCGACTGTGCGATCGATCTCAGTAGCTGCATGGACATTGTATTCAAATCGCGGACATTTAAATACAAAAACGCGATTATGTGACGATGGACTATATAAGTCGATGCATCCGCCGAGATTGGCATCTTTTGAGTACGCACTAGGCAGTATAGATGACGCGTTTTATTTTATCTTTAGTCTAGCTTTATCAACCCATGCTTGCCAGGTACCATTGCTTGTTCTAAGCAGAAATTCTTTAGTGGAGAGATATTCTTGTCTCTAACTCTTTATAAGATTGCCAGCAATCGAAGGTTGACGATAATGATTTTTCTTGTAGAAATATAAAGTTCTTTTCTAAAAACCGTCTGGAATCTTTGAAGGGTATTTCAGACCAACCTCTAGTGGGGCGATTAGGTTATCAAATTAATTGATACAATACCAGGTATTCTACATTACATATATTATACATACACAATTAAAATAATTAATAACAATTATCAAGGTGGTTTACTTCGTGCCAATTTTTACGTTATTTATTTTGTTTGAAAAGTTTAGTTTTCTATTTTTAGTAATATTTATTTTTAGTATTTTAGCAGACTGATAACAACTTGTAATAACCGTTGTACTATTTAATGTGATAACCTAATATGTCGACAAAACATGAAAACGTGATCTTGTAGAGATATTTCAGCCACTTTTTAGCAGTTTCAAATTCAGATTTTTCTTTACCAGGCTATAATTTTTTTTTTCCAAATCCAGTTTACCGTTGCGTTTTTAAAGTCAAGTGCGTACACTAAAGTTTCTTATGATTTAAGTTTGGGAAGCTCAGTAATCTGTCGGTTGTATGTTGATGTGCACTAATTTCAAGTGATGCACCCATTGTGGCAGCTTCCGGTTTATGAAGATCATTGCTTCATTCCTGTTTGAGTTTGTTTACCTACTTGAGTTTTACTTTTGATGAAATAAAATGGGCCATACGCGTACCTATTCATGTCTTTGTGGGTTCAAGAAAGATAGCTCTGAAAATTGGATTGGTTAGAATCTGATTGGAAACTATTCCATTGTTTCCAATTATGATATATGTAATTTTAGTAGTTAGTTGTCGTAAAATTACCTTTAACCTCTGCAATACTCCCACCGGTGTCTATAGTCGAATTTTTCGGTTCATAGGTGAGGGCAGCGAAGTTTGAGGCCCTTATCTACGTTATAAGGGCCTCTAACTTCTCTCAAATGAGATAACAGATAGAAAGACATATTTTTGGAAATTCTCAATACAGCTTACAGTAAAAACGAAACCGTTCCACATTCCTACAATCCCAAACAAGAACTGTAAAGGAATTTACAGCAGCAACAATAAACCGACACTGTGGTAGTCAAATGTCAATAACAATAAAATAATAAATGTTATCATCGTGGGAGCCAGAGACAATCCGTCTCGATCCGAACCCGTAATAAATCCACTCACTGATCAATACGGTCCTATAAATGCTTCAAATCGTCAGCCCGACTCTAATCACATAGATTAGTTGGAAAACAGAGGTGATAGAAAGCTTTTGGGCTAGTGTTTCAGACTCAGCAGAAACTTAATTAGTTGATTCATTACAGTGCTTCCGAGGTAAGACATCTAGAAATTCTCGTGGTTTTGCCTGATTCGATTTTTTTCTAAATTACTATTATAAATACAGATGGAGCGAACGGGCGACCGGTGGGGCCAAAAAGGTACCAGATAGACTTCTTACAAGGAGGACGAACCTGGTGAAGGTCATGGGAATCCGCTGGATGAGGGAAACTTAGGACCATCTGTTGTTGTACTAATCCTAGGGATAACCTATGCCAGTAGTGTGCTTTCAGCTTAAAACAGGATAATTATGACTATATTTAAAAAAATAATAATTTCTTAAATAAAAAAAATATCATGTTTACTGAGGCAACTTCTTTTACATCGTTATAGGTTAAAATTTCAGCATCTTCTACAAATCTCCTACTCTATGGCACACGTCTCGTATGTCACTTGGATTAGGCGCGCGCGCAGGTAGGCTGGTCTGAATGAATTGTCACTGTCGACCAACTCTGACACGTTCCGTAGGGCTGACACCAAGCTTTGTATGATTAGAACCGTTTCTTTTGCAAAAAAAAACTGTTTCAATTTTGATTTCACAAGCAAATCCTTTGCAGTTTCAGGAAGTCGTGATATAATGATCACCATTATGAATGGCATTAAGTTTGAATGAGCAATGTTTAGGTTTCAAGACGTAGGTATATCAAATTATGTTTCTAAGACTTCTGATTTCCATCTAAGTATTTCGGTTCAAATGGTGTCTGCTGTTAAGGCGCTGACAAGACCCAATTGACCAAAATAGGCTTCTCTTAAGAAAAAAATATGCAAAATCTATATAGTTTGTGGTAGCGGAAAAAATATATGTTAATTTTGAACATATTTCCCAGAATATGGTTGTAACCAAAACGCGTTTTGAAAAAAATCTCGATACAAACTAATGTTAAGCTAACCTCATACCTTGAGTTCTAATCCAAAATATCTGCATTAAATATAAACTTACGTTACGTATTTAATTAATAACAAGAACGTCTTATTTGAATGCAGAACTTGGTTGTTTTTTTATTTTCGATTACTCAACTCAATTTTGAGTAAATAGATAATTGCTTCATATTTTGCAATAAATTACAAGCGTTGTGTCATCGCGCATCTCTTTCTTTTCTATGCAATCTAACAGTGACCGCGGTTTAGATGTTGTCAGCGTCTTAAATGTGTGGAACTTTTCCAGTTTTTCAGATCACAGCAAGGGACGATCCAGTTTGCACACCGACGTTATCCGTATTTTTAACATGATAAGTACTACAAAATTACTGTTTTTTTTCACAAAGGCTCATAAAGAGATGAGTCTCATAATATAATAAATATTCAATATATCAATTATCACCTAAGTAGCAGCCCTGTAACACATACGCTAATCCCTATGAGCAACACGGGTAGCCGGGTAGCTCGTGAGAACTGCGCCCGCGCCGGCGCCGTGACGAATGTCGCTCAGTCGCCTGCGCAACACGCTCGTCAAACTAAGTGGTGTTCCAGGTTGTATGCTAAGTAGTTAGTGGTAAGTTATACGATGCGATTAGTGTGAGTCGCGGGAGCACGCGAAATCTGATACTTTAGTATAGAATAAAGATGATGTTTGTAATGGCTGCAGCTGATGATACTTGTCTGATTACATTATGCTGTGAGTGATCAGAAAATAAAGTTAGTAGGTAACGTGGACCAGTTCTGGTTCTCCAAAACCTTGTAAAAATATTGGTGCCGTTCATGATGAGTTCAAAACCATTATCAGACATTACAAAGTCCACTGTTGAAGGCATAATGAGATGCCATGACGTCACGTCTTCTTCAAACTTAAGTTGTAAGTTCTACAAATGGAGTTAAAATATAAACTTTCATATAGTCTCTACGTTTTAACTCCCAGGGAGGTTCTTTTAATTTTCTCTTAAATCATTAAAATAGGTAAACAGGTAGGCTACTAAACCAGATAAATTGATGTCATATAAGTCAGCGAGGAGATCTGTAGCAAAATTCAACGTTTTCGCTCCCAGATAAAAAATCCCACACCCAAAATGTTTCTTCGTCTTACAAGTACGCACGTACCTACTGTCCCAGCCTCCGCTAAACTCCAGGCTCACGATGCACCTCAGCCGTCTCCTGCATCTGACGGCGGCTGCCAATCAAAAGGGCTTTAACCTAATCCCGGTTAGGATTAAGGAAAAAATAAACCGACAGACCCCTCTGTCCTGCACAAGCGTTCACGCTTCGCCGCTTTCGTGTTTTTTGCCAAGTTATACATGGAGCTGGTGAAATAAAAGATACACGATTTTGAACTCTGTTTTCTGGGTCTTAATGTGTGGTGAGTTGTTGATAGCTGGTAGTGGATGTTTGTAACCCAAAGTTCGGCATTTGACGCTTGAGGTTTCGCGTTTGTAATGTAATTGTTGTATAAATGTATTGTTTGTTTTGTAAAGTTTTTGCCCGACTGACCGGGGAGTTGTAAAATTCGAGATTACTTTTTTTTGTTGAGGAAACTGACGACGAATCTGCGTTGTAAGATATTTGATAGAAGGTACTTACTTATACGAGAATTATATTCGAATGAAGGACTGTGAAATTATACTCGATGTGGAACTAAAAGGCAAAGTATTTGTATTTAAAACTGAGCTGCTGCTACTTTGGCACACAAATGTACCGTCCATATCTATTGTAGGTGCAATGAATGAATATAAAATAAACATTAAAATATTTATTTTATATTAACTAACAGATTATTAAAATTAAAATATAATATCCTAACCTAACTAAAATATGGCTGTCGACAGCATGTACCCTAGATACTGGCGGTATTGCCACGTTGTATGGCAATGCTTAGCCTCCAAGGTAAAAGCCAGCCCTTGGGTCACGGGAAGTGTCAACCAGCCGTTTATCATCGTTGAACAAACCGTGAGCACTCGGACCACACGGCCAGGGTTTCAACCCCAAACGGCTCGAAAATAATAATTACCGATAAAGTAAATGATAAATATTTTTTATTTCTGTAAGTATTTTTGAACAAACACTTTTACACGTCAATCAAATATATTTCTCACGTTATTATACTTTCACCACTTGAGGTTTTCCGCAGATGCAGCAGCAGCGCCAGCACAGCCAGAAAGATGGGATGGCGCAAGAGTATCGAAACACGTTGCATCCCACACTAACGGCCTACATTCCATGGAAATAAAGACATGTCGTCCGGTCCCTTGCCATCGTCACGTGCCAAGCTATTGGGTTCTAATAGGTACAGCTGGAACGCCAACGTTTACAAGAGTTCGTCGGATGATGTCGTTAATGTTCGCGTGCCGCGCTAATCGATCCGCACTTCGGCTGATAGACAGGCCGTGGTGCCCGAAGCTGTTGCCCACTTCACCACAATAACAGCGGTGGGGAGAACAACGAGGAGCTCCGAGTTGCAGGAAAGTACGGAGGCAAAAATTAGTGTCGTCGAACAAAGTGCCTAAGTTCGACGACGGTAGTGCATGAAGCCACAGACCCGACTCCCATTTACCCAAAGCCAGCAGGCGCGCACGCGCGGCGAAGTTGGATTGTCGGGTGGATCTGAATTCGGGCAAGCTGGTCTCTACGCATTCATAGCTTCGGTGAAGTGTCAGGATTTATTTTCTCTGTGCCGTGGAGCGAGGATATGAAAGCCGGTAAACTAATACTAGAAATATTGCGGACGCCGAGGCCTCCCTCCCATACGAATGGGAAGAATGCCCAAGCTCGGTCGTCCATGGCCACATTTAAGATCGAAGTTAATGTAATTTCGTCTATTTTGTCTAAAAGGTGCGAGGAACAGCTTTTAGATAAAATATACCAAATTACTCGGGTAGCATGCATGCATAAATGGGAAGCTCGAAAGAAATATGTTAATTTAGGGCCGAAACAGCAGTAACGGATTGTGGTTATGGCCGAATGCATGTTAATTTGGAACAATTGTTGTTTGCTTTAAATTGTTTCAAGTGATTTGAAACAATTTAAAGCAAAACAATCAAAACATTAAAAAAAAATTAAAAAAAAAACATCACTACTTAGTAAAGATCTCGCTTCGCTGACTCACCTTCTAGGTACTAAAATCATTCGCGGTCCGTTTCATCCCGCTAAAGTAAACAGAAAGGCTTGACAAGTATAAAAACTATTCGAATTTCTGTTTAATTGAAAGCGAAATTTTTTTAATCCTCAGCCCCCTCAACTGTCAACTGTCAGTCACAAGACCACCACTAAAGAATTATCAGCCGATCAACATAAGTACGACTTACCTTCGCTTTCCGTGAAACCTATTCAATACGCGGATAAACCAACAATAAGGCGTTGAAATCCATACCTCTACCATTATTTGTTCCACCGAAAAGAAAAAACATTCACGCTAAAAGTTGCCAGACCGAAAAATAGAAAAGGACACATCCAAAAACAGATTATGACAAACCCTTGTTGTGTTTGTAAACATGGATACGTACGATACAATAGAGTGTCGTAATGTGACACCTTGGCCTATAAGTAGCGGTATTGATACCTGATTTTTGCATTGTGGCAATATTTTGCGCTGATTGGCGGCAAAAAGTAAAATAGGCAAATTGTTGACGTTTGGCGGCGTAAATGGATACAGCTGCGTTCGGAAAAAAATGTTATTGTTAAATAATATTATTTTGATTATTGTAAAATAGGCGGGATTCATGCGGATGTATGGGTGGACTGACAGGATCAGGGTATATAATAATTTCTGCGTCGGAAATGAAATACGGTTGTCGATGGGATAATGTTACGTAGTATGTCGAATAGTAGAGATTTACTGTAATTTGGAGTTGGTTTTCAGGATTTTCATGAGTTTTATGGGTTCGATTTAGTGTTTAGAGTTTTAATTAATTCTTCCATGTTTATGCAAATTGATAGTCCTTTTACTGTGTACTGGGCAAGTGTACACCTGCTCAGAAATAGAAAATAGGACTAGTAATTATTGTGTAACTTGTTTTGTTTACTAACAAATTACTAACACCTTTTTATTTTATCTTTTATTTCTATTTTGTGTGTATTAAGAACACCATACTAACGCTATCTTTGTAAAAAAATATGGACGTATGTCTGAATTAAAGTTATATTATTATCAGGACTTCATTGTTGTTTAATTGCTGTGCGTTTTTTAACACCAGTTAGTATCAAGATCATCTTATTGCCTGGTGACGAGCTACTTTAGTTACTTGACCAGTCAAGCAGACGTGTACCCGGTCCTCGGAACGCCGATGCCTGCCGGGGTCGTGGGATAGCAACAAAGGCAACGAAAGGAATATGAGTGGGTTTTAGCCAGTAAGAGTCTGACACACCCTCCTGATCCGCCCAGAGCGGGAGCAGTTATTTGATAATTTCCCACAAAAAAAAAGCAGACGTTTCCCTTAAACTCTGCTAAAGTTGAATGGTCATATTTATTGTATTCTAGACTTTTACACTTAATAAAACGATTAAACTAAACAATTACCATTACAGTAAATATGTCCATTGTATTACATGAAGTGACAGATAGCACATGTCAGATTACTCCCGTAAATTAATAATTCGACTATGGAAACAACTTTTTTAACTTTGCTTCAAGCTAGGTTGTCCAACAGACTACACATGGCTGCCAAATTAACCACACACGTTGGTCACTCTATCCATTGAGATGCAGTTAGCATTGTAACTAGTTGAAGCGTGACTATGTTTAATACATGTAAGCTATATATATGTAAGCGGGCACGCCCTTTATACAGGGTGACATTGAAAACATGCGACAAATCGAAATGGAAGATTGTACTCATCATTATGAACAACTTTTACTAAGGGACCAAAGCTACAATCCCAAAAAAAAAACTGCTGTCCCCTACATTTATGTTCGCAATACCTCATCAAAATGTAGGAAAAGCAGATTTTTTTTTTGGGATTACAGCTTTGGTCCCTTAGTAAAAGTTGTTAATAATGATGTATACAATGTCCCATTTCAGTTTGTCGCAAGTTTTCAATTTCAACCTGTACTTGAAGGCTTTTATTTAGGTTTTAAGTTCTGTTTACGTTTTTATCTCTGCTTGAGAATAGTTTTCGGTCTTTTTCTTTTCTTTTTTTTTTGTTGGTATAGTGGTGTGCTAGCTGACATATGGCTAATAATTTAATGTTTTGTGTTTCACGTGGTGTAAATTGTTTTGCATACTATTGTATAGAATCCATTATTTTCTCTAACTGAACAGACAGCTGTGCTGCTGGGGAGTTTGTTGGCCACTTCTTCTTCCCAGCTAAAGCACTAGGAAGTGGCGAAGGGTGGGCGTTTTGGGGGACTGTCTTATGTAATTTTGACGTTCGAAAAGTGCTGATCCTGAGCCTAGTTTGAATAAATGACTTTTGATTTGATTTGATTACAATAATTTTGTTCAATAAAACGCTAGTGTGAGACTGGTTGAGATATTCTATTCATACATAAACACAACACCTTGTTTCCCTGAAAGGTTGGGCAGAGGTGTACCTATAGCATACCCACATTTCGGCAGTTAAGCCCCATGTAATAGAGTCTATTGCCATCAACCGGGCACAAATCCAGACTCCGGGCTGCTACTGAGAAATTCCAGATAGAAAAATCTAATAACACTTAATCCCATGTAATAGAGGGCGAGCCTATTGCCATCAAGCAGGTACAAAACCAGACTCCGAACTGCTACTGAAAAATTCCAGATAGAAAAACCCAATAACTCTTTGCCCGACCCGAGAATCGAACCCAGGACTCTTAGGCTCAGCTGTAGCGCTTGCAACCAACGCGGCAGTCTAGTCAGTGTAGGTATTTTGTTTTTCGTGTGTCCTTTTAAATAATTTCCAGTAAACTTCAAAGAGCGTGCACCATATATTGAAGAATTCGCCCTTACACGCAAAAACATCAATTCATAACATTATTTATACTGCCAATTAAGAGATATTCATCAATGACGGTAGTGGGCACACAGTCGATACGAATTTTAAATATTTAATTAACAGTTCTCGTTAATTATCGATAAAATGTAGGAACGCGTGTATTTTGCCCACAATTTCTAATCTGTGATGTTTTATTTTAACTTTGTATATTCCTATATTTTCAAATACATTTGATTTTGTTTTAATAGATTTTGATGTTTACTTTAAGTTAATGTGGACATATATATTACCTATGGCAAATTGGCAGTTTACGTTTCCACGAAATGCTACACTGAAATGAAATCCTATGTTTTCAAGTAATTAGGTAGCAAATGGGACGAGTAAGATTTAACATTTCAGGGGGAAAATAATTTGAATAACACCAGTATCTTGCAAAAGCAATAAAATACGAATCTTCTAAGTATTTAGATAGGTACTTTTCTTTTTCACAACCGTGTAGTCTTTTTTCAGTCATATTTAGATGGGCTTCCGGTCTTACCAGTTAGATATCTGAACTTCTCTTGCAATATCAACTGAATCGAGCCTTATTTTTCTTATTATCCACACCAATCTAAAAAATTAAGTGTTCCAATCCCAAAAACATTATCAAAGTAATACAAGAATTGCTTAGCTGGCAAAATATCGGTAGCATGCAAAATTTTACCCTGGCCACTCTGGAACTAATGATCGGCGGGCAGATACGGCCCGCCCGCTCCCTAGGGCTGTCGCGTGAGGCTGTGTGTTGTGGTACAGGGGGCCTGAAGTCAATGGCTGTAGGATTTTGTAGGAATGGAGATCGATGATGCAGAGAAGATAGTAGGTAAGTACGGTGGTAAAAGGTGTTAAAAGCTAAATTGCTTTGTAGATGATGTTATTTCTGGATTTGACAATTGATGGATGACGAATTCAGAATAGGTCACTACTGACAAAAGAAAGAGAACAAAAACCGGCTAAGTGCGCGTCGAACTACGCACAATGAAAAGGTTCCGTAGTTGGGAAGAATTTATCCCAAATAAAAACTTAACATTGTAGTTGAGAAACATGTTCTCCAATACATCGATATACGTGACGGTCAATTCTCCAACTGCAAATATAAATTGGTCGACTATTACTCTTTAACTTGTAAAGCCTACTTAGCTGTGATAGTTTTCCTTATAACTTCGTTATATATACTACTGCCATGAATATTTGTACATATCCAAAAATAACCGTTTAGCTGGTACGAGTAGCTTAATATAACAAAAAACGGAACCCTGAATCGAAAAATGCTTATCACAAACCCGCAATATTTTTGAACGGTTTTTCCAACGATACCCCATACCATGGGACAGACGCGAAAAAAAATATCATCCTCACTTTACCTACTTAATTTTCTTTACCAATATTTCATTTTACGATTTTGTCGGCGTAGTTAATATGTATACCAAATTACAGCTTTCTGGTACTAAGAATCTCTGAGCTAAATCATCTTCCATCTTGTGGTGCAAACTCCATCACCTGCAAAAACGTGAGACTCTAATGGCTGCGTCAGGAAAGGCATACGCGTTGCTGAATTTTGATAAAAACAAAAATAAAAGTCATTTTACGAGTTATTTTTGCCATCGATACGCTAAGAAGAAGAACAGTATTGTTCATAGATTTTGCAGCGCTCGTTGCAGAGTTGTCATACTTTTTGGGTGGACCTTAATTTTCTTGAGAGAATCTCATTGCCACATTTTAAGGCTGGATTTTTCTTGGCCGAGAACAACAGTAAACAGTGCTTCTGTATGGATGGAGCAACCCTTTTCTAGTTACATTCGCTTCATTATGACACCCGAGTGCAAACAGCAGAACTAAAACAAAACCTCATTATTTCCCAAATACTAAACTAAATAAACAACAACACAATCCACAAAAATAAAGCTGGCAACATTTTTCCCAACAGGCAACCCTACACCCCGGCGTCTAGATTCTGTAATGAAGCAATTTAAATGCATGAGGCAGGGCGAGAGACACGATGGTGGGGGGAGAACCAATCATAAATCAACAACGTAACGGCCCGTCCGTTACATTTGAATTCAAACTTTATTCCTCGACCGACAGAGTAGCCTTTCCTTCGTTAATAGGTTGCAGATACGATGTTTAGTGTTGTGACGTTCTCTGTAGGTATGGATGATAGTGCCCGCGCGGGGTAAGTACGGGTATATCTCTGCAGGTAGAGGATTATGGGAGGGTACGGAACTACACAGGCGAAAATGTTTTCCTAACTTATTTGGAATAGAAAGGAAAAGTCGCGGAGAAAGTGATATCAGTTTCGCTAGTACGAGTAGTTATGTACGTATGTTATTTTCGGCTGTGGTACGTACTTGATTGGATGCGCGTGGTCCAGATTGGAAGGCTTTTTATTGCAGCTAATAATGTGGGTGCGAAATTAGAGGTTGGGAAATTTGGGTACGACTGGACTTTTTTCTTTCATTATTCTCATTATTCTGACATGTATTTCAGTTTTATCGGCAATTTGAAATAGTGTGACTTCAGTCAAAAGTTCATGCTATTTTCGAAGTGTCAGCAAAATGTTTTCCAATTCGTCTTGAAATAATGATGCATAGATGGATCCTGTGATGTAACGGTTATTTTGTAAAGTTAAAAAAATAGAAATTCATGGTAATATAAAAAAAAAAAAATTACAAAGAAGTTTTTAACCTTTTTGAGAAAACAACTGACTTTTCTCAAATATTAGTGTCAACGACGGTCAACGTTGGTCTCACGGTTCAGTCAAAAAAACCCACAGGGGGAAAGCAAATAGTATAATTCGAAAAAAACATGTTTTTCAACGAGGAGGCACTTATTAATCGAATTAGATAATAATCTTCATGGAGCGTAGGCACCGGTCTTCTAAAGACTATCGGACTTCAATAATTAATTTCCCATAACGCTACCCATTTCTCCATTAAACTTATCGTATCTCTTTCCGTTAAATTTATTAATCAATAAATGCCAAATGAACTTCCTCATTTTTCTCTACCCATTGCCTATTTTAATACAAGATCAGAAGTTAATCATCGGATACAGTAGCCACAATAGGTAAGTCAGAAACAGTAAGACTCTTCGGAACCATTAATATCAAGCCGCGTCAATTTATATCCATTCCGAGCCCTCGAGTGACGTCACGAGAACTCGATCGAACCGCCTCCAACCGGTTTAGGGCTGCTAGTCTAAGAAAATAAATTGTATGGGGAATAAGTTGTTTATGGCTTTTTGCATAAAAACATTTGATACTCACGGAGTGAAGTGTTGAGATTCAAGGAAGACTATCGCCGTAATTCATAACATGTTATATGAATAAAAACATACGCAGTCATGGAGACTGCCGATAGAAATGAAAACTTATCGCTCAACGCGCCTACGCGCGCGTTTTCACTTCAATAAAATAATGATTATCTGAAAACACAATTTAAACAATACACAAATACACAAATTAAACCTTTCAAGTAGTCAATTTAACTTCACTTACTGCTACTACAGCATGTTGCGGTCGGCGCGGGCATGTCGGTGACGCGAATTCATAAGTTTTTCCCCTACCAAAAATCGCTCAAAGCGCCTAAAGAAGTTTTACTTCAAACATGAATGATGAATTGTTGAGGTCTTGTATTTAATAGGGCCCAAGAGAGGGCAATAGAAATTATCCATATTATATCTAGAAGGGTCCAAAAGAAGATTCACTGACGGCTGTCCGTTGCCCTTTCTTGAGGGTTTTAGAAAAAGGAGTTGCCGTACCATCGTGTTCATAGGAAAACGGAAAAACATGTCCTGCGTCTCCGCATAGCTGTGGCATAAACCACCAACTTTGAACTCTTGAAAAATAATCAGCTGTTCCATGGCAGTTGTCCCACCACCGGCGATGAAGCGACTAATTATCGGCTATTTTTTAGCTCAAGAAACGTACAATAGACAGATATTCCTTGTAAACAAAAGAGATGCATATATGAATAGTTGATCGCTGACTGTTCACACAGGTAGCGAGTACTCGCACCACTAGTTTGTCGCTGAGCGACAAGAGCTATCAACGGTAATACTCGCTCAGATAATAATCATGCTCACACTCGCCTCCACAGAGTAGGAAACTCATTCATGGGTCAAGGTATACGCTTTTACAACAAACTTCCTATTGACATTCGAAATTTACCCATTTAAAAGCTATATTAAACGATTTAAAAGCAATATTAAAACCATACTTTGTAAAAAAGAGTACTATAAAATTTCTGATTATTTAGAAGACAAAAAGCTGGGGATTGAGCTGCTCGTTCCGCAGCCTTGTGATACAACCGTCAAACTTGACATTTTAATTATTATGCAAAATCATCATTATATACAATTATATATACATATTGACATTGTTAAATATTATAAACAAAATTACGTGAATATTTGTGTACCTTGAAAAGTATTATATTACTTTAATTATTGTGAATGTGAGCGCTATGTGGGACATTTTTATTTATTTCTTTTTATTTTTTTTCTCAGTTAGTTTAAATGATAGTCTGGCATTTTGAGTACTTTATGCGGCCTACCCAAATGTCCTTTCCTTGGTATTGTTCATCGAGTCGTTGAGCTCCTTAAGTTCTGAGTTGAGCTACACGATTACTGACAAATGCGTGCACTGACTAGACAAGTCTACTCAATCTGTGTGGTTTTTTCCTCAAAAGACCATTTCAGACATGGATCTACATGGTCCTCACATGATTTGACCAAGATTATGTCTGGACTTTAAAAGAGACTTTGACCCTTGAGTTTGTTTCGCCATTTCTTCTCAGGGGTAGTCAGAAATGTCGACTCTATCTAGCTATTTTTTTTAATATGACATGTAAAGGTGATTTTAATATCCTGTTTACAGAATAAACAATTTCATTTCATTTCATTTCAGCGAAAAGTGCTCAGCGATGCTCGCTTGGCGATCAGGACTCACGCTGAGAGACCGTCGCAATCGGACACTCGCTGATAGCCCAGGGACAAAACTATCGGAGCACCACACTTGCTGTTCGCTTTCGCCAACTCGTTTTCAGTTGCTAGTTCTATTCGCTACTCGTTAATCGCCTGCAGTGGGACAACTGCACATACTAAAGTTTTAATATCTACTGTTCTAAACCGTATGAGACAGCTGTTTTTTTTTTTCGCGATTTCATAGTTAGTCCCATAGTCAAAGTTATTTAGTTCGATGTTCTAAAGCACCCCTTAAACTTTGTTGGGTTAATGAACGGCCTAGGCGTCCAATTAACTGGCTAATTTCACCAGATGGCTGCGACAGAGTTAGGATGTTAACTAAACGGCTGATTAAGTTAGTTGGCTGCGACATATATGTTGGTGTTTCTAAACTAACCCAACAAAGTTTAGTTTAGTTAAATTAGCCAGCTAGCTAATTTAACCATACTCGTATGGCTGAATTGAGATGGCACCACGTATTTGGAAAAAACACATTTAAAGCGTATCCATGACCATCAAGTTGTGAAAGTAAATGTAATGGCAAGAGTCAACTTACCTTAGGAAATAGGTTCGGGCAATATGATCATATTGATCATGCTATCTAGGAACTAGGAAGTGGTCTCCTATCAAGTAATAGTCAATCTACCTAGCCTTTTCCCAACTAAGCAGGTATTTTGCGTACATGATAGATACATACGTCTATCTCGTTCATTGTCATGTTATCAGGGCTCTGCCAGGTCAGTGGATCTGCAGGAAAGGAAGTGTCCTTTGAAGTTTTTTTTTCGAAGAACGAATTCAACGAGAAGAGCCATCAACTGCCTAGTCTTTTTCCAACTATGTTTGGGGTCAGCTTCAAGTCTAACCGGATGCAACTGAATACCAGTATTTTACATGGAGCGGCTGCCTATCTGACCTCCACAATCAAGAAACTTGGTAATACGATACCCCTTGGTAGACTGATTTTATCAGACTTTCGATTTGATTATCGGGCTTCTGACGACCCGTAACGACTGTCAAAGATCCACGAATGATCGCCGGGATCAACGGGTTAACGTGCTTTCCGAGGCACGGAGGAATCTCGTCACCCATCTGCGGACTAACCCCGGCAACCGTAGCTTAACATGATGAATCGACCCGTGCGGACGTTATTACTTAGCCACGAGCTCCTGTCATGACAATTTTAGGTTCGGATTATCTACATCTACAGGGTGAAATTGAATTCGTGGGCATTCTTTTAGGGGGTCATTGTGCGCGGGCTTGCGGATGGTGAGCAATGGGTAGCTCACCGTCCGTCAAGGACCAGGCCCGGGTCGACGGCACGTTGTGTTCCACGAGCGCCTCAAAGAGATGTCAGCACAAGTGTAGGGGTCCACTAGGGCCGATGCCTGCCGGGGTCGCGGGAAGGTACTAAAGGGTTACCGAGGCCCCTGGCAACACAGGCAACGGAAGGAATACAAGTCGGTTTTAGTCAGTAAGAGTCTAACACACCCTCCCGCTCCGCCCAGAGCCGGAGAAGTTATTTGATGATTTCCGACCCAAAAAAAAAAAATACGATTTGTACAGAATCAAGTTTATATAACTAAACAGACAGGTGTGCTGCTGGGGAGTTTGTTCTGCCACTTCTTCTTCCCAGCTAAAGCACTAGGAAGTGGTGAAGGGCGGGCATTTTTGGGGGACTATCTTATGTAACTTTGACGTTCGAAAAGTGCTGATTCTCAGCCTAGTTTGAATAAATGACTTTTGATTTTGATTTCGTCAACCAACTTTACGACGGGAGAAGATATTTTGATGATTTCCCACCCAAAACAAA
Source organism: Atethmia centrago (assembly GCA_905333075.3). Lineage (NCBI taxonomy): Eukaryota > Metazoa > Arthropoda > Insecta > Lepidoptera > Noctuidae > Atethmia > Atethmia centrago. Next base: position 11,160,532 of record HG995387.1, read on the forward strand.
AAAAGGGGTCATTGTACTCATCATTATAGAGTAGACAGGCTCTTTCTTTACGAAGTGACATTTCGTTTCTCCATTTTTGACATCGCACCGTAGAAATCCTTCTACATTAAAAATGACCTAGACAAAGACCGTTAGAAACGAAAGACAAAATTACAGATTTTAGAAGGATTTCTACAACGGTGCGATGTTAAAAATGGAGAAACGAAATTTTACTTTGTATAGAAAGAGCTGTGTCTATTCTTCGTAGCAATAGAAATCGTCATGCTAAGCCTTTTTTTTTGCGTGGGATATCATCAAATAACTTCTCCCGCTCTGGGCGGAGCGGGAGGGTGTGTCAGACTCTTACTGACTAAAACCCACCCGCATTCCTTCTGTTGCCTGTGTTGCCAGGGGCCTCGGTGACCCTTTAGTACCTTCCCGCGACCCCGGTCATGCTAAGCCTGCTATCATTAAAATCATTAATACATCTCTCTAAGTAATACCTGTTCATATGAACTTGTCCATATCTTACGTCTATATCTTGATCTTACGGAACATATCTAACTAACAGAGATGATTCTAATGATTATAATCCTGTAAATAGATATATTTGTTATGGTCGCGAATCATATTTTGATCAAGATACAACCTGTCACTGATCTACAAATTGCACTTTTTTGACATAATACCTACAATTTTGATTTCAGACTTGTTGTAATGGCAAACATGTCATTTGGTTTTTGTGTACCTTGTGAATGTGAGAATGTTGTAGGCTTAATAGACTAGATATTTTGTAGACCTTTTTCTTTTTTTTTTTTGTTAAGTACCTGGTACGTCTCGACAGGCCTACACTGTCCTCCCATACCTATTAACACTGTAATTTGAATGCATTGTAAAAGCTAATTATTTTTAAAAAAGTAACCGTGGAGTTTCTTGCCGGCTCTTCTCCATAGGAAACGACCAATTGGAACCGTGCACCTAGCTTCTGACGTTTCATACGAGTAAGTGCCCATGTAGGTTTATGTGAAATAAAAATATTTTGATTTTGATTTTCAAAAAACGTAAGAGAATTTGAATTTTTCGAGCTAACACTGCGGAAACTCAAAGCATTTATGTCAATTAAACCATTTTAAATTGTCAAGGAGTCGCTCAGTTAGAAATATGAAGCCAGTTGCGCATTCCAAAGCGTAGTAGGTACCTATGGAGAAGAACGGGCAAGAAACTCCATGGACACCCTCGGATCCATTTTTAACTTAATGTAATAAAAAAATTCGAAGTTTTATCAAGTTGTAAAAACCGAGCGAGCGGGGGTGGGTCGTACATTTAACTTACCTTAGGAAAATAAATTCGGTATATGTTCCTGCTGGAAACTGGGAAGTGGCACCCCTGCGTACCCAGTGTTGTGCGCCTCTGGCGTGATGGTGCGCGTGACGTTCACGTCGCCTCACCTGACTGGGGTCTGCCCTGTTTTTGAACCGCTAATCGATTCTGTGGTACCATTCTTGTTCTGCTCTCTGTTCACATGTCTATAAGGCGTATTATTTGGCGATGCCGAGGGTAGAGATTGTTTGATGTTGATGGAATTAAGGAAGAATGTTGGAGGATGTCATTTGCCATTAAGGGCGTGTATCTTGTGTGTGTGGAAATATTAGCGTTGCAGGAAACTTAGCACACCTAAATCTAGGTTGAGTCTATCTAGTTTTTTTTTGTTTCCGTTCAGTTTATTGTTGTGAAGGTAACAATATGGGAATGCTTTATTTCTGAAATTACTGGCAACTTGGCAATCTAAGCTTGCAAAAGACACGGAAGAAAGGCATAATCGATCGAAGCAAAAGAAAAAAAAAGCAGTTATTTTGGGGTCGATTAAAGAAAAATGATAATTATAAAGAATAAAATAAATATAAAGAATGTGATGGTTCAATAATTTATTCTTAACTAGCTGATGCTGGTATCAGCTAGCTAAGCCTCGCCCGCGTGGCTCTTTTTTTAAAAATAAAAGTTAAGTTACTCCTAATAACATCAGCTATCTGCCAGCCTATCAAAATCGGTCCAGCTGCAGATTAGCTGGAACAAACAAACAGTTTGACAAACAATAAAAAAAAATATTTTTTTGTTAAAGTGATATTATTAGTGATGCGTGATGCGTAGTGATAATTCAGTAGACCAAATAGCAAAAATGTGCGAAAAATCAGGAAAGATATTATATACTTTCATATGCATTTAGTAAAAACCGGCCAAGTGCGTGTCATGCGTGTTAGGACCACGCACAATGATAGGTTCCGTAGTTGAGAAGTTGGGATGAGTTTATCCCAAAAACAAACTTAACAAACAAACAAACAAACACAAACATGTTCTCCCATACATCGATATATGCCACGGTCAATTCTCCAACTGCAAATTTAAGTTGGTCGACTATTACTCCTTAACTTGTAAAACCCACTTAGGCGTGATAGTTTTCCTTTTAATTTCATTATATGTAGGGGGAAGTCTCCTAGTGGCGGACACTTAAGGTTTTTTAGAAATAAAATAAAAAATATTTTAAGGAATGTTTATTTATTTATGACTTACAATAGATAACTAAGTTAGAAATCAAATTAAACTAAAAAAAACACAACCTCTGCTTAAAAATAATTAACACCATTAATCAGACTTCGGTAACAAAAAATGTAATTTATAAAAGTGGCACCTAGTACCGGACGGATATTTGTGCCATACCAAAAGCACTGGACATCTCAGAATAGCTTGCATCGATCACATATGTAGCCATCTCCAGCCTCTGGGACGTCTGCACATGCTTCATGTGCCCACCCAAGACAGGATGATCCAGTCTTCCTCAGTGTCTTCTAAGCAAACCACGCAAATTGTTGTGTTTGTGTTAGATATTTCAGTTAATGGTTCCACTTTATTTCCATATTTTTCTTTGGGCTCCACGTCTTTCGCTTCTTTTCCTTTGGGTTTAATTCCTTTGGGTTTAATTCCTTTGGGTTTAATTCCTTTGGTTTGCTGCTTTAAACTTAGATCCTAATTCCTTCTTTTTGTCTCTCATGTTCTTTTCATTTTCTTTTTCTTCTGCCACTTTTTTGTACGGCGTTTCTTCTTCTCCTCGATTTAGCGCCTTTATTTTGTCATATACAGTGCTTTTAGGAATATTGTATCGCATTGCAGCTTGTCTTACACTCAGTTCTTTGGATAAAAATATCGATAGCAGTTTGTAAGCTTTCCACCGTTTGTAAGCCCACGATCCTTTCTTTTTCTTCTCTTCCATTTCAATAATATTCATTCTTCTATGTTCTAAAACAAAATTTAACAATTAGAATAAATAACGTTAATTCTCACGAGAAATATCAATATGTTTACTGTCCGGTGCTAAGGGATAACTTAGTGTCCGGTACTAAGGGACAGATGATTTCGTACATTAGGTGGTACCTACTATAATTAGTTAAAAAATCTAATAATATTCTATCAGTTTACGGGTAACAATTAAGTACTACTTTTATTTTTGAATACCATTAAAATGTAAATGCAGAAATGTGCCAGAATTACTTACATCGATTTTTACGTGACGCCGTGATTTCCCGCCAAAAGCAGCAAACGCCCGCTCCCGCCGTGGCCTTGCGCGTCACTCGCGAGCCACGGCGCGTGATCCTGTTGCTGTGTGCCCCCCGCGCCCCTTTCACTTGTACTTTGAATCGAACCGGTTTATACTTGCTTGAATAGTACGAGTGTCCGGCGGTAGGTGCCGTCCGGCGCTACGGGACTTCCCCCTACTACTGCCATGAATTTCTTCACATCTCCATAAACGACCATTTAGCTGGAATAGACACACACACACACACACTTGACTCTAAAAAACAAATAGCATTTTAATGCTTATTATTACGCAAACGGACAGACCCGCAATATTTTTGAACGGCCTATCCAACGATACCCCACACCATGAGATAGACGAGAAAAAAATATCATCCCCACATTATGTGCTATATTTTCAAGGTTTTATTTTAGCACTTTGTCGGCGTGATTAACACGTATACCTATTCCAAATTACAGCTTTCTAGTACTAAGCGTCTCTAAGCTACAGCGGGGACAGACAGATGGACATGGCGAAACTGTAAGGGTTCCTTGTTTACTACGGAATCCTAAAAAGCTGTTATTTTCACATTACAAACAGAGACACTTCAATTTTGTTTATTTATTTGTATAGATTATACAAAATCCAACATTCTACCGAACCCTAGTCTAAATCAAGTACTAGGGCATCATAGAACACAAGCGGTGGACCGGTTCTCCTGCGATGGTGCCTCTGCAGCGGACCATAAATCAGGGACGCCCCTTGCTTGTGAGTTCCGCCTTCTGCGTGCTGCAAGTAAGAGGTACTGTAGATCTGCAGATAGGCAGTATTGCCCGTACCAACGAGCATACACCTGCAATTTTGTGTATTCTAAGGACAAATCACTTCACTTCTGCCTAAGTGCTAAATATTTTTGAACGTGGGTCTGTGACTTACCGAATTATTGAATTTTAAGGTTTTGTCTAAATAAAACTTAAATTTGGAACTTATCCTGAATTTAAGTTTTCTTTAGACAAAACCTTAAAATTTTACGGAAAATATATTAATAAATATTTCTGGAATAAACTACACTTGATGATGTTTCACTGTCATAAATCCAATTGCTCATAATTCAAATTGTTTAACAATTGTTAAACAGAATTGAACACTGAACAGCAAAATTGATCAAAACAGAATGTCAAAAATGTTTCTTGAACGAATAATAACTGTTCCGATATTTCATAGAACAGCTTGCTAATTTGAAAATAAATCATTGTATAACATAAATAATAAAAATGTCAAGTAACTATGACAGCCTAGTTTAGAGTCTTGGGATTCAAACATGTAATTCAACATCATCATCCTTGAGAAATCTGTCAAAATTGTAATAAATAATAACTTAAAAAACGATTAATCTAACTCGACATTTTAAAAACCGCTACTACCCAATAATGACTACTAAACAAAATATTTTTTTACCAACCACACTCACTATCAACATTAATTATCTTAGGAACCGTATAAAACAAAACAAAAAAAAAAAAAATACCAATCAAATATTTTTTTCAAAATTCGAATACTTTTTCTATCATCGTGAATGGGCGGCGCAGTCATGTCATTACGGTTTGCATTCTGTCACAATACAAACGACTGGAAACGCTTCGTAATGATATTCCGCCTACCTATTCCAGCTATGCCGAGATACGCATCGGTGGCCGGTCAGCACCGCCTCCTGCAGAACAAATGAGCTACGGAACACGCGATGACCTGCGCGAGGAATTTCATGTACCTAATATTTTTATGGGCAATATTTTTTATGAGTCGTTTTTTTTATATTTGGTGTTAGGAGAATGTTTAAAGGAATTCGAGGTCTAAAGTTGAAAAAGTTCCTTCTTGACATCATTGATACAATTAGGTATGTTTTAACTTTCGATACAGATGGTCGAAAAACCGCTTATAATAAAAAAAAGTAGGGTGATTCTATTTTTTTTAATTATACTTGGTAGATACTTACAAAGTAAATCAAGCAAAAGGAGTATCTATGGATCGTAGCCATTCGTAGCAGGTGGCGTTATGTAGTTACTGCCAACCCCCATGGGAAGAAGGCGTGAGTTTATGTACCTACGTATTAAAAAAAATATATAAAACTTGTAGAATGACGACATCCTTTTAACGAAGTAGCGTGTTGATTAATAAAAGAATAGTAATTCTATTCTGTGAAGAGAAAACTATCCAATACATTGTGCTACTGGTAGTTTACTATAATATTTATACTATTCATTGTCTTATAAGTACGCTATATTTAATAACATTGGTTGACCGTGTTACCTATATTTCGGTGAGAACCATAATGTTAGGGCTTCTTTTTTAAATATGTACCTACCTACTTATGTTTTAAATCACAGTTTTTTCATCCATTTTCTTCTACACTTTTGATCTGTAACAACAATTTATGTACATAATTTATGAATGGCTTCAGAAGAACCTGTTTTTGCAACTACATTTAAAGATACATTGTAATTAAACCTTAAAAATACAAAGAAAGTCGTGTTAGTTAAGAAACCCAACAAATAAAAAGAAATGACAAAAAAAAAAAACGAAATAAAGTTTTGTTATGAACCAAGACATGCCTAGAAATACCAGTTAATTAAATGGAACTCCACTATTATAACAATAATAGCATAACTGTGACAGGATGGCGTGCAAAAAGTTAATACTTAAAAAGATAAAATATTTTCGTCACGCCCCCTGTATATATGACGCTCGCAAACGTAGCCAAACCTTTAAAGAATTGCATTGCATTGAATTGCATTTCTTTTATAATTTCTCAAAAAAATCTTTAAGAAGCTTATGCAATTGTAACATTCCATGAGCTCCTTATGTAGGTTCAGTTAGCGTACAGTTTTAGTAAAACAACATAGTCGGGGTAATTTCTAGGTCGGTAGACCGCACAGGGTCTGGTTCAGCTAGAACAATCTTATAAAGTTAAAAAACCGGCCAATTGCGTGTCAAACCACGCACAATGAACGGTTCCGTAGTTAGGATGAATGAAATGAAATTAAAAAACATGAAAAACATATTTTCGCTTACATTGATATGCGTCACGGTCAATTGTCAAACTGCAAATTTAAGTTAGTCGAATATTACTCGTTAACTTGTAAAGCTGTAATAGTTTTCCTTTTAATTTCATTATATGTACCTACTACTGCCATGAATTTTTCACATCTCCATAAAGAACCATTTAGCTGGCAGGTAAATGGTTGTTTAAAAGAAAGAAGAAAAAGTTTCAAAGTACAAATTTTTGTTAGAGTCACACACCCCACACACACTGAATGGACCACTGCTGGCATTAGAGAAAATAATGAGAGAATAAAGGCAAAGCAGAGATATTTTATATGATTTGTACTATGAGAAATCATTCAACTTCTGATCAAGCCCTTCATAATTATGTCAGAAACTATTCTAAGATATTCAAAAGGGTCTGCGTTCAAGCTAAATCTAAATGAATAAGTAACAAAATTAGTATTTCTAACAATTAAATAAAAGCTGTGTGGCAGGTAATTAATAAAGAAACTGGAAACACAAAACAGCGAGATCAGAATAAATTGTCTTTAAAAAATACATTACAGATAAGTTAAAAGTTGCTGAGACACTAGAAAATTTATTAACCAACATCCCTATAGAGGTTACGAAATCTCTCCCTTCTTCAGCATCATTTATTAGCTGAATCTCTTCTCTAAGGATATTTCAAGTTTTGAATTCAAGCCCATTTCTCTTATCACAATTAAGAAGGCATTCAAAAGTCTTAACATAAAGGAAACTGAAGACTTATGGGGGATTTCCGTTAAGGTTCTTGGAGATATCATTGACACAATAGCCCCTGTCCTAACAGGCATATTTAATCAATGTTTAGACAGCGGTACGTTTCCTGATTTAATGAAACATAGTAATGTTCAAATCGTGTATTAAGAGTGATCCCTCTAATTACATACCCATATCTGTGCTACCAACATTGAGTAAAATATATGAAAAAATCACATTTCAATTCTAATGGGATCTTACATAGTCGCCAGTTTGGTTTCACGAAAGTTAAGTCGACGACTGACGCAGGAGTAAAACTCATCAGTCACATTTTGGAATCCTTGGAGAAATCCCAGGATGCCATTGGCATTTTCTGTGACCTCTCAAAAGTGTTTGACTGCGTTGACCACAATACACTGACCTGTAAATTAGACCACTACGGAATTCGTGGAAATGCTGCTGATCTTGAGAAGTCCTATTTATCAAATAGGCAGCAAAAAGTAAACGTTAACGGGGCGACGTCCTCGGGGTCTCTAGTAAAGATGGGCGCGCCCCAAGGTTCAACTCTTGGCCCTTTCCTATTTCTAGTTTATATTAATGATCTTCCTTACATGATGGCTAACTTATCGGATATAATTATATTAGCTGACGGCACTTCTCTTATTTTTAAAATATATAGAAAAGATACGGATGTCTTACACGTCAATGATAGTCTGGCTGTTCTTTCGAAATGGTTCGCAGCTAATAATCTCTTACTTAATGCGAACAAAACAAAATGTCTTAAGTTCTCATTACCAAATGTACCCCGAGAGGCTCTAAATTTAAAACTTGATGGCAAGAGACTAGATGCTATTACGGAAACTGTACTTCTAGGAATTACTCTAGATTCGAAATTGCAATGGCCCACATTAGAGCTCTTACAGGTAGATTAAGTTCAGCCGCATATGCAGTAAGAAAAATTAGACAGTTGACTGATATAGCCACAGCTAGGTATTAATGTCTTATGGCGTTCTGCTGTGGGGATCGGCAGCTGATATAGATTCAATTTTTATTTTACAAAAGAGGGCAATCCGCGCAATCTATAGAATGGGTCCTCGTGAATCCCTTATAAACAAATTCAAAGAAATTAATGTACTAACTCTGCCTTCTCTTTATATCTTAGAAAGTATTTTGTATCTTCGCAAAAACTTACGTCTTTTCAAAACAAGACATGATTTCACTAATATAAATACATATAGTAAATATAAAATTGTGATACCCAAATTTAGATTAACAAAAACAAGCAAATTATTTGTTATTAACAGTATCCGCTTTTATAACAAGTTGCCAAAGTCGGTTACAGAACCGAAGACAGAACACAACAGAACAGAAGAGTTTAGCTATGGAAACTTCAAAACCCACATCAAACGTGTCCTTATCAAAAACGCATATTATAAGATTAAAGAATACGTTGAAGACAAGAAAGTTAGCCAATAATTCCTTTTGCACATGTGCCTTCCCTGGTACCTCTTAAACTGCATAACTATGTAAATGTCTATTAACTGCTCCCAAATTACGATGTTTATTATTATATATTTTTTATTTTATACATACTTTTTGACATAATATTTTCATTATTTGACATTATATACCTACAATTTTCATATCAAACTATTTACTACTGGCTTTCGTGGACAAGATATTAATTCAGACTTGTTGTAATGGCAAACATGTCATTTGGTTTAAATAGGTTTTTATTTTTATTATTTTATTAATATTTTACATAGATTCTTGTGTATTTTGTGAACGTGAGAACGTTGTAGGCTTCATAGACTAGATTTGTAGACCATTTATTTTTGTTAAGTATACCTGGTACTTCTTGACAGGCCTACACTGTCCTCCCATACCTATTAACACTGTAATTTGAAAACATTGTAAAAGCCAATTATTTTTAAAAGAGTAACACAAACATGGAGTTTCTTACCGGTTCTTCTCCACAGGAAACGACCAATAGGAACCGTGCACCTAGCTTCGGGCGTTTCATAAGTGCCCTACATGGGCACTTATGAAACGCCCGAAGCTAGGTTTATGTGAAATAAAAATATTTTGATTTTGATTTTTTAATTTTATGCCAAATTACAGATTTATAGTACTAAGGGGAGCTAAAGCGGGGACATACAGACAGACAGACAGACAGATGGACGGGTTCCTTGTTTACTACGGAATCATAAAAACGATTATTTTCAGCGGTCAGTGCCAAGACCACCAACCCAAGACCGAACCTCTTGGCACAGGAAAGTGAGAGACCAGGGAAGGAAGTAAAAGAATATCTTTAGCGGTCGGTTCCGAAGTCCGGTGTTTGGCATTCCTTTTTACAATAGATGAATATGAATTGTGTTAGGTCAAGCTGTCATTACAACACTAATATGAATTTTGTATACATACACGTTGAAAACTGTAAGAAAATAGAAGCAAAACATGATCATCTTCATTAGATTATCTTTATCGTTATCATTCTCCTGCCCTTATTCCAATTTATTTAGGGTCTGCGCAACATGTATTTTTATTCCATACTTCTCTATTAGTCATCATCTCGGTAGTCACTGCCTTTCCAGCCATCACCTTTCACACAGTCCAAGGTTTCTTAACATGGCCGTAGGTATAATTGGCTTTGAGGGAATGGCAAATTTCGCGCCCTCTCGCCCCTAGCCGCCACAGGAGATGCCCTGGGCGTCGGGAATCCCGGGCGGATTTCTGGCCATAATAGGCGCGGGCTTGCGGACGGTGAGCAATGGGTAGCTCACCGTCCGATAAGGACCAGGCCCGGGTCGACAGCGCGTTGTATTCCACGCGCGACTCAAAGAGATGTCGTCAGCACAAATGTAGGGGTCCACTAGGGCCGATGCCTGCCGGGGTCGCGGGAAGGTACTGATGGGTCACAGAGGCCCACGCAACACAGGCAACGGAAGGAATACGGGTGGGTTTTAGTCAGTAAGAGTCTGACACACCCTCCCGCTCCGCCCAGAGCGGGAGAAGTTATTTGATGATTTCCCACCCAAAAAATAAAAGGTTTAATTGGCTATTGGGAGCAATTGCCAATTATGCCCAAGAGCCCAGCCAGAAAATTTGTGAAGTTTGTAAAGATAACGGGACTAAGATAAGTGCAGGGCAGGTCAAGTTGACAATAATAGTTGCACCGCACATTGTTCAAAATTGCTTGACATTTCAGTTTTCGTCAAATATTGAGTGTATTTATGCCCAAGATTTTAACACTTCAGAACTATATTCGACAATTCATTCAGACACTGTAAATCTTAAATATTCGCTAATACCTCGCAACAAATTGAGAGTGAAAGTGATCATCTGCATAAGCAAGCAGATCCGGATATCTATTACAAAACATTGTAACATTGATAGATAAATGTTGATTCAACTGAGCCTGGGAAAAGTCATACAAACACTGTAAACAACTTCTCATTGTTAGTCTTTATAAAGGGAAATATTTCACATGAAATCGTAGTGTCACGATGGAACTCCTGAAGTTTGTACGCCTCATAGCATTAGTGACAATGGTGTCAGGAGCACATATGTCAAGAGAAGAGTCCAAAGCAGTGGCATTTAAAAATTCTCATCTCACGGTGATGGATCCGCAGTATGGTGAGATGATGTGCACCAGGTTGTCCAAGGAACCGTATTTTGGAGTGGAAATGTTGCTGGGTAAACCTTGGAGGATTTTCTATACATGGAACATGGATTTACAAAACCAATGCTTGGATATGACGTTCATGAATGCTACGCCGGCGGTTAGTTTACATTCAGTTTTTTTTATTTTTATCTTTAGTTAACACCATGGGTTGTTAGGAAAAAGCTTCGAAACCGTTAAGTGTTTTTATAACTGTCACAAATATAATCGGCTAATTATGTGGCGAATCACATATGCACTATTTTCAAACTTATTTAGAAAGCCAAGGTTTCACGCTTTACTGACGTTAAATTCGTATTATTAATCCGTATGGTTCTCATTTATGGCCTTACTAAGATTATGTTAGGACTTTAAAATAGACTGTGTCTTTCTGTGGAGTGTAAGGGGGAGGACACAACAACAGGACTCCCCAAATGTCAACCTCACCTGCGCGCGGTACACCCTGCCACTGACGGACGAGGCGCTGGCGACCGACCAATGGCAGTATAACCATCCAACAAGCCAGCCTAAGAGCGATGACGGGTAGCGTCATCGTTACGAAAGGATGGATTCTGTGGTACCAACCCGCTTGCTCAGCGTGGTGACTACGGGTATTAAATATCCCATAGATAAAGTAACGTCCCCCAGTTCCCGGTGGTCTCGCTATTCCTAGTCAAGGTAGCGGCCACGGCAACAGTGGGATGGGGGGTGCGAAGAATCCCCAGGTTACGGCAGGCTACCAACGACGGCGCTATCAACGCTGCTTCCCAATCTGGGGGCCTGAGCGCCGCCTGTAGGCGGCTCTACGTGGGGATCGTGCGATCGATGGCCCTGTATCCCCGATCTGGGTGGCTGACCTGACGGCCAGTAGGATCGCTGTCCTAAGAAAACCGCAGAGAGCGATGGCCGTCAGAGTCAGTAGGGGATATCGGACGATCTCCAACGAGGCGGCTTGTGTACTGGCCGGATCCTCGCCCTGGGACCTCAAGGCGAAAGTACTCGCGTCACTGTATCTGTGGCGCGAGGAAGCGAGGGCGCGAGGCGATTGGCTGATGCAGCGAAATAAATGGAGTTGCGACGGTCGTAGCTTCGCGCAGCCCTGGTGACGGAATGGCGGGACAGGCTTTCACGCCATACGTTACGCGCCTCGTCACCATTGAGGTGGTCCGGCCGGTACTCGAGCGCTGGCTCGGGAGGAGGCACGGCTCCCTGCCGTTTCGGGTGACGCAGGTGCTCTCGGGGTATGGTTGCTTCAGGAAGTACCTGTATTGCATAAACAGGAAGCTGGACGCCCGATGTCACCACTGCGTCAACTGCCGGGAAGACACGGCGTGGCATACGCTGGCAGAGTGTGCCGCTTGGGAGGAGCCGCGCCGTGCCCTCGTCTCAGGAGTAGGCAGTGACCTGTCGCTGCCAGCCCTGGTCGACTCCACGGTCGGCAGCGAGGAGTCCTGGGACGCGGTGGTATCCGTCTGCGAAACAGTCATGTCGAAAACGATGTCGATGTGTGAGGCTGCGGAAAGGAAGCGGAGATCTCTTCCACTCACCCTGCCCGCAACAGGCGCACCGGGCGTCGGTGGAGGTGGGAAAATGCCCTCTTCCAGCCCAGAGCCCAGGGGCGACGGACTCAGGGACATCCGTCGCCCCACACATAGCGGGACCCGAGGTAGCGGCGCGTAGTGTTCCACGCGCGCCCCTATTGGACGTCGCGGGGGGATTTTTACACCTCACATCGCAGCGACAAAATGTGGACAAGCAGTGGTTACGTGTGAATAGTGTCGCTGCAGCTTTTTGAAGTTGATTTGTGGTAACTACAAAATTAAATTAAATGGTCGATCCAACGTTGTGATTGCGATGTGGCCAGCCGTCAGTACGCGGTTTCACTGGTGATTGCATTGTGGAGGCTACGTGGCTGCGATGTGGTCAGTTTCGCCCACATAGTTGATTTCGACAGCCAAATGTAGTCCGTGTGAATAAACTATTAGTTTTCATACAAATTATTGCCCGACCACGTGACCTCCTTGTCCGCGACCTTAGGGCCCAATCACATGTACCATATTGAGCAAAAACTAAGGGTTGGAAGTTTGTTTCCTCAGTAATTACGAATGTCCCATCTGACGAAAGTAAGAACTGCGGATGGTGGGATCGTGAGTCGAATTAACGCGCCACTACACGGAGAACATCCCGGATGTCGAACAGTGCGAGATTAGGGCGGCTCTCGAGCAGCTAAAGAACAACAAGGCACCGGGTGCTAACGGAATAATGGCGCACCTTAAAGTGGGTCTAGTCCAGAGAGAGCTACCGAGTCTCAACGTCGTCATCCAATTTTGAAGAACAAAACCATCGTACCGTTGTAGGGTACAACGGTACGATGGTTTTGTTCTTCAAAAAAGGTGATAAAACCTTGCTGAAGAACTATAGACTGATCTCACTTCTGAGCCATTTATACAAGCTGATCTCGAGAGGCGTCTCGAACGGTCTCGCCAGGAGACTTGACGAGTTCTAGCCACCAGAACAAGCCGGTTTTAGAAAAGGCTTCAGTACCGTAGACCACATTCATACTGTTCGGCAAATTGTACAGAATACCGAAGAATACATCAATACAAGTTGAGCTGCACAACTACTGACAAATGCGTGCACTGACTGGACAGGTCCACTCAATCTGTGTGGTTCTTTCATCAAAAGACCATTTCAGACACCAATCTACATGGTCTTCACATGATCTGACCAAGATTATGTCTGGAATTTAAAAGAGACTGTGACCTCTGAGTTTGTTTCGGCCCTTCTTCTCAGAGTAGTCAGTAGTAGGAAACGCCGACCTCATCTAGTTTAAAATTATTTTTTTATATCTTTGAAATATGCATGTTCGTTAATAAACATAAAACTTTGTTTAAATCAGTCACTGATATAAATCCTAGGAGCCGGCGCGATCCATATAGACTCGTCCTAGATGATACTGCCAGGCTTACTAAATATAGTAAAAGCTGCCTATGTAATAGGGTATTTTACTATATACGAGAAAAAAAACTATAAATATATTATTGAAATAGTTTAGGCAAAAAGGAGTCGGAAAATGTTAGTTTTAGTTCATAAAATAACAAAATAAATTTTAAAATTCTATTCAACGTTTTCAGTTTTTCTAATCTGTTAAAAAACACCATGAAATAGTAGCCGCCATGTTATTACGTCATACGGCTATGTTAACAAAAACGTGTCAATTATCATACAAAAGATCAGCGCATTTGTTATCATAGCCCAGTGACGTCATGACCATAGACCAACATGGCGTCCACTGCGTCCAGCGTTTTCGTCAGACTACGCGCGAAATTTGATATTGTAAAATTTTAAATGCATTTTTATGGCACTTATCGATTGAATAAAAAAATTGTGATTTTTTTGGGGCATATTAGCACTATAGAATTTAATTAAGCCACTTTTCAAAAATGGGTGAAAGACCCTATTGTGTTAGTATATTTAATATGATACAAAAGGACATAAAAGTATTAAATTCTAGATTGTTTAAGAATAAATTGTTTGCATGGTTAAATAAGAATAATTTCTATTGTCTTAAAGAATTTATGGACAACTTCAAACCAAAATCGCGTCCATTTAAATCAACTGAGTGGAACCACGAGCCGACTCGATTCTATTCGAAGTTAGCCGAACGTCACCTGATATTGCTGAGCTTATCTAAGTAAGCCAAATGACGTGCGACAAATACACGAACTTCTGATTTTCGAAGCTTCGGCTTGTTTATGACCGAAAACAAAAATATGGCCGAATCATGATTTTTCCCGAAAATGGCCGAAATTAAAATCAAGCTTCAGTCGGTCACTACTATTCACCAATGCGTTGGAGGACGTCTTTAAGACGCAGCACTGGTCGGGAAAGAGAATCAACTAAAAACAACCGATTGAGCAGCTCAGTAGCAGTCATGTCGGCTGTTTCATTGATGTAAAACGTGTTAACAATATTAGCTATGTAGATGATATTTATTTATTTATTTAAACTTCTCGCACACAATAAGCTACAAAAATATATATATTTAAAAGATAACATAATAAGATTATAAATAGAATAGGTACAGAAGAACATAAATAGGTTACAAACTTATAATACAAATACATACAAATTCAAGGAAAAGAGGTGAAAATAAGTCAAGTAAAGCAAGTCATCCAGGTCGCCAGACACAACTTTGAGAAAGAAGACGTCAAGTCTTCTCGTCACCTATCTCGCAATGTTTGAAGACTAGTCTAGACTAGTCTTCAATCAGTGCGTCCTGCCCGTTATGACATACGGTGCCGAAACGTTGACACTGACAGTCGGGCTGGTCCAAAAATTTAAGGCCGCTCAGCGCGCTATCGAGCGGGCTGTGCTCGGAGTTTCTCTGAAGGAAAAAATCAGGAATTAAATTATCCTGAAAAGAATCGGAGTTACTGACATAGCTTGCAGAGTAACCAAGCTGAAGTGGCAGTGGGCTGGCCATGTTTGTCGAAGCACCAATGGTCGATGGAGCATACAAGTCCTGGAGTGGAGATCGCGTATCGGCAAGCGTAGTGTGGGACGCCCCAAGCTAGATGGACCGACCTCAAAAGGGTGGCTGGGACAGACTGGATGCGCAAGGCGGACGACAGGGTGTTGTGGCGTAGCCTGGGAGAGACCTATATCCAGCAGTGGACTGCGATAGGCTGATTTAGCTTGGGTGACCTGTGAGTATGTTTTGGTCTTTCTTCTCAGAGTCGTCATTATTTTTTAAACATAATTTATTTTTGAAGTACTAAAAGTGTTTTTTGAACCAAATTATAGAAATACTCGTAAATATAATTTATCATCATTTATTCGTGCGAGTCTGAGGCAAAGTGACACTGACCTTAGAAAAGTTTAATCAACTGATTCTTCACGAAATGTGGGTGTAATTTATAGGTATACCTCTACCTAATTCAGGGATTATAGGCGTTAGTTGCACGCCTATAATCCCTGAATTAGACAGAGGTATACACTACCTTTACTATTCAGGAGTGGCTTTTGGCTTTGTTGACATATTTTCGTCTTTGATTTCTCATCTACATCTCTATTTTTGTTTAGACGATCAACCGCATCTACAATGACATGAACGATTACTTGGAGACTGAACCTTACTGGGATGCTGCCACGGTGCTGGTCAGAATGGGTCGCGTAAGACACGAGATGCTACTGTTTGCAGACCAGGGAGCAGCGGGGAGGTTCCAAGGAGTGCCTAACGTCATGAGAGATGGAAGTAAGTTACTCATCATCTGCGTGGTCTTTACCCAACTGTTGGGATCGACTTCCAGTCTGCAGTTCTGAAGCGGATTGAACAACGCCCGATTTTTTAATATCAAATCATTACGGGTAACGAATTCCATTTTGAGCACTGAGGAGTTCGCGACACGACTTTTTCATGTGGGTTTATCTAAACTAATCTAAGGGAACATGTCGTGGTTAATCTCGAAAACGAAAAGCAGAGTATTTGTAAGTTTGTTAATGGGTTTTAAAGTATGTGAATATTATATGAAGAATAAGATGAAAAGCGATCGCATTTTTATGTATCAAAAAGTGGGAGATTTAGCAGATGTTATTTACCATATAAAATTGACAAGCCTGAATTTATTTATAATTATGAAAATAAATCTGGTAGTTTTCGTTTGTAATAAAAATAATCTTAATAATTTTAAAATAATTAATTTGTATACTTCCGAGTTGGCCATCCTTTATTCAGTCGCTTGGTTAAAATTGCGATTTATAACAAAAGCATATAATTTGAAGTGCAGCAGTAGTGGCCCAGTGGAAACGTCCGCGACTAACAAGTTGTAGGTCAAAGGTCCAAACAGGACTTTATTTTGTGTACAAAAATTTCACCAGCTCACTGCTCTCAAAACGGTGAAGGAAAACTTCGTGAGGAAATTGGCATATCCTAAAACCGAATCCTTGAAGGCGAGAATATTTGTGACATCCATCAATCCGCACTGGGCCCGTGTGGTGATTATGGTCTAGACCCTCACACAGAGAGGAGGCATGTGTCCCTGCATTGTGACCATTATAGGTTCATTATGCTTATGTTATGCATATAATTGCAGGTATAGCACCAGCGAAGGGGACGGTGCCGCTACTAAAGTTCCATTTGAAACTGATGTACGGAGGCAAGTACCTGCTGATGGCCGACTGTCAGATCGGCGTGACGACGCTGTCAGCCCGCAGGAATAAATTGCCGTACCGTGCCGAGATCGGCGGCATTGTCAATAACCTCGACCTTGGACCCGGCCTCCATGCTTGTCAGTCTGATAAGAATAAGAATGAAAACGTTCCTAAGGAATAAATGAATGCTGGCACATTGTTTTTCTTTTTGTTTGGGATTGGCGTCATTGTCCTATCTTTTCTACATTCATCATCTTCCAGCCCTCGTTCCATGTTACTGAGGCACAGCACGTTTCTTTCTTCCTGTTTTCCTTTGACACACATTACACTCTTTTCCTTTCCTGCATTGTGAAATGCAAATAAATGATATGAAATATGAATATGACTTCAAACGAGTTCAAATAACTGAGTAGGAATTTATCTACAAAATTGGGACACTGTTGCGTGGAAAGTTTTGAGTATGAATGTGGATGGATATAAGAGTTGTAGAGGAAGACCAAAGAAACGATATGAAAGATGATATGGCTAGAAAGGGGCGACTACTGAGATGACGAAATATGGAAGAAAAACATGAAGAATATATTGGCCAAATATTATATAAGCTTAAGAGAATGATGATTGGGTCATCGAGCCTAAGAACAGAATATTTTTCATAGATTCTTTACGATTTGTTATACTCGACAGATGAAAGAAGTATAATGTATTTACTTTTCATACACATTCGAAATTATAGGTGTATTTACTTTTCAAAGTAAATACACCTATAATTTCGTGATAAATATGAAGCTAACCATCTCACTTAATCTGAATGTAGCATGATCAAAATGTCATCCAGGAGCTTAGTACACAGCATTACTCACATGCATAATTATATCAGACATGCTTGAATAAATTCGATCTGGACTGGATCCAAACCACGAGGTTCTCACAAAAAAAAAAAATGTAATACAAGGCAGTTACTATATCAGTTGTATGTCCTTAAGGCAATGTCAGCTTTTCATTTTTATGAACAAAATTTCACATCAAATGTTAAAATTCATGGTATTCCTTTTATTTGTGACACTATGTTATTTAGCAAAAAATAACCCTTATGATGAAGCCTTTCGATCGGTATGATAAAGCTACAGGGTGATTATTTTTTTCGTGTAACGGGTTCGATTTCCGGTTCAACCATGTAATTATTTAAATATCTATGAATGCAGTTTAAATTGTTTTTTAAATTCAAAAAAGTCTTCTTTCAGTAAAATGTTCCATCTACAATATTCAAGGTACTTTCCCTCCATGTGGCATATCCGTGGGACGCCCTGTATACCAAAAAAAAAACTTTTATCTGTTTCAATAAGGTATTCTTGGAACAGATAATAGTAGATTGTACAACTAGTGCACAAAAGAAGCCATTTTACCCCTTGATGTTTATGGATAGTTAAGTCGAGGGGTAAAATAGCTTGTTTATGTCCGAGTTATACACTCTGCCTTCCACTTCGATTGTGAGAAAATGGTATAACAAATGCCATTTTCTCACAATATAACAAATTTATTAGGTTGGGGAAAAGTCTTTTCGCATTATAGTATGTATGAACTTGTAATAAAATCTCTTTGGGTATACTATTTGTATCTGGCTGGTTTTGGTATAATTGAAATTTTAAATTTTAAAGTACAAAAGCAAATTCAAATTAAGAAAATGTGTGATTTTCATTTGTTTTTCGTACCGTCAAGATTAGTGAATCTAATGAAGAAATTCGATACATTTTAAAATTTTACTGCAAAAAAGGTAAAAATTCAACGCAAGCCGCGAAAAAAATTTGCGATGTTTATGGACCTAGTGCAGTGTCTGTGAGAGTAGCACAAATTTGGTTTAAGCGTTTTCAATCCGGAAATTTTGATGTCAAAGATGCACGTCGCTCTGGTCGCCCTATTACGGATAAAATGGATGACATTTTTGAAAAAGTGGAGCAAGATCGGCTTATCAGTAGTTACGACGTAGCTGAAGAACTGGGAATTAACCACAAAACAGTTTTGGCGCATTTGAAAAAAAATGGGTACACAAAAAAGCTCGATATTTGGGTACCTCACGAGCTCACTGAAAGAAACCTAATGAACCGTGTACTCATTTGTGATTCTTTATTACGACGTAATGAAACCGAACTATTTTTGAAGAAGCTGATAACTGGTAATGAAAAGTGGATCACGTACCGCAAGAACGTGCGAAAAAGGTCGTGGTCAAAGGCTGGTCAGGCTTCACAGACTGTGGCGAAACCCGGGTTAACTCGCAACAAGGTGATGCTGTGTGTGTGGTGGGATTGGAAGGGCATTATTCATTATGAGCTGTTACCACCAGGCCTGACCATCGATTCTGAACTCTACTGCGAACAACTAATGAGATTAAAGCAAGAAGTTGAGAGAAAGCGGCTGGAATTAATCAACAGAAGGGGTGTGGTTTTTCATCATGATAACGCTAGGCCTCACACATCTTTAACCACTCAGCAAAAATTAAGAGAGTTTGGCTGGGAGGTGTTAATGCATCCGCCGTATAGTCCTGATTTCCACCTGTTTCGGCCTCTTCAGAATTCTTTAGGCAGTGTCAGGTTAACATCACGAGAGGACTGCCAAAACCACTTGTCGCGGTATTTTGATCAGAAGTCCCAAAATTTCTATAGCAATGGAATCATGTCCCTACTTACAAGATGGAAAAAAGTTATCGAATAAAATGGTACCTACATACTTTAGTTAAATGTAAATAAACTATATTAAAACATGTTTTGAATTTTCTTAAAAAATGCGAATAAACTTTTTCCCCGACCTATTATATACATACATACATAAACTCACGCACGCCTTCTTCTCATGCCCCCCCCCCCACATGAGAAGAAGGCGTGAGTAGAAGAAGGCGTAGGTAGGCAGAAACTATAGAACGCCACCTGCTACGCTCCTTACATACTCCTTTGGCTTCGTTTACGTTCATACATATGGTCATACACGCACGCCGGTTGCGAGTACTACGCACCTAACCTTTATGAAGAACATCATTAATGAGGTCACTATGTTTTCTGGGGCGTTCCCTCCCGGCATTTCCACTGACATCTGCCTTGTAAATACCTTTTGTTAGTCGCCTTTCATTCATCCTCTCAACATGACCAAACCATCTAAGCATACTCTTTTCAGTTTTTGTCACTACATCTTCCTTTAAACCGCATCGTTACCTTACAAATATATATAACAAATGGATTGTTTTAGTTTAATCACTGTTCACAGTTCAAAAATGTTGCAATATTGAAGAAGGGAATAGGTAATAGGGAATATGCAAGTAGTTAATTCAAAACGTAATTCAACGAAACAAATTTCTATACTTTTTACATTTTTTAATGCATTACTTATTTTACAATTCATTCGATTTATGTTGCGTTTTTTTGGTGGAACGGAACGCAAACATAAAACGCGTCGTCTTCGACAATGCCGGAAGTCACGAAAGAAACTTTGTTAATAAAAATCTATTCTTAGCAAAGTGCTTGAAATCTCACTAAGGGCTGATTTTACAATAGTCAGATAACTTTTATCTGTGGAATAAAAATATCGGTTTGACATATATTCTATAGATGAACTGTCAAATCGCCATTTTTATTCCTCAGTTATCTGACTATTGAAAAATCAGCCCTAAGAAAATAAGTAAGTGCGATTTCTGCTTGAATAAAGCACAAAAAAACATTGAATTTATATGATTTGGGACTATAAACCGGGATAGTTTATTAATATTGATTTGTACATAAAAATAAAACAAATGTACTATAAAAATAACTAAAACTATACACAAACTAATATAGGGCGTCGAAAAAAAAAATCATCCACATCGCTGTCGACTGGTAATGTACCGAAGAGACTGGCGGCATTGCCACGTTGTATGACAATGCTTAACCTCTGGCCAAGGTAAAAGCCAGCACTTGGGTCACGGGAAATGTCAACCAGCCGTCTGGAGATTTCCTTAAAAAGGCCATGAGCACTCGGACCCCACGGCCCGAGGGTTTCAACCCCAAACGGCTTGAAAATATAATGACCAATAGGTTATTATACTTACGCCGTTTGAGGTTTTCTGCAGCCGCAGAAGCAGCGCCAGCATAGCACGCCGTGCCAGGAAGATGGGATGGCGCAAGAGTATCGATTCACGTTGCATCTCACACTAAAGGCCTACCCACCTTCCATGGAAATAAAGACATGCCGTCTGGTCTCTTGCCATCGTCACGTGCCAGGCCATTGGGTTCTAATACAGCTGGAACGCCGACGGTGACAAGAGCTCGTCGGATGATGTCATTAATGTTCGCGTGCCGCGCTAAGCGACCGGCACTTCGGCTGCAAGACAGGCCGTGGTATTCGAGACTGTTGACAACTTCGCCACAGTGCCAGCGATGAGGTGAACAATATGGAACTCCTAGTTTTAGGGAAGCAGCGAGGCGGAAAGTAGTGTCGTCGAACAGAGTACCTATGTTCGACGACGGTAGTGCTTGAAGCCACAGACCCGACTCCCACTTACCCACAGCCAGCAGGCGTGCACGCTCCGCAGTAGTAGTAGAGCTGTAAAAAAATACTCTACAGAGCGGCTCGTCCCACCGTCTCTGGGAAGATGAATTATCAGGTAGGTCTGAGTTCGGGCAAGCGAGTCTCCAGGCATCCATAGCCTCGGTGAAATACGGTACATCAAAATTAATCAGTGTGGAAGCTAAGATTTTCTCAGTCTTTATTATTCTTATTCAGTTCTTTATTTTTCAGTACCGTGGACCGAGGATATGAAAGCCGAGCCGAGCCGAGCCGTTAAACTAAAACTAGAAATTTTGCGGACGCCGAGGCCTCCCATACGAATGGGAAGAGTAGCTTGTGCCCAAGCTCGGTCGTCCATGGCCACATTTAAAACTGAAGTTAATGTGTGCCGAATAATTTGGTCAATTTTGTCTAAAAGGTGAATGTGCTTCCATAAATGGGAAGCGCGAAGGAAATATGTTATTTTAGGGCCGAAACAGCAGTAGCGAATTAAGGTGATGGCCAAATGCATATTCATTTGGATTAATCTTTCCGAAACGTCGTTGAAATTTTGTATTTTTCCTCAATAAAAACGGAAAAGGAATTCTCAAAGATTGGAGACCCAAGGAGAAGAAAGAAGGCTTTTTTCAATCATTTTGATTTCTGGAGCTATTGCCTTAAATTTGGGAAGTGTCAGTTGTCTGTCAGTACGGTCCGCTAAGTATAGTTCAAATTTTGAAAGGTCAAGATCAAGGCCAAAAGAATGAAGTTCATTTTTTAAGATATTTAGGTCATTTAAAACAGTTTCTACATCGACTTCTAAAGTTCCATCAGCAAGATACCAAACATTATATTTTGAATTTAGCTGTCGAATAATAGGGTGTATGGCTAAACTAAAAATCACTGGCCCGAGAGGGTCAGCTTGTTGACAGCCAACAACAGATTCAAAAAGGTTGTCCCGGTACAGTAATTTAGATGGGTGTCTGTATTGCCAAAGGAAGGTATAGATTTGGGGTATTTCATTTCTAATTTCTGCCAGCAAGGTGACCCTTTTTGTAGGTGACAAGGCGTGTACGGCAGCGTCACAGCCCCCTTTGGAGCCGTAACCTAGCTGCAGGGGCTGAAATTTTTCCGAAACCACCTCACCACAAAATTTACAACAGATCTTGGCTGCCATACGACGATAAGTAGTTCCCACGGCGATAGGACGAATTCCGCCATCCCTCTTGCGCAAGGCGCATAGATTGGCCGGGGGTAAAGAACCTCGATGTTGGATTCATTCACCCTGCCGGAGAGCATAAGATTAATCAGAGCCATAAGTTCCTTCAAGAACATCTCACCAGCTTCCCCGGCGCCTGAACATATAAGGTCCTTAAGGTGCTAGGGACTCAGACCGTCTAGGCCGCCAGCGGAGCCGCTCCGGAAGGAACAAACGGCCGTGGTTAACTGTCGACCTATAATGGTGAGGGAGTGATTATCCGGATCAGGGGGGTCGGGAAAAGAAAGGCCAACCGCTGGGGCAGGGTGTTTGCTCTCCAGAGCTGCAAGCGTTTCTAGAGAACACGGTGCCACCAAATCACTACTAAAAAGAATCCTGGCTGCTCCGCTAATGTCACCTTCCCCTAACTTTGATGCTACCAGAATCTCATATTTCTGTGTCAGTAATTTTGAATCCAAATTATGAGCCAAAATATTACAGTTTTCTTTAATTTGTGCAGTTAACTTCTTTTTGGTTGCCAAATTCTTTTGTACATGAAGGATTCTGTAAGGGAAGGTGAGCAGCATATAACTTTCTAAATTATCAAGTAATCAAACCACAATCAACACATTCAACACATTTAACACATTCAACAAGAAAGTTTCCCAATACAATACAAAACTTTACTGTAGAATACATCATTTTAAGTTGCGGGTATACTTACACAATTTCACTCCACGCTTAACACTTTGTCACAACACCAATGTATCTCGTCTGCTCGACGTCCGTATGTCACTGCAGGGATCCAGCAGAATATCAGCGTCAGGTCCCATTTGGTGCAACCTTGAGACACACACCGCACCTTGTTCGATAATTAATTGAAGTATGTCGTAACGTTACTCTATTTCTTTAAGCATGTTTTTCTTTTTTCTTGTATATTGGCACCTTGTTTTTATATATATATATTCCTGTAATTTGTTATCCATATATTATTATTATATATTTATTTATCATAAACTAATTTTATAAAAAAAAAACCTTTACATATTACTATGCCCCGCAAAACCGTTTTCACGGTTTGTCTGCGGGAACAGAACAAACAATTTTACAATAAAAGGTTTATTAGTGCGGACACTTAATTTACACTTCTTGCACTTCTAAAGTAACCAATGATGTTGTCTTATCTTAACACCCCCAACAATCTGCAAACCACTTTCCTAAGAACTTAGTTTACAAACTCCCGAAAAAGTATTATGTGTGTATTGTGCTATTGTGTGTTGTGCTATGTCTTTTGTGTGCACTGAATAAATGTTTTATCTATCTATCTATCAGCTGTTCCCAAGCACTTCGCGAGTTCTCCCGGGCGGCAAGATGAACGCAACCTGCTAGGTATTGTGCCACTAGATGTCTAGCGCCACGGGGAACTCGCTTCAAAACAGAAATAGAGTTTTTGAATTTTAAAAGACTTCCAAAACGGGTGAAACGTTGATGTAGCTGGTGTTGTAGGTGTAGCTGTTGAGACAGGGTCTGAGGTGAGTGCATTTGGTAATCTGTGCACCTTTCCAATATGCACATTCAGACCCCGCTTACCATTAAAAAACCGTGGATGGGTACATAGCGGAAATCTCTCCAGGATGCTCAGTGATGTCGAAGGTTGACACGCACTACCACTATTATCCACCACATCACTGCTGCCACTAAGCATGTATTTATATCGTTTAACTTATTAACCTAAAATAATAACAAAAGAAACAAAATGACTAAAAAAACACAAAAACGTCCATGTGACACCGATGATGATGACTACTGACGGGAGCGCCGCGCCGCCGATTTATTTCGACGCCAGTTGACAGATGGACTGGATGACGTCGAGTCTTTAGCGTCGCGACGATTTAGTTACAGTTGTCTAAGTCTTGCTCAGTTAGATTTCGAACAGATTCTCTTACAAGTTCAGGTGTAACCAACCGTTTGATTTTCGCTTCATAGATCAATGAAAGGTCCAACCAAAGTATCTTGGCATGTTGTCGCTGTGGATTTTCTTTACAAATGTTGACGGATTACATATTTTGATAGTAAGGGATTTTATATTATTTAATTCGTAAGACCTTTGCTTTTTAAAATTTGATTTAAAATGTATGATATATACTTTTTGAGTTTATTTTATATATATTATTTATATATTATAATTTAAATATGAAAGAATTTTTTTTTTTTTAGGAAACGTCAACTTTAGAAACGTCATTTTACATTTTTTTCATTTTTGGCAACAGATGATAACAAAGAAGTTTTGTAGCAAACGACGTCACATCATGCCCGCGCCAGAAACGGTCGTTTGAACTGTAGTAGAAAATTGTTGGAGTTTCATCATTTTTCTGAGCAACAAGTAGTAGTTGAATTTAACTTTTAATAATTTTCTTGGGTTTATATTCCCGTCTATTACTGATATAGTGAACATCATTAAATTACATGCATATTCCCTATTCCTGCCACGAAACTTTTTAAAAGTTTTATTTTTTATTTTCAACATGTGTCATTCGACTTGGGTACTTCATACTGCCAAGTCATAAAAACGTTTCTTTGAGTTTTTTAATAATCAATGACAACTATTTTATTTGGTTTTATTAAGTTAACGATAAAAAACAAGGAAGTGATATTGATTAAAGCAAATTAAATAAAATAACGACTTTAATTTGCGACGTTTTATTGTGCGTGTAGGGTCAGCTGTTGGGCCAGATTAACTTAGTCTTAGAAAAAAAAAACAAAGCTTTAGGCGACATATAGTCGTTTTTATGCTCTAGTAGACTTTATGTCGCCTACGCACAACTCAACACAAAGACGAACTTTTAGGAGAAAGTGATTTTTTTTTGTCGCCGCTTCATGACGCAATTCGATTATTGTTTGGTAAACCAAAAATGGAACTGCGTCATGAAGAGGAAAAATATTTACGTCACGTCCCCTGTATATGCAGGCTTGCATTACTTTTATAATATTACTAAAACTATTCGTACAGACGCGAGCTGAACCTAGGTAGCTCATGCAATTGTAACTATATAAGCTAGTCAGGATAATCTGTAGGCCAGTAGACGGTACAGGATCCAGACATACATCCAGAATCAGTTCATAAAGAAGGGCCTCAAAACCAATATTTTTAGCGGCCGGTGCCAGAATTTAACCGACAACCCAAGACCGAACCACTTGGCGCAGGAAAGTGAGGAGCCACGTTATATCGCGGGTGAGAGTCCTGGCGGAGGAAGCAGTGTCCCGGGGCGGGGTGATGTTGAAGGTGTCCTTGGACATCTCCTACGCCTTCAACACCCTGCCCTGGAGCTGTGTTAAGGAGGCACTGCGTTATCATCGGGTGCCTTCCTACCTCCGCCGCATAGTTGGGGCTTATTTAGCGGAGAGGTGTGTCACCTACACGGGACGTGATGGCAGAAGTCAGCGCCGCATGTCGTGCGGTGTTTCACAGGGTTCGGTCGTGGGCCCGCTCCTGTGGAACATCGGGTACGACTGGGTGCTGCGGGGCGAGCTCCAGCTGGGCGTGGACCTGACGTGTTATGCAGACGACACACTGGTTACGGCCCGGGGCAGCTCGTACAGGGAGGCAGCGTTGCTGGCGACGGCTGCGGTCTCACAGGTGGTGAGCCGCATACGGCGCCTGGGCCTGGAGGTTGCCCTCAACAAGTCGGAGGCCATGATCTTTCTTGGCCCCCGGCGGGCGCCGCCGCCGGGTTCACACATTGTGGTCGGGGGGGCTCAAATCGCTGTCGAGTCCACCATGAAGTACCTAGGATTGGTGCTCGACAGCCGGTGGGATTTTGGCCCCACTTCCGGCGGCTGGCACCCAAGTTGTTGGGCGCGGCTGGGGCGTTGTCAACGCTGCTTCCTAATCCGGGGGGCCCGAGCGCCGCCTGTAGGCGGCTCTACGTGGGGATCGTGCGATCGATGGCCCTGTATGGGGCCCGATCTGGGCGGCTGATCTGACGGCCGGCAGCATCGCTGTCCTGCGAAAGCCGCAGAGAGCGATGGCCGTCAGAGTCGTCAGGGGATATCGCACGATCTCCTTCGAGGCGGCTTGCGTACTGGCCGGATCCCCGCCTTGGGACCTCGAGGCGAAAGTACTCGCGTCACTGTACCGGTGGCGCGAGGAAGCGAGGGCGCGGGGCAAGTGGCTGATGCAGTGACATACGGAGTTGCGCCGGTCGCAGCTCCACGCAGCCCTGGTGGCGGAATGGCGGGACAGGCTTTCACGCCCTACCTCGCCACCATCGAGGCGGTCCGGCCAGTGCTCGAGCCCTGGCTCAGGAGGAGGCACGGCTCCCTGTCGTTTCGGGTGACGCAGATGCTCTCGTGGCATGGTTGCTTCGGGAAGTACCTGTGTCGCATAAACAGGGAGCCGGACGCCCGGTGTCACCACTGCGTCGACTGTCGGGACGACACGGCGCGGCATACGCTGGCAGAGTGTGCCGCTTGGGAGGAGCCACGCCGTGCCCTCATCTCAGGAGTGGGCTGTGACCTGTCACTGCCAGCCGTGGTCGAGTCGATGGTCGGCAGTGAGGAGTCCTGGGACGCGGTGGTATCCTTCTGCGAAACAGTCATGTCGCAGAAGGAGGCTGCGGAACGGGAGCGGGAGATTTCTTCCGCTCACCATGCCTGCAGCAGGCGCACCGGGCGTTGGCAGAGGGCAGACAACGCCCTCTTCCGGCCCCCCTAAATGGGTCCAGGGACGGCGGACTTGGGGACGTCCGCCGCCCCCCATCACACTGGACCCGAGGTGGCGGCGCGTAGTGGAGGGGGGAGGAGAGGGGAGGGGGTTTAAACATCTTACCCCCCCAGACTTGAGGTGGCCCGCAGAGGCCGGCCGGCACTAGCCGGGGATCGTGGAAGTCGCATTAGATCCCATGATCCCCGGTGCAAGTGTGGGAGGGGAACACCGGGGTGGTTTTTAGTCAGTAAGAGTCTGACAGACCCCTCCGCCTACCCCAGGGCGGAGGACATCCATGGGGATTTTCAACCCCGGAACAAAAAAAAAAAGGAAAGTGAGGAGACCCAACCCCAAATAACGGGATCGGGGAAGGAAGAAGAATTTCAGCGGTTGGTGGTCCGGTCTGGTCTGGTCAAGATATTTTCAGCGGTCGGTGGTTCCAGTCTGGTCCGGTCAAGATATTTTCAGCGGTCGGTGGTTCCGGTCTGGTCTGGTCAAAATATTTTTAGCGGTTGGTGGTTCCAGTCTGGTCTGGTCAATATATTTTCAACGGTCGGTGGTTCCGCTCTGGTCTGGTCAAGATATTTTCAGCGGTCGGTGGTTCCGGTCTGGTCTGGTAAAGATATTTGTGGGTTCCTTCTATAATAGATCAAGCTGTCATTACAACACTAATTTCGACTTTGTCTACATACGAGGGGCGACACTGAAAGTTTTTAGAACTGGCCACTTGTAAACGATATAATAAAAAAATAAGTTCAAATTTTGAAAATGGAATTCTTTGCCAATATTATTGTGTATATATTTTATTAATTTGTCATTTGTTTACGATTTGGCGGCAAATTGAAAATTGTATCACGTCAGCATGAATTTAACGCGAGAAAATTTTCGTATAATGATTTTTTATGACTTTTGATGTCATTCAAGTCAACAAGAAAGTTATGATAGACTTTATTATAGCCTTTAAAGATGAAGCCCCTTCTCGTGCCACTGTTTATAACTAGTGAATTGTAAATTTAAACGTGGTCGCACCAATCTCACCGATCGATGATCTGCGTGAGGGACGGCCTTACTGCAGAGTGGTAGGTAACAATTGTTTGCCACTTGTCTTGGAAAAAGTTCGGGAGAAACGACCT
Source organism: Atethmia centrago (assembly GCA_905333075.3). Lineage (NCBI taxonomy): Eukaryota > Metazoa > Arthropoda > Insecta > Lepidoptera > Noctuidae > Atethmia > Atethmia centrago. The sequence continues at coordinate 11,189,215 of HG995387.1, forward strand.
CGCAGTAGGATCCTCCTTCACCACGACAACGCCTCTTCACACACCGCCAAGCAAACAATCGACTACTTGGCGACGTCAGACGTGGAATTACTGGGTCACCCGCCCTATAGCCCCGACCTCGCACCTTGCGATTTTTATTTATTTCCGAAAATAAAAGAAAAACTTCGAGGAAAACGTTTCATGGACGCCGAGGAAGCAGTGGCTGCGTTTCAAAATGCCGTCGAAAAGACCCCTAAGCACGAGTGGGTAAAGTGCTTTTTTCAGTGGTTACATCGGATGCAGCGATGTACCTATTGATGTAAATGGACACTATTTTGAAAAGATATAATAAAACTAATAACTTGCTAGTTTGTTCAGTTTTGATTTTCTAAGAACTTTCAGTGTCACCCTCGTACACGTTGAAAACAGAAATGAAATAGATGAAACATGATCCATCTACCTATAGATTCATGATATGGCCGTGGTTATTATTGGCTATTGCTATATTTCAGAGTCCAGAGCATTTTTTGTGAAATTTGTAAAGCTAATTGACTTACGACTAATTCTTTTCAGGGAAATTAAATTGCAGGGCTGGTTAAATTAACAATTGCACATAATCACTTGACAATTTACTTTTTGACAAATGCAAGTGCATTTTTCCCCCAGATTTCCAACACTTTCCATTCAATACTTTGTTTAACGATTCTTTCAAATACTGTAAATCCCAAATAATCACTAATATGTCGCACAAAATTGAGTGTGAAAGTGATCACCTGCATAAACAAGTAGGGCAGGATATCCTTTACAAAACATTGTAACGTTGATGTCAAAGGTAATTAATGTTGATTCAACTTAGTCTGGAAAAAACCATACAAATACTGAAAACAAATTCTCATTGTTAGTCTATATAAAGGGAAATATTTCACATGAAATCGTAGTGTCACGATGGAACTCCTGAAGTTTTTACGCCTCATAGTAGTATTAGTGACGATGGTGTTTGGAGAAAATTTGACAAGAGAGGAAATTAAACAACTGACCATAAAAAATCTCCATATTCTCGGGAAGGACCCGCAGCTAGGCGAGGTGATGTGCGCCAAGTTATCAAAGGAACCGTATTGTGTAGTAGAAATGTTGCTGGGTAAACCTTGGAGGATTTTCTACTCATGGAACATGGATTTACAAAACCAATGCTTGGATATGACATTCCATAATGCCACGCAGGGGGTTAGTTTTCATTCAGTTGTATTATTTTTAGTTAATACAATACCTGCTTAGCATGATCCTCCGTTATATCTAAGAAAATACTGCAGCATTCATTATGAAATAAATATATGGTAAAGTTGAGGTTTAATGTAAAGTAAAACACGATTCCATAAAATTTTCTCGACAGAAAAAATACAAAGTTACCTCCGAACTGAAAAATAAGCCTAATATTTTAAGTATTAAAAAAATCTTTCAAATTAGGTCATGAAACTTTGCATGGTAACTGAACTAATATAAAACAGTTACCATGTATTTTTTTAAAAAATTACCGTTAATTTCACCGTAAAAAGAAATTACCTAAACTATCGGCGCCTTGGAACCTTCTCTCTGTCAGCCCGTCTCGCTTGCTCGCGTAACCGCGAGCAGTAGTGTGCCAGCGAGATAAAGAGTAACGTGGCGCTGAGGTATTATGTACTCTCTTTGACCGCCAGACTCCGGATACGTAAGTTCTTATGCACCAATGGTGTATCATGCGACATTTCAAGAGGAGGAGGATTTTTTTTATGACCTTCATAAAAATCAGCTAATTATGTGGCGATTTAAACATCACATAGGCGCTGTTACAAATCTTACTTAGAAAGCCAAGTTTTCACATTGAAAAAAATCGCTTTACCCGGATTCACTGGCGTTTAATTCGTATTACTAGTCTGCAAGATTCTCTTAAACGAACTTTATTTACATAACCAAATTACAAGATGATTATTAACATTAACTAAATTAAATTAAAACTAAGTTAAACCTACAAAAGGCCCTCGAGGCATTGTACCGAGGATGTTGGCGGCATTTCCTCGCGCGAGAAAGCCGCCAGCTTTTCGGTCACCAGTTACATCAACCAGACGTTTCGCGATTTCCGCAAATAACTTATGCACACTGGGACTCCACGGACCGAGGGTTTCGACGCCAAAGGCAAAGGCCAAGGCCTCTATATATATATTTTTTTTTCATATAATTATGGCCTGACCAAGATTATGGACTTGAAATAGACGACCTCTGAGTTTATTTCGGTCTTTCTTCTCAGAGTAGTAGGTTAGGAAATACCGAACTCATCTATTTTTAAAACATAATTTATTTTAGACGTGTAATAGTGATTTTTTAACCAAATTATAGAAATTAACATTTCATCATCAAAGTAAGCGGACTGATCTTTTTTAACCGACTTCATAAAAAGGAGGATGTTCTCAATTCGGTGGTATTTCTTTTTTAATGTTTGTTACCTACTCCGTCGCGTATAAACCGATTTGGAAAATATTTTTTTATTTAAAGGAAATATAAAAGGATTATCAAAATCTAGTTCTGATGATGGGATCCATGAGGAATTAAGGGAACTCCTCAAATATATGCATACATAGGTATACAATTTTTTGTGTTTTCATCCACAAGTCAATCATTTGCACTCAGAAAGTATCATGGCGACCGAAACTCCTCAATGATAAATATTTCATGTGTGGCGATAAGATATCTTGATTAACATAGTTAATTGACTTTGACGAAGCAAATATAAATAAATGGTTTTATCAAAATGGTACAATCAAACTGATCTGGGGTAACCATCACCTCTTATAGCAGTATTATTATAATATTACTTTACAGTGGGAAAGTGATGGAGCTATACAGGACTCCATCTCTTTCTCACGCTAAAGTAATATTGAAATAATACTGCTATAAGAGGTGATGGTTACCCCCCTGATGATGAAGCCAGAAGGTAGGTACCGGAACTCCGTGATGATACAATGAATCCTAGCCGTGTTTGGGCTTATTGAATTGTCTCTGTCACTCTCATCTGGCTATAAATGATTTATAACCGACTTCAAAAAAAGGAGGAGGATCTCAATTCATCTATAGGTAGGTATAATATATTATATAGGTACATATGTTCGGGAATAACTTATTTGTTTATGAACCGATTTTTATTATTCTTTCATTTGGTAGAGGAAGCGCGGTACCCAAGCAAGCTTAATAGAAAATTTGTATGGGACCAACCATATAATTTGATTGAGTTTGCTTGGGTAGTTCTTGAGTTAGCTTCAATAATACGTATTTAATCCACTCTGTGTATGTTGATGTTATAAAATTTCCTGTCACAGTTGTTTACATAGCAAATATTGTTATACAAATCGGTGTGGGGTAAAATCGTTTTTACAAAAGCAACCGGCTTTCAAAAAAATACATTGAAAGGTAAAAAATAACTTTAATTTCCGATGTCGGTGTCTTTGGTTCTGTATTTACGTTTTTTTGCCACCGAATTCCGAAATTCAAGTAATTTTTCACTTTTTATTAGTATTTTTTTGGAAGTCGGTAGCTTTTGTTTTTTGCGAAAAAGTTTTATTATCAACTGATTCTTTGCGAAATGAGTACATGAGTATTCACGATTACAAGCGTGATGTTAATTATGTTTGTTATCTTCACGAGATCTAGCCACAAATACCTTTACTATTCAGGAGTGTCTTTTCGCTTTGTTGACCTATTTTCGTCTTTTATTTCTAATGTACATCACATTACCTCTTTGTTTAGATGATCAACCGCATGTACGATGACATGAGCGAGTACGTGGCGACTGAACCTTCCTGGGATGCTGCCACGGTGCTGGTCAGAATGGGTCGCGCAAAACACGAGATGCTGCTGTTTGCAGAGCAGGGAGCGGGGAGGTTCCAAGGAGTGCCCAACATCATGAAAGATGGAAGTAAGTTACTCATTATCTATCATCTGCCTAATTTTCGAAACTGCTCGGCTTCCAGTCTGCATGCAATTGAATACCAGCATTTATATAGAACGAATGCCTGTCTGACCTCCTGAACCCAGTTACTGGATAACACGATACCCGTAAGAGTAAACTGAGGAGGTGGGTAGTTAAGTTACTGATCATCTGATTACTTCTGCTTACTTATTATAACTTATTCAATCAATCAATCAACTCAGCCTATAACAGTCCACTGCTGGACATAGGCCTCTCCCAGGCTGCGCCACAACACCCTGTCCTCCGCTTTCCGCATCCAGTCTGTCCCAGACACCTTTTTAAGGTCGTCCGTCCATCTAGCTGGGGGGCGTCCCACACTACGCTTGCCGATACGCGGTCTCCACTCTAGGACTCGTCTGCTCCACCGGCCATCGGTCCTTCGACAAATATGGCCAGCCCACTGCCACTTCAGCTTGCTTACTCTGCAGGCTATGTCGGTAACTCCGGTTCTCTTCCGGATAACTTCATTTCTGATCTTATCCTTCAAAGAAACTCCAAGCATAGCCCGCTCCATGGCGCGCTGAGTGACCTTGAATTTGTGGACCAGCCCGATTGTCAGTGTCCACGTTTCGGCACCGTATGTCATAACGGGCAGGACGCACTGGTTAAAGACCTTAGTCTTCAAACACTGCGGGATTGGCGACGAGAAGACTTGACGAAGTTTTCCAAACGCTGCCCAACCCAATCGGATCCTCCTGTCGGCTTCTTTCTCAAAGTTGTGCCTACCGAGCTGATCGAGTTGTGATACCGATAACTTATTATTACTTCTTTATTATAACTGGCTATGGACCACTCCACATCCACTTCTGAGTCCAGCAAAAGGCCAAGAGAGAGACCAGCATCCTTCCACCTTCTTACACCGGCAACCATGAGTTGTGATCATAACAATAACACCTAGAATTGTAGTAGTCGTAATGAAGTCCATGTTTCATGAACATAATGGCGTGAGAAAGAAAGAAACATCGTTTAGGTCAGTCAGACAGATCAGATAACAGGCAGTTTTTGAAATATTTTTATTTCATCATCACTGCTCTCAAAACGGTGAAGGAAAACTTCGTGAAGGAACCAGCATGTCCTAGAATCAAAAACTTGAAAATATATGACATCCACCAACCCGCAATGGGCCCGCTCTCTCTTACAGAGAGGTGGCCCGTGTCCCAACAATCCCCATTATAGGTTGATTATGCTTATGTTATGCATATCATTTCAGATATATATACAGCGAAGCGGTCGATTCCGCTACTCAGGTACCAATTGAAACTAATATACGGAGGCAAGTACCTGCTGATGGCCGACTGTCAGATAGGTGTGACGACGCTGTCAGCTCGCAGGAGTACATTGCCGTACCGTACAGAGATCAGCGGCATTGTTAGTAACCTCGACATGGGGCCCGGCCATCATACTTGTCGGTCTAATGAGAATAATGAATAAATGAATGATGGAACGTTTTTTATCTTTTTGTTTGGCCTTCGCGTCATTGTCCTACCTCTTCTACATTCATCATCTTCCTGCCCTCGTTCCATGTTACTCAGGTCGGCGCAGCACGTTTCTTTCTTCCTATTTCCAACATTATTTCCTGTCAACCGTCCCCATTACACTCTTTCCTTTCATACATCCATCATCATCTTCATCTTCCTAGCCTTTTCCCAACTATGTTGGGGTCGGCTTCCAGTCTTACCGGTTATAACTGAATACCAGTATTTTACATGGAGCGACTTCCTATCTGACCTCCACAACCCAGTTCCTGGGTAACACGATACCCCCTGGTAAGACTGGTTGTCAGACTTTCGAGCTTCTGACGACCCTTAACGACTGTCAAAGATCCACAAATGACAGCCGGGACCAACGGCTTAACGTGCTTTCCGAGGCACGGAGGAATCTCGTCACCCATCTGCGGACTAACCCCGGCAACCGTAGCTTACCCCTTGTCTTGGTATGTAAAGATGGTCACCCATCCACGGACCAACCGCGGAAAGCGTAGTTTAACCTGATCGATCGACCCGTGCGGCTGTTATTACTTAGCCACAAGCCCCTCCTTTTCCTTTCATACATTGCGGGATGCAAATATATGACATGAAATATGAACATGACTTCAAACGAGTTCTGATAACTGAGTATTTATCTACAAGATTGGGACACTCTGTCGTGAGGAGAGTTTTGAGTATGAATGTGGATGGATTTATACACAGTACAGTAGGGGAACTTTGGATGTACTGTGTGAAAGGTGATATGGCTGTGAAGAGACGGTGACTACTGAGATGAAGAAGTATGGCAGAAAAATACATGTTAAACCGACACCAAATAAATTGAGATAAGGGCAAGAAAATAATGAATGGGACATACGAGCCTAATTTCTCATAGATTCTTTAAGATTTGTTAAAGTTTTTTGAAAAAGAGTCTATTTTTCTAAGAGAGAGTTATAATGCAATTACCTTTCATACACAAATATCACGAACTAAATATACCTAATTCGTGATAAATACGAAGCTAGCCACTTAGTAGAAGTTCGAAAAGGTTACCGAGGCCCCTGGCAACACAGGCAACGGAACGAATATGGGTGGGTTTTAGTCAATAAGTCTGCCACACCCTACCGCTCCACCCAGAGCGGGAGAAGTTATTTGATAATTTACCAACGAAAAAAAAAAGCCACTTACTCAGAATGATAAATAATCAAAATGTCATCTAGGAGCTTAGGAAGGAACACAGCCTTACTCACGCATACTAACTATAGCATATATCGGGCATGCCTGAATAGCTTCACTCTCGACTTGATCTGATTCAGTAGGTTCTCACCAAAAATGAATGTAACTCATGAAAGTGTATATAAAAAAATACCTCCATCTCTAGAAACCAATAATGAAACTGTGGGTTATAAATGAAAAGGCGAAGTTACAATTAATAACGTGTTTACTAAGGTAACTACTCGTATACTCAAAATAGCAAATAGGTACAAACGTTAATATTAAAAGAGTTGTCGAAAATATGACTGAAGGAATAAACAAAGATAATATTGCATTTACATTGAAATGTGTAAATAACGATGCTGTTACAGTAAATAATAACAAAACTGTCATATAAATAGCGATCACGAAAGATATTCCTTCAGTGAAGGCCGAACGTACAATAGTTACTTAATCATTAGGAGAAAAATTAAAAGAAAATTAGTTAATTTTGTTCTCCTTCAGTCAGTTCAGTCATAACGGCTAAACGTGAAATTAGTTTTGAAGTGAATAAATAAATCCCAGTATAAATATATATACATTATTGGCCTGGAGGCTTCAGTTTTGATTTACGTCAATGTTAGCCATGCTTCTAGCATTACTCCTCATTTCTCTGTCGATGCAAGTAAGTGCAGCTGTAAAGGACCTCAGTGACATGGATGTTGAGAACTATACTTCTTGCGAGAAATTCCTGGAGAACACCACATTTGACCCCAAGAGTGTGGTAGACATTGACTGGAAGATCTTCTACTTCTGGAGTCCTCAGTTCGAAGAGAGTTATAACATAAAATTCAGTGTTCCGACTGACGTGGTTTGTACTTTTTACGTTTTTGAATATTAACGTCAGATTTTGTTTCCGATTGTAATACGAGTATGATCGCCCTACACGCTCATATGTAATCTATAAAAATCTCACTACGAAAACTAATGTGAAGTGAGCTGTCAATAATGTCAATCCCTAGCATCAGGTGGAATGACAATTTTCCTTCGGCTTACTCAAGTTAGACAAACTCTTTAGTCCGACTTTGTTTTCCAAAGCTAAAACAGCAAGTGCGGAAGCAGAAGGCCGAATAAAATTGTTAATCGCCTTTTAATGGAAAGAACAGTAATTACGTCACAAACTATTAATTAACTAGTGGACCGTCCATGTTTTGACGAGTGCAATGGTGGTATATCAAAACGTCGAACTATCTGTCCTTAGAGAAATATATTTATTTACATAACCAAATTACAAGATGATTATTAACATTAACTAAATTAAAACTAAGTTAAGCCTAAAAAAGGCCCTCGGGGCGTTGTACCGAGGATGCTGGCGGCATTTCCTCGCTGAATTGCAATGCTGATGCGTTGCGCGAGAAAGCCGCCAGCTTTTCGGTCACCAGTTACATCAACTAGACTTTTTGCGATTTCCGCAAATAACTGTCTGTCTATCTGTCCTTTATCTAAGTTGAATATAAACATAAACAAACAGGTTTATGTGTATTATACACACAAACCTTCCGGAATCAGTTCTCTAAATGATGATGAAAGCCGTATCAAAATCCGTTGCGGTGTTTAGAAGAACAACGTGGTAATACATACACGCGAAAAGCAACTTTAATTTATAATATTAAAGATATAGATTTGAAGATAGTAATATACTCGTAGATATAATAAGTCACTTCTCTCTTCTCTCATTAATCACATAAGATTTTTTTCTTCCAGCTGGTTGACCGATTTCGAGTGGAGTTAGATACGGAGTTGAAACCTCCGGTGAATTGGACCAACTCTGTGCTGTTCATGGAGAGTTCCGTCGACTTCAGCGCGCTGGTCGTCAAGACCAATGCCCCTGGCATATTCAGAATAATTCCGACCTTAGCTTTTGAGTGTACGTATCTCTTTTATGTGTGTTATTGTGTTTTTTCCATTAGGAATTTCGTAGTAACAGCCTGGAGTTTGGAAGTTGGCGGTGTGATACTCCCGTGCCTCGGAGAGCACGTTAAGGTCCTGCGCCTGATCTCTCTCCGAGAGTGAGGGAAGAGAGAGTGCACATGTGTCTGCGCACACACTTGTGCTCTATAATATCTCCCGCGCCGAAGGTTGATTTGTCGCCATGGCCGAAATTCGGCCTGGAGGACTATTATAATTTTTGAATCGTCTACAAACTTAGCAGGGCCGCTACTGGTTCCACTTAGATGGAAATACTCCGATGAGTATCTAACAATGTGACTGTAGTGACGCAGAAGATTCCTCGCCTTCTGATCTGCTCTCTGGGAACACCGGCAACCTTACTGGGCAACACACGAATGAACCTTTGAAAATCCCTTTTATTTTGACAAGACGACAAAAGCCACTGCTTCTTATGTTTGAAAAATTCGGAAGTCCGATAGCAAGCGCAATAATATTCATTATTGAATTGATGAAATCAAATTCTTAGTGCGTTACACAGTTTTAGGGTGCTGCAATTATAAAGACCTTCTGGTTACTACTGACTTTGTCGACGCGACGTGGCTAAGGTTAGATGAAGACGAATAAGAAGATGATTAAGAGCTTTAATGTAAATATTAGACGTTTTGCCGTTATTGCTTTCTCTACAACCCACGCCTCGAAAACCTTTTTTTAATTTTTTTTTTGGGTGGAAAATGATCAAATAACTCCTCCCGCTCTGGGCGGAGCAGGAGGGTGTGAGTGACTCTTACTGACTAAAACCCACCCGTGTTCCATCCGTCGCCTGTGTTGCCAGAGACCACGGTATCCCTTTCGGACTTTCCCGTGACCCCGACAGGACGCCTCGAAAACCTCGGATATTATTTAAAAAATCCTAAGACGTTGGTTTCAATTTCCAAGATATATATAAAATAATAATATGTGGGAGTGTATAAAAAGGAGGGGAAAGAATCACAGGGCATCAAACAATTCTTCCGCATCGGTTTCAACAGGAAAAGTGTCCAAGAGCCTGGCAGAATTGCCACGTAGTATGGCAATGCTGATTCATGATTCTTGAAAATTCTAGATTTGTATTTCAGACTTTTGGGCTTGTCACACAGGAGACTAATTTCAACTAAAACGTTATTTATGTCAAGCTAAAAGCAGCCTTATTTTATATGATTACAGTTACCGATGCACCACTTCTGCTGTTCGCACTGAAAGTAGTAGATCCTGGCTACTTGGGCCTCCTAAACTGCAAGTATCGACTTTGCTATGCTCTGGCGCCGGTCGACAGGATGCCTAATCATGATTATGTAAGTAAACAGGATTTAAAAATACCCATTACGAAGCCGTCATCTAACTATAGTCGAATTATTAATTCACTGGAGTAATCTGACATGTGGGTCAGGAGCAAATTTTTGACGTAATTGCACAACGGAAATATATCACACTGGAATATAAATGCAGCGCAATATAATTATTAGGGTGTGTGAATCCGACGATTTACATATATTATATTGCGCTGCATTTACATTCCAGTGTGATACATTTCCGTTGTGATTTCCGTTGTGCAATTACGTCAAAAAATTGCTCCTGACACATGTCAGATTACTCCAGTGAATTAATAATTCGACTATAGTTAGATGCAGCGCAATATAATTATTAGGGTGTGTGAATATTTTAGGCCTTGCCTAAAATATTCCGACGATTTACACAAACCCTAATAATTATATTGCGCTGCATTTATATGCCAGTGTGATACATTTCCGTTGTGCAAATACGGCAAAAATTTGCTCCTGACCCATGTACTAGCTGTCACTTTGTGTAATAAAATGGTCATATTTATTGTATTTATTGTATTCTACACTTATTATATACATTTATTTTATACTTATATAGATCGATTAAACTAAACGATCACCATTACAATAAATATGACCATTTTAATACACAAAGTGACAGCTACTACATGTCATTACTTCAGTGAATTCATAATTCGACTTTACGCATTCTGTATGTCAAATTGTGCCACCCATTTTTGCTGGGAAACGAGTTTATTTTTTTTTGAATTTTCGCTGTGTACGGTAGTGCGCATTATAACGCACGCAAAACATATGTGCACATGGGAGCATGCAACGGTACAGAGATCATGGGAGTATTTAAAGTTTAGTTATAACATTTAAAAGTTGTTATTGTAAAATAATGTTGAATAAACTTGGAACTTTGGCCTGCTATATCTCTGTAACCAGAAGGTTCCCAGGTATGGTTCGCGTCCAGTATAAAACAATATTGAAAGATGAGATTTACCATGTTATTTTAACATCATATATTTCTTATAGGTTTTTCTGTAATCTATAAGTAACAGAACTATAATGTGTATATTTTTCAAAATTTTAGGCTAGTAGTTTCGGAGATAATTTTCATTTATTTTCTTAAATAACTTTAAAACTATTTATTTTAAAATAATAAAAAAAGTATATTGGAGAACCTCACAACTAGCCCTTTCTTTCATTTGATATGGAACACGGTACAGTTTACAAAACTTAAAAAAAAACTAAATTGCCCTCAAAAAGTGACCCTCATATTCAAAATTCATTTATTTGCGTTACACGTTCGTGTTTGGGTCACAGAAATTAAGATTTTTTATTACTTTTTGGCAATGTTATTGCACCTATGTGCTTCTGTCCGATCGGATAGAGTTTTGGTTACATGCATTGGTATTTTTTTCCAGTTAACCGAAGAGGCTCAGAGGTTAGGCTTCTGGAACGATTTCGGACGGACCCACACGGCAACGATTCCTCCGCTTCCTACCTTTGCACCGGAACCCTATGAAATGGATGATGACGAAGAGGATGAGAACTTGGAGATAATACACCAACACCATAACCTGCAGTTTTTGTGATTAACCCTTATGTGGTAGGAGATAGGAGCTATTCTTCATTAATTAATTTTAGTGTACATAAGTGGTCCGCCCCTGCGGGTGCGATCTACTGACGAAATATTATTTCGGGAATTTTATACTTCGGGAATCATCAAATACATTGTGTAGTTTAAAAGAACTAAGCGCACAGACAGACAGTCACGAAAAATCACTTGGCTTCAAGCTATTTATAGAATTAGACTTATACGGTTAGTACGGGCATGAATTATATTTTAATCCATTTCTTAATGCAATGTTTAAGCTGAATTGGCCTACCAGGTTAATTGACTATATATATATATTACTTGTTAGGTTAAGAACTATGTGTAAGTAAAATAAATAAATTTAACTTAGATCATTATTAAACACATAATAGCATCGACTCTCTCTCGATCTCTGTACTCCTGACTTGTACTAAATCACATTGTTTTTAAATTTAACTGTATTCACCTAGAACTTGATGAATTTATAATCCCATTTTATTAAACTTGACATTATGTATTGTTTTGCCTATTTCAAATTATTTACTGAATTTCATCTTGACGTGGTAAACTTGTACTGATTTGATTGAATGTGTTAATAATATTATACAAGGTGTCGTTTTGCATCCTCGTCAAATTTCAGGAGGCTGCTATGAAATACATATATAATCAAATAAAATTACGATATCTGCTCAATAATTAATACATACTTGTTTTTTTAGTTATTTAAGTTTGAAAATATTTTAGAATACACCACTTTCTCAGAACAGAATCACCCCTTTGCTTATGCGGTAGTGTGTGTGTAAAAGGGCAGTTACACGGGCCGCATTTTAACATGCGTGTCCCACACATGCCAAAATCCGAAAAAAAAGATCTACTTATTTTATTATTGATTAATCTATTGATTCGTGTCGAGAATCATTAGCTATAGTTACCTCTTTGAATTTGACGAGGATGGAAAACGACACGTTGTATATTAAGTGAGTCTTTATTTTTATAGCTTAAATTGTTTGCATGCTTTAGTTAAGGTAGTTAGTATAAGGATAATTTTAAACTTAACACCTGTAACTTGTACTTTCTGTGCAAATAAAGAACTATTCTATTCTATCGGATGTTTTTTTTTTTCAATACCTTTTGCAAGTAGGCAAATACAAAGTCTGCATTATTTACATACTTTTAGTATTTTTATCTCACGAAGCGACGCGCGCTTTACTTGTGGTTACCAAGTGTATAAACACGCTGTGAATGTGTGTGTAAGCGCAGGAGCTCATGCCGAGACACCACGTGAAGTCTGAAGTGTGTGTGCGTGTGCGCGTGTGTTATGTGCTGACGCTACTCGTCTTCACGCACACATTCACAGCTTGTTCGTACACTTGGTTACCACAAGTAAAGCGCACGTCGCTTGTAGAAGGGGGTATTGTGTTATCCAGTAACTGGGTTGTATAGGTCAGATAGTCACTCCATGTAAAATACTGGTATTCAGCTGCATCCAGTTAGGCCGGAAGCCGACCCCGACATAGTTGGGAAAAGGGTAGGCAGAAGTAGTGCGCGTACACATAGATGAATCGCGATTATTTAAAAATAATCTGCTGTTCCGTAACTCTGAAATTATTACTGACACCCAAGTAGTTGGGATGACTTTATCTCAAGAACAAACTTAACATGGAATATCATTTATTTACATAACCAAATTACAAGATGATTATTAACATTAACTAAATTAAATTAAAACTAAGTTAAGCTTAAAAAAGGCCCTCGGGGCATTGTACCGAGGATGCTGGCGGCATTTCCTCGCTGAATTGCAATGCTGATGCGTTGCGCGAGAAAGCCGCCAGCTTTTCGGTCACCAGTTACATCAACTAGACGTTTCGCGATTTCCGCATAATAAATAATAAAATTCCGCATAATAAAATACTTAACATTGTATTTGAAAAACATGTTCCCCCATACATTCCAACTGCAAATGCAATTTTTTTTAAATCTGCTGATCCGTAACTCTGGAATTATTACCGAGATCCAAGTAGTTGGGATGACTTTATCTCAAGAACAAACTTAACATTGTATTTGAAAAACATGTTCCCCATACATTCCAACTGCAAATGCTGCAGTTGGAATGTATGGTGAACTTATTTTTCGTACAATATTGAGTGATTAACCATGTTATTTTAAGACCATATACTTCTTATAGGTTTTCCTGTAATAAATAATTAAAGAACTATTTTCTATATTTTTATTTACGTTAGACGTCCGTGTTTGGGTCACGTTTTGGGTCAGAAATTCGTATGTGTACCAAATTTCAACTTAATCAATCCAGTAGATTCGGAACAAATCGGCTGCGACAGACAGACAGACACGAGTGATCCTATAAGAGTTCCATTTTCCTTTTGAGGTACGGAACCCTAAAATACAAAAAAATATCCGCCATATAAGTTAACTCAGTTAACTGAAACTTATCTGAAAGTGGTGCACATTAAAGGTACCATTGTGTGCTATTGACAAACTCAAAACTCAAAGCATTTATTTCAAATAAACCAATTATAGACACTTTTGAATTTGTCTAGTGGTCGGCCAGTCAGAAAGATGAAGCTAGTTGCCCATTCCAAAGCGTAGTAGGTACCTATGGAGAAGAACAGGCAAGAAACTCCGTGGACACTCTTTTAAATCAAATTATTATAATTCATTAAAATTGATTGAAATTCATGTTGAATGTGGGAACGATGCAGAATGTTAAAAGTACCAGTAATACTAAAAAACAATTACCTACAACAAAAAAACACTTCCAAAAAAACACTACAAAGTGAAAAATTACTTTAATTTCGGGAGTAGGTGTCTTTGGATCTGTATTTTAGTTTTTTGCCACCGACTAACTGGAGGCCCAGTGGTAGCGGCCCCGACTTACGAGTTGTTGGTCGTAAGTTCAAACCTAGACAGGGCCTTCACTTTGTGTAATTTTATCATCACCACGGCTCTCAATACGGTGAAGGAAAACATCGCTAATCATGCTAGTGTTGTTTTTTTGTAAAACGTTTTTTATTCTTCGTTTTTAGTGGGTCAGTTTGTAATTTATTCTACAATAGCCTAATGGCAACTGCTCGTCACCATCTCATCACCACACCTTTTCACAAAATATTGAATTTTGTTGAGGAGTTCCTTCTGGTGAGAACCAGGAGAACTACCACTCACCATATGCATTGTGACGAGCATAAATGGCTTAGCAACTATATCAAATCGCAACCCCTTAAATACTTATTATTAATTATTTCCGGTGGCCATCAGTTCCACTATACCAAATAGTGCTTTCCGAGAGCAAATGCCAAATCACTAAAGGTATGCCTATAAAATTTAATAGTATTTTTCTCGATTTCCATGGGATCCCATCATCAGATTATGACTTGGTGATAATGGACCACCTCGGAAGTATATATACCCTTTCAAATAAAAAAAGATTTTTCAAGATTGATCCACGACTGACGGAGAAATCGGTGAACATACCGCACTGACTTCATTCACTCTTCCTTCTTCGTTCAGTCTATCTTTCTGTGGAATGCGCTCCCCCAGGAAATCAGGATGGCAACCAACCGATTATCCTTTAAAGTCAAAGTTCGCGAGCATATTCGTAAGAAGCTGGCAGTATCATGACAATAGTAATGTTTTCCCATTGTTTGTCTAATCTGTTTTAGTATATTCGTGTATTTATGTGTATTTATTAGGTCTTATATTTATGCATAATTAGGTATATATATTTAAAGTTTTTAATAGGTATATGTATGTATATCCTTATATTTAAATAAATATTTATTCCACAGATTTCGCTATTGCACCTAACACTGTTTGTCTCTGCATCACCTAACGGTTGACTGGTAGAAAATGCCTACGGCATTAAGTCCACCTCTGTACATTTGTGTGCTTAAAGTATTAAATAAATAAACATACATGATCAAAAAAAAAATGTGTGGCTGATGCGAGCCATGGGCGCCGCCATATTGGCCTTGGCTGCTCTGCCGAGCGACTTTCACTTTGCCCCTACTCCGCGGCCGGCTGTAATGCGACATGCGATAGATGGACGAAAGGTGATGTAATAAAAGTTTCACTCCAGAATATATATATCTACCTCCGAATTCAGAAGCTCCTCCCTCCTTTTTGGAAGTCGGTAAAAATAAATAATTCAAAAATTTTATAGAATTAAAATAAGCGTAGCGCCCGCCCGCATTAAAAAAAAAAACACAACATAATATCACGCCTTGTTTCCCCGAAGGGATGGGCAGAGGTGTTCCTATAGTAAAGCCACATTTCGCCAGTTATATTTAAGTCCCGTGTAATAGGGGGCGAGGCTATTGCCATCACCCGGGCACAAAAAAAAAAAAACAATTCCAAAATAAAATAAAATTAAAATAAGCCGTGGCAGCTAAGAGATGACCAGTCCCTATCCTTACTGACGGCGCCCGTTCACGAACATGACGCATAGATTAGCACCATTCAGCTCAACCATTTTGAAGGGAGGTAAATGCGAGACATTCAATCAAGTCAATGTATGACGTACCCCGTAAATGGTAGTTTTGTAATGGGTACACATAGTACTCACACATGTGCTATGCAATTATACAATACTAAGTGAAGACACTTACCTGACTGATGATAGTTATGTAAACGTTAGTCTTGTGAAACACAGCAACACAACGTGTCAGTTTGTATACGGAAGCAAGCGAGTCAGAGGTGTCAAATGACATGTTTTACAAATACTGGAGTCGCCAACATTTTCCTATTGGTAAAACTATCACGTGTGTGTATCAGGTGTGTTTTAAAAGTTTTTTAAGTAAAACTTCTTATGCTGCGGTCCCACGACCCACTTTCTAACATGCCAGATCGCGCCAGGCCAGGCCGAAAGGCCGCGGGAACCGTCGATCCGATGAGGCCTGTGGTGGGAATGTTCGGCATTAGCCGCGACAGGCCTCGACAGGTGTGGCCGCGCGCCAGGCTGCGACAGGCCTCGACAGACTATGGGACCGCAGCTTTAGGCGGTGATTCGATAATTAGACGAGAATTGAGAGTGACATTTCAAGGGCGAGTCACGTTTAGGCATATTTCGTTACATCAGAGAGAAGAAAGTAATCTGTCTGTCACACTAAAACTCTCTTGTCTCTTAATCTTGTAAAGCCCCGCGCGACACTGATTCGTTGTAAAACAATAGAAAATCATTCGTGTGTCATTAGCTGTCCTTGACCAATTAATAAGAGAACTTATTAATGAAGTTTCACTTCTATTACGTGTACGGTGCTTCCTGCGCAAACAATATTTTGGCACATTTATTAATGGAAATGATGAATACGGGCCATTGGCAAAACAGACAGGTCAGTGTCTGTTTTGCCCGTGGCCCGTATTTGGGATCTTATTTGATCAACAAAACTGATACAGCTACTGAGTTTTTGGTGTTGAGAAAACCTGATGTTTTTAGATGGTTACTTTGAAGCAGATTTTGATATACTTAGATAATTAATACATAATATGGTTTCTGTTGTAAATATGTATCTCTTACAAAGATCAAATCATCAAATTGAATGTTAGAAAATAGTTGAGGACTCCTGCGTCTTCGGTCAAACCTATAAAAAGAAATTTTATTGTTTCGTTTCATTACAATTCAGAAAAAATGCGCGTTTTGTTGTGCGTTTTCGTCGTCCTTTTTGCTAAGAGTGGAGAAGGGGTTGATTATGGCGACTATGAAACTTACGCGCAACTTCACAAGAAAATGAACACACAAAACTTTGACATACCTGTGCCCTTTGGCCACATCACTCGAGAAGGCTTTGGAGACCCCTTCTCACCAATAAAACAACCAGTAGACAATTTAGAACTGAGTCTGAGAATGCCGAAAAACAGAAGAGAAGCGTTAGAACTGCTGCAGCACGTCAAAGCTTCAAATATTCTTTTTTTAAATCCCAATATACCCAAATTTTTCGGAAGGCCCAGCCCGAAAGAAGAAATGTTATTAGAAAGGTATCTAAATCCACAGAAAGACAGCAATCAGACAATGTTGAAATGGTATGATTTACCGATGATACAAGCCAGAAATGCAATGATGCCTCCAAAGCACCAATATATTCCGAGAAAGAAAGCTGGCGGCCCCGTACTGCCACCATCAGCACCGATAGTTGGAAAGCGGCCGTTCTTTTCAAAATATTCGTTCGAGTTAGCTACCGAGGGACCAGAGGAGCCTATGAACTGGACCACTTGCGACGAGTTTGCTGTGGGAGCAGTCTTTTCTCCTAAAGATATTGTAAATTTAAGATGGACGCCGTTTTTTATGTGGGGTAAAATTGAAACTGCCATTGCAAAAGAACATACATTTGAGTATCCAACCAAAAAGGTGAGTTGTGGCGCTAAGATATTGAATACTTTACAAAATACCAGTATATACAGGAGATTTATAATTTGACGTATTCCTTACGGGACGTGTTAGTGTGACCCCTTTGTAACATTTAAGGACCCCATATAGCCTATGTGAAAATCCATGGGTTACGAGAAAATCCAACATTTGTGTGTTTCTGAAAATTTCCCGAATTTCGACATAAAATATCATTTTCCCTTAAAGTCTTAAGTTCTTATTTCAATTGGTTGTTAATACAGTAACAAAACTTTTGACGTAACTAACTGGTCAAAAACATGAAACAGTTAGAAGATACAATAAGAAGTTAATTAACGATTTTTTAAAAATCATCTACGTACAAGTACATGAGCCATTTATATCAAAATCTTACTATCACATTAATTGGTCAAGGACAGCTATTGAGACACAATAGATTTTCTATTGTTTGACTCCGAATCGGTGTCGCGCGGGGCTTAACAGCATACAAATTACGTCATCTTCATTTAATCAGCTATCGATCGAGGTAAAAAAGTAAAAAAAATATATTTAGAGGTGCCCATGAAACTATATTTAAAAATTGTGTGATAATCAAATGAGTTAACTGGTGATCCCACTACTTTTAACCACCGAGCAATCCTTCCTGCGTTAAGTAGCCAGGTCGTTCCTCCCGACTCTTGTTCGACGAAGTGCCAGCCCGCGCCGTAGTTGAGCCCGTAGCTTTATATTTCCCGAATAATAATAAATATCCAGTTCTGATCCAGCCTGTCCCACCTTGCTGTCCTCCCCCCAACGACACCCTAAGCCGAGGTTCGTACCCCACAGGGGGTGCCCTTAGCGTGCAGTCGCTTAGTAACGTAAGAAATTCGCCCCTGGCTAGAGGCTTTGAGTCCGCTTAAGGCAACCACAGGATAGTCCAGTTGAGTAGTCATGACCTCTCAAGGTCAACTACGAGATGTCATTCATAAAAAAAAAGAAAAGGTCGCTAGTTGAGACGTAGCTTTTGACTGGTTAGTATTATTCGCAGTCGAAAAAATAATTAAATCTAGACTCTTGTTACATCTTAATTTAAATAAAGTATTGCATAGAAGGCAATTTGGTTATCAAAAAGGTGTTAGCACGGGGGATGCTATTTATACTCTAGTTAATGATGTGTTATGCAAACTTAATAATAGAATGAGAGTGGCAGGAGTATTTCTGGACTTAAGCTCAGCATTTGACACGATTGATCATAATTTGTTACTTGATAAATTAAATCACTATGGCGTGAGAGGAAAAGCTTTGCAACTGTTCTCTTCCTACCTAAAAAACCGAAAAATGTTTGTAGAAATTAGTGATACACAGGATCGTCAGAATCAAACCCATAAGTCATCTTTTTTTAATACACGTGCTGGTGTTCCGCAAGGATCAATCTTGGGTCCCATATTGTTTTTACTGTTCACCAACGATTTAATTCACTATATTAATGAAGCTCTCCCAGATGTACAACTTGTGGTCTTTGCGGACGACACGAACGCCATTATTGCAGCTAATGACATAAATCAATTAACAGAAAACGTAAATACAGCACTGAAGTACCTTTACTCATGGTTCACTTTGAATAAACTTCAAATTAATAGCTCTAAAACAAAAGTAGTTTTATTTAAAACAACTGCTCGTAATAAAGATATCATGGAAGTTGCATTAAATGACGACAAACTAGAACTTGTGAGTGAGGCGAAATTTTTAGGCGTGCACTTGGATGAATGTTTAAATTGGAAAAAAGAGTTAGCCGCGATAGACGCAACTATATCATCAGCGTGCTATGCATTAAGAACCCTTCGAGATGAAATTGACCTAAAACAGTTAAAAATAGTATACCACGCGTTAGTTGAATCTAAATTAAGATATAGCATACAATTTTGGGGGAACAGCTACAATTATAACTGCCAAAGAGCTTTTATTCTTCAAAAAAGAGCCATACGTACCATTGTGCGAATTTCACAGACAGAGAGTTGTCGTCCACATTTCCTGGTTCTAAAAATTTTAACAGTACCCAGTCTCTACGTGCTGGTACTTCTTACTAACCTTAAGAAACATCTCCATGAATATGAGACATATGAGGAAAGACAGGTTAGGGAGAGTACTCGCAGGAAGGATTTAAGCAGTATAATAAGTCCTTGTTTGAATATTGTTAGGCACAGTCCGCAACATCAAGCAGTGCAAATATTTAATAAATTACCAATATATCTAAAAAGCATAATCTATACATCCGCATTTAAGGCTAAGCTCAAGCCTACCTATTAGATAAGTGTCTCTACTCTCTTGACGAATTTTAATGTTTGACTATGTGCATGTTGTGTCTTCTTATTGTTTTGTTTTAAAATAAATCTTGACATTTTAATTTGCTATGTCTGTCTTAATGCTTTTATTTAGTTAATCTTGATATTTTAATAGTATTGTCTTTAGATCTGAATTATTATTTTTTTTTTGTTAATTTTGATATTTGAATTTGTATTATCTAATTTAAGTAATCAATGTAATTAGTTGACTTTACTATATTTAATTTTCGAATATCCAATTAATTATTTTACAATAGATATTAATCTGTTATATGTTATTATTATTTTTTTTTTTTTCTTGACTGTAGGTATAAGCTTTGTTCGTTTGTTTTTTTTTCTCTGTATCTTTGTATAGGAATATTTCACACACAATTTTATTGTTACTGAATAAAAAAATGAAATGAAGTCGACGTGCTGATCACTGATCATTTGTCGCTTCACGTGTTAATTATTTTTCTTTAACATAATTACATTTTTATGGCTTTTGACAAAGAATCTTTGAGGCTTGATGCTTAAATGTTGCAAAAGGGGCACACTACCACGTCCTGGAAGGAATACGTCAAATTAAAAGTCACCCTGTACAGTACGCATCGAATGCCGACGCTCTATTATGGCAAAAAAAATACTAAAACTAAAAACTCCGTGTGCACAGCCGAGTACTGTCAATTTGTTTTTTGATTCAAGGTTGTACCTTTAATTTGTTTTGAAGATTAAGTATACTACTCGTATCATCTTTGTAAGACCTTTTATGGGGCTTGAATCTCTGTTGCAGGTGGTAAATGAATATCATTTAAAATACGGCAAAATGTTGAACAAAACTGTCGATTGGAGTAAAACCAAACTCTTAATGAATGGATTGCGCGAGTCGTTGCTGATTGCAGCCGACAAGAGGGGCTTGTTCGATGTTATAGCGAAACACGACGTACCGAAAACAGTTACATGTAAGTTCTAACCTTTGAATGCTTTATTTTTATACAGGGTCAAATTCAATTAGCTAGCTAGTTATTTGATGATTTCCCACCCAAAAAAAAAGTAGACGTGAAACAACCCGCCCTTTTTTTTTTTTTTTTGAGGTTGGGAATCATCAAATAAATTTTCCCGCTCTGGGCGGAGCGGGAGGGTGTGTCAGACTCTTACTGACTAAAACCCATCCGTATTCCGTCCTGTTGCCTGTGTTGCGGGGGCCTCGGTGACCCATAAGTACCTTCCCGCGACCCCGGTAGGCATCGGCCCTAGTGGACCCCTATCTATGCGCTGACGACATCTCTTTGAGGCGCGCGTGGAATACAACGTGCCGTCGACCCGGGCCTGGTCCTTACCGGACGGTGAGCTACCCATTGCTCACCCTCTGCAAGCCCGTGCCTACGGTGGCCGGAAATCCGCCCGGGATTCCCGACGCCCTGGGAGTCTCCTGCGGCGGCTAGGGGCGAGAGGGCGCGAAACTTGCCTTTCCCTCAACCGTCCCGCCTCCTCCTTCGCGAGCATTACTGCTTCGCAGAAGGAGGTGACGGCTGCCCATGCCCTCTCGCTCCGTACCATGGCCTGAACCAGGGCCGGACGCGAGAGGTCTCTGCCGCCGATCGCCTCCACGAGGACACGGCGGTGCTCTGCCCAAGCCGGGCAGACCTCCACCGTACCGCCCCGGCGTTTCGCCTCCTCGCGCCACTCCCATACGTGCGCGAGGACTTTTGCCTCCAGATCCCATGGCGGCAATCCGGCAAGGAGGCTCGCTGCCTCACAGGAGACCGTGCGGTAGCCCCGGACCATCCGGATGGCCATGACCCTTTGGGCCGCGCTCAACCGGCGGGCTGGCCGCAGCGCCAGAGAGCGCGCCCATACAGGAGCCCCATAGAGGGCCATGGACCGCATGACCCCCGCGTAGAGCCTCCGGCAGGAGGCGTTTGGACCCCCTAGATTGGGCAGGAGCCGCTTCAATGCAGCGCCCGCCCGCTCCAGTTTGGGAGCCAAACGTCGGAAATGCTCCACGAAGTTCCACCGGCTGTCGAGGACGAGTCCCAGGTACTTCATCGTCGACTCGACGCCGATGGAAACCCTCCTACCGTTATTTGGGACCCCAACGGTGGCGCGTTCCGAGGACCATGAAAACACATGGCCTCGGACTTGTGCAAGTGGCCTTGCACAAGTCCGAGGCCATGTGTTTCGAGTCCCAATTGCCGGATCCTTTCGACGATTGTCGCAACCCCGCGTGCCGCTACTTCGGCCGCCGCCTGGTGCGACCTCCCCTGCGCCAGGACCAACGTGTCGTCAGCGTAGCACACTACGCTGACGCTGCTACGGAGGTCGGCGCGCAGCACCCAGTCGTATCCGATGTCCCACAGATGCGGCCCCAGGACCGATACCTGTGGGACACCGCACGACATCTTTTGCCGGTTCCACACTCCCTGGTGACCGGGGTAGATGACGGCCCTGTCCGTCAAATAGGCCTCGGCCACACGACAGAGGTAGGTCGACAGCCGATGGTACCCGAGTGCCTCCCTGATGCAACTCCAGGGCATGATATTGAAGGCATTGGCGATGTCTAGAGACACCGCCAAGACGACCCCACCCTGGGCAACAGCATTGCCCGTCGTCAGGGCTCGCACGCGCATGATGGCTTCCACCGTAGAGCGCCTTCTGCGGAAACCAAACTGGCTCTCCGCCAAATCTGGCCCCACCTGCACCAGCTGGCCAACGAGGCGGTCTGCAATGACTCTTTCAAAGAGCTTGCCCACCTCGTCGAGCAGCACGATGGGCCGATAAGCGGATGGAGAGTCCGCAGGGCGCCCTGCCTTCTTTATGAGGACCAGTTTCCCCGTCTTCCAACGAAGCGGGAACTGGCCCCTCTCCAAGCATGCGCTTAGGATCCCCCGTCGAGGCCCGAGAGCCTCCAAGGCCAGTACCCAGGCCTTCCCAGGTAAGCCGTCGGGTCCTGGGGCGGTATTTTTGGCATTAAGCCTGTGTACCGCCGCTCTCATTTCTCCCTCGGTCACCTCCGGAGCATCGTCGTCATCGGCGGTGTGGTCCGCATCGGGCACCGCAGTAGGCGGAGCCATAGGCGGGGAGGAGTGTTCCCTTCGCGAAGGGAATAGAGCGCTCACCACGTCCTCCACAAGCTGGGGCCGGAGACTCTGCGTCAGTGGGGGAGCCCATGGGCGGAGTTTATCCCGCACCACCTTGTACGGGCGTCCCCACGGGTCCCTGTCCAGAGTCCCCAGCGACTCCTCGCGGGCCAAACCCCTGGCCCGCAAGATCTCCGCTTGGAGGGCGGTCTTCGCCGTTCTGTACCCCTCGTACAGCTCCGCCTGAATGACTTCCGTATCCGGAGGTTTGATACGGAGCCTGCGGTGCCTGGTATACCGGCGTCGCGCAGCCACGCACGCAGTGCGCAGAGCCGTCAGCTCCTGCGACCACCAGTACACCTGGCGCGAGGCACGTCCAGGCTGGACCCGGGGCATTGCCACGTCACATATGTCGGACAAGAATATTGATTTCTCCACTGATGTACATACGTTACCCTACCAAATTGCTTCATTGGTCACGGTTGCAAACGCTACTGGTGAGCATGAGGTCCTGGGTTCGATTCCCAGGTTGGACAAAGTGTTATTGAGTTTTTCCATTAGGAATTTCTCAGTAGCAGCCCGGAGTCTGGATTTGTGCCTGATTGATGGCAATAGGTTCGCCCCTATTGCATGTGACATACATATACTGGCGAAATGTGGGTGTACCACTGTACCTACTTGAGGTTAGCCTCTGCCTAACCCTTCGGGGATTACATGGGGCGTGATGTTAGTTTATGTTTAACATGTGTACCTAACCCTTTTTCAGCCGATATGAAACTGCCTTCGGTGTCATTACGAATAAAGATAGAAGATCCATATTTAGTTATGACTTATTGTGAACACCACTTGGCGACAGTGATGGCCATATCAGGACATGAACCAACTAATGCCAAAGAAATGATGACCGAAGCAGCCACCATCAAATTCGTAGGAAGCGGAATACCAGTCTGGAGAGATTACAAGGCAGAAAAAGACAAAATACAAGCGGAAAAGGAAGCAAAGATTAGGGAAGAAGACGAGAAAATGATCGTTGTTAACGAGCCAATGCCGCCCGTCGGTCAGTGGGATTGAGTGAATGAAAATACTACATTTTTAACAGACTTCAAAAAAGGAATAGGTTCTTAAAACACCGGATTTAAATTTAAAAAAATATATGTTCAGTGATGACTCTTTAACACATCGACTGATTTCGATGACTCTTTTTTAATTAAAAATAGGGTGACTTAAAGGTGGTCGCATACAAATTCGGTTAAGTTCTGATGCGTAGTCTTTGAGTCAGCTTTAATAATACGATAATAAATATTTTATCTATGTTCTGTTACAAAAGTATCTGACGACAGTGTAAAAAAAACGAGCGAGCCTTACAGTAGTCGCCTATGATGTGTAACATCTGACATCTCACCTTGGTAATATGCAACTGAGCAGCGACAGAAGTTAACAAAAAAAAAAAAATATCTAAATACTGAAATATTTATTCGAATAATTATTTATTACTTGGGTAGTAATGAATAATTATTCTAATAAATATTTCAGTATTTAGCTACTTTAATTTTTTCCTGTCGAAATTCAACCCCCTCTACAATCAATATAGTACAATCAATATAGTACTTACTAATTCCATGCTCAAGCTGTGACTTCCTGTTCGGAGGTTAGATTCTTACGCGATCACTCACTGAAGGGAATTAGTATCAAATCAAATCATTTATTTCTTTGCAAACATGGGTATAGTACATAGGTGTTTTTATAATAAGGTTCTCCATATTTTACCGTCACATAGGCATGCAAAGGTTTACAATTAAATAAAAAGAAAATAAAAAATCAAAAATAAGTATCCCTATTAATATTCAATTAGATCATTGGAATTGCAAATAAAAAAATCAAACAAAATAAAACACATCTAAATAAAAAAAAAGTTCAGGTCCGGATCGCGCAAGACTTTTGGCGGTCGGAACCAGAGAGGCCGGTCATTGGCTACATGCCCATCCTTCTCCATATACCGGTACCTTCCTGGATCCGACCTCGCTTCGTCTGGCGACTGCTCTGCGGCTTGGGTTCACGGTATGCCCTTGTGGCACGGACGTGGACCGACTGGGTCACCACGGACTTTGTTGTCAAAAAAGTGCAGGCCGCTTTTCAAGACATGCAACACTTAATGACATAATCCGCCGGTCTCTTGCCAGCATCAATGTGCCTGCTCTTCTTGAGCCGACTGGCATTGTCAGAGATGATGGCAAAAGACCTGATGGTGTGTCTTTGGTCCCGTGGAGTTTGGGACGGATGCTTGTGTGGGACGCTACCTGTGTAGACACACTGGCACCGTCCCACCTCCAACGGACTACTTCTAAAGCGGGTGCAGCGGCAGAAAATGCCGAAAATCTGAAAGTTATTAAATATGGAGGCCTTGGCAGAGAGTACAACTTTGTGCCCTTTGGCGTCGAGACCCTCGGTCCGTGGGGTCCCAGTGCGCATAAGTTATTTGCGGAAATCGCGAAACGTCTAGTTGATGTAACTGGTGACCGAAAAGCTGGCGGCTTTCTCGCGCAACGCATCAGCATTGCAATTCAGCGAGGAAATGCCGCCAGCATCCTCGGTACAATGCCCCGAGGGCCTTTTTTAAGCTTAACTTAGTTTTAATTTAATTTAGTTAATGTTAATAATCATGTTGTAATTTGGTTATGTAAATAAATATATAATAAAAAAATGGCAGCGTGGTCACAGCAATAAAAAATAAAATAAGATTATATAATGTCAAACGGAAATAAAAAGTAATTGAAGCCAGGATCACAATAATTATGTCAATAGTATGTAAGAGTATGTCAATCAGTTAGTGAATCATCATTAAGAAAATCGTTAATCTTGTAATAAGTTTTCATAATTAAAATTTCTTTCAGCTGCCTTTTAAATTTGAATTTAGTCATATTTTTTTATAATATTAGGTACCTACTCTATTATATATTATATGAGTGGGGCAATACCAAAATAACTTTTTTGCATTAGTGCGGTTTTACATTTTACTTGACATTATTGATTGATGTATTGAGTGCGTATTGGATTTTTCTTGACCTCTGATAATTTTTTAAATAGATGTGGGTTATATTTTACAAACAAAGCCGTTTCCATTATGTATAAACAAGGCAAAGTTAGAACTTTTAACGATTTAAAATAGGGAACACAGCTATCAGTTGTCTTAAGACCACACATTGACCTGATGCATCGCTTCTGCAGTCTAAATACCAGCTCCCTATCAGTAGAGTGCCCCCAGAAAATAATGCCATACCGCAAAACAGAGGCAACCAGTCCATGGTACGCTGTTAAAAGAGTCTGACTGTTAACTTTCTTTGAGAGTTGACAGTATCACATTCATGTGTTTTTAAAATGTTTCAAATTTATATCTCAAAACTTTTTCCGTCAATTATTGTTTAAATAAATGAATACTTAATTAAATTGTAACTGAAAAATCATCGACAGAA
Source organism: Atethmia centrago (assembly GCA_905333075.3). Classification (NCBI taxonomy): domain Eukaryota; kingdom Metazoa; phylum Arthropoda; class Insecta; order Lepidoptera; family Noctuidae; genus Atethmia; species Atethmia centrago. The sequence continues at coordinate 11,215,928 of HG995387.1, forward strand.
ATAGATAAAATAAACAAAATAAATCTATGGAGATTAATTTTATAACCGTTATTTTCGACAATTGTGTCAGATGTAAAAAATCTGTTAGAAAATTTATAATTAGAATTTCGGGTTTATACTTAAACCCGAGTACTCCATAATTTGTAAGTGGCATCCACAGGATTGTTTTCTGATCCAATTGTTTAGTAACAGAAATTACCTCGCCTATGTTGATGATGTTATAATACAACTAGATATTTGCTATATAATATAATAAATATATATTTTAACAAAAAAAAATGTGGAATCCACACGAAAAAAAACACAAAAGTGTTTAACAGCAACTTGTCAATCTAGAATCAGACGAGTGTAGACATAATTAATTATTTTTAGGATTACGTTGTTTTAGCACAACTGGGTCCTCTTTGTGTTATTTTATATCGTCTTCTGCACATAATTATCATCATATTTAAGTACAGTCAGGAAAATGAATTGTTAAGAAAATTGACACCCTAAGTCAATTGGCTGTGTTTTAGCTATTTCATACAACGACAGACAGACGATTTTTTTTTTTGGGTGGGAAATCATCAAATCAATTCTCCCGCTCTAGGCGGAGCGTGTGTTTCAGTGTTTCAGACTCTTACTGACTAAAACCCACCCATATTCCTTCCATTGCCTGTGTTGCCAGGGGCCTTGGTAACCTTTTGGATTGACACGCGACCCCGGCAGGCATCGGCCCTAGTGGACTCCTACACTTGCGCTGATGACATCTCTTTGAGGCGCGCGTGGAATACAACGCGCCGTCGACCCGGGCCTGGTCCTTTCCGGACGGTGAGCTACCCATTGCTCAGATAGACGGTTGTGATTTGAATATAGGTACAGACGAATTAAATTGTTAACAATAATTGTTAACAACTTAAATCTGTTTCGGTAAAGTCAGGGAAAGTAATTATTACTTTCCCTGACTTTACCGAAATACTTTAGCTTATTTTTTAACGATACTAAGTTATTACAATAATAAAATTTAGTGTAATTAAAGTTCCAAAGAAATATTAACAAAAATGGCATCATGTTCACAAATAAATTCTTCAAAATGAAAATAATGTCGTTTGTGTACCGATTTCTTCGAACAAAGAGTAAAAATGCAACACATTCCAAGAATTAACTAACAAATGTAAATGAAACATCCTCAATACTGAGTATAAAGAGCGATCGTTAGTACCAGAGGCATTTAGTTTACTTGAAAACGGTCATTAACGTAGGCAGAACATTTAGTACTTATCGTAAGGACTAACTTACGTACAAAATTTAAAAAAAAATGTTACTTACCGAGATATTTTCGCGTGTAAAGTTGACAACAACTCTGATAGTTATAGCATGTTTAGTTTCTGCTGTCACTAAAAAAGTCAAAGTTATGCACGGTCCTTCTGGAATGTCTTTCGATGACTTTACTAACTGCTCGCAGTTTTCCAAGTTTGCCAGATTCAATCCTTTATCCGTTCTTCGCGAGAAGTGGTTTGTGTTCTATTACTGGGCTTCATTGAGAGCCTTCAGTACGTATATTTTTACTTTCCCTTCGGCTAACGTAAGTATTACTCTTTTATTATTATTATTATTTGGTGCTAGCTTCTGCCCGCGACTTCGTTCGCGTGGAAGTTGTTAAACACCACAATATACTAATACATGAGTCACATTTTTATAAAATATATCTGTGACGTGTAACGCAAATTAATGAATCTTAAAAAATGGAGGTCACTTTTGAGGGACAAATAAGAAAAAAAAAGTTTTGCAAACTGTATCGTGCGATTTATCAAATTAAAGGATTTGTTGTAAGGGTCGCAAATATAAAAAAATAATAATAATTTTAAGTTACGTAAATAGAATGAAAACTTACGATTCGGGGGCGACTCTTGTCTCTGAAACGACTGAACCTAAAAGTTTTGAAAAAAATACAGAAAATAGTTCTTTACTTATAGATTACAGGAAAACCTACCTATAGAAGCCTATGGTATTGAAATAACATGGTAAATCTCTCAATATTTTTCGTACATACTTACATTTGCAGTTTGATTGTATGGTAGAAAATATTTTTCAAGTGCAATGTTAAGTTTGACCTGGAAATTTGTAGGCTGTATCACTTAGTGAAACCTCGGGCATCCGTGCACAATTTTGAGACGGAACCCTCAGAGCGTGAGTCCTGCTCGCACTTGTCCGGTTTTAGTGAATAAATTAACGTCTGTGTTACTTGCATAGTACCACTTATTGGCACAACACTTTTTTTTTATTTGGGTGGGAAATCATCAAATAACTTCTCCCGCTCTGGGCGGAGCGGGAGGGTGTGTCAGACTCTTACTGACTAAAACCCACCCGTAGTCCTTCCGTTGTTTGTGTTGCCTCGGTAACCCTTTAGTACCTTCCCGCAACCCTGGTAGGATTGGCACAATCAGTGTTGTAATTCTGATTGATGAATTCATACAGATTAATCCTAAAGAATGGTTATCACTAAAATAATAAAACAGTATAGGTATTCTAAACACTCGGGATGGCTCATAAAGGCTCCTACATACTGGCGCGACTTGTCGCGCGACGCGACGCGACACAAAGACACCGCGTGTAGCGCTACAAGCGGCGCCTTTGTGTCGCGACGCGTCGCGCGACAAGTCGCGCCAGTATGTAGGAGCCTTAACAGACACCTAACCATAGATTTTTATTTATTACAACCATAGATGACAGAAGAGACCTACACTTAATGTTTTTCTGTGTACTTTCGTTCTACGAACTATCATAGAAAAGTATAACGAAATGTAGGAAAAATAATCACAAAAAAATCGGCCAAGTGCGAGTCGAACTATTATAAACTATATATAATATATATAATAACTATCTATAAAAACGGCAAAAAAATCATGTCTGTAGTATGGGAGCCCCCTTAAATATTTATTTGTTTTTTAGTATTTGCAACAGAAATAGGTACATCATCTGTGAAAATTTCAACTGTCTAACTATCACGGTTCATGAGATACAGCCCGGTGACAGACGGACAGACAGACGGACAGACGGACAGCGGAGTCTTAGTAATAGGGTCCCGTTTTACCCTTTGGGTACGGAATCCTAAAAATGACAATGGTGCGGATTCTCTCGTCACAAATGCCTCTAGACTAAACTAAAACTTTGTTTATTCCTGTCAAACGATTATTTCCCATTCTGAAATTGACCAGTGACTCAACTTAACTATATTTTAGTTTGAAGCACTAATATGCCACTGAGTTATTAATTTAGTGAAAATGGCAATTTTGGTATTCTGACTTTGACGTTTTTCACTTAAAATTTTGATTGGCTCACAGTCAGATTTAGTTAATCTGACTATTTTTAATCGCGATTAAAAGGTGTGTGACTAGTCCGTAGGTGGTTGGTTGAAGGAAAATTATTTCGACGACTTGCTAGGAAAGTACGACTTCTTATCAGGCAACAAAGAGAAATTCTTCTTCTAGCTTTCGGCTGGCAGTTGGACTATTCATCAATGGAACAAAAAAATATATTTTCAGATGAAACTAAAATAAATTTGGTAAAACGATATGTACGACAACCAATTAACAAGGCTTTGAATAACAAGTACCTACACCAGAAAGACAGTTAAGCATGGCAGTGGAAATGTAAAAGTGTGGGAATGTTTTTCGGGATACGGGATTGGTTCCGTGAGAAAGATTGAAGGGCCAATGGATCAGTAACAGTACAGAGACATCTTAGAGAAAATAATGACCCCATATTCTGATGAAGATTTGCCAGTGAGTTGGAAATTCTAACACGATAATGACCAAAAGCATACAGCAAACAGCGTAAAAGTGTTTCTCAGAGAACAATCGGTGACAATATTGGAGTGGCCTGCTAATAATCCGTATTTAAATCCGATGAAGAATTTATGGCACATCGTGAAAAAAACACTGGTACCGATTCTCTTGTTCACAAACTAAACTAAATTTAATCTCAGTGCATCATTTTCTTTGTATTTCATTAAGAAGAGGACACATTTTAGTTTAGTCCTGTCAAATTAATCAGCGCCTGTCACTACTCCATACAAGTTTAGACGTGATTAAAAACTTGCCTACTAAAATTACGTCAATTTACGTCAAGCGCTGATTAATTTGACAGGACTAAACTAAAATTTATCTTCTGTCTTTTTCTTAATGAAATAGAAAGAAAAAGATGCACTTAACTTAAGTTTAGTTTGGTTTGGTTTGTGAACAAGGGAATCTGCACCATTGTCGTATAAACATCACTGACGTCAACCAACTTTACGACGCATTTGTTGAAGTTTGGAAATGAGTGAAAAATTGATAGAATCAATGCCACGTCGTTGTAAAGCTGTAAACGACAACAGAGGCTACCCAGCCAAGTACTAATCGGTTATGAATAAGTTATTTGATTGTACCCATTTCACGATTTATCCAAATAATTGGATTTAATATTTTATTTAAGTTTTTAGTGTTGATTTCTTCTGTTTCTAATTAGTTGTCGGACTGCCAGTACTAAAGATATTGTTTTTTTTTTCAAGTTACATATATTTTTTAATATTTATGAGCTAACAGAATGTGAATGATCGTTTTGAAACTCGAGTTACGAGTGTACATTTTAATGAATTAATTGCAATAATAACATAAAAAGTAATTAACACTACCGAGTGACTCTGTGTTTCTAATTATATGACCACCACTGTATGTCATGATACTCATGATTGACTGCTTAGCTCCATAAAGGTAGTGGGTAGCGAGATGATAATTATTTAAAAGCTTAAATCTGCAATATTCTAACACATATACTGCCTGCTACAACGAAGACAGGCCGAAAATGAACAAAAAAAAAAGAGACTCGAATATTGAAGGAATCGCGTTATCATTTTATTTACTTTGAGAACAGAATTTAGATAGTTTGTTGCTTGTCATTCTGAGGAAAATGTCCTCAAATAATTTTAAATGTTGCATGGGGAAAGTTTTTTTTTACTTATAAGTATGCAAACATCAGTTGGTCCGGTTGAGTTTTTTGATCTTTATAAGAAACAGCATCAAAAAAAGTTTTTATGAAAATTTCCATATTTCTTGCTAACTGTACAATTTAAAAAAAAACGGTGATAGCCGGTCAAATTTTCTCAAAATGTTGAGGAAAGTCTCTTAAGACCGTTTCCCTGTAGCTACAACGTTTAATATTCCTGCCCTTTCTGCCTCATCTCAAAGTCAACCCTGTATGTTATGATTGACTGCTCAGCTCCATAATGGTATAGCGTGATGATAATCATTAAAAAGTTAAATCGTATATTTTGTAGTGTATTTTTTTTTAATTTTTGTAAACTTATCTGGTGTACAATAAAGTATATTTATATAAATAAATAAGTATTTATTTTAAACTTTGGCTCGTCTTTTTACGAAGCAGTTTAGTGTTCGGGAGCCTATTCCATGCTGTATCAATTGGAATTTTCCCAAAGCTTTGGGAATGTCCACGCAGATATTTTGGCGAAACTTTTGTTTATGATGTGAATCGTCTAATTACAATAGATGATTCAGACCGGCTGTTGGCAAGGCGACGCGGCCAACGCCAAAGCACGCCAAAAAAGTTTTGGATAATGCTATATTTATTTATTTCCTTTAACTAGTGGTCGAAATTCGAACCCCTCTGTTTACAATCTATATAGTACTTACGAATTCCATGTTATTAAAAAGTACTTACTTATTCCATGCACAAGCTGTCACTTCTGTCACGTATCTATCTTCAAGTCCTGAGGCCCTGGTACTATGTGTGCGTGGGTCAAACGCATGGTAGTGTGTGTAATGTCTTTTTTATTAATTTAATTTATTTTTAATACAAATATTAGCTTTCTGCACTCCTCCGTCATATAAACTTCAACTATGCCAAATTATACTCCTCAGTCCGTGTAAGTTTCGTTAAAAGAGGTACTAAGTTTTCGCTTCACGTACCTATTAATGTAATGATAAACCATCCTTTAAAACCAGTCATTAATTTTTTCAAAATAATATAGTGCTAACGGAACCTTATTACTAAGTCTACGCCGAATGTATCTCTGTCTGTATGTCATATCTTGGAAACCGTGATAGGTAGTCACATAGTATCATAGTTTTGGTAGTACGGAACCCAAACTGCGTAAGTCCAATTCGCAGTTAGCAGGTAATTTAGTTAAGGCGCTGACAAGACGCAAATGACCAAAATAGGCTTGTCTTAAGAAAAAACATTGCCAAATCTGTATAGTTTGTGGTAGCGGATAAAATATATGTTAATTTTGAACATATTTCTCAGAACTTGGTTGTTACTAAAATACGTTTTGAAAAAAAATCTCGATACAAACTAACGTTAAACTAACCTCTTACCTTGAGTATGTAATCCAAAATATGTATTATATATCAACGTACGTTACGTATTTAATTAATAACAAGAACGTCTTATTTGAATGCAGAACTTGGTTGTTTTTTTATTTTCGATTACTCAACTCAATTTTGAGTAAATAGATAATTGCTTCATATTTTGCAATAAATTACAAGCGTTGTGTCATCGCGCTTCTCTTTCTTTTCTATGCAATCTGACAGTGACTGCGGTTTAGGTGTTGTCAGCGTCTTAATTTGTAGTTTTATTTAGCCACATTTTCACCTTGCTGGCTGGTTAATATTTTTACCTCGGCACGAGCTTTTCTGTATTCTGCCAAATATAGGAGAAGTTGAAACAATTTAATACTTTTCAGCATACTAGACATCTGAAAAGATTATTGGACGGGAACGTTGTCTTACCCGTGATGTGGTCAGCTCGTCAATTATTGATGGAAGATAACCAAAATCAAGTAAGCTTACTGGTGGAACGAGGCGACAGGGGGGAGTACTGGTTGTACCCTGTCGCTAAAGGTAATTATTATTATTAACCTTACTAAATTTATCCTTGTCTACAGCTATATGTGGCCAATCTTTGAGAAAAGAGTCGAGTTCGACACGCCATGTCCTCTGGGGGCTGCCCCGTTTGCTGCTGTATGGGACTTACTATGTGATTATTGGTTATAATCGTGTTTCAATTTGCGACTGCCCCGTTGGTGCAGTGGTCGTAAGCGCTACTGCTGAGCAGGAGGTCTTGGGTCGATTCCCAGGTCGGACAAAGTCTTATTGGGATTTTTCTGTCTGAAATTTCTCAGTAGCAGCTCGGAGTCTGGATTTGTGCCAGGTTGATGGCAATGGGTATGTAGTTGGTAACAATAATTGATCGATATAAAGCCAAACCATCTCTTGGAAGAAAATAAAAGATTGTCAGAACCAGAGAATACTCTGAAATAGAGTATTGTCCTCTATTTAGTGGTGTCATAAATTATAAAGTACACCACTTTATAATCTATGACACCAATAAATTGCACTAAAATATTTATTGACGTAACTCGGACTGCTCTACTGGCCTTTTTTCCCTTGGAGCCTTTCAAGTATTACGTTACCAAGGGGAACTCTTTGCTTAGCTTATTTTTGATGACATGGGGAACGGGGGTCTACAAAAATTTAAAATGGAGACACGATAGGAACAATGCTTCCCCAAAACGAGCTGATATTTCATTTTAAAGTTTGATTGCACAGATCCTGTAACTACGAGTATCTTCAAAAACGACGAATATTTGATGACTGTTCCGAAAAGTACCTAACAAAAAAGTTTTTAAAGATAATTAAGTAACTGTAAAAATACCTTTACCTATGTTCAAAAACAGGTACAGTAGGTACAAATAAACTTGTGGCGGCATCTACATCGCCACATGCGAACTACGCATCACACTGACGTCACGCAAAATCCTGCATCGCGCAAGCAAAGTTTACCGCGCAACTAGCATATATACAACGTCCCCCACGGCTTCACGTCGGGTGGTAACCCACCAGACACAACACCCTTCTGGTCGGAAGATCTTCCCTTTTCTATGGAGGATGAGAAACTATACGTGGGGCTTGTGGCTAAGTAATAACAGCCGCACGGGTCGATCGAGCAGGTTGAACTACGCTTGCCGCGGTTGGTTCCATTCACCTTTACATACCAAGACCCCTCCGTGCTTCGGAAAGCATGTTAAGCCGTTGGTCCCGGGTGTTATTTGTTGATCTTTGAGAGTTGTTACGGGTCGTCAGAAGCCCGAAAGTCTGACAACCAATCTTACCAAGGGGTACCATGTTACCCAGTAACTGGGTTGTGGAGGATATATACAGATAGGCAGTCGCTCCATGTAAAATACTGGTATCCAGCTGCTTCCGGTTATACTGGACCGGTTATACTCATCATCATCTAGATACCATGATAGAAGTGGGCAGCTAGTTCTAATACAATCGAAATGGGTTTAGTTATTTTTATTACATAATCATCATCTTTAGTACTGGCAATTGGACAACTAATTAGAAACAAAGTGTAACTTACATAATCAGCCTATAATGTTCTCACTGCTGGGACACAGGCCTCCTCTCTTTGAGAGGGAGTGGGCCGTAATCCACCACGCGGGCCCAGTGCGGGTTGGTAGATGTCACATATCTTCTAACCTTTGTTTCTAGGACATGCCGGTTTCCTCACGATGTTTTCCTTCACCGTTTTGAGAGCAGTGGTGATGAAATAAATTACACATAGTAAAGCGCCTGTCTGGGTTCGAACGTACGACCTAAAACTCGTAAGTCGCGGCTGTTACCACTGGGCCACCACTGCTCCGATTTTTATTAACTGTTAAATAAAAAAAAATCAAACCAAAAAAAATATCAAATTAAAAAAAAAATATCTCAAAAAAAAATCTAAATAGTAAATGGTTTCTATTTTTGTAGTAGTAGGAGAACATAAAATCACTCCTCGTGATATTCGCTTGAAGCAGACCGGAGACAATCGTCTTATTGGATTAATGGATTGCCTCGTGAGTATACAATTATTTATACATATATAGATATTGTACTGGATTGTCACGTTGGTGTAATGGTCGGAAGCACTACTGCTGAGCATGAGGTCCTGGGTTAAATTCCCAGGTCGGGCAAAGTGTTATTGGGTTTGTCCATCTGGAATTTTTCAGTAGCAGCCCGGAGTCTGGATTTGTGCCCGGTTGATGGCAATAGGCTCACCGCTTATTACATGGGATTTAAACATAACTGGCGAACTAGCCTAACGATTCGGGGAATACAGGCGAGATGTTATGTTATGTTTGATATCATATACACAAACTGAACAAATTTCTATATGGGACAAACATAGAAATTTTAAAAAACAACGCAGAAAAAAAATAAGCAGCTGTCCTTTTCATTTAAACGTCAAAATTAACAAAAAAATAGAAACGATCCTAGGCGCCCCTTCCAAAAGATAGTTTCGTAGATGAATGGGCAAGAAACTCCATAGTTACTCTTTTAAAAAGTTTTACAATATTTTGTATAAATAAATTATTTTTATATGTGAAGTAGATGTGTGAGTGAGTCTAACTTCAAATGCTTTCATGTTTTTATCAGGAACAAAGTCTACTGGTTATGTCGAGGTTGAATGACGTTCCTCGAAAGGACAAACTACATGAGGAAGCATCGAGACTCGGATACAAAGGAAGAAGAGGCAAATCTTATCTGTACCAGGGACATGAGTGGGGGCCTATGCCAGAAGCCGATGAACAATTATATTGGGATTATGGAACAAAAGTTTCAAAAGATACATCTACAGAAGATAAAAGCTCAGAAGGAAGCAGTGAAGAAGTAGAATCACAACCAACAAATAAACCAGAACATTCTAAAGAAAAGAAAAGTAAAACTAGAAAAAATCAAGCTGTTTCACCGGTGGCTGATTTAGACCCTAAGATGTGCGTTAAAGTTTTACCTGAATTATGGAATGATCCAAAGCCCGCTCCTAATCCAGATAATCTAATGATAACCAAAGAAGAACTCGACAATTTTGATGATGTACTTGATACACACAACACTCTGACTATAGATACACCAGATGGAACACCTAGCAACAAGCAAGAAAAAAAATTAGATAATAAATCAGAAAATACGCAAGAAAATGATAAACTAGACATTTACCAGGATGGACATGATGCAGTGGAAATGCCATTAAGAGAACCAAAAAACCTTGAGTTACATACGGAAGATCCGGAGCCAGAAGATGAAAATTGTGTAGTTTGTTATAAGTCGCAAGTTAGCTATATTACAACTGGTGAACCGTATAGATCTCAAAGTACCAGTTCGATGAATAATTTAAAGATTAATGAAGAGGTATTGCGTACCGAGGTCCCGCATCCGGAGGTATCAGGTACCGAAGTACCGCGTGCCGAGGTACCGTATCCCAAAGTACCGTATACTGAAATACCCCTTGCCGAAGTTCCGCGTCCCGAAATACCGCGAACCAAAATACCGCGTGCCGAAACATCTCGGGCCAAGGTACCAACTGGGCCATCGGCACCTCAACAAGACCTGACCAATTCTAGTGAGATAATAATTTTGAGTCTAAAGACACTTGATGATTTGAAAAGTTGAGAGTTACCCAATCTACTATAACTACATATCCAATAGAAAACAAGGCTATACAAAACCTAATGACACAGACGAAGATCAAAGTCAACGTCAAAGCATTAATTTCAATTAGGTACAGGCACTATTGAATTATTAAGGAGTCGGTCAGTTAGTCGGAAAGTTGAAGCTAGTTGCCCGTTTCAAAACGTGGATCTCTATATTAGGAGAAGAGGGCAGGAAACTCCATAGACACTTAAAAAAAATGGTATTTACTAAATCCTGAGCAAACAAACACAAAAAACCAACACCAAACAGTTTCGAACTATTTAGTCTATTTTCTTGCATTTGGCTACTAATCGATGTTGGTGAGTTGTGATGACGGTGAGTAACGACGCTGATGATGATTCTACATTTATCTAAGGCCCATCGTTTACGACTCTACTGGAAAGTAACTAGTTTCACAACCAATTGTAAACTAATTTTAGTCCAACACTATCCGATTTATTTGACCCTGAGAGGCCCCTGGCAACACAGGCTACGGAAGAAATACGGGTGGGTTTTAGCCAGTAGCCAGTAAGAGCCTAACACACCTTCCCGCTCCGCCCAGAGCGGGTTAAAAGTTATTTGAATCCAATTTATCCAGTTAATTTTGTATCCAAAAAAAATAAAAGCCGTAAGTGTTCAAGTAATCAAATCAAAGCACTCAATTTTTAAGTTGCACTACAAATGGGCATCCGATCCATGTGTTTATATTTTCATCAAATACTTTCGGAACAGACCATAACTAGTTTGCGATTGGTTGCGTCGTGTACGGATCGCCATTAAAATTCTAGTGCTGTGACATTCTGGCTACTCATTGGTGATTGCAGTTTTTGACTAGTTATTCGAGGGTAGCGTCGTGGACGATGGGCCTATAAGTCATTTCGAGGTAAATTTTACGAAATATAACTTATACCTACCTTATATACAGGGTGGATTTTTGAGACGGGGCAGTAAGGGCAGCTACCTTAACCGTTGTAGCTACAGGAAAATGGTCTTAGAAAGGAATGGAATGGAATGGAATGGAATGGTCCTTAACTTTTAGATACATTTAGATCTGCATTCGTGAAAAAGTGAGTCGGAGTCTCATTTCCTACAAAATGTATGTAGTTTTTTGCAATTTCTGACTTTTCTACTACTCAAACCTCTGTTGGTCTGATAGAGTTTTTTGATTCCTGTAAGAAACAGGATCGATAAGCACCAAAAAAGTTTTTGTGAAAACTGCCTATTTTCTTGCTAACTGTATTTTTTTTTTCAAAATCTGTTAATACATGTCTCAAAAAATTAAGAACGGTCTCCTAAGACCGTTTTCCTGTAGCTACAACGGTTAAGGTACCTATACCTTTACTTCCCCGTCTCAAAAATCTACCTGTATACCTACTTAATATCTATTGTCGCCCATTATGTGTCATGATAATGATAAATGTATTTATTTCTGTAAGTAGGTTTATACAAACACTTTTACACGTCAATCATATTTTAAAAACTAGATGAGCTCGACGTTTCCTATCTGACTACTCTGAGAAGAAAGGCTAAAAACAACTCAGAGTTCACAGTCACTTTTAAAGACCAGACATAATCTCGGTCAGATCATGTGAAGACCATGTAGATTGGTATCTGAAATGGTTTTTTAATTAAAGAAACACACAGATTAAGTGCACCTGTCCAATCAGTGCACGCATTTGTCTTGAGTATATAAATATGGCGACGTGACACGAAGTTACTGGAATCACCGAAAAGGTCGAATAAGAGTGACGCTGGCTGGTGATAGTCACTCTAGCAGAGCGTCTCATCGATGGTTGCGTGGCGGCTGTCATCTGATGACAGAAGATGATGTTAGTGGAGCCGCTATTGTACCACGTCCACGACGAACTGATATTCCGGCAGAATCCTGATGTTATGGAAGCTGCTGAACCACTAATAAAGTGACCACTTCTGGTAAAGGCTATCCTGCGCCGTTAAATAAAAATATGACTATATTCTACAAGATTCTACACTCCCAAGTTGATTCAAGTAATTAGTTCAAACATTTGTCTATTAGCAACATACATATTTAAAGCTATTGTTACGAAACGATGCCTCAGGGCATTTTTGATAATAACCGGGTAATTAAGGGAATAGCAACTTGAATCGTGGTATGAATAATGAAATGAGATCTCAGTAAGTTGGTTTATGCTGAATGCTAAGTTTAAAAATTATGTTTTTTTCTGTGTTGAATTGAAGTGAAATAAAATGCGCATAACGAAGCGGTTTATAAATAAATATAGATTTTATTATTTGTTTTTTTGACATTTTAAAAAGTTACAAATTTTGAGAATGTGAGTTTTCTTTTGCTGCGCAATTTGATGTACCTAATTAATTATTAAATAAATATTATTGTAATAAGTAAATGCATTTAAATATTTAATAGACATGTTAGTTACGTATTCCATTGTTTTATTTATCAATCATAATTCTCAGTAATACATAGTCTTCAAGTAACTATGACTGGAACTTGGGGCTAGTGGTACTTAAGCAGAAATTAATTCCTAGCATATTGGTACCTTACTATTTAAGGCTTGCAACATGTGTTAGATAAGCCAACTGCCCCGTTGGTCGCAAGCGCGACTGCGGACCGTGGGTTCGATTCTCGGGTCGGGTAAAGTGTTATTGGATTTTTCCATTGGGAATTTCTCAGTAGCAATCTGAAGTTTGGAAGTTGGTGGTGTGACACCACCGTGCCTCAAAAAGCACATAAAAGCGTTGGTCCTGCGCCTGATCTCTCCCCGATCCCATCGGACTATATACGAGTACTATGAGAGTAAAGGAACAGTGTATCTGTGTTTGCGCACACACTTGTGCATTATAATATCTCCTGCGTACTTGGCTAGTCTCCGTCGAGATTTGCCACCGTGGCCGAAATTTGGTCGGGATGATATTAATATAATTAAGCATCCTATGGATCCGAAAATACCGGTAGGTATGCATATGTAGGTAATCATTTATTTAAAGCCCAATTAACGAATTACAGAAAGTAACATTAGTCTGAAAGATTGATTGAATAACAAGGCACAATAATTCTGAAAATTCTTTAAAAAAACATCCGGACACTATTACACAACGTAGGTACCTAAAATAATACAAAACTTAGTCTGTAAACGAGAAAAGTCCTGTATCAACAAATAAACAATACCTTCTAACAAGTAAACACAAGAAAGAAGTATAAACCAGTACAATAAATAATAAATAATTCTTTATTGGTTTTATGTACAAACATAGAGAAGCCCTGACTCCCTCCTCTCCTTTTTTGCTGTCCAGGGTTAAAAACACCCATGGTACAACAAAACGCAAACACAATAAACCAACAAAACACACAAAACAACGTCTTCGTCGTACAATATTCACAAAACGCAAATCCAGTCTCACGGCCTCCGCCACTCTATGGAAACCGATTAAGCATTCAAAACGAGCATATTTAGTTTAGTTTACAACGACAGTTACTATCTAGAACTCTTTAATGGCTAGGAAGCGGCGCTCACCAAAGAACCTGTCCTCCATTATAATATTACACGAGCCACGTTAAACCGTCCGCTTTGGGAATAAATTATTTAATTTATGGGTTATTTTTTGTGATGGCAACCTCTAGCCAGATAGGTAAGGTTCCGAAATTAAATGAGGCCGTTATGTGTGATCAAAAGAGGTTTGATAACTGTTGTTTGGGAGTGTGTGAGAGTGGGAAGATTTTCGAGTATGTGACGATGTACGTTGGTACATGAGTTGCATCGATCAGTAACTGAACTTAATAATGATATAGGAGCATAGTTGATACATGGTCAGGAAAACTTGCTATTTAGCCATGGTAAGCCAGTACGCAGTCTTGAAATTTAAATATCTTGGGCATTTTTTTATTGACGACCTCAGTGACCTTGGTGATATTGAGCGGGAGCGTAGGGCTCTGGCGGTCAGTGGTAATAAGTTAGCTCGAAGATATGCTCGGTGTACTGACCAAGTAAAAATACGCTTTTTAACACGTTCAGGCCGGGGTGTACCACCGGTGGAGCACGCAGTACTCGCTGATATGGCGGCGTGTACCACCGGTGGCCACATCACACCAGATGTTCAATGTTTTAAAAAATTCGTGCCGCCTTCAGAGAACGTGTTATAGTTAATGTTCCCGCCCCGTAAAATTGACAAATATTCATAGTGTAGCTCAGGAGTTGGACATTGTTTAGCAGGACTTTTGGTTTATGGGGCGACGATGTACCACCGGTGGCCATGTGAAGATTTGATCCGTAGGACAGCATATAACATTTCATGTGGTCCCGGTCTGAACATGTTAAAGCTTATTGAGTTTTAAGTTACTAACAATACCATTATAAGAGCAAACATTTTATTGACAATTTATAGATCTCTTAGTAAGCCGAAATTAAATGTTTTATTTTATTTTTAACCTCACTCGCACGTAAAGTGGAGATGTTATTTTTCTCGTCTATACCACGGTGTGTGGTACAGTTGGATAGGTCGTTAAAAAATATTGCGGGTTTGTGAAAACCATTTTTTTTAGAGTTGAAAACTATCACACCTAAGTAGGCTGAGTAATAGTCGACCAACTTATATTTGCAGTTGGGGAATTTACCGTAACGTATATTGATAAATCATAAATGATTAATATTTTGTGTAGTAGGTTTGTACAAACACTTTTACACGTCAATCATATTTTTAAAATAAAGCTAGATGAGGTCGGCGTTTCCTATCTGACTACTCTGAGAATAAAGGCCGAAACAAACTCAGAGGTCATAGTCTCCTTTAAAGTCCAGACATAATCTTGGTCTGATCATGTGAAGGCCATGTAGATTGGTGTCTGAAATGGTCCTTTTGAAGAAAGAACCACACAGATTGAGTGAACCTGTCCAGTCAGTGCACGCATTTGTCACTAATCGTGCAGCTCAACTCAGAACTTAAGGAGCTCAACGACGAACAATACCGATACAATAACAATACGATATATGGGAGCACATGTTTTTAACTACAAAAAATGGGGTAAATTCATCCCACTTACGGTACCCTTTATTGTGTGTGGTTCGACACGACAATTTATGCCAAAAACAAACTTAACATTGTAGTTGAAAAACGTTTATCATTTATCATTTATCATGTTCTCCCATACATCAATATATACCACGGTCAATTCTCCAACTGCCAAATTTTAGTTGGTCGACTATTACTTGTTAACTTGTAAAGCCCACTTAGCTGTGATATATTTCCTTTTAATTTCAAAATCAAAATCAAAAGTCATTTGTTCAAACTAGGCTGAGAATCAGCACTTTTCGAACGTCAAAGTTACGTAAGACAGTCTCCCAAAAACATCCTATTGCTTTAGCTGGGAAGAAGAAGTGGCGCAACAAACTCCCCAGCAGCACACCTGTCTATTTATTTATATAAACTTGATTCTATACAAATCGTATGCAAAGTAATTAACATTACGAAACACACAATAAATGAAATTACTTGTCATATGTTAGCTAGCACACGCCAATATTTGGTATATTGAAAAAACAATGAAAACTGTACTCAAGCAGATAAAAATTACAACAAAAAAACCTAAACAGAATTTAATACCTAAATAAAATCCTCCAGGCATAAAGGGCGTGCCCGCTTACATAAGGCTATTGCTGTAACTCGAAGTGAGAAATGACAAACTAGCACCATCGAAGTAAAATAAATAAACAAGTGCTAATAACAATAATAAACCACAAGCAGCACCCGTTCACGAGCATAACGCAAAGATCAGCCATCACCCCCTCGCCATATTGGAGGAAAGGAGGCAATCCGACCCCCGACGCTACCGCAAGCAGTGACATCTAAGGGAGCATAACGAACTTGCTGCCGGTTGCTCAGGCAAGAATAGTATAATCAATTGTCAAGGACACTAGCTAACTACTTATTGCAATACAACTCATTAAAAAAACACATTGTAATGAGTAGATTATGCCACTAATACATTAAAATTTAATTTAATTAAAATACATTAGACTTATACAGTCAAATAAAAAATAAACAATTATATGAACTCAAATATTAATAGTCAGTAGGTAAGCTAATTCTGGAGAAAGAACATTAACATTGTCTTGAGTTAATCACAGCGACCAACTATTCTTATCGTTTAAGTAGTCATTGATACAATAGTATGCCTTTGAACAATAGGGTGGATTTTACTTTAGTTTTAAGCGCATTAAAAGACAAATCTAGCAAAGAAGAGGGTAGCATGTTATAAAAAGTTATACCAAGCCCAACAAATGAGTTATGAGCCTTATGAAGCCGGTGAAATGGAGCTCGTAATTTGTCCTTATTTCTGGTGTTAATATTGTGAATATCACTGTTTTTAGTGTATAAGTGTATATTTTGCCTAATATATAAGATGCTGGCGAAGATGAATTGTGATGCCACCGTGAGAATACCAATATCTTTAAAAAAATCTCTCAGAGAAACTCTGGCACCAACCTGGTAAATTGCTCGAACAGCTCGTTTTTGAAGAACGAATATATTTTGAATGTCAGTGGCTTTGCCCCACAGCAGAATACCGTAGGACATAACGCTATGAAAATAACTAAAATAAACTAATCGAGCTGTATCAACGCCAGTGTATTGTCTTACTTTTCTGACGGCTTACTTAACTGAGCCTGCCCGCTAGGCTTGATATATGTGGGCCCCACTGAAGTTTGGCATCTACTGTTATACCAACTGCCGAGTCTACAGTTTCAAGCACCCCATTATCTAAGACGATGTTAGGGCCTAGATTCCTAACATTCGGTAAGGCGAACTTTATACATTTCGTTTTCTTGGCATTGAAAACTAGGTTATTTGTCGTAAACCAATCCGTAACCATTGAGAGTGCACTGTTTACGTCATCAAAATCTTGTCTATTCCTGTTTACTTTAAAAAGAAGAGAGATCTGCAAACAATACAACGTCATAGATACCCTTTAAATATGATGGTAAGTCATTAATATACACTAAGAATAAGAATGGACCCAGTATTGAGCCTTGAGGTACACCTAACTGAACTGGTAACCCGGAAGATTTCACACCAATTACATCTACACATTGGAACCTATTATGTGAATAAGAATTTATTACTTTAAGAGCTTCATTTTGGACACCATAATGACGTAGTTTACGCAAAAGCGTGTCATGGTGCACACAATCAAAGGCTTTGGAGAGATCACAGAAAACTCCAATAGCTTTTTGCGAGTTCAACCATGCGTCAAATATGTGTTTCATTATATGTACTACTGCCATGAATTTATTCACATCTCCATAAACAACCATTTAGCTGGCAGGGGCGAGGGGGGGGGGCACTTGACTCTAACAAAAATTAGCACTTTAATGCTCAATATTATGCAAGCGGATCCTTGAATCGAAAAGTAGTGTTCACAGACCCGCAATATTTATGTACAGCCTATCCAACGATACCCACACCGTGGGAAAAAATTAAAATCATCCCCACATTACGTGCAAGGGAGGTACTTACACAAAAATTTTTTTTTCAAGATTTCATTTAAGCTTTGTCGGCGTGATTTTCTTCCTATGCTAAATTACAGCTATCTAGTACTAAGGTCTCTGAGCTACAGCGGGGACAGACAGACAGACGGAAATGGCGAAACTATAAGGGTTCCTTGTTTACTACGGAACCCTAAAATGGTTGCTGGGCCAGACTTACGAGGATATAGCTAGGTTACTTTGTAGCTTAAGTTAATACCCACCACACTCTCAGATCAAATACATAACTACACACACACTTATACACATTTACACAACTTACCTGTTTTTGGATGTTTATTCTATGTAAATTAGCTTCTTTTTAAATTTTATTAATTCATATTATGAAACCATCAATAACAATCTTGCGCTAGCAGAGCCAATTAAATTATTAACTTTCTGTGGTGTTCGGGTCACCAAGATACAGGCAAATATCTAGTTTGGGACCCGCTGTTAAATCTAAGTTTTCTGTTGGTTCAAATTTAATGCATATTATTTGTTTGTTTGTTTGTTTGTTTGTTTGTTTGTTTGTTTGTGAACTATGTCTAAGTTTAATAAATGAATTTGAATTTGTACGATAAGTCATTTTATTACCTACTAGATTTTTTTGGTATGGTTTCTGCTACCGATTTGACACAACTTTTGAGTCGGTATATATTATGGAAAGTTATTAACTGATTCTCTAAAAACTTATTGCCCTTCTAATGATGACACTTTTTGTATGAATTAACTCCTCAAAATCTTTTGCGTTTCTAATGATGCACACTTCTTTTTAATAACTGAGCCTCTTTTCAACTTTCTGGCATTTTCTCACAATTGGTCGCAGCAACTAAGCAAGGGTACCCCGACCAAATGGGTAAGTTTAGGTTAAAACTGTGACCAACCACCTATATGCAAGCTGGTCGCTGTTATTAAACTAAGTATTTCTAGGACCCCAAAATAGGAGTTATTTGAGGTTCACAAAAAGAGACACACACAATATATTTGAGTGTTCAGTTTGAGTGTCAAGAGTCACACACACACAATCAATATACACTTCTCATCAGAAAAATTGAAACGCCTTGCAAGTGTATGTTTTGTAAGGATTGTCAGAAAAATGTGTATATTTAGGAATATATGTCAAATGTCCTTTAATAGTGAATAATATTAGGTTTTCAAATCCTAATGTTAACGTTCTAAATTCAAATTAAATTCATAGGTTTAGTATTTTGTTTAACAATTCGTTTTTACCCTGTATGGAGTATGAAGGAAACTGATTAAACAATACACGTAAATGAAAAAAAAAGCTAAGAAACGTTTATTTAATAATTTGTATTCCATCCCCGAGCTCTTACTACTGCTTCCATACGGTTCTTCATCGATCGGATGAGAGTTACGATCAAATGTTGTGGCATTCCATTCCATTCCTCCTGGATTGCATTTTGCAGCTGGCTAAGTGTTTCTGGGGCTGGATCTCTTGCACGAATTCATCTCTTTAATTCATCCCATAGATATTCAATTGGATTCATGTCCGGGCTTCTTACTGGCCATTCCATAATGGAGATATCGACTTCGGTAACATAATCTGGTACGACGCTCGCGGTGTGAGCCCTAGCATTGTCGTACATGAATATGAAACCGTTGCCAATAAAATGTGCATAGGACATCACGTGAGGCTCAAGACACTGGTCGACGTAACGATGACTGTTTAGTGCAGGCAGACGTAGCCCAGACACAAAGACAAGCTCTGTCTTACCATTGGCGCTGATTCCTCCCCAAACCGTCCACGAATCGCCACCATAGCTGACCTTTTCTTCAATGCAGCATTGTGCAAAGCGCTCTCCATCTCTTCTGTAGACCTTGTTCCTTCCGTCGTTACCATACAGCATAATTTTACACTCATCAGAAAAGAGGACTTTGTTCCACTGGAGGAGGTATGACCAATTTAGGTGCTCACGTGCAAAGTTAAGGCGCGCTCTTCGATGGTCTGCAGTTAATTTCAGCCCATTTGCTGGCTTGTGCGGTACCAGTTCACGTTCCTTCAACCTTCTTTTAATTGTAGAGTCACTTACAGCCACCCTACGTACAACATGAAGCTGCTGCTGCAGTAGAAAAGCATTAAGGCGTCGATTTCGTAAAGAAGTTGTTACAATAAATCGATCATCTCGCTCAGAAGTGACCCGATTCCTGCCAGATCCTGAACGGCACGTGAACAAACCAGTCTCCCGATAGCGTTTGTAGACTCTATGAACAGACAACAAGCTTATATGCAATCTTTCAGCCACAACACGCTGACTAAGTCCTGAATCCAGCAATGGCACCACTTAGGCGGCTTCTCCGTGCAAAGTATCCATATGTTTTAGAAAAAAAAAACTTATTCAGACGTCCCAAAGTCACAGTACACACACAGTATACAGAACTCAGAGCAAAAAGTCTTAAGATAACGCAAAATTTTAGTTTTCAAAGGTTACCAACTCTAAACACACATTTGTCTCAAAACAGTGAATTATTTCATTTATAGGATAAACAAATAAAATTCTAATTTTGAGTTCAGGATTTTCGCTTACTGTAATGGTCAAACTGCCAGCTATACAATCATGTGATTTCTTTCATGGAATGAAGATTCTTTTGTGTTAAGTTAAGACAGAAACCATAAAAACGGAAGTGTTTCGATTTTTCTGATGAGAAGTGTAGGTATGTGAGTGTTCAATAATATTTTTAGGAGTGCAAAATGGGAGTTATTAGAGGTTCAATTAAAAACATACCTTAATAATTCTATTATTAGAAGTTTCTTGTGGTTTTTGCAACCAATATAAAAGATTTTGAGTAGGTACAATATCCTGTAGCAACACATTATATGCGTATATTTATGATAATAGCCAGTCCCTTAAGGTGGATCCGCAACTGTAACACGCGAAATTAAAACTGTCTTACATTTTGTTTGCTATTTGCAAGTAAGTGTCAGGTTGTATCTTGATAAAAATATTATGATTCGCGACTCTATCAGATATGTATTTACAGAATTATAATCATTCGAATCATTAATACATCTCTCTAAGTTAGATTTGTTCCCCAATGTCATGATTTCATGAAAAAATCATTCAATGGAACAAATCTAACTTATCTGATTTTAATGATTATAACACACTGACCTGCAAGTTGCAAAAAAAAAGAAGTAAAATTTGAACTTTGCGGGCTACAGTCGCGGGTTCACCTTAACAACCTCGCACCCACAAGACGATGCTACTCTATGCTTCAAGAGAGAAATAAATAAGATTAATGATACCTATTCATTTATCTTCCGACCTTGTGATGCCCTGTTTCAATTTAAAGTTCATCTAGCCTTTGTCGTGTTTGAAACATTGCAGTTGTCTGTTTGGTCATTCTTTGGTATAAAAAAACATAACAAAGAATATTGTATTTACAATAATTATAAATTTAAACTTAGATTTCTCTATTGGTTATATTTTAGTTCGTCTGAGAGTATTTTCAGTACTAAGTACCTATGTTAAAAATGTACTTATTTTTCTTCTTCTCTTAGTTACTGGATAATACGATACCCCTTGGTAAGACTGGTTGTTAGACTTTCGGGCTTCTGACGACCCGTAACAACTGTCAAAGATCCACGAATGACAGCCGGGACCAACGGCTTAACGTGTCTTCCGAGGCACGGAGGGGCCTCTATATGTAATGGATGGTGACTCATCCACGAACCGACCGCAGCGAGCGTAGCTTAACCTTTCGATCGACCTGTGCGGCTGTTTATTTAGCCAAGAGCCCCACACATTGAAAAGTAAGAAGAACCTATTAGCAGAGTTTATATTATGGACCTTAACCTTCAAAACGATTAAGTTATCTTTTATAGCTTAGTCATTATCTTCATGACCAGTAGCGGGTAATATCCTTCGGGGGGCTTCTTTCAAGACTATCAATTTTACAACAAAGCGAAAATTACTCCGTAAACCCTATGTTGCTTACGCTGTTCCTATATATTACTACAGTTAACGGATCGTTCGTCTTACCGTTACTTTTAGAAATGCCATAGGTACTGAATGCTTTTTTTTTTAATTTTTAATACACTAAGTACTCAACAAACTCTAGAGAAAATACAGGCAATTTATTAAAGAAAAGTCTTTAGTAGAAGTACTGGCCATAAAAAAATATAAATGTTGGGTGAAATTGCATTAAATAATTGTTCGATATTTAAAAAATTAGTACCTTTAAGTAAAATTTAAGTGTTTTGTATTACGGAGGGAAAACTTCACTTGGAAATCATTGTCGCTGCTTTCTTGTGTCTTTTGTGACTCTAGAGCGTTATGTCACAGAATCTTTTAACGCTGGAAGAAATGCTTAGCAATAGCCCTAAGCATTTCTTCCTGCATTAAATGATTCTGTTTGGAAGCAGAGCGCAGTCAACGTGAAACTACTGACGCAGTCAACACGCTGCCAAACCTAATTTGTCGATTATGGGCGCGTTACAGGGCTACAAGCGAAGTTGCTATACGTCTACAAGAAAGATTCAGGGTGCCCACTCTACCCAGAGACAAGACCACTTTCTGCAACATGCTGCGAGAAGGCATCCTCAAATTACGGCTCGCCAGCTGGTAGGAAGACTCCAGTCTCAGCACCGGTGACCAAACCGCTAGAAATTATTCTCCACGCTCGCAGACCGCTCAGAATTCCAGCTCTTCGACTTGGAAATCGAGGGCGTCGATTATTGTGGGCTTCAGTAAAGTTTCACTGGACCGACACTCAGTGGGCTCGTGTTATTTTTTCTCATGAATCGCGCTTTGGCAATTTAAATGCGGAAAAATACTGTAACGAGATTGTGCAACCTATGGTAATCCCTCACCGACAGCAGTATGGCCAAGGGGTCATGTTCTTGCAAGATAATGCGGGTGCACACACAGCAAGGTTGCTGGTGATTGTGCTCTGAGAACAATATCAACCTATTAGAGTGGCCTGCTCAGTCCACCGATCTGAATCCCACAGAGCATGCGTGAGATTTGCTCGGCAGAAGATCGTTCAGTGACCTTCCTCAAAATTTGATCAAGGTAAAAGAGCTTTTTGCACATCTTTCCAGATTATGGAGTGATATGCCACAATAAACAACTTGATACTCCGCATGCCACACCGCTAATGCCTTGGGAGGTCCAACACATTATTAAAAAGATGGTAAACGCTGAATGTTTTTTAAAATTTAATGATTCTCGGGCGTTCGTTTTTTTAAATCTTCAAAAATGTGGTCTTTCATTCTTGGTACCATTTTAGATTTTCATGATATTCTTTTATTTTTCATTTAATTTAATCAAACAATTAAAATCTGTATTAAATTACGCTTCTATTGATATAAAATATTTTACATAAAAAGTGTTAAAATTAAAATAATTACTATTAATAACCTTGTTCCGAGTTGTTCCCTAAATTTTGTTGTGTGGTGTATATTCTGGTTGCTGTAATGATCGTTATATGATGTAAGATGACTAGCTTCGCCCGCGTGAAAAGAGATGTTTCAAAATGTATGGAGCCTGGGCCAGGTCCCTGTACACTATACCTAAAAATAGGGAAATATATTTAAAACAGTTCTCAACTGTCCAATTACTTTAAAATGGCTTGGTTGGCTGGTGTGATGGCAAGAAATTTCGCTTTAAATTGCAACACACAACCAAAATCCGTCATGGCGATAAGCTGTCATTTTGATTCATTTAGACGTTTGTTATTTATTTCTGTGGAGGTTGACAGAAGTGACTAAAGTGACACTGTTGTGACAGGTATAGTGACTGAAGTGACATTGTTGTGACAGCTGACAGTTCTCTAACTGTCATTGTTTTTAAGCACAGAATAACTAAATCGGTGAGAAGCCATGTTGAAAGTCGATAAAGATGCGAATGTAAGTTTGTTTGTTTGTTACGCTTTCACGCTAAAACAGCTAAACGCATTTGGATGAGCATGGATTAGGAAATAGGATACTTTTTGTCCCGATATTCCACGGGATCAATACTTATGCGGGTGAAACTGCGGGGCGCAGCTAGTAATTGATACATATCAATTCACTACCACAACATTTAAATGAAGTAACTGTATTTTCCTGAATTCTACGGATTTTTTCTTTTTTTTGAGGTACTGTACATATACCTGGCCCTTTTTGAAATATCTCCTTTCTTATTTTTACATAAAATCCTAATGACACTTGGTAATACTCTAGCTTCCCATTAGTCAAAGAATTTTCGGTAAGTAGTTCCGAAGATTATCCCCAAAATACAAACTGAAAATTTTTACTCTTTTATAATTTATTTATTTATTTATCTCTCCCTTATAACTACCATTACAGGTTCATTACCTAACGCGATAGTGCGGTCTCTTATAATTATACTGTCTATAAATATACATTATTTACAAAATCATGAATATATATTTTTATTAAATAATCTTAGTATTGATATGAAAACCACGCTTCAATAATAGGTTTCACCAATACTGGTTGGTGAAACTACTATTGAAAAAAATAATTAAATAAACTAAACACTTATGAATCAGAGTTCAACCAACCGCTAATAAATAAAATGATGTAACTACGAACTAAAAGGTCTTAAACGTCATAATATAATATTAATTAAGATTTAGTTAATTTACTAAGCAATAAAGCCTTTTGTTCAACTTATGTTAAGCTTAGTAGCGCTTGTTACAAAGTAGTTTATGAACATTTTATCCTTACGGACCATAATATAACTACTTCGTACCAGCCGATAGATGGCAGCATACTTGTGTAATGTCCCATAAAAGCATGTATGCACCCACTGGAATTCAAGAGCATACATACCTTACATCTACGCAAAATGTTACGTAAAAAGCTGCGGGCCTGGTGCTGAAGAAAGATATTTGAATTGATATTGATGTAGAGGATAATTTATGTTCGTGTTTAAGTTTTTTTTTTAATAGCATTTGACATCATTTTGATTTAATTTTAATGTAATTTATTATTGTGTTTGTTATTGTGATTTATTTTTTAACGTGATTTGTTTTTTTTAATGTATTTTTTTATTTGATTTAAATTAAATAAAATTTTGATTTGATTTAAATTAAATAAAATTTTGATTTGATTTTGGTTTTAGTTAATTTTGTTTCTAATTTAACTTAATGTTTTTTTTTTAAATTCTAAATTAATTTTGACTTTAGTTTTGAAATTGATTTTGATCTCAATTTTAAATTTGTTTTAATTTTATAATAGTAATTTTGTTTTTGAATTTGATTTTAATTTTGATCATAATATTGATTTTAATTTAATTTTTTTGGTTTTTGATTGGACTACTGTTTTCGTTTTTTGATTTGTAAGCTACTAACATATTTTCCTAAGTTTTTACTTATTGGATTTTTTCCGAAATAAGTAATTGACTTGAAAAAAAAAAAAGCTTTTTTCTGGTGAAATAAATATTGCAACTTGGAGAACAGACTTATTTCATACAAATATGGTTTTAATAATCGAGAGAAAAAGAAGACAAAGGTGGCCCAGTGGTAACGGCCGCGACTTACGAGTTTGTAGATCGTGGGTTCGAATCAAAGCAAGCACTTTACTTTGTGTAAATTATTTCATCACCACTGGTTTCAAAACGGTGAAGGAAAACATCGTGAGGAAACATGAAAACACGGCATGTCCTAGAACCAAAAATTCGAAGGCATGTGACTTCCGCCAACCCGCACTGGGCCCGCGTGGTGGATTACGGCGGACACCCTCTCACAGAGAGGAGGCCTGTGTCCCAGCAGTGGGAACATTATAGGCTGATTATGATGATGTTCGTAACACCATACTGTGTAAGTGTTTGGTATTTATGTACGTGAATGAACAAGAAACAGTTGCTAGGCTTAGGATTTATTCGAGTTCATACAGAGAGGCGAATAAGGGCCATTTTTTCAAGCTTTTTGATTTTTTCTTTGTGTAAGTTCACATCGGATTTCTATGACTACTTTGTATAGAGCAAAAAATACTTTTTTTTGCCAGAACCAAAACAGAACCTGTCATTAAGTGGTACCTAACTTTAGGAAAAGCATTTCGTGGCACTGAAAATCCCACTGGATCTAGCTAAGGTATATTAGCGTGTGCTAGCTAACATATGGCAAGTAATTTAATTTAATGTTTTGTGTTTCGTAGTGTTAACTACTTTGCATACGATTTGTATAGAATCAAGTTTATATAACTAAACAGACAGGTTCTTCCCAGCTAAAGCACTGGTAAGTGGTGAAGGGTGGGAGTTTTTTGGAGGACTGTCTTATGTAATTTTGACGTTCGAAAAGTGCTGATTCTCAGCCTAGTTTGAATAAATGATTTTTTAGGTATTCTAGGTACTATCACATAGGCAAGGGGCTTGTGGCTAAATGATAACAGCTGCATGGGTCGATCGAAGGCTAAGATAGGCTGGCCGCCATCGGTTCGTGGATGTGACAATCCATTACATATTGAGAGCCTTCCGTGCCTCGGAAAGCACGTTAAACGTCATGGCACATTATACCGGCATCGCAACGGCACCGCTCCAAACCAGCAATTAACTTGTCATTCAATTTAGAGCATTAAATCGTGTGTAGTATAATATATTTCATAATGTCAATATGAGAAAGCCAGCGGCGGGCAGTCAGCGCGCTTGCAGCTACCATACAACTCGACTCGCAGCCCGCGTGCTTCAAGCGAGCGGACCATGTGCTTACAGCGCGCCGACCGCATGCTTATTACGTGCCAACTCCGAGTCGCCAGCGAAACAACGTCATTCCCATACTGCTTCGTCAACTAGGCGTGTTCAATCATAAATGCCATATAACAATATTGAGCTCGCGGCCACCGCGCGGTCTTTGAGCTTACACGTCGCGGCCGGCGCGCGGACTGTGAGCTTGGACCTTGCGGACAACGCGTAGTTAGCGGGCTGGCAGCTAGCCGTAGCCTAAATTCAAGACGACGCTGTGCTGCAGCTGTGCAGTTGCGGTGCCGGTATAATGTGCTATAACCTTCAGCCGAAAGGGATACCGTGGTCTCTGGCAACACAGGCAACGGAAGGAATACGGGTGGGTTTTAGTCAGTAAGAGTCTGACACACCCTCCCGCTCCGCCCAGAGCGGGAGAAGTTATTTGATGATTTCCCACCCAAAAAAAAAAGCCGGTACCTCCTGTCATTCGTAGATCTTTGACATCAGTCGTTACGGGTAGTCAGAAGCCCAAAAGTCTGAGAGAGTTACCAAGTGGTATCGTGTTATCCAGTAACTGGGTTGTGCAGGTCAGATTGGCATGTTTAATATTGTTATTTAGCTGCATCCGATTAGATCCGAAAAGGTTAGGCGGATTGACTATACAGGTTGAAATTGAAAACTTGCGACAAACTGAAATGGGACATTGTATACATCATTATTAACAACTTTTACTAAGGGACCAAAGCTGTAATCCCAAAAAAAAAATCTGCTTTTCCTACATTTTGATGAGGCATTGCGAACATAAATGTAGGGGACAGCAGTTTTTTTTTTGGGATTGTAGCTTTGGTCCCTTAGTAAAAGTTGTTCATAATGATGAGTACAATCTCCCATTTCGATTTGTCGCATGTTTTCAATGTCACCCTGTATATGACATACTTAGGTATTGGAATATGAACAACTGTTTAATTGACTGTTCATTTTACAGTTTAATGTAGCGACCATATTTTTATAAACCAATTTTTACTCCACATCATCATACCTAAGGTGAATCAAATATTTTTCATTTACTATTAAGTGTAGGTGCTTATTTCACGACTTTATAGTCACGTTAGAATAATATTTTGACTTTTTTATGAAAGGGTATACTGTTCATATTTTATCTTATGTGTGTAATTGGACTTTTTAACCTTAAATGTTTATGTAAATGTGGCCTTTAAGTGTAGTTTCTACTTTATGTTATTATGGAAGTGTTAAGAATTGTGTTGTGTGGTGAACAAAATTAAAATGAGGTTGTATTTTTTTGTGTGTTTTTACTTATTCGTTAGAGAGTTTTCTGGCTCTGGTTATTTAGATGGTGCTGGCATTACTACAATATGTACTTTAAAGTGACATTGCATGAATACCCAATAATTGTAGAAAACGTGGTTCTATCAATGTACATATTTACCTGTACGTACTGCTCCTAATAACATCCACACTTAAACCACTCAAAAACACGAACATCCTCATAATTACAGTCTCCACAAAGAAATAATGTCCGCGCGGGGTCAAGCGACGCGGTGCCACGATCCATCATACAAGTCATTGATGGATGATGCCCTGGACCAATGATAATTATTGATAGCGTATTGATGCTCTGCCAGACATTAGGGGTAATTTTTATGACGGTAGTTTATTATTTTTACAGTTTTTGGAGCGGGTAGGTACCGTCAGGTGGTTTTAGGTACTGAAAAGTCAATGTGATTGATTTTTACCTCGTATCTCCTTGTTTCAAAACAATGGAAACAGATCATTATGGGTTTGATACATTAAAATGCGCATAACATTTGGGCATAATTATATATAACTTATTTTTTATTTGACAAAAACAACTATGTGTTTATTTACATAACCAAATTACAAGATGATTATTAACATTAACTAAATTAAATTAAAACTAAGTTAAACCTAAAAAAGGCCCTCGGGGCATTGTACCGAGGATGCTGGCGGCATTTCCTCGCTGAATTGCAATGCTGATGAGTTGCGCGAGAAAGCCGCCAGCTTTTCGGTCACCAGTTACATCAACTAGACGTTTCGCGATTTTTATTTCAAATAACTTATGCGCACTGGGACCCCACGGACTGAGGGTCTCGACGCCAAAGGGCACAAAGTTGTACTCTCTGCCAAGGCCTTTATATTTAATTAGTTTCTTTAAAAGTAGTCCGTTGGAGGTGGGACGGTGCCATTGTGTCTACACAGGTAGCGTCCCACACAAGCATCCGTCCCAAACTCCACGGAACTTAAGACACACCATCAGGTCTTTTGCCATCATCTCTGACAATGCCAGTCGACTCAAGAAGAGCAGGCATACCTATTGATGCTGGCAAGAGACCGGCGGATTATGTCACTAAGTGTCGCATGTCTTGAAAAGTGGCCTGCACTTTTTTGACAACAAAGTCCGTGGAGACCCAGTTGGTCCATGTCCGTGCCACAAGGGCATGTGTGTGGGGTGCATACCGTGACCCCAAGCCGCAGACCAGTCGTCAGAAGTAGTGAGGTCGGATCCAGGAAGGTACCAGTATATGGAGAAGGATGGGCATGTAGCCAATGACCGGCCGCTCTGGCTCCGACCGCCAAAAGTCTTGCGCGTTCCGGGCCTGATATATATTAGTTATAATATATATTAGTTTTTGAGTTGAATTTACTTAGTTACAGTTTCATATGCAGTAGTTAAAAAAATATATATTTGGAAAATCAAAACGTGCACGCCTCATACACAGAAACATGTCGACGATCAATTTTTAAGAAGATTTAGATTAATCCATTGTGTGTGACGACGTGAATTGTGACGACAAACAGACAAACTTGCCAACGGAAAGCACTACACGTATTTTTAATTACATCTTTCTGTTATATATATCAAGGTATATCTATCCAAAAATATTATATATACATATATATAATATTTTATGCTAATATGAATTCCATGTATAATTGAGAGTAAATTTTGACAAGGTGAAGTATCGAGAGTAGAGCTCTCACACACCGAAGCGTCGTGAGGTGTGCAACTCTACCAGGTGGGCTGTTACTCCGTTAGTCATACAAAGACTCCATGGTATTACTAACACGTTTAGGTCCGGGTGTACCTCCAGTGCAGCACGGAGTACTCGCTGATATGGAGGCGTGTACCACCGGTGGCCACATCACACTAGACTTCCAATGTTCCAAGAAATTCGCACCAGCTTGAGAGAACGTGTTGTAATTAACATTCCCGCCCTGACAAATATTCATAGTGTTGGATAATTTAGGCAGGACTTTTGGTTTGTGGGGCGGTGATGTAACACCGGTGGCCATGTGAAGATTTGCCCCGTAGGACAGCATATAAGAGTTCATGTGTTCCCCCCGGTCTGCACGTCAAAATCAAAAATCAAAATATTTTTATTTCACATAAACCTACATGGGCACTTATGAAACGTCAGAAGCTAGGTGCACGGTTCCAATTGGTCGTTTCTTATGGAGAAGAGTCGGCATGAAACTCCACGGTTACTCTTTTAAAAATAATTGGCATTTACAATGTTTTCAAATTACAGTGTTAATAGGTATGGGAGGACAGTGTAGGCCTGTCGAGGTACTTAACAAAAAAAAAAAAGAAAAAGGTCTACAACATATCGTGTTAATGTATACTCAATAACTCTTATTTTAAATCACTTATCTTTCTATTTTTGTTTTACCATTTTCCTTGTACGATAAAGTCTTTAAATCTAAAACTTTGATAGGTACCATTCTCTTGTCATCTGACTTGAGCAAGTCGACAAAGTTTTCGATCAATACTTATGACCAATATGTTGTCTCTACAACACATGGAGATAAATAAAACTTAAGTAAGTCATAAGTTTGAAGTCAGGAAAATAATTGAATAGTAGGCAAAATATTATAACGTAACTAATTGTGTCAAGATAATTATCCAATGAACGAATTCGTTTGGGAGGCTATAATGCCGCAAGTAAGTAGATATGGATAGGCATTAAACTTACATATAAGTCTCCCCTCTTCGCGATGGAGGATACTCCAATCTGCATATGCTTAATAGGTTTGTAGACATAATAACTTAAGGTGAATCCGCAATGGTATTCAAATTTTCTTACGTTTTATTGCAATTTTCAGGTCAATGTCAGGTTGTATCTGTGTCAAAATATAATTCGCGACCATAACAAATACGTATTTACATAATTATAATCATTTAAATCATTAATACATCTCTCTAAGTTAGATTTGTTCCATAAATTGATCTTATAGACCATTTTTTTATTGGGTGGGAAATCATCAAATGACTTCTCCCGCTCTGGGCGGAGCGGGAGGGTGTGTCAGACTCTTACTCACTAAAACTCACCCGTATTCCTTCCGTTGCCTGTGCTGCCAGGGGCCTCGCAGACCCTTTAGTACCTTCCCCGACCCCGGCAGGCATCGGCCCTAGTGGACCCCTACATTTGTGCTGACGACATCTCTTTTTAGGCGCGCGTGGAATACAACACACCGTCGACCCGGGCCTGGTCCTTACCGGACGGTGAGCTACCTATTGTTTACCGTCCGCAAGCCCGCGCCTATGGTGGCCAGAAATCCACCCGGGATTCCCGACGCCCAGGGCGTCTCCCGCGGCGGCTAGGGGCGAGAGGGCGCGAAATTTGCCTTTCCTTTAACCGTCCCGCCTCCTCCTTCGCGAGAATTACTGCTTCGCAGAAGGAGGTGACGGCTGCCCATGCCCTCTCGCTCCGTAACATGGCCTGAACCAGGGTCGGACGCGGGAGATCTCTGCCGTCGATCGCCTCCACGAGAACACGGCGGTGCTCTGCCCAAGCCGGGCAGACCTCCACCGTATGCTCCACCGTGTCCTCAGGGCGATCCACACAGTGGTGACACCCGGGCCTTTCCTCCCGCCTTATCCGACACAGGAACCTCCCGAAGCTGCCATGTCCGGTAAGGACCTGCGTCAGGCGGAAGGTGAGGACGCCGTGGCGCCTCTCTAGCGATAAGTTCCCTCTTTGAGGACAAAGAGGGAACTTATCGCCGCAATCGTGGCGTGCCCAGTTCTTATAGACCTGCAAATTGAAAAAAAAACGTAAGAAAATTTGAATTTCGTGGGCTACCACTGCGGATCTACCTTAACTAATCTTCTTTCTTAACCATAAAAGTTTTGCTCTTATTAAAATCGAACTAAAAGAAGCCAAAGTTAAGGAGGCTTAGAAAGACGTTAACTAAAACATGGGAAGGTGACCTTTAAAAACCATAACAGCAAAAACGCGAGAAAAATCGAAACATTGAAGCAATAATTGCCTTTTAATAGCTTTACCAACACGATCAAGATGGTTATCATGGAACGAACGACAAAAACGGTCCCAATTGTCACCCATGTCCTTTAAAGTGCCGTATCTATGCGCTAACGTAATTCATTACTCGTTAGAGAACCCGATTATCATAAAATCCTAGTAGAAAATAATCTTGGGACCGAATAAATATGCCACACAGAAATTTAGTACCAAAAGTCGGAACGGGCGATGTCCTGCTGGGCGAAAAGGGACCGCGCGTCGGCCATGGCGCTTCGACCATCATTTTTTATAAACATAACCTACAAAAAAATATACATATATTTTTTGACTGTCATCGGGAACTAATTTCGAAGAGTTTTTTGTGGTTTTTCTGTTAATAATTATTTTGTAAAGCACCGCTTTGTGGATCTTTTATTGTGAACGTGGATGTAGGTGCGGGCGACCAAATTGTGTGGAGTATATTAACTATGTAGGTACCTAAGTGGAGAAAGTTGTTGCATTATTCCTGATGCACGATTCTCTTACAATGCCTAGATTTAAAATGGTTTTGGAGAGTACGTGGAGCCGTCACCAGAGCCAGTTGTGACATGATGGACACGTAGTTGATTTGATACTGTTATGTTACAGGCCGTCCGATGCC
This sequence comes from Atethmia centrago, assembly GCA_905333075.3. Classification (NCBI taxonomy): domain Eukaryota; kingdom Metazoa; phylum Arthropoda; class Insecta; order Lepidoptera; family Noctuidae; genus Atethmia; species Atethmia centrago. The sequence continues at coordinate 11,248,526 of HG995387.1, forward strand.
CAGAATATTTGTCATGTTTGGGATATCGATTAACGCAGCTGCACCTAAATAAAATAAAATAAAACAAAGAGAAATAAAAAAAAAAAAATTAAATGACTGTCGGATGGCAGACATTCGAGTCAATACCAGATTGTCCACCAAATCTAGTTGCTCTAGGAGCCAACTCAACAACGCTGAGAATAGTCCTGGTTAAATATTGAAATTAAATAGGTGCATCAAACCAGAGGACTTTAAATTTCTGATTAAACGGCAACTTTTTGTAGGCCTTGTTATTCAATCGGTCAGATTATTTTGCCGTACCTGTTATTCAGACCTACGGTGTGTAGGACGAGTGCGTTGTTACAGTTGATCTCTATTGTTTCATTTAACTCCAACAAAAAATCGGCCACCGATCGTATGCTGTCTGCGAACGCTCTTATTGTTCTTACTCGATCTGTAACCGGATCATAACATTTAGCTACAGCCACTAACATCAAAATCCGACTAACATCCAATTTGCTATAATTGAAACAGTCACGGGAAAACTTGCCTAACTGTGCGCACGCGCCGCACACGCCCCTGAAATACATACGATTCTACACCCATGGTAAATCTTATTTATCTATTTTATGCCTATTTTCTTCAATTCTCCAACTACCTACAACCTAAAACCGACTGAATTTTAAGGAAGATAGGGTTGAAATTGTCTTGTAGCAGAGATTTAGTGGTTGTTTTTCTATATTTGATAACTACGCATACCCGTAACGAAAGAGGACGCGTGGCGATTTCTATGGGAAGTATCGCGATACAGGGTGCTGGCAAATTGGCCTTTAATTATTTGAATTCGTTCCTTGTTGGTGTGGCCGTTATATTGCTATATTGTATAAAAGAACTAGCGATACGCCCATGCTTCGCCCGGTTTTTTCGACTTGACAAAACATCGAGATTTCTTTGTTATAATATAACCTTTAATTACTCGCTCCAAAATAATTACACTATCAGCCGCGCGGGGTCTGATATATCCCGATTTTTGGTTACTAATAAAACCTTGAATTAAAAAAAAAACTACTTTTATTTAACAAAAATAATACTGCCGTTACTGTTAGCTTGTATCACCCCACTGCTGGGCAAAGGCCTCTCCCCATTAATTCCAGTGTTTACGATCCAGAGCTAATGTGGATCAGTCGTTGGTTTTGTCCAGGTCGTCCCGCTAACTTCTACGGGGTCTGCCGCGACGCCTTTTACCTGTCTCAGGGCACATAGTGAATATTTTCGCCCACAACTCATTGGGCATGCGGCAGACGTGACCAGCCCAGTGCCACTTCAACTTTGTGGGTTTTTGAGCAACGTCAGCAATCTGTGTTTGGGAGCGCAGTGTGGTGTTGCGAATATTGTCTGTTAATTTAACACCTAGAATACTGCGGTCCATCGCACGTTGGCAAACCTTAAGTTTGGACTTTTGAATGTTTCTCCAAGACCAAGTCTGGGATCCATAG